>CM030361.1:185188592-186681092 GCA_017893485.1 Hemerocallis citrina
ATAATTTCCTGAATAAGAATTGTAGTCTTGTCTTTCTAGTTTCCAAAAAATCTTGAATTTTTGAATTTCGAGTTGTGTAGAAAAAGTTATGCCCGTTTTACTACAGTTGTGTTTTTATTTTCAGATTTTCAGATTCTTGTATCTTTCATGTTTAAACTGTTAAAAGGCTGATCAAATGTTATAATTTTATTCTGATAATTTCCAGATTGTTAGTATTATATTTAGGAGTCCAGAAAATATTTTTAATAACTGAGTTTTTGCTATTTCTAAAAATATAACAACATGATATCGAAATTCTGCCTGAACACGAAATCTGTAAAAAACAATGTGAATGACCTAGCTACTGTTGTCAGATTTTGAACTTTAAGTATGTGTTGGAACCGTGTGGAAGTCTAGTTTCTAGAATTCCTGATGGATTCAATTTTCGAGTTCTGAAACAGCAGTAAACTACATTTTTGTACAAACTACTCTTGTTGTTCAGAATTTTATAATTCAGATTTTAATAGATTAATTATTCCTATATCGTAATATTGCACGAATTAACGTATGTGTGTTGCATTGCATGATCCTAATAACCTATTGTCATCGTTCTGATTGTCCAATTAAAGTTATCATCTCATTGTTTTCCTTATTGTTACTATCGTTCATCTAATGTCTCTAGATTGCATATTGTATTGTTGCATCGATAAAATAATTAATAAGCCAGAGTTTAAGGGATTGATTGGAGTAGTTGATGATGTAGTGACTGTAGTCGGAAGAGGGGCCTATGTTTCCCTAAATATTGTTCCGCCTATTGTTTTATTGATTGATTGTGGAGCGCTGAATACGACACCCCAATCTATCATGTATTGTATCTTTGCCGAAGACCGTATCGTGTATTGAATATTGATTATCGTTGTTGAGTACATGATCTATAGAATCTTCCACTTAAGTCTAAAACAATATTGATTGTATGCATCGAACCTGTAGAATGAGATGCAGTAGTACTTGCATTGGTTAGGATTTAAATAATTAATAGACATAAGGATTGATACATCACCAGCACTGCATATTATTCCCTCATTGTTCCTATTGATACCGAATATTGGCTAAGTATTACCGTTATTGATCATTGATTACTGTTACTGAATATTGCATCATTATTTATAGCCATTGTACCGATTATCATGGTATCGATTATTGTTATTGTCCCGTGTTATTGATTCCTATTAATCTATTGATTCATTGTTATATTGTTATTCCATTGTTCCTTGCTTTCTTTACTTGCTGTCCATGACTTGTTCTAAGGAAAAACTTTCTTCTCTTTTTAGATGAAGTGTACACAGATAATGAAGGAAAATTTCTTGATGGGATTGGAGAACAGACATTCTAAAGACATAATGCTTTTTAATTGCTTATTGCTTTAATAAACTTATTGTATTGAGACTTGTTACTATTGTATTAGGATTTATTATTGTATTGGGCTTATGTCCCGGTTTTATTATTATTTCCAGATGTTGGATTATTGTATTTGGTTATCTCATATTGTTTATTCCAAGTATTATTGTTCATGAGATTATTATTATTGCCTGCGCATTTGTTCTGTATTGATTATATTGTTGAGTTGATCGGATAAACAGCTTATGGGTGACATTAGTCATTCGCTGGGCCAATGTCATGTACTCGTATTCCGTATTTTTGGGAGTGGGGCGTGACGTGGATAGGCTTACATCAGATTTGTTGAAATAAAAGTGTTTCTCACCATGAGAGTTGAAACATTTTTCAATCTTCGCTGTTTCGATGTTTTCCTGTCTTGGGAGTTGAAACATTTTCCTATCTTAGGAGTTGAAACGTTCCCCTTTTGCAGCCGTTAGAAGGAGATGGAGTGTCTGCATCCATCCACGTCAGCATCACGGGGATCGAAGAGCTCCTGCTACAAGAGCCTATAGATCCCCCCCACTTCTTTTAAATCTTTCTGTACATTCTCTTAAGTTCATGGGTACTCCTTCTTCCTTGAAAGATCATCCTCCCTTTGAGCTCCTTGGTGAGTGCCTCAAATGGCAATCCGAGGGCCAAGACTATATGGAATCGGAATCCCATTGTGGAACTCTAAAGGTTTAGCGATATAGAATGTTTGCCCGAGAGTTAAACCTCTAAAGCTTGCGAAGTTCCTCAAGTTCTCTTCTAGAATCGGGTAGCCTTCCGAAGTTCCTCAAGTTTGACTCTAGAATCGGTCGGTTTTGTCAAGTTTTCTTCTAGAATCAGCCGGCTTAGCGAAGTTCCGAAAATTTTCTTCTAAAATTGGTCGGCCTTTGGTGTACCATCGACTTTCTTTCCTTCTACCGTATGCTGAGTATCGGCGAAGTGCGACTGATATATAGGCATTTAGCTTAGTTTTTATTTTTGTTTCTATGCTACACTTGCCAACTGCAGACTAACCAGCGCTCACCTTGTACTTATTTCTTATTAATATAAAAGCTCTTTCTTTAAAGGACGGGATTCTCGAACCATTGTTTGGATTCTCAATTTGATTTTCTTGGTCACTAACTTCATGTTAAATCGATGAATCTTTTTTAATAACAATAGAAATCTACTCTGAGGGACGAGGTCAAGCAAATAAGGATATTTCTTCACGTGTGGCTCGAAGTCCATGCCAAGGGAGGCACTCGGGCGAGCGGACTTGAATTTGACAAAATTTGAGAGCATGTTGTATACAAATAAAATTTTATTCAGTGGTGGTTGTCTATTTGTGAGCGCTTATTTCATTCGAGGGCTTTTTAAGAACTTACAATTTTCTGAGGGCGTTGGAGCATTTGGCGCTCTCATGAAACTTTATCAACTGTTTCACATTCCACGTCCTTTTAATCACCCTGTCCCTTACGTATTCAAGTTGGTAAGTCCTGAGGTGAACCACTTTGGAAACCTTGTAAGGGCCTTCCCAGTTTGGAGATAGTTTTCCTTTCGTGCTAGGTTTGGAAATTTCGAGCTTTCTCAGGACTAAGTCACCCTCCTTGATGTTCATTCATTGATCTTTTTTGTTACCGCTCAATTCTCTACTGGTAGATGTTCCTTCTAACAATAGGATTTTCTCGCACTTCCTCATGGAGATCTAAGTTGACTCTAAGGCGGTCCGAGTTCAAGTCCTCATTGAAGCTCATTATTCGAGGGGAAGGTAGTCCGACCTCCAGGGGGATTACAGGCTCGGTTCCGAATGTGAGTTTAAACTGCGATTCACCTGTCGGAATTCTCTTGGTCGTTCTGTACGACCAGAGCACACTAAGGAGTTCTTCGACCCACAATCCGTTGGGGGACTCGTCCAGCCGCTTCTTGAGGCCGTCAAGAATTTGGAGATTAGCTTTTTTGGCCAGACCATTAGAATGGAGGTGCTAAATATAAGAGAACCTCTGTTGGATCCCTAGGTCCGTGCAGAACTTACGAAATCCTTTGCCGGAAAACTGAGTGCCATCGTCGGTGATTAGAATTCGGAGGATCCCGAATATGTAAATAATGTGCTTCAAAAAGAACTGTTGGGATTGATACTCGGTTATGGAGGCTAGGAGCTCGGCCTCGAGCCACTTCGTGAGGTAGTCTATGGCAACAATGAGGAAGCATCGTTGACCCCTTGCTTTAGGGAAGGGTCCCACCATATCCATCCCCCACATGGCAAAGGGAGATGGACTTACAAGTGAATTAAGCTCGATTTGGGAGGCATGCTTAATGGGAGAGAACCTCTGGCATGAGCCACAATTTCAAACAAGCTCGCGAGCGTTCTGCAATAGAGTTAGCCAGTAGTATCCTTGGTTGAGGATATTCCTTGCAAGTGACCTACCTCCCATGTGGCAACTACCGACTCCCCCCATGCATCTTTTTGAGGTCATATTGGGCTTCCTTGGGAGTTAAGCAACGGAGGTAGGGTTGTCCGTCATCCACGGTGTATGATTGTCTGAACAATACCCCCTTGATGAGTACAAATCTCTCTGCTCTTTTCAGTTCTCTGTGCTTCTGATGGTTCATGTGGTAGGACCCCCCTTTCGAGAAAATTTAGAATCAGGTCCATTCAGGTCGCCGACCGTGTCGGGGGTTCGACGCAAAGGATATCTGTAACTCCCTGTAGGAATATTACACCTACTGTGGCATGCACGTGAAATTCTAAAATTTTGATTTGAATTACTCACTTTATCAATTATTTATTTACTTATATTTCATTCTATTAATTTTATTTTAATATTGGGCTATGATTATTTTTGAGTTTAAGAATTAAAGTAAAAGAATATTACTTTTTATTTGGTTGAGCCCAAACCAAGTGGGAAGCCCATACTTGGCCGGCTACCCTAGTGGAGAGATGTAAGGTTTTTAAATTTAATTTGGTGCTTCGAATGCTTTCGAATGAGGAAGCATGTGAGGGGAAGGTTTTGAAAATTAAAACATTGTTGTAACCCCCCTAATCAAGTGATTATGGGTAATTAATCCATGATTTGAAAACCCCCACCCCTACCATCTTTGGTCGGCCAAGAACACAAGAGAAAGAGAGAGGGAGCACATTCTTCTAGGTGAAATTGTAGTGATCTTATTTGGAGCTTTGTTGGTGAGCTACTTGGGGGCTCTAACCTAGGAGGAGAAGGCAAGTCGAGGAGTTCAATCTGCATCAAATCAAGGTGGATGGTAAATCAAAGATAGATAGCATGCTAGGGTTTTATGAATACATATCCTAATCAAATGAGTATCATGAATAAACCTGTAATGATTGTTGTTAGGTATATTTGACTGATGAGGTGAATGATTTTGAAACTAGAACTTGAATTGTGAAGTAATTAATTATGCGTAAACGACTATATCATAGTAAAGGCATAAATCATGCAAAAGAACTTTTCTTTTCGATCGGGATATCATGCTAAATAATTATCTATTTGAGAAATGCATATGAATTATTGTGTGGAGAATTCACAAGTGATATAAGTGCAAAGATATTGAGTTTTGGTGATTTAAATCTCAACACATAGAATTTTTTATTTACTGTATTGTTCTAAATCTAATTACTACAAAATTTAGATTTTTATTTGGACTTTAGAACCCAGAAAATCATTAACGGGTCTGCCATATGCTAACAGGGATGCCGTTGTATAAGCAAGTCGTGTGTATGAATAATTGTGGATAGATTTATCTATTAGGGAACGTTTTATTTTGCATAAATATTCTTTTTATGTTAGAGGTTTATAGCATGCGAATGAACCCAACTTGATGTATAAATCTTGTAGTCTAACAATAGAATTGTGCATTTGTTATTGGACAACGACATGAAAATCTAGGGATCGGTATACGCATGAAAATGCAAGTATTGAGTTATATAATCTCAGTTTTTATAGGGATTATTTTTCTATTTTTACAAAAGTGATAATCCAAGAAAATCATGATTAAGTTTTAGAATTTTAGAAACCCAATATTAACGGCTTTGGAAGTAGCAAACGAGGCCTTAATGTTTTAGACCGGGTCTGTTTTATGTGATTAGGGTAGTGGGTTCGAGTCTGTGAAGCCAAGGAGCCCGGTTAGGAGTACAATCTAGTACTCAGATTTATGGAGCTCGGGTTTGGATTCGGGCCTAATCCAGAGTGGATCAGGTATGGGTTTCACTTTTGGGTTAACTGTTTTTTCAAAGGCAAGTTGCTTGCGGTTCGGAAGGTGAAGTTGCAAGGTCGAATCTGAGGGGTCTTGGGTTATTGATTTTTATTGGTTTCTATTTCTTTTTATTTCTTAATTAGGAATTGATCTTGTGGGGAATTATTTGAAAGGAGAGTTAGTGTAATTAATCTAGACATCTAATTTAATTTCAGAAATTTTTATTGATTAATCTCATATTGGGAAATAATTAAATGTTATATTAAAGTTGATTTAATTATATTAAAAGTTTGGGAATCCTATTATAACTAGAGTTTGGAGTTTTTATTATAAAAAGAGTATAGTTGTGTTGATATATAAATAATTGAATCAAGTTAACTAGTTGATTAACTTAGAATACTTTTTAATTGTTGATAGTGGAATTAAAATAAATACAGGACTAACAGTCAATCATCTGATTAAAGAAAATCTAGATTACAAGAATTACTATTTTGGAAAATGAATAAAAGATGGATTAGAAATATGAGAGCACTAAATTTTTATTACTTTAAAGAAGAGGACTCTCAGTAATAAGCTGATCAGTTGGAAAGAATTCCTAGAAGAATTCTGGGGCCACTACTTCCCATTGGATATTTAGGAGAAGAAGGCAATGGACTTCTTAGACTTGTAGCGAGGGAATATGTTGTCAAAGAATAAGTTTACTAAGCTCTCGAGGTATGCACCAGAGCTGATCTTGGACGAAACAAAGAAGTACAGAAAATTTGAACAGGGATTGATGTAACGCCCTAAATTCCAAACAGAGGTAATTCATAGCACAACCGGGATCATTACTTTAATTTCGTACAAAATTACAAGGAATTAAAATTTTTTCATTACAACATTATTCTTTACAATCTACAACGAAAATACACATACAAAATACATATTATATCATCATCAATCTTCAATCTTGCAACATCCAAACATCCATCGACACCAAATTCTTGTCCACGTCGCTTTTTATTTCAAATCCTGCAACACTTGAGAACTGTGGGCACGTGAGTTGAATACAACTGACACAATGCTATAAAAAGGTGATCTTCAACTTTAAGAATCACAAACTTGAATGCAGAAAACAAAGTATTAAAGTGACTATCCTAAGTATGTCAGTGTATGCCAGGAATCTAATGACTAATGCAAACATCTATGCGCACAATGTAATCCTAATGCGCGCTTGTTCGGATTCAATGCCGCTCATACAACATAGGTCTGAGGGCAAGTCCTTAACGTTATTCTCATTATAGGGTTTAATCTCTTGTTATGCAAAACTAAAACCATGATGAGTTTCAAGATTTAGACATCCTGTGAGTATTGGTTCTCACCCCAGAACTCTGGGGTCAATCTCTATCTACAGATCACTCTCTTCTGGGAAATTTTCAAGAATACCTTACCTCGTAGGTCACTCTAGAGCTCTCATCACACAAATTTCCCATGAGCATCGCACTCGTCCCGGAACTCTAGAGATCAATCCCATATGAGAATATCTCACTATGCGGATCACTCTGGGCCCTCATACTCACATTCGCTCAAGTTTCATCACATCCCCCATCTAGTGTCTATCTTTAAATTCACACATAGGTAAAATTATCTAGAGGTAGCTTACCCTACCAGGCTTACATTAACACACGAGAACATTAGCTTATACTGGCAATTTCTCAAATTTTCAATAATTCACAACTTGTTGGATTCTTGGTTCTCGCTCGGCCTCTAGATTCCATACAATGAGTCCACACAATCCAAACAAATAATTTTCTAGGTTATCCTTAACCTCATTTATAATCATTATAAACTCCATTCATTTCTACACCAAATTCATATCTTTTTCATTCCATCCAACTTGTCATCCACAAATAACTAGATAAAACTTTCCAAACTGTTATAATAGGACTTCAAAAAGCCTCTATTCAATCAACATCATATATGTTCTGATATTTCAAATCTAATTACTAAATCTGTATTAAACCGTTCTGTCTAATCTGGAATTTAACCCAAAACATTTGTACCAATTTCCATTAAGATAATACTCCTCAAAATCAATTTCTAATTCTCTAAAATACTCAAAAGATAATATCCCTCAAAATCAATTCTTAATCTTCCAAATACTCAAAGATAATATCCTTCAAAGTCAATTACTTAATCCTCCAAAATATTCAAAAGGAGTAAATAAAATCAAAAGTGTAACACCCTGGATTTTCAAATTTTATTTATATTTGGAGTTGATTGATTTTTATGTGATGTGCACGTAAAAATTTATGCATGTATTTCTCTAAAAATATTTCATAAACTAGTAGCCTTATTTCTTCTCTTTTTAATTTAGAAAGCTTAATTTAATCCTAAGCCTAATTTGTCTTTTTGTAACCCACCTTAGTTAATTAATTAATAGAGCTCATAGTTTCTTGGCCCATTAGTGGCCATGTAATTTAATTATTCTTTATTTAAGTCTAACTTGTAGTGTAGACTCAGATAATAGACAATTAATTAAACTAACATGTACAACTTGTAAGTGGGGGACACTAGGGTAGCACGTGCATGCACAAGAGTGTGTAAAACACACCCTTGGAGTTAGCTGGACGGAATCAAGAGAGAGGGAGAGTGGATGAGGTGGAGAGGTGGTTATCTCATTCATGGGTGGTTATGGCAACTTCCAAACTAATCCTAGCTCTTAATCCCTAACTATTTGATCTAATTCTAGCCATTCAATCCACCCAAAATTATGTATAAATACCCCCACATTAGTATATTCACACCTAATCTATATCAAAAGAGAAAGATAAAGAAATACCATTAGAGAGCAAAAGATTGAGAGTTTAGTAAGTTCAAAAGATTGAGAGTTGTGTTAGTGTGTTCTTCATTTCCCATTTGGCGGCCAGATTTTCTTCAAAGAGCAAGGAGGTCGGGTGTACTTCAAAGCGATGAGGAGACGACTTGTGGTGGCTCAAACTAGGAGGAGAAGACCTCTTTTGATTAATCTAGGAGTTCTTAGGAGTTCATTTCGTTTTCTCCAATAAGGTAGGCAATTTTCTCTAACTTCTAAGTAGTATCATGCTAGGTGGTGTGCTAATCATGCTAGAATAAATAAGTAAAAATATTGCTCTTTGATAACACCATGATTAAGGTGATAACGGAACATATGTGAAATTGCATAAAATGAACAAGTGAACTTGATTGAATGATATGTTTGTTGTTGTGATAATTGGATATTGATCTTGCATGCTAAATTAGAATAAATATTTCTCCATGTCGAAATAATTGTGTTTATGGAAAAAGTGCAATTTTGAGAATTGTGTGTATGAGGAAAATGCTAATCGTAAGAACCACTATATTATAAAAATAAGATTGGTTAGTAAATTATGCTTGTTTGTGATTGATGCTAAATAATCCTAAACTGTATGTTAGTTGTCGAAAAAATGAACATTTTGTAATTTAGTCCAAGTTCTAGAAATGAACAGTTTGTGTGTTAATCAAAAAGAAAGAAGAAATGATTCTAATTTTCGAATTTCGTTGCTGAACAGTCGACCGAATAGGCATAAATAGTCGACTGTCCTGAATATCTAGTTCTTCGTGTAACGCCCCGAATCCCAAATACACTGAATTCGAGATGTTCTACAGGATCTTTTCGCTTCCTTTAGTACAATTTTACAAGGAAATTTGAACTTTTCACTTTACGTCAGAGTTTACATCAATATTACATTTTACATTGCACAGCGGAAGTAAAATTTTACAACATTGAAAACAAGTATGCAACAACATTGAGTACTCTTTAAGCATTTGTTCCTCTTTATTCTTTATCAAGCCATTTACCTGCATATAAGACTGTGGGTACGTCAGTTTATTCAACCGACGATCATTATACACGGCCATCCTCTCTATGCCGGAAATAGTATAACTTAATTTTCCATATTTAGCAAACACAAACTTGTCACATTTCAAACTAAAGGGACTACCCTATTGATGTCGTGTTGTGATTGTGCACTTAGTCCTTAATGCAGTTATTTATGTTACATGACACTAATGCGCACTTGTTCGGATTCTATGCATCCCATACTACATAGGTCCGAGGGCAAGCCCTTATTCGTTCTTCATCTTGGTAGGGTTCAATCCTCTCATATGGCTAAAAATGGGGTTAAATTGGAACCGTCCAGATTGGGCACGAATCTTGAAGCTCAGGGGTAAAACGGTAATTTCACACACAAATGGGTCTGAAACGGGTACTGGGTCTCCTTCTCACAGATCCAATAACCCACAAACGATCCACTCCAACTGGGTACGGGTCCCGACCCGAGACAAACCCAAACCAGCAAGAGAAAAATCAGGGTCACTGATTTGACCGAATCAACGGGCTTGATTTGCTCTCACCGGGAATCAGGGGTCAGTTTCCTAAACAGATTGGGAGGATTTTACTCCTTATAGTTACACAGGAAATCAGGTCCCTAATCACTCCCATGACGACTATAAATACCTCCCACCTACCACTGTGACCAGGTAATCACTCTTTTTCCACCTTAAGCTCTTTCTTAATCATCACTGGTTACTGACAAGAGCGTCAGAGGGTGCGTCGCCGAAATCAACTCTGGTGTATCGCACTTCCTTGCAGGTTAGCGACAGGAATCTACAGGAGTGGATCCACTATTCAGGTTCTTCCACGAACTCACAAATCTCATCTGTTTACCCCCACACCAGATCCAGCGGTAACAGATTGGTGCCGTCTGTGGGAAATCCATACGAATAGCAGCCTCTCCTCTTCCCGTCGACTTGCTCTTCTTCAGCCATGCCTCCCAAAAAGGTCAGATCTAGGGGGTCCAACCTGCGGACCCAATCCCGCCGATCAGCAAGAGGAAGTCCCCATGCATCCTGCTCCGCAGCCCGAACAACTTCCTCCCCCGGCCCAACAGGGCTAGCCTCCTCTTCCGAATCAACCCCCAAATGGTCCTGCTGGTCAGAACTAGCGGAGGCAGAAGCAACCTCTCCACCCAGACCACGTCTCAATTCACAATGCCTCCTCGGACTCTATGGCTTCCCATAACCCCCGAGCCTCCGACCTCCGCAACACCGTCCTGAATCGCCAAAACGATGAGGACCTTCGCAACCATCTAGATGAGAGGCGGGCCCGAGGGGGAGCCTCCCGCCAGCATCAAGGTGAGCGATCTCCTCATTGCCGAGAAGGCGGGAGGTCTCCGGACCGAAGAGGACGGGGTGGATCTCCCGAGCATCGTAGGAGGAGGCCGCATTCCCCTGCTGATCGACATTATCCGAGGAACGATGAAGCACCAATCACTCGTGCTGGGTTCCTACAATTCCAGGCAATTGTGTTGCAGGCCCTCAACCTTCGCCCCAACAACAATAACGCCCAGAAGGTTCCAACACCCCCGCGGGTTCCAAGTCCTCGCCACAGATCCGTAAGTCCTCCCCCGGCTCCTAGTCACCAGCAACACCATTATAGTCCTCGCCGATCCCAGGACTACCGACGCCGTAGTCCCCACTCCCCTTCCTATGAAGATGAGTCCAGGGGATCGTTCGACTACCGCCGGAGGGATGATGCCCTCTACCGTCATCTCCACGAGATGGAGAGGCGCATCGGTTGCATGGACAAGGAAGAGGAGTCGAGAGCAGGGACCGTCCGCCCCAGCAGACCCCCCTTCTCTCGGACTATCATGGAGGCTCCCATTCCGAGGGGTTTCAAGCCTCCGCAGTTTGAAACGTACTGAGGGGAGTCGGACCCTGTTGATCATGTCGAGAGCTTCAAGACCTTAATGCTGATCCACCAAGCTTCCGACGCCATGCTCTGCAAGACCTTCCCCGCCACTCTTAAGGGTTTGGCACGGGAATGGTACTCCCGGCTCGCTCCCTCTTCCATCTTCTCGTTCGAGCAGTTCGAAATGCACTTCATAACTCACTTTGTGAGTAGTAGGCGAACAGAGAAGACGGGCCTCTCCCTACTCCACCTCCGACAGGAGAGGGGAGAAAAGCTGATGGACTATGTGAGGAGATTTACCGCAGAGGTCAGGTTAATCGCCTCCCTCGACCAGTCAGTGGCGACAGTTGCGTTCCAGTCGAACGTCCTCAACTCCAACCTCCGGTCGTCCCTCGCCAAAAAGCCCCCGCACAACTTCGCCGATCTTCTCCTAAGATGCGAGAAGTACATTCGGGCGAAGGAGGCCGAGTGCCTCCCGAGTTTCGGAGGACCTACCTCCGGCTCGAAGAGGAAGACGGCAGAGGAGGAAGGATCCAAGAAGCTGCAGAAGGACAATAGCGGTCAGCGCCGTCCTCCCCCCAGGTTCGAGAAGTTCACTCCCCTCACCACCAATGTCTCCACCATCCTGATGGAAGTGGAGAAGAAAGGAGTTATACCTCCCGCTCCGAGGATGAACACCCCGGCCAAGAGGAGGAACAAGGAGAAATGGTGCCGTTACCACCGGGACCACGGCCACGACACCAACGACTGCCGGGCGTTGAAAAATGAGATAGAGGCCCTCATCCAGAGGGGGCAGTTGGCCAAATTTGTGAAGGCGAACAATCAGGGGGAACGCGCCACTCCTCCGCCTCGGGGGGCTAACAAGCGCTTCGAGCGGCGCGATGAGACCCCCGAGTTCGAGGAAGAACGAGTTCTGCACCTCATCCACGGAGGCCCCATAGGGGGCTCCTCCAACTCCTCTCGGAAGGCCTTCGTCTGAGTGGTCAACTCAGTTCACAGCGCCCCTCCCCCCAAAGGCCTCGGCGTCCCAGTGACCTTCTCTGATGAAGACCTCGAGGGGGTTCGTACTCCCCACTGCGACGCGCTTGTTATCGACCTTCGCATGGCGAACTTCAAAGTGCAGAGGGTCCGGTAGACAACGGGAGCTCGATGAACATCCTCTTCCTCTCGGCCTTCCGAGGGCTGCAGTTGTCTCGGGATCGCCTCAAACAGGCCGGCTACACGCTCCACGAGTTCACGGGGGTACCAGTAACTGTCGAAGGGGTTATCACCCTGGACGTAACTGCTGGGAAGACCCCTACTACCCGGACAGAGCCGATGGACTTTATGGTCGTCGACGTGTCGGCTGCATACAATGTTATCTTAGGCCGACCTGGCCTAGCTGCCCTGGAAGCCGTTTCTTCGGCGTATCACCTCAAGATGAAGTTCCCCACCCGGGTGGGAGTGGGAGAAGTCAGGGGCAGCCAAGAGACGGCTCGAAAGTGCTATATGACTTCCACTGGGGGTCCGGTGCTCTCCCTCGAGACACTAGAGATCCCCGAGCCGAATGTCCGACCAACGTCCGAGTCGGCGGACGAATTGGAAGAAGTGCTCTTCTCGGACGAGGACCCGAGTCGAAAGTTCCTCATCAGCAAGTCCTTGCCGACTGCTCTATGCTCCGACTTGGTGCAGTGCATCCGGGGGAACCGTGACCTATTTGCTTGGTCCGCTGCGGATATGCCCGGGATTTCCAAGGACCTTCTAGTGCACCGCCTCAGCGTTGAACCGGGGTGCAGACCGGTTCAGCAGAAGAGGCGTAAGTTCGCCCCCGAGCGACAACAAGCCATCAAGGAGGAGGTGGACAAGCTCTTAAAAGCCCGGTTCATACAGAAGGTGAACTATCCCGAGTGGCTCTCCAATGTCGTCATGGTTAAGAAGTCTAATGGTTCTTGGAGGATATGCATCGACTTCACCGACTTGAATAAGGCGTGTCCGAAGGATCCATTCCCTCTCCCAAATATCGACACCTTCATCGATGCCACCTCGGGCCATGAGCTCCTCAGCTTCATGGATGCCTTCTCCGGCTATAACCAGATCCGAATGTTCCCCCGGACATTCGAAGACCTCCTTCATTACCGACCAGGGCCTCTACTGTTATAGAGTTATGCCGTTCGGACTGAAGAATGCTGAAGCCACCTACCAACGCCTCGTCAACAAAGCCTTCCAAAGCTAGATAGGCCGCAACATGGAAGTATACGTCGACGACATGCTCGTGAAGAGCATCCGAGGTACCGACCACGTGGCCGACCTCCAGGAGGCATTCGGCGTATTGAGAAGGCACAACATGAGGCTTAACCCGAACAAGTGTGCGTTCGGGGTCTCTTCGGGAAAGTTCCTCGGCTTTATGGTGAGCCAGCGAAGGATCGAAGCAAATCCCGAGAAAATCAAGGCCATTCTGGACATGGCCCCACCCCGGAACGTCAAGGAAGTGCAGAAGCTTACGGGTCGCCTCGCCGCTATTGGTCGATTCCTTTCGAAGTCTGGGGAAAAGTGCCTCCCCTTCTTCAAGGCTCTCAGGGGGGACAAGGGTTTCGAGTGGGGCGAATTGCAACAGGAGTCCTTCGAACAGCTGAAAACCTACTTGATGAACCCTCCCCTGTTCAGCAAGCCCGTTCCAGGGAAAACCCTCTTCATCTACTTAGCTGCTTCCGAGCAGACCCTAAGTGCTGTTTTGGTAAGGGAAGAAGACCGGGCTCAGAGGCCCATCTACTATGTGAGCAAGGTGCTTCGGGATGCCGAGCTCCGTTATCCGAAGATAGAAAAGATGGCCTACGCCCTGATCATGGCGGCGAGGAAGCTCCGTCCGTACTTTCAATCCCATTCGGTTGTGGTCCTCACCGACCAACCGCTGAAGCAGAACCTCCACAAGCCAGAAACCTCAGGCCAACTTATGAAGTGGTCCATCGAGCTGAGCCAACACGACATCTCCTACCAGCCCCAGATTGCGATCAAAGCTCAGGCCCTCGCCGACTTCATCATCGAGTCCACCATTCCCGAGGTCAGCCATGTCCCGAACGACCCCCCCTTTGGACGGTTTTCGTGGACGGTTCCTCCTGCAATGGGGGTAGCGGCGCCGGTATCATCCTGAACGGCCCTGATGACTTCATCCTCCAGTATGCCCTCCGCATGGATTTCAAGGCCTCAAACAACGAGGCGGAGTATGAGGCACTAATCACGGGCCTCGGACTTGCCCGAAGTGCCGGGGCGCAGCGCCTCCGAATCCATAGTGACTCCCAGCTGGTTTTGAACCAAGTCTTGGGCGAGTATGAGGCGCGAGACGAACGGATGGCGAAGTACCTCGCCAAGGTACGAACCCTTATGAGCCGGTTTGAAGAGGCGCTCATCCAACGAGTCCCTCGAGAAGAGAATTCACAGGCCGATGCCCTCTCCAAGTTGGCCTCATCCTCCTTCCAAGGTCTCGAGCAGACCGTTTTGATCGAGTTCCTCTCAAAGCCGAGCATAGAAGACGAGACCCTCGGCTCAGTGGAGTCATTGCCCGTCCTACTGCAAGATAATTGGATGAAGCCGTTAGTGGAGTTCTTAAGGGACGGACTCCTCCCTGAGAACCCCAAAGAAGCGTGCCGAGTAAGAACCAGAGCCGAGCGGTACGTCCTGATCGAGGGAATCTTGTACAAGCACTCCTTCTCGCAGATTGACGGCCGACCGTACCTGAGGTGCCTTTCCTCGGAACAGGCCGACTATGCCTTACAGGAGCTCCACGAAGGCATTGGCGGGGCTCATTCAGGGTCTAGGTCTTTGGCTCGGAAAGTCCTGAATTACGGATACTTCTGGCCGACTCTCCTCCAAGACGCCGAGCGACACGTTCGGCAATGTGGCTCTTGCCAGAGACATTCCAACATTCGTCGCCTCCCCCAAGCCAACCTCGCCTCCCTATCAAGTCCTATCCCCTTCGCAATGTGGGGGATGGATTTACTAGGGCCTTTCCCTCCAGCTCCGGGCCAGTTCAAGTTCTTGGTCGTAGCCATCGACTACTTCTCGAAGTGGATTGAGGCCGAGCCCCTCACCACTATCACCGAGAACAAGGTGCTTCAATTCTTCTGGAAGAGCATCATCTGTAGATTCGGCGTCCCCCGTGTCCTCGTAACGGACAACGGGACTCAGTTCACTGGTATCGCATTCCGAGCTCTGTGTGAAGACCTCGCCATCCAACAGCGCTTCTCTTCCGTCTCCCACCCTCAGTCGAATGGACAGGCAGAGAACGCTAACCGGCAGATCCTCTCTGGTATCAAGAAGAGACTGGACAGGTGTTCTAGAGGCTTATGGGTCGACCAACTCCCTAATGTGCTGTGGAACTACCGCACCAACAAGCGGACTCCCACAGGCGAGTCCCCGTTCAACCTCACCTATGGGTCTGAGGCGGTAATACTACTCGAAGTCAGAATACCTTCTCCTCGTCTCGCAGCCTACAACGAGGAACAGAATGCCATAGACCTACGGGCGAACTTAGACCTAGTAGACGAGCTGACGGAAAGAGCATCGATACGCCAACAGAACTACCGGAGGAGGGTCGAACTGGCGTACAACAAGAAAGTCCGACCCACCGATCTCAAGGAGGGGGACTTGGTCCTCAGAAAGCTAGCCATCTCCTTCCCCAATCAGAAGAGCAAACTAGCTCCGAATTGGGAAGGACCCTACAAGGTCACAAGGGTAGTTCGGCCCGCAGCTTATCATCTAGAAGACCTAGAGGTCCGAGGACCTGGAATGCCGACCACTTGTTAAAATACCAAGAAAGCGCCCCGGCGCCTCTCTAAGTATCACAGGATGTCGAACCATTCCTCTCCTCTAACTTGTAATTCATTTCTCAAGTTGTTATATGTAAAAACGGCTCGCCGTCAATTATCAATGAAGAATGCTCTTTCATATTTATAAAATTGCTTGCATCTCTCCGCCTTCATTTTTTATTTTCAACCAATGGTTCGGAGTCCAATGTCCGGTTCGACTTTACTTCCCCGGCTCGCCCTTAGGCGAGCCAGAAGTAGATCGCCGTTCGGAACTGCTCCCACAACCGTTGAAATCCACCGATGGTTCGGAGTCCAACACTCGGCTCGACTTTACTTCCCCGGCTCGCACTTAGGCGAGCCAGAAGTAGATCGCCATTCGGAACTGCTCCCATAACCGTTGAAATCCACTGATGGTTCGGAGTCCAACACTCGGTTCGACTTTACTTCCCCGGCTCGCCCTTAGGCGAGCCAGAAGTAGATCGCCGTTCGAAACTGCTCCCACAACTGTTGAAATCTACCGATGGTTCGGAGTCCAACACTCGGCTCGACTTTACTTCCCCGGCTCGCCCTTAGGCGAGCCAGAAGTAGATTGCCGTTCGGAATTGCTCCCACAACCGTTGAAATCTACCGATGGTTCGGAGTCCAACACTCAGCTCGACTTTACTTCCCCGGCTCGCCCTTGGGCGAGCCAGAAGTAGATCGCCGTTCAGAACTGCTCCCATAACTGTCGAGCAACTCTAATGATGGTTCGGATCGACTACGCTCACTTAAAACCTCGAGCCGAGCGGACGAGGGACCGACCCTCATATATGGCAAAAAAACCTGCCGACCGTCCTCAGCCGTTGGATCGTGTCAAAAAGCGCGCTCGTCATGATGGACAGTTCAGATCTTGCCACGTCCACTAAACGACAAGATAGTGTTTTTTGGGGATCCGCACTGAGATGGACGCTCAGGATCACGCCACGTACTTCGGCTGATTCCGAGCTGCATGTGCCGAGCCGAAGGAACGAGGGACCGACCCTCGTATATGGCGAAAAAACCAACCGACCATCCTCAGCCGTTGGATCTTGTCAAAAGGCACGCTCGTCATGATGGACGGCCCAGATCTCGCCACGTACCTCGGCAGATTCCGAACTACGTGTGCCGACCTGCCGAACCGAGGAGACGAGGAACCGATCCTCATATATGGCGAAACAGCCTGCCGAACCGAGGGGACGAGGAACCGACCCTCGTATATGGCAAAAAAGTCTGTCGAGCCGAGGGGACGAGGAACCGAGCCTCGTATATGGCGAAAAAAACCGCCGACCCATGTCAGCCGTTGGATCTTGTCAAAAAGCGCGCTCATCATGATGAACGGTTCAGATCTTGCCAAGATCACTAAATGATAAGATAGCATTTTTTGGGGATCCACGCTGAGATGGACGGCCCAGATGACGCCACGTACCTCGGCTGATTCCGAGCCGAGGAGCCGAGGAGTCGACCTGCCGAGCCGAGGTACCGAGGAGCCGACCCTCGTTAATGAAGAAACTACCTGCCGAGGAATAGGGATCGTCTGATCGCTCAGAAAAATGCGCTCGGCACTGATCAAGGGTCCAGATTGCGCCACGCCATAAATCAGTATTTAAAAATCAATTTTTATTTATTTAAATTGTTTTATTTATTTAAAAATTGCAAAAAATTGCTAAAAATTCGGGAAAATTAACTAAAAATTCTAGAAAATAATTATAAATTCGGGAAAATACCCTTGAGCCCCTGAACGAACAATTATTGCCTAGAATGTACTGTTAGGGCCCCCGGACGATTGGTTAACACCTCGCAAAATTAAATAAATAATCCAAAAATATAGATAAAAACCGTCGAATATTCAAACAAGGCTTCAGAACAGCATATGGCTTCAAAAAATTACCTCACTACCCCCTTCGAGATTCAAAATCGTCCATTCAGACTCCGATACAACTCCACTAGCCACTGAAACAGTTAAACTACTCCTCAAAGGCTGATCACACTCAGTCTCTAGGAGTGGAGGGCTCGTGATATGGCTAAAAATGGGGTTAAATTGGAACCGTCCAGATTGGGCACGAATCTTGAAGGTCAGGGGTAAAACGGTAATTTCACACAAAAATGGGTCCGAAACGGGTACTGGGTCTTCTTCTCACAGATCTAATAACCCACAAACGGATCCACTCCAACTGGGTACGGGTCCCGACCCGAGACAACCCCAAACCAGCAAGAGGAAAATCAGGGTCACTGATTTGACCAAATCAACGGGCCTGATTTGCTCTCACCGGGAATCAGGGGTCAGTTTCCTAAACAGATTGGGAGGATTTTACTCCTGACAGTTACACAGGAAATCAGGTTCCTAATCACTCCCATGGCGACTATAAATACCTCCCACCTACCACTGTGACCAGGTAATCACTCTTTTTCCACCTTAAGCTCTTTCTTAATCATCACTGGTTACTGACAAGAGCGTCGGAGGGTGCGTCACCGGAATCAACCCCGGTGTATCGTACTTCCTTGCAGGTTAGCGGCAGGAATCTACAGGAGTGGATCCGCTATTCAGGTTCTTCCACGAACTCACAAATCTCATCTGTTTACCCCCACACCAGATCCAGCGGTAACACCCTCGTTATGACTTAATCTACTACTGTAACTACGGTAGTGTCTTAGATGTCCTATGATCTACGAGCCCATGTCCAGGCAGCCTGGAGGGAAATCCCACGCACTGACACGACTCATCGAGCAGGCAACCTATGGACAATTCAGCCTCTGCCATGGAACAATGGCACCACCCATAGCCACTCGAACACCCCATAAGCGTCGCCACCGGGACGATAATTCTGGAGTAGTGCCCATGTCATGTCTTAACGCATCAAGCAGGCAGCCTGTAGATCACTCTTACACCGCTAATCTGATTGCCCCCATACTCGTGTTTTTCTTCTACTTTCATCACGTCTCCACTATGTACTAATCCTTAGTTTTTATCAAAATCATGAACAAAAATTGAAGCTCTAGAGTTAGCCTCTCCACTAAACTGGACTTATTCATTCATTTCAACATGACCAACCTTGGTCTTTCTTTTCAAATTTCATTTCATTTCATTTCCAAATGCCGGGGGAGACTTAGCTACTCTTTTATTTCAATTTTCAATTCACAATTTCCAAATGAGCATTTCCAATTCATAAATTCCCATGTTGAGTTATCATACTCAATGTATATTCTCTTTTCAAATCATGATTTCAAATTTGTCCAAATAGTCCATGACTATACATGAATTTCATATGCTTTATCAATTATCGCTTCATATCAAAATTTCACATCACTAACAAATATTCACAATTCATATTTCCACATTATTCTCAAATGAGAATAAATTGCATTATGTCACACAATATAAAATTCTTTTTGCCAAATCATCTTCTAATCCTCCATTTCAATTTATTCTTGTAAGTTATAATTTTTCACAAAGTATATATCTAGAACCATAGTTCTATTTATGCCTTTTATTCACAAATCATAGTTTATTTTATTCAAATAATCCCCAAATCATTTTTATAAAGTCCCTTATATTTTTAGGAGAATAACCATATTTTTTTCACAATTTTTGGACACTTAAAACCCCCCAAAAAAAAAACAATTTTTCATTCTTACCGAGAGCAAGAATCGAACCCAGCTCCCCTGAGTCACAACCGAGAACACAAGCCAACAGACCGGTTTGTGCCAGCGATATAAAGCATGGCTGAGAGCATTAAATGCTCTCGGCCTGCTGTTAACTTGTTTAAAAAAAAACAAACAAAATAATGCTTCCCACGAGAATCGAACCAGTCACCACAGAGAAGCCAACCATGCTCTCTGACCACTTGAGCTACGTGCTCAAGTTGTCACATTATAATTTCATATTCATTTAACCCGTGCTCTCTGTTATTTAGAATATTTCGATGTTCAACTAGTCCTAATTTTATTTGGTCTTCATAAAATTTACTGTATAACTCCAGATTAATACTACTTCACATAATTTACATACCAGTATGAGCAAAATAATTTTTGTAATAATTAAAACGTATTTTCATACACTAATTCAAATTATACATTATAACACCACATTTCTTCGCTTTTTCGACATTTCTTCGCATTGTAGCATTCTAATTTTTTTTGTCAATGAATTTCACATTAATTCTCTGACTTTAATCATTTATCTAACATACAACTCATATTTTAATTTATTCATGCCCATATCAACACAAAGGATCTATTTAACACATGAAAAGGGTATAATCAAGCTACTAACTTTGTGTGTAATTCTTGATGGTTTAAAAAAATGTGTTTTCTATCAATCAATCCATGATTCTAATTAATTCACATACAACTCAAATAATAGAACCACATATAAATTTGTATGTCCACATTTCAATCATTCAAGAAGTCATTTTTCCCAATTAAAGTGTGCTCTTCTTAATCATTTTCATGCTTCAATTTTTCTAATTAAACTAGCATGCAATCCTACTTTAGAAATAGGGAAAATTTTACCCACCTTGTATGGAGAGAAAAACACAATTAGCAACAAAGTCCTTTGCAAACGAGTGCACCTCCTCCTAGACGCGCGCACACAAGCTCCAAAAGCACCAACACAGAAAGCTCCCTCCTTGAATAGCCGGCCCTTCTCTTTCTTCTTGGTGTTGCAAGATCAAGCCCACACACACTCAATCTTTTAACTCACAAACTACTACTAGATAATGCTATTTGACTATAGGTTTAGAGGAGAATATTAAGCACAAAATAACTAGCTGGGGGGGGGGGGGATTTATACTAAAAATCAAATAGAATGGATGGCTAGGATCAATTGGTTGGTTGTAGGATGGAGGGCTAGGATGAAAGTAGGAGTTGCAATAACTACCCACATCTAAGCAACCTCCACACCATGATCACCACTCAAAATTTGAGTTCTCTCCAAAAAGAAGCATTCCCGGCCATGAAGAAAGCATGCATTTTGCACGTGTACGTGTAGTGCACGTGCATGCAACTAGGCCCAAAATTGTACATTTAATTTTGTATAAAAATAAAATAATCTTTTAGATTGTATTCTACATGACAAGTTGTGTAAAAATATAGTCCATGGGCTTTAGTTTATGGGCCAAAATAGTTATTTTAAAATAAAATAGATAAATTACATTTTGGGCTTTAAGAAAAAGGGCTTTTTATCTAATTAAAATAAGGCTTTTGTACAAAATAGTTAAAAGCATATATTAAAATATCTTTACTCATCTTGATGAAAATATTAACCAAAAATATTGCACGTGCACACTACGTGCAAAATAAATAAATAATTTTTCATTAAATGAAAAAGCAGGGCATTACACTTCGAGTTGTAATTCTCGCAGAACAGTCGACCGTATATGCGTTAACAGTCGACTGTCCTAACTATTTTTAATTTTTGAGTTTTTAATCCTCGCAGAGCAGTCGACCGACTGTGTCTTAGCAGTCGACTGTCCTGGCTAATTAAATTTTGAGTTCTTTTAAATCCTAACTGAACAATCGACTGACTATGTTTCAATAGTCGACTGTCCAGACCTTTCTAATTTCGCAAGTTTTAAATTGTCTCTTGATAAAAATGATTGTATTGTTTAAAAGAGTTTGAAAACATATTTGATGTTGAAAAGAATGAAGAATGAATGTCGCAAGTAAAAAAAAATGAATTTATTTTGTCTTATGCATAAAATTAAGCACGAAAGTAAAATCAAATATCCTGATGAATTATGAAAAGTCTTATGATTATGAATACACAAATGCTATAGACATGAAATGAGATTTTGAACTAGATGGTAGCTAAATCCTATTACCGGCAATTGAATGAATTAAAATTGTAAAGTTGAATTATTGAGATGAAAGACCAAGTTGGTCATGTTGATGATTGAGACCGGTATAGAGGAAAGAGCTAACAATAGGGGCTGATTTTATTCATGATTCAAATAAACTAAGGATTTAGATACATAGTGGTGATGTGACGAAAGTGAGAGAAAAATAAGAGTATGAGGGCCATCGGATTGGCGGTGTGAGAGTGATTCACAGACTGCCTGCTTGATGCGTCATGACACGGCGTGAGTACTACTTCGGAATTATCATTCCGGTGGTGACGCTTGTGGGGTGTTTGGCGACAACGGGTGGTGCCATCGTTCCATGGCGGAGGTTGAATTGTCCATAGTCTGCCTGCTTGATGCGTCATGTCAGTGAGTGGGATTCCCCTCCAGACTGCCAGGACATGGGCTCATAGATCGTAGAACATCTAGGATACTTACCGTAGTCACCATAGTAGTTAAGTCATGGCGAGGGATTGAACCCTATAAGATGAAGTACGATTAAGGACTTGCCCTCGGACCTATGTAGTATGGGATGCATAGAATCCGAACAAGTGCGCATTAGTGTTATATAACATAACAACTGCATTAAGGACTAAGTGCACAACACAACATAACATCTATAGGATAGTCCTCGTAGTTTTGCTTGTGACAAGTGTGTATTTTTTAAGTAAGAGAAAATTGATGTTTTATATCCTTGCGTCAGTTGAATGAACTGACGAGCCCACAGTTTTTATGCAGGGTAAAGAGATTGACAAGAATAAGTATGCAAGCTGCTTAAAGAATGTTTCAAGTGTTGTACATTTTATTCATGTAAATATTGTAATTTTCTTCCGCAGTTTAAATGTAATTTAAAGATGTAACTCTGATGTAATGAAAATTTTAAATTTCCTTCTAAAATTGTATGAAGAGAAGTGTAAATATAGCACCCCGAATTTCCAATATAATATTTTTAAAATACGTGGCACAATTTCCAGCATCAACTTCAAATGTAATATTAAACGTAGCAACCAAATACAGGAAAAATTAAAACTTTTTATTACATCAGTTGTTTACAAAGTACAGCGGAATACAAAACACCTTGAATTACAAATTTCTTTCTTTAAACACTTTCTTTTACAAATTACATAAGTAATTACATCATTTTAACTCAAGCATCCAAATCCCAAGCTATAAGTAATCACCTGTAAAATATAAGGCTAGAGATAACCCTAACCCCCAAAACTAAAGGGGTCAGCCATAATGGTGTGAGTGACATAAAAACAAACAACATAAATAGAACATGGAATCATAACGATATATAATAAACAAGAATACATAAAGTATGACATAGCAAAGACACATGAAAACATCAAGTGAAACTAGACTAAGTGTCAAGTGTAGAAAACAGGAAACCACATGCATGAAACCAAGTCAAGAAAACACAATTCTATATGCTGACTCTCTAATGCATACTTGTCAGAGTCTATGCATTCCACTCTACATAGGTCCAGTGGAAGCCTTTAACGTCTCCACTGCGAGTATTAGCCCATGCCCCGATAATTCTGGAGGTCAATCTCTATCCACAGATAATTCCGGAGACTATTTCACTCACACCTGGGAATCTTCGAGAATACCCCACACTGCAAGCGATAGCACCTCATCACATGAATACCACATGTGCGTCGCCTCGACCCTGATAATTCCGAAGATCAATCCCACACCACAGGTAATTCCGGAGACTATTTCACTCACACCCGGATAATTTCGGGGATTATCTCACACCGCAAGCCATACTGAGGTCCATAACCCATGTTCTCGTTCATCATATCACCACTAGTGCCTATCCTTATTATTTAGGTTATTTAATTACTTTACGAATCTCTTAGAGTTGGTGTACCCCACCGGACTTAACGCAACAACCTATCAACTAAAATGCCTCAACAGGCCCAAACATAAATATCTCAACTACCGGTACACTAGGGTCACACACATCCTCTAGAGACTCAAACCCAAATATCCAAACAAAACTTCCAACATAAATTGCTCAGTTAACCCACTTGAAAACATATGTTCAGTAGAAGATAAGGTATAGAATAGTAAGTTCTAGATTAAAACATTTAGAGAATAAATCATTTAAAAGAACATTCAAAGATATAAAGATATATCAGTATCAGTCGACTATAAACAAGCGTAAGTCGTCTGTCCAGAAAGAAAATTCAATAGCTTTAAGAAAATAATTCTAAGTATAGTAGTCGACTGTAAAAGGGTCATAGGTCATGTCCAAAACAAAAAATCCAATAATCTTTAAGAAATAATTCTAAGTATAGCAGTCGACTGTAAAAGGTCATAGGTCGACTGTCTAGAGAAAAATCCAATTCTTAGGGTGACATTAAAACAGAGCAGACTCAGTCGAATATAAAGATGAGTCAGTCGACTGTTCCGCGTGATAATTTAAAACTTCAAGAAAATTACAGCAGCCAGGCAGCGACGGTCGACTGAAAAGTCACACCGGTCGACTGTCGGCCTGTAGACTACAGATTTTGGTTGTGCATATTTCAATCAATACGTAGTTTTACTTTATGAAAATGATTTCTACAAAAAACATATTTCTTATTTGATCAAATACAACTTGTAGGATATATAATAGTCCATAAAAACTAAGTCAAAACTACTTGAATTTATAAGAATAGCGATTTGTTAATTTCTTTCAATCAAACATGAATTGTGCATATAATCAAAAATAGAGTTTCTTAAAAATTAATTATTCATTGAAATAGCTTCTTATTCAGATCCAAACCATATCAATACCAAAATCTCAAAAAAGATTCCCAATTTGGATATATGTCCTCAAATTCAACTCGATTCCAAATTTTGATTTTCAAGACATGATCTTTTGATTCATGAACTCTTCCTCCAAATTTCTCAAAACTGATTCACCATTATAACTCACAAACATAATCAATTTATAACGTTACCATATCAAGTTTTATTCCACCAATACTCAAAAGTAATAAAGATCTCATCTTTATTAGATTTATGCATGAAATCCACCATATTCAATCAATCCAACATTAATCCAAAAGAAATAGCCTACCCATGATCTCCAATAGGTCACTCATCAATCTCAAATTACCCACATAAAATTTTATTCATAAACAACTAGGGTTTCACAAGATCCAATTTTAATTCATCAATCCATCCAATTCATTATGTACATATTCATACTCAAACCCTAACATGCTTTCTAGTAGATAAAATACCACATACAACATTCCAAGAACAAAACGAAAACAACTTATATCACTCACATACAACATGCACAAAACAAAATAAAATAAAACAAGTCACTCACCTTAATGAAGAAATCCAATCGAATTAATGAAGAATAAGAAAAAGCTCTTCTTTTGCAAAATCCAAGATCACCTTTTCAAAACTCCAAGAAATTAATAGTAATGTATTTTATTTTTGCATAGGAGAGGGACGACTGTAGTGGGCATAATATAGGCCAAAATCTGGAGTTTCTAGGGTTTTACAAGTTTATGGAAACATCCCTTAACAAATTATTACTTTACATATATAAATCTTTCTTTATAAAGTAGTTAAAATAAGTTAAATAAATTAAAATCAAATCAAATTCTTTTACTACTGAGTTTTCCAGCAATCCAGCACAGCCCAGAAATAAAGAAAATTCGGATTTGTACTCAGGGTGGCAATTTTGCACAAAAGTCCTTTTTTGTAATATTTGCAAATACATCATAAAATATTCGTAAAAATCCAGAAAAATCAGGAATAATATATAATAATACATATTATATTTTCCAATTAAAATATTTGACTTTTAATTTCCAGGAAAATATTTACACCAGATCCAACATAAATTCCATATTTGCAAAAACACCATATTTGTTCAAATCTTTACCAAATCAACTATAAATAAAATTTAAATATATTTTAATTTAAATGATGAACATGGAAAGCCCAAAAATCAGTAAAAAAAAATTTTATTATTTATTTGAGATCCAAACGGCTTTTTACATAAAAGCCCCTCTCTTTCGAGGTATTTATAAAAATAGTTTCTTTATTCAGAAAAATCCCAAAATTTAGGATAGACTCAATTATAAGTAGGAAAATTTAATAAAAATTTAAAATTGTATATTTCCACAAAAAATATTTGCACGTGTAAAATCGGCAAATTTGTAAAATAGTCAAATTAATTTCAATAAATCTGAAAATTAAAATATCATAAATAAATAAGGAAAATCAATCATTAACCATAACATTTTAAGAACTCAAAATTCATAAGTTTGCACGTGTGTTGCACGTGCATAATTGCAGTTTCAAGAAAATAGTCAAAATAGTCAACTTTACAAATTTAATATTATTTAATAATGCAAAATAAATCATTTTATTTTGCCGGGTATTACAGTAAAGATCCTGTGGAACTTTGAATTCAGTCTGTTTTGGAATTCGGGGTGTTACAAAAAGCGTAGTTAATCATTTAATTCATTGTGGAAATTAACCCAAAAATGCTTGTACCGGAATCTATTCAAACAAAACTTCAAAAATATATTTTTTATGTTAAAAATATTCAAATAGTGAATTTTTAAACAAAATCCGAACACCACAATTCGAACCCGCAACCACCATAGCATCCTAATCCACACACTCTTACCAGGCTCTTCAACCTCAATATATGTAGGTATTCTCTCAAAGAATTAAATAATGCTTTCTCGCTCATATTTAATTTTTAAAAAAGTTTTAGAAAGGATTTAAGAACTCTCCCTGGATTAAACCCAAGACCACCCGCAGCACACAGTGCTTTAAACACACATACTAACCAGGTTTCCAAACCACTATTTTTGTAGAAGTCTTTTCACAAATTAATGTATGCCTTACTAACTTATAATACATTTTCTTTACTTTAAACCGAAGCACAATATCAACTCTTAAGTTGTAATTTTTGGGTTCTACAGTACAATTCACTTAACAAGATTTAATAGCATGGAAATCTAATGTTTATAATAACCTCTAATATACTTACATATATGAGACATCAATTTAATCTACGCAAACTAAATGTGAACGGACCATTTATACTACTATATTTCATTTAATCTGCCATTAAATTACAATTTCATTCAAGTATACTTAAAATTTCGTGCATTCTCACATTATAACAATAATTAGGAATTAAAAAACATGATATCGCATTTTTAACATAATCTAATTATACAAGAATTTGTCTAGTATGGATACAATCCTAGTGGAGAAACAATTTGCAACTTTAAATAAAATTACTCCTATGCATGACATGGTGTCTATTACACAACATTAACAAAATTCTACTCAAAGAAATTATAGAAAATTAAGGAAGCACCCACACATATATAATTCTCACACATATTCTAACCACAATCTACATATAATTTAAGCATGAATACTACTACACAAAATTTAGATAGTTGGAGAACACCCACACATTTGTATATATATATTTGTACAATTTACCATGCTACTACTAAGAATAAATTAGAAAGTTAAAGGAACGCCCACCCAATCCTTTCCGAAATCGATTACTTCTTAGATCCCAACGAAAACGCTCCAAAACTGGAGATGACGTGGTGGTAAGTATATATATGTATATGTGTGTATATATATATATATATATATATATATATATATATATATATATATAGAGAGAGAGAGAGAGAGAGAGAGAGAGAGAGAGAGAGAGAGAGAGAGAGGTGAAAGTATGGAGAGTTTGGAGTATCAGGAAATGAAAAGATGGATAAGAGAAAAGATGACAGTGGGGTGATGGAATATATATATATATATATATATATATATATATATATATATATAGAGAGAGAGAGAGAGAGAGAGAGAGAGAGAGAGAGAGAGAGAGAGAGAGAGTAGGAGTAGCGTTAGCTGAAAGTGATGGGGAGTTACATGACCACCTAATAATCTTCTATAACTATCCATTAACTCCACTACTCCTACCCTAATTCCAACCTTTAAATTTAATCCTAATTCCCTCTTTTCTTTTTACTTTTTGAAGAAGTAGCCGGCCACCTAGTGCATGGGGTGTGCACGGGTTTTTGATTCTCCACAAATGTACATACAAATGTCAAAAAATTATGTGACACAGTGGTAGAAGTTTGAAAATATAAGAATATACTTAATTAAACATTGTTTGGGTTATTTCTAATCTTATCCATTAAATTAAGTAAACAAAATTTATATGCATGACTTCATAAATTTTTATATTGAAAAAATACAATCAACATGGGCACTGAAAACACGTGCATTGCACGTAATGGAATAAAATATATGTGTGTAACACATGCAGTACAAAATTGTAATAACTCAATTTTGCAAAGTATTACACTCTTTGCCACATAGACAAGTTCTGTCCTAAGAATTTACTAGGTTAAAAGTTATATTTTGAACACACCATATAAAGAATTTGAAAAATAAATTTAGCATAAAAATACATAATGTAGAAAAGAAAAAAAACTTTAAATGAAATAGATATATAAGAAAATGTGAGTAACAATTAAGATAAACAAAGTGAATAAGAGTACAAAGCAAGAGAGATCAATAAGAACGAAAACATGGTAGTATTAAACAACTAGAAAAGTTAGTAGAAATGAAATGTGACAGTGAAAGATATTATAGATTGAAAGTAATTTTCATACAAAAATAATAATATATATAGTATTAGATAATACAATAAAAGAAAATAGAGATTAAGAAATCATTGGTGAAAGAAATTGAAAAACCAAATAAATTAAAAAGGAAAAGAAAAACATCGTAAAAATAGATTCTTTAATAAATTTCAAAAAATAAGTATAGTGTGCAAAATAATGAAAGTGGTAAGAAGTAGAATGAAAAGGAATAAGACGAAAATAGAAGTATAGAACTCAATGAGAAATAAAAAGAAGTGTAAGTCTAAAGAATAGAAGAATGAAATAGTCTAGACAAATTATAATGCACTAGAAATTTATTTTATAAAACAAATAGACTAATAGCGTAAATAAATATTAAGTAGCTTAAAAAATAACTATGATAAAAAGAGCAGTATTATTATAAAGAAATAAATAGTACTAAACAAAATGAAGAAAGCATTGAAATATAAAGCAAACTAATAAATAATTAAGAAAACCATAATATTTGAAAGGTAGTTAGCATAGCTAATAATAGTTTGAAAAAAATTAAAGGAAGAAGATGTTAATTAATAGAAAATGTGAAGAATAGATAGATTAAAATCGTAATGAAACTAGAATTATATATTAAGAGATAGAAGAAAGAATCAATTTAAGATATGGCTGTTAGATGTTAAATAATAATAAAAATCTGAAAAATATATGGGTGTTAAATTCAATTAAAAAGTATAAACATTAAAATATAAGTATGATAGTAAAATAAAAATGATGTATATAAAAAAATCATTTTTCATAGTAATATAATAATTATATATACGATTTAAAATCAAATATATATATATAAAATAGTGATTAGCATTTAACAAAATATTTATAAGCTGTCAAGTATACCAAGAAAACTAGCATATAATATTATATACTTAAATAAGCATAAAAATATATGATACAACAAATAATACTTTAAAAGTATAATAGTATTAAAAGTAATACTATATTATGAAAAATATATAATATTAATTATATAAAAAAATATATAAATAGTATATAAAAGTTTAAATAATAAAAGTTACATTATATGAGTAGCAAACAAATATAAGGTAAGTTATCAATAAAATATAAAATAAAATGAAATAGTATAAAAATAAAAAAATATTAACCTATGTAAAGATAAAGTATATATACAAAATAATAATATTAAGGCAACAAAAATAGTTAATAGTAAACCGTAATAATATAAGTTGAAAAATAAAATAAAATAATAGTAACGCATATAGGATAGATATAGAAGCAAGTATAGATAATAATGTAGTTAAGTAAATAAGTATAACTGTATTATAAATAATAAAGCTGAAGTAGTAAAGGATTAGTTGTAAAATAGTATAAACTAGTACAAAAGAATAAAATAGTGGTAAGTAATATATATAAAAATAGACGTAAAGTGTGGGATATTAAAATTAGGAAATGAGGTAGAAAATTACAATGATGGAATATTAAAATAAAAGTATAGATTATAAATATCAAATATAAATAGTAAAAATTAACAGTAATGAAAATAATTTATAAATGTAAGAAGAAAAATGGAATAAAATAAATGCATGAGCTTAAATGCGAATGTGAATGCAAATGATAAAATAAATATGTAGTGTAGTAAGTTAGCATAATAAACATAAATAATTATATATTAAGTGGCTCCCATTCAATTGAAACCAAATCAACGGCTCAGATTCACCATCCCAAAACATATTTCTCCTCCAAACGTTTTCCCCCCAAAACCAAATTTTTTCCCCCCAAAACTAAAAAAACTTATTACTTTATTACTATCACTCTCTTCTCCCTTCACTTTTTTATCTCTCTCTCTCTCTCTCTCTCTCTCATTCTCTCTCTATTTACTTAGAAATTTAGATTTTTAGATTTCAGGTTTGTAAATTTTCAAATTTTTTATGCTTTTTTTATTGCTCATGTTACATTGAAAATAACAAATATCTCTTCAGCAGTTAAATTTCATCATTTTCCACCATCAAAGTTCTAAGAATTTGGATTTTACACCTTCATTTATAATTATTTTTCAACATATACTAATGGAAACATGGACTTTTATTTACAACTAATTTTTGTCATACTATTCAAACTTGAGCTACATAATTGTTGTTGTACTATTTACAAGACTTTTTGTATGCTGTATCGATCGTTCCAAAGACATGCCATAGGCACGTGCTCACGAGAAAATATAGTATATAATAATGTAGTAATTAGATAAGTGTAAAATTATGCTCTCCTCGCTTCCTGTTATATGGAAACACGGGCACGCAACTGTATCTGTTTTTTAATTCCTTAAATATTTGGTTAATATTATTTTTATTTATGATTCTAAGTATATTTTCTCATATTAATTGATTTTATTTCGTATTAGAATGATTAAATTGTAATTTGGGGTTAAATGGGAAAAATTGAAAATATAGGAGTTTTGAAATGTGTTTTCTCGGAGGAGATGAATCCGATTTAACCCGAAATTTTTCCTGCATACTTGTGCATAATAGAGGGTTGAATATATGCTAATTTGATGGAATTGCATGGTCCTACTATGAAGTTAAAAATTTTGGGGATTCAGCATTGAAATAACTTTAAAAGAATTGAGTTTTTATATTAAAATGGGCTTAGACCCAAACCTTAACCCTAATCACTATTAAAACCCCTAATACTTACACTTATGCCATTCCAATAATCTCTTCCCCTCTCCTCCTCCCAATTCCGACCGAAACCCCACCTAGAACCAACTTCTAGGGTTTTGAAATCCAACCCTTCTTCCACTTCAAACCTTGTATAGTTTGGGGTTTTAAGTAATTTCTACGTGCTCTTTTACGTAGCGGTGTCGGTTTTTAGAGAGAGCTTCGAGAAGGTATATCAATTTGTAACTTTAGTTATTGGATTGTGTGCTTTACATTTCTTTTCATAAAAATCATAGTAGAAGGATGCTTAGAGTCTATAGAACATGCTTAAGGTAAAAGATTTAATTTTTATGATAATAATCTGGAAATTTTCCTTAACCTAGGGTTTGAGTTTAGGAAGGGTAAGAAAAATTATAGCTATTGTATGCTAATAATATTTTGGATGATGTGCAATAATATGGGATAATTTAGAAGCATTTATGATGAATTTTAACAATAGTTTGATAATTATTAGGAATTTTTCCGGTATTGGAAAATTGTGAAAATAGAGTATATTGGTTTTAAAATAGGATAATTATGGGAAAATATATACAAATACTAGACTTTGTTTCCGAGATGCATGGGTGAGTTAATTTTGGGATATAGAAGTTAATTTGGGGGTATTTTACCCTTAAAATATAAAACATTGATTATAACTCCTCCAATCGAGGGGAAAATTTGATTTGGCTATAAGACTAGAGAATAGTTGATTTGATATGTTTATTTATGTTGTATATGATGTATAAGTATGTTTGATGTGAATTTGGGGGATAGATAACATGTGTTATGAGTTAATGACTTATGGGTTCGGTAATTTTCTTAATAGGTGTGAAAAAGTGAAGTTTGATTAGCGACCGGACGAGCGAGGAGTGTCTTCGGACCGGTTCATCAAGTGAGTATGCTTGTACTAGATATACTATATGTTGTGATAAAATTTTAGACTGATTCGATGTGTTTTGTGTTAGTTATATCCGGATAAAGATTTACTAGAGAATGCAGAATTTTAATAAGTTGAAATTTGTGCTATATTGTGAATTTGCTTGATTTGGACTATTTGATGTTATTGGGATATATTGGGTATATATATGATAATATGAAGTATTGGGGGTTCGATATACGTATAATATGCGGATGATAAATAGAAATAATTTACATATATGGGGTTATGATGTTGACTAATATGGTGCTTATTTATGATATATGGGTGATAATGAGAAGTGATATGATAAATGATGAATTAATGAGTTGGTATATGTATGATATAGAGATGTTAAAGGTGAAATAAATGGGTGATAACATGATGCAATAAACTAAATAACGCGGTATACTCATAATATATGATAATGTGTCAAAATAAATAATATTGTGCATTCCTGATATGTAATAATATGATGTAGTAATCTTATAAATTACATAATCTGGTGTATGCAAATATGTGGTATAATGAGAAGATGAAAAGCATGGTATATGCCAAAGATGTGATAATATGTTGAAATACAAGATGAGATGATATGTGATGATAAAATAAGATAAAAAGATGAGATGATATGTGATGATAAAATAAGATAAAAAGATGAGATGAAAATGATGATAACAGTTAAATTTTGTTGACCAGTACCTACAGAAATCCTGGGGGTTTAGGCTAGACCTCCTAACACCCAAGGACCGTCTTGGGGTGCGATGTTTATTACCCAAACAATGTTTGGGGTGCGGTGTTTATATCGCCCAAGCTATCGGCTTGAGGCCTGGTTATTACCCAGTTTATCTAGGGTGCGGTGATTATTACCCAAACTATGTTTGGGGTGCGGTGATTATTACCCAAGTTCTACTTGGGGTGTGGTGTTTCCCTCGCTGGCATAGGCTGCGAGGAAGACGTAGCCTCGGACGCATAAAACCCCCGGGGGGCAGAGGTCCACGTGTTTACTTGGCTATCGGCTTTCAGTATTTGGGATACTGTGGCTCACTGGTCGACAAATTAATAAAATGAATAAATATGAAATGAAAATGAGAAAGTAAAGAAAGCATATGATGTGAAATGTGAATGAGGAAAAAAAAAGTATTTAATGTGGAGTGGAAATGAGAAAGTAAAGTAAGTGTATGAATCGGAATGAATATGAAAAGTAAAAGAAACCGTGCATATGAATGAAGATGAACATTAAAGAAAATGAGTGATGAGTATGTAAATGAAAATGAATAGTAAATGAAGTATGTCGTTCAATGAGAATGAAAAGAGAAGAAATTGTATTATGTAAATGAGTATGAAAAGTAAAGAAATTGCGTTATGTGATTATATATGAAAAACAAAGAAATTGTACTATGAGAATATCTATGAAAAGAGAAGAAATTATGTTATGTGATTAAATATGAAAACTGAAGATATGATGTTATAAATGAGTGTGAAAAGTGAAGGAATTATGTATGTGAGTTAATAAGAATAAATTGGAGAAATTGTGTTATGGAAATGAATATGAGAAGTAATGTGTAATATGAGTGTGAAACATGAAGTGAAGTGTATTATGTGACGAATATGAGAATGATTATTAAAATAAAACATGATATGATATGATTTTGATGCATCTTGGAATTGTGTCGAGGAACTACTTGCCCGCTATTTCCATGGAAATGGAGGGAACTACCTGCCTTGGCACAACTCCTAGTGTGAATTGGTGGGTTGTTGATATGATAGTTGTATTGCGAGATAAAAATGAAAAGTAAAGTAATTTGTAAGCTGAAAATGAAAATAAAGTAAAGTAATAACCGAGTTATCGGCTTGAGATGTGATATTAGATTACCCAAGTTATACTTGGGGTGCAGTGATTATTACACATGCTATTGACTTTGGGGTGCGGTATTATATTACCCAAACTATATTTTGGGGTGCGGTATATTACCTGATAAGAAGGAAAGTTAAAGTTAAATTGTAATATGAGATTTAAATGAAAAAGAAAGTAAGATATATTATCGATAAGATTGAGAAGTAACTAAAGTTGAATGATGGGATGAGAATGAATTATAAAGTAATGTATATGATAAAATGAGAAGAGCATTAAAATAAGTTGTATGATGAAATTAGAATGAAAAGAATGTAAATTGTAATATATAAAATGAGAATGATAGTTAATGTATTACGAGACGTTATGAGATGTGAAAAAATGCAATGTTATGAGATGTGTTATAAGATAGGGATAAATGTGACATTATGAGATTGGATAAACGTGATATTTGTAACACCCCGCAAAATTGGAATTACAATTTTACCCTCGTGTGTTACGCACGTATATTTTGTAATGTATTTCACTACATATTTTGGATTCGTACTATTTATACATTTTCCGTACTGATTTCAGTCAACTAAAATATAATATTTCAATCCCTGGGATTTACGTACTTTTTACGTGTTTTGATGCACGTGTTTCCACCACTACGTACAATGTTTTCTATAGGTTTAAATTATTTATTTTTATGTGTTTAAATCTATTTTATAAAACTGAAATTTATTTTCCCCCTATTTCGATTAAAATGCATTTTTCAATTTTCTGCACGTATATTGCACGTACTTTCTACGTGTTGTGATTTCATCATGAAATATATGTAAATTAGTAAATATAATTTTGGTTATATTGTTTTCGATTATATTTAATAATTTTTCATCAATAAAATTAATTTTTCGCATTTTGATATTTTACGTGCGATGCACGTGTTTCCTACGCACGTAGTAATTACATCATAGAATGGATAAATTAATAAATAATTTTTCTTATATTGTATTGAACATTTTTCCGTTGATAAAGTCAATTTTTGTATTTCGGTATTTTATGTGCGACGCACGTGTTTCGGTGCACGCGTTTGATCGTATTCGTTTTCAAGATAAATTTTTGGAGTGTTTGTTTTTATTTTATTTATGCATAATATATTTTTGATTTTGGTAAACTATCATATAAATATGTATATATATAGATAGTGTATATATGTAGGATGGTTGATTTGAAGAAATGGTGAAAAATTGTATAAGGGAATTGATTTGGATTGAAGGGTGGGGGTCCCACCCGTGAAGAAACCACACAGCAAAAGAAATGGATGGATGGCATGTTAATGCTATGATTATATATGTGGTGATGGTATAATAATGGAATAATGTGTAGGTTTTAAAAGGGTCCCACGGGAGATGAAACAGAACAAGTTAATGCATGTAGAGCATGCTGTTATTTCATGCCGATGACGTGGCAAGGGGAAGTGGGGCTCTCACGTGTGCAGGTGAGGAGATGCCGGTTTTGGATTGGAAGGAGAGAGAGTAAATGAAAGTTGAGTTTTGGAGAGTGGGGAGATGAAAAGTTGAGGGGTTTGGGGAGTTTAGAACATGAAGAGATGGAAGAATTAAAATGAGAAGTTATTAGGTGGGAGATTTTGCAATATGGTCCCTAACCTAGACCTATAAATAGCCAACATTTCCCTTCTCTTTTCACACCAAAAAGCAAAACAAATAAGAAAGAAAGAAAAGAAAGAGAGTAAGAGAGTTCCATTCTTGCTAGGAGGAGAAGCCTTACTAGGAGCTAGGAATCTTTGGAGCTAGAAGTGGTGTTCTCTTTTCTTTTCATTGTTCAAGCTTCACAAAAGGTGGGCGTTCTCCTACTTTCTAATTTTTAGTATGTACGTGCTACATGTGCAAGAAACATGGGTACACATACACTTTAATAATCATGTCTTAACTTATTATATTTATGTCTCTAACTTATCCATAATTTGTTCTATGTCTCATTTAGCATCATATATGAATCTCTTAACCAATCATAAATTTCATTCACAAATCAACAACAATAATTCTTTACTCACACTTTCATTTGTAATTTAAAACTCATGAAATAATTCCAATAATCAAGTACAAGAACAATTAATTTCACATAGCATATTTCTTTTATTCTTCTAAAATAGTATCATACCTTTTTAATAATAAATCATAAATCTTTACATACTTTCTATCTCAATCTTTCTTTTTAAAGTGTGAATTATACATGAAAATCTTAGAACTAATTTTAGTAAGTTCTAAATCATTTTATAGGAATAATAGTATTTCTTTCCAAAATTTTAACTTGCTTTTAAAACTCATTAATTCAATTAAACATCAAAAAAAAAGTAAAAGGGCACCCTGAGCCTCGAACCTGTGACTATTCAACCAAAGCCCAAGGCTAATCCGCTAACCAATAGTCCACTGTGACTAGGTTGTCACGGAAAAGAATTCAACTTCTGAAATATCAAAACTCGGCCTGTAGATTAATTTAAATCAAAACAAAAAGAAAAAGGGGAACAGTATGGTTCGAACTCGGGACCTGTGACCCCATACGAGCTATAGTGACGTTCTTAAGGACCCCCAACTAGCCAGTTAGTCCATTGTGACTACTTGTCATGAGAAACAAAACTAATCTTTTGTTCAAATTTTCTGTCGTTTTGTTCATTCCGGATGCTTGATTCTTCTTTTAATCTAATCTTCTCATTAGTCTACAATAGTAAAAATTAAACTAAATTTTACTTACTAACAGAAACTTATAGATTAGAAAAAATCTCATATTTAATAAAATTTCAAATTCATTTCTTCTCTTTGATTACAAGAATTTCAATCATTCATTTTAATCAACTAGAAGATTTGTGTTCTCTTACAACAATTTATTTATAAGCTATGCATGCTCATTTTATTTTACAAACACTTTTTTTTTTTAAAAAGAAAAATCTCTTCAAAACATTTCTAAAATTACTAGTTTTTATATTTGTATATTCGCATGCAACTACAATTTCTCTTCTCATTTGCAAGCAACAAGACAAATACTTTGCTCTTTAAACAAATGTTATCATTTCTGTCACTTAACATATATGAAAACATGAATTTATCTTCTAATTTTCATATCAAAATTATACTACTATTTAGGCATGCAACCCCTACAACCTACAATTAGAAGGTATAGGATCACTAATTAACACAATGTTAATCTACTTGTCAACATAGCATGATTCACTATTAATCTCTCGGTTACCGGAAATTTTTGAAAGAAAGATTTTGAGACTTGATTTTGAGATAATGCCGCTGGGCGATCTCGTATTTTGTGAATAAATCCGGTATGAGGTAAAACTGATTCTAGGGTGATAACATATTCATGTCTTGAACTAAAAATAATTAGGCACTTAGGTGAAGATGTAATAGACTTGTGCAAACGTAAATGGGTGCTTCTATATAGTCGGCGGTGGATCTCCGTGGCTATAGACCCAGTTGGTGGACTGTGGTTGCTCCGTAGGAGATGGACTGTATTTTATCCGGGACTTTGGGTAGTCGGCGGATGTTTACCATACTCCAAAGAATATGTATATACCGGGACCAGAGGGGCATTTACGGGATTATTCTCACGATATAATAGCCAGGGAGGCTGGGATCTGTTATTATAGCCAGGGAGGCTAGCCAGGGAGGCTGAGATCCGTATCTGTGAAATAACTCTAAAACTTGTTTAATTACTAGGTAGTCTCATAGCGAGGGATCGAACCCTTCAATATGGAGTACGTAGGCACTTGCCCTCAGACCTATGTAGTATGGGATGCATAGAATCTGAACAAGTGTGCATTAGTGTCATCCTAGTGTAGAATTGTGTGCATTAGGCATTAAGGCATGACATACACTTATGTTTAGAATAATCACCTTTGACACTTTAATTGTTCATTCAATCTTTTTGTGATTTGTTAAAGTATGAGATCGTTATACTATTTCCGGCATAGAGAGGATAGCCGTGTATAACATTTCCTCAGTTGTAAGTAACTGACGTACCCACAGATTGACATGCAGGTAATGGACTATTCATGGAGTTATAAAGTGGATATACTGTTGCTGTCTAGAAGCTAAAGATGTTGCAAATGATGTTAAAGTTATACAAGTTGTATTTCATTGTTGTAATCTTTTGGTCTTCCGCTGTGTAAAAACCAAGTGTAAAGGAACTCTGATGTATTGTGAATGAAAGGTTTTAAATTCCTTGTAAAATTGTACGAAGTGAAGTAAAGATCCTGTGAAATCTCAAATTTATCCTTATTTGAAATTCGGGGTGTTACAGATGGTATCAGAGCATGCTTCACAAGTAGTACAAGTTTATAAGGAACGATAAAAAGGGACGATAAATTTGGGAACAAGCCAAAAGAGTCCTTTTGTCAACCGGGTGTAAACAACCCTAAGCGACACGGTACTTAAGCGTCTTCGGACCACCGCTAGCTGGGAACCGACTCTTACGGCTAACTCAAGTAAATCAGAACTTGATAGACTAAAGATTTGTTTAGGAAGAGTAGTAAGATCATTAACTATAGTCTAGAACCCGTGACACCTTGTTGAGTAGTTACAATATTATTCCTGCAGACACTAGAGTGTGAGTTTCAGTCTATAGAGATTTAAATGTAAGTGATTTACATTTGTGTTGCTCTATGCACCAATGCTTTCTCTTCTTTTGGATGACTGGAGTCATGAATGAAGTTGTTATTGAACTTACATTCAATTTCATTCATGATATTCTCCTCGTATACATTAATATGAGAGTGTATGCGAGCACATTTTCCCCTGGGTATCAGAGTGGCACAGTAAAAGCGTGGTTGGCTTGAACCGTCATTCATGATACCTTACACACTTCCCTCTCAAATTATTTTTGTAGATCATTATCACGATACTTTCTCCATATTCAATATATAAATTTTTAATAAATATTTTCTTATGTTATTAAATCATTTGAATATTTATTATTTATCTATCTTCCTTAGTCTTGATATTTTAAACTTGTTTTTTTCAAACTTAAAATTTTATCTTTCATGTATTTATGTCACTTTATGTTTACCCGTTTATATCTACTCTTACTTTACGTAATTTGTCAAGTTGTTGTTTATTAAATTAATATTGCAACCACTATTCTCTTCATTTATTATTTTGGATTTTCTTATGAAAATTTTTATGTGCACTCATTTTATTTGATTTGATTTCTGTGATACTATATTATCTTATCCTATATGTTTTAAACAAGATTGAAATTTTCTACCTATATAAATGTGACCTACTATTGTTTTATTTGTTTACATTCGGTACTATTATTGCATATTTGTTTTGATAAATTCATTTTTCTATTAATCGCTATTCATTACTTTTATAGTTTTATGTTTCTTTAATATAATGCATATACTCACTATTTATACAATATCCTTTCTCAAATTTTAACTGTCTTTACATTCTTAGTTATTGCATATATTTTTCCAATGATTTCTATATATGTCATATATTTCAATATTCTTATTATACATGTCATTTTACCCTCGTCTAATTACTACATTAATATTTTTGTATATAATTGTTTATGTCTATTGTCCTAAATTGCTATACTATATAAATATTGTTTTCAATTTCGTTTTCATCTCGTGTATGTGCTTTACACTATTTTGTCTTAATGTTATAAATTAATTTCATCACTACAAAATTTTGTATATTCAAAAGTATTTCGACGTATGCCTTCTATTTTTTCAAATCGTGTGTGATATGGCTAAAAATGGGGTTAAATCAGAATCGTCCAAATGGAACATGAATCTTGAAGTACAGGGGTAAAACGGTAATTTCACCAACCAAAGGGTCCAAACTGGGTGTCGGGTCTTCACCTCAAAAACCCAATAACCCACGAATGGATCCACCTCAAAGTGGGTGCGGGTTTTAACCCGTTACGCACCCATTCCGTCGGGATAAAATCAAGGTCCCTGATTAACCTTAACTAACGGCCCTGATTCACGTCCATCCTACCACTGGGAGTCAGGGATTAAATTCCTTAACTGATTAGGGGGAATATACCTTATCAGATTACTTTCCTTATCTGACTACAAGGAATATTACTTATCTAATCACGGGGATTACATTCCTAATCCAGTCCCTAAGACGCCTATAAATACCCCCCATCCATCTCCATTGCGAGGTAATCAACCTTTCGCCAGTCTTTACGCTCTTTCATAGTCTGCCAGATTACTGACTTGAGCGTCGGAGGGTGCGTCGCCGGGAACAACCCCGGTGTCTCGCACTTTTTGCAGGTGCACGGCAGGAACGACGATCGAGGCCCGACGGAACAGGTACGCAGGTTTTCCTATTCAGTTTCCCCAAGAATCCACAAGTTCTATCTGTTTTCCCCCACACCAAATTTAGCGGCAACAGATTGGCGCCGTCTGTGGGAAACTAACGAATAGGGACCTCTCCTCTTCCCGGTGAACAGGTTTTCTCCTGCCATGCCGCCTCGCAAAGTTAGATCTAGGGGCTCTAACCGAGTGCCCAACCCTGACCAGCAAGAAGTCCTTCCTGATCCCGCTCAGCAACAAGGGCAACTCCCTCCTACCATGGAAGAGCCACTCCAACGGAACCCTCCACCTCCTGATCCAAAGGGGCCTAACCCCCAGAAACAGCCTCTTCACCAAGAGAACATCTCCATCCACAATGCCTCCAGTGCCTCCATGGCCTCCCATCATCCCCGAGCCTCTGGTCGCCACAATGCCCCTCCCAAACGCCCGGAAGATGATGACCTTCGTCGCCATCTGGACGAAAAGCGGGCTCGGGGGGAAGCCTCCCGGCAGCAAGAGCGATCCCCCCGACACCGAGAGCACAGGAGGTCCCCCGTCCGAAGAGGGAGAAAGGACTCCCCCGATCACTACCGAAGGAGGCACTCTCCAGCAGGTCGGCAACAGCCTAGGAACAATGAGGCACCCATCACCCGTGCCGAGTTCCAGCAATTCCAAGCAATGGTACAACAGGCCCTCAACCTCCGTCAGAACCCCATTGAGCCGAGGGCCCCATCCCCTCCTCCGGTCCGGAGCCCTCGCCAACGGTCCCCTTCTCCTCGACCCGCTCCTACCAATTCCAGGCACACCCCAAGTCCTCGTCGTTCTCGAAGTTACCATCGCCGCAGCCCTCGCTCTCCCTCATACGAAGACGAGTCTCGTGGCTCGGCAGATCACCATCGGAGAGATGACACCATGAACCGCCGTCTAAACGAGGTGGAAAAGCTCTTAGGACAGATGAACCGAGAAGAGGAGCTTAGGGGGAGGACACTACGTCCTAGCCGACCCCCATTCTCCCGGACCATAGTAGATGCCCCTGTCCCATTCGGTTTCAAACCTCCCCAGTTCGAGAACTACACTGGGGAGACCGATCCAGTTGACTACATCGAAAGTTTTAAGACTTTGATGCTCCTCCATCAAGCTTCCGATGCCCTCCTCTGCAAAACATTCCCTGCAACTCTCAAAGGCCCAGCTCGAGAATGGTACTCTCGCCTTGCCCCGGCATCGATATTCTCCTTCGAACAGTTCGAAACCCTGTTCATCACCTATTTCGTCAGCAGCCGAAGGGCCGAGAAGACCAGCATCTCACTATTGCACCTCCGTCAGCAGAAGGGAGAGAAATTGAGGGACTACGTGAAGAGGTTCACAGCTGAAGCCAGAACCATCGCGTCCCTCGACCAGTCCGTCGCTACCGCGGCGTTCCAATCCAATATCCTCAATTCCAACCTCCGCTCCTCCCTCGCCAAGAAACCGCCGCACGACTTTTCTGACCTCCTCCTCCGCACTGAAAAATACATCCGAGCTGAAGAGGCCGAGGAACAGCCCAACTGGGAAGGAACCGCCTCCGGGTCTAAGAGGAAGGGAACGGAAGAAGAGGGAGCAAAAAAGCTCCAGAAGGATAATGCTGGCCAGCGCCGGCCTCCCCCTAGATTCGAGAAGTTTACTCCCCTCACCACAAATATTTCCACCATTTTCATGGAAGTCGAAAAAGAAGGGGTCTTACCTCCTGCTCCGAAGATGAACACCCCTGCTAAGAGAAGAGATAGAGAGAAATGGTGCCGCTATCACCGGGACCATGGGCACGACACCAACGATTTCCGTGCGCTCAGAAACGAGATTGAGGCCCTTATCCAGAGAGGGCAGTTGGCAAAATTCGTGAGAAAGGACCAAGCCGAGCTTCCTCCCCAGCCTCGGGGGGCTAACAAACGTCCGGAACGAGAGGAGACGCCAGAGTTTGAGGAAGAACGAGTCCTCCACCTCATCCACGGGGGTCCAATGGGGGGCTCCTCAAACTCTTCTCGGAAAGCTTTTATTAGAGAGGTAAACTCGGTCCGAACCACCCCTCCTCCTAAAGGCCTCGGAGTGCCCGTCACCTTCTCTGACGAAGATCTCGAGGGCGTCCGCACCCCTCATTGTGACGCACTCGTCATCAGCCTTCACATGGCCAATTTCAAAGTCGAGAGGATCTTAGTGGATAACGGTAGCTCCGTCAACATCCTCTTCCTCGACGCCTTCAAGGGGCTGAAGCTATCCCGAGACAGACTCAAGCCCGCCGGCTACACGCTCCATGGGTTCACGGGAGTACCGGTAACGATTGAAGGGGTAATCACCCTCGATGTCACGGCCGGCAAAACTCCTACTACCCGCACGGAGTCGATGGATTTCATGGTCGTAGATGTCCCAGCGGCCTACAACGTCATTTTGGGTCGGCCCGGCCTGGCCGCCCTTGAGGCCGTCCCTTCTGCCTATCATCTCAAAATGAAATTCCCCACTCGGGCTGGAGTGGGAGAAGTTAGGGGCAATCAGGAACAGGCCCGCAAGTGTTATATGACTTCCACCCTCGGACCCGTCCTCTCCTTAGAAACACTCGAGATCCCCCAAGATGCTGCTCGGCCAACTTCCGAGCCGGTAGACGAGTTGGAAGAGGTACTCTTCTCGGAGCAGGAGCCGACCCGCAGGTTCTTTGTCAGCAAGACCCTCCCATCCGCACTATACGCGGATATTGTAAAATGCATCCGAGCCAACCAAGACCTGTTCGCATGGTCAGCTGCAGACATGCCCGGTATCTCCGAAGAACTCTTGGTCCACCGCCTCAGTGTTGATCCGGGGTCCAAACCGGTCCAGCAAAAGAGGCGCAAGTTCGCTCCCGAACGTCAGCTCGCTATCAAAGAGGAGGTGGACAAATTGTTGAAGGCCCGGTTCATACAGGAGGTGAATTATCCTGAGTGGTTGTCGAACGTAGTAATGGTGAAAAAGTCCAACGGAACATGGAGAATCTGTATTGATTTCACTGACCTTAACAAGGCCTGCCCTAAAGACCCCTTCCCTCTGCCGAGCATCGACACTCTGATTGACGCAACCTCGGGACATGAGCTCCTCAGCTTCATGGACGCTTTCTCGGGTTACAATCAGATAAGGATGTTCCCCCCGGATATTCCGAAGACATCTTTTGTGACCGACCAAGGACTCTACTGCTACAGAGTCATGCCGTTCGGCCTAAAGAATGCAGGGGCAACATACCAGCGCCTCGTCAACAAGGTATTCCAGGCCCAGATTGGCCGAAACATGGAAGTGTACGTGGATGACATGCTTGTGAAAAGCATCCGAGGCATTGATCACGTGGCCGACCTCCAAGAAGCGTTTGATGTTTTGAGAAAGCACAATATGAGACTCAACCCGAACAAGTGTGCGTTCGGCGTCTCATCAGGCAAGTTCCTCGGCTTCATGGTTAGCCAGCGAGGAATAGAGGCAAATTCGGAGAAGATCAGGGCCATACTGGACATGGCCCCGCCTAGAAACGTCAAAGAAGTTCAGAAACTGACTGGTCGATTAGCCGCCATTGGGCGCTTTTTGTCGAAGTCTGGGGAGAAGTGCCTCCCGTTCTTCAAAGCCCTCAGGGGGGCTAAGGGATTCAAGTGGGGGCAGCAACAACAAGACTCCTTCGACCAGCTTAAGGCTTACCTCGTCAATCCGCCTCTTCTCAGCAAACCCATACCGGGCGAACCCCTCTACCTCCACTTGGCAGCCTCCGAACAGACGCTAAGTGCGGTCTTAGTCAGAGAAGAAGAAAGAACTCAGAAGCCCATTTACTACGTCAGCAAAGTGCTCCGGGACGCCGAGCTCCGGTACCCGAAAATTGAGAAAATAGCCTACGCCTTGATAATGGCTGCGAGAAAGCTTCGGCCATACTTCCAGTCTCATTCGATGGTCGTTCTTACCGACCAGCCGCTGAAACAGATCCTTCACAAGCCAGAGACTTCCGGCCGCCTCATGAAGTGGTCGATCGAGCTGAGCCAACATGATATTACTTATCAGCCTCGGACCGCAAGGCGCAGGCGCTGGCCGAATTCATAGTTGAAACAACTATTCCCGACTCCGAGCAAACAACGAAGGGACCGCCTGTCTGGTCGGTATATGTCGATGGATCCTCTTGCAACGAGGGGAGTGGGGCAGGAGTCATCCTTGCGGGCCCAGACGACTTTGTCCTCCAATATTCCCTCCGGATAAACTTCAAAGCCTCGAACAACGAAGCCGAATACGAGGCACTCATAGCCGGCCTTGGGATGGCCCGAAACGCGGGTGCGCGACGCCTGCAGATCTTCAGCGACTCTCAGTTGGTCGTCAACCAGGTCCTCGGCGAATATGAAGCCCGCGATGACAGGATGGTAAAGTACTTGGCTAAAGTAAAGAGCCTCATGGCGCTCTTCGAGGAGGCCCTCATCCGAAGAATCCCCAGAGAAGAAAATGCCCAGGCCGACGCCCTGTCCAAATTAGCTTCCTCATCCCTTCAAGGCCTCGAACAAACTGTTCTGATAGAAGTCCTCCTCAAGCCAAGCATAGAGGACGAGGCTCTCAACTCCGTCGAAACACTGCCACTCCCCCTCGAAGACAATTGGATGAAGCCCCTCGTCGAGTTTTTAAGAGACGGACTCCTCCCAAGGGATCCGAAGGAAGCCCGAAAGATAAGGACCCGAGCCGAGCGTTATATATTGGTCGGAGGCATTCTGTATAAGCGCTCCTTCACCCAGGTGGACGGTCGACCCTACCTAAGGTGTCTCTCCCCCGGACAAGCCGACTACGCCCTGCAGGAGCTCCATGAGGGCATCGGCGGAGCCCACTCCCGCTCCAGAGCCTTGGCGTGCAAAGTGTTAAACTACGGGTATTACTGGCCCACTCTCCTACGAGACGCCGAACAACACGTTCGGCAATGCACCTCCTGCCAGAAATATTCCGACATCCGACGCCTTCCACAAGCACCACTCTCCTCCCTATCAAGTCCGATCCCCTTCGCAATGTGGGGGATGGATTTACTGGGGCCATTTCCACCGGCCCCCGGACAATTGAAGTTCCTAGTCGTGGCAGTCGACTATTTCTCAAAATGGATAGAGGCCGAGCCCCTGGCTACAATTACCGAACATAGAGTTGTTCAATTCTTCTGGAAAAATGTAATCTGCCGATTCGGTGTTCCTCGGGTCGTAGTTACAGATAATGGTACGCAGTTCGCTGGAGCTGCCTTCCGAGCCTTATGTGAAGACCTAGCCATACAACACCGCTTCTCCTCTGTCTCTCATCCCCAGTCAAATGGCCAAGCCGAGAACGCCAACCGACAGATCCTCTCCGGCATCAAGAAGAGACTCGACAAGTGCTCCAAGGGATTGTGGGTCGATCAGCTGCCCAATGTGTTGTGGAATTACCGAACCACGAAGCGGACCCCGACGGGCGAGAGTCCTTTCAATCTCACCTATGGGTCCGAGGCCCTCATCCCACTAGAAGTTGGGATACCCTCTCCTCGCCTGATAGCCTTTGAAGAAGAACAGAATGCCAGGGAGCTCAGAACGAGCCTAGACTTGATAGACGAAATCCGGGAAAGGGCAGCCATACGGCAGCAAAGTTACCGGAGAAGAATCGAACTCGCCTACAACAAACGGGTCCGCCCAACCGACCTGAAAGAAGGGGATCTGGTCCTCCGAAAACTGGCCATTTCGTTCCCCGGACAGAAAAGCAAACTGGCCCCAAATTGGGAGGGACCGTACAAAGTCTCCAAAGTGATCCGCCCCGGTGCATACAAGCTAGAAGATCTTGAGGGCAGAGAAATTCCCAGGACTTGGAACGCCGACCATCTTTTAAAATACCAAGAGAAGGCAGCCACGCCTGTCTAAGTAACTCGAGATGTCGGACCACTCCTCTCCTGTTGCTAGTAATTTTTCCTTTGTTCTTTTCTCATTGTAATAACGGCTAGCAACTTTAGAAGCAGCCGACCATTAGATATTAATAAATAAAGTTTTTCATATTTTTCATACTATCGCATACCTCAGCCTTCAATTTTCTAACCACACGATGGTTCGGAGTCCAGCACTCGGCTCGACTCTTCCTCCTCGGCACGTCTATAGACGAGCCGGGGGTAGATCGCCGTTCGAAATTGCTCCTGCAGCCGTTGAATGGATCGGAGTCCAAAACTTGGTTCGGCTTTACTTCGCAAGTTCGCTCCTAAGCGGGCTAGAAGTAGCTCGCCATTCAAAACTGCTCCTGCATCTCTTAAACTACCCACACGATGGTTCGGAGTCCAGCACTCGGCTCGACTCTTCCTCCTCGGCACGTCTATAGACGAGCCGGGGGCAGATCGCCGTTCGAAATTACTCCCACAGCCGTTGAATGGATCGGAGTCCAAAACTTGGTTCGGCTTTACTTCGCAAGTTCGCTCCTAAGCGAGCTAGAAGTAGCTCGCCATTCGAAACTGCTCCTGCATCTCTTAAACTACCCACACGATGGTTCGGAGTCCAGCACTCGGCTCGACTCTCCCTCCTCGGCACGTCTATAAACGAGCCGGGGGCAGATCGCCGTTCGAAATTGCTCCCACAGCCGTTGAATGGTACGGAGTCCAACACTTGGTTCGACTTTACTCCGCAAGCTCGCTCCCAAGCGAGCTAGGGGTAGTTCGCCATTCGGAATTGCTCCCACGCCCTTAATCTTACGATGGTTCCGGAGTCCAACACTTGGCTGGATTCTACTTCGCCAGTTCGCTTCCAAGCGAGCCAGGGGTAGTTCGCCATTCGGAATTGCTCCCACACCCTTACCCTTACAAAGGTTCGGACTCCAACACTTTGTTACCGAGCGTTCATGCCGTCGATCGTATTGCACGCTTAAGTCCGGCGGTCAAGATCTCGAGGGATTTCCCAAGTCTGAAGCCCCGGCACCCGTTCCGAGCGTTCGTGCCACCGATCGTTTTACGGGCGTGAGTTCGGCACGTTTTCAGCTTGGTACCATTCGCCGAACACCCGTGCCACCGATCGTTTTACGGGCGTGAGTTCGCCACGTTTTCAGCTCGGTACCATTCGCCGAACACTCGTGCCACCGATCATTTTACGGCCGTGAGTTCGCCACGTTTTCAGCTCAGTACCATTCGCCGAACGTTCGCTCTGCCGATCGTTTTACCGGTGAAAGTTTGGCACGTTTTAAGCTCGGTACCATTCGCCGAACACTCGTGCCACCGATCGTTTTATGGGCGTGAGTTCGGCACATTTCCAGCTCGGTGCCATTCGCCGAACCTTCGTACCACCGGCCGTGTTGCACGCTTAAGTTCGGCGCTCAAGATCCCCAGAGATTCCCCAAGTCTGAAGCCTCGGCGCCCGCTCTGAGCGTTCTTGCCACCGACCTTATCGAGGGATTGGGTCCGGCACCCGTCCCGAGCTTTTTTCGGCACCAATCGTGTAACAGGCTCGGGTCCGGCGGTCAACACCAATCAAAAACGTCAAGTCTCAGACCTCGGTTCCACAATTCCACAATCAGAGCAAAAATTGAGCAACTATGATATGACGACAGTTAAATCGACTCCAATTTTATTAAAAAAAACAACCCTTACATACATCAATATTACAAGGCACTAAAAGATTACAAGAAGCTGAAAAGCGAAGATTACAAGACACCGAACCCGGACCCATCAACGCTTCCGAGGCGCAGGGATGCTCCTCTTCAAAGACACTTGAGGTCGACGACGTTTGCCTCCGGAACCCGATCCCAGGCCAGCAAGTTGAGACGTATCCTCGGCACTGCTTCTCGCAGCCACGCCGACAGATGCACCGCTCGACGAAATGGCAACGGAGCTCTGCGCGTCCCCCGGGCTCGGATGGCCGAGGCGCTCACGGGTCGCCATCTCGTAAAAAGTGATGCCGCGCTCGCTCTCTGCCCGGGTGCATGAGGTGCTCCTCACATTAACCGGCCCCGAACGCGGTCTGAGGCGAGCCACCTCTGCTTCCAGCTCGGAGATCCGACCCCTCAATGAACCATCCTGCACCTCGGCCTCAAAGCAGGCCGGTACCGCCGAGGTCGGAACTCCAACATGGCTCGCGATGAGATGACGAAGATGGGTGACTTCGATGCTCCTATCAACGGTGGCTCTCTTCAAAACATCGACTTCGGCCGCCAATTCATCTCGTTCGACCGTAAGATCGGCCACCTTAGTTGTTAGCTCCTCTCCCTCCGTCCGAAGCTTAGTCTCCGTAGATTGCAAATGCTGAATCTCCGAAAGCAGATCATCCCTCTCCGCCGTTACCTTTGACAGCGTGTGGCGGAAGCACTTGGTCCGAAGGCTACTAGTGAAGGCAGCTGGCGAAGCCTCGCCCTCACCCGAGGCGGTCATCTCGGCAATCCTGCTTTCCAGATGCCGGATATCGCTGTCCCGCTGCCCTAGGATAAGCTGAAGCTGGCCTCGCTCGGTTTCAGCTCGGTGCAGTCCTAGCTCGACCTCGTAAAGTCGCTCTCTACACCTCGCCAGACTCAGCCTTGTCGCCCCGAGCCCTGCCTCGGCTCGAACCTTGGCATCCGACCCTGCACGCTCGATTTCTTGGGCTACCAGGACGAGCTGAAAAGAAATACAAACAAGCAACAAAAATTCAGCCATTGTCCGTCCTAGACTTCGGAGGTTCTATTGAACAAATTCGCGAACACTCAACAGGCAGCAGACAAGTGCACGAAGCCGAGCCCAAAAAGTTGAAGTTTTTCATTCATTACAAAAAAAGGGTAGCGGTGGCCAGTCCGCTATTAGGCGTTACACAAAAAAAAACAGACGGAAAGAAAAAAAAACAGACGGGATCAGGGCTCGACCTCTTTCCCGGGGCGGTTAGAAGGGGTCGAGGGCGACGCCTCCGAAGGGGCAACCGTCACCAAGGGGGTAACCACCGACCCCTGAGCTCCGGCGGGGGGATCGACCAAAGGCTCGTCGTCGCCCCTTTCCTCCTCTTCTTCTTCCCCCTCCGATTCGGGGTCAAAGCCTTCGACGTACCCCGGGAAAAGCCGCCAACCCGAGACGTCAACGGTGGGGTAGGCCTCCGTCACCCGGGCGAGAGCGTCGGCGAAAGCTTTGGCCATGTTCACGGCGAGGTAGCCCTGCGCCTTCTCCAAGGTCGCATCCTCCGCTTTTTTCACTGCCGCCGCTTGGGCCTCGGCCGCATCCGCCATCTGCTTGGCCGCCTCCTCCTTCTGCTGCCGAAGCTGGTCCTCTAGCATCTTGACCCGGTCCTCGAGGTAGGCTGCCCTCGCCGACTTCGCCTCGAAATTCAGCTCGAGTTTGTCGAGCTCGCCCCGGATCTTGTCCTTCTCCTTCCGGGCCTGGTCGTTCTCCTTCTTCATCTCCTTCTCCTGGGCCGCCAACCTCTCGGTAAGGTGCCCGAAGTGAACAACGATCTGCGAATAGAACGCAAAAATTCACAAAAATTACAAACTTAAGAAGGTCGACATGAAAAGGAGGGGGCTCGGCTCAGCACTTACCGACACCGCCGAGCGCGCTATCTCGATGATGTCGTCTCCCTCTCGTCCGGCCTCCATAGCCACGTGATCCTTCGGCGTGGCGAGGTGCTTGATGGCCTCCATGCTCGCCAAGGAATTACCAAGGAACCCGTCGTGCCTCCGAACCTGCCAGTTCGGGACGTGGATCCTTTTATGAGCCTCGGTCAGAAGCTCCTCGGCCGCCTTCGTCAACGGCGGCGTCACCATGGTTAGGACCTCGGTGACGGGCAACTCGCCGACCCTGGCCGACGACGAAGCGGCCCCGACCTCGACCACGGGGGACTCCAAGATCTCTACTTCTTCGGCCACCTGCGTAATCTTCGGAGCCTTGGGCGCCGGCTGCTTCGACGCCACCCTCTTCCTCTTCCTCGGAGCCTTATTGGCGAGGCTCGTCCTCAACGCCAGCACTGCTTGGTAGTCCATTTGCTCTGCACCAAAAGTCAAGTTGGTTAGCTCGGAACAAGACAAAGAAAAGGAAGCAAAAAGAAAACGAAGACAGTAAATAAAAGCAGCGTACTGGGGTTAACATGAGCGAGCCCTCCCTCATACAGGACGTCCTCGGTCAACTCCCTCCAGTCATACTTCGGCCGATCAAGAAGCGCCCGTACGGCGTCTTCGTCTTCGGGTCGAAGTGCCGGCAGCGCCTTCACCCTCTTCGGAACACCTTCCACCCAACCAACGGGAATAGGCCAGGCCTCCGCGCTACGCACCAGAAGATACTTCTCGCGCCAGTACTTGATAGAGTCCGGACAGACGACAAGCCTCCCCCCATGCCTCGGAGTCAGATAGTACCGGTAGGCCGACCTATTCCCTTGGTGCAGCTGATAGATGGTCCGAAGCACACTCAACTCCGGCTGAATCCCCTCCGCCTGGCAGTGAAGTACGAAGCCGTTTATGACTCTCCAGGCGTTCGGCATAAGTTGGATAGGGCTGACCCCGAACCAATTTAAGACCGTCACCGCGAACGGATGGAGAGGTAGCCGAGCTCCGGCGATAAAGGCGTCAACCGGCCAGCAACATATAGTCACCGGCAACGGCGAGTTGGCCCTAACCCCGGGGCCCGGCAGCATAAGCTCGTACTCCTGCAGGATCTAGAAGCAGTCTCGAATCGAACCTTGGTCCTCTTCGGCGAGAATCGACACCGTCTCGTCGGCCTCCGTTGTCTCCCTCGCCGCGTTCTCCTCGAACGACCTCGCCCTCCCGTACACTATCCGTTCCGCCTTATCCTCTGGGATTTCTCGAACCCTATGGAGCCCCGTCAACGGTCCCGGCAGCTGGCCGAATGCCCCCATGCGCTTCGGATCCTCCACAATAGAGTCCTTGCCGAACACATTCTTGCCCTTGGCCGCTCGACCCGAAGTTGGAGCTCCGTCGGCTCCGAGGGAGGGCTCGGACGAAGAAGAAGTGTGGGAAACAGACATGTTTAGAAGATAAATATGAAGGTTACCTTGAAAGGGGAACTCGTCGGAAACTTCGCCGGAAAACAGTCAGTGATCACCTGAAGCTCTCTCACAGCAGACTAAGACGCGAACGAAAAGCTTGGAAAGTAAAAAATGAGGAGGGGGTGAGGATTTTTATAGAGGAGCCAGCGCTTCAATCGAGGTAAATGGGCCTCTAACGCAGGCCCACCCCCACAAAACGACAAACAGAGACCCCAGACGTCACCTTGTTCTCCACGCTGACCCAGACGGCGCATTAATGACCATCTCGCCTGGCAGAAGTCCAGGAGGCGGCATTAATGGACGTCACTTCTGGCAGAAGCCCAGGAGGCAGCGTTAATGGACGTCACACCTGTCAGAAAACTCAGACGACGTCACATCTGTCAGAAAACCCAGACGACGTCACATCTGTCAGAAGCGCAGAGGGTCACATCCGCCAGAACCGCCAAAACTCCGCCCAAAAAGAAACAAACAAGTCCGAATCTTCGGCACAAGCTGCCGAACACTCGTGCCACCGATCGTTTTATGGGCGTGAGTTCGGCACGTTTCCAGCTCGGCAGCGTTCGCCGAACACTCGTGCCACCGATCGTTTTACGGGCGTGAGTTCGGCACGTTTTCAGCTCGGTGCCATTCGCCGAACACTCGTGCCACCGATCGTTTTACGGGCGTGAGTTCGGCACGTTTTCAGCTCGGCACCGTTCGCCGAGCACTCGTGCCACCGATCGTTTTACGGGCGTGAGTTCGGCACGATTTCAGCTCGGCACCGTTCGCCGAACACTCGTGTCACCGATCGTTTTACGGGCATAAGTTCGGCACGTTTTCAGCTCGGTGCCATTCGCCGAACACTCGTGCCACCGATCGTTTTACGGGCGTGAGTTCGGCACGTTTTCCGCTCGACACCGTTCGCCGAGCACTCGTGCCACCGATTGTTTTACGGGCGTGAGTTCGGCACGTTTTCAGCTCGGCACCGTTCGCCGAACACTCGTGTCACCGATCGTTTTACGGGCGTAAGTTCGGCACGTTTTCAGCTCGGTTCCATTCGCCGAACACTCGTGCCACCGATCGTTTTACCGGCGTGAGTTCGGCACGTTTTCCGCTCGGCACCGTTCGCCGAACACTCGTGCCACCGATCATTTTACGGGGGTGAGTTCGGCACGTTTTCAGCTCGGTGCCGTTCGCCGGACACTCGTGCCACCGATCGTTTTACGGGCGTGAGTTCGGCACGTTTTCAGCTCGGTGCCATTCGCCGAACACTCGTGCCACCGATCGTTTTACGGGCGTGAGTTCGGCACGTTTTCAGCTCGGCACCGTTCGCCGAGCACTCGTGCCACCGATCGTTTTACGTGCGTGAGTTCGGCACATTTTCAGCTCGGCACCGTTCGCCGAACACTCGTGCCACCGATCGTTTTACGGGCGTAAGTTCGGCACGTTTTCAGCTCGGCACCGTTCGCCGAACACTCGTGCCACCGATCGTTTTACGGGCGTAAGTTCGGCACGTTTTCAGCTCGGCACCGTTCGCCGAACACTCGTGCCACCGATCGTTTTACGGGCGTAAGTTCGGCACGTTTTCAGCTCGGCACCGTTCGCCGAACACTCGTGCCACCGATCGTTTTACGTGCATGAGTTCGGCACGTTTTCAGCTCGGCACCGTTCACCGAACGCTCGCGCCACCGATCGTTTTACGGGCGTAAGTTCGGCACGTTTTCAGCTCGGCACCGTTCGCCGAACACTCGTGCCACCGATCGTTTTACGGGCGTGAGTTCGGCACGTTTTCAGCTCGGCACCGTTCGCCGAACACTCGTGCCACCGATCGTTTTACGGGCGTGAGTTCGGCACTAATTCAGCTCGCCATCGTCCTCCGAGCTCTCGTGCCACCGACCATTTTACGGACGTGAGTTCGGCACTAATTCAGCTCGGCACCTTCCACCGAGCGCTCGTGCCCCCGACCCTCTTACGGGGGTGAGTTCGGCACCGAGTGAGTTCGGCGTCAGTCGCCGAATGTCCGCAGCGCCGGCTGCGTCACGTGCGTGACTTCGGCGCCCTTCGCACCAACTCCCAACAAGCAGAGACGGCCAAACCGCTAACTAAGAAGAGCACGGCGACGGTTCAAGAGTTCCATCTGCAGGAAAAATCACCATACCACCTCCTTCGCGATTCAGCAATGCTCCATCTAGTTCCCGATACAACCCTGATAGCCAGTGAAAACAGTGAAACTACTCCTCGAAGTCTGATTAAACATCAATCTTCGGGAGTGGGGGGCTCGTGATATGGCTAAAAATGGGGTTAAATCGGAATCGTCCAAACGGAACACGAATCTTGAAGTACAGGGGTAAAACGGTAATTTCACCAACCAAAGGGTCCAAACTGGGTGTCGGGTCTTCACCTCAAAAACCCAATAACCCACGAATGGATCCACCTCAAAGTGGGTGCGGGTTTTAACCCGTTACGCACCCATTCCGTCGGGATAAAATCAAGGTCCCTGATTAACCTTAACTAACGGCCCTGATTCACGTCCATCCTACCACTGGGAGTCAGGGATTAAATTCCTTAACTGATTAGGGGGAATATACCTTATCAGATTACTTTCCTTATCTGACTACAAGGAATATTACTTATCTAATCACGGGGATTACATTCCTAATCCAGTCCCTAAGATGCCTATAAATACCCCCCATCCATCTCCATTGCGAGGTAATCAACCTTTCGCCAGTCTTTACGCTCTTTCATAGTCTGCCAGATTACTGACTTGAGCGTCGGAGGGTGCGTCGCCGGGAACAACCCCGGTGTCTCGCACTTTTTGCAGGTGCACGGCAGGAACGACGATCGAGGCCCGACGGAACAGGTACGCAGGTTTTCCTATTCAGTTTCCCCAAGAATCCACAAGTTCTATCTGTTTGCCCCCACACCAAATTTAGCGGCAACAGTGTGTATAATTGTTATAGTTACCTTACAAACTATTTTATTAATTGGTATACAAAGTCATCTTATGTTATCTATACTTTCAGCCATGTCTCATTCCCATTTATTTTTCCAAACTCTTATTCAATGGTCTTGTTATAAATTGTTAATTCGATTTCGTTTTACAGTTTGTGAATTTTCTACCGTTTATTACATCGATAAATTTTTCTAAATTATCTATTGACTATGTTTTCTTCACCACATTGTTTTCCGAACTATTTCGAAATTAACGACATAATTGACTTTTCCCTTTTATCTAATAGCTTACCTAATATTATTTTTGTACGAAAATTTATCTCAAACTATTCTATCTCTTGTCACATTTTAGTTCTTATGCCATTTTCCTAATTTTCTTGTTCCGTCTTGTAACATCTTAATATTCATAGTTTTCTTATAAAGAGTTTGTCTTGTTTATTGCATATACTACATTTATTTTTCTTAAAGTTAAAGTTTTCAAAATACAAATATTTTCTGTGACATGTACAAAATACAATCTTTACCCTAGTGAGTTCCGGGGACGGAACTACTCTAAGGGGGGGAGAGTGTAACACCCCGCAAAATTGGAATTACAATTTTACCCTCGTGTGTTACGCACGTATATTTTGTAATGTATTTCACTACATATTTTGGATTCGTACTATTTATACATTTTCCGTATTGATTTCAGTCAACTAAAATATAATATTTCAATCCCTGGGATTTACGTACTTTTTACGTGTTTTGATGCACGTGTTTCCACCACTACGTACAATGTTTTCTATAGGTTTAAATTATTTATTTTTATGTGTTTAAATCTATTTTATAAAACTGAAATTTATTTTCCCCCTATTTCGATTAAAATGCATTTTTCAATTTTCTGCACGTATATTGCACGTACTTTCTACGTGTTGTGATTTCATCATGAAATATATGTAAATTAGTAAATATAATTTTGGTTATATTGTTTTCGATTATATTTAATAATTTTTCATCAATAAAATTAATTTTTCGCATTTTGATATTTTACGTGCGATGCACGTGTTTCCTACGCACGTAGTAATTACATCATAGAATGGATAAATTAATAAATAATTTTTCTTATATTGTATTGAATATTTTTCCGTTGATAAAGTCAATTTTTGTATTTCGGTATTTTACGTGCGACGCACGTGTTTCGGTGCGCGCGTTTGATCGTATTCGTTTTCAAGATAAATTTTTGGAGTGTTTGTTTTTATTTTATTTATGCATAATATATTTTTGATTTTGGTAAACTATCATATAAATATGTATACATATAGATAGTGTATATATGTAGGATGGTTGATTTGAAGAAATGGTGAATAATTGTATAAGGGAATTGATTTGGATTGAAGGGTGGGGGTCCCACCCGTGAAGAAACCACACAGCAAAAGAAATGGATGGATGGCATGTTAATGCTATGATTATATATGTGGTGATGGTATAATAATGGAATAATGTGTAGGTTTTAAAAGGGTCCCACGGGAGATGAAACAGAACAAGTTAATGCATGTAGAGCATGCTGTTATTTCATGCCGATGACGTGGCAAGGGGAAGTGGGGCTCTCACGTGTGCAGGTGAGGAGATGCCGGTTTTGGATTGGAAGGAGAGAGAGTAAATGAAAGTTGAGTTTTGGAGAGTGGGGAGATGAAAAGTTGAGGGGTTTGGGGAGTTTAGAACATGAAGAGATGGAAGAATTAAAATGAGAAGTTATTAGGTGGGAGATTTTGCAATATGGTCCCTAACCTAGACCTATAAATAGCCAACATTTCCCTTCTCTTTTCACACCAAAAAGCAAAACAAATAAGAAAGAAAGAAAAGAAAGAGAGTAAGAGAGTTCCATTCTTGCTAGGAAAAGGAGTCATTGCTAGGAGGAGAAGCCTTACTAGGAGCTAGGAATCTTTGGAGCTAGAAGTGGTGTTCTCTTTTCTTTTCATTGTTCAAGCTTCACAAAAGGTGGGCGTTCTCCTACTTTCTAATTTTTAGTATGTACGTGCTAATAAAAGTGAATGAGTAGTTTTGATAAAATAGAATAACTATGCTATGATTGTGGTGAGATTAATAGTGAATCATGCTATGTTGACAAGTAGATTAACATTGTGTTAATTAGTGATCCTATACCTTCTAATTGTAGGGGTTGCATGCCTAAATAGTAGTATAATTTTGATATGAAAATTAGAAGATAAATTCATGTTTTCATAAATGTTAAGTGACAGAAATGATAACATTTGTTTGAAGAGCAAAGTATTTGTCTTGTTGCTTGCAAATGAGAAGAGAAATTGTAGTTGCATGCTAATATACAAATATAAAAACTAGTAATTTTAGAAATGTTTTGAAGAGATTTTTCTTTTAAAAAAAAAGTGTTTGTAAAATAAAATGAGCATGCATAGCTTATAAATAAATTGTTGTAAGAGAACACAAATCTTCTAGTTGATTAAAATAAATGATTGAAATTCTTGTAATCAAAGAGAACAAATGAATTTGAAATTTTATTAAATATGAGATTTTTTCTAATCTATAAGTTTCTGTTAGTAAGTAAAATTCAGTTTAATTTTTACTATTGTAGACTAATGAGAAGATTAGATTAAAAGAAGAATCAAGCATCCGGAATGAACAAAACGACAGAAAATTTGAACAAAAGATTAGTTTTGTTTCTCATGACAAGTAGTCACAATGGACTAACTGGCTAGTTGGGGGTCCTTAAGAACGTCACTATAGCTCGTATGGGGTCACAGGTCCCGAGCTCGAACCATACCGTTCCCCTTTTTCTTTTTGTTTTGATTTAAATTAATCTACAGGCCGAGTTTTGATATTTCAGAAGTTGAATTCTTTTCCGTGACAACCTAGTCACAGTGGACTATTGGTTAGCGGATTAGCCTTGGGCTTTGGTTGAATAGTCACAGGTTCGAGGCTCAGGGTGCCCTTTTACTTTTTTTTTGATGTTTAATTGAATTAATGAGTTTTAAAAGCAAGTTAAAATTTTGGAAAGAAATACTATTATTCCTATAAAATGATTTAGAACTTACTAAAATTAGTTCTAAGATTTTCATGTATAATTCATACTTTAAAAAGAAAGATTGAGATAGAAAGTAAGTAAAGATTTATGATTTATTATTAAAAAGGTATGATACTATTTTAGAAGAATAAAAGAAATATGCTATGTGAAATTAATTGTTCTTGTACTTGATTATTGGAATTATTTCATGAGTTTTAAATTACAAATGAAAGTGTGAGTGAAGAATTATTGTTGTTGATTTGTGAATGAAATTTATGATTGGTTAAGAGATTCATATATGATGCTAAATGAGACATAGAACAAATTATGGATAAGTTAGAGACATGAATATAATAAGTTAAGACATGATTATTAAAGGGTATGTGTACCCATGTTTCTTGCACATGAAAGGTTTATGATTTAGAATTAGTAAGACCTCGGTTACCGGAAATTTTTGAAAGAAAGATTTTGAGACTTGATTTTGAGATAATGCCGCCGTCGATCTCGTATTTTGTGAATAAATCCGGTATGAGGTAAAACTGATTCTAGGGTGATAACATATTCATGTCTTGAACTAAAAATAATTAGGCACTTAGGTGAAGATGTAATAGACTTGTGCAAACGTAAATGGGTGCTTCTATATAGTCGGCGGTGGATCTCCGTGGCTATAGACCCAGTTGGTGGACTGTGGTTGCTCCGTAGGAGATGGACTGTATTTTATCCGGGACTTAGGGTAGTCGGCGGATGTTTACCATACTCCAAAGAATATGTATATACCGGGACTAGAGGGGCATTTACGGGATTATTCTCACGATATAATAGCCAGGAAGGCTGGGATCTGTTATTATAGCCAGGGAGGCTGAGATCCGTATCTGTGAAATAACTCTAAAACTTGTTTAATTACTGGGTAGTCTCATGGCGAGGGATCGAACCCTTCAATATGGAGTACGTAGGCACTTGCCCTCAGACCTATGTAGTATGGGATGCATAGAATCTGAACAAGTGTGCATTAGTGTCATCCTAGTGTAGAATTGTGTGCATTAGGCATTAAGGCATGACATACACTTATGTTTAGAATAATCACCTTTGACACTTTAATTGTTCATTCAATCTTTTTGTGATTTGTTAAAGTATGAGATCGTTATACTATTTTCGGCATAGAGAGGATAGCCGTGTATAACATTTCGTCAGTTGTAAGTAACTGACGTGCCCACAGATTGACATGCAGGTAATGGACTATTCATGGAGTTATAAAGTAGATATACTGTTGCTGTCTAGAGGTTAAAGATGTTGCAAATGATGTTAAAGTTATACAAGTTGTATTTTATTGTTGTAATCTTTTAGTCTTCCGCTGTGTAAAAACCAAGTGTAAAGGAACTCTGATGTATTGTGAATGAAAAGTTTTAAATTCCTTGTAAAATTGTACGAAGCGAAGTAAAGATCCTGTGAAATCTCGAATTTATCCTTATTTGAAATTCAGGGTGTTACAATATTATAAGATTGAATGAATGTGAGATTATGAAACTAAATGAATGTGATGATATGTGATGAAAATGAATGCATGTGATGATCTCCGGCGAAAATGAATGTGACACCATGAGATTGAATGCATGTGAGGATATGCGATGAAAATGAATGCATGTGATGATATGTGATGAAAATAAATGTGATAATATATGATTGAATAAATGTGAAGTTATGTGATGAGAATAAATATGAATATGTTATAAGATTGAATGAGTGTGAAGTTATGCAACGAGAATAAATATAAATATAGCATGGGATTGAATAAATGAAATGTTATAAGATTGAATAACTGTGAGGTTAGAGACGAGAATTAATGTGAATATTGAATACCTGAAATTGTGTCGAGGAACTACCTGCCGAGGCACAATTTCAAGGTATAGTTAGTGAATATGGATTTGTAGATTAATTGAAGATGCAAAGGATTACTTTTGTGCAAAATCACTTTTACTATGTTTATATGTTTAAATTTCAGGTTAAATTTAATTACCCATATGTTCGTAAGTTCTTTCAATTCTGTCTTATCATTTATTTTATTTACTAACCTAGTAGATTATACTCACACCAGTTATGGCTGGCCCTTGTTGTTTTCTGGGGGTCAGGGGAGTCCCTCCCCTGAGGGTGGATGTCCCTAACCCTCTTGCAGGTATTGATTAGCAGCGAGGTGAGATACCATACTAGTTATTTTGGTTTTGGTAGTTATACTTTCTTCGTAGCAGAATGGGTTGCATATGTATCTAGTATATACTTTATTATCCTAAGCCATGTAGAGATGGAGATAGTGTTTGGGTGATAATTTGTATGATGGAGGATTATGTGCATAACTGTAAGGAATGGTAATATATATAGTGATGTGATGAAGTATGAAAGTTTGTACCCACATCGTTGTGGAGTACTGGGTTCTGTGGTTGGTTTTTGAAATGTTTTTCTAAAGTTTTTCTAAAAGTCTTATATGTTTTCCAATGAATTTTTGGTTTTTAAATTGTATCTTGCTTATTATGATGAATTATGCCCCCAGAGCCCTATATATATATTGCCTATGTGATGTTGAATGATTGGCCTGGGGAGGACTGATATCTATTACAGGTATTGTGAATTATATAGTTGTTTGCAGAATTCCGTAAGGAATCTTTGCAAAAGGCCTAATATTTCAGGGAAAACTCTGCCGAAATTTTAATTGAAAATTATAAAAAAATTTCTAAGTAAGAAATGGTGTAGATAAGAAATAGTTTAAGTTAGAAAGCCTTTGAATAAAGAAATGGTTTTAAAATAAAAAATTAAAAAATGGGGTGTTACAGCAACTAGGGCCCAGCGACCGTTATAAGCATACTAACTCATATCATCCATCAATTATACAATACCAGTAAGCTCAACAATACAATAATAATCACATGAATAAGAATATAAGACAATAACCAATATTTGAGGTACAAGAACTTACAAAATAACCCAAGAAAATGTAATGTAGTAACAGTGCGTCAAGTTTTTTCAGTAGTCCATCGTCTGTACCTGTATAAATAATAACTCAAAAGAAAGAGAGAGGGTACCTGTTAGAGCAAGGTTCGGACGACAAGTAGTAGCAAGCAGTGAAACAATACGGTACAATATAATAATAAACAAGAAACTGGAACGATATCAGAGGTCAATAAATGATAGACAATAACAAGATCAAAAGTCGATAATCAATTGTACAATGGTCGATAAATAATAGTTAATAATCGGTAAAATAATAGTCGATAGACAATAGTCAATAATTTGATCAATATTCAATAGTCACTGATGTATTGGTCGATAATCAATGATCGATAAACTGTGTAGTCAGTATTCAGTAAAACAATAGTCAATAATACAATGGTCGGTAACATGATCCATAGAAGGTAATCAATGGATCAGTTATTAGTAACCAAGAATCGGTATTCAGTATCGGTATCAATGTTCAGTGTCACTCTTATGTCTATCAGTCTTTTATTAACCTATCTAATGCACGCAATCCTGTATCCCTACTACAAATTCGGATGCATACTATCAAGTGAACATTTGACTCTAGTGGTGAATTCTATAGAATCATGTACTCAGAAAAATATGTAAAAAGTATCCAGTTTCAGTAATCGGGATACTGCAGTCGGTAATCCGTCATTAGTTAGGGAAACCATGAGTTCCTTTCCGAGTACAGTCCCCTATATTTTCCACTACTAAGTCATACCCTCATTACCCCGTCTTGTTATTCTTTTATTGTGATAAATCGTGAAACATGCAGTCGATACAAGCAATCAGTATAACCAGTAGAAACAGTTGGGATCAATCGTTAACATATAGTCGGTGTAATCAATAGAAACAGTTGTATTATAAACCATGCAGCACGTGATATAAGTTCATTCAATCTATCTATTGTATCAATTCAATTCATTAAATACCAAAAACTAACATGTTATATTTAAAAAAAACATAAATATACAATTCTAGACAGCAATATGTTGTTGTACAAAAATTGACTTTCCTGTTGCTATGGGAACGTAAATCTGATTCCGTCAGAGATTCTAAAAAGTAGACTATTCCGGTTCCAACTTATATTCATACAATGTATTCTAAGGAAAGTAACTATGCATATAAATCCATTCTTTACTGGTTTCGTGCATAGTTTTAGTTCTTGAAATTACAATATGACAGTACTAAAATGTTAATAACTTACAATCTATAAATCGGATTGAGAATCCGTAATATGTTCTGGATTGTAGACTAGTGTGATACAATTTCTATGCAAAAAGTGCTAAATTTCAGTGTCAGGAACTGGGTCGAAACCTCAGTACAAGTTCGGGCAAACGACAAGGCAGAACATTTAAGTATTCGATAACATGATGAATTAATGGTCAAGATTCGAATTAATAACATGGTACGATAAGGAAAGCAATCAATCAATAATGGAATTCAATTGGATACAATATTCAATTCAATAGCTACTTGTCGGATTTCAATAAATATTTTCTTGAACCAGAACAATAAATTGAGTTCAAGAGATGCTTGCCTTAATGACGAGAAGTGTGATCGCTCGATGGAAGAAGAGTATAGATGCGGAGACTACACAAGACAGTGAACGCAGCAAGAGCGAACAATAACGCAGCAAGAATGAACAGTAAAATAGCAAGACAAGTGACCACACGCAACAACTGCAACAAGACAGCGAACTATGACCAGAAAAGAAGTGAGTGAACAACATCACAGTAACAAGAGAACGACAGTACAACGATAAGAGAATAACAGTAAGAGCAAGCGAGATGGCGATAGGGGGTTGCTCGGGATGGTCGCAGTGGGGATGAGGCCGAGGAAAGATGGAGGCAGCAGCAATGACAATAGATGAGGGCTGATGTTCAGGTAGGGTCTGTTTGGTTGGAGGGAAATGGAGGGAAGGGGAGGGGAGGGGAGGGTTTTTTAAAAACTTTTCTTGTTTGGTTCATTTTTTAGGAGGGGAGGGGAGGGAAATGAAGGGGTGCCAAACCCCTCCTGAACCAATTTTGGCTCCCCTCCAATATTGAGGGGATTTGGAGGGAAGAGAAAGTATATCTAATTTTTTAATGTGATTGTACTAAATTGTCCTTTTAAATCTAAATCCTAATAATAAACACAGTGAAAGTGACACAAGAAAAACAAGTGCAAAGAAAATTTTTACTTGCTCTACTGGAGAACAATAAACATGCCTAAACTCCGTAGAATGCTTCTTAAGGTATTCTTGAAGCTTCGCGACATCTTCTCTACGAAATATATCCCACAGTGCACCACCTTCACGATGCGGTTGCTCCATCTTGCAATCAGATTCCTCCTCCCTCCTCTTCATACCTCCATGTGACAACTTCAGTTTTTTCAGAAAAGGAAGCTTCTAGAACATTCTGATTTCCAATAGTAATGCAGGTCACACCATTTGACTCTACAGATGCTTCAGCAGAAACATGAGAACCCATAATTGGATTCTGAAAAGGAAGCACTGTTGGGGGTGATGAACTATAACTTTGCTCTTCAACATTACCGTCAGAGCTCACTTGATATGGATTTCAAAAACACAGATTTCTCTGCATAATGATAAAGAATTTTTTTTTCCTAATTAACCATAAAAGACTACATGAATTTCATATAAGTTTTTATTATTTACATCTCACAAGATAGAAAAATGTAAGAAAGCAAAACTTCATTAAGAAAAGATAATTTTATTAGTTCAAATTGAAATGTAAACATATATACAAAAACTACATAGGAAGAGTTCCTACTTGTAGTTTAGAAAATGTAGAAGGGTATTAAAGTAATTTTATTATAAAATCTCTTCCCTCCCCTTGTGAACCAAACAAAAAGATAATTATTTTCCCTTCCCTCCCCTCTTTTGAACCAAACAAAGTCTTCATTAAAATTCCTCCCCTCCCTTTCCCTCCCCTCCCCTCCCCTCCCCTCCATTAAAATCCCTCCCCTCCCCTCCCCTCCTTTGAACCAAACAGACCCGTAGGGATTGGAGCAGTAAGGTTGAAAGGCAGCAAGGCAGTGGAGAGGGGTAGTCGTGCGGTGCTCGGCGACGAGGAGTTGCTGGCTGTTGTGCAGGTTGCTCGGGATTGCTTGGGTGGTGGTGATCGTCTTTTGCAGTAATGGCGAGGTGGAGAATGAGGCATGCAGGAGGGTGTTGCAAGGAGTCGATGACTACAGCGAGGTGCGGTGGTGATGGTAGAGGCTCTCGATTATCGAGGAGGCTGGCTGACGGTGAGCCGGAGTTGGGGCGATGGTGGGGCAAGGTTGGGGACTCGATTACGGCGATGAGGTGGGGTATAGGCTGTGGTGGCTACGATGGAGATGGCAGTGATGGCGAGGCTGTCAACGACAAGACCGCATCGGGGTTGGCTTCAGGTGCTGTGGTTGATGGCTCGGTGGAGAAGATGGTGAAGGGGCTGAAAATTGTCGATGAGTTACGGTGGGTGCGAGGTGATGGGTTGCAGTGGATCGACGGCGCAGCACAGGAGAGCGGCAACAATGGTGGGGGTTGGCATCGGGGATGGTATAAGGGTAGCTGCGGTGGCAGGGAAGAGAGCTCGGGGTTGTGATGGAGCTCCAAGGAAGAAGGAGTGGTCTGGTGTTGGTTTAAAGGTGAGGGAGAATTAGTGTGGATGAGGAAAATGAAGTCGAGTGGGTATGAGGATGGGGTGTTTGTGAAGAAGAAAAAGGAGGAGAGGATGAAGGATATTAAGTGGTGGATTAATTGGCTAATTATTAGGGTTAGTGAGATAAAGGATATTAAGTGGTGGATTAATTGGCTAATTATTAGGGTTAGTGAGATAGTGGGGGTTATTAGTGGGGGGTTATGGACTGTTATGAAGATGAGGGGATTATGAGTTGGCTGGTGGGTTTTTATATTTGGGTCTGGCTTTAATTGAGTTTTTTAAAAATAACAATAATAATAAATCAAGTAGTATATATAGAATGGGTTAAAATTGTAATTTGATTTGGACTTTACAATTATGAGTAAATAATGAAAAAAGAAAGGCAATAAGATTATAGAAAGAAACAAGTTTTGGGTTAACATCTATAATTGTTCGAAGAAAGAAAAGAATGGATACAATATAATTGATGAACAGAAGGGACTTTAATAGGAGATCAAAAATGAATTTCATCAAAAATGAATTTAAGAGCAGAAAAGAATTTATACGGAAGCGAATACAGAAAATGCACAGAAAATATGTATAGGCAAAAACAAAGGTTACAAATAATATGTGTAGTCAGTGTGTTAAAATATATATAATATTTATAGTAAATAGTAGAAATTATATGTAGTACGAAAATAGTAAAGAATGAATGAATAATAATAATAATAATAATAATAATTGAATCAAATTAAAAATATAAGTTGTAAATAAATATAGTATATTAGAGAAGTAGAAGTAAAAAATAATAAAATAAATCAGTAAAATTAATAAGTATCTATCAATAGTGAAGATTAAATATAACAAAAAATTAGTAAATAATAAGTAATAACAACAGTATTGAATATAAGCTTTAAAAATAAAATAGTAATGAAAAGAAAAATTTTAATGTGTAGAAGTATATTATATATATAAGTAAAAATATTCAAATCATATTAAAATATATTGAAATAAATATGACAATATAAAATAATGAAAAATACAGTATCGTAAAATCAAAGCATATGTAAAATAAATGTAAACATTAAAAAATCAAAAATCAAAAATATAATAGAAATAATTATAAAAGAAAATAATATTTTTAATAATAATATAATATGTAGTAATTTAAACTAATAAAATATGTAAAAGTAATAGCAAAAATAAATGAGTAAACATAAAGAACATAAAAATACGGAGAAAAATTTAAGAATGATAAATAAGTAAGATAAAATTAAAGATTAAGACTAAAGAATGTAGATAAAATAATAAATATCAGCGTGAAGTAAAAGAAAAGAATTTTTGAAAAATTATTAAGCGTTAAAGATGAAACGTAGTATAAAGTAAATACATTAAGAAGAGAAAATAAAAGAGAAAAATCATTCTATGTACAAGGTATCATAAATACTAGGTTCAAATCAACCATAGCACTCGTGATACAAAAGAAAAACATACTCGCAAACAATATCACATCAATGCATTCGAAAAGAATATCTCTATTGCAAGTTCAATAACTACAACATTCATGACTCAAAACTGACACTCACACATGTAATGTCCACCCTAATTTGTTTTCCTTATTATTTTGGTACTACTTATTAAAGTCAGGTATGATATCACTATGTAACGCCCCAAATTCCAAACATAGATAATTCGTAGCACAATCAGGATCATTACTTCAATTTCGTACAAATTACAAGGAATTTAAAATATTTTCAGTACAATATTATTCTTTACAATGCATATCGAAAATACACATATACAATACATCTTATATCATCATCAATCTTCAATCTTGCAACATCTATCGACATCAAACTCATGCCCATGCCGCTTGCTATTCCAAATCATGCCAAACTTAAGAACTATGGGCACGTCAATTGAATACAACTGACGCAAGGCTATAACAAAGCAATCTTCAACTTTAATAATCACAAACTTGAATGCAGAAAATAAAGTATAAAAGTGACTGTTCTAAGTATATCACTATATGCTATGAATCTAAATACTAATGCAAACATCTGTGCACACAATGCAATCCTAATGTGGGCTTATTCGGATGCTATGTTGCCCATACAACATAGGTCCGAGGGCAAGCCCTTAACGTTCTTCTCATTATAGGGTTTAATCCCTCATTATCCAAATAAAAAACCATGACAAATTTTAAGATTTAGACATCCTGTGAGTATTGGCTCTCGCTCCGAAACTCTGAAGGTCAATCTCTATCCATATATCACTCTTGTCTAGAAATTTTTGAGAATACCTCACCCCGTAGGTCACTTTAGAGCCCTTATCACATGAATGTCCCATGAGCGTCGAACTCGTCCCACAACTTTAAAGATCAATCCCATATGGGAATATCTCACTTCGTGGATCACTTTGGGCCCTTATACTCATGTTTGCTCAAGTTTTGTCACATCCCCCATCTAGTGTCTATCCTTAAATTTACACATAGATAAAATTATCTAGAGCTAGCTTACCCTAGCGGGCTTACATCAACACACGAGAACATTAGCCCATACTAGCAATTTCTTAAATTTTCAAAAATTCACAACTTGCCGGTATCCTGGGTCTTGCTCAGCCTCTAGAGTCCACACAATGAGTCCACACAATTCAAATAAAATATTTTCTTGGGTATCCTTAACCTCATTTATAATCATTATAAATTCCATTCATTTCTACGCCCAATTCATCTCTTATTCATTCTATCTAACTAGCCATCTGTAAATAACTAAATAAATTTTCCAGACTGTTATAATAAAACTTCAAAAAGTCTCAATTCAATCAACATCATCTATGTTCTAATATTCAAATCTAATTACCAAATCTGTACTAAATCATTCATTTTAATCTGAAATTTAATCCAAAATATTTGTACCAATTTTCATTAAAAAATAATCATCAAAATCAATTTCTAATTCTCTAAAATACTTAAAAGATAATATCCCTCAAAATCAATTCTTAATTCTTCAAATACTCAAAGTTAATATCCTTCAAAATCAATTATTTAATCCTCCAAAATATTCAAAAATGAGTAAATAAAATCAAAACTGTAATTAATCATTTAATTCATTATGAAAATTAACCCAAAAATGCTTGTACTAGTTTTTATTTATACAAAACTCAAAAAATATAATTTTTATGTTAAAAATACTCAAATAGAGAATTTTAAAACAAAATCCAAACCCCACTGGATTTGAACCTATATACAACCACAGCATCCTAATCCCCACACACTAACCAAGCTCTCCAACCTCAAAATTTATAAATATTCTCTCAAAGAATTAAAATAATTCTTACTGACTTATATTTAATTTCAAAAAAAGTATTAGAAAGGATTTGAACTCTCCCTAGATCGAACCCAAGACCACCCGCAACACAGAATGCTCTAAACCGCACACATTAACCAGGATTACAAACCACTGCTTGTGTAGAAGTCTTTTCAAAAATTAATATATGGCTTACTGACTTATAATACATTTTATTTACATTAAACCGAAGCACAACATCAACTCTTAAGTTGTAAATTCTAAAATCTACAGTACAAATCACTTAACAGGATTTACTAGCATGGAAATCTAATGTTTATAATAACCACAAATATACTTATATATATGAGACATCAATTTAATCTACACAAACCAAATGTGAACGAACCATTTCTATGACTATATTTAATACAATCTGCCATTAAATTGTACTCAATTCTACATACTATTTCGCTAAAAAATCAATGCATTCTCGCACTATAACAATAATTAGGAATTTAAAACATGATATCACATTTTTATCATAATCTAATTATACAAGAATCTGTCTAGCATGCATACAATCCTAGTGGCGAAACAATTCTGCAACTTTAAAGAGCATACGCATGACATGGTTTCTATTACACAACATTAACAAAATTATACTCAGAGAAACTATAGAAAATTAAGGAAGCACTCAGACATATATATTTCACAACATATTCTAACCACAATCTACACACAATTTAAGCATGAACACTACTACTACACAAATTTTAGAAAGTTGGAGATCACCCACACATTTATATATATATATATATATATGTATGTACACACACACACACACACACACACACACACACACACAGATATATATATAATATTTGTACAATCTAGCATGCTACTGCTAAGAATAAATTAGAAAGTTAAAGGGACACTCACCCATTCCTTTCCAAATTTATTATTAGCAGTAGCATGCTAGATTGTATATATATATATATATATATATATATATATATATATATATATATATATATATAGAGAGAGAGAGAGAGAGAGAGAGAGAGAGAGAGATGGTGGGAGGGAGGTGAAAGGAGGGAGAGTTTGGAGTCTCGGGAAATGAAAAGATGACAGTGGGGTGATGGAATATATATATAGAGAGAGAGAGAGATAGAGAGAGAGAGAGAGAGAGCAAGAATGGGAGTAGGGTTGGCTGAAAGTGATGGGAGTTACATAACCTCCCAATAATCTTCTAGTAAATATCCATTAACTCCACTACTCCTATCCTAATTCCAATCTTTAAACTTAATCCTAATTCCCTCTTCTTCTTTGTTTTGAAGTGACCGGCCACCTAGTGTATGGGGCGTGCACGGGTTTTTATTCTCCACAAATGTACATACAAATGTCACAAAATTATGTGACATATTGGTACAAGTTCAAAGATACAAGAATAGGCTTAATTAAACATGGTTTGGGTTATTTCTAATCTAATCCTTTAAACTAAGCAAACAAAATTTATATGCATGACTTCATAAATTTTTATATTGAAAAAATACAATCAACATGTGCACTGAAAACACGTGCATTGCACGTAACGGAACAAAATATATGCGTGTAACACATGTAGTGAAAAATTGTAATAACTCAATTTTGCGGGGTATTATAATTGAGGCAGAGCTTGAGGTTTCGCAAGATACCGTTAAGCAACATGAAGTTCGACAAATTGGTCTGTCGAGTAGCCATGACTGATGCAGACATGGAGCAATTCCATCAAAGGAATATGGATGGAACAAGGGCAAGAGGCATGCAGCGGGAACCACTTTGGTAAGAAACTCCTAGAGAAGAATGGTAAGTTCAATGGGCCGAGCAAGGGAGTAACCACGGCCCAAAGGATAACCTGTTACAACTATGGGGAGTCAGGTCATTATAGATCAGAATGTCCCAAGCATCAGAATCCTAGAACTTGCTTCAACTAATGGAAAGAAGGGGATATCAAGCGGAATTGTCCACAATAACAAGGTGGGGCAATTGGAAACATATCTGAAAAGAAGGAAATGCCTTACCTGCAAGGTCGAGTATTCGCATTAACAGAGGAGGATGCAGAAAACTCCAACGGCATCATCATCAATATGGAAAAAATCTGAATAAATGTTGATGTTGTTTAATAAGGAATTGTAAGAGAATAAGTATTATGTATTAAATAATGTAATTCTTTATGTAATAGAACAATTATTAATAAATGGGATATAGGCCAAGGTTTTATTTGATACTGGACCTTCGCATATTTTTGTCTCTCCTAGATTTGCAAAGGAATTAGGTGTCGAACCTAAGAATTTTTCTCGGCAGGGTCTTGGCAGTAGTGACGCCTGCAGGAGAGACATTGACTACTGATCGATATTACGTTGGTTATGGTATCGAGAGTGGAGAAAGAATTTTGGGGATTGACCTTATAGAGCTGGAAGTGTTAGGAGTTGATGTGATCATTGGTATAGATTGGATGGTATAGATTAGATGGCAATCTATAATGAAAGTATCGAATGCAAGAGTAAGGAGGTAGTGGTGAAGGCACCAGGAGGACAGTAGTGACATTCGAAGAGAAGAATGAAAGCAAAGGGTGGTAACAGCTTTATCGAAGAGGAAGATTCCTAAAGAAGTTAAGGTAATTCCAATGGTCTGAGACTTTTCAATAGTACTTGGGATGACCTACCATGATTACCACCTCATTGAGATGTAGAGTTCATCATCAACATTCAGCCAGGAAGTGCATTGATATCCAAGGCACCTTACAGAATGGCACCAGTGAACAGGATGAACTGAAGAAGCATATTAAGGAATTATTGCATAAGGATTTCATCAGACCTAGTATTTCACCTTGGGGAGCACTAGTTTTGCTAGTGAAGAAGAAAGATGGATCAATGAGAATATGCATCGATCACCGTGAGCTGAAAAAAATTACTATTCAGAACAAGTATCCAGTTCCCCGAATTGATAACTTGTTTGACCGGCTTCAAGGAGTGGCAGTTTTCTGTAAGATTGATATACGGCCAGGTTATCACCAAGTTCTTGTTAAGGAGGAAGACGTGCACAAGACAGATTTCTGAACTCGAGATGGAAATTACGAATTCTTGGTTATGCCATTTGGGGTGACCAATGCCCCGCAGTATTTATGGACATGATGAATAGAATTCTGCGAACTTTCATTAATTCTTTCATCGTGGTATTCATCAAAGACATCCTTGTATTCGAAGTAAGAAGAGGATCATACCAAACACTTAGCAGAAGTGTTGAAGATGCTGCTAAGAGTAGAAATGGTATGCCAAGTTATCCAAGTGTGAATTCTGAAAGTTGGAAGTTGCATTTTTGGGTCATATCCTTTCTAAGGAGGGAGTAGCCATGGATCCATAGAAGATTGATGCAGTAAAAAGATGGTCACGACCCATGAATGTGAAAGAAATAAGAAGTTTCTTGGGGTTGACGGGATACTATCGGTGGTTCATCCAAGGGTACGCACAGATAGTGGTATTGTTGACAGTACTCATGAAGAAGAACGTGGGTTTCAATTGGACTGATCAGTGTGAAGAAAACTTCCAAGAGTTGAAGGAGAAGTATTGGACCGCGCCAATATTGATTTTTCCACAGGCAGGAAAGGACAATAATATCTACAGTGATGCCTCGCATCGAGGTTTGGGTTGCGTGCTGATGCAAGAAGAAATGATAATAGCTTATGGGTCTAGACAGTTACGACCACATGAGAAAAAATTACCCAACTCACGATTTGGAGTTGGAAGCCACCATATTTGCCTTGGAGCAGTGGAGGCTTTACGTGTATGAGAAAAAAGTCAATATGTACATTGACCGTAAGAGTTTGAAGTATATCTATCAGCAAAAGGACCTAAATCTACAACAGAAAAGATGGTTGTAAGTATTGGAAGACATTCGTCCATAAATCATGTATCATCTGATGAAAACGAATGTAGTGGTAGATGCACTCAGTTGGAATAGCAGCTTTTCATGTTTGATTACAACCCAGAAAGAGCTGGCAGAAGAGTTTGATCGAGCCAAATTCGAAGTGGTAATGTAGGGGTTGGAGACAATTCTGGCACAGTTAAGACTTCAGCCTACATTGAAGGAGCAGATTATCGACGGTCAGATGTCTGATTCAGAAATTTAGAAGATGAAGGAACAGTTTGTTCCAGGCAGATTGTCAGAATTCTGAATAAATGACAAAGCACTTTGGTGCGGAGAGAGGTTGTGTGTGTCTAATAGGGCTGATTTGAAGGAGAGTATTCTATAGAAAGCACACACCACTATATTAGTAGTACATCATGGATGTACCAAGAAATATATAAAGATATTAAGCAACACTTTTGGTGGTCGGGTATGCAGATTTTGTAGCAAAATTCATTACTTGTGAACAGATCAAGGCAGAAAATCAGAGGCCCGAAAGTCTATTACAGCCTTTGCCTATTTTCAAGTGGAAGTGGGAAAACATAGTATGGATTTCATCACATGTTTGCCTAGAAGTTCAAAGGAGAATGACGCGATATGGGTAAGGGTGGACTGATTGACCAAATCAGCTCATTTCTTGGCGATGAAGATCACTTGGTCACTAGAGAAATTGGTAGAATTGTATATCGAGGAGGTGGTGAGACTGCACGGAGTACCCGCATCAATATTTTGGATCGAGATGCATGATTTACTTCATGGTTTTGGAGGAGTCTACAGACGGCTATGGGAACTAGGATTGACTTCAGTATTGCTTTCCATCCTCAAACTAATTGGTAGACTGAGAGAGTGCATGGACTACTTAAAGACACGTTGAGAAATTGTGTGATGGACTTCGAAGGAAGCTGGGAAAAGTACTTGGGACTGATAGAATTTGCATACAACAACAGGTTCTAGGCTAGTATTGGCATGGCACCATATGAAGCATTGTATGGGAGGAAGTATAGAACACCTGTTTACTGGTACAAAGCTGGGGAAAGACATATGTATGGCCCCAAAATCGTGCTGAAAACTTCGGCAAAGATCGAGTTGATTCGGAAGAGACTAGTCAAGGCCCATAGTAGAAAGAAGAGTTACTAGAGGAACTAGCACAGTGACATACTGTGTTTCATATATTGATGCTAAGAAAGTATGTGCCAGTTGAAAACCATTAGTTGCCTGACGTACCAGAGGGCTTGCAACTGAATTTAAGCAACACAGCCAGTGGAGATTTTAGACCGATGGGAGAAAATATTGAGGAACAAGGTTATACCTATGGTCAAGGTGTTATGGAGAAATCATTTGGCCAAAGAAGTTACTTGGGAATCGGAAGACCAAATGAAAAGCAATTTCCCCTGAACTATTTGTTTAGCTTTATATATTGTTGTTTCCCCTTACAAAGAGTAGTGCTGGGGATAGAATTATTCTAAGGAGGGATTGTTGTAATACTTGGCAGAAATTCCACCTACCGTGGCACGTTCATGAAATTCTGAAATTTTGATTTGTATTATTCACTTTATCAATTATTTATTTACATAAATTTCATTCCATTAATTTTATTTTAAATGAATTATTCTATTGTTCTATGACTATTTTAGAGTTTATGAATTAAAAAAATGAAGGTTACTTTTTATTTGGTTGAGCCCAACCTAGGTCGAGCCCAACCCAAGTGGGAAGCTCATACTTGGCTGGCGACCCTAGTGGAGAGATGGGAGGTTTTTTAATTTAAGTTGGTGTTTTGAAAGCTTTTGAATGAGGGAGCATTTTAGGAGATGGTTATGAAAATTAATTGTAACACCCCGCAAAATTGAGTTATGACAATTTTGCCCCATCGCGTGTTATGCACGTGTATTTTGTACCGTTACGGGTAATATCCGTAACATACTTCAATATGCATTTTGGATTCCGAATATTTATACATTTCTCGTCTTCTCAAAATTCTATTTGAGCCAACTCAAATATTAATGTTCAATCTTTGTGTTTTTACGTGTATTGCACGTGTTATCGATGCACGTGTCAATTATGTATATTCCTCCGTTACGTGTAACACTTTTATGTGTTTCAATTATTTTTCTTTTGACTTGTTCGAATTCGTTTTATAACCAGAAATTTATTTTTCTCCTATTTTTGATTAAAATATTTTTTATACGTGCGGTGCACATGTTTTCCATGTACGTGTTCATTTCATTATTGGATATATATATAGTTAATGAAATATATTTTTCGTATGTTTTATTTCAATCATTTATGAACATTTCCTCGTCGGTAAAATTTATTTTTTATTTTTATATTTTTACATGCGACGTATGTGTTTGTAGTGCAAGTGTTAGTTGCATTATCTTTCAAAATAAAATTTATGAAGTATGTGTGTGTCTATTTTATTTATGGATGAAAACTATCATTTTTTAATTAAACTAATTTTATATTTATATTATATATATAAACATATATTTTAATTTAAAAATAAAAATATTAAAATGTGAGGTGTACACAAGCACGTGCACGTGCACACGTGCATTGCGCACACAAATGAAATGGCATTGGGAACCTTGGATGGATTTTTGACTGGGTCTTTGGAGTGGAGATAATGGGGAGAGAGAGTAGGAGTAGTGGACTAATTAACCACCTGTCACGCCCTGCTTCCCAAAAAGGAATACCGAATACGTATACGCGACTAAGTCGAGCGAATGACTTTCACCATTCATAAGCTGTAAGGATCTTTACAACATTTTACAAGAATAAACAAGGAATAAAAAAGGAATAATCAACCACGCATGCATGAATAAATTGATTAAACCAACAAATTTACTTGAATCAAAATACTTAATCTCAAATAAACCAGATCTGGAAACAAGTTATAAATTCTAGGACAAACTGCCCAATACAAATCCAAGTAGAAAAATACAATTTATTCAAGACAGGAAATAAACTCATGCAAGAAACTCCAGCCAGCTAGAATACTTGGTCACTTACTCCCTCAGGTAGCTGGTCACCAAAGTCTGCAAGTTTAACAAATTGCAGGAAGATGAAAAAGAAACAAAATGCTCGTCAATGCAAGTTACAGGCTGCTTGTAGTACAGGCAACAAGTACAGAAAATAAATAACAAAGATACAGAGTAGCAGTAAGAACAAGTACTGAAGTAAGCATGGAATGGATGTGACAGCAAAGTAGAGTATCTAACTCCTAATCAAGAAACACAATCAAGTGACATGATAAGCTAACGGATGCATGTAACTTGTGACAGGTATCTGATAGTATACAAATAGGTAAACATGTAACAGGTATCAGGTAGCATGTACAAGTAATAGGAATATGCGGGTGATTATGTTATTTCAAGTCTTTTATTTAATCTATCTAGGTAGCACTTCAGGTGTCCCAAATTTTACCACATGGTTGTTACATACATGCAATTTACGTTTAGATCTAGTGGTGGATTTCTATAGGACCATGTACTCAGGCGTCATGTAACAGGCAACAGGCACGAATCACGTAATCGTGAAATCGCGGCATCATGTAATTAGGAACAGGCATAAATTATGTTGTCATGAAACATGGCATCATATTATCATATATTGGTAACAAGCATTAATCATATAATCACGAATCATGACATCATATAATCAGGTGGTAATAACAGGCATAAATCATGTAATCATGAAATCATGGCATCATATAATCAAGTAGTAATAACAGGCATGAATCATGTAATCATAACATCATGGCATCAAGTAATGAGAAACATAGCCCCCCTTCCTAGTACACATACCTATATTGTCCACTACTATGGTCTTTCACCTTAACCCCGACTTGATTACTTATTATTATTATTAAAGCAGGCATATATGTGCACAAATATGACAAGAAAATCATGGCAAGGACAAGAGACAGGTTCAGGTCGGATAGAAACATGCACGGGTGGCAAACAACTCATAACAGGCTAGTACAATGAGACTTTCAATTCTGGACAGCAAGACACTACTGCACCAAATCTGAGATTCCCATTGCCACAGAAGTGCAAATCTGGATCAGTTAGAAAATCTAGAAAATAGACTCTCGGCTAAATCCAGCACATATATATAAGTCATATAATAATTACAGAAACAGGGTTCAATACAGCATTATATACAGAAATTATGTTCAGCCAGAAATCGTAAGGTTGTATTCATAAGCATGAAAATAGCATAATAATTTACTGATTAAATCTAAAAAAAAGTTGGGATATTTCCTAGTATTCTAGTATCAGCAAATAAAATTTCATAATATTCCAATACAGATAGCATAGTCAAGTAAATTCGAAAAACAGAAAGATACATCAAGTTTATGAATCTGAACTTTTTGACACAGCAGTACTAAAATAACGATAGATTACAAATTATAACTCAAAATCCAAATCCGTCAGAAGGGTTGTAAAATAGACACAGCAGGATATAATTCATATTCACAAAGTTTTGATCAACAGCAACTGGAATCAGGTTGAAAATATGGTTCTTTACCGAACAGCATGCAGTTTGGAAATATATTGGTTTGTTCACAAGCAAAGAATAAATTATAAAGGTCAATAAATAAGTCTACAAAAATTAGGGGTTGATCCCAGTCATGTCTAGTCATACCTAGAAAAATATTAGATTCAAATCTTACCTTTAACATCAGTATTAAAATGAATGACTATACAGAAGTCACAAAAAAAGAATCTATAATTTTCAGCACATCTGTAGAAAAACAGCAATAACTCACACCTCACAAATCGAAACTGATATCTTTCGAAAATTATGGAAAAGAGACAACAAGGTCTACGATTTATATTCACAAATTAATTTGATTTAGTGACCTTGACAGGGACTAAAATACTGAAACAAAACAGGGCAGCAGAAAAATGAAAACTCTTCTCATGTATTAAATCAAATAGTTCATCTGCAATAAATCCACATTAGAACAAAATACAAAACTTGGTATAATAGATGTTCAAAACAACATGTTATGGTTGTTTAACAAGTCTATCACAAGATAACACAACTAATACACTGCATGCAACAAATACACCACATATCATTGATCGCTAAGCAACATACATACATGCATCAAGAGTCTAGTTAGATTTAGATTATTTTCATGTCGTGTGTGTGAAAACTATGATGATTGATCAAGACTACGGTTGGATCAAACAAATGGAGTCAAGATTTAACATGAGATCTTCATGAGAACGAACATAAAAACAAAAGCAAGATTACATGAGGTATTTTTTACTTGTATACAAACATAAAAAGATATATAAGTTACTTACCTTGGGGTGGATGACGAATCTGACGAAAAGAATAACGGGAATGGATCCAGGGCGACGAGCATGATCGGCACGGATCTTGATGATGATCAAGATCAAGATGTTTGACGGCTGAGATCCAAGAGTTGATGATGATCATGATAAGATCAGATCAGATCGAACGGTCCAGATCCAGCAGATGATGGTGGAGATCAGATCCAAGATATTGATGATGATCAAGATCAATCGGACGGCTGAGGTTCAAATAATCAAGAATCTCGATCAAACAGCAGCAGCAATGACTTGGCTCTGGCAACGATCGATGGCAGTGGACTGTGGGCGGCGTGCTGACGGCGAGGAGCGCCGGGCTGCGGTGACTGTGGGGGGAGCGGGAGGCGCTCAGAGGAAGGCGAGTCGAGGTGAAAAAAGAAGAGCGACGAGGGGCTTTGACTATCGATGGGTGATGGCGAAGGTGGTTATTGCACGGCAACTGGTGGCAGCGTCGAGGGGCGGCGAATGGTGCTCGAGTGGGTGCTCTGTTTTCAGGGAGAAACAGATGAGGGGACGATATGGGGTGCAGTCGACGGTGGCTTCGGGATGGTGGCGTGGCAATAGAGGATGACAGAAGGGATGCAGTGGTGGTGGTTGTGAGGGGTTCGAAGGCACGGAGGTGGTGACTGGTCCGGGGTCGATGGAGGTAGGGTTGAAGATGGCGGGGCTAGGTGGTGGTCAAAGAGATGGAGCGAGGACGGAGGTTGAAGGCATGGCTAGCGAGATGGGCGGAGGAGGAAGACGATGAGGCGAGGGTGACGAAAGATGAGGGGCTCAAGCGGAGGACGAAGACGATGGAGGTGGAAGAAGTCGAAATATGGAAGATGAACGGTGGGATTGGGGTTGGCGGCTGAGGGTGATTTGGTTAGGTTAGATTAGGGTTAAAGGGGGTTTAAACAGGGGTTATATAGGGTAATGATGTGGGTTAATGGGTAGTAGGATTATTGGGTATGAATAGGATCCAATAAGAGTTATAGGATTTGGGTTATTGGGCTTAAATCCAATAGAAAATGGGTTTAGATTAAAACAATAAGTAATATATCTATAAATATATCAATACTCATACAGTAGTACAATTAACTCAATTGGTATACAAAATTCATACTCCAAAATCATAAAAATATAGATGGAGATCAGTAGACTTCCATAATTTAATAAATAATGAAAGATGAATTTTAATAAGCATTCAAAAGTAACAATAATAATAATAATGATAATATATATATACATATCAAAATGGGATTTGAGTTTAACAATTTTATTAGAATCCAAATAGCAATAATATAATTGGTTTGGGCTAAAATGTAAATAGTCGATCAATTAGGAATGTAAATAAAATTAAAATACACCGTTACTCAAAATAAATATAATTTTCGAATAATAAAATGAAATAGAAAATTTCTTAGAAACCAGAATAATATTTTGTTAAAATTCGATCAATTGAAAATGTAATTGTTGAAAAAAGAATTTAAAAGCGAGAAAGAAGTTATAAAAAATTTAAATACATAAAATATACGGAAAATACATATATATGGGAACAGGGATTACACCACATACACACTCTCTTAATAAAACCCAAGCCTAACCATTCTTTCACATATCCAAATCAAATATTAAAAAAAAGATAGACGGTCAAAGAGTCAGAGGCTTCCAGAGGGGATTTTCGCTATGCTTTTCGTGTGGCCTTGCTAGATTGGTGTTGACTTTTGAAGTGCTTTTGAAGGGTTGAATTGCTAGTTTAATCTATTTTAAGGTGGGTGTTTCAAACTACTTCTAATTTTTTTATTATGGCATGCTTAGATAATTGATAGTGCAATTGTAGATGAAATTTTGTTAGTTTATGCTAAAATTCTAGATATTATGCATGTGGTAGAGAACTCTAAAAAATTTAATTAATTGTTGAATGCGATGCATGATATGTTTTAAATTCGTAATGTGTGAGAGATTAGAAATTCAATTTGCCTATTAATAAATGATTTTCATGTTCACTTTAAAAGTTTCTTTGTATAAATAGAGTTTTGTGAATGAAATAAATTGATATTGAGTTGGGGAAAAATTTCCCTATCTTGCTAAATTGATATTTAGAGAAATCCATAAGTGTGAAGAGAATAATATTTTAATGTGATGTTTGAGATATATATATTTTTTTACTTGATAAAGATTTTAAAATTTTTAGAATTGCTAGACACTTGAATAATCAGTAAATTTTCGTGGTTAGACTCTCTGATTTGTGTAGAATGAGTAGATGAATCGATGTGAGGAATTATAAACATTGAATGTTTTTGAAATCATGAATTATACATAAATTAAATACATAAGAATTTTAATCCAATAGTAGGTGTGATCTGAGGTTAGGCTTAGTGGGGAGGCATTATTCGCCCATTGTTTGCGCTGGTTCAAGCTCTGCTGTGCCCTGTTGTTTACTGTGTGAGCAGAAAATTTTGTTTGAAAAAGTCAGAGGAGAGATGGGGAAGTATTTAAGGATTTTAATATCATAGTAGTCGTGGTCTGAGTGCTAACTCAGTGGGTAGGCACTTGGGCACCAAGCTAGGGGCACGGGTTCGATGCTAGGGGTTGGCGCTTTGGAAAAATCTGATTTTTTTATAGTTGTAAATATAGTTTTTTAGCCGAAACATTTATAAAATTTTTTAAATAAACAACAAAGATTTTCTTAGAAATTTTTCACAGATTTGAAATGAAATATATATATATATATATATATATATATATATATATATATATATATATATATATATATACGGGTTCGATGCCAGGGATTGGCGCTTTGGAAAAATCTGATTTTTTTTATAGTTGTAAATAAAGTTTTTTAGCCGAAACATTTATAAAAATTTTAAATAAACAATAAAGATTTTCTTAGAAATTTTTCACTGATTTGAAATGAAAAAAAAAAAAAAATATATATATATATATATATATATATATATATATATAAACATCTATTCATTTGGGATTATTTGAAGACAAGGTTATTGGAGTTCAACTATTAAATAAAAGTATTTGAAATATAGAAAGTTATTCTCTTCGAAATATAAAGGCAAAACTTGGGATTTGAAGATCAAGAATTTTGTGTCGATTTTTTACCGTTAGATATTTAAATTAAACGATGTAAATTAAAGAAAAGAATGGTTTTGATTAAATTGCAAAATTTTGTGCTTGGAAACGATTAAATTTTTGAAGAAATGGTAAAAGTGATTACTTATATTGCTAATTAAAATTTGTTGAATGAGAATTTGGATTTGAAATTTACGGTTGAGTAAACGGTGAAGAGTTGAATACTTCAGGAATGAAGAAATTGTAATATTTTATTGAGGTTAGATATAACCTATTGTGAAATCTAATGAGAGAATTGTTGGAATCTAGAGGCTAGGCGAGACCCTAGTGACCGACAGTATTTATTAATCAGAATTGAGGAGTAACCAGTTGGGTGGACTCTCTTCGAGAATTAGCCAGTGTGGGCTGACTTGCTCTTGTGTTGATTTAAGTCCGGTAGGGTAAGCTAGCTCTAGGTTGTGATGATTTTAAACTAAACTTAAGGATGAGGCACTAGTTGGTGACATGATGAAATAAGTACAAACGTGAGTTTTGGACTCGAGGATGATCCTTGGAGAGAGACAGTCCCCAGTATTCCGAGATGATGGACTAAGGGCCACAGAATGATCTACGGAGCGGGACTGATCTCCAGTATTTCGGGACGAGAGTGACGGTCATGGGATATTTGTGCAATGAGGGCTCCAGGATGGCCTGTGAAGTGAGACAATCCCCAGTATTTCAGGACGATGGACGTAAGGGACCATAAGATGATCCACAGAGTGGGATTGGTCTCCACTATTCCAAGGGCGAGAGCCAATACTTGCAAAGTGTCTAAATCATGTAGTAGTCATAGTAGTAGGTTGCATGGCGAGGGATTCAACCCTATAATGTGGAGTACGTAGGTGCTTGCCCTCGGACCTATGTAGAATAGGATGCATAGAATCCGGACGAGTATGCATTAGTGTCGTCATAGCGTAAACACCTGCATTAGGCATTAAGTCATTGCATACACTGAAATGTTTAGGATAGTCACTTTTCCAAAGCGCCAGGGGTTGGCGCTTCGGAAAAATCTAATTTTTTTTATAGTTTTAAATTGTTTTTAGGGCGAAACATTTATAAAAATTTTAAAATAAACAATAGAGATTTTCTTAGAAATTTCTCACTGATTTGAAATGAAAAAAAATAGATAAATATATATAAACATCTATTCATTTGGGATTATTTGAAGACAAGGTTATTGGAGTTCAACTATTAATTAAAAGAATTTGAAATATAGAAAGTTATTCTCTTCGAAATATAAAGGCAAAACTTGGGATTTGAATATCGATAATTTTTTGTCGATTTTTTAGCAGTTTGATATTTAAATTAAACGATGTAAATTAAAGAAAAGAATGGTTTTGATTAAATTGCATATTTTTGTGCTTGGAAACGATTAGATTTTTGAAGAAATGGTAAAAGTGATTAGTTATATTGCTAATTAAAATTTGTTGATGAGAATTTGGATTTGAAATTTACGGTTGAGTAAACGGTGAAGAGTTGAATACTTCAGGAATGAAGAAATTGTTAATTTTAAAAGTGGAAATATTTTATTGAGGTTAGATATAACCTATTGTGAAATCTAATAAGAGAGTTGTTGGAATCTGGAGGCTAGGCGAGACCCTATTGACCGATAGTATTTATTATTGAGATTTGAGGAGTAACTAGTTGGGTGGACTCTCTTCGAGAAGTAGCCAGTGTGGGCTGACTTGCTCTTGTGTTAGTTTAAGTTCGGTAGGGTAAGCTAGCTCTAGGTTGTGATGATTTAAACCGAAATTAAGAATGAGGCACTAGTTGGTGACATGATGAAATAAGTACAAACGTGAGTTATGGATTTCAGGATGATCCTTAGAGAGAGATAGTCCCCAGTATTCCGGGACGATGGACGTAAAGACCACAGAATGATCCACGGAGCGGGACTAATCTCCAGTATTCTGGGACGAGAGTGACGCTTATGGGATATTTGTGTAATGAGGGCTCTAGGATGACCTGTGGAGTGAGACAATCCCCAGTATTCCAGGGACGATGGACGTAAGGACCACAGGATGGAGTGGGATTGGTCTCCACTATTCCAAGGGCGAGAGCCAATACTTGCAAAGTGTCTAAATCTTGTAGTAGTCATAGTAGTAGGTTGCATGGCGAGGGATTCAACCCTATAATATAGAGTACGTAGGTGCTTGCCCTCGGACCTATGTAGAATGGGATGCATAGAATCTGGACAAGTATGCATTAGTGTCATCATAGCGTAAACACCTGCATTATGCATTAAGTCATTGCATACACCGACATGTTTAGGATAGTCACTTTTCACACTTTGTTTTACATTCAAGTTTGCGGTTGTTATGTATTTCTAATCGTTATATTACGGCATAGTGAGGATCACTGTTTTATAATATTGTGTCGGTTGTAAGCAACTGACATACCCACAGTTTTTAGTGCATGGTTGGGATTTGCAAAAGAACACAAAGATTGATTTGGTGCTAAAGATTACTTGCAGATTTTTGTTGTTTTCATTCAAGTTGTATTTTCATGTTGTATTTATTTATTTTCCGCTGCGTAAATGTAAAATAACTGTGTTGTATGAAAAAGTTTTAAATTCCTTGTAAAATTGTATGAATTTGAAGTAAAAGATCCTGTTTGTACTACGAATTACCTGTGTTTTGGAATTCGGGGCATTACATTAATACATTGTTGTAACCCCCCCCCCCCCCCCTAAAATCAAGTGATTATAGGTAATTAATCCATGATTTGAAAACCCCCACCCCCATGGTCTTTGGCTGGCCAAGAACACACGAGAAAGAAAGGGGGGATTTTCTTCTTGGCGAAATTGTAGTGATCTTCTTTGGAGCTTTGGTTGTAACGCCCCGAATTCCAAACACAAGTAATTCGTAGCACAAACAGGATCTTTTACTTCCACTTCATACAAATTTACAAGGAATTAAATTTTTTTTATTTATAACATTGTTCTTTACAATAACACAGTGGAAATGAATAAGTACAATACAACATATGATAAAGGAAACTCTTCAATCTTATGTCAACCCATCATAGTGACTTCAAGTCCATGATAGCCCAATCCTGCACTTGAAAACTGTGGGCATGTCAGTTGCATACAACTGACACAATGCTATAATACAACGATCTTACCATCTTAACAACCACAAATTTGAATGTAGAAAACATAGAAGTGACTATCCTAATTATGTCAGTGTATGATATGACCTAATGCCTAATGAAGATATTCACCCTACGATGATACTAATACATACTTGTTCGGATTCTGTGCATCCCATACTACATAGGTCCGAGAGCAAGCCCCTATCGTACTCCTTATTTTAGGGTTCAATCCCTTGCCATGCAACCTACTACCAAGACTACTACGAGATTTAGCCACTATGCAAGTATTGGTTCTCGCCCCATAATACTGTAGATCAATCCCACTTCGCGGATCATCCTGGGACCTATTTCATCCCTCCCAGATATTGGGGATTGTCTCGCTCTGCGAGTCATCCTGGAACCTTCATTGCACAAATGTCCCACGAGCATCGCTCTCGTCCTGAAGTACTGGAGATCAGTCCCACTCTGTGGATCATTCTGGGGCCTATTTCATCCCACATCCCGGAATACTAGGGATTGTCTCACTTCGCGGATCATCCAGGAGTCCATAACTCACGTTTGCTCTTGTTTCATCATATCTCCAACTAGTGTTTGTCCTTAAGTTTAAATTGTAGTTATTAAGACCTAGAGCTAGCTTACTCAACGAGCTTAAAACAAAAACACTGAGAATGTCAGCTTACACTGGCTGCTTCTTAAAGAGAAAGTCAACCCACACTAGCTACTTCTCAAATTTCATATATCATAACCTGCCGGTATTCTGGGTCCGCTCACTCTAGAACAAACAACCATCTCAATAAAGAGATCACATAGGTCACATCTAACCTCATTATACAAATCTCATTCTCCTTTATCTATTCTCTTTATGTTTATCATCTCAACGCAAATGAACACTTATAACCGTGTAATTAGTCAATTTCTTGTAGACAACACTCAGTTAACATTTCTGATTTATCACTTGACAATAATGAACAATTTTTTAATTGATAAACCCTTTACAAAACATTGCATGATCAATATTTCAAATCCTTGCTTTTATTATCTCGTAATTTCACGTATAGCACCCTCTGCATGAGTTCCTAAAATAGTATTTCATTCCCGAAATTTTAAATCATTTTAACATAAACAAACACCCTCGAATTTAGACTAGAAAGTAGATTCATCTAGTACATTATATAATGTAACTTTTAAATTCCAAAATACAACTTAAAATAGTGTAGAATTATTGCCAAATGTTCTAATAATATTCTAATATATTTCTACAATTTTCTCCAATTTTTAGAAACATGAAAAAGGCAAAAAAACATTAAAAAAAACATAAAATGTGTACACCCGTGGTCGAAAACCGGCGCACAGCAAGCCCAAACCACAACCCAAGTGCACCCACCAACTAATATGCCAACTCTCCGTTGGTGAACAACTCTAAACCAAATTTTCTTATATGTTTTCGCTCATTGTTTTTATATTTTTCTATGAGTTTGAAAAACAAAAACCCCCACTGGAGCTCGAACCCGCGACCTCTGGTCGCTGTACACAGCGCTCACCCCCACACGCTAAGACAAGCTATCAAGCGTCATATTCTGGTTATATTACTATTGTTATTCTTTTATTGCAACCCTCTGTTTCTAAATTATTTCAAAATTTTGATCTCTCCTTATCTTCGTATTATTATTATTTTATCATTTCCCTCAACATTAGTGTAATAGCCTGAAATAAATCCTATAATAATCAATTCCTACAATAAATGAAAATATTACCCAACTTGCATGAATTGATCATAGTTCTACAACTTGAACTATATAAATTATTGTTCCTTATACAACTACATTTTTTGGGAGTTTTCACATTACAACATTGCATATAGAGAAATTTAATTCCATTGGTTTATTTTATAAATTTTCCACTATATAAGAATTCTATAAAACTCTTATTAATTCAATTATCCACTACATGATTGTAGTTAAGCATGTACTAATAAATTTTGCTAGAGATGTCACTTTACACTCACATGTCAATTTCATTATCCATCTACATATTTCAAACATGTACAATTACTAACATTTAGAAAGCAATGAAAAAAACTTCATACATTCACATACTAACTATGACTAAGAGTGCACAGTTAAAATTCTAGAAAACTCCTACACCTATCCACACCAATCAAACTAGCATCTACACTTGTCATGGCTAAACAAACACAATCTACAAAAATTTAGAAGACAATGAGAACACCACCTCAAAATAGACCTCCTAATAGTTGAATCCTTAGCAAAATGCCTCAAAAATCCACCACACTAGCAATCCCACAAGCTTTCCCCCTTGGATTCCCGAAAACAATTCCTTGGCCTTCTTTCTCTTCTCTTTTTTTTGATTTGGTTTGTGTTCATTTTGGGTTAGAATATGAGGGGTATTTATACGGTGAAATAGTGAGTAATTATAATAACTCCCCACCTCCTAAAAGAGCTCCCCACTCACACACTAACTCACCCACTCTCTCCACTCTCAATATGGCTGGCCAACTTGGAAAGAATGAGCACGTGCACATGCACCTAATGTGTGTGCACACTTCTTCATACAATTTCATTATTAGTTTTTAATTAAATTAGGTGTGTATGTTACACCTTGTAATGTGTACAAGTTTATCTAAAATTTTAAATAAGAGTTCATGCACGTTGAATGCACACATAATAATTAGGGGCTTTAATTTATAATAGTTTTAATGTGTTACAAAATATATATTTAAATCTAGTTTAAAAAAAATAAACCACACATTTGTGACTTTTAAAATAAGAAGAAAATTTTCATGACTCAAGAAAAATTCATTAATCAACATGTGCACAAAATTATGTGCAAAGTACGTGCAAAAGAAAATATTAAAAGTAAATATTTTTGGGGATGTTACATTGGTGGTGAGCTACTTGGAGGCTCTAACCTACGAGGAGAAGGCAAGTCGAGGAGTTCATTTTACATCAAATCAAGGTGTGTGTTCCTTTTTTTGTGCAAATCAAAGATAGAGAGCATGCTAGATTTGTATGAATACATATCCTAATCAAATGAGTATCATGAATAAATTGGTAACGATTGTTGTTCGGTATATTTGAGTGATGAGGTGAATGATTATGAAACCAAAACTTGAATTCTGAAGTGATTGATTATGCATAAACAACTATATCATAGTTAAGGCATAATCATGCAAAAGAACTTTTCTTTTTGATTGGTATATCATGCTAAATAATCATCTATTTGAGTAATGCATGTGAATTATTTTGTGGAGAATTCACAAGTGATATAAGTGCAGAGATATTGATTTTTGGTGATTTAAATCTCAGCTCATAAAATTCTTTATTTCCTGTATTGGTTTGAATCTAATTACTACAAAATTTAGACTTTTATTGGACTTTAGAATTCAGAACATCGTTAACGGGTCTGCCATATTCTAACGAGTCTACCGTTGTATATGCGGGTCTATGTGTATGAATAATTGTGGATAGATTTATCTATTAGGTTATGTTATATTATGAATAAATATTCTTTTGATGTTAAAGGTTTATAGCATGCGAATGAACTCAACTTGATGTGTAAATCTTGTAGTTTAACTGTAGAATTGTGCAATTGTTATCGGACATCGACATGAAGATCTAGGATCATTATATGCATGAAAATAAAGTCTTGAGTTATAATCTCAGTTTTAATAAGGATTATTTTTCTATTTTTACTAAAGGGATAATCCAAGAAAATCATGATTAAGTTTTAGAATTTTAGAAACCCAAAATTAGCAGGTCAGGAAGTAGCAAACAGAGTCTGAGTGTTTTAGACCGGGTCTATTTGATGTGATTTAGGTTGCAGGATCAGGGCATGTGAAGCAGAGGAGCCCGGGTAGGAGTACAATCTAGCACTCAAATTGATGGAGCTCGTATTTATGGAGCTCGAGTTTGGATTCGGGTCTGCTCCAGAGTGGATCGGATCTAGGTTTTGCTTTCGGGTTAATAATTTTCGGAGACAAGTTGCTTGCGGGCCTAGTTGTTGCTTGCGGTTTGGAAGGTTGAGGTTGCGGGTTCGAATCTCAAGGGGTTCGGGTGATTGAGTTTTATTTGTTTCTTTCGGTTATTATTTTTGAATTAGGAATTGATCTTGTAGGGAATTGTTTAAAAGGAGAGTTAGTGTAATTAATGTAGAGATCTAATTTGATTTCAAAAAATTTTACTGATTAATCTCAAATAGGAAAATGATTAAATATTAGATTATAGTTGATTTAATTAAATTAAAAGTTTAACCTATTATAACTAAAGTTTGGAGTTTTCATTATAAAAAGAGTATAGTTTTGTTGATATGTAAATAATTGAATCAAGTTAACTAGTTGATTAACTTAGAATACTTTTCATAATTGTTGATAGTGGAATCAAAACAAATACAGGACTAATAGTCACTCATCTGAGAAAAGAAAATCTAGTTTAATGGTAAAAACTATTTTGGAAAACGAATAAAATACGGATTAGAAATATAAGGGAACCAAATTTTGATTGCTTTAAAAAGTTAAGGTTAACCTAGAAAACCCTAGAGTAAAATGTTGTGATGTTTTAAGAGTGTAACCCCCATTCCCGACAATAAGTATTTTCCGTGTATTTTCTATAATTTGGTTCTTATAAATTTATTTTGTGCTAAATTCTTTTCGGACCTTTTATTAAAGTGTTTTTTAATTGAAAATTTTATTCATTTCGAATAATGGTGCATTTTGGTCTTATTTTCTATATATTATTAATCGACTATTTATATTTGAGCCTAAAAAATATATATTATTATTATTAGATTATTTTAATGAATTGCTAAATCCGAATACTAATTTGTTATATAATTTTATTTTTATTATGATTAAAATTATTAATTTTTATTTCTTGATTATCTATTAAAAATTCATCTATTGAATTATTTTACTATCGTATTTGATCTGATTTTCTTGGCCAATTTCAATTTATTTTCAAGCCTAATTGATATTCTTTTCATTTGTATTATTCATTTATCTAATTGGATTTAAATTTTCATTCATGAATTATTTTCTCTTTTGTTGGGCAATCTATATTGTGAGTTTCATTCTATTTGATTGTGAGTATTTTAATTGAACCCTATTGTCTTCAAACTCATCTCTTGTTGAACCCAAAAATCTAATTGCAATTATTTTCTTAACCCAAACCCACTATTATTGGATCCTAACCCATTAACCCAACAATCTACTTGTATTCTATAAATACAACCCTAATACAAACCCTAAAAACACAAAATACAATTTCCTAGCCGTCAATTTGTTTTTCCTCTCTCCTCCTTCTCTCTCCCCTCTCCAATTTCTCTCTTCCCATTCAGCCCTATCCTCCCGACCCATCTTCGGCCACCCCCGTCGACCACCCTCTCCAGTCAACGTCGCCTCCTGCTCAGCCACCAAGAATCCCCGATGCTCCACTCCACCCGTCGTTGCCCCAATCGAAACCCCTCTGCCGTTCCTCCCTTCTAATCGACGAACGGCAGCGCCACCATCCCACCACCCCTTTCCGTCGAGCTCTGCCCTCGACCACACAACAGACCCCCCGACCTCTTCTCCTTTGTCCCCTGTTCCCATCGACAATGCTCTGTTCCCGGCGCCGCCTTAGCCCCGCCAGCGACGTCGCCATCGACGCCAGTCCGTCGCCATCCCAGACCCTTGCCCTCTTGCTAATGTTGTTGTGTCTATTTTGCTGTTGTTGCTGTTTTGTCTCTTTTGCACGTAGTTTGCACATCGATTCGTGTGTTCGCAGTTCGTTGCTCCGGGATTTTCATCTCGCTATTCCCAGTATTTTGAATCTAATCATTCATATGGCAAGTCACTTTCCCCTTTGAATTCAATCTTGTATCAAATTCAATTTTTTATTGAAATTCTGTAAGTAGATCCTAATCGTTTATCGTATCGTTGTATTGATTATCTTTCGTTGGGTCTATTGAGGGTTTACACGAGCTAACCCCAATATTCTTGACTTCGTGCCGCTTTTGACTCCAAAGGTTGAATCTTTCATGCATTCATGAAGAATTGATAATAGGGTTATTCATATAATCGCTACAAAAATAATCTATCGTAGAAACTAATGCTAGCTTGCATGTTTGAATGATCGATTGATGTTTGGTTGTTGTTAAAATAGTGTATGTGTGTGTTTAATTGTAATTACCATGTTATTACACCCATCATGCTGATTGTAAGATTTATTGACTAAAGAATTAATACCCGTCTGGTTTAATTAATTTATTTCAAGAAAAATATCCAAAAACCTGTATGTTGCTTGCTGGTTGTATTTTGTCTGCTATTTTGGACCCAGTTACAGATCTTAAAATAAGTTACTTTCTGAATAAGAGTTGTAGCCTTATTTTTCTAGTTTTCAGAACATCTTGAATTTCTGAATTCCGAGATGTGTAGAAAAAGTTATGCCAGTTTTACTACAGCTGTGTTTTTATTTCCAGATTTTCATATTCTTGTATGTTTGATGTTTAAATTGTTCAAAGGCTGATCATATGTTAAATTTTACTCTGATAATTTTCTGAACATTAGTTAACATGTTTAGGAGCTTAAAAAATATTTTTAATGAATTTATTATCGAGTTTTTTATGATTCTAAAAATAAAATAACATGATGTCGATTTTTCTGCCTGAACATGAAGTCTGTAAAGAATGATGTGTTTGACCTAGTTACTGTTATCGGGTTTTGAACTTTAAATATGCTTGGAACCGTGTGGAAGTATAGTTTTCAGAATTTCTGACGGTTTCAGTTTTCGATTTATGAACCAGTGGAAATTTGCATTTTTGTACAGACTACTCTTGCTGTCCAGAATTTTATATTCCAGATTTTGATAGATTAATTATTCCTGTATCGTACTATTGCATGAATTAAAGTGTGTGTGCTGCATTGCATGATTCCAATGAGTTATTGTCACCATTCTAATCGTTCTATCCATGTTATCATCCTATTGTTCTCCTATTGTTACTATTCATCTCATGTCTCAAATTGCATATTGTATTGTTGCATTAATAAATAATTAACAAGCTGAGGTTTTAAGGGATTGGCTAGAGTAGTTGACGATATAGAGACTGTACTCGAATGATGGTCCATGTTATTATCGTTATCGTCATCGTGTAAGAAATTACACCATGGCCCGTGTTATTATCGTTATCATCATTGTACAAAAAATTGTCTCAATGGCCCGTGTTATATTGTTATCGTCATCATACCCAGTACATGCTCTATAGAATCTACCACTATAGTCTAAACGAAATTGATTGTATGCATCGAACCTGTGGTATGGAACATATGGGACACAGCAGTACGTGCATTAGTTAGGATCTAAAATGATTAATAGACTTAAGGATTACATATCGACATTGCATATTGTTCATCATTGTTTCTATTGATATCGAATATTGACTAAGTGTTATTGTTGTAGAACCCCGTATTTTCAAATATTATTTTGATACTTGAAAATGAATTTAAATTGATTTTTTGGAGAATTTAATGAATATTTTCAGAAAAATTTATCTTGTTACACGTGCAAAACATGTGCTAATACTTTTATGAGAAGTTTGAAAATTTAGTTTTCTTTATGAAAAATCATTATTTAATATTTGAGATTTAATTAGTATTTTTCCACATTTTTCTGAAATTAATTGGAACTATTTGCAATTTTTGAGAAAAGAAGGATCTTTTTGCAAAATTGACATTTTTAGGGGTTAAAGTGTAAAATGTATATTCTAGACGTTTTGAACAGTATTGGTTGAAATTTAGAATTGTATTTTACTTTTAATCCAAATTTAAATGAATTTTGATTGAATTTCCAAGAATAGAACTATATATGAAAGTTGTATTTTGGAAGGGTTTATTTTGCAAAAGTGTGGGTAAAACCCTAATATTCAATCCCGGATATTTAAAGGATTTTTTCTCCAGCCGTCATTGTTGAAAATATACAGAAATTTTGGAGATTTATTTTGGTGGAGAAAGGAGTTTTTGGATCTAGCAAAAGGGAGACTCTTTCGTGGACCTTTCTTAATTCAAGGTGAGTGATATAAAAATTGTTTTGTTGTTTGAATCATGTGAGTGACCTTGTTTTGTTGTTTGATTTCGTGAGTATTACGGAATCGTTTGTTTCGTCTTGTGCATGAATGGTATGGACCTTGTATGGTGGTTGGATTGATGTGATCGATTGTTATGATCGTTGTTGACATGAATATTATTTAGTGTTTTACATGAGAACAATGCAAAGATCTTGGTTGTACCATGTTGTGAAATCTAAGAATGATTAGTAGATCTTTGTTTATGTAATCGTGTTACTAAAGACAAGATTAAGATTTGAGAATGGTTAGAATTCGATGATAAACATCTGGACATTAGATTTACAAATCAGATTTTGATTTTGATTTGTGAAAGAAATTAGTCTTGAGAAACCCTAATGAAGGAACTAGTGATTTAGAACATGAGAACTTGAGTTTTGACATATTAGATATTTTGAGTAATATATAACCATGGTGAAGTTTTGTTGAGATTTGTCATTTTTCCTGAATACGAACTATTTTGATAAACATTGAATCGTTAGAAGACTCCAGACTTGATTTTGTAATCAGACCTAAATTTTGAAATCTGTAGGCCGACAGTCGACTGGCCTACTGTGCAGTCGACTGGTACGAGCCTGACACTGTATTTTTAGAATCTTTGAAATAGTCGTTCTGGACAGTCGACCTAGCTCATAGGCAGTCGACTGGTTTGCTGAGGAGATTATTTTTGTAAAAAATTATTAGTCCTTCTGGACAGTCGACCTAGGACTCCTTTCAATCGACTTACATACTTAGAATATATTTTGAGAAATTATTGGAATATGCCTCTGGTAAGTCGACCGATCCTCTTATAAGTCGACTTATATGACGTAGTTTATTTTTGTGAAATTTTGGATATTTGTCTTTCTGGACAGTCGACTTACTACAGTATAAGTGGACTGGTACTGAAGGACTTTTGTAACTTGAGTGTTCCTTAAGTGTTTGGTTCTCAGACAATTCAGTCTATTCTAAGATCTTCAGTTAAGTATTGGATTTAAGACATTCAGTTGAGCCACTTGTTTAGTGGAACTTGCTTTAGACTTTTTGAGTTTGAGTCTCTAGAGGTGTGTGACCCTAGTATACCGGTGTTGAGTTATTTGTTGAGGCCCATTGTGGCATTTCAGTTATTGAGTTTGGAAATTAGGCCGGTAGGGTACACCACTCTAGGAGATTCGTTAAGTAATTAATTAACACAAAAATGATAAGGACAGGCACTAGTGGTGATATGATGAACGGGAACATGAGTCAAGAACCTCAGTATGGCTTTCGGTGTGGGATTTAATCTCCGGAATTATCACAGTAGATTATTAGTAGTGTGGGATATGTCTCCGGAATTATCACAGTCTTGTGGTGTGGGACAATCTCCGGAATTATCACGGTAACTACTTGTGGTATGGGATTGATCTCCGGAATTATCGAAGTCGAGGTGAAGCACATGTGGTATTCGTGTGGTGATGTGTCAATGTTTCGGTGTGGGATGACGTCCGGAATTATTCAAGTGAAATATCTTGGGTGTGGGATCCATCTCCGGAATTATCGGGCATGAGATACTATCCATGGTTTATCTTTATCTCGTAGTAGTCATCGTGTTAGGATTAGTTCATAACGCGGGGATTGAACCCTATGAAGTGAAGACGTTAAGGGCTTGCACCGAACCTATGTAGAATGGGATGCATAGACTTCGACAAGTACGCATTAGAGAGTCTGCATATAGAAATTGTGTTTTCTTGGCTTGGTCTTATGCACGTGGTTTTCCTGTTTTCTACACCTGACACTTAGCTTAGTGCCACTTGATGTTTTATGTTACTGTCATTTCGTATTTCCCATATTCTTATTTAGTACCTGTTGTTTCAGAATTTATGGGGTATGATCTTTTATGTTTGTTTATTTTTATATCTCTCACACCATTTATGGCTGACCCCTTTAGTTTGGGGGTTAGGGATCATCTCTAGCCTCATATGTTGCAGGTTGTTGCTTAGAGTTGGAGATGGGATGCTTGAGTTGGTTTTTGAGATAAATTGATTCTTAAGAGTTTGTGTAAATTTGTAATAGCAGTTTTAAGATAAATTTGTGTTGTAAATAAAAAGAAAACATTGTTTGAGTTTTTTGAATTCCGCTGTGATTTGTAAAAGTTTGTTGTAATAAATGTTGAAAATTTTAGTGGTGTTAGTTGTGTTTAATATTATATTGAAGTGGATCGCTGGGATTGTGCCACGTATTTTCTAAGATATCTTATTAGAAATTCGGGGCGCTACAATTGATATTGATCATTGATTATTATTACCAAATATTGAATCATTGTTACACTATTGCATCGATTATCATGATATTGATTATTGTTATTGTCCAATGTTATTGATTCTTATTGATCCATTGATTCATTATTATATCGTTATTCTATTGTTCCTTACTTTCTCTACTTGCTGTCCATGACTTGCTCTAAGGATAATTTTTCTTCTCTTTTTAGATGAAGTGTTCACAGGTAATGAAGGAAAATTGCCTGTTGTGATTGGAGAACAAATTTTCTAAAGAACTATTGCTTTATAATTGAATGTTATTTTTATTGAACTTATTGTATTGAGACTTATTACTATTGTGTTTGGGATTTATTATTGTATTGGACTTATAACCCGAATTTTTATTATTGTTTTCAGACGTTGGTTTATTGTATTTGGATATTTCATATTGTTTCATTCCAAGTATTATTGTTCATGAGATTAATATTATTGCCTGCGTAATTGTTCTGTATTGATTATATTGTTGAGTTGATCGGATAAACAGCTTATGGGTGACATTAGTCATTCGTTGTGCCAATGTCATGTACTCTTATTCCGTATTTTTGGGAAACGGGGCATGACAAGGTTTTTAGTGGTATCAGAGCCCTAGTTTGAATATATATTAGTCAAACATAACTAACATATGGAGGTTTGGCTTTGATTGATATATTAATCAGATTTGGGTTTTAACCGGTTTGACTCAACAGTATGTGCAATACAGAGATCACATGAATAATTGATAAACCAACTCATGATCTGGATGCTAACCGTTTGATTTTATTGCAGATTATGGCTAGAAAAGGTGCTTCATCTTCCCGAGTTGGGGATGATCAGTCTGATGAGCTCACTATTGCACAGATGATCCAAATGCAGTGTGAGCACAATGAACTGATGATGCAAATACAGTGGGAACATAATGAACTGATGAGGGTGGTTTTGGAAGCTGCCAACAGGGAACCCATTGTACCTGCACCCGAATTGCTGCCGCTGAGACCTGGTAATGTGTCTGATTTCATGAAGCTCCATCCAGATAAATTCTCGGGCACTGAAGGTCTGTTCGAAGCCGAGCAATGGCTTATTCGGACTGCGCAGCTATTGACCGCAGCACGAATCTCGGTTGTTGATCGTGTGGATGTCTTAAGCATCCAACTTGTTAACCTTGCCCACATCTGGTGGCAAGCTGAAGCTGAACGATTGGGGCGACCCATCCCCTGGGCGACCTTCGCTGAGAGCTTCCTCACGAAGTTCTTCCCTAATGCCACCAAGAATGAAATGAAATGACAGTTTGTCTCACTAACCCAGGTTTGTCAGATAGTGTTTAACCATATTTTTGTTATTATTTCATAAAGTGCCGACGTTAAACTAAACACTGTCTTGAAGGAACCATATTTTTGAGTTCGGGTCTGTACATAGTAACCAATAAATCCTGAGATGATCAAATGCAACTTTGCTAACATACTGGAGTTTATAAAACAAATCAATACCACATCAAGATCACGAAAGAGCAAACTTTCACAAAACTCTTCAAAACAGGGTATATATATATAAGTGTATATACGTGTGTGTTTGCATCAGTTAAAGCATCAAGAAACATCGTATATAAGTATTATACTTGTTCAATTCAATCTCAGTATTAAAACAACTCAAGAACCAATCGAAACATCACCAAAAACCAAAAATCAAGCTTCGGCTGTTCATCAACAGACCCGAACTCAAAACCACTCCCAACCTTCAAGTCTTAATATTTTAGATCCAAGAACACCTCTTGTAGTTTGTTAAACACATACACAAATACTCACATCAGTTTTTCCATAAAATATATGCAATTATAACAATCATTCATCAAGTTTTTACTCATCAGAATACCCAAAACAATCACATATGTATATACATAGTGAAGGTTCCTTCTTTAATCAATTTGTGCATTATACAATATACATACTCATTATAACCCATCAAATCAGTAAGCATATGAAAGAAAACAACCTACTCATGATTTCTATTAGGTTCTTTACAATCTCAAGCTATCTATATGTAATTTTGATCATTAATAGCATAGTTTCATGAAAAGATTCAATCTTTATTCATCCATCCTTCAATAATTCATTATATCATCACACAATCCCATAACATACTTTCTAATACACAAATCATCACATACAACATGCATACAACAGTAAGAAATCAAACAAATATCACTCACCTTTTTGAAGAATCAACCGAATTAATAAAGAATAAGAAAAGTCCTTCCTTTCGCATGAAATCCAAGATCCTTGCTTCCAAACTCCAAGAAATTAATGGTAAAATAATATTTTGTTTTTGCAGAGGAGGGGGACGGCTGTAGTGGCTATTTAATAGGCCGAAATTGGGGTTTTTTGGGTTTTACAAGTTATATGGAAACATCCCTTAACAAATTATTCCTTTACATAAATAGACCTTTCTTTAATAAAGTAGTTAAATAAGTTAAATAAATTAAAATAAAACCAAATCCCTTTACTACTGAGTTATCCAGCCATTAAGCATAGCCCAGACATTAAAAAAAAATTCGGATTTGTACTCAAAGTGGTAATTTTGCACAAAAGTCCCACTCTTTGTAATATTTGCAAATATGCCAAATAAATATCAGAAAAATTCATAAAAAATCATAAATAATTTCTACTAATAAATATTAGGTTTTCCAAATAAAATTTCTAAATTTTAGTTTCAAAGAAAAATATTTGCACAAGGTTCAACTTAAATTCCAAAGTTGCAAAAATATCATATATGTTTAAATATTTACAAAATAAACTCTAAAAATATTTTAAATAAATTTTATCTTTAATAATGACCATGGCCAGCCCAAAAAGTAGCAAAAAACGGATTTTCATTATTGGTTTGAGATCCAATCGGCTTTTTACATAAAAGCTCATCTCTTTCGAAGTATTTATAAAAATAGTTTCATTATTCAGAAAAATCCCAAAATTTAGGATATACTCAATAATAAATAGTAGAATTTATTCAAAAATTTAAAATTGAAGATTTGCACCAAAAAAATATTTGCACGTGTTTTGCACGTGTAAAATTGACAAAGTCATAAAATAGTCAAATTAATTTAAATAAATCTAAAAAATTAAAATATGATTAAAAAATAAGGAAAATAAATCATTAACTATAAAATTTTAAGAATTCAAAATTTTCTAAATTTGCACGTGTGTTGCACGTGCAAAATTGCAATGTTAAGAAAATAGTCAAAATAGTCAACTTTAAAAATTTAATATTATTTAATAATGAAAAATAAATCATTTTATTTTGCGGGGTGTTACAATGATGAAGATAGAGGCCTTCCTTTCTTGTTGGGCATGGATATGGAGATCTAGGATCGCCTTGCTACCTTGCGAGTTCGATCTTATGTTGATATCCTGAATGCTGCTAGAATTCAGGAGCATACTAGTACAAGGAAGCATGCCATTCAGCAATTTGTTTCGCACCCTGCTGCTTTCGGGTTTTCTGGAGGACCTATTCGGAGGCCAGTGCCGACCCCTTCGGCGAAGACCTCGTTGTATGCACCTGCCGCTTCGAGGTTGGTTCAGACTTGCAGTTTTTGTCACAAGGTTGGGCATCTGCAGAGGGATTGTAGACTAGCCAATCACCCGTGCCTCGCATGTGGAAGGAGTGATCATACGGTTCGAGACTGCACCAAAAACAGATTCCTTACACCGTCTAGGGGTCCAGCTCAGCTAGAAGCATTAACTCGGGGTCAAAGCAGACCACCTTTCCCACCACAAAGGAAATTTCTTGATCAAAGGAGGGATAGTGCACCAGCAGGAGGACCAGCTCCAGGTAGAGGTCGTGGCCAGGCTTACAACCTGACCACCGAAGGCATAGCTACAGGTATTCACCAAAAGAATTGTTTTGTTTATTATTCTTTCCTTTTCTATTCTTGCATTGGTTATTTGCTCTTGCATTATTTATCCCTTTTGCATCTTGCATTTATTTCATTTATTAATTCATTATTGAGTATCATGCTAGTTATTCGTTCCCTTCCATACCTCTTCAAATTTCGGTAGTACCACCCTACTCATTTCCCTCCCTTCATATTCAATCCAACCATGCTTTATTATCTTTCATCCCTTGCAGTCATTCTCATTTGTTGATTTCTTATTGAGTGTAAATTCGTTCTTTTTCCATCTATATTATCTTTGACTCTGGTATTATCCATTTTCATACATTTCAGTTCATCGATCTGCCTCATGTGGTCTACAACGACATGTCATCAGAGTGGAGCTTGGCCATCAGAGTAGCGGAGTGGAAGCGTGGTGGGCCCATAACCCATAGGTCCCAGAATTTTCTAGTTGATTCTCCTTCTTTGCATTGTTTACTTTCTTGTTCTTACATTTGCATTGTCATCATTCATTGAATCCATATTCAACATCATTCTGGATCACTTCATTCATACCCATGTCCTTTCTTATTCTGGTGTTGCCACCATTTTGCATTTTTTCCTTATTCCCAATTTTGTTACTTCCCAAATTGCCTTTGCTTTGTCCTACATACCGCTTGAGCAAATTTCGAGGACAAAATTTTGTTATAAGGTGGGTAGGATTGTAACCCTCATTCCCGACAATAAGTATTTTCCATGTATTTTCTATAATTTGATTTTTATAAATTTATTTTGTGCTAAATTCTTTTCGGACCTTTTATTAAAGTGTTTTCTAATCGAAAATTTTATTCATTTCGAATAATGGTGTATTTTGATCTTATTTTCTATATCTTATTGATCGACTATTTATATTTGAGCCTAAAACAAATATATTATTATTATTGGATTATTTTAATAAATTGTTAAACCTGAATACTAATTTGTTATATAATTTTATTTTTATTCTGATTAAAATTATTAATTGTTATTTCTTGATTATCTATTTAAAATTCATCTATTGAATTATTTTAATATCGTATTTGATCTGATTTTCTTGGCAAATTTCAATTTATTTTCAAGCCTAATTGATATTCTTTTCATTTGCATTATTCATTTATCTAATTGAATTTAAATTTTTGTTCATAAATTATTTTCTCTTTTGTTGGGCTATCTATCTTGTGAGTTTCATTTTATTTGATTGTGAGTATTTAATTGAACTCTATTGTCTTCAAACCCATCTCTTGTTGAACCCAAAACCCCAGTTGCAATTATTTTCTTAACCCAAACCCACTATTATTGGATCCTAACCCATTAACCCAACAATCTACTTGTATTCTATAAATACAATCTCAATACAAACCCTAAAAACACAAAATACAATTTCCTAGCCGTCAATTTCTCTTTTCTCTCTCCTCTTTCTCTCTCCTCTCTCCAATTTCTCTCTCCCCGTTCAGCCCCAACCTCCTGACCCATCTCCAGCGCCACCTCCGGCCACCCCCGTCGACCACCCTTTCCAGTCAACGCCGCCTCCCGCTCGGCCACCAAGAATCCCCGACGCTCCACTCCACCCATCGACGCCCCGATCGAAACCTCTCTGTCGTTCCTCTCTTCCGATCGACGAACGGCAGCGCCACCATCCCGCCGCCCCTTTCCATCGAGCTCCGCCCTCAACCACACAGCATAGAGCTCCGCCCTCTGTCATTCCTTTTATATTTTTGTACATGATATTTTTGTATATTTCTTTGCAGTCATGTACATTTCGGTAAGTTGATTCTATGTGGCTTGCTTTTGATTTTATTAAACTAGTGAAGTTAATTAGGATGCAAATACTCTAATATCTTTGTTACTTAAACTATGACTATTGAATAACTATCATTTTGGACAACTTCTTGTACTATCCCCCAGAATATGATTTCTAGCTCCATCCGTGTATGCAGGTAACTTCTACCGCATACGTAGTGCCGCATACGTAGTGTAGGAAACTCATTCTTCATTTTCAAATTTGGTTTTTTAGCATTATCAGGTTTAATTTTGAAGATTTTGATCCCTTCATCTATTTGATCCTTCCCCTATTAAATTGTTTCTGCATGTCGCAGGTGTTCATTTTTGCATGCAGAGCAATACAAATCCGGTTGTCTTCCAATGCTTCCTCCATCAAAAGAATATGTGAATGCATTGGTAAAAGGATTGGTAGAAGGAAAGCAGCTTACTTAAGAGGAAGCTATCGAATACATCAACAATGCTACTGTCAACAAATTATGAATGCATTTTGTATAATGTCTATCCATCTTTCTGTAAATTCTAGGTGTATCCTAAATGTTGTTCATTCTATCCATCTGTCTATAAATTCTAGATGTATCCTAAATGCTGCATTTTGTAGAATGAATTTGTGTTGTGATGTATTTATATATTGTTTATTATGTTTGATTAATGGATTTGTGAAAAATCATGAGAATGAATTCCGAAAAATGATTCTGAATTGAATTAAAGGTATTTGATGTGATAAAATGGACAAAAAAACTGGCACCACCACACAATTGTTCAAAAAAAAAAAAAAAAAAATGCCCCGGTGTTTTCAAATGCCGGGATAGGTCTTTTAATGGGAAAAAAAATTAACATATTCCGACATCTGTAAATGCCTGGATATCCTTATAACATACCCCGGAGTTTGAAAATGCCGGAAAAAGTATTCCGCAACCCCGGTAAGGAAAAGCACGGCGCTTGCGGTGGCACTTTTCGAAGTGTCGGGGGGACCAACCCCGGTGTTTAATAAACACCGGGAATGGGCAAAAAAAATGCTGGGGTTTGCCTTCTTATTTGTAGTGCGTGTACATAAAAGAGAGAGTAATGAGCAAGTGTGAGTGAGAGAGAAAGAGAGAGGGAGAGAGATAATTAAAGAATAAGGAGGTGTATGTGCGTACGTCTGTATAAGAGAGAGAGAGAGAGATCAGTTAGTGAACGAATGTGTAAAATGTGTGTACCCATGCGTGTGTGTACATAAAAGAGAGAGTAATGAGCGAGTGTGTGGAATTTTTTGTCGTAATAGGCCACTTTTTAAAAATATTTGTGATTTTAGGCCAGTTTCGAAACTATTAGCGCTCGTGGACTAGCCACGTCAGTGGCGGCCGCTATTCTCATTAGCGACTTCTTCATTTAGAAAGTCACTAATAGGAATAACAGCCTATATTTTAAAATATTTGGAATTTTTTTGTTTGATGTCGCAATTTCTATTAGCGACCAAAACATATATGAAGTCGTTAATGGGATTAGCGACCTTTAATTAACTGTATTCTAACACCTAGCAAAATCTAGAGAGTTTTTGCTCTTTGAAAAAATAACAATCAATTTATTTTTTAAACTGAGGTCGTTATTCGGAATAGCGACCTTAGTTGTACAAAGGTCGCTATTCGGAATAGAGGTCTTTATTGTAGTAAGGTCGCTATTCGGAATAGTGACCTTAGTGGTGTGACTATTTTGTAAATTTTACAAAGAATAAGGAGATTAAGTTTCCTACTGAGATCGTTATTGCAAATAACAACCAAAGTATACTAAGGTCGCTATTCCCAATAGCAACCTCGGTTTAAAAAAAAAATCCCAAGAGAGCAAAAGATCTCTAGAAATCGCTAAGTGACTCAATACATTCATTTGAGATCGCCAATCTCATTAACAACCTTATATATATTAAGGTCGCTAGTGGGAATAGCAAAAGCAAACAAAAAAATGTCACTAATGAGAATAGCGGCCATTGCTGACATGGCACAAAGTAGCCCACAAGCTCTAATAGTTTCAAAACTGGCTCACAATCGTAAATATTTTCAAAAAGTGGTCTATTATGGCAATAAACTCCAGTGTGTGAGTGAAAGTGTGTGTGAGAGAGAGGGGGAGAGAGATAATTAAAGAATAAGGAGGTGTATGTGTATACATCTGTATGAAAAGATAAGAGACGAGAGAGAGAGAGAGAGAGAGAGAGAGCGAGATTACTGACTTCAAATACACCATTTAAAATTTCCAGAATTGAGACATCAAAAGTTGCACCTCCAAGATCAAAATAAGACCTTCCTTATTATTCATCCCATAAGAAAGGGCAGCAGCAGTAAGCTCATTGATGATTCTTTGGACATCAAGACCAGCAATTCTCCCCACATCTTTCGTAGCTTGCCTTTGAGCATTGTTGAAGTATGCTAGGACTATAATAACTGCCTTTGAGATAGATTTTCCAATATATGATTCAGATGTTTCTTTCATCTTTGTTAAAACAAATCCCCCAATTTGGCTGGGGGAGTACTGTTGTCCATTCATTTCAACCCAAGCATCTCCACTTGGAGCCTTGAAAATCTTGTACGAAACCATCTTCATTTCTTTCCACATTTGCGAGTCCTCAAAGCGACGACTTATCAGCCTCTTTGTCCCAAAAAGTGTGTTAGTTAGGTTGGTCACAGCCTGACGTTTAGCTGGAGTACCTACAAGCAGCTCTCCTTTCTGATTAAAAGCAACCACGGAGGGGGTAGTGTTAGGATTGGGGCATCAACAAACACCCGGTGTCGCAGCAGAACTAAATAAAGCAATGAGAAAATCGAAGTAGATGAGACGAAATAATTGAGCAAGCAAGTAGATCCACCAATACAACACAAATACAACAAGGATTTATCCTGGCTAGCTTTCGCTTAATCCGGGGAAAAATATAGGGAGATTTGATATTTAACTAGAAGAGATTACAAGGAGTTAATAATTCACTAAATACAAGAAATTAAACTCACTCACCAATAACTATCTCTCTCTTAAGTCTCTCTTTGCAATGGAAAAAATATCAATTAAGTTCTCACCTCTCATATTGGAGGAGTTTACAATATATATAGAAGAATAGAGAAAACCCTATGTTTAATCTTGATTTTCAGTCATCCGATATAACCTGTAGAAGAAGTAACTTAATAGGATCCGTACGATCTGACTTGAAGTTTAAAATTAGGCTGAAACCACTTAACAAATCGAGGCCCAGAAAATATACAGCGTCGCGGGTGGTCGAATATCCAACAAGACCGGTCAACCATCCTCCACTCAGCCAAACCCTGTACAACTTTGATCGGGTGTGGGTCAGGGGTGCATTTGACCTTTCCCCAGGACAGTCGACGCAACTCTGCATGCACCTTGATGCTGTTGTTTTTCCTTTTACTCTCTTCGACGCTTCGACCTCCGTGCTTCATCTTACCTTCTTCTAATCTGAACCACAAGTATTCAAGACACATTCCTAACAATTTCCACCTTGGATTGTATACGAGTGCTATCACATTATGTGATTATTCATCTCTAAACTCTGATGAACTCCACTTGCAAAAATACTTAGAACAATAGCTTCTTCTACTAGTTGAACAAAACTCTACCCATTCTCACTTATCAGTATACCCTCTCAAGGGCACACCTCAGTAGGCGTTATCACGAAGTTTTCAACCTCCTCACGAACTCCATCTACATCGAGGCACTTTCCACCTTGCGATGATATTCGAACGTCTTGATCTCGAATTGATGGTGCTAGTTGCGATAGACTAGATGAACTTGCAGGAATGACTGGAAAAGAATCAACACTTGGCCAAGTATTTTGGATTACCCAAAGTTTGTAGAGATTGTTTTGGCTTGGACCAACCATTCTCATGCCTCTAATCACTTTTCGACGACCTTGAGAAACAGACAGAACTCCACCTCGAGCTGTGTACCTACAACTCTGTGCATCAAGAGTTCCCAAGGAAATCAGATTCTGTTTCAACATAAGAACATGCAAAACTTCCCTTAGAGTGAACATGTTTAGACCTGGCATCTTCAACTCAACGGTCCCCTCACCTACTACTTCACAAATCTTCCCAGTTACTGTTCTCACACAACGACCTGTAGTAGACTTATAAGTAGAAAACTGCTTTCTCTCAAAGCAAATATGTGAAGAAATTCCAGAGTCAAGAAACCAACTAGAATACACAGAAAAAAAAATTGAAACAAGAAGACACGAATCACCTGAATCAAAGACACTAACCACATTAGCGACTGAATTCCCATTCTTGACATTACTCTGATTCTGCAATTTCAACAGTCTTTCATGATATGCTTTGACCTCTTACAATATCAGCAATAGATCAAATTCTTTTGCATGGCACTTTGTCTTCCCCCTGAAGGACCTCCTATTGCTAGACAACTTGAAGAAGACGATGATTTATGAGTCGCCTTCCTAAGTTGATTTTCCTTCAATGCTTTGATTACATCATCTACCGAAATACTCTCCTTAGCAGATCTACCGTGTAGCATGGTGGTGATCAAAAGCTTTTAAGAATCCAGCAGTGAATATATCAGGTTGAAAGCTTTATCTTCCTCACACACATCCGCGTTGATCGCTTGAAGTTCAGATAATACCTTATTGAACTCTGTAATGTGGTCTTGGAGATCGGTTTCTTCCTTCATTGACAAACAGAATAACTTTCTCTTCCAATGCATCTGATCTAATAACGACGAACCAGCCTAGTCAGCTATGAGTTTTTTCCAAAAACTCACTGCATAGTTTCTTCAAAAAATTTGTACTTGGTCTCGCCCGTCAATGATAGTCTGATCAGAGTTATGGCTCTTTCACGAATATCTTCCTAAACATCCTCCTTTATTCTTTCTTTTTAATGTCTAACTGCAAATGATCTTGAACAAGGACATCATACATGTCAACCTTCCAAAGATTGAAATTGATATTTCCACCGAAGTGCTTGATCATCAAAAATTGTGACATGTCATCTTAACCAAGGAACTCGACAACCTAAAGCTCTGATACTAGTTGTGGGGATTGGGACTTCAACAAACACCCGATGTCACAGCGGAACTAAATAGAGCAATGAGAAAGTCGAAGTAGATGAGACAAATCAATTGAGCAAACAAGTAAATCCACCAAACACAACAACGATTTATCCCTGTTAGCTTTTGCTTAATCCGGGAAAAATATAAGAAGATCTGATATTCAACTAGAAGAAATTACAAAGAGTTAATGATTAACTCAATACAAGGAATTAAACTCACTCACTAATAACTATCTCTCTCTCAAACCTTTCTTTACAATAGAGAAAATATCAATGAAGTATTATCCTCTCATATTGAAGGAGTTTACAACATATATAGAATAATAGAGAGAACCATAGGTTTAATCTTGATTCTCAGTTGCCCGATATAACCTATAGAAGAAGTAACTGAATGGGAACCGTACGATCTGACTTGGAGTTGAAGATTGGGCTGAAACGACCTAACAAATCGAGGCCCATAAAATATACAGCACCGGGGACAGTCGACCGTCCTCCTCTCGGCCAAACCTTGTACAACTGCGGTCGGGTGTACGGTCAACCTTCCCCCAAGATAGTCGACCATAACTCTGCCTGCACCTTGCTCCTGCTATTTTTCCTTGTACACCTTACTACGCTTCGATCTTTATGCTTCATCTTACCTTCTTCTAATCCGAACCAGAGTATTCAAGACAGTTCTTGCACCTTTAGAATTCTCTATCACTTTAGCATTCTGCAAATAATGAGACCTGAGAGGTTATAAAACCGAGTGAAACAATAAAGGCATATTAACCATAACATCTTCAAGATGCTAAAAGGTACAACCTTTCGGCTTTCCTTCGATAACAGCCACACACGAGTTTGTAGTCCCCAAGTCCATTCCAATAACGTCATTTCCAGCAGGTCTTGAGCTGCAGCAAGTTAAATAAGCGAAATTCGAAGTCAGATAACTACACAGTTTTAATAAAAAATACTAGATTCGGTTTTTGAAATTGAAAGATACTTAAATGACCGAGCCAAACTAGCCCACTTACTGCCAAAGGTGGAAGCGTTGCACAGTCCATTCCATTTGCTAGCTAACTACACGAGAAACATTTCATAAACCATGCAAACATATTGTTAATACATAATTTGTACCTGGCTTGTCAGAAGGAGTACCTCATGCACATGTGGTTCATGAAAAATCAATGGACTAAAAGGAAATTTTATTTATTACTCTTCCAAACAATTATTTTTAAGAACTATCCTTTTCAATGAGCACTTCACAATCTGGCACTTGCCGCTACATTCAGAGTTTTTTTTCCTCCCACCATTTTATATTTTTAAGAAATCCAAGATTGGCAAGTTCGACTTTGCATAATACTCATTGTAATTGAGAAGAAAGTGATCTCGTGGTGTTGTTGTTGCTGCTATTGTTGTTGTTTTTATAAGAAATGTTGCTATTGTTTTTGTTGTTGGCTTGCAAGTGTATGCGTGTGCGTCGCGCACACACATGCATTGGGTGTGAAATGAGATCAGTGATATATAATAGATAAAATATATGAAACTATCCACTAATGCCGGGCATCACTTGCAACTTTGTAAGTCGATATAACAAGAAGAATCAAAACAATTGTCCTCTTCCGCCTACCCCCTTATTTCATCTTTTCGTAACTAAAAAAGAATAGGGTAGAACAGAACATGATTATCAAGAGTGCAATAAATTACTATCTATGATTACAGTTTCATTTGAAGAATGGAGAACTTAAAAGGGAAAATCAAAAGTTGATTTGGATTTCACTATTACATGATTCAACTATGATAAATTAAACAATTAAAATAGTTTCTTTCAGAGCTTAAACTACAGGTTGATTATGTGCACAGCAGATGCAACAGATAGATTTAAGATACAGTCTAGCTCAAATGTCAGAAAAGTATCTTCTAGTTTACTTCTTGTCTTAATTCTAAAGAAACCCTTTAATATCACTGGAGTCAAACGCTCTAACTTGTACACAAAACCCTGAACTACATTAACGTATCCTTTTCCTATTGCTTTCATTGCTTGACAAATTATCTAGGGCCTCTAAATCTTTCTTTTACTATGAATAATTTTGACATAAATAACAATGAACAATGCTTGGAGGGGTGGGAAGTTGCACGACATACACCCTCTCTTCAAGGAGTCGTAACTACCACGATCCCATTTCACGTGAAAGGGCATACATATAACCAACACAGAGAGCAATCCACGCATGCCTCTTATTAAACAGCTCGCTCCAAACGAGTTTTCTACATTAAGGTACGGCACCTTCTGGATAAGACCTAGACTGAAGGGAACACCAATAACATGAAAGTATGATAAATATTAAGAGAACTGGCATTTGGCAGCCTGGAGAAATTTGACACAATGTACATGAACAAGATAGCATGTGGAAGATCGAGATCAAAGAGGCAAGATAGACCAATATGCTTCACCTTTCACCCATAAGAAGAGATTGTTCAGTAGATGAGTATTAAGCAAGTGGTAAGTGTCGGAGAAATCTACTCTCAACTTGTAGTGCTAATAGCGGAAGTACACCATAAGCAACAGAAACTCCCAAGACTTTGATGAACTAAGAACAAGCCACCACAATACTAAGCAACATCTCACAAGAACACAATCAATGTGCAGAGATAACTAATACTTCTTATTACTAAAGAAATACAAAGATTATAAAGAGATTACAACTCTCAATCTCTCTCTCTCACCTTTAAAACACTCAGCACAATCTCTTTCGAAGTTGAACAGTGATAACGGCTCACCTCTTGATTACACAAATTATGGATTAGATCTATTCAGATAAATCAACTAAACCCTAGAGCTTACGGCCATATATATAGCCCCACGTAAACCCTAAAAGATAAACACAAATCTAGCAATTGGGCCTTTAAACTCGTAAGCCCAAAAACAATCAGCCGCCGATGTCGGTTGACCGCACCCCCAAGGTCGGTCGACCGCAACGTGTAGAACCAAACCCAAAAGCTGACCGGTCGACTGCACCCCCAAGGCCGGTCAACCGTCCCCTCCTCTGTTGGACCTGTACACTCGAAGAACTCTCAACAACTAGGGTCGGTCGACCGCACTCCCAGGTCGGTCGACCGCAACCCTCCAGGCAGCATTCTTCTACTCGCTGCTTGTCTTCTCATACTTCTCTGTCTCCTCCTCTTCTTCTCCAACTTCAAGTACTTGTGCCTACGTTTATTTGAGACCACAATTCCTAGCACTCGCCCACTTGGACCAAATACGTCATGCTTCAAAGTTATTGCAATCTTCACCTCGCATTATTTCTGTCATCTCCCACTTTCATGGAAGACCCAAATACTCCCCACTCACGTGAAGAGCACCTCCACCACTCCACCACGTGGAGTGCTCTAACCACCCCTCATCGCTTCATGAAGGATGTGCTCCACCAATCGCATAGAGCACGAATACCGGAGAAACAACCTCCCGTGTCGGATTTTGTGTTATGAGACTCCCCAACTCGCAAGATCTCATCAACACCGGACATGATTCAAAGCCTCTCAATGCACCATCTGCACTAGAAACCTCCATGGTCGACACATCCATAAACTCCGCAGACTGTTCAACCCCTACACTCCCAATTTGGTTACCTCATCAACATCATTCTGCATATCGATACTAGTGCTCTCTATCACACAAGAGCGACTTGAAGTTTCAACTGCTAATTCGCAAAGTACCCTCATTGCAGCAACGTCTTGCCCCCTATAATCAATTCCATGGCCAGCAGCTCCCACTAAATTAGTAACCTCCCCTCCACAACTGAAAGAACTCGGTTGCATCCCACACAATCTACTACTCGATTCCGGTTGAGAGTCAACTACAGGAGAAACACTCCTCACGTCTCTAAGCAAATATAGCATTTCCTCACGCTTTTCTTTTGCAATCACCCATGAACCAGCAGCTATGCACCACTCTCCATTACCAACTGTAGCAGACAACCCTTCCTTGTCTCGCCTTCCAATCGAGATAAGATTTTCCTTCAAGTCTGGAACATGCGGAAAAAAAGTTATGACCTCGCGCGCTACGTTTTCTTGCTCCAATCCAATAAGGTACTAGCAAAAAAAATTCTACCTTCATTGTGGCAATGTCATATAAAAACCCGCAAGACAACACTTTGATCATCAATGGTGTTCATGCGAACAGTACCAACCCCACGTACAGGACACCGGTAACCATTCCCCACGATCACATCTCCAAAAGAATCCTTCTCGTGGTCATCAAATATCTCTCTCCTCGGAGTGCAATGAAAAGAAGCTCCCGAATCAATACACCAATCTTGAGTGGTCAACTCCTCCCGAGCTGATAAGCATAACTCCTCAACAAGCCCCACTTGATCTTTCTTTGGGGTATCTTTCTTCGGTTTCTCCTGCTTCTTCTTCATATAAGCCTTGCAACTGCGCATCATGTGATCCTTCTTGTGACAATATCAGCACTCAGGCCCATGTCCCCCATCGCTGTCATCAGGCCCACTTCAGATGAACTACTCTGATCCTTTCTTCTTCGACTGTTCCTAGATCTCTCACGTCTCTTCACAACGTACATGACAAAATCTCTAGAAGATGATGATGGATATCCCCCATTTCTCACCCTTCTGTCCTCCTCGTTCAGAATGCTACTCACTACATCTTGTAGAATTGTTGAATCTGCCATAGTGCCTGTAATAGTCTGTTCCACCGTACTATAACTATCGGGTAAAGTAGATAGAAGTAACAATGACTGCCCCCTCTCTGAAAACTTCGAACCTGCAGCTTCCATCTGGTTGTAAACCATATAGTAATTGTTCACATGCTCTGCTACTGAACCCCCTTCCTTCAACTTCATATTAACCAATTTCATATGAAGAATTTGATTAGATGCCGACGGTTTCTCATACATATTCGTGAGAATCTCCATAACCACCTTTGTGGTCTTTACCTTCGAGATATAAAATAACGTCTTCCTACTCATCCCCAACTGAATCTACCCCAATGCCTTCTGATCCAAATGATTCCAATCCGCCAAGACCTTCGCATCCTTGTCTGCACCTTCCGGCTTCTCATCAAACAACGGACCATCAAGATCTTTCTGTCGAAGATACGCTATCATCTGAATCTTCCACATCGCGAAGTCACTCTCATCGAATTTCTCGATCTTCATCTTGTTATCAGCTATCTCGAACCAACTGCTCTGATACCACTTGTCGGAGAAATCTACCCTCAACTCGTAGTGCTAATAGCGGATGTGCACCACAAGCAATAGAAACTCCCAAGACTTTGATAAACCAAGAACAAGCCACCACAATACTAAGAAAGATCTCACAAGAACACAATCAATATATAGAGATAACCAATACTTCTTATTTCCAAAGAAATACAAAGATTACAAAGATATTACAACTCTCAATCTCTCTCTCACTTTTGAAACACTCGGCACAATTATCTCTTGAAGTTGAACAATGATAACGGCTCACCTCTTGATTACACAAATTATGGATTAGATCTATTCAAATAAATCAACTAAACCCTAGAGTTTACGGTCATATATATATAGCCCCAAGTAAACCCTAAAAGATAAACACAAATCTAACAATTGGGCCTTTAAACTCGTAAGTCCAAAAATAATTAGCCGCCGATGTCGGTCGACCGCACCCCCAAGGTCGGTCGACCGCAACGTGTAGAACCAAACCCGAGAGCTGAATGGTCGACTGCACCCCCAAGGCCGGTCGACCGTCCCCTCCTCTGTTGGACCTGTAAACTTGAAGAACTCTCAGCAGCTAGGGTCGGTCTACCGCAACCCTCCAGGCTGCATTCTTTTACTCGCTGCTTGTCTTCTCTTGCTTCTTTGTCTCCTCATCTTCTTCTCCAACTTCAAGTACTCAATGCTTACGTGTATTTGAGTCCACAATTCCTAATGGTAAGATCCAAGAAAAATTGGGTATCATCACAGATTCACTTAATGCTATAAATATCCTCAATATATCCGATATATCGGACGGTATATCCGGTTGGAGAGTAAACCGACACAATATACTTATATTTTTTAGAGAATATATCACCAATATATCTGATATCGACTGATACATCACCTGATATTTCTCCAAAATCTGTCAGAAAGGTTTTTAGTTTTCCGATTATCTCCATACCAACCCAATTGAGCACAATAAGTTTTAGTATGTTTGAAATTATTATGACATTTCAAAACTTTATGAGTTTGCTTGGATTCCGATAAGTTATTCTTTTCTTTTGTTTCAAATTAGAAATGTCAAACCTTGAGATTGTTTCTTTTTCTAAAATCTATATATTTCTTTTGTTTTGGTTGATTTTTCAATTTCATTATGCTATATTTTAGTTCATGCATATGTATATTTGGCATCATATGAGTTATTGTATATAATTAATATGCAATGCATGCGTAATGCATGTGTGTTTATTAATTCATTTAGTTTTGTATTATTTGTGTGATCTATATAATAAATATTACAATGCAATGTATGTACATGTCATATAGATTATATCTACTGATATTTTTTCTATCCTACATAACAATTCTACATATTTAGATATTCCAATATATCTCCGAAATATATTGATATACACAAAAATTCATAGACTGGCACGACACCGATATCCAACATTTAAAACCTTGGATTCACTGTTAACCACAGTTTTTTAGCTGCATGAATCTCCCTAACAGCTCAAATTTCCAGTACAGAGAAAGAGGAACACAGTGCTAGTTCTTACCCCATGTTAAATTGCATGAGAAGAACGTAGTAAAGACGAAGGGAAAATGTGAAGAGCAGCAGTAATCACATCTTAAAGTAAGGTCAAGGACTGATTTAATGAGATTGTTGACTTCAATACAGTTGTCACAATAATCAGCATGGGGTCGAGGGAACCTTCAAACACTTATAATCAACAAGAAATGTAAAGCTTCTCTCGAAACAAATGATGACAAGGCTGGCTTTGATTTTGAAGCCAAAGGAACATCCTGCTAAACTATGGAGTATGATAACCAGAACTATAAAATAAAGGATTCCGACTGAAAGAGGATATTTGTTAATATGTATGATGAGATACCTATTACATACTACTTTGTGAACTTCTCATCCAACTTTTCTAATCAGACACCAAGTACATTTTCATTGGAAAAATGAGGCTACTGCATCGTTACATAGTTCTGCTACAAAACATTTGGTTGTTGGTTTGGTCTAGGGTGAGTGTGAATAGCCAATCAGTGGTTCTAGGGTGAATTTGAGTTGCAAATCAGTGACCTACAAGGAAACATCACTTGAAAAGAGAAGCTATTCCTGAAAGTCTCATATAAAAGTGAACCAAATCAGCACAATTTATGCAGTTGTGTACACATAGGGAAATAACATCTATCACTATAGAGAGAGAGATGCGAAATAACTCAACAACGACGACGATATCCAAGAATAATAGAATCAAAACAAGAAAACAAAGAACAACCAAAAGCAACAGACAAGAACACACGAGATTTTTTCGAAGTTCACCCAAAACAATGGCTACTTCTCCGCGCAGAGGCACTCCTGCGATTTTCACTAGAAATATGAAGAGTAGGTTTACAAATCTCTCAAGAACTCACCACCAAGGTGTAGGGTTTCACTCTATCTCCCTCTCTCTCAAATGACTGCTGGTAGATCTCTATTTTCTTTTCACTTAACCCTAAAATCGTACACAATATAATATATATAGGTTTTCTCAACTTTCAATTTCAGCTGTTCATCAAACAACGTCGAGACGGTTGACCGCAACACCAAGTCGGTCGACCGGTTCATTGCCTTCGACTGTACAGGGTCCAACAGAGTGCAGGTCGGTCGAATGCACGGTCGACTGTACATTGCCTGGGGTGCGGTCGCGGGTGCGGTCGACCGTAACTCTGCCTGTAGCTTCAAACTAATCTTGACATGCTTGCTCCCACTTCGACTCTCCTTTTCGTCTATCTTCTTCAACTCATTATTGTGTATTGGATCCACAAACCCCAACAATCTCCCACTTGGAGACATATACATGAAGTCTCAAACCTATTCTTCATTCTTTCATTGGCCTAGTCTAGGCCTGTGCCTCTGCGAGTCTCCTCAGCAATTAACCTGGAAACAATCCGATAACGATATAGCAAAACTGATGCTTCCTGCTATCCACCACCTTAATGAGCATGTCCGCCGGATTCTTAGTGCCAAGAATCTTAGTTAGCTTCGACCATTTCTTCTCAACAACCATTCTAATAAAATAATATCTCATTTGAATGTGCCGAGTTCTAGAGTGATATGCCTGAGTTTTTTGCCAAGAAAACTGTATTTTGACTGTCTGACCATAGTTCACCTATGGGTAAGGCTGGCAATTGATCCGAACCCGACCCGAGCCCGATTAGGTCCGACCCGATTTTAGTAGAATACGGGCCTAAATTTGTTGAAAATTTTCGGACCCGGGCTCAACGATTGAGCCCGAATTAATTTTCGGACCGGGTTCGGGCTTGTATAGGTCCGATCCGAATCCGACCCGGATTTAAATCAATGGCTACTTGGATACACTCACGCAACCGACCTTTCAATTCCCCAACATAAAACATAAAAAAACACAACAACTATCAATACCAGTTAAAATTAACCCCTCTCTCTCTCTCTCTCCTTCCTTCTGTCTTTTCTCTTTCCCAAGAAGTTTTTTCCCTTTCCCAAAAAGTCTTTTCCCTTTCCCCAAAACAAGCAGCAATTCTATGCAGAGTTCTTAAAATCAACCCACTCCTCCTCAATTATCAATTAATTAAATACTGAGAATCTGAGATGAAGAGTTCTATCACTTCTATGCAGCCGCGCCTCCTCAATCTCTCAAATCTTCATATACATCATGGATCTTGAACCTGAAGATAGTAGAGATGAAGCTGTAAACCTAAGCCTAAACCTGTCCCTTCAACCATCCTCCCCTCCCGAGCCTGCACGTGTTTTTTCGTGCCCTTACTGCCACCGCACCTTCTTCAGCTCTCAAGCCCGAGGAGGCCACCAAAATGCGCACAAGTTGGAGCGAAGCCTAGCCAAGAGGAGTCGCGAGATGGTGATGGCCACCGTAGTTCGCCCTCAAGCCCATACAGGAAATAGTAGGGATATTGGTGGTCATGTCGTTGCTGCTCGGATTTTTTGGTTTGTGAAATTGTAAAATCGGGCCGGGCTCGGATTTTTTGGTTTTATTCGGACCCGGGCTTGGGCCTCATTTTGGCAGCCCGATTGAAAACCGGGCCGGACATGGGCCTTAGAAAAAAATTCGGGCTCGGACTCGGAATTGTGTAAGTCCGACCCAAGCCCGGCCCGTTGACAGCCTTACCTATGGGTTGCTTCCTGCCCAACTGTTTCATAAGCTGCGAAATCCACAACATGTCTTTCGTCGCTTCTGTAAGTGTCATATACTCTGACTCCATGGTTGACTGTGCTACAACCTTTTGTAATTGTGAAGCCCAACTGACAGCTATTCCTCCAACTGTAAATACATATCCTGTAGTACTTCTGCAACCATCATGATCGCCCAAAAATTTGTATCCACATAACCATGTATATGCAAAGAATCTCCCCCAAAACAAAGAGAAAAAATCTGAAGTACCTATTAGATATCTAAGAATCCACTTTACTGCATCCCAATGTTGTTTACCTGGATTCTTCATATAACGGCTGATAACTACCACTACTTATGCGATGTCTGGTCTTGTAGACACCATCGCATATATCAAACTCCTAACGGCTGAGGCATAAGAAATAGCAGCCATTTCCTCCATCTTTGCCTCTGTCTTAGGATACAAGTCCATCGATAACTTGAAGTGCACAGCCAAGGGACAAGTGACTGACCTCGCGCCATCCATATTGAATCTCTTCAACACCTTCTTCACATAGTTCGCTTGTGATAACCAAAGCTTCTTGCTTCTCCTGTCTCCACTAATCTTCATGCCGAGGATTTGCTTTGCTTCACCCAAGTCCTTCATTAAAAACTCCGAAGCTAGCGCCTTTTTCAATTCCTTGATCTTCTCCATACATGAACCGGCTAACAACATGTCATCCATATACAACACCAAGGTAACTATATCATTGTCCTTATATCTACGAACATACACACAATAATTGGTTTCGCATATCGAAGCCTTTTTTTTATAAAGCAATCAAACCTCAAGTACCATTGCCGCGATGCTTGTTTGGGCTCATAAAGACTCTTCTTCAGTCGACACACCATGTCTTCTTTCCCTTTTACTTCAAAATCTGTGGGTTGTTTCATGTACAGCTCTTCTTCGACATCACCATGGAGAAATGTTGTCTTCACATCCAACTGCTCTAAGTGCAAGTCTTCAACTACCACAATACTAAGTAGAATCCTAATTGAAGTCATTTTCACATCCGGTGCAAAGATCTCACTATAATCAATACCTTCTCTTTGAGAGAATCCTTTAACAACAAGCCTCGTTTTGTACCTCTTACTGCCATCTCCCTTGTCTTTGACTCTGAAAACTCATTTGTTCATAAGAGTGTGTTTTCCTGTAGGTAACTTGGTCAACTCCAAAGTTTGGTTCTGTTCCAAGGAGTTCATCTTGTCCTTCATGGCTAACTCCCACTGAATTTGAGCCTCATCCCTCAAAGTCTCTTCATGAGATTTTGGCTTTCCTGAATCCGTGTACAGAACATGCTCGTGAACAATACTAGCTGATGGACCGGTACAGGTTCTCCGAATTGTTCTGACTGTACCTGTTCATCTTGGATAACCTGCTCGTTCTCAATAGGCTCACCATGAGCCTCCTGTGCTGCCTATGGTACCTATACCTGCTGCTACACTATAGGGCCCGCACCATAATGACCACCTTCAGAATCTGAATCCGAATCTTAGTCTAAAACCTAATCTGACTCTGAACTGGTTGTACTGTCTTGACTTGTGTGCATGTCCTTGTATAGAACCTCTTCATTTAACACTACATTCATGCTACGAATGACCTTGTTATCCATAAAATTCCAAAGTCCGTAACCATACTGTTCGTCTTCGTAGCCAATGAATAGGGACTTGCCTATCAATGAAGCTTTATCCAACAAGCAAGAACCTGACTAACAAACTGAGTGTTCCCTCGGATTACAAAGATCATGAATCATACATGAAAATAAAATTTCTAGGTTACACTTAAGCATCATAGTCAGAGTTAAAATCTTAAACCATAGAAATATGGTTCTTAAAACCTTCATTTGCATTCTTCTTACCGATCAAAAATTTTTAAAGAAACAGTGATTTCGATCCTAAAATCAAACACATAAGATAAGGAGAGAGCGAGAGAGAAAGGGTCATACAGAATTGAGAGAAGATGACAGATCTGATCGACGCATGGCTCTGAGGGCATCTTCAACCATCTACTCTATTTTGTAGCAACTTTTACTTCCAAATGGAGTAACTACCCATAACTCAATTTTTAACTCCATAGAGGAATATGCTCTGCATATTATTTTTTATCTACGTTTTATATTAATTCTTTTCTAACTTCCACTATTTATCCATTTCACCAATGGCTACATACAAATTTTTTTCCATATTGATCCAATAATATGCCTCATTATTTAACATTAATAAATTATATTTTATTATAAAATGGCCAATCTACAAATAATATATTACTTAAAAAATAAATTTGCATTAATCAAAACAAATGTCCACCAAAATATTACATTCAATAATTGAACATAAACACAAATACTAAATATATATATATATAATGTTTGATATTTTTATATATTGTAATTGACATTTCGTATTATTTTCTAACTATTAATTATACTCAATATAAAATTAATAACATTCAATTATAAACAATATATAGAACACAATTAAAATAAATTTTAGTTTTTGGGAGTAGACAGTAATTAATTGTGTTTAGAAAAATATAGAATTGAGCAAAAAAAAATAAAACTTCAATTTTTTTTTTGGGGGGGGGGGGGGGGGGGGGTTAATGGGAAAAAAACCAAAAAAAAGGGAAAGGAATGATGTTAGATGAACAGTAGGCGCGCCATTGTTAATGTAGTGCCATCCACTGGAGTGGAAGATGGCGTTGGGTTGGAGTTGAAATCCAACTCCAAACCTACTTTTTCACTCCATTTTAGAGTGGGTTGGAGATGGTCTGAGAATCGCTGTCGATGCCATTGCTTAGGGAGATGGTCAGGAGTGGAAATGGATCTAGGGTTGAGGGTTTTTGGAACTTTGATTTGAGGATGAGCCAATCAATAAATCAATCAATCTATGGAGGTAGAGAGAGAGTGTGTGTAGAAAATAATGATTTTTTTCCGTACGAACCCACTTTTTGAAAATATTGATCAAACTAACCCACTTTAAAAAATGTTTAGCCAATTGAACCATTTTTGGACATGTCGACATAAAATGCTATTGGCAACGACATGAGTTATTTCTATGTTGTTGTTTCAAATAGTGCATAAGTTAAGACAAAATTTTACATGCCGCTTTTTGGATTAACAGCATCAATAAATTTCCTACTCATTCGTGAACTCTCTGACTTGAGAAAAATTGTAAGTGTAGAAACATCTTATACCTGATGCCGCTATCCCTAACAACGACATCAAAATATCTGATGTCGTTATTGTAAATAGCGGCAACAGTTCAAAGAATATTTAAAATTTTGATTTCAGACATGTTTAACGAGAATAAAATTTTGAAATCTTTTTTGAACTGTTGCCGCTATTTATAATAATGGCATCAGGTATTTCGATTTCGTTGTTTGGGATAACGGTAACAGTTTGAAAAAGATTACAAATTTTTATTCTCATTAAACATGTCTAAAATCAAATTTTTAAATCTTCTTTGAACTGTTGCTGCCATTTATAATAACCACATCAGGTATTTCAATGTCGTTGTTGGGGATAGAGGCAACAGTTCAACGAAGATTCCAAATTTTTATTCTCGTTAAACATATCTGAAATCAAAATTTAAAATCTTCTTTAAAGTGTTGCTGTTATTTACAATAATACCATTAGGCATTTCGATGTCGTTGTTGGGAATAGCGGCATCAGTTATAAGATGTTTCCACACTTATAATTTTTTTTCTAAGTCAGAGAGTTCACGAATGAGTAGAAATTGTACTTTAACGCCCTGAATACCAAAATACAGTAATTCGTAGCTCAACATGATCTACACTTCACTTCATACAATTTTACAATGAATTTAAAACTTTTTATTACAACATTGTTCTTTTACAACAACAACGCAGAGGAAAATAAATGAAGTACAACAGGATAATTTTAATAATTTTGGCATGTAAGTGAACATCAGCATCAAATTCATCTCTACATCTTCTAGTAAGCTCCAAGATCTGCATATGAAACTGTGGGCACGTCAGTTGCTTACAACCGACGCAATATTATAAACAGCGATCCTCTCTATGATGTATTATAACAAAATCTCTTACTTTAACAATCACAAACTTAAATGCATGTAAAAGTGTAAAGAGTGACTATCCTAATCATGTCAGTGTATGATATGACTTAATACCTGATGCAGATGTTATACTACAATGACACTAATGCATACTTGTTCGGATTCTATGTATCTCATACTACATAGGTCCGAGGGCAAGTACCTATGTACGCCAGATTAAAGGGTTTAGTCCCTCACCATGATAACTACCCGTAATAAAATAAAGTTTAGACATTTTACGAGTACGGATTCCAGTTCCGGAGATCCATCGCCAGACAATACGGAATCCTCGTCGTGTGAACATCTCGCAAGTGTCCTTCTAGTCCCGGTATACGCATATACACCAGAGTGCGGCCTACTATCCTTCCGAATAATCATGATCCCGAAATCTGTAGTACCCCGTACTTTTTTAAATATTATTTTTAAGAGTTATAAATAAATCAAAATGATTTTTAGTGATTTAATAAATATTTTTCTAAAAATTTATCTTTTTACACATGCAAATATTTTCTTGGAAAGTTCAAAGTCAAAAATTATTTTTTAAAAAATCATTATTTATTATTAGATATTATTTGTAATTTTTTTGGATTTTTCGGATATTTATTGGACCTATTTGTAAATATTACAAAAAGAGGGACTTTTGTGCAAAATTACCAATTGGAGTGAAAACTCCAGATTTTCAGATTTTTGGGCTGGGTATAATGCCTAGTCAACTCAGGATTAAAAAATTTACTTTTTGTTTTGTTGAATTTGATTTATTTTACAAGTTTCGATAAAAAATAATCTTTTTGCAAAATTGTCATTTTGAGGGGTAAAAGTGTAAATTCGTTTTCTGGGTTTTCCCTACAGTGCCGACTGATTCTAGTGGGGGTCTTTTTGATTTTTGAACTCGATTAAATTAGTTTTAACTAATTTCCTAGTATGGGGATCTATTTATGTAAATGTATATTTTAAAAGGAGTGTTTTGCAAATGTATTCAAAAACCTTAGAATCTTAATCCCGGCCTATTTAGGGTGTAGTGCAGCCGTCTCTTTGATGCACAACACAAAGGATTTCTTATTTCTTATTATTTTGGATTTCTAAAGGGAAAATCTTGGATTTCTTGTGAAGGAGAGGCTTTTCTTATTTTCTATTTGTCTTTGTTCGATTTCTTCAACAAGGTAAGTGATATATTTGTTTTGTTTTGTTCTTTGAATGTTGTATGTGGTGTTTCATCTAATAGAAAGCATGCTAGAGTTTGGGTATGAATTTATATGATGGGTTGGATGAATTGGTAAATTAAAATTGAATCTTATATGAAAACCTAGATATTTATGAGTAGAATTGTATGTGGATGATTTGAGATTGTTGAATGACCTATTATGAATCATGAGTAGTCTATTTCTTTTGGATTTATGCTGATTTGTTTGAGTATGGTGGATGTTATGATTAAATTGATTTAAAGATGAGATTTTTGTTATTATTGTGTTCGGATGAACACAACTTGATTATGAAAATATTAAATTTGTTTATGTTCATGAGTTAATCATGGTGATTGAGTTTGAGGAAGTTTGAGGAGTACTAATGAATTAAGAGATCATGTCTTGAGAATTAGATTGGTGATAAATCGAATTGGATTTGACGTAATACAACTAAATTGGGGATTTTGTGATGTGAAAAGTTTTATTTAGATTTGGATTTCTCAAATACAAAGATTAGATCTGAATATGTTGTTATTTCTAATCGATGGATTTGTGAAGTTTTCTTTGGTGCAAGAACATGCACAAACAATTTACATGAATATCGTATTTCATTGGTTTTGAAGAAATTGAGTCTTTATGTGTTTTCGAAGAATTTGACTATATCCCAACTTATTTTGGTATTGATATGGTTTGGAATATAAAACGAAATAATTTTGTTGTATGATTGATTCTTAAAAACTCTACTTTTTATATATGCACAAATTCATGTTTTATTTGGAGTAAATCAACAAATTATGATTTTTATTAATTCAAAGTGGTTTGATTGTTATTTTTGGACTCTTATATATACTACAAGTCGTATTTGATCATATCAGAAATATGCCTTTCACAGAATTCGTTTTTATAAAGTAAAACTCCGTATTGGTTGAAAAGTGCACAACTAAAAACTACAGTCTGCAGGTCGACAGTCGACCAAGTTAATTTTACAGTAGACCGTCGCTACCTGTCTGCTGTACTTTCTCGTTTTCTTGAAATTTCGCACCGAACAGTCGACTGATCCATTTTTACAGTCGACTGTCTCTGCTCTGTTTTGATGTTTTCTTGAAGTTTTGGATTTTCGCTCTGGACAGTCGACCGATGACTTTTACCGTCGACTGCTACTACTTAGAATTATATTTCTTGAAGTGTTGGGTTTTCGCTCTGGACAGTCGATCGACTGCTGTTTACAGTCGACTGTTACCGCTCTGACTGATGTTTTCTTGAGTTTTCTGATGTTTCTTCGAACGATTGTTCCTTTAATATTATATTATTTTAAAAGATGTTTTACTACAGCTTAAAAATGTTTTACACAGATTTATATTAGCACTTTAAATATATTCTTTTGAACCTTATTTGAGTTATACGTGTTTTCAAAGGAACAGTTATTTAATAGATTTAATTTTTATTTGGATTCTGGAATTTTATATAAGATTTGGGTTTTGTTCATTCGAGAAGTTTCTTCATATGACCGTTTTGACGATACATTTATGAGTTTTGGTCTTGATGATATCTCTAGGATTTGAGTGGAAGTCCTTTGAACCGGCATATGAGATTTGTTGATTTAGACCAGTTGGGTCTTGAGGTTGTTGATGAGTATTTATGTCCGGCAGGATACACTAACTCTAGAGATTAGGATTTTTGTGTTTTAATAATAACCAACTTAAGGACATGAACTAGCGGAGATGTGATGGAACTTGGGAAATGTGAGTATATGCTATTGGTCTGTTTAGTCCAACCGATGCGTTCTAGGACTGTTTGTTGTTCTGTCTCGAGAGAATATTTGTATGTTCGCGTGTCGAGGGTCTGCAGACCTATTCACGGAGCATGCAGGGTGCATTCACGTGTCGAGGGTCGGCAGGCCTATTCACGGAATGTACTTGGTGTATCTGCACGTCGAGGTCCTTGCAATCCTATTCGTGGGGTACACGGTTGGGAGGTGATTCTCCAGTTTTAGAGCTATTCTTATATGATGCTTACTCGTCGAGGGCTGTGGTGCCTATTCGCGGAGTATTTTGGATCTTGTTTCCATCACCGTAGTAGGATTAGTTGAATAACGAGGGGTTTAACCCTATAAAGTGGAGATCGAAAGGGCTTGCACCGGACCTATGTACTATGGAATGCGTAGAATCCGACAAGTACGCATTAGAGAGTCAGCATATAGCGATTGTGTTTTCTTGACTTGGTTTTATGCCTGTATTTTCCTATTTTTCATACAATTGACACTTAATCTAGATTCACTTGATGCTTTCATGTATTACTATTTACTATCTTATATTCCTTGATGTTTTCAGGCTTTACTTATTGTCATTTCTCATTTCATTCATTCTTGCTGTTAATACATGTTGTTGATGACTCTATGTTCGATGTTTTGTTTATGTTGTTTTCTCTTATGTCACTCACACCGTTATGGCTGACCCCTGTAGTTTTGGGGGTTAGGGATTATCTATAGCCTCACGTTTTATAGGTATGTGCTTATAGCTTGGGATTTGGATGCTTGTGCTAAATTGATGTTATGGCTTGTGTAAATTTGTAAAAGATGTGTTCTAAAGAAAGTTTGTAATTCATGGTGTTTTTTTTTCGCTGTATTTTGTAAATAAGTGATGTAATAAAAGTTGAAATAAAAATTATTTGTGTTTATGGCTATGTTTACTATTGCAATTGAAGTTGATGCTGGGAATTGTGCAACGTATTTCTAAGATATCATATTGGAAATTCGGGGCGGTATTGAATCCACCGCCCGATCAATCATAATCCTGGATTTAATTAAGGCTCGCCTCCATTGCAAGCAACCACAGCCCCGGAATCCACTGCCCGACTGGGTCTATATACCCGGAATCCACCGCCTGATTATACAGAGGCCCTCCACTTACGTTTGCCCAAGTTTACTACATCTTCATTTAGTGCCTAATTCTTAAGTTTGAACATGAATAAATTATACGACTGGAGCTAGCTTACCCTCCTACCGGTCTAACACAAAAATACATCGAGAATGACAGTCCATATTGACCACTTCTCAAATCAATTATTCATTATCAACACTTGCCGGTACCTGGGTCTTATTAAGCCTCTAGAATCAATATCTTTTCATGTTCAACAACTTGGGGTACTCATACCCTTATAACTCATGTTCATATATTCATAATTCATTCAAATTCATTCATTCATTCTTATTTATTCATCAACAAGTACAATCTCGACCTATTCAATGATGGATGGGCAAATGAATTTTAAATGATTTGATTTTACATATTTAGACTAATTTAGATGTGTAGATCAATGTGAACGGTTCGGATCGTCGATATGAACGCCCGAAGGCCTAGTGCACACGCCGTGTGCACTAGAGGAGTGCACAACCGAAGCTTTCCCTATATATATATATATATACATATATATATATATATATATATATATATATATCTTTCTTGAGTTTGCATCTCATCTAAGCATGAATATGATCTTTATTTTTCCAAAATATAACTTAAAACAACGAGAATATATTTTCAATCACCTAGTTTTAGTCAGAAAGTGCATTTCATGCTATTTGTAAAAATCATAGAAAATCATATACTTCACGAAACATTGCGTTATTTATATCAAAATAAAGGTGTACAAGTCTACTACAATTTCTTAGTTATAAGTTTCCTCAAAATAACCCTGAATTCTTCAAAATATACATTAGGGTTGAAATACTGAAATACTGCAACTGTATAGTCTTGTAAATTCATATAAAATTCAATTCTTTAGGAAAATTTGATTTCTTGGACTTTCCAAAAACGTTAACTAGTATACTACAACTTCTTAGTTCTGACTTTTCTCAAATTATTTCATTTGCAATACTGAATTGATCAAAAACCGAAACATGTGCAGATTTCCAGCAACAAGCCAACTACTAATCAGTTTTGAGTTTAGATTTTATTAAAATAGTAAACGACCTCCAAATTTTATGAAATTTTACATGGTTGTTACTGACACATACAAGATGCTCCCTAAAAAAATTTAGTTCTAGATTCCAACTATTTTATTAGATACGATTTTCTGATGTGCAAATAAAATTCAAAACAGAAACTTTTCTTAGCATGAATTAATAACTTCGTGTACAAATCTATATTCATATCATTTAATCTAATCATGATGTACTACCATGCAATCAAACAACATGAATCAACTTATTTTCATGACAATCTGTAAAACCTGAATTCCAAATAAGTTTGAATTCGAAGTTCCACAGAATCTTTACACTTCACTTCGTACAATTTTACAAAGAATTTAAAACTTTTTATATAACAATGTTTACATAAACGCAACGGAATTATAATTACAACATGATACATGAAATAAATAAAAATTTGAACATTTCTTTAAGCAGCATTCCTTCTTTAGTCCGTTCATTCATTTTATCCTGCATAGAAACTGTGGACACGTCAGTTGCATACAACTGACGCTAGGATATAATACATCAATTTCTCTTACTTGGAAAGCACACACTTGTACTATCTTATTGATGTCGTGTGTGACGGTGCACTTAGTCTTAATGCAGTTATTTATTATTTCATGACACTAATGTGCACTTGTTCAAACTTATGCATCCCATTCTACATAAATTCGAGGGCAAGCCCTTAACCGTTCATCTTGTAGGGTTGGATCCCTCGCTATGAGTTAAACTACTGCGGTAACTATGACAAGTATCCTAGATGTTCTATGAGTTACGAGCTCATTCCCAGACAGCCTAGTGGGGAATCCTACGTCATAACATGATGCATCATGCAGACAACCTATGGACAATTCGTCTCCGTCATGGAATGGCACTAAACACCCCACAAGCTTCGCCACGGTCCCGATAATTCCGGAGATGTATCCACATCATGACATGACGCATTATGCAAACAGCCTGTGAACACTTTAACACCGTAGATCCGAGGCCCTCATACTTGTATTTTTCTCTTACTTTCATCACATCTTCACTATAGTGTAGTCCTTAGATATTTGAATCATGAATAAAATTAATACCCTAGAGTTAGCGTTACCTCTACACCGGTATTAAACATCAATTGTTAACCACTACTTAGCTAAACTCTAGTTTTCAATCTCTTTTCATGTTCCCCAAAAATAAGTGTTTATACTCACAAATTTTCACATTTCAACATGGTCTTTTTATTTCATTTTCCACGCACTCTTGCATACATTAAACATCAAATTTCATATTTTACTTGAATTTTCCATGTCGAATATTTCATTTTAATCTCTACACAATAATCCTTTACATTCAAATATTCTTTTTCTTAAATTAATCAAAGTCATGCTCTACGAAAAATTATCAAGCTCTGCTTCCCAAAATTACTTCTAATTCTTTTTATACGATGTCAAATATTGTAGAAATAATTTTCATGAAGTCTAGGTAATTTTAGAAGAATATTAGTATTTTTCTCATTTTTTTATACTCTTAAAACTATTAAAATACCCCCAAAATCAAATTATAAAAAAAATCAAAAACCACAAACAAAAGGCAAGGGTCGGATTCGAACCCAGACCAACACCCCCACCCTGCTACAGTAATAGACCCAAAGCGCACCCGAAGACCACTAGATCCTGAGTGACTAACCGTTGTAAGGATAACTCAGTTTATATTTTTGAAGCATGGTTTCGGGATTTGATTAAAATCGAAATTTCAATAAAACAGAGCCCCTTGCAAGACTGGAACTCGAGACCTCCCGCACTGTACACAGCACTCTGGTCTCACACCGAAGACCAACACTCCCAAACCTATTTTCTGTTGTACTCATGAGTAAAAATTGTTTTATTCTACTGATATGTATCTAACTTCTTCTTTAATAAACTCGATTTCTCAATTAACTTGTACTTATTTAAAAATCTATATTTTTCCAGAATGTATTCTTTTGAAAAACAGTAAAGTATATTTGTTTAGATTTCCAAAAATTCTCATTTTAACAACATGAAAGAACTATTCTCCTCATTTCTTTTGAAAAATGAAACATTAGTGTATTTTTCGACATTGAAGATTTCTATTCTACATGAATCTTTTACCTACTTATTCTCCATTTATTCACAATGTATTTGTATAATTTTTCATTCTTTAACATAGTTAATGCCCTTAAGTTAATTTTATCTTCTATAAAACTAACCATTTCTTATGATTCAAAGAGACAAAATATTTGACAATCAAGTGAATATAAACTTACTCATACAATACAATTAAAATTCAACACTCATTGTTAATTTCCGTGCTAATCAATTTGTTTCACAATCTATGGGTGTTAATTTGCATTCTACAATCCATTCACAAGCACAATTTCATACAAGCATGATTCACCAAATTATATATATTCTAGCATGGAAATATATATTGATAAAGCATTGAGACAAATCTAAATCAACAAATTTCAATTCATTTTACAAATTTTCTAATGTATACAAACAAGAGTTTCCTCTTTTTCTTACTATTCTTTTCAAGCAAGTATATGGCAAACTTTTCTATTTGTTTCTAACATGTTCAGAAGTTAGATTCCTAGCACGATATCTATATTAGAAGTAGAGAAATCACCCACCTTTGGAAGAAACAAAGAAAAACTCCTACAGTACTCCTTGAAAGCACGATCGCCTTCCCTTCTCCCCCTAGCTTGTGCAAAGATCCGAGCTCCTCCTCCTAGCAAAGCATGATCCCGAGCCTTCTCCTCCTCTTCTTGCTTTGGCCGGCCTCCAATGGAAGGGAAACACACACTCTCTTTCTTTTTCTCACACAAATTTCTTTCCTCGCTCAATCTTTTCCTCACAAATGCCTTTTTCTTTCTCTTTCTCATTGAAAATTCTAATGCAAGTGATAAAGAAAGACAAGGGAGGGGTATTTATACACATTTCAAGAGCGAATGAAGGGTTGAGATGAGTATGGATGAAGGTCTAGGATACCTTTGGGAGTTAGAAGAACTACCCATCATCAAGTAGCCAACTCTCCACTATCTCCATCTCTCCCACTCCAGCATATGGCCGGCCACCCCTTGTGTCCCATTGCATGTGCATGTGCAATGCACGTGCCATCACATGCACCCTTGTTGTTGTTCATTTAATTGTTAATTTATTTGTTACTTGATCAAGTCTACCCTACAAGTTGTCTTAATTAATAATAAAACTAATTAGTTGGCTAGCTTAGGTGGGCTAAAATCCATGGGCTCTTAATTAATTAATTAATTAATTATTTTAGATGGGCTAGAATTAAACTATTAGGCCTAAGAATTAATAATAGGCTTTTTTAAAAGAGAAGGAAATATTTTTTCATGATATAAGAATAATTTTTAAAGCCAAATACATACATTAATTTGCACATGCGAAACGCGTGAAACAAATGAAAATTTTTATATTTAATTATTTGAAAATTCGAGATGTTACAACACTCCCTCCTTAGAATAGTTCCGTCTCCGGAACCACATTTAAAGAGTGAGAAAACAAAACATAAAAGAAGAAAGAAAAAATAATATAATCAAACAAAAAGCTCGGGAAGATCCTTCAGCATCCTTTCCTCGAATTTCCAAGTAGCCTCTTCAACCAACTGGTTTCTCCAGACTACTTTGACCATCGGTATGATCTTGTTCCACTAGACATTCTCCTCACAATCCACAATCTCAACCGGCCGCTCTCAGATCTAACTGCAAACCCTCCGGCACTTCGGGAAAATGGTGACTTGGATCTAAAATGTAACCTCTCAATATAGACACATGGAAGACATTGCGCACCTGAGATAACTCTTCCGGTAACTCCAACCGGTAAGCAGTCTTTCCAATCCTCTTCAATATCTTATATGGGCCTATGAACCTTGGGGCTAATTTCCCACCTCTGCCAAAATGAATCACACCTTTACTAGGTGATACTTTCAGGAGGACAAAGTCACCTTCCTCGAACTCAAGGTCCCTCTTCCGGGTTTTGGCATAACTCTTTTGCCTACTCTGAGCATCCACTAACCTCTTCCTGATCAAATCGATCTTTTCTGAGGTCTGCTGCACGATCTTGGGCCCAAACATTTGCCGCTCCCCCACTTCAAACCAACATACAAGTGTGCTGCACTTCCTGCCATACAGAGATTCATATGGCACTTCCTATTATTGTAGGGAAACTCTACCAGAGCTAGATGACTCTCCCAACTGCCTCCAAAATCTAGAACACAACACCGAAGCATATCCTCAAGAACTCGATTGACCCTCTCAGTCTGCCCATCAGTCTGAGGATGGAAGGAGTGTTGAAATCCGTCTTAATGCCCAAAGCTGCCTGAAGACTCCTCCAGAAATGCGAAGTGAACCGCACAACCCGATCAGACACAATGGTCAATGGAACACCATGAAGCCTGACGATCTCCACAATTTACATCTCGGCTAACTTGTCAATAGACGAAGTGAGTTTCATTGCCAAAAAGTGAGCCGATTTGTTTAGTCGATCGACTATGACCCAAATCACATCATTATCCTTCGAACTCTTAGGCAAACCCGTGATGAAATTCATGCTGACGTTATCCCACTTCCACTCCGGAATGGATAACGGTTGCAACAACCCTCCGGACTTCTGATTCTCGGCCTTCACCTGCTGACAAATCTCACACCTCGCCACAAATTTAGCCACATTCCTCTTCAAACCTGACCACCAGAAATGCTGCTTGATGTCCTTGTACATCTTGGTGCTCTCCGGATGTACAGACAAAAGAGTGGCATGTACCTCTTGAAGAATACTTTGCCTCAAATATAATTGATCTGGAGCACATAGCCTCTCTTCAAACCACAACACTTCATCCCTAATCTGAAACTCAGAAAATCTGCCTGCACCAACCTGCTCCTTCATCTTCTGAATCTTTGAATCTTCATTCTGACTTGCTATGATCCTTTCATTCAGCATGGACTGAAGCCTCAGCTGAGCCAAAGATGCTCCCAAGCCTTGCAAAACTACCTCAACACAGTCCAATCCAACTCCTCTGCAAGATGTCTCTAGGTCGTGATCAAACTGGCCAAACTGCTTTTACGGCTAAATGCACCAGCAACAACATTAGCCTTCCCGGGATGGTACTTAATCTCAGGATGCATGTCCTCAAGTACTTCCAGCCATCTCCATTTGTCATGTCCCGCTTCCAAAAAGAGAATACAGAATAGGGATACGTGAATAAGCCCAGCGAATGATTTTCATAATCCATAAGCTGTTCAAGAATCTTTACAATATTTTACAAGAATAATCAGAGTCGGAAGCAAAAGAATCAACCAATCATACACATATGAACCAAAATATCAACAAGAATACTTGAAACCAAATATATTAATCTCAAATAATCATGATCAGAATAAGTTAAATCTCAAATAATCATGATCAGAATAAGTCAAATATCCTGGGTCACATTGCCCAAATACAAAATAAATTCAAGTATCAAATACAATTGTTCAAGCAAGCTACAAGAAATAATAATAATAATAAAATCCATCACTAGTACTTCATGTCACCAATACCGTCTGCAAAGTGTTCTCCAAAATTTGCAATTTAACAATTACAGGAAAGAGGAAAAGAGAAACCAAGGTACCCGTCAATGCAAGTTACGAGCCGCTTGTAATGCAAGATACAAGTACATGGAGAAAACTAACTAATAGCATGGAATAAGCATGATAATAAGGTATAACAACTAGCATGGTAAGGTGAACAAGTACAAGTAGCATATATCAAGTGTCAAGTGAATAAGAACCATGTAAACAAGCAATAAGTAGCAAGTATCATGTAAATAAGCATCAAGTGTCAAGTATCATGTATCAAGTAAACATGTAGCAAGTGTCATGTATCAAGTCTCATGTATCATGTAGTCAAGTATCAAGTAAGCATGTATCATGTTCAAGTATCAAGTTCATGTGTCATGTATCAAGTCTTATAGTTATTACTATCTAGGTAGCACTTCATGCATCCCGTTTTTTACTACATGGTTGCTACAATGAACGATTTCTCTTTAGATTTCATAGTGGACCAAAGAGGGCAGTGTACTCAGGGACAAGTATCAAGTATCGAGCTTCAAGCTCCAAGTATCATGTATCATGTATCATGTAATCACGTGTCAAGTTGTGCAAGTGGCGAGTACGTGTCTTGCGTGCAAGTCTCAAGTAATCACATGTCAAGCATTATGTATCAAGTAATCACGTAGGATCAGTGGATCCCCTTCTGAGTACACATTTCTGAATTATCCACTATTAGATCTTTTCCTTAAACCCCAACTTGATTATTTATTATTAATGTCAAACAAGCATGTATGTATACAAAACATATCAAGAATAACATGGCATGATCATGTAACAAGTTCTAGTTGCAAGATAAACATGTACGGGTGCAAGATATCTAATAAAAGAATAAAATAACCATGTTTCTAGTTCAGGACAGCAAGACCATACTGTAGTAAAACTGAAATTTTCGGTGTTACAAACATGTAAATCTAAATCCGTCAAAACGTCTAGAAAATAGACTCCCAACCGAATCCAGAGAATATAAATAAGTAATATAGTATTTCACAAAATCATAACTCAAAACCGATTTGAATCCAGAAAATATGCTCAGGCAGAAAACAGAAGATCAAATTCAAAGTCAGGAAAACAGCATCAAAATATCTCAAATAAATCTAGGAAAATTCTGGGGTATTCCCCTATATGTCTAGTATCAGAATATAAAGTTTCATAATTTTCCAGTAAAATTAGTTCAGTCAACAAAAATCACAAAACATCAAGAAACGTTAGTTTGGCAAATCTGGAATTCCCAACACTGCTGTACGAAAACTGCGATATCCGCAAACCGTGAAACGAAATACAAATATGCCAAAGGGAGATGAAAACAAACAAAATAAGCTAACTTTCATATTTCATAATTATTTTTCATACAGGGAAAGGAATTAAGGTGAAAATACAAATCTTTACAGAACAGTGAGCAAAATCCAGCAAGTATAGTTTTTTTAAATGAGCATGAAACGACATATAAAATCCATCAATAAAATCCACCAAAATTCCGGGTAGTCCCTAATTAAATATAGAAACACTAACCAAAATTTCAGATCAAAATAATATTCTTAGAAATAGTATCAAAATAGTTTAGTCATCAAAATCATCAAGAAACGAAATCTGAAAATGAAATACACCTCTGTAGTAAAACCACCATATCTCACACATACGAAAACGAAATCGATCAAGGTTAGAGGGGTTAGAAAGAAGACGAATTTCTATAAAAATCATGTTTAATACTGAAGTTAAGATACTGAACTTAATATGGTTTAAATTACTGATCAAGACAGGTTATCGACAAAATACAGAATTTCCTTTAGGAACAAAACCAACATGAATCACACGAAACTTGATCGAAATATAACTAAACATGAATTATAGTCTACTAAGTATCCAAACAATATGAAATAGGGTATATGGCATGTCCACAACAAGTATATCACATGGATCTCACAAGCACATGAGTTCTCATAATTGTTTCACATATACATCACATCAAGAAACAGTCACTCCTAGGTTAATTCATGTCATATGTGTCGTGAGGCAACTATGGTCAAGATAGCACTATAGAGACAATATTGATCAAGAGGTATCACACACGAATTGTCTCTAGAACCCAACTACACTACAAGCGGTATTTATGACTTGTATCATACAAAGGAATTGAGTACAAGTTACTTGCTTTAACCGATGACGAAACCGACGAAAATCAAGAATAAGAATAATGGGAACGGATTCCCGGCCAACGAACTCATGGTCACCAAACGAGAACCATGAACAAACCCACGATCCAACGAGAACAAACTCACAAACCAACGAGCGACGCACGAACACAAGGCGAGCACACACAATCTCGACGAACACAACAGTGCACACGAGAGAGCACGAGCAAGGGACTACAGCTAAGAGGGCTGCCGCTGATCGCTGCCTGGCGCCGGTAGAGACCAAAACAGAGCAAGAGGGGCAACTACTCTGCGGTGGCGCGCAGCAAAACAGAACGAGAGACAGACGAGAGAGAGACAGGGCGAGGTCGAAAGGGTGGTAGGCTGGAGTCGGGGCGCAGGAGGTAGGGGGATCACGCGAGTGGATCAGGTGGTCGGAGAGGGAGAGGGAGATGGATAGGGAATGTAGCACGGTGGTTAGGGTTTCATGAAGGGAAGGGGAACAGTCGATGGTGCATGGGTTTTATATAGGTGGAGTCGATTAGGGTTGAGGTAGGAAGAAGGGAGGCACCACAGGTATACCGGGTCGGGTTGCAAGGGTAGGAGAATGGGATAGAGTCTAGGTGGTCACGGGTGGTATGGTTCGGTGGGCAGAAGTAGTATTAAGGTGCTAATAGGTTTTGGTTAAATGGTTTGTGGAATTGGGGTTGATTGAAAAAAATGCAACAGGGCATGATACAATTGGGTTTGGTTTAAGCATATAACGTATGAAATGGGTAGTAGGGATTCAAGAAAAAAAGTATAAACAGGCAGAAGTAACAAAACAAGAGAAAAAAATAATATAGGGTGAACAAAAATAAAGAGGATCAAAATAACCAGTTCGATCAAAATGGAACGAAACAAGAGGCGAACAAAAACCCAGAATTCAAATAAAGGAGACCAAATATATAAGAAAATAAATCCAATATACGATCCAAAAGAGATACAACGGAACCAAAAACAAGGAAAAAGAAAATACACCCAAAATACACAAAAATGAAAAACAAGGGTTACAATCCTACCCACCTAACAAGAAGAATTTCGTCCTCGAAATTCAAAAAGAAAATACATAGGGTAACCCCCAAAATAACCAAAAAGAACAAACAAAAACAACTCAAACAAATGAGAAAACTTCTGCTGAATCTCCTCCTCCAGCTCCCAAGTCGACACACTAGACGAGTGAGGATTCCAAGCAACACGAACCAACCTGATGACCTTGTTCTTAAGCACTTTCTCCCACCGATCCACAATAGCAACTGGCGGAATCTCACAAGTTAAATCCGGCCGAACAGTCAGCTCAGAGTAGTCGATCATGTGGCTCTCATCTCGGATATATCTTCTGAGTTGTGAGGCATAAAAAACATCGTGCACTCCTGATAATGCTGGCGGCAATGCAAGACGATAGGCCACCTTGCCTACTCGCTCCAAAATCTAAAATTGTCCAATAAACCTAGGGCTAAGCTTGCCCCCACCACCGAACCGAATGACACCGCGCCACGACGATACCTTTAAGAAAACATGGTCACCAACACCAAACTTCAAAGCTCTCTAATGGACATCAGCCCATCGCTTCTGCCTATCCTGAGCTGCCTGCAAATGTTTCCTGATCTGAACCACAACATCAATTGTCATGGTGATCAACTCTGGACCCAAAAATTTCCGCTCACCATTGTCATCCCAGCACACTGGTGATCTGCACTTCCGCCCATAGAGTGCCTCGAACGAAGCAACTTTAATACTGGCTTGAAAGCTGTTATTGTACGAGAACTCTACGAGATGCAAATGGTCCTCCCATGATCCACCAAACTGAAGCATACAGGACCTCAACATGTCCTCTAGTATCTGGATGGTCCTCTCTGACTGTCCATTAGTCTGGAGATGAAAAGCTGTACTATACTTTAATTTACTCCCCAAACTATTCTGAAGACTCTCCGAGAACTGAGATCTAAATCTCGTATCCCAATCGGATACAATACTGACTGGAACCCCATGAAGTCTGACAAACTCTTACATATACCTCTCAGCAAGGCTCTCAGTAGACTGCTCGACACGAAAAGGAATGAAGTGAACACTCTTCATCAAACGGTCGATAATTACCCAAATGGCATTATGACCCTTAGGACTCCTTGGCAAAGCAGTCACAAAATCCATGGTGATATGTTCCCACTTCCACTCTGGAATAGGAAGCAGTTGAAGAAGTCCAGCGGTTCTCTGATGCTCTGCCTTAACCTGTTGGAAGATCAAACACTGAGCAACAAACCGAGCCACAGCTCTCTTCATACCATGCCACCAGAAGTGAAGCTTCAAATCCTGATACATCTTAGTACCACCTGGGATGGATAGAATAGGATGACTAATGAGCTTCCTCAAGCAACCTCTGATGAACTTCACCTTTCGGGACACATAACCTGGACCCAAAATAACGCGATCCATCAGTATGAATAACTATATGCATCCTGGACCCAGACCCAACCTCAGCTCGAAAACTCTGCAACTGCGCATCACCAGCCTGTGCCTCCTTAATCTGATCAACAAGAGACGATTGCAGCTTGAGCACAAAACAACTCCGATCAGAACTCGGCAACAAAACCTCCAACTCCAACCTTCTCATCTGCTCAATCAGATCCCTCTGATGAGTCAAGAACATAACTGTCGGTCTCCTACTCAAAGCATCTGGCACCATGTTTACTTTACCAGGATGGTACTACAAACTGATGTCATAATCAGCCATAAGCTCCAACCAATGCCTTTGCCTCATGTTTAACTCCTTCTGGGTGAAGACGTACTTGAGACTTTTGTGGTCTGTAAAGATCTCCACTCGGTCCCCAAGTAAATAATGTCTCCACGGCTTCAAAGCATAAATTACTGGCGCTAACTCCCAGTCATGAGTCAGGTAGTTCTTCTCATGCGGCCTCAAATGCCTCGATGCATACGCAACGACTCGACCCTTCTGCATCAAAAATGCTCCAAGACCCTTATCAGAAGCATCACAGTGAATTACAAATCCGCCTGAACCATCGGGAATAGTCAATACAGGCGCTGACGTCAATCTGTTCTTCAACTCAACAAAAGCCACACCACACTCATCAGACCAACAGAACTTCTGATCCTTCCCAGTCAACCTAGTCAACGGTCCTGCTATCTTCAAAAAATCTTGGACGAATTTACGATAATAGCCAGCTAAACCAAGAAAACTCCTTACTTCAGAAACTGACTTGGGAACAGGCAAATCCTTCACAGCCTCAGCCTTGGCAGGATCCACAGAAATACCATCGCCTAAGATAATGTGCCCCAAGAATGAAATCCTGTCGAGCCAAAACTCGCACTTGCTGAGTTTTCCATAGAGCTGATTCTCTATCAAAGTTTGCAGAACCACTCTAAGAAGCTCAGCATGATCTTCCCGATTTCGAGAATACACCAAAATATCATCAATGAAGACCACCAAAAATCTATCCAAGAACTGAGAGAAGATCTAATTCATAAGACTCATGAATACAGCCGGCGCGTTCGTAATCCCGAACGGCATCACAAGATACTCATAGTGGCCATATCTGGTCCTGAAAGCAGTCTTCGGCACATCAGTTGCCTTCACTTTGACTTGATGATACCCAGAACAAAGATCCAACTTCGAGAAAATAGCAGTCCCACTCAACTGGTCAAATAAATTATCGATCCTGGGCAATGGATACCTGATTCTTCACAGTAACACTGTTCAGTTCCCGATAATCCACACACAGTCGACGACTACCATCCTTCTTGTTGACAAAAAGGATTGGAGCACCCCATGGCGAAACACTAGGTCTAATAAAATCCAAATCAAGCAACTCCTGGATCTGCACCTTAAGCTCTACTAACTCAACCGGTGCCATCCTGTAGGGACTCTTCGATATAGGCACCGTACTCTGCTGAACTTCAATACCGAACTCCACATCCCTATCAAGGGGTAAGCCAGGCAACTCCTATGGAAAAACATCCAGGAAATCCCGAACTACTAGAGGCACAGCCTCACAGCCTGCATGCAACTCCATCGCACAAACCTCCTGATCAACTGCAGCTTGGCCAAGGGAAGACTCCCCAGCATGGAACTCAATCTCTGCGCGATCTGGAATCCGGAACACAACTTTCTTGGCACGGCAATCAATAATGGCATGGGTTTTACCCAACCAATGCATACCCAGAATAACGTCGAATCCTGAATTCCCAATTACAATCAGATTGGCTTTGAAATCTGCGCTACCAATAATTACGGGACACTTCCTGCACTCCCGAGAACAAATGACAACTCCACCACCTGTCACAATGTTCCAAGCCTCTGACATGTTGCTGCACTCCAACTGATGGTGAGCGACAAATCGAGAGAAGACAAAAGAATGGGTTGCCCCAGAATCAATAAGAACAAGAGTAGGGAAAGAGCAAATAAGGACAACAACTAAGATAGAATTAAAAAAAAGACAGGAAAAGAATGGTTGAACAGGGGGTGAGGAAAAACAAAATGCAGAAAGAACAAACATAAAGAAATAAAGCAAAAGAGAACAACAAAACAACAAAAACAAAAGATACCTGCGACCACACCCTCAGCTGACTCAGCATCTACAGCAGTTAGGTTGAAAGCCTGACCTCTCCTGGGACAGCGGTCCTCTGACCCACAATCTAGCACTGCGAGGGAAGCAATGGTCTAACTGGACTACGAGCTGCGGCAACTGGCTGAACTGGCCCCTGGCTGGAAGAGGCAACTGCAGGCAGTCCCGCACTAAGTGGTCAGCAGCACCACATTCAAAATAGTGACGATTGGCATGTCGGCAATCCTTGCGCTCATACCTTGGAAGACGAAAAAAGTCACATAAACCAACTCTCGGAGGACCCGCAGAAGAGTAAAAAGCTGCCCTGACCGGAGGGGCTGGAACAGGTCTCCGAACAGGCCTACCAGAAGGCCTAGCAACTGAGTGCAGAACAGTCTGCTGAGAACGATCCAATCCACCATGAGCCTGCTCCTGAGCTCTAGTTGCCTCAAGAGCCTCAGCATAAGTATGCAAGCGAAGAGAGACAAGCTGCACCTTGATGTCCTGCTCAAGCCCCAAAATGAACTTATGAGCCATATCCTCTTCGTTCGCCACAAGAACGACTGCGAAGCGACAAAATCTCGTAAATTCAGCTGCGTACTCATCCACAGACCTGGAGCCCTGTTCCAAGAAAGTTTTATGTTACAACATTGCATGAACAATATGTAACAAAATTTCATTACTAGAAATAACGACCAACCTGTTTCAGGGCTAGGAATTGCTGCTCCTTCACAACTCTGGTGCTGCTAGGAAAGAACTTCTCATGAAGCTCCTAGTAAAAGTGGCCCAAGTGATCGGTCGTTTGAGCCTTTCGGACTCGGTCCTCCACCAGATATGAGCCAAGTCCACCAACTGGATGGCCACCACATCCACACGATCGGCATTTGCCACTCTAGCTGCCAAAAGAAGTTGCTCTGTCCTGATTAACCACTATTCAGCCTCCAAAGGCGTCTCAGTGACTGAAAACCTATCAGGGATGTAGCCTCATAAAGTCCGTGACTGTTCCCGGACGGGGAGGAAGAGTGGCCTGCATAGGCGCAACGGGCGGAGGAACTAGAGCGGCTTCCAAAGCAGCCATCACCAAATCAATATGGTTTTGCTGCATGTTGATCAAGCGCTCAAGCACAGCGGTGACAGCCTCAAGCTCAGGCTGATCACCCGGAACACGAGAAGAACCTCTACGAGCCATAGTCTGCACAAAACCAAAAATAATTAACATCCAGATCAAGGTTGATAATAATTTATTTATGTATGCATGGTTGGTAAAATGTTGAGCAAATTCAGATCGAGCCAAGCTTGTCTAATATATTAGGAAACTAATACATTAGCCAAACCTGGTGCTCTGATACCACTAAAAACATTGTCACGCCCCGCTTTCCAAAAGAGAATACGGAATACGGATACGTGACTAAGCCCAACGAATGTTTTCATCATCCATAAGCTGTGCAAGAATCTTTACAAAATTTCACAAGAATAATCCAAGTCGGAAGCAAAAGAATCAACCAATCATGCACATATGAATCAAAATACCAACAAAAATACCTGAAACTAAATATATTAATCTCAAATAATCATGATCTGAATAAGTCAAATATCCTGGGTCACATTGCCCAAATACAAAATAAATTCAAGTATCAAATACAATTGTTCAGGCAAGCTACAAGAAATAATAATAATAAAATCTATCACTAGTACTTCATGTCACCAATACCGTCTGCAACCTGTTTTCCAAAATTTGTAATTTAACAATTATAGGAAAGAGAAAAAGAAAAAATAAGGTACCCATCAATGCAAGTTACGGGCCGCTTGTAATGCCCCGAACTTCCTATATGGAGAATTCGAGACACGAGCCAGGACCTTTTCATCAATTAGTCACAATACACAGAAAAACAGAAGAATTTAAAACTTTTTATTCAACACCCAATGTATTACAAGTTTAAATATTATACAACTGCAATACATTACAATAGTGTTACAATAATACCTTTACATTTCCAAGTATTACAACTCTCAACAACTTACATCAAAGTACAAGGAATGAAGAACAACACTTGGTAACTCTCACTTGAGTACTTTTGAATAATAGATAATCAACGTAATTATTACAGCGGACGCTAAACATGACATTGACTCCTCGCTTTCCTTGCCTTGAGTCCTCCTGAATCTCGCACTTGTACTTCTGCGATCCAGTACCTATTGAAGTGGGGACGTCAGTATTCACTGACGCTTTAAGGCTGATAACATAGCAGCGAATCTCCCAAAACAACATACAGAAATAGGGTAATTGTGTCGGTGTAGTTTAAGTGTTCGTGAGTGTTATGACTAGAATCTAACGCAATATTAACTAAAACTAGGATGCTCCTATCCTAATGCCAGCAAGTCTCCGAAGCAACATGTAGCCCATACTACATGCGCCCTTCTCGAACCGTTTCTCCATATATAGGGACTTGAACCCGCGTTATGCATTTTTAATTGTACACAACCTGTTCCCAACAGATACAACATGACTGATGAGGTTGCAGACGTGGTCAAGCCCCACTAATGTAGTCCACTCATAGTGTCTATGTTTGCCACTACTAACCGGCTAACCGGACCTCACTCAAAAACCAGACGAACCCTCGGGGTTATCGCAACACAGGTTAGCTCGAAGCATCCCCTGTGGCCCCCTAACTCATAGACTACAATCTATGGCCTGTTCGCTTCCCCGGCATAGGACCCGACGGAGTTCCGGGGTCCATCCCCCTAGCTTCGCCCGCCTTATCATGGCACTTCAGGAATTAATAGTGTGAGATACGCAACCCATGCTCCCAACTCGTGAGAAGGTACCGTACGTATCCCTTTAATAGGAAGGTACAACCCAATAACACCACCTAAGGTCTGCCCCAAAGGACGAGTTGGTCGTAAGGGGCCCCCTACAACCAACTCGTCTCTTTCCGGCAAAAGGTTTAAGTAAATGATCTTTATAAGTCACCATCCTAATGATGTCACTAATCCTGAACAATCCTAGGGATGACAATATTATAAACACAACATGCTAGGTCTTAAACTAGACTTCACAAGACAACTCTACTAAGATGCTCAATCCAGGCTTACCAGAATCCCTCAGGATCTGATTCATGGCCTATCAATCCAAGACCCCGGCAACACGAACATACATGCATGCCACTACCCTGAACTTGGATTCCGTCTATACTCCGGTCCACGATCAACCTACACCGGTTAAGATCCGACGACACACAAGGAGTGACTCGTCCACAGTTCTTAGGAATAAGAAAACATATGTCTTGATGGTCGACAATGTTAGTGTAGGTGCCCTAGAGGCAATACAATGATATTATGTAATCAGTATTATTGACATTATGTTCTATTTGATTATATTAATAATTTATTATGCTTCGTATTTACTGCGTTATAAATGTTAGCATGATAAATGTCCTTAGATTATTAATACGAACTATATGAACATGAGATTATATATAGTATAATAATCTTAAATATCCCTAGTCGAGTATTATTATTATTAGGACAGTAATAATACATTGAGACTAGTATGTTGATTGATTGATGACCATCTCTCATGGGTCATTAGTATAGAGATACTAAAATCAATACATAGGTAAATGTAAGAGTACATTGTACTGGACAGACCCACTGTGAGATTCAACCATAGAATAAATAAATAAGTGTCATAAGTAATCTCACTGTGATAATGGTGTAATGGTCCTCTGACCTGAAATCATTATATTTCTACACGAGAATTAATGTACTTTGATTCTATCAAAAGTTATCTTTAATCGGGTAATGATAAAGATAGTATTGGGTTCATTATGAATCGTGTGAGAAATGTGAATGATCTAGATGGAATTAACCCTCCTAATTTTAGGAGCGATATTATCGGCCTCTTGTTTGAGTGAGACTATGAAATGCATGGCCATGCTCACATATTGATTTGTTTGAATAGTTTACTCATCGATCAAGAAAATAAAGATTAAATTATTAAGAGGATGACACGAACCATGCCTCTAGTTTAATCTATAATATCAAGGTTAAAAGGATTATATTACACGGAGACATTAGTCACGAAAGGTTTAATTGAATCACCAATTATTATTAGTACTTGGGTAGCAATGATGTATTACTAGATGCCGCTCATTGTTTATAATTTTATTATTAGATAATAAAATTATTGCCAACGTAATAATAACCTAAAGGGTCACACACTTAGAACGTTTAAAAGGAGTTTTAATTTAAATTCGGAATTTAAATTAAATGATTATAAATTCGAAATTAGTTATTTAATTAATTGAGTTGGACTTGATTAATTAAAGTGTAATTCGAATTTAAATCTTTAAACCGAATCAGTTTGGTTTAGTAGAAGCCCAAACCGATTACGGTTACGCCCACCTCATTCTCTCTTATAAATACATAGAGATGTATTGGTTTAGGGTTCATCTTTTGGCAAATTCGTTTTCCACAAAAACCCTAGCCGCTCCAACTGTTGAGAGGCAAGAGAGAGAGAGAGAGATAGAGGCAAGCATCATCGGCTAGTACCGGCTCCCTTGATCGTTGGACGATCGGACGTTCGTGTGGACTGCTTTAGAGACGCGGATCTTGCTACAAGGGTTGCGTGGTGATTGTATAACAGGACCTCCATCTTTCAGCCTTCGTAAAGCTCTTAAAAGGTAAAATTTCGTTTCTCCATAATCAGCCATGTCTTGTACACGGATCCTATGGTTAGGGTTTCGAATTTTATGGTTTTACGACTTTTTTTTTCCGCTGCGTTTGTGCCCCGAAATCCTTCATTAAAGAGATTCCCAATTTGTCTTGGAACTAAATATTTCAAATCAAAAATTCGTTGAATGAATGATTTCCAGATCAGAGGTTAACGCGACAACCCCTAGGGTAATAGTATCGCTCTAGATGAGCATAACAACTGCGTACTAGCTAACATGCTATACACGAGTAAACTAACCACATACGAGCCAATAAGTTACGTATGAACCAACCACTACCTATGAACCAGGCGGTTCTTGTATGAGATAACAACGTACATACCAGCCAAATAAGCTGCGTATGAGACCAATAGCTATGCACGAGCCGGTCGAGCCGCGTACGAGTAACAACCTATATACGAGCCAAATAAACTACGTATGAGATCCACAGCTACATACGGGCCAGTCGAGCCACGTACGAGTACAACCATATGCAAACAACCATATAGGTAATCAAACCTATAAGCAACTAAATGTGCTTACTAGCAACTCGATCTTCTATAATTAGAAGAAACAGAAGAATCTACAAATAGTCTGAGATAGGCATTCTACCAATGAAAGCCCGAAAGCGACATAACAACCTTTATCGAACTAACTATTACTAGTGATCTTTCCAATCCTTATTACCCATAAGGATGAGGAATGTCCCCATTATATGGTCCAATTTTAATTAGGACCTTACAAAACTAGAGTCCGTGGGTTCTTTTCTCAATTGAACTAGGACCTCACACACATGAATTTGGAAATAAGAACGATGGTGGAGAGACTATATTAGATTTTGCTACTTCGTATGATCGTATACTAACATATACTTATTTTAGGGAGAGGGAGGAACATTTGATAACCTTTAAAAGTGGAGCAAATAAGAGCCAGATTGATTTTTTTCATCACTAGAAAGATGGATCGCATGACATATAAAGATTGTAAAGTTATACTGGAAGAGTGTTTAACCTCACAGCATAGATTAATGGTGTTGGATGTTAAGATTGAGAAACACATATGTGCAAGGAAAGAGACTAGGATCCTATGAAATAGGTGGTGGAACTTGAAGGGAGAGGAACTAAAATTTTTAGAGATAAAGTCCTTAAATGAGCATCATGGAATTGAGAAGGGGAAACAAATATTATGTGGACTAATATGACTACGTACATAAGAGAAATTTCAAATGAAGTACTTGGAGAATCTGAATGTAGAGGGTTACTAACTAAATAAATATGGTGGTGGCTCCAAAATACTGTGACAGAAAAAAGATCAACCTTCAAAATATAGCAAAAGAGTATAAACAAAGAAGATTTGGAGAGATATAAGACCATTAGAAAAGAAGTTAACAAAGCGGTGAGAGATGCAAAAGAAAAAGCTTATGATGATTTATACATAAAATTAGAAACAAAATGAGAGAAAAACATTTATAAGATTGCTAAACAAAGGGATAAGAAAATAAAAAATCTGGATACAATTAGGAGTATTAAGAGTGAGGATTCAAGAGTCTTAGTAAAATATTAAAGGAAATTAAGGAAAGATGGCAAAATTATTTTGAGAAGTTATTAAATGAAAATGTTGTGGGCAACTTAAATATAGAGGACTCGATGGAGAGTCAAGAGCATATGTTTTTCCGTAGAATTAGGAACTTGGGGGTTCGAAATGCTCTAGAAATGATGAAAATAGGAAAAACTTTAGAACCAGATGGATCCTCATTGAAGTTTGGAAGCGTCTTGGAGATGTAGGAGTGGATTAGCTAACAAGATTATTTAATGAAATTTTAAGGACTAAGAAGATGTCCGATGAATGGAGAAAGAGTATTTCAGTGCCTATATATAAAAATAAAGAAGATATACAAAGTTGCTCCAACTACCGAGAGATTAAATTAATGAGTCATACGATAAAAATTTTGAAGAACGTGATCGAACATAGACTGAGAATAGAAACTAAATTGTCTGATAATCAGTTTAGATTTATACTAGAGAGGTCAACTATGCAAGCAATTTATGTACTGAGAAGGCTTATGAAAAAATATAGAAAGATCTACATATGGTGTTTACAGATTTAGAAAAAGAATATGGTAAAATTCCTAGAGACATAGTATGGTGGGTGTTAAATAATAAAAGAGTAACTATTCGGTATATTGAGGTAATTAAGGATATGTATGAAGGGGCAAAGACCACAATTAGAACAACCACAGGAGCGATAAGTGATTTTTCAATTACAGTAGGTTTACAATAAGGTTCGGCTTTAAGCATATACCTCTTTGCTTTGGTTATGGATGAATTGACGCGAGGAATACAAGATGAGGTGCCTTGATGTATGGTTTTTGCCGATGACGTTGTCTTAGTGGATGATACTAGAGCAGTGCTCAATGCTAAATTAGAATTGTGGAGAGAAACTTCGAAAGGTAGAGGATTTAGAATAAGCAGAACTAAAACAGAGTATATGAAGTATAATTTAGTGATATTCGGAACACAACTGAGAAAGTAGTGAAGCATGATGGTCAAGAGATACCTAAGATAGGCCATTTCCGATATTTATGCTCGCTTATACAAAAAATGGAGAGATTTGTGAAGATGTTACACATAAGATCCAAGTAGGGTGGCTTAAGTGGAGAAGTGTCAGTGATGTTTTATATGACAAACGTATACCTTTGAAGTTGAAGGATACGACGACTGTTAGACCATCAATGATATATGGAGCAGAGTGTTGTGCAACAAAAAAACATGTCCAAAAAATGAGTGTAGCGGATATGAGGATGCTAAGATGGATGTGTGTTAAAACTATGAATGATAGAATTAGAAACGAGCATATATGAGACATGCTAAAGGTAGCTCCTATCCAAGATAAGTTAAGAGAGAACCATCTCAGGTGGTTTGAACATGTCACACGTAGACCTGTTAATGCCCCTGTTAGAAAGAGTGATTTGATAAATATTAAGGGTAGAATTAGGGGTAGGGAAGACCTAAACTTGCTTGGGTGAAAACGGTAAGAAAATATATGATAGTTTGTGACCTTACAGAAAATATTACACTAAACTGAGCAAAATGAAAAACCATAATTCATGTAGCGGACCCCAAGTAGTTGGAAAAAAGGCTTTATTGTTGTTGTTGTTGTATCTATTAGCATTCACTATCCTAGCGCAAGTAAAACTTAGTTGCACTTTTTATGCATTGGAGATTATAATTCATTCAAATTATTATAAAGAGTAATGCTTTAGCCACTACCAATTTCACTACCATTTCCTTCACTACCTTAGGTGGCATACTCCTATTGGAGAGTTCTCCCACCTACTCTATCATCCCCTACCTATTGGAGTGTGCCACCTAAGGTAGTGAAGAGAAATGTAGTGAAATTGGTAGTGGCTCTAGCATTACTCTATTATAAATTGCACAAAGGAACAAAGTAACAAAATTAACAACTCGCCTGAAAACAAGGGCCCACACGCAAGAATTGTGCCCTGTTAACGAAGAAACACACCGTCCACTTGAGAGATCCCACATTATGATTTCTCCATTTTCATCGCCAGAAGTCATATACCAATCCGAAGACATTGCCAATGATATCACCATACTCCTATGGCCAACGAAAATCCGAATACATTCCCACCTTTGCACATCCCAAAATCTGACTGTTTTATCGTTGGACCCTGTTGCAATGCAGCTGCAATTTTCGTGCCACTGTACACACTTTCCATATGCATAAAGCACATTCTCAAATAAGGCAATGGAGAGAGCACGGTACTATAAATCTTATTGCTGGTATAAATATATGATATAGACAAAATGAGGAAAATGATAAGCTAAAATGAAATCGAGCACACATGTTAAGAAACCAAGATACTGCACCAGACATATAGACATGATATAGTGGTACTGGCAGTATTGCTTATTAACATTGCAATATCGATCCGAGGGAAACTAAAATGATGTCCTTTTTATATGCATTCTAGATGAATGTATCATTAATTGGTCATAGATATAAATCACGTAAATCATAGCCCAGGAATGGGTCATGGTGTTTAAACAAAATGCAATCTAGAACTGGGACAAAATCTCACACTTAATCTGAAAATGTGTAAAAAATGAGTTCAGAAACCCACTAAAACTTCATATTAGTATCATACATCATCCGGTATCTATCCTACTATATAATGGGAGTATTCTCACAACCTCTATGTAGTGCATTGCACATGTATCTTTATCTTTATCTCTGAGAATAACCATTATGAATATGATATGTACTTTTATCTCTGAGGATATAGTGGTAATGCAACTTTGAAAATACTATACAGCACAAACACTTCTACTATAAAACTGCACCATGACAAAGACGTGTTGAACGAAAATACTATACAACACAAACACTTCTACTATAAAATTGCACCATGACAAAGACGTGTTGAACCCCAACACTCCAAGGAACATCTAGGCATGTCTGTACTCATACACTTCTAAGGCACAAAAATCCACCACTTAAAAAAACAAATTCATATTCACCAAGTAGATGTATATACTTCTGTTAATATGCATATGGACATTTTTGGCTGAGAACTCAATGGGTAGAGACATGGGCCTTGAAATTAACTTCTTGGTGACACATCCCACAAATATCTAAACCGTGCACTTTCATGTACAAAACTAAGTAGTCTAAGGATATGAGGTTGAGCCTTTTGAGATTCATTTACCAAGCATCAGAATGTCCAAAACTGTATGGTTAAATATTGTCATTTTTGTAACAAGACGAAGCATGGACAACTTATTTCAAATGACTTGATCGCACATCCTTAGACTAATTTAGTCAATGTAGATCATGTATTCAAGAAAAATGGTTCTGATCGTGTTCATGAGATGTTTGACCATGGAGTTTCTACAAATGGAGTTCTCACCCGATTGTTTCCATATCTACATGTATATGTACACATATGGAAGTGATCTCTGTAACCAGCCTTAAAGAGGACTTCATGGTTGTTGTCAGTGCAAGAAGAGGAAGCTAACATTCCCTTTTATGATCATATTAAGCTGCAGTTGGTGTCTGCTAACAGCTACTATAGGTATTTCAAGGGTAGGTGTTGCTGAGCCCTGATTCACCTCTCAAGCAATGATTTTTGGAAGATTTCCATTCTTCACCTCAAGGGGGACATTGTGGAATGGATAAGTCTTGGCAGTATCTGAAGAGAGTGGTGTATTGGAAGGGAATGAAGAGAGATCTTCAATCATTTATCAGATCTTGTGACATTTGTCAAAGAAACAAGTACCTCAACACCTCTCCAGTTGGCTTATTACAGCCATTGCCTATCCCTGAGGATGTATGGGAAGACCTCAGTATGGATTCCATTAAAGGTTTTTCTAAGAGTAAGGGGTATACTACAATCCCTGTAGTGGTTAATAAATTATCCAAGTTTGCCCACTTCCTGGCTCTGAATCACCCTTACACTGCCAAGTCTGTTGCTGAGGCTCTTTTCTCTCATTGTCTCAAGCTATATGGACTGCCCAAAAACCATTGTAAGTGATAGATATGTGGTTTTCACCAGCCATTTCTGGAAAGAGCTCTTGAATTTATAGGGTACAAACTGTGTTTAAGCACTGCTTTCCACCCTCAAATTGATGGACAAACTGAGGCTATTTGTGATGTTTTGTTGCCTATAAGCCTCAGGATTGGGTGAGCTGGATACCCTGCGCTGAGTACTGCTACAATACCCACATTCATAACTCATCCCAAATCTCTCCCTATCAGGCACTGTAAGGAAAAGCTCCTCCAACCTTGTTCACCGATGCTCCTCATACTGCAAGAGTGCAGGGTGCTGAAGAAGCTTTGCTTAGTAGAGAACTAGGGATGTGGTTCTACAGTTGTTGAAAGACAACTTGGCTGGGGCACAGAGTAGGATGAAAGTCAAGCCAGACAAACATAGGGTGGACAGGGTGTATCAGGTTGGCGATTTCGTTTATCTAACAAGGGTGTATTGGATTGAGATTTCAAAAGATTTTAAAAAAATTGAGAATCCTAGTATTTAAGGGAACTATGGGGAATTCGCCTAAAACTTTGACTAGGATTTATAAGGATTTATAAATAGTTTGATGGAATTCTTATTATGAATTTGATGGAATTCGATGACATAAATTTCAAGATATATGACTGACTTTTTTGTTTTATGTGACTCTGTTTGGTGTTGCTACATACGAACAAAGAGTGTTTGACTCGAAAGTATTGTAAGCAAAAGTGCTGTCGAGACTGAAAAGCTCTTCTCAAAAAGTTAAAGCAAGTCTTGAGGTTAGGAAACAAAAAAAGGAAAAGTGAACCCCATTTCTGAACAAGTGTTATGTGAAACGCGATCTTAATTGAATTTTTAGCAAACAACTATTCTAAGCAAAAAATGCTTCTTCTTTTTTTTTCCTCTTTTAAAGTTCAACAAAAGTACTTTTGGGATCTTGTAAGCAATACTTACAAGATCTTGAACCATGGGAGTAGTAATTGTTGAGTCGAGGAGTGCCAGCTGTTCCAGAAAGTTTTCAGCATCCCGCATGTTACCATCAGCTTTTCGAGCGATAAGCTGGAGAGCGTCATTACTGAATTCAATTCCCTCCTAAGTTGCAATTCTCGAAAGTTTCAACATGACATCTCCATCTGTAAGCTTGGAGAAGCTAAAATTTTGACATCGAGAAGAAACAGCTCTAGGAAGTTTGCTTGCATCCTCCAATATCAATACAAAGACTAGAGATTCACATCTCCTCTCTTCCATCGCCCGTGTTATGTTCAGTATTTCCTCCCCCCACGGCCAAGATTCTTCAATGACAAAAATATTGAGAAAACCCGAAGCTGATGGGCTGCTACTTTGGATCATAGTTGGAATCTTTTCAACGCACCAACTTTGATTTCCAGAGCACAAATGTGCGGTGTGCAGTGTATGCTTGCAGCCTGTGCATGCCCAGCATGGTCCTAGACTGGAAATGGAATCACCAAGAAATTCACAGTTCAAAGACATTGCGAATATTTTTGCTACAGATCTCTTGCCAGTTCCTCCAGGTCCATGGAAGAGATACAGAGGGGAGATTCTTTTTCGTCGAACAGCATTGGTGGGTGCTTTAACAATCGTGCCATGGCCAACGACATCCTTAAACACCTTTGGCTGGTATTCTCTGCTTATTCCCCTGTTATTAATGGTCGATGGATAAGTTGCATTTGGGAGTTGGGCTCTTCTTCTTCTACTACAACGTTATTTCTCATAGGCCTCTTCCCCTGTGACCTTGCCAAAACACGAGCAGAAGCAATGCTCCTAGTTTTGTAAGTACAAGCTGAAGGGGACTTCGACTGTGTTAAATTCATGTCGAAAATACTTAAGGGAAGTGGGTATCTTTATAACAATCAATAGTATTTTCATCAAAAAAGCTATGTCGAAAATACTTAAGGGAAGTGGTAAAACAAAATATTAACTCTATAAATGCCTCTAAATTCATGTTAGTTTTGATAAATCCTTCCATTGGAACAAATGAATGGTGATGTGCCTGTGATTCCATATTATATCAAGTATGAACGAAATTCAAATAAAGGAAAGCTGAGAATGTCAGCAAATTTAACTGTTAATCCATCATCCAAACATCATAATCCATCATTTGTTAAATAACAATACAAAACTAATGGAGAAGGTAATCATATAACAGATCACCACAATCACAAGAAAAATGCTAACAGAAGTCGCACATATGCCATGTCTAACTTTAAAAAGTATATTCAATAGCAGTACAAAGCATTTCACAGAACTACTAAATCATAACAATGACAGTAAGGAATCATAAAATCATAAACGTATAAAAGAAAAATTAAATCTAGTAATGTAAAAACATATATAGTCACTTATTAGTAAGATTTGAATTGATGTTCGGTAATTTCTTTGCTCATCTTTGACTCCCATCAGCAATTGCATTTGTCCACATATCTGATGCAATACTAGCTCTCCACTGATTCCTTTCCTCTCGTTGTTGCTCTTGGGTGTGAAACATGTGGTCATAATCATTTTCTTCATTTTCTGGCAGTGAAGGCTCATCTTCTTCTTCAATAGGAAACTCATCAGAACGACAATCCTTACGAAGAAAATTGTGCAAACCGGCATAAGCTAAGACTAATTCTGTTTGTGTCCTATACCGAAATGGAGGTGGTGACTTAAAAATTCTGAACCTCGATTTGAATATACCAAATATCCTCTCAATTGTATTTCTCAATGAAGCATGGCGAAGATTGAACAACTCATTTGCAGTTTCAGGATGACGACCTTGACCATTAAAATCTTGGAGATGATAACGCACACCTCGATAGGGAGCTAAAAACTGGCGACGATTTGCAAATCCACAATCCACTCGAAAATATTTGCCTAAATGGACACAAGATGCAGATATTACTACTTACCTATAACGCAGGATAATGAAAAGTTAAAAAAACAAAAGGTATACCTTCTGGCATTGTAAGTCTATTGTCTAACCTTGTCAAAGCATCTGTTAGTACTTTTGAATCATTAGCTGAACCTTCCCATCCACTAAGAACATATATGAATTGCAAATCAAAGTCACAAGCAGCTAATACATTTTGAGATATTTTTCCATGACGATCATGAAAGCTGCTTGCTTCAGGTCCTATCACCATTGTTGGTATATGTGTGTCATCCATAGCTCCAATGCAATCCTAAATATATACAAAATGAGTATAATAACCATAGTAACATCATCAACAATACTTATAATAATTATAATAGTACCGAAAGAATTATCAATTTGAAACAATTATCAATTGATATTACCTTAAAGTAAGGGTAAAACCTTGTACTTTCCCATATTTTAGGAGCGACACTAGATGCAGGTTTAGCCATCATATCAGGTGTTATTGTATTTAAAGCCCTCAAAACTTTGTTGAAATTTTGGCTTGCTGTGAAATGCGATCGATCAAATGTGACATGAGTTTGACAATAACGAGAATTCTGACCAATTGTGAGTAAGAATGTTGCAACCATCTCCTCCACACTAACAAATCTTGTATCTTGCAAGTTTGTTTTCACTCTAAGAATACAGCATAGCTTTTGAAACACATCAGGATACATTCGATATACCTGGCGGAAGTGTTCAGGATCATCACATAACGCATTATGCAGATATTCATCTCCGGTCCTTGTAATTCTTCGTCGTTTTAGTGGACGTTCAACATGATCTTCATGTATGATAGCCATTAACGCATTGAGCACGTCAAGTATGGCTTGTATTGCCATAGTCAATAACATAATAACTTCATTATATTCATTTTCCATATCCTCATCTTCTCTTTCTTCCTGAATTTGGTGGACTCCTATTTCTCTCGTAACTTCTTCTCCCTCCATTTTCCGTCCTAAAATATAAAGCCAATAACATATTAATTAGAGAAGAGACAAAACAAAATATCATCCAATACTTATATAGGTCCAAAATCACAAAACAAAATATCATCCAAAACTTATTAGCCAATAACATTCAATAACAAATATCATCCACAATGTCAAATATATTTAGTCTAAAAACACTGTCCAAAATCATAAAACAAAATGATACGACTGCGATCAATTCAAATTATATGCTATCCAATCTGAGCGCTGAATTCATTTTTTATTCCCATCTTCGGAACTAGTTCGAGCACTTTAAAAGGAGACTGATTGTGCAAGTTTGGGATCTCCTTGATAGCATCCCAAAGATTGTTATTTTTCTTCTCTGTGTCCCTTTTCTCCATTAGACTATGCATTCCTTGAATTTCTGTGGTAATAACTTTGATTGATAGCATGCCCGATGCTACTTGTTCATAAAGATCGGTTCGTGCATTGACAGTTGATCTACACTTTTCTTCATTTGAAGTTTTACATTTCTTTCTTGGAATATATTTCTCTTTTGGAGGCTTCTCTAGGGAAGTTTTCCATATGGCAGCCTCCAAGTTTGTGTCTTCAAAAGCTGATGAACTAATATATCTTGGTGGTGTATCCTCAAGCACAACCACCTCCTGCCTAACAGGTCCAGCTACCTCCTTCATAACAGGTTCTGCTTCATTTATTCTAGCATCAGTACTATTACCAAGTCTAACTGAGTGTCTTCCAGAAGCCATTGATTTGCCAAATATAATGGTCAAATACTCATAGTCTGCAAATTTTTTATCACGAATATTTCTTGAAGCAGTTGGATGACCCTATAAACAAAATTAAATTCAGTGGAGTGTAACAAAAATATCAATACATAATGGCACAAAAATATGATAATGAAATATCTAACCTGAAAATAACTCTCCCATATCTCATCTGGAGCCTCCATCAGCTTTGTTTGTGGATTCCATCCAAATCCAGAAGAATGACGTTGAAGATCAGTAATACTGCTGTAACGCTTCTTTAATGTCTTCATACGATTCTTATATTGGTCATAAGTTATGTTGCACCCAAGGCTTCCATTAAGAATATGAAGTACTTCTCTCTCTACTTGTTTCTTGTTTAGCACACCACTTGAATCACGACCTCCCTTTATAACAACATTATATAATAGCTCTAGTAACATAACATTCTCACGTTCACTCTAAGAGTTATACTTATCTTTTTTGCTTGCCACTACCTTCTCCGGAACTTCCCATCTATAATGTCGTATACAATCAATAACACATGAAAGGAAATCACATTCTATTTACCTCATGGCTATATATATATATATATATATATATATATATATATATATAAAATAACATATGGAACCATACAGTTGTAGACTAACATCTCTTTTTTAAGTCAATCAATTTAATACATGATTCAATTGTAAAAGTAAACATCACAAAGTGTCTATATTTAAAGCACCTATCGGATGTGAATATGAGAAGTAGCAACTCAAATATGTGTCCTACGTGACTTCTTAATTATCAAACTGAATAGATTCAAAATTAGCATGCAGCATTATGCAGTGACTTCTTAATTATCAAACTAGTTTTGATAATTAATTTCAGTTTCACCTATGTTTTCCAAATTAATCTTTTAGTAACTGTGTATCCAAGTAAAAGTAATAAGTTGCTCTGCTATGTTGATACTTTGATACTTGATACCTGCTGTGGATTAGTAACTATACTTTCTAGCGTACGTGTTTTTTTGGTTGGATATATGTGGATGTGATTGTCCTTGTGGATTTGCATAAGCTGGTAATCAAAAGTAGAACTACTTGGTGTTTCATAGTCCACTCAAATTGTTCAATAGTTTGACACAACTGCTACTGTGTAAGATAGTTGTCAGCCTCTTTATAGTCTTAGCAGGTCTGAGGTTCAAATTATTCTTCATCAGGTTACATTTTATTTTCGTTAAAGAATAAAAATGTGATTGTAAAGCTCAGTTACTTGCTCTGCTAGATTTTACTACGTTTCTAGCGTGCAATTCACGTGATCATTTGGTTGGATATATGATGAGATTGTTCTTGTGGATTTGCATCAACTTTGGTAATCATGGCCAAATACTACAATATGCTACTAAGTGACATAACAATCTTCACTGTACACGCTCTCTCAAATTGTTTAACAGTGGACTGTAAGTTGCAAGTAATACTGTAGCCTAATGTTCTTCCAGTACAATGAATTAGCCTAATGTTATATATCTAACTGATGAGAAAATACATATGTTCTCGAGCACTAGCATCCTGATTCTTTTAACTTTCAATTTTCTAGAACTTGATCTCAGAAATAATTTCACATATATACAATTGATGTAGCCAAAATAATAGAATTAACATGAAAAAAAAGGGTTCTTTAATGACAACTGTTCCTGATTTTAGGTACAGTTCTGGATTAATTATTGACAAATTTTTTTAGGATAAAGTCATGAAACCCCAGTCATGAATCCCCCCAAATCGTTTGAGCTAATAATTAAAAATTTTCCTGCTGTAAAATTCTACTCACTTCCTATTGTGAAGAAGAGTTATGATCATCACCACCACCACCACTTCCCTCTTCCTTTCTCCTTCCTCGTTCCTCTTTCCTTCCTCTTACACCCATTCACAATCACTTCCTAAAGTATATTCTCTTTCTAATTTTCATCTCCACCACCACCTCCTCTTCCACCCTCTTCCTTATACACCCACTGCATCCAACATCTCCTCTTACCATTTTGCAACAACCATCAACACATCATGCTCCTTCCCTTTTTGCAATAACCCAATTCGTAGGTCAATTGAGTTTTTTTATGAATTGCATGTTTATAACTCAAAGGTTTAATCTCAATATCAAAGAAAATATTGCACATTGACAGAATCTTGAATAAAATTTTCAGTGATTAGAAGGAAGATTTTCGTTGGTAGGATTTTTGTTAACTAGGGTTTTGTGTGGTTTTCTAGGGTTTTTGGTGGCGATGACGAAAGATGGTGGTGTTGGGGAAAAATATACAAAATCTGTGGATGCAAAATCATGCTAATGAAAAAATATACAAATACTGAAAATCAATACCTTCACAAGAGAGGTGGATGCAACTAGCCGCTTGCACTGTGGGGAAGGAAGAACTAGGGAAGGAAGAACGTCTACTTGAAAGTTTCTACGGAGAAGGTGAGAATTGCAAAGGTTTTTGGTATTTATACCTCAAACACTAGATTCCATCTAAATCCTCCAAATTCTCAATTCTACCAAAATCAATAACTTTTTGAATACACCGAGAATTAAATGGGGTCATTTAAAATCTTAATTGAATACACCGAGAATCGAATAGAATCACTTAAAGTCTTAATTGAATACACTGTGACTTTTATAAACTCCTTTAAAATCCTAATTGAATACACTAGGATTTTAACATTCTTTTAAATTCTTTTCAAATTCCAATCCAATACAGCCCCATAAAGCTTCAACCTTATAAACATGTTTTTGTTTGTGGGCATAGATTCACAAGTTTTCCTTGTATTATGGCCCTTATTCCATCATTGAGAAGCTGGGTTCAGTTGCATATAGACTCCAGCTCCTTGATGAGGCCAAAATCCACAATGTGTTTCATATTTCTCAGCTCAAGTCTCATGTTGGTCAAGCTCCTGTGTAGTCATCTTCTTTGCCTAGGTTCTATGCTGATGCTGCTCCTGTATGTTGGAAAATTTTGAATAGGAGGATAGTGTCCAAGAGGGGTATTGTTGTCTCTGAGAAATTGGTACAATGGCAGGGCTGCAATGAGTTGAAGACAACTTGGGAGAGCTTTTGGGATGTCTACTATAGGTTCTCTTCCTTTCAGAACACTATGGATGCTTCTTTTGATGGGGAGAGGAATGATCCAAGCTCTAGCACTTCTCTTCGATCCCTAATGGCGCCACTGAGTTCGAGTCTGGGTCATGGTAGTTCAAACAATAGCAGCTGCACTTTGTTTAGGAATAGAATAATATTATTACATATCAGTCCCTAGCTGTTGCATATCAGTCCCCGAGATATTATTCTTTTCTATTGGTTTATTTGCTTAAATGTGTTCTTTCTTTCATTTTAGTCCTTGTACGAATAGTGTGTGTTGCACGTATAAGACATGTGTCTGTATGTGGGTGTATGTTGAGTAATTGGTGTGTCCTAACCTCCAACTGCCTAATTTCCAGTGTGAAGTTCATGCACTGCACATATTCAGTTGGAGAAGAAGTATAAAAACCCCACCATGTAACAAAACCCATTCTATTAATAGAAATCAAGACATTTGTCAGTTGTTCATTATCTTCTTCCTTATCTCATCTTGGTCCCATACCCTTGGGTTGTGCAAGTCTGATGCCGAGAAGACTACCCCTTGCGTCCAACTACGCCGCCGGAGGTCGAGTTGGAACGATACATGACCTTTTATGCAAGATAGTTATTGCTTTCCATTGCAAGAAATCAATGCTTTTTCGTGAGAAATTGCAAGATAGCATGCTGCATATTGTACATATACATGGGAAATGAGGTGGTTAGCATGCTGCATATTGTACATATACATGGAAAATGAGGTGGTTTCACACATATTTGGGAGTGGTCGACTTCACACCTCCTAGGTTATAATAGTACATATTATACGTGCATAACATGTAAAATCTTTTAAGTTAGATAAATTTCCAATATTTTTGAAGATAATTAAAATAATTTGATTAATTATTGAACTTTTTAATACAATTTTTAAATTAAGAAATAGCCTTACCAAAAATCCGATCATGCTGATTTGGCCGATACCGATCCCGATACCAAAAAACTTATCAACTTAATATCATTCCTAATACCAAGATCTTGAACCTTGCATAATATAACCATGACAATGTAAAACAATTGCTATCGATGATAAATGCATTATAAATCTGAAGTTTGCCTAGAAAAAATAGGAAACTTGTCCAAAAAGTTGGAGAAAAAAGGAAAGAATGTTGATAGGATGAGCAACTATGTGTTCAAAGATGAAACAAGTTTATCCGTGAGAAAGAATGACATTACTTCAATTTTGGATAAAATGAGGGATGTCTCTTTGAGATGTTTTGGACACCTTCATGGGATACTCTTTAGTGTGTCTATTTGGGGAGCATTAGGCTTGCAGTTGAAGACATGGCAACTAGTAGTAGTCAGGGCCGACACTGAGTTTCCGGGGATCCGAGGCGAAAGGCTCAAATAATTATTTTTGGAGGTCCCTAATTATAATTTCTTTTCTTACGCGTAAAATTCATACTTATATTTATAAGAGGATTACAAATTTAGGGCACCTAAAATTTTTTTACAAAAAATCTAGAAGCTGAGGTGGCCGTCTTACCTGACTCAAGGTGAGGGCCGGCCCTAGAAGTAGTACTAGCATTCAGATCAAATAAACCTATTTGAATCTATAATTGACAATGATAACACTACTTCAAATCAGTTTTGTCTTTATTCACATTTTTAAAACAGAGGAGCCCATATTGCCTCAATTGCATGATATTTGGACTTTCACCACCCAAAATTAGAGATATAGGATACTACTTTGTGAAGGAAACTAATAAAGGATGGTCTTATCATATCATAGCTTGTTTAACATCACGAAAAGTTTCCATCTACAACAGCAATATGTAAAGGTGTTGACTTTTAGTTTGGTGTGCACAAAATGTGCCAACTTATAGTAATAAGTTTGAATTTAGTGTATAAGATTTTCAGGATCAATTAACACTAAGAAAAGATCCAAGAGAGATTCATAAATATACAAATAAGAAAAGTAATAAAGGAAGATTGCATATACGAGTAAAAGAGGAAGTTATTCAAAAGGATTTCTCAATTAATTGGTCTCCAAGCAATCTATCAAGACTGGATTTTTAGTAATATTTTCGTGAGATTATTATTGTATATGATTGATTAAAGATGGATTAATTTATGGTAAGAAAACAAAGTGGATCCGAATTATACAGCCAAGACCGGTCGACCGTACATAATGTCGGTTGACCGCATCACAGTCGACCGCAACATTAGTTGCTTAAGACAGCGGTCGACTTTTCATCTCTCTAGCTACGCCAGAGAGCTGAACGGTCGACCGCACGTTTTTAACGATCGACCGCAACTTGAGCTGTATACTGTTTTGGAATGTATCGTTTTTATTTTTGATCGATACACTTCCTTTTCTACTTAAGAGAATGAATCCACTGTGTCTTCCCGACCGATCACTTCTGAGAAAAATATTTTGAAATAATCCTTCGATAATCAATCCGAGTGTTAGCGTGAATTTGATTGTATTCTTCAGTCATGATCTCAAAACGATCTTGAGTTTTCTTTCTATTTCTTTTCTACTTCGGTGAGATTGACGGGACTTGGATTAGAAGTCTTGTGGGTGAATACATCTCTCGGCCTGAATCTGAGAATCACTGTATTAAGGGTTTTGAGTATAGTGGAACGCTTGTGGTGGAGAATTGCTACAAGTAGGTGGTGTGGACGTAGGCCTGGGGGTCGAACCACGTTATATCGCTGCGTCATCAGTGTTTACGTTTCTTGTCCCTCTTGCATTTACTTTATTTCTTGAATTTTTTTTTAATTCCGCACAATCACCCTATTCACCTCCCCTAAGGGTGATTCACAGTGGTATCAGAGCGAGGTGAATATAAAAAGCTTAAAAGCTTAAGCGAAATGTCTAATGGCTGAAATCCCTCCTCCCCAAAACATGTACTCATCGGAGCCTGTCGTCTCCAATGGGACAAGTCTTACACGATCACCATTTTTTGATGGGAAATGCTATGAAGTCTGGAAAGTTCGTATATCTCATTTTTTACAGATACTCGGAGAAGAGGTATGGAAAGTATGTATTAACAAAATAGAAATTCCAGTTAGCGATGGAAAGAAGGCATTCACACCGGCGGAGTTGTCCCTCAAAACGCAAACTCCAAAGCCATGACAGCTCTGTATGCAGGGATGAATAATGAAGAGCTAATGCAATGCGGGCGTAACTGCAAAACAGGCTACGAGATCTGGAACAACATGCTGAAGTGGCATGAAGGAACCTGCTTCCGAGGTAAAAGCTAAAATGAATTTGTGTTTTTTATAAATTTGATGTGTTCCGTATGTTGCCAGGTGAAAATGTTGACCAAATGCTCGCCCGTTTCGATATAATTGCCCATGAGCTTGAGAGCTTGGGTAAGGGGCTTGATGATGACCGAAAGGTCGAAAAGCTCATAAGTTGTCTCATGCCAGAGTGGAATGTTTAGGCCGCGGCAATGAGAGAGACTCTCGAAGAGAAGGGATTTGACTACTATACATTTCAAGGAAAGCTAAAAACGTACGAGATGGAAATGTCGGAGACCAAAAGATACAGACAAAACGTAGGGATTAAACCAATGACTGAAGATAAAATCATTGCACTAAAGGCAGATAAATCATGTCCATCAAAATCAGAGTCAGACCATGAAGAATCAGACGAAGATTTCACGCGGCTAATTAAACAATTCTGTAAGCATCTCAAACGCAAAAAGTACAGCAGGTCACAAGGTAAAAGGGACAAAGACAAAAATGATGTATGCTACAAATGCAACAAGTCAGGACATATACGCCCAAACTGTCCCCTATCAAAAGGTAGGAACAAAGATTATCATCACTCCAATTCAGGATTGATAAAGAAAGTGTTGAAGGCAGCATGGTTGGACTCAAATTCAAGTGAGGATGAGAAATATCACAACAATGTCGCTTCATGGCTCTTGGGAATGGTAAGGTGTAATCACCATCTCAAGAAGAGGTAATCGAAGAACCCACTTATGATGAGTTAGTAGATGTGTAATGGATTAAAAGATTATGCTAAGAAATTGAGTCGTGAACTAAGACAATATAAACAAATTCCAAACGAATCTCATGACTCTTGTATCGCTAAAAATCAAACACTGAAAAATAAAAATTCCTTGATCATTGAAAAATTCGAGTAATTTAGAAAAGATCATGATGTATTGCTAGAGGAAAATGAACTCTTAAAAAAACAAATTCAAGAATTAGCAATACATGATGAACACTTGAGAGAAATTCATGAGAAGTATGTTTATATTGCTAAGCTCACTGATGATTTAAAAGAATGTAAAAGAAAATTTGATGAAGTAGTGCAAGGATGTAATGAGGCTCTCGAACAAAATAGGATTCTTGATGCTACCTTAGACACTCTTCGTTGGAACACAAAAGACGATGGGACTAGGAAAAGACTTTGTAAAATGGTAATTAAGCTCGAGAAAATTGTTGAAAAATATGAAGGGCCCAGTTACCTTATTACAAAGAATTCAAGATCTTATCACGATAATCGAGGGCTTGGTTACGAAGAGCCAATATACCATCAAAAATTTAAATCATCATGTCATACACACATGCATAGTCACCAATATAATTACAAATCAACTCAAACTATGCAAGTGTGCATGACCCAAGGCATAATCGTATCACATGTCACTACTACTGTAGATTAGGACATATTTCTTATAATTGTGCTTTAAAAAGGAATACTAACTTCGTTTGGATAAAGAAGAATACAAGTGCAGGAACAGTACCTACTTGGATACCTACTAATCTTAATGTAGGTACATCAATGTACTTCACCTAAAGATCGGTAGCACCTTGATAGTGGATGCCTAAAGCTCATGACGGATGAATACAACATTTTTGCATCACTATCAAGAAAAGAAAGGGAAGAACATATCTTTTTAAGGTAAAACGATTTTAGTTTAATTCTTTGTCTGGTAAGCAAATTTAAACTCATTTCACTCGACTATTTGATATAAGTTACATAGTCACTTTTAATATCATATAGACATTTGCTAACATTTTTTTTTCAAAAAGAGGATATTATTCTTGAGTATGTCTCAACTAATTCACAATCTGCTGATATTTTCACTAAACCTTTACATGAAAAACGTTTTTTTTTAACTTCTTGAGAGGCGCATTAAATGTTATTGATTTTTCCACCTAAAAACTTTTTGTTTGGGTCGGTCGACTGTGTGGTCGACCGGCTTAGTCTCAGTTTTTTATCATTTTTCGACTCTCTAGTTTGCTTATTGCGGTCGACTGTACAGTCGACCGGCATGCTCTCTATCGCTTCTGTTGGTTTTTCGGTCGACCAGCATACTCTCTGACTTTGTTATAAAATTGATTTCACTCAAGTGTATCTGCTCTGTTTTGTGTTTCAGTTTTGCGATCGACCGGTCTACTTTCTGGGGCTAATTTTGAATTTGATGTTGCGATCGACCGACCGGTCGACCGGCTCCTCCTTTGAGCCTATCTTTCAACTTCTTTGAAAATATCAAATTCCTCACGTTTCTAAGCTCTTTATTCATCGCTGGTGTGTATTTACACATTTCTAAATCCCTCTTATGCCTATAAATCCAACTCTAACTCTCCAACGATTATAAATTATCCTCTATTTGATTATGCAAATCGGCATCTACTCCTTCGGATTATTCTTATATTTCACAAGCTGTAGTCGACCGTGTGGTCGACTAGTATGCTCTCTGGATAGTTTTTGCTCTCTCTCTGATCTTGTTTTTCAAAATTTTATACAATCAATGATTTCTTTATTTCTTTGTTCCTTTCATGTGTATTTGGAAGAATCTCAAATGTATGATATTATGTAGAGCACTCACTATACATCAAAGAGTTTCGTTATCAACGGTATCATGTAAGAAGATTCTCTTCCATATTAGTCTAAATTTGTAATATCCTCGAATGTGCCTCTTCATTATTTTAATTGATGATTGGTTTTACGAACTTTCCAAGGATTATTTTACTTCTGTCTCCTATGTCTATCCCCTCTTGGTGTGTTCCAAAAAGGGGGAGAATGTTTTTAGAAAGTTTTCAAACGATTTCAAACGATTTCATGAATTAATACTGTCATTCCTCTCTGATAATTGTTCATTAAGTTCTGTATTACATGTGATATTATATTAAGGGAGAGTATTCGCTCTCTTAAAAGCTTTTTCTATATGAAAATCTATTTTACAGGATGTACTAAATTCAGGGGGAGATTTACATACTTTGTCTTAATTTTCAAACATTCGTGCATGTTTTGTTTACACCAAAGGGGGAGATTGTTGACTCTTAGTTTGGTGTGCACAAAATGTGCTAACATATACTAATAAGTTTGAATTTAGTGTGTCAGATTTTCAGGATCAATTAACACCAAGAAAAGATTCAAGAGAGATTCACAAATATACAAATAAGGAAAGTAATAAAGGAAGATTGCATATACGAGCAAAAGAGGAAGTTATTCAAAAGGAGTTCTCAATTAATTGGTCTCAAAGCAATCTATCAAGACTTGATTTTTAGTAATATTTTCATGAGATTTTATTGTATATGATTGATTAAAGATGGATTAATTTATGGTAAGAAAACAAAGTGGATCCGAATTATACAGCCAAGACTGGTCGACCGCATCACAGTCGACCACAAGTTTAGTTGCTTAAGATAGCGTTCGACCTTTCAACTCTCTAGCTACACCAGAGAGATGAACGGTCGACCGCACGTTTTTTACGGTTGACCGCAACTTGAGCTGTATACTGTTTTGGAATGTATCGTTTCTATTTTTGATCGATACACTTCCTATTCTACTTAAGAGAACGAATCCACTGTGTCTTCTCGACCGATCACTTCTGAGAAAAATATTTTGAAATAATCCTTCGATAATCAATCCGAGTGTGAGCATGAATTTGATTGTATTTTTCAGTCAAGATCTCAAACGATCTTGAGTTTTCTTTCTATTTTTTTCCACTTCGGTGAGATTGACGGGACTTGGATTGGAAGTCCTGTGGGTGTAATAGGTCTCTCGACCTGAATCCGAGAATCACTGTACTAAGTGTTTTGAGTATAGTGGAACGCTTGTGGCGGAGAATTGCTACAAGTAGGTGGTATGGATGTAGACCTGGGGGTCGAACCACGTTATATCGCTGCATCATCTGTGTTTGCATTTCTTGTCCCTCTTGCATTTACTTTATTTTACTTTACTTTATTTCTTTATTTTTTTTTTAAATTCCGCATTATCACCCTATTTACCCCCCCCCCCCCCCCTAAAGGTGATTTACAAAAGGAAAATCGGAGCATATTTCCCCTTTGCGAGATACACCTTACTATAACAAGAAACAGAAACTGTCACGCCCCGCTTCCAAAAAATACGGAACACAAGCACGTGATATTAACCCAGTGAATGACAACATCATCCATAAGTTGTTCATCCGTTCAACTCAACAATATAATCAATACAAAATATTTGCACAGGCAATAATAACAATCACATGAACAAATAATACTTGGAATAAAATAATACGAAATATCCAAATACAATAATCCAACATCTGGAAACAAATAATAATATCTAGGTCATAAGCCCAATACCATAGTAAATTCAATCACAATAAAAATATGTCTCAATACAATAAGTCCATGAAATAATAATCAACTATAAAGCAATAAATCTTTAGAAAGCTTGTTCTCTAATTCCAGCAGGCAATTCTCCTTCATTACCTGTGAACACTTCATCTAAAAAGAAGAGAAAAATTGTCCTTAGAGTAAGTCATAGAAAGCAAGTAGAGAAAGCAAAGAACAATGGGATAACGATATAACAATGAATTCAGTGGATCAATATGAATCAATAACATGGGATGATAATAATAATTAATATCAATAATAATCGATGCAATGGTTATAAACAATGATTTAATATTTGATAACAATATTCAATGGTCGATGTTAATAATATTCGATATCAATAGAAACAATGATGTACAATATGTAATGTCGATGTAGTGTCAATTCTTAAGTCTATTAATCATTTTTAATCCTAACTAATGCGCGTAGTACTGCATCTCATTCTACAGGTTCGATGCATACGATCAATTTTGTTTAGACTCTAGTGGTGAATTCAATAGATAATGTATCGATACAATAATCACTGATATGATAACAATATTGTGCACGATACATTCACTGATTCACTGATACACTGATACACTGATACGATACACGAAAGATTGGGGTACCGTAGTCAGCACTCCAACAATCAATCGATAAAATACTGGCCGACACAATCACTATATGATTTACTATCCAAGTCAATTTCTTAAACCCCGGCTTGTTAATTATTTTATCAATGCAACAATACAATATGCAATTTGAGACATGAGATGAACAATAACATCAATAGAGGAACAATAAGATGATAACTTGGATTGGACGATTAAAATGATGACAATAACACATTAGGATCATGCAACAACATATATACTTCAATTCATGCAATACTATGATATAGGAATAATTATATTAAGAAAATCTGGAAAACGAATTTCTGGACAGAAAGAGGTAACTGTACAAAAATCAGTTTTCCCACTGCTACAGAAATCGAAAATTAAAACCGTCAGAAATTCAGAAAACTGCACTTCCACATGATTCCAACGCATATTTAAAATATAAAATCTGACAATAGTAGCTAGGTCAAATACATCATTCTTTATAGATTATATGTTCAGACAGAAAATCAACATCATGTTATTTTATTTTTAGAATCAGGGAAAACTCAATAGTAAAATCATCAAAAATATTCATTACACTCCTAAACATGTTATCTAACATTCTGAAAATTATCAGAGCAATATTTTAATATTAAATTAGCCTTTGAATAGATTGAACGTGAAACATACAAGAATCTGAAATTCAGAAAATAAAAACACAGCAGTAGTAAAATCATCATAACTTTTGCAATACAACTCGGAATTCTGTGATTCAAGATGTTCTGGAAACTAGAAATATAGGGCTACAACTCTTGTTCAAAAAGTTATTTAATTCGATTTCAATTACTGGGTCGAAAACGATAGGCAAAATCTAGACAGTAAGTAACATACAGATTTTTGATGTTTTTCATGAAATAAATTGATTAAATATGATGGGTATCGATTCTACAATCAACCAATCTTATAATCAGCACGATGGGTATGATAGCATGGTAAATACAATTAAAACACACACATACACTATTTTAACAACAACCAAACCTCAATCGATCATTAAAACATACGACCTAGCAATAAAACCACGATAGATTATTTGTGCGATGATTATATACATAACCCTATTAACGATACTATATGAGTACACGAAAGATTCAATCTTTGGAGTCAAAAGTGACATGAAGTCGATGATATTTAGGTTACCTTGTGTAAACCCTCAATATACTCAACGAAAGAGAAGAACAATATACAATTTGATCTACTTGCAAGAATTTCAATAAAAAGTTGAATTTGATATATGATTCAATTCAAGAGGAAAAGTGAGTTGCCTTATTGACGATTAATTTGAATACCAAGAATAACGGGATGAGAATCCCGGAGCAATGACACAAATCCGCAACAACACGTGTAATACACAATCCCATGAACGCACTCTGTCACGCCCCATTTTTCAAAAAAGAATACGGAATATGGATACGCAATAAAAGCCTAGCAAATGATTTTCATCATCCATAAGCTGTTCAAGAATCTTTACAACATTCCCAAGAATTATCAGAGTCGGAAGCAAAAGTATCAACCAACATGCACATATAAACCAAAATACCAACAAAAATACTTGAAACCAAATATATAAATCTCAAATAGTCATGATCTGAATAAAACAAATATCCTGGGTCATATTGCCCAAATACAAGAATAAATTCAAGTAATCAAATACAATATTGTTCAAGCAACTACAAAATAATAATAATAATAAATTCCAGCACTAATACTTCATGTCACCAATACCGTCTGGAACCTGTTCTCCAAAATATGCAATTCAACATTTACAGGAAAGTGGGAAAGAGAAAACAAGTACCTGTCAATTGCAAGTTACGAACCGCTTGTAATGCAGGATACAAGTACATGGGGAAAACTAACTAATAGTATGGAATAAGCATGATGTCAAATTAAACAACTAGCATGGTAAGGTGAACAAGTATCATGTAGCATATATCAAGAGTCGAGTAACCAAGTATCATGTAAACAAACATCAAGTGGCAAGTATCGTGTAATCATGTATCAAGTGTCATGTATCAAGTCTCATGTAAACAAGTCTCATGTATCATGTAGTCAAGTGTCAAGTAAGCATGTATCATGTTTAAGTATCATGTTCAAAGCTTGTAGTGATTACTATCTAGGTAGCACTTCATGCAGCCCACCTTACATGGTTCCTACAGCAACCAGTTTCACTTTAGATTTTATAGTGGACCATAGAGGGCAGTGTACTCAGGGACAAGTATCAAGTAATTGAGCTCCAAGCTCCAAGTATCATGTATCATGTATCATGTAATCATGTGTCAAGTTGTGCAAGTGGCAAGTAACGTGTCTTGCTTACAAGTGTCAAGTAATCACGTGTCAAGTATCATATCTCAAGTCATCACGTAGGATCAATGGATCCCCTTCCGAGTACACATTTCTGAATTATCCAATATTAGATCTGTCCCTTAAATCCCGGCTTGATTATTTATTATTAATGTCAAACAAGCATGTATATGTGCAAAACATCTCAAGAATTACATGGCATGATCATGTGACAAGATAAATATGTACAAGTGCAAGATAGTTCATAAAAGAATAAAATAGCCAAATCTCTAGTTCAGGACAGCAAGACCATACTGTAGTAAAATAGTGATTTCCAGTGTTACAAACATGCAAATCTAAATCTGTCGAAACTTCCAGAAAATCGACTCCCAACCAAATTCATCGAGTATAAATAAGTCATATAGTAATTCACAAAAGCATAGCTTAAAACTGATTTGAATACAGAAAACACGTCCAGCCAGAAATCAGGAAAACGAATTCAAGATCAGGAAAACAGCATGAAAACACCTCAAATAAATCTAGAAAAAATCTGGGGTATTCCCAGATATGTCCAGTATCTGAATATAAAGTTTTATTATTTTCCAGTAACATTAGATCAGTCATCAAAAATTAGAAAACATCAATAAACGATAGTTTGGCAAATCTGGAATTTCCAACACTGCTGTACGAAAATAATAATATCTCGCAAACCGTGAAATGAAATCCAAATCCTCCAAAGGAAGATGAAAATAGACAAAATATGTCAACTTTCATATTTCAAAAACATTTTTCATACAGTAGAAGGAAATCGGATGAAAATACGATTCTTTACAGAACAGCGAGCAAAATACAACAAGTATAGCTTTCATGAACAAGCATGAAATGACATTTAAAACTCATCAATAAAATCCACCAAAATCTTGGGTAATCCCTAGATAGACATAGAAATACTGACCAAAGTTTCAGATCAAAATAATATTTGTAGCACAGGTATCAAAATAATTTAGTCATCAAAATCACCAAGAACGAAATCTGGAAATAGAATACACCTCTGTAGTAAAACAGCCATATCTCCCACATACGAAAACAAAATTGAACAAGGTCATAGGAGTTAAAAAGAAGACAAATTTCTCTACAAATCATATTTTATACTAAAATTAAGATTCTGACCTTAATATGGTCTAAATTACTGATCAAGACAGATCATCGGCAAAATACAGAATTTCCTCAAAAACCAAAATCAACATAGATCCAACGAAACTTAATGCAAACACAACCAAACATGAAATCGAGTCCACCAAGTGTCCAAGCATCATGAAATAGGGTAATTAACATATCTAAAACAAGTCTATCACATGGATCACAACAAATACTCAATTTCTCACAAAAATCCCACATATATGATCAAATCAAAAATGGGCAAAACCTAAGTTAATTCATGTCATATGTGTCGTGAGGCAACTATGGTCAAAACACTATAGAGACAATATCAACAAGGGGTTTCACACACAATTGTCTCTAGAACCCAACTACACTACAAGCGGTATTTTGACTTGTATCATACAAAGAAATTTGAGTACAAGTTACTTGACTTAATCGAAGACGAAACGTACACCAAGAATAATGGGAACGAATTCTCGGGTACGAACACGATTCCAACGGATCACGAACACAAGGAACAACAGATCACGAACACGATCGGACGACTGAGATCAAATGATCAAGAGATCAAGGCGATCGGATCAGATCAGAGAACTCTGATCGAAGATCAAGATCAAGATCAAGATCAATATGTGATCAGTATCTTGATGATGATGATGATGATCGGATCAGATCGACGGTCGGACGGCCACCAATCAAAGCAATCAAGAAATCCAAGATGATGAAAAGGATGGTCCAGATCAATTCTTGATGATCATGATGATCATGATCATGATGAAGATCGACGACCTACATTCAAACCATCAAACCAATCATCAAAACAGAGCATAGGGGAGGGGGAGATGCTCTGTAACTGGTCGGTGGGACGGCGGCCATGGCTGTCGACGGAGACAGCACAGAGGTGGCCGCAGGTGGCTGCGACGGTGCGAGGCAGGCGGCAGGACGGAACGGTGGTGCATTGGCTATCGAGGGGGCTCGACTGCTTCGATGGAGCGAGGCGCTACAGGAGGAGTGCACCGGCAGGGGTTGGCGCTATGTCAGAGAGAGAGGGTAGCGCTGCAGGAGGCGCGCAGGGTGCTGAAGATGCTGTCGCTGCTCTGGAGTCGGCTGAGGTCGTGACGCTGGAGCAGAACTGAGGGCGCTCTATTCGTCGACATCGAGGCGAGGCAATGCAGCGCAGGGGCTGTGAGGGGAGGCTACAGTCGCTGACGGAGGGCTGTCGAAGTCGCTGAGGGGATCGCGACAAGGAGAGGATGAGGGGAAGGTCGGGAGAGACAGGGGCAATGCAAGAATAAGGTAGGGGATGGGTTAAATGGGAGGTTGAAGGTGAGAGGGATGAGCGGCTGCATGGGTTTTTAGGGGATGGGAAGAAGGGTAATAGGCAGCTGAGGTGCATGGGGTAGATGAAGAGAACAAGGTAATTATAATGTGGGTATTAATAGGGTGGATATTAGGGTTTTGAGTGAACTGGGTACGAGTATATTGGTTAATGGGTTTGGGGTTATAATGGGTTGTTGGATTATTAGATTTAACGGGTAGGGCTTAATTGGATATTGGGTAATAGGGTATAGATAATTGGGTAAATGGGTTAACGGGTAGGGTAGGTTGTAGATGTGGGTTTGGGGTTTATTTAGGGTTGTAGGGTTTTAATAAGATATAGGTTTTAAATAAGATTTAAATAAAAGATCTGTAGCGCTCCGAATTTCCAATGTGATATCTTAGAAATACGTGGCACAATTCCCAGCATCAACTTCAATTGCAATAGTACACATAGCCAAAAACACAGATAATTTTTATTTCAACTTTGATTACAACAATCATTTACAAAACACAGCGGAAATACAAAACACCTTGAATTACATACTTTCTTTTTACAATACTTCTTTTACAAAATTTGCACAAAAGCTCTATTACATCAATTTATCTCAAGCATCCAAACCCCAAGCTCTAAGCAACAACAACCTATAAAACATAAGGCTAGAGATAACGCTAACCCCCAAAACTAAAGGGGTCAGCCATAACGGTGTGAGTGACATAAAAACAAAATAACATAAATAAAATATTAAGCATGGAGTCATCAACAACATGTATTAATCTCAAGAATAAACGAAATGAGAAATACCATTAAGTAACGCATGGAAACATCAAGGAATATAAGATAGAAAATAGTAATACATGAAAACATCAAGTGAATCTAGACTAAGTGTCAGGTGTAGAAAAACAAGAAAACACAAGCATAAAACTAAGTCAAGAAAACACAATCTCTATATGCTGACTCTCTGATGCATACTTGTCGGATTCTATGCATTCCATAGTACATAGGTCCGGTGAAAGCCCTTAACGATCTTCACTTTATAGGGATAACCCCTCTTTATGCAACTAACCCTACTACGGTGATGGAAAACAAGATCCAGAATACTCCGTGAATAGGCACCATAGCCCTCGACACGCAAGCATCATGTAAGATAGCTAAAAAATAATCGGAGAATCATCTCCCAAACCCGTGTACCCCACGAATAGGCTTGCAAGGCCCTCGACGTGTAGATACACTAGGTATATTCCGTGAATAGGCCTACCGATCCTCGACATGTGAATGCACCCTGCATGCTCCGTAAATAAGTCTGCAGACCCTCGACATGCGAACACACAAATGTCATCTCGAGACATAACAACAAACAGTCCTAGAACGCATCCGTTGGATGAACAAAACTATGAGCCTATACTTACGTTTCCCAAGTGTAAGACCCCGAAAAATAGCATATGACTATTTTGCATCGTAATCTGTGCGCAATTGAGAATTGCACGTGATTATGTATTTTTCTGATAACTATTATTTTTAATTGAGAAATATCAATTATTGTCTACTTTATTTTATAATTTTGTACGTATTATTACGAAGTAGTTTTAATGTATTTTGTATGGTTGGTATTATTAAAGTAGAGATTTGGGGCTTATTAAAAATATATTGAGAATTGGGGGCTTATATGAAATATTCCCTATTATAATTATTTACCTAATTATTTATTTATTCCTTTTATTAAACCTTCCCCCATCTTTTCCTTCTTCCTTCTCCTTCTCCTTCTCCCGTTTCTTTCCCAAACCGATGGAGAAGAAACCCCTCCTTCCTTGTTGTCTCATACGTGGCTTATTTGGCTCATATGTATATTGTTGTCTCATGCGCGGCTCGACTGGCCCGTATGGTCCCATACGTAGCTATTTAGCTCGTATGTGTTTTTGGTTACTCATATGTAGCTTCTTAGCTAATATGCAGTTTGTTGTGCTCATCTAGGGTGATATCATTGCCCTAGGGCTATCAACCATAAGACGTGTGTTTACCTTACTCCTAAGGGACTGTGGACTAGTTACTTCGCGGGTGTCGTCAGATCGTAACCGTTGGTTGATCGCGGACCGGAGTGTGACTAAATCCAAGTTCACGGTAGTAGAATACGTTCGTATTGCCGGGGTCTTGGATCGATAGGCCATGAACCGGATACTGAGGGATTCTGGTAAGTCTAGGTTGAGCAGCCTAGTAGAGTTATCTTGCGAAGTCTAATTTAAGACTTAGCATGTCGTGTTTATAATATTGTCATCCCTAGGATTGTTTAGGGTTAGTGACATCGTTATGGTAGTAACTTATGGCTATTACTACTTAATCATTATTATTATCATCCTTCGCCTGAAGGAAAAGAGTTGGTGTTAAGGGTGATTCCTTATGATCCGACCTGTCCTATAGGCCGACACTAGAGGTGTTATTGGGTTGTACCTTCCCGTCAAAGGAATACGTACGGTATCTTCTCACGAGTTAGGAGTACGGGTTGTGTATCTTGATTGTTAACTCCTAAAATACCATGGTAAGAACGGTCTATCGGAACTAGGGGATGGACCCCGGAAATTCCATCACGTTCTATGCCAGGGAGAGCGAACGGGCCATAGATCACGGTCTATGAGTTATAGGTGACACAGGGTAGGCTTCGTGCTATCCTGTGCTCGGAAGACCCTGTGTTCGTCTGGTTTTTGAGTGAGGTCCGGTGCACTGGGTAGTAGTGGCAAACATAGACACCACGAGCATACTACATTGGTGGGACTTGACCACGTCTGCAACCTCATCAGTCATGTTGTATTGTCAGGAACAGGCTATGTACAAAATAGAATTCATAACGTGGGTTCAAATCCCTATATATGGAGAAACGGCTTGAGATGGGGCGTATGTAGTATGGGATGCATACTGTTCCGGAGACTTGCTTGCATTAGAATAAGAGCATCATTGTATTGGTAATCTTGCATTAGAGTTAAGTCATAACATACACTGGCACATCAATTATATGTACACGTTTTTTTTCCATTCAAGATGAATTGCAAGTGTGATAGTTAAAGTAAATTAATAACCAAGCTATAGGCTTTGGATGTGATGTGATATTAACCAAGTTCGGCTTGGGGTGCGGTGATCATCACCCAAGCTATCGGCTTTGGGGTGTGATATGTTATTGCCCAAACTATGGTTGGGATATGGAGTATATTGTGATGAAATGCATATAAATGGTAATGTGAAATGAGATGTTAGGTAGAACATGAATGAATGTGGCAGTATGAGAATGAATGCATATGTTTATGATGTGATACGTGATATAATGCAATAAAATCAATATCTATATTATGAGAGTGGTAATGAAAATGGTTAATAAAGATAAGTATGTTATGAGCGGGTATGGATATATATACCGGTGATGACTCAGAGAGTATTTGATGTGAAATCTCATTTATGATGTTTACATGTTCAGTTGTTAAGTAAACTTTGATTATCTTGGTATTTGTAAGTTCGTTCTGTGTTTACTTATAAAGTTTAATTTATTGCTTATTTAGTAAATTATACTCACACCAGAAATGGCTAACCTCTTAGTGTTTGGGGGTTATGGAGTCCCTGGACTACCCTAGGTCCCCTACTGTTACAGGTCCTCAGCAGTGCAGAGGTGAGATGTAGATTCATGGTTCTGTGGAGTGGAGCTTCAATTTATAATTTGTTGTTTAAGGTTTATTTATGTGAATAGTGAAATTCATGATTTAAATTGTATTTTTGATGTATAAGTATGTGGATGATGATGATGAGTATAGTGTGGAGTGGCATGATATGTTTTTGACCCGTACCCATCTCGTTGTGGAGTACCGGGCCCCGTGGTATGTTTTATTAGTTATTTTCTAAAAACCTTACTACGTTTTCAAAGGAATTTATGGTTTTTAATTGATAATTGATATTCTGTTATGAGTTTGACCCCCAGAGCATGATATTTATGTTGCCTGTGTGATTCTGCTCATTTTGGCCTGGGGAGCCCATAATATTATTGCCTGTGATGTGAACTACGGAATTTAGAGCAGAATTACGTAAGCTTTTTGTGTTTCGGGGTAGAAATTACAGGAGAAACTCTACCCAAATTTTTCTTGAAATATAACTGTCTTAGTTTATGTTTAATGCGATATAGAAATTAAAAGAATTGATTTTGGAGTCAAAAAGGAAAAAAAGGGCCAGGCGTTACAGTTTGATATTACAAATTGATATTTGTAATTATTGTGTAATAACTCTGATGGCAAGAAAAGTGTTTTAAATTTTTCCAGTTTTTCTGTGTATCGTGACTAAATTGAAGAAAAGATCTTGGCATGTGTCACGGTTTTCCAGTTACGTGGAAATCAGGGGCGTTACACCAAGTTGCATTACATCCCCACTAGTGCCTGTCCTTAAGTGGGTTATTATTAAAACACAAAATTCCCATCTCTAGAGTCAGTGTATCCTGCTGGACTTAAATACTCAACAACAACTAAACCAAGACCCCCAGGTCTAACTCAACAAATCTCAACTGTCGGTTCCAGGACTCCCACTCAACTCCTAGAGATATCAACAAGACCAAAACTCACTAATCCATCGTCAAAACGATCAAAGGAAGAAACCTCTCCAATCAACAAAATCCAAATCTTTATAAAATTCCAGAATCCAAATCCAATAATAAAATATCTTGAAAACATATGTTCTATAGAAAGAATAATATTTAGAATAGTAAGTTATAAATCTAAAAACTTTTAAAGAATCAATCATTTAAAGAACATCTGGAAAACTCAAGAAACATCAGTAACAGTCGACTGCAAACCAGAGTCGGTCGACTGTCCAGAGCGAAAATCCAACATTTTTAAGAAAATAATTCTAAATGTTGACGGTCGACTGTCAAAGTCACCAGTCGACTGTCCAGAGCAAAAATCCAACACCTTGAGAAAATACCAAAAACAGAGCAGAGACAGTCGACTGGAGAAATGGTTCAGTCGACTGTTCCGCACGAGATTTCAAGAAACGAGAAAAACACAGCAGCCAGGTAGCGACGGTCACTGTCAAAACATACCAGTCGATTGTCACACCTACAGACTGCAGTTTAGGTTGTACATATTTCAACCGGTACGAAGATTTACTTTACAAAAATGAAATCTATAAAAAGTATATTTCTGATATGATCAAATACAACTTATAGGATATACAAAGATCCATAAAAACCAATCAAAAACCACTTGAATTGATAAAATAGCTTTTTGATGAATTTCTTCAAAATAAAAATATGAATGTGTGCATATATCAAAATTAGAGTTTTTAAGGATCAATCATACATCAAAATAACTCTGTTTTATATTCCAAAATATATCAATACAAAAATAAGTTGAGATATAGTCAAATCCTTCAAAAATACATAAAACTCAATTTCTTCTTAAACAACAAAAATACGATATTTATGAAAAACATTTGTGCATACTTGTGCACCAAAAGAACTTCCCAAATCCATAAACTAAAATAACAAAATATTCAGATTTAAAAACTTAGTATTTGAGTAAATCCAAATTCAAATAAAATCTTTCACAAATTCACAAATCCCCAAATTTAATCAAAAATGTATCAATCCCCAATTTAGTCATCACAACTCAAATCCTCAAGATATGGTCTTTTAATCCATTACTCAATCTCAAAATTCCTCAAACTCAATCTCAGCTATTCTTAATAGTTGACTCATAAACAAATTTGTCATTAACATGGCCAAGTTGCTTTCATCCAACTCACCAATAGTCCAAAAAATCTCATCTTAAATCAATTAATGCATAACTTTCACCATACTCAATCGAATCAGTAAATACTCAAAAGAAACAGTCCACTCACAATTTATATTAGGTTCTCCAACAATCTAAAATCATCCACATGCAACTCTACTCACAAATAACTAGGGTTCTTCTTAAAAGATCCAATTTTAACTCGTCCATTCATTCAATCCACCACATGTATTCATATCAAAAATCCTAGCATGCTTTCTACTAGATGAAACACCACATACAACATTCCAAGAACAAAACAAAACAACTTACAACATGCACAAAACAAAATAAAACAAAACAAGTTACTCACCTTGTTGAAGAGATCAAACGAAGACAAGATATAAATAGGAAAAAGCCTCTCCTTTACAAGAAAATCCAAGATCTTCCCTTTAAATCTCCAAGAAAAATAAAACAATGAATCTTTTGTGTTGTGCAGCGAAAGACGGCTGCACTCTACCTTTTAAATAGGCCAGAATTAGGAGAATTAGGGTTTTGAACACATTTGCAAAATAATCCTTTTAAAATATAACTTTACATAAATAGATCCCTATACTTGGAAACTTGATAAAACCAATTTAATTAAGATTTAAAAACAAAAATGAACAATTTATTTCCAGTCGGCACTGTTTGAAAAGTCCAGAAAAATAGTTTTGCACTTTCATCTCTCAAAATGACAATTTTGCAAAAAGATCATTCTTTTCGTAAATTTTGCAAATAGGTCCAATAAATTTCAGAAAAAATCTAGAAAAATTACAAATAAATCCCAAATAATAAATAATGATTTTCCATAAAATAATTTTGGCTTTTGAACTTTTCAAGAAAATATTTGCACGTATTTTGCACGTGTAAAAAGATAAATTTTCAGAAAAATATTTATTAAATCTCCAAAAATCATTTTAATCCATTTTCAGATCTCAAAAATATTATTTTAAAAATACGGGGTACTACAAGATCCAATCCAATAGATAAAGTAATAAATAAAAACTAGGGTTATATAACAAAAATATATTTGTGCTACAATATGAAAATTAGTTTAAATACTATAATACAATTATCAATAGAGATAGATTTTAAATTAAGAATCAATGGTAAAAGTTAAAAATAACAAGAATAACAAAAATGACAATAATAATAATAATAATAATAATAATAATAATAATAATAATAATAATAATAATAATAATAATAACAATAAAAATAATAATACTGATAACAATAATAATAATAATAAAGACATTAATAGGGTTTGTATATAAAGGAATCGTTTGAAATAATAATAAATACAATTAATGAAAGTGAATAGATTTTTACAGGAGATACAAAATAAGTTTGAAATAAAACGAATTTAAGATAACAAAAATTTTATAAAGAACCCAAACCCAGATAATACACAGAAAAGAAATACACTCAAAATACAAGAAATGAGAATAGGGGTTACACACGCGCACTCTACATGCACAAAAGAAATCAACACAAAGCAACGACAGGCAAGAGCGGCAACAACGAACAAGGGCAAGGGGTCGACATTGCCGGTCGGAGGCAAACAGCAGGACTGGGTCGACGGCGGGGCTCGGGACTGGTGGCGGCTGGGTCTGCTGATACTCCCATCGATCGGGAACAAGGAACTGCAACGGAGAGGCACCGGATCTGGGCTGAGCGGGAGGCACTCGACTTGGGTTAAGGTCAGAGGGTGGCACCGCTGGAGGTGAGCGGCTCGACTGGCTGAGGGAGGAGGGGCTCGCCGGAGATTGGTCGGGGAAGAAGGAGCAGGTCAGGGGGTTGGCTGTAGATCGGGGAGAGAGAAAGAGGAGAGATGAGAGAGGAGAGAGAGAAATGACGGCTAGGTTTAGGTTGTATTTTGTGTTTTTAGGGTTTATATTAGGGTTGTATTTATATATTGCAATTAGGTTGTTGGGTTATTGGGTTAGGATCTAATAATAATGGGTTTGGGTCTAGAATAATTGCAATTGGGTTTTGGATTCAATAAAAGATGGGTTTGAAGGCAATATGGATCAAATAAAATAACCACAATCCAATAAAATAAAATCCACAAGATAAATAGTCCAACAAGAAGAAAAGAATAGTTCATGAACAAAAATTTAAATCCAATTAGATAAATAAATAATACAATGAAAAGAATATAAATTGGGCTTGAAAATAAATTAGAATTCACCATGAAAATTAGATCAAGTATAATAATAAAATAATTCAATAGATGAATTTAAAATAGATATTCAAGAAATAAAAATTAATAATCACAATCACAATAATAATAAAATCTTATAACAGAATAGTATTCAGGTTTAACAATTTTATTAAAATAGTCCAATAATAATAATATATTTGATTTAGGCTCAAAATAAATAGCTGATCAATATCTCGTTGTGAAGAAAGATTACCCAAAGCTCTTTGCTGCATGTGTTTGTTATACATAATTGCTATATCGTCTTCATGATCTCATTCATCGTCTGAGTCAGTGGAGGTTGAAGAAGAAGAGAAATGAGACATTTTTTTGGCGTAGGGTGTAGATCTCAGAATTTGACAAATACCATCTTGTTGTGGGTGTTTAAATAGTATTAAAGGAGTTGGTTCACATGAAATATGCAGACAAAAAAATGAAAAGGAGATTGGAAATGCCTTGGTTCGCATGAATTGACCAAACTTAGAGCCAAAAAAGGTCATTCATGAGATTCCCACAAAAATAATTACTGAAGATGTCTTACATAATTTATAACCTAATACCCCAAATACCCCTACAACTTCTTTTGTCTTAATTAATACAAACTAACAATATTACTAATCATACTGGGTATTAGGTACAAATGATGATGTACGTGTGGAATCTTCTGAACCTGATAATTGTGTCTGCCGCGATGTAGAAGGTCGATGCTTTGATACCAATCTCCTAACCTGAAACTGCTATCGGGGGAACTGATTCTCATAGCACTATTTCATCCGTTATAAATTTTCTTAATAGACAATTATTTCTTGATAGTTCATGGCACTGTCTGTACAACTCCTCCTACAAATAAAGTAGTGATATAAAAAATAACGTTAATCAACATAAGCACACTCCTAAAATAAAAAGTAAGTCAATTTCTTACATATGATTGATCGCCGCAAGGTTCAAACTCAAAAGTATCCTGACCAAGGTTTCTTGTCACTGTACCACCCGTGAATAAGGGTGCTTCAACTATGAGCTCACGTTGGTCTATCAAGATGCGGTTGTGTTGGATACTGCTAGGGCAACCAAAAAGGAGGTGCTGGAAATGGCAATTGAGCAGATGGATCACTGCAACTAGCTGTCCCTATTAAATTAACGTTAGCTCCATGCGACAGATTCAGCATAATAGGACCCACTGATACCTTAGCCCAATACTATTCATACACACTTTGTGGAACACGACAGACCAGTGTAGAAGCATCAATAGAGTTACAGAACTCATGTGGTTTCATTCAAGACATAGTAGTAGGAGGATTTGCTGGGATAGCAATAACCCCAGTTATTTGTCGATAACATCGATCACCAAGATACCAAACCCCCTACATTGAAACATTAATTAGCACTAACAATCATAAGTAAAATTGTAATCCCTGGTTCTTTATTTTTAATTAAATGAAGGTTTGTAAATTTTATGTATATTGCACGTACTAATTCAAGTGCATTTTTTTCTATAAAAAAATATTTATTTTGTAGCATGAATAAACATTTTCCTATCTCTCTTTTTATTTTTGAAAGCCTAATTGTTTATTTTTAAGCCCATCCTAATTATTTGATTATTTTTATTTAGCTCATGGAGTTTTAGCCCACTAATTGAAAGCCCACTAGTTTATTTCTCGTTTAAATAACATGACTTGTAGTGTAGATCAATTTGGTAGACAATTAATTAATTTATCATGTACAATTAGTAGTTAGGGGTGCTACATTTGGCACGTGCATGCACTAGAGTGTGCATCGTGCACTCTTCTACCTAGGCCGGATGGAGTCAAAGGAGAGTGGGAGAGTGGCTTAGTGGATAGGTGGTTACATTCTCATGGGTGGTTGCTACAACTTCCCAATGTATCCTAGCCATTTATCTACAACCAACTAATGCAATCCTAGCCCTCCATTTCACCTAAAAATTAGTATAAATACCCCCCATTGTATGCATACAATACACTAAAAAATTTTGTAAAGAAAGGAAAGAAAGAAAATACATAAGAGAGTAAAAAAATTGAGAGAGAGTTAGAGAAAGATTGAGAGTGTTCTAGATTGTGTGTGCTCTTTTCCTTGGAGGCCGACCATTGCTTTGGAGGGTAGAGAATGCTCGGGTTCACTAGTGCAAAGAGGAGGAGGCAATCGTGGTGGCTCAAACTAGGAGGATAAGGACCGTTCGTGTGTTCAAGGAGATTCTAGGAGTTTTTGTAGTGTTCTTCTTCAAATAAGTGGGTGTTTTTCTATACTTCTAATCTTAGACACCATGCTAGGGATTTTTGATAAATGAGAATGCTAAAAGAACTAATAAGATAACCACTTGTTGGCTCTAAAAATGACTTGGTAGATGATTGAGTAAATGCTTGATGAATTGCATGCTATTTGTTATAAATCATGTTTAATGTAATAAAATTGCCTTATTGCTATGAAAATGTGAAATTGGAACCATGTTAATTGTAGAAAAATACTTATGAATGGTTAGTAGATGAAATTATTAATTTTGTGCTTATTGAACCATTGTGACACTTGTTCAAGGAATGCAACTATGACTATGAGTATTGTGGATAAAAGAGGGGAACACAGGAATTAATACTTCTTTAATAAAGTTATAATGCAAAATTTGGTAGAGGATTTGCTAAATTGAAATTTTGCAATTATAGGTATAGAATGCAAATTAGAGTGAAAAATACATATTTTAATGTCAAAAAAATGTTTTTAAAACACTGATTTGTTAATTAAAAATAAACTCAGTATTCTGGAAATTTTTAGGGCTTCATGTGAAGAAGAAACAAAGTTATAAGCTTTCGAAAAATGAAATAAATTTAATAAACAGAGACTTAAAATAGACCTATTTTAATCTAATCTTATATCAGTTAGACACTATGGTCATACTGGTTATAGGGGGGCACCAGTTGCGTTACTCTAGCTATGAGGTATCCTTCGTGTGTGGGTTCGAGTCTCTGTAGAGGCTTTTTACTTTTAAAATTTGATTTTTCCCAAGTACCGTCCCGGTGACTGTGCACCTTGGCTGTGTGAGTGCAGGTTCGAAACAGGTTAAGGCCAATTTTTTTTTGAAAAAATCATTTTTTTTACACTGGATATATTTTTGAGTTTTAAAATATAATAAATACTGAGAAAAATATTAAAAAATTTCTAAAAATACATAGACTTCCATTGAAGAGAAGCAAATGAAACGCTTTCATAAAAATTCTCGTAGAATCGAGAATGAAGTTTTCATTAAATTATATTATTTTACATGTGGACCTTTAAAATGAGAAATAAGAGTACAAAAAAATTAATAGTGAAAAATTCATCTTAGTTTTGATCTTTTTGAAATTCTAAAACAAAGTAATGAAATTTTTTATTATAGAAAGAACTGAAAAGAGATAAATTGAGATTTTTCACTCATAAGTGTTGAGTAGAATTAAATGAGAATTTGAGTATGCAAGTTGTGTATGGAAGTATGAGAAAAAGAGAACTTGTCGAAATGTGCAATTTGTGTGAACAAATATGTTTTCTTCTATGAATATGAAAGGAGGACTTAGACTAGAATTTTAGCTATAACTCTACATCGGCAAGAATGAAAAATATAGAAAAAAGGATTTTGACATTTTGACCAAGTTTGGGTCATTGGCAATGATTGATGTTGAAAAGACCGATGTAGGAGTAATGCTCGATTCTAGAATATTGACCTTCAATTATACATAAGGATTAGATACATTGTGAAAATGTGATGAACGTAACAGAAAAACATGAGTATGAGGGCCATTGGATTAGCGGCGTGAGAGTATTCAAAGGATGTCCCATGATGTGTCGTGATTAGGGCATGAATATTACTCCAGAGTACCGTCCCGGTGGCGACGCTTATGGAGTGATCTAATGACTAAGGGTGGTGTCATGTCTATGGTAGGAGGGGAATTGACCACAGGATGCCTGCATGATGAGTCATGTGTCAGTGCGTGGGGTTCACTCCAGGGCGCCTAGACGTGGGCTCGTAACTCATAGAACGCCTAGGATACTTACCGTAGTTACAGTAGTGGATTAAGTCATGGCGAGGGATCGAACCCTACAAGTTGAAGAACAGTTAAGGGCTTACCCTCGGACCTATGTAGTATGGACTGCATAGACTCTAAACAAGTGCGCATTAGTGTCATATAATGTAAACAACTGCATTAAGGATTAAGTGCACAACACAACACGACATTAATAGGATAGTCCCTCTGTAGCTTTGTCTGTGATCAAGTTTGTGGTTTGTTTAAGTATTGAAAATCGTTATACTATTCGGCATAATGAGGATGACCGTATATAATATTTCGTCAGTTGTATGCAACTGACGCACCCACAGTTTTCTATGCAGGAAAAAAGATTGGCAAAATTAAAGCATGCATGCTGCTTAAAGATTGATTCAAATGTTGTAAATTTTATTCATGTAATTATTGTAAAATTGCTTCCGCTGTATAAATGTAAATGTAAATGGGACTCTGATGTAGCAAAGTTTTTATTTCCTTATAAAATTGTACGAAGAGAGGTGTAAAGATCCTGTGGAACTTCGAATTCAGTCTGTTTTGCAATTCGGGGTGTTACAAAAATAAGCATTGGAACAATAACTTTATAAAATATTATCTGACTGCCATATTGGAAGATAACACGGTGACGAGATAAGATGATCACACATTAAATATCATACTCGTTCTCATATGACGATCCATTATATGGTTTTCATATAATAGAAGCTGATGACCTCATCTCTAACTGACTCCGGGATATGGAGATATTGTAACGAATCAAATTAGTTCTACTTTGATCCAACTTTTTTCGATTCCATCGTGCAATTTTTGGTCTAATATCTGCATTTTGTAAATGAATCGCAAAATCTACTGTTCTGTCACTCATCGGTGTACTAATACTTGTGTATTTGTATGCCGAGTACTGAAATAAAATCATAATATTAATATGTATTATTAATAATCTAAATACTAATATTAGGTATTTTAGATATTGTTACAAATAATTATTATTATTCAGTAAGATTACCTTGAGTACTTGCCACGGGCCATTAAATACTTTCACTTTTATTCTTCTACAAGAATCCAGAGACATATATAGAAATGTCAATGTTGGACTTCCCCAGTCATGCGTGCCAACTAGATTCAGATCTTCAAAAGCAACACGGAAACCACATCTCACTACTGAAGAAGCATTGGGCAGAAGAAACTTACCCACAAAGTACATGAAGAAAGCTCTGGCAACTTTCATTGCCACTTCAGGATCTAGCATAGTGGCATCGATCCATTCTTTCTGAAAATACTTCTTTAAGAAAGAGCAGCGTATACCGTGTGATTTCCAATCTTCTGATGTATAAGTGTTATTAAATATTATTTGAACAGTGTTATTAAATATTATTTGAACAGTTAAAAATAATTTCTCACTGTTTTGGGATCGGGACTTTTTTAAAGAATCACGTTCATGTTAAAGGGGTGGTAGAATAATATTATAAGGGAGGAATATATATGAGTTAATAAATTGATTGTAGAATATAAACACTTTTAATGAAATATCATGAATACAACATTTTGTGACTTAGAAAAATAGTTGAAGTTGTTGATAATTGAATTAAAACACGAATATGAGATTTGAATCGAGGTTCTAGTGAATTATTTTTATTAAGTGGTTTATAGAACTTGGTATTAGAAAATTGTATTCAAATTATACCTGGATAATAAGATAGGGTTTTATTAATCAAAGAATGTCGGAAATTGTTAGAGTGAATGACTTTGATGAATTAATTAAGTATTTTGTCTTCAAGAGTTGATTTGAAACATTGTTATCTAATGCTATTGAAAGAAGTTAATTATTTCATGATCTATAAATATGAAGAATTGAATAAGTTATGAATACATGGAATAAGAACATGAATTATAAGGGTATGTGTACCCCATAATGTTGAACATGAACGGATGTGATTCTAGAGGCTGAGTGAGACCTAGGTACCGGCAAAAGTAATGAAAATAATTATTGATTTTGAGAAATTATGGGCAATCATTCTCGGTATTTTTGTGTAAGGTTGATGGGAGGGTTAACTAACTCTAGGTGGTATAATTTATTCATGTTGAGGATTAGGCACTAAGTGGAGATGTAATAAACTTGGGCAAACGTAAGTGAGTGGCCTCTATATAGTCTAACGGTGGACTCCGGGACTATAGACCTAGTTTGGCATTGGACTCCAGAACTGTGGTTTCTTGAGATGGAGGCCGGCCTTAATTAAATTCGGGACTATGATTGGTTTGACGGTGGACACCAGGATCATGAATAGTCGGTCAGATGGGAGGTCGTTCTCCAGTGTATATACGTATACCTACGCTATAAGGACACTTGCAGGATGTTCGCACAACGAGGATTTTCGTATAAGCTTGATGGTGGACTCCAGGGCTAGGATCTGTACTCGTGGAATGTCTAAAACTTGATTTATTACCGGGTAGTTTTCATGGCGAGGGATTAAACCCTTTAATGTGGAGTGCGTAGGTGCTTGCCCTCGGACTTATGTAGTATGAGATGCATTGACTCCGAACAAGTATGGATTAGTGTCATCATAGTATAACCTCTGCATTAGGCATTTAAGTCATATCTGTAACTCCCATTTCCCGTATCTGTATTTTTATACTGTACTTTGTCCCTTTGTACTCTTTTATCAATTTGAGATCCTATATTTGTTGCCGTTCGAATAAAATGATTAATTTGTTTTCGACTCAATTTTTGGTGTCTTTGTCTAATTCAATTGTATGTGCTCTTTTGTGTCGTTCTTCATGAAGAATGAACTGTTTCATGTCATCTATCTCTTTATCCCCATTTTTAATACATTTTGACCAATTCTCCAGTTGGATCCCACTCAAAACGGATACCCTATTACCCAAAACCCGAAAACCCTAACTATATAACCCTACCCTAACCCTAACCCCTACCTGATTACTATTTACCCCTAAATCTACTGCCGCTCCCCTTCTTCTTCTCCCGTATCCTTCTCCTTCTCCTTCGCATCTTCGATCCAACTCCGAAAACCGTCGTCTCCCCCCACCTCAGTCAAAATCCCCATCGCCACTCGATCCCTCTCCTCTCCACCATCATCGCCCTCAGAACCACCACCGCCATCTCCCGTCGTCATCGTCTCCCTCACTCCCGCCAACCCATCAAAACCCAACTCCGCCATTAACTCAGTCTCCGTCCCCTCGCTCCCTACCCCTCTACCTTTGCCTAAGCCCAATTCCCATCACCTCCGCCGCACCGCCTTCCTCTCCTCTTCAACCCCAACACCTCGTAGCCTCCCCATTCTCCACTCCCCTGTTCCGAACCCAAGGCAGAGTCGCTGCCAACGTGCCTGTTCGCGTCGCTGTCGACGCCCTTCGATGACAGTGCCGCTACCTGTAGACGTCGCCTCGCATTGCCACACAGTCGCCGCCGTCGAAGACCCCGTCGGCGCTGCTCTCCCTCGCTCTCTGCTTCGACGAAGAAGGAAGAAGAAGCCGCTGAATTTGGCAGGGATTCGATTTCGGCCGTTGGATCGCATCGAGATCCGAGCCCATCTATCCGATCTGATCGCTGTTCTATGTTCGGCCACAACAGATCCAGACTTGCCGTTCCCTGTTTGGTCCAGATCCAGTGTAAAGGAGGAGCCCCATTGGTCTGTTTTGGTGTCCCGTGTGTTGGCGCAGCGAATCCCGATCACTGTTTGCTGTTCGGGACGGGATCTGGTGCGGGGATTTTTCTCACGGTCGATTTCTCACACGGTCTTCGCACGTGCTTTTGGGAGTTTCTGCCCGGTGTTTTTCGATCCCGATTTCTTCAACTAACGGATCTATTCGTCGTCAATCAAGGCAAGTATTCCTCTTGTACACATTTTTGTTCTGGTACAAGCATTTCTTGAAAATACTATAGTTAGAAATTGTGTCTCCTCTTTGATTTGTCGTTGTGGATCGAATATTAACCCTCATCAATTTCATAATCTTAAGAGTCACAATAATTTCATTGTATTATATTATAACTACTTGAACTCATTTTATCCCCTGAACACATGAACACATAAAATTAAGGAACCCTAGATTTGTAGACGTATGATATATCTTGTATGTGATAAACTTGCACCCACTAGAGTCGAGAAATAAATATTACTTCCTGTTGTGATAACCATTATCCCGTATTTATATCACACATTAAGCTAGACGCCTAATAACTAATTTTCATGTAACCTATACTCGTAAGACATTCCCACATGTTGCTGTCATGAATCTTATTATGCTGTTTTGACCCCTTTAACATTAGAATCTGTACTCGAGCCCTGAACAGTATATGTAGCTCTAGATGTCTAAATATCGATAGCCTCTGGAATTTTCAAATTCCGAGTTATGGTCTTGGAGATATCGCAGTTTTACTGCAAGTGTATCGGTAGACGCAGATTCGCAAAACTGCTGCACTTCTTTAGTTTGCAAATTAATTTAACTATGTTAACAGTAAGCGTTCGACTTGAAATTTTATATCCTGTTGCTGGACACCCTATAAGACATTCCCAATTTTTCTCAGAATTAATTCGTAATGTTTCAACCCTGTTCATGATTATGACTTCTTGACTTGTTTCACACACTTGCATGCTTGCTTGATAAAAATTAATAAAAGTAACACCCGAGGTTTAAGGAAAAGTCCATAGTAGTGGACAATATAGGTGAGTATACTCGGAAAGGGGCCCATGTTTTTCCAGTACTCGGTTCATGAACTTGTTGCACTTGAAGTATTCATGGAGTCAGTTACTTGGCTCATGAACTTGTTGTATTCATGAACCCACTGTGTGGTTCTTGAACTTGTTAGTATTCACGGACTCGCTTCTTGAACTAGTTATTTATTTTCGTATTCATGAACCGTGCTTGCTTGATACTTGATATCTGAGTACGCCGTCCTATAAAATCCATTACTAGGCCTAAACGAAATTGCTTTGACTATAGCAACAATGTAATAAAAATATGGATGCATGAAGTGCTACCTAGATAGTAATAACTACAATACTTGAAACATGAAACTTGAACTTGATACATGCTTATCGATACTTGGTTTCATGATACATGAGACTTGAAACATGAAACTTGAACTTGATACATGTTTACTTGATACTTGACAACTTGTTACTTGAGACTCGGCACTTGAATATAATATTTGACACTAGACTTGATACTTGATACTTGATACTTGATACTAGACTTGGGACATGTTACCTGACACTTGTACTAGATACCTATCACTTGAGGTTAGATACCCCTACATGTTCACTTGTCACATGCTTCTCCAATAGTATTTGTTATCCAGCCTGTTCACTTGAGTCGTCCTCCTTGCTAGCTAGTTCTTGGTTTCCCACTACTTGTTAAATCCCTGTTAAATCCTTGATTCCAATTCTTGTTCCACATTACTTATACTCGTTTTTACTATTTGTGGCTCTAACTTGCACTAAGGGCATTTTCTCTTGTTTTCTCTATTTTTCTCTTTTTATATTTATTAAGCAGACTTTGGAGACGTGCTACTTACTAGAATCGATGAGCAGACATTCTAGGCCTTGCTTGGGAAAAGCTTTCTTTAAACTTTTCGTTTTGTAATTGAGTTAATTCATTTGTTGTTGCTTAGAACTTGTTACGGGCTTATGTTCTCGAGTTTTGACTTGGTCCAGACTTGAAACTATTTGGATATTATTATTTGTTTCATTTGTTTTCTGTTGTTTAATAAATTATTCATGCATGCTTGGTGGTATATATATCTTGTTATATTCTTGTTGTGATGCTGGGTCGATCCTACAGCTTATGGATGATGTTAAAATCATTCGCTGGGCTTCATCTCGCGCTCGTATTCCATGTTTTTGGGAAGCGGGGTGTGACATGGTTTTTAGTGGTATCAGAGCTCAGGTTTGGCTAATGTGTTAGTTTGACTAATACATTAGATAGGCTTGACTCAATCAGGATTAACTCAACATTAAACAGGCCATGCAACTACATGAATAATTTGATAATCAACTCAATCTAGACACAAGTCTTATCCCATTTATTTTGACCCCTTCATATTCAATTTTTTGATTCATTGCTTCCTTCCTTCTCTCACAGTCATCCTGATTTGTTGATTTCTTATTGGGTACAATTTACTCTATCCATACCCATATTCTTTTGATTCCAATGCAAGCGATCTCTTATTTTCTGCTTGCCTCATTAATTCCTTCTTATTTCAACTCGTGTGTCGTTCATTGCTTTCCCTGCCTTGTATTCATTATCATTTATTGATTCATATTGAGTATCATGTTGGTTATTTCTTCCTTGCTATATCCTCTTCAATTCCGATCTTGCCCCTCGTTCTTCTTTCTTCGTATTCAATTCCTTAATTTTCTTTTGTCCCTTCTAGTCATCCTCTCTTTAACTCTTTATTGGGTGTAGCTTCGCTTTTCTCCTCCATATTTTTTTCTTTATAATTATTTTTTCGAATACTTTCTATATTTCGATTATTAATTATTATATTTATTTTCGATCTTCTATAAAAATGTTTCTCAACAAAGATTTTGTTATTCCGAATAATAGTGTATTTTAACTTCACTTTCATTTTTTTTTCGACTATATATATTTCTACTGGATTATTTTGATAAGACAAATTCTTATTTTGTTATATAATGCTATTTTATCACTATTATTATTATTGCTGTTATTTTCATTATCATGACTAGTATTATTATTATTTACTACTATTGATATTCTTATTGTTGTTTTCATTATCTTATTATTATTGTTAACATTAAATTACTTCCGCAAAAATGTTGGACCCAAACCATATCTTGTCTTGCATTACTACTTTTTCTAGTGTTGTTAATATTTTAATATTATTGTTATTATTATTATTATTATTGTTATCATTCTTTTTGCGATTACTGTTATTATTATTGTTATGATTATTGTTATTATCATTGTTATTCTTATTGTTATTAGTATCGATATTTTGCCATTATTATTGTTATTGGTATTATAATTTTTATCGTTATTATTATTATTGTTATTAATATGTTTTGAGCCTGAGCATGCTCAATTTTATATACATTTCACCACTTCGGTGCAACCTAATGTCGAGATGGCAAATATGCAACTCGTTGTCAATGGAGGCAAATTGCAACTGGATATCGGGGAGACAAAATGTGCAACCGAATATCCAGACGGCAACCTGCAACCTCATGTCGTGAGGGCAAACATGCAACTTGATGTTAAGGAGGCAAGATTTTCTATCTATTGCTAATTGATATTTCAAGACTCGTTACTTATATAATGAAACTGATGGTAAAGGAATATTTTCGTTATTATTGGTATTATTATTATTATTGTCATCTCAATTGATGTTATTATTATTATTTCCATTATCTTTATTACTGTTATTATTTTTATTAATATTATTACTGTTACTTTATTATTATTAGTATAGTTGTTATTATTGCTATTATCATTATTATTATTATCATTATCGATATTATTTTTAATGCTATCATTATTATTATTATTGCATTATTTTCATGGATGTGTTGAATTCTATTATGTCATGTATGTATTACCATTATTATTAGTATTGTTGATAATTTTATTTTATTATATTATTATTGCCTGTATGATTATGATGATTTTGATTTCTGTTACTATTGTTATTATTATTATTTTTATTATGGTCATTATTACTTGTATCATTGTTGTTATTAATATTTTAATATTATTATTATTATTATTATTACATCTGATTATTATCATTGTTATATTTATTTTTATTATTGTTACTATTATTCTATTACTATTGATGTTATTATCATTGATATTTGTTGTTATTATTATTTCTGTTAAAGCCATTAGTTTTGATATATATTATATCTTCTAATTATTTAAATTTAAGCCAAACTTTATATTCTTTCTGCATTATTTATTATATCTATCTTGAGCCCATACCCTCCTTGATCCTGGTGTCTCAGTCTTATCTTCCTGATCGGTTCGTCGCTTGGTGTCACATGGTCTACAATGACATGTCTGGAGCTTGGAACATCACCATCAGTGTGGTGGGCCCATCCGTAACCCACAGGCCCCAGGATCATTTTGTTGCTTCTCCTTCCTTGCGTTGTTCTGCTTTTTCCTATCTCTTGCAATTGTTCTCATCCGCTGACTTATTGTTTAATTCAATTCTTTCCTGTCTTTTCTCCTTTTGATTTCAGTTCTGCCGACTCCTTATCTTACTTTATTATCTCGTGTTGTTCTTTCCTTTTGATACCGTTTATTCTCTTTCATGCATTCCATTTAACATCGTTGTTATCCACCCCCATCTTGTTTTGGTGTTACCACCAAGTTGACTTTTTCTTTTGGATCCCTTATTTGTTACCCTCCCCTAAGTTGCTTTTACCCTATCCTATGTACCGCCTAATCAAATTTCGAGGACGAAATTTTTGTGTAAGGTGAGTAGGATTTGTAACTCCCATTTCTCGTATCTATATTTTTATACTGTATTTTGCCCCTTTGTACTCTTTTATCAATTTGAGATCCTGTATTTGTTTTCGATCGAATAAAATCATTAATTTATTTTCGACTCAATTTTTGGTGTCTTTGTCTAATTCAATTGTATGTGCTCTTTTGTGTCGTTCTTCATGAAGAATGAACTGTTTCATGTCATCTATCTCTTTATCCCCATTTTTAATACATTTTGACCGATTCTCCGTTGGATCCCACTCAAAACGGATACCCTATTACCCAAAACCCGAAAACCCTAACTATATAACCCTACCCTAACCCTAACCCCTACCCGATTACTATTTACCCCTAAATCTACTGCCGCTCCCCTTCTTCTTCTCCCGTATCCTTCTCCTTCTCCTTCGCATCTTCGATCCAACTCCGAAAACCGTCGTCTCCCCCCGCTCTCCCCACCTCAGTCAAAATCCCCATCGCCACTCGATCCCTCTCCTCTCCACCATCATCACCCTCAGAACCACCACCGCCATCTCCCGTCGTCATCGTCTCCCTCACTCCCACCAACCCATTAAAACCCAACTCCGCCATTAACTCCGTCTCCTTCCGCTCGCTCCCTACCCCTCCACCTTCGCCCAAGCCCAATTCCCATCATCTTCGCCACACTGCCTTCCTCTCCTCTTCAACCCCAACACCTCATGGCCACCCCATTCTCCGCTCCACTGTTCCGAACCCAAGGCAGAGTTGTCGCCAACACGCCTGTTCTCGTCGCTGTTGACGCCCCTCGACGACAGTGCTGCTACCCGTAGACGTTGCCTCGTGCCGCCACACAATCGCCGCCGTTGAAGACCCCGCCGGCGCTGCTCTCCCTCGCTCTCTGCATCGACGAAGAAGGAAGAAGAAGCCACTGAATTGGGCGGGATTCGATTTCGACCGTTGGATCACATCGAGATCCAAGCCCATCTATCCGACCTGATCGCTGTTCTGTGTTCGGCCACAACAGATCCAGACTTGCTGTTCCTTGTTCGGTCCAGATCCGGTGTAAAGGAGGAGCCCTACTGGTCTGTTTCGGTGTCCCGTGTGTTGGCACAGCGAATCCCGATCACTGTTTGCTGTTCGGGACGGGATCTGGTGCGGGGATTTTTCTCACTTACGGTCGATTTCTCGCACGTGCTTTTGGGAGTTTTTGCCCGGGGTTTTTCAATCCCGATTTCTTCAACTAACGAATCTATTCGTCGTCAATCAAGGCAAGTATTCCTCTTGTACACATTTTTGTTCTGGTACAAGCATTTCTTGAAAATACTACAAATTGTTAGAAATTGTGACTCTTCTTTGATTCGTCATTGTAGATCGAATATTAACCCTCATCAATTTCATAATCTTAAGAGTCACAATAATTTCATTGTATTATATTATAACTACTTGAACTTATTTTATCCCGTGAACACATGAACACATAAAATTAAGGAACCCTAGATTTGTAGACGTATGATATATCTTGTATGTGATAAACTTGCACCCACTAGAGTCGAGAAATAAATATTACTTGCTGTTGTGATAATCATTATCCCGTATTTATATAACACATTAACCTAGACGCCTAATAACTAATTTTCATGTAACCTATACTCGTAAGACATTCCCACATGTTGCTGTCATGAATCTTATTATGTTGTTTTGATCCCTTTAACATTAGAATCTGAACTCGAGCCCTGAACAGTAAATGTAGCTCTAGATGTCTAAATGTCGATAGCCTCCAGAATTTTCAAATTCCGAGTTATGGTCTTGGAGATATCGCAGTTTTACTGCAGCTGTATCGGTAGACGCAGATTCGCAAAACTGCTGCACTTCTTTAGTTTGCAAATTAATTTAACTATGTTAACAGTAAGCGTTCGACTTGAAATTTTATATGCTGTTGCTGGACACCCTATAGGACATTCCCAATTTTTCTCAGAATTAATTAGTGATGTTTCAACCCTGTTCATGATAATGACTTCTTGACTTGTTTCACACACTTGCATGCTTGCTTGATAAAAATTAATAAAAGTAACAAGTCAGGGTTTAAGGAAAAGACCATAGTAGTGGACAATATAGGTAAGTATACTCGGAAGGGGGGCCGTGTTTCCCAGTACTCGGTTCATGAACTTGTTGCACTTGATGTATTCATGGAGTCAGTTACTTGGCTCATGAACTTGTTGTATTCACGAACCCGCTGTGTGGTTCTTGAACTTGTTAGTATTCACGGACTCGCTTCGTGAACTTGTTATTTATTTTCGTATTCATGAACCGTGCTTGCTTGATACTTGATACCTGAGTACGCCGCCCTATAAAATCCATTACTAGGCCTAAATGAAATTACTTTGACTGTAGCAACCATGTTGTAAAAATATGGATGCATGAAGTGCTACCTAAATAGTAATAACTACAAGACTTGAAACATGAAACTCGAACTTGACACATGCTTACTCGATACTTGATTTCATGATACATGAGACTTGAACTTGATACATGTTTACTTGATATTTGACAACTTGTTACTTGAGACTCGGCACTTGAATATAATATTTGACACTAGACTTGATACTTGATACTAGACTTGGGACATGTTACCTGACACTTGTACTAGATGCCTGTCACTTGAGGTTAAATACCCCTACATGTTCACTTGTCACTTGCTTCTCCAATAGTATTTGTTATCCAGCCTGTTCACTTGAGTCGTCCTCCTTACTAGCTAGTTCTGGTTTCCCACTACTTGTTGAATCCCTGTTACATTCTTGATTCCAATTCTTGTTCCACATTACTTATACTCGTTTTTACTATTTGTGGCCCTAACTTGTTGAATCCCTGTTCCACATTTTCTCTTGTTTTCTCTATTTTTCCCTTTTTATATTTATTAAGCAGACTTTGGAGACGTGCTACTTGCTGGAATCAGTGAGCAGACATTCTAGGCCTTGCTTGGGAAAATCTTTCTTTAATCTTTTCATTTTGTAATTGAGTTAATTCATTTGTTGTTGCTTAGAACTTGTAACGGGCTTATGTTCCCGAGTTTTGACTTGGTCCAGACTTGAAACTATTTGGATATTATTATTTGTTTCATTTGTTTTCTGTTGTTTAATAAATTATTCATCCATGCTTGGTGGTATATATCTCTTGTTATATTCTTGTTGTGATGTTGGGTCGATCCTACAGCTTATGGATGATGTTAAAATCATTCGCTAGGCTTCGTCACGCGCTCGTATTCCATATTTTTTGGAAGCGGGGCGTGACAATATCATACACTGACATGTTTAGGATAGTCACTCTTGTACACTTTAAGATGCATTCAAGTTTGTGATTACTAAAGTAAGTGAGTCGCTATATTATGGCACAGTATAGTATTGCGTCAGTTGTATGTAACTGACGTGCCCACAGTGTTCAATGCACGGCTTGGATTGGCAAAGACTTAAATATGAATTTGAAGCTAAAAACTGTTTTAAATGTTGATGATTAAATTGTACATGTTTTGTATTATAATCTTTATTTTTCCACTGCGTTGATGTAAAATGAACAGTGTTGTACAAAGAAAATTTTTCAAATTCTTTGTAAAATTGTACGAAATGAAGTAAAAAATCCTGTTGTGCTAGGAATTACCGTATTTTGGAATTCGGAGCGTTACCGAGTGGTATTAGAGCCCAAATTCAATGAGTAGTACAAATTTACAAGGGCGAAACATTAGGGTGGACATTAGAGTGTGAGTTCAGTTTATAGAGATTTAAATATAAGTAGTTTACATCTGTGTTGCTTTATACACTGATATTTTCTCCTCCTCTTCCTTATAAGATGGCTAATCATCATGACCCAGAGGATGAATCAGAGCCCAAATTCAATGAGTAGTACAAATTTATAAGAACGACACATTAGGGTGGACATTAGAGTGTGAGTTCAGTTTATAGAGATTTAAATGTCAGTAGTTTACATCTGTGTTGCTCTATATACTGATATTTTCTCCTCTTCTTCCCTATAAGATGGCTAATCATCATGACCCACCCAGAGGATGAAGTAGAGTGGTTCTATGAAGTAGAACTCGAAGAAGAAGAACACATAGAGGAAGAAGACCCAGAAGAAATAGAGGAAGAACTACCCGAATCTCGAGAGATTACTCCACCTCCACCTGATTCCCCCGATGAATCCTCTGGCAAAGAGCTAGTTCGAGACGAACAAGACTGCAATATTGCTTCTCTTCGAAGGGTTGGCTACCCATAAGTGAAGAGCAAACCACTTGGAAGCACAGCGAGCGGAGGACATGGAGAGCATTGTAGCACTGAGTTACCGAGTATGGGAACTTGAGAAGCTCCGACACAGGAATGCCCGACACTTCACCCAACTAGACAACAAAACTCGTTGGGAAAAGCATGAATGTCATCAGAAGTACGATGAGATGAAGAAGGAGATCAATGAACTACGGGGAGACTCAGAGAAACCATGAGAAACCGTAGGATCTAGGCTGTCTTTATATTGAAGTTATGTACTGGATGTATGAGCAAATTTATTTTCTAAATGTATAAAGTTTATGTTTGAAAAAGGATAAAGTTTATTGAAAGAAGAATGTAAGTTGTTGCTATCTATGGTGATTAATAAAAGTTTTGTAACTCAGAAATGGCGAGACGAAGGCCCCACAATGGTGAAGGACCCAATGGTGAGGGCAGGAGCCTCAACCAAAAGAACAGAACTGGATCGAGTATACCAAACCCTAAATGCCTTCGCCGCAAATTTTACCGAGAACACCACGGTGGGAGCAGCAGTACAAGTCCCAGAAGCGATCAGATTGGTGGAATCGTTCAAACGAATGAAGCCACCTATTTTCGAGGGCCAGGCCAATCTAGATTCAGCAGACGACTGGATCAGACAAATAGAAACAGTATTCAAAGTTCTGGAGACTCTAGAGGCAAGTAAAGTGAAGCTGACCACTAACCAGCTGGAGAAAGATGCGGGGGTTTGGTGGAAATTGATGAAGAGGACCCTCGGAAATGTACAAATCTCTTAGGAGGAATTCTTGGGAGAATTCCACAGCCACTTCTTTCCGATGGACGTATAGGAAAAGAAGGTTATGGAGTTCTTGGGTTTGCAATAGGGAAGTCTGTCAGTGCGAGAGTATGAGACGAAGTTCAACCAACTCTCAAGATATGCGCTAAAGATGGTTATAGATGAGGCCAAGAGGGTGCAAAAGTTTGAACAGGGATTGAGGCCAAGCCGGAGGTCTCGAATGATATCCCTTGGTATCTGAAGGTTCGACAAGCTGGGCAGGAGGGTCGCAGCCACAGAAGCTAACATGGAACAGTACCAGGCAGCACAGAACAAGAGGAACAGCTGGAGTGCTGGCAAGAGGCCCGTATCGTCAAGCAGCTTCTGGGGACATCCCCCAGCAAAGAGGTTTAAACCTACCGGAGCCAATGCGATTGTTATGACTAGACGGTTAAGCACTTGCTACAGATGTGGAGAGACGGGCCACATTACTACTGGGTGCACAAAGCTGCAGAGGGCCGGACTTGTTACCACTGTGGCAAGGAAGGTCACATCAAGCCAGACTGTCCTCAGTTCCAGCGGGGAGGGCCGAATCAGAAGCAAGTCGACCCAGGACAAAAGCCATACCGGCAGCGACGAGTGTTCACCCTGACTAAAGCTGATGCGGATGATGCAGATAATGTCATCACCAGTATCAAAGCAAATGAATAAAGTTTACTACTTTTATTTCTAGCTTGTAATTGAGGAGTTATGTAATGAGGATATTCATATGTAACAGGGGAACTTCTCATAAATGGAATAAAAGCAACCATTTTATTTGATACTGGATCGTCTCATACCTTTGTGTCACCTTCATTTGCAAAACGATTTGGAGTTAACCAAAAAATTTTCTTGACAAAGTTCTAGTTGTAGCTACTCCGTCAGGAGAAACGTTGACTACCGACCGATATTATGAAGGGTGAGACCTTGAAATCGGAGGCAAAATCTTTGGGATCGACCTCATTGAGGTGGCAGTTTTGGAGGTAGATATAATCATCGGCATAAACTGGATGTCGATCTATAGTGCCAGTATCGAGTGCAAAAGCAAGGAAGTTATGGTGAAAGCTCCAGGAGGACCAGCAGTTACATTTCAAGGGAAGAGAAAGTGTGAGCAGATGATGGCAGCCACGATAAAGAAGAAGGTTCCTAAGGAGGTCCAGCAGATTCTCGTGGTCCGGAACTATCCGACAATGTTTTTGGAAGATCTACCCGAGCTCCCACCTCATCGGGATGTAGAGTTCAGCATTTCCATTCAGCCAGGGAGTGCACCAATTTCTAAGGCACCATACAGAATGGCGCCAGTGGAACAAGATGATATCAAGAAGCAAATTGAAGAGCAGTTGGGCAAAGGATTTATCAGGTCGAATGCATCAAGTTGGGAAGCGCCAGTTCTATTGGTGAAGAAGTATGATGGATCGATGAGGATGTGCATCGATTATAGAGAACTGAACAAGGTGTAGCGCCCCGAATTTCCAGATTAATAACATAGAAATTACGTGGCACATTCCCAGTGATCCACTTCAATACAATAATAAACATAAACAACACCACTAAATTTTCAAACTTTATTACAACAAATCATTTACAATGCACAGCGGAACTCAAAACAAACTCAACTCAATAATCCTCTTCATTTACATCCCAATTTATCTCAAGATTGCTATTACAAATCTCTTATAAGTCAAATATGTCTCAAATCCCAACTTAAGCATTGCATCTCCAACTCTAAGCACAACCTGCAACATGTGAGGCTAGAGATGGTCCCTAACACCCAAACTAAAGGGGTCAGCCATAAATGGTGTGAAAAATATAAAAATAAACAAACAACAACATAAAGCTCATACCTCATAAATTCATAAACAACAAGTGCCAAGTAAGAATATGGAAAGTACGAAATGAAAGGTAACATAAAATATCAAGTGATACTAAGCTAAGTGTCATGTGTAGAAAACAAGAAAACCACATGCATAAAACCAAGCCAAGAAAACACAAGTTCTACATGCAGACTCTCTATTGCATACTTGTCGAAGTCTATGCATCCCATTCTACATAGGTTCGGTGCAAGCCCTTAACGTCTTCACTTCATAGGGTTCAATCCCCGCGTTATGAACTAATCTTAACACAATGACTACTACGAGATAAAGATAAACCATGGATAGTATCACATGCCCGATAATTCTGGAGATGGATTCCACACCCAAGATATTTCACTTGAATAATTCCGAAGATCATCCCACACCGAAACATTGACACGTTACCATAATATACCACATGTGCTTCACCTCAACTTCGATAATTCAGGAGATCAATCCCACACCACAATAGTTACCGTGATAATTCCGGAGATTGTCCCACACCACAAGACTGTGATAATTCCGGAGACATATCCCACACCACTAATAATCTACTGTGATAATTTCGGAGATTAAATCCCACACCGAAAGCCATACTGAGGTTCGTGACTCATGTTCTCGTTCATCATATCACCACTAGTGCATGTCCTTATCATTTTGGTTAATTGATTACTTAACGAATCTCCTAGAGTGATGTACCCTACCGGCCTAAATTCAAATTCAAATAACTGAAATGCCTCAATGGGCTTCAACAAATAACTCAACACCGGTATACTAGGGTCATAGGCCTCTAGAGACTCAAACTCAAAAGTCTAGACTGAAATTTCACTAAACAAAGTGGCTTAACTAAATGTCTCAAATGATATACTTAACTGAATATCTCATAGTCAATTGCTTAATCTTAAACTGAACTGAAATATCAAGTATATAAAAACTAACCATTCGAATTAACATTGAAGTTTACAAATGTCCTTCAGTACCAGTCGACTCATACTGGTGATAAGTCGACTGTCAAGAGGACCAAATTCAAGATTTGACAAAAATAAACTAAGTCTCGTATCAGTCGACTTACAAGAGGGTCAGTCGACTTACCCGAGGAAAATTCCAGTAATCCTCTCAAAAATATTCTAGGTGTTTAAGTCGACTTAACTGAGTTATAGGTCGACTGTCCAGAAGGACAAATAATTCTTACAAAAATAATTTTCTCAGTGGACCAGTCGACTGCCTAGGGGCTAGGTCGACTGTCCAGAGCAACTTTTCAACAAATCTAAAATAAAATATCAGGCTCGTACCAGTCGACTGCACAGTAGACCAGTCGACTGTCGGCCTACAGAATTTCAAAATTAGGTCTGATTACGGAATCGAATTCTGGAGCTTCTAATGGACTAATGATCATGTAAATCACTCTTAATCAGGGAAAAATAATGATTCTCAACGAATCTCATCAGGTATATGTATATTTCACCCAAAACATTAATGTGTCAAGATCTAAACTCTCATATTCTAAATCACAAATCCTTGGTTAGGGTTTTACAAGATCTAAGTTTCTTTCACAAATCTAAATCAAATCTGAATTATGAATCTAATGTCCAGGTATCCATACACAAATCTCAACATGCTTTTAGCAAACAATTTTAATATTAAAGATCTACTATTTCATTCACAAATATTCACTTGATTCACACCACGTTACGAGATCTAAATTGTTCCCAACATCAAGTCTATATATCAACGATACTTGCACACATAGATCAACAACAAGACAAGTTTCTTTCATGCAAAACATCTAATCAAACAACAAAACATACATCAAACAACAAAACAATTTTTATATGTCTCACCTTTAGATTTGAGAAAGTCCACGAAAACAATCCTCCTCTTGCTAGATCCAAAGTCTCCTTTCTCCTCCAAAATAGATCTCCAAAATACAATATTTTATCAGAAATGACGACTGGGAAAGAAATTCTCTTAAATATGTCGGATGGGTAATTAGGGTTTTACCCACACTTTGCAAAACAACCCTTCCAAAAATACAATTTACATATATAGGTCATTCTTTGGAAATTCCGTCAAAATTCATTTAAATTCGGATCTAATAGAAAATATACATTCTAAAGCTCAGTTAGTACTATTCAAAACGTCCAGAAATTGTATTTTGCACTTTAACCCCTAAATTGTCAAATTTACAAAAAGGTCCTTCTTTTCTTAAAAAAATTGCAAATAGCTCCAATAAATTTCAGAAAAATCTGGAAAAATACTAATTAAATCTCAAATATTAAATAAAGATTTTTCATAAAGAAAAATAAATTTTCACACTTCTCATGAAAGTATTTGCACGTGTTTTGCACGTGTACAAAAGATAAATTTTTCTGAAAATGTTCATTAATTCTCCAAAAATAAATTTAAATTCATTTTCAAATATAAAAATAATATTTAAAAATACGGGGTTCTACATCACTCCCTCCTTAGAAGAGTTCTGTTCTCAGAACTACTACTAATGAGTCCAAACGACATATCATCAAAGAAATAATATCCCATAAATAGAACATAGTCCAAACAATATATCAACAAGGAAATCAACATCACATAATGGAAACATAGTTCAAACAATTGCATATCAAAATAAGAGAAGTACAACTTAAACCAAGTACAATCATTCAAAAGAATTACAATCACATAACAGAAATACACTCATGCAAAAAGTTCAGGAAAATCCTTCTGCATGCGATCCTCAGGCTCCCAAGTAGCCTCCTCAAACTGCTGATTCCTCCACAATACCTTGACTATAGGTATCACCTTGCTCCGATGAACTTTCTCTCTACGGTCAACAATCTCAACAGGCTGTTCCTTATAACTCAAGTTCACCTGTAATCCATCAGGAATCTCTGCCAACTGATGACTCTGATCTGGCACATACTTCCTCAATAATGACACATGAAATACATCATGCACTTGTGCCAACTCCTCTGGAAGCTTCAATCTATAAGCGGTCTTTCCAATCCGCTCTATGATCCTGTATGGACCAATATACCTTGGCGCCAACTTGCCTCCCTTACCAAATCTGATCACTCCTTTGGTCGGAGAGACCTTGAGGAAAACTACATCCCCAACCTCAAACTCCAAATCTCTTCGTCGAGTATCAGCATAACTCTTCTGACGACTCTGAGCTTCAACCAATCTCTTGTGAATCAGCTCAATCTGCTCGGATGTCTGCTGCACGATCTCAGGACCATACATCTGCCTTTCGCCAACCTCATACCAACAAACAGGTGTCCTGCACCTCCGCCCGTACAAAGCCTCATACGGTGCCATCCCAATACTCGCATGGTAACTGTTGTTATAAGCAAACTCAACCAATGCCAAGTATCTCTCCCAACTACCACCGAAATCCATAACACAAGCCCTCAACATATCTTCCAGCACTCGATTCACCCTCTCAGTCTGACCATCGGTCTGTGGATGAAACGCGGTACTGAAATCAGTTCTGGTGCCTAAAGCTGCTTGTAGGCTCTTCCAAAACCTTGAAGTAAACCTTGCATCTCTGTCGGAAACAATCGACACAGGAACTCCATGAAGTCTCACAATTTCTCCAATGTACAACTCAGCCAATTTCTCCATCGACCAAGTAATCTTCATGGCTAGAAAGTGAGCCGACTTAGTCAAGCGGTCCACAACAACCCAAATCGAGTCATTGCCCTTCGAACTCCTCGACAAACCCGTGATGAAATCCATGCTGATATTCTCCCACTTCCACTCTGGAATGGGTAACGGCTGTAACAAACCTCCAGGTCTCTGATTTTCTGCTTTGATCTGCTGACAAGTCAGACACCTTGCCACAAAATCTGCTACATCTCGCTTCATACCAGACCACCAAAAGTGTTGTTTGATGTCCCTGTACATCTTCGTGCCCCCTGGATGAACTGACAACAATGTACTGTGTGCTTCCTGCAAGATACTCTCTCTCAAATCTGCATTATCTGGAACACACAACCTCTCACCCAACCAAAGAACTCCATCTTGGACACGAAACTCTGATAGCTTGCCTTCTAAAACCTGTTGCAGCATCTTCTGAATCTCTGAATCCGATCTCTGACCTTCCATAATCCTCTCTCTCAAGGACGGCTGCAACCTCAACTGAGCCAAAGATATCCCCAAACCTTGCAGTACCACCTCGATACCTGCCTGATCGATCTCTGCTGCCAACTCTCTGCGAGTAGTAATCAAACTAGATAAACTACTCTTCCTGCTAAGTCCATCAGCCACCACATTCGCCTTGCCCGGATGATACTTGATCTCGGGACGAATGTCTTCCAATACCTCCAACCACCTTCTCTGCCGAAGATTTAGATCCCTCTGCTGATAAATGTACTTCAGGCACTTGTGGTCGGTGTACATATTAACCTTCTCACCATAGACATAATGCCTCCACAACTTCAAGGCATAAATGATAGCTGCTAGCTCCAAATCATGCGTCGGATAATTCTTCTCATGCGAACGCTATTGCCTCGAACCATAAGCAATAACCTTGCCTTCCTGCATCAAGACACATCCCAAACCTCTGAGAGACGCATCACTGTAGATATCATAATCCTTCCCAGCTTGCGGCAATGCTAAGATAGGTGCCGTAGTCAACCTTTCCTTTAACTTAAGAAAACTCTCCTCGCACTTATCTGTCCACACAAATGCCACACTCTTCCAGGGTCAATCCTGTCAAAGGAACTGCAATCTGAGAATAACCCTGGATAAATCTCCTGTAATATCCAGCTAATCCCAAGAAACTCTGACTTCCTTCACAGACGTCGGCCTGGGCCAATCCTTCACTGCTTCAACTTTCTGAGGATCAGTAGCTACTCCCTCCTTAGAAAGAATATGCCCAAGGAAAGCTACCTCAGACTTCCAAAACTCACACTTCGACAACTTGGCATACAAGCTATGCTCCTGTAATTTCTGTAATACCACTGTCAAGTGCGTAGAATGCTCCTCCTCCGACTTCGAATACACCAAAATGTCGTCGATGAAAACCACCACGAAGGAGTCAATAAATGGCCTCAAAACCCGATTCATCATATCCATGAAAACGGCTGGCGCATTTGTCAACCCGAATGGCATTACCAGAAACTCATAGAGCCCATGACGAGTCCTGAAAGCTGTCTTACTCACATCTTCCTTCTTGACTCGAACCTGATGATACCCTGACCTCAAGTCAATCTTCGAAAATACAGCTGCTCCTCGAAGCCTGTCGAACAAATCATCAATCCGCGGCAGTGGATACTTGTTCTGAATAGCCACCCTATTCAACTCCAGATAGTTAATGCACATCCTCATTGACCCATCCTTCTTCTTCACTAACAGCACTGGCGCTCCCCACGGAGAAGAACTCGGCCTAATAAGCCCTTTGCTCAACAGCTCCTCAATCTGCTTCTTCACTTCATCCTGCTCTACAGGTGCCATCCTGTACGGAGCCTTAGAAATCGGCGCACTCCCCGGCTGAACATTAATGCAGAACTCTACATCTCTCTGTGGCGGTAATCCTGGAAAATCATCCAAGAACACCTTAGGAAAATCTCGAACAACCGGAATGCCCTCGACTTCAACTGGAACTGCCATCTTAGATACCATTACTGCTACCTTCGGAATCTTCTTCTTCCCTTGGAAAGTCACTGCAGGTCCACCTGGTGCTTTCACCAACACCTCCTTCAGCTTGCATTCGATTGTGGCATCATATATTGCCATCCAATCAATGCCCACGATGACATCCACACCCAAAACTTTCAGCTCGATCATATCAATGTCGAACAACCTCCCACCAATCTCGATATCACAGCCTTCGTAATATCGATCCGCTATCAGCTCTTCACCTGACGGCGTTGCCACCGAAAAAACCCTGTCTGGGAACAACTTAGGTTCCACACCTAAGATCTTTGCAAAACTTGGCGATACAAAGGTATGCGATGAACCAGTGTCAAATAAAACCTTTGCCTTTATTCCATTTATTAAAACAACTCCTGTTACAATAAGAATGATACTCAATCTTAAATTATTCTCAAATAAAGGTTTCATTTATTACAATGATTCAAAAATAAAATTCAGAATTCTTGCATACCCTGTTACATTTTCTGAGTTACCAGCGTCTTCCTCGGTTAATGCAAATACTCGCCCTTACCTCTTCTGAAATTTGCTCCCACCTGAACCATCCTTCTTCGATTGTGGACAATGAGACTGAGAATGTCCTGCCTGTCCACACTGGGAACAAACCTGCTTTGCCAACTTCGGACATGCTGACGTGTAATGTCCTGCCTCCTTGCAGTAATAACAGGTCACCCCTTGAGCTGCAGGTGCCTTCTGCACTGGATCACTGAATTTGGCCTGCTTCGCTGGGAATCCCTTCCCACTCTGGCCTGATGCTGGCCTCTTGTTCTGGTTCCATGTATCTTGCTTCTTCTGAAACTGGTCCATATCCTCCTCAGTCATCGCTGCTCTCCTGACCAGCTTGTCGAATCTTCTGATACCCAACGGAATCATCCTCGACCTCAAGCTTGGCCTCAGGCCCTGCTCAAACTTTTTGGCCTTCTTAGCCTCATCAACAACCAACTCTGGTGCATACCACGAAAGCTGAGCAAACTTGGTCCCATACTCCCGCACGGTCATGCTACCCTGCTGAATCAGTCGCCTTTTTCTCCTGAACATCTAGGGAAAAGAAGCGATCTCTGAACTCCTCCAGAAAAGCTTCCCAAGTCAACTGCTGATCTCCCAAAGTCCTTTTGAGCGACTCCCACCAGACACCAGCGTCCTTCTCAAGCTGCATCGATGCTAACTTCACCTTGCTGGCTGCTGGAGTCTCCGATACCTCGAAGATCGTCTCCATCTTCCGAATCCAATCATCTGCTACGGTCGGATCAGCTTGGCCCTCAAAGACTGGCGGCCTCATCCTTTTAAAGGATTCGATCTGCTTAATAGGATCAGCGTTCACCAATCCATGTCCAGCCCCATGATTTGACTGCGGATTCTGCTGCTGATTCTGAGCTTGCGCCACATTGAATGCCATCAGCGTGTTCAACGTCTGATACACTTTGGCAAATTCAGCCTCGAGATCGATCCCATTTTCTCGGGAACTACCAGATCCATCCTCATTGTTGCCACCATTTCTGCCTCTGGGTGCAACCATTTTGAATACTGCAAAACGAGGAAAAAGTTAGAGCATCACACACACAATTCAAATTCACATCTATGTCCTTTGGCAAAATCTCAATTGAATCCCCAAAGGTAAAACATCATATTCAATTCTATGTGATACTCACTCTTTAATGTCCACACCTAGGTACTCACACTCTAGTGTCCACACCTAGGTTATATTTATGTTATGTTTAGTATTACTATTGAAGCGTCGCTCTGATACCAATCTCTGTAGCGCCCCGAATTTCCAGATTAATAACATAGAAATTACGTGGCACATTCCCAGTGATCCACTTCAATACAATAATAAACATAAACAATACCACCAAATTTTCAAACTTTATTACAACAAATCATTTACAATGCACAGCGGAACTCAAAACAAACTCAACTCAATAATCCTCTTCATTTACATCCCAATTTATCTCAAGATTGCTATTACAAATGTACCCAAATCTCTTATAAGTCAAATATGTCTCAAAACCCAACTTAAGCATTCCATCTCCAACTCTAAGCACAACCTGCAACATGTGAGGCTAGAGATGGTCCCCAACCCCCAAACCTAAGGGGTCAGCCATAAATGGTGTGAGAAATATAAAAATAAACAAACAACATAAAGCTCATACCTCATAAATTCATAAACAACAAGTGCCAAGTAAGAATACGGAAAGTACGAAATGAAAGGTAACATAAAACATCAAGTGATACTAAGCTAAGTGTCATGTGTAGAAAACAAGAAAACCACATGCATCAAACCAAGCCAAGAAAACACAAGTTCTACATGCAGACTCTCTATTGCGTACTTGTCGAAGTCTATGCATCCCATTCTACATAGGTTCGGTGCAAGCCCTTAACGTCTTCACTTCATAGGGTTCAATCCCCGCGTTATGAACTAATCTTAACACAATGACTACTACGAGATAAAGATAAACCATGGATAGTATCACATGCCCGATAATTCCGGAGATGGATCCCACACCCAAGATATTTTACTTGAATAATTCCGGAGATCATCCCACACCGAAACATTGACACGTTACCACAATATACCACATGTGCTTCACCTCAACTTCGATAATTCAGGAGATCAATCCCACACCACAATAGTTACCGTGATAATTCCGGAGATTGTCCCACACCACAAGACTGTGATAATTCCGGAGACATATCCCACACCACTAATAATCTACTGTGATAATTTCGGAGATTAAATCCCACACCGAAAGCCATACTGAGGTTCGTGACTCATGTTCTCGTTCATCATATCACCACTAGTGCATGTCCTTATCATTTTGGTTAATTGATTACTTAACGAATCTCCTAGAGTGATGTACCCTACCGGCCTAAATTCAAATTCAAATAACTGAAATGCCTCAATGGGCTTCAACAAATAACTCAACACCGGTATACTAGGGTCATAGGCCTCTAGAGACTCAAACTCAAAAGTCTAGACTGAAATTTCACTAAACAAAGTGGCTTAACTAAATGTCTCAAATGATATACTTAACTGAATATCTCATAGTCAATTGCTTAATCTTAAACTGAACTGAAATATCAAGTATATAAAAACTAACCATTCGAATTAACATTGAAGTTTACAAATGTCCTTCAGTACCAGTCGACTCATACTGGCGATAAGTCGACTGTCCAGAGGACCAAATTCAAGATTTGACAAAAATAAACTAAGTCTCGTATCAGTCGACTTACAAGAGGGTCAGTCGACTTACCCGAGAAAAATTCCAGTAATCCTCTCAAAAATATTCTAAGTGTTTAAGTCGACTTAACTGAGTTATAGGTCGACTGTCCAGATGGACAAATAATTCTTACAAAAATAATTTTCTCAGTGGACCAGTCGACTGCCTAGGGGCTAGGTTGACTGTCCAGAGCAACTTTTCAACAAATCTAAAATAAAATATCAGACTCGTACCAGTCGACTGCACAGTAGACCAGTCGACTGTCGGCCTACAGAATTTCAAAATTAGGTCTGATTACGGAATCGAATTCTGGAGCTTCTAATGGACTAATGATCATGTAAATCGTTCTTAATCAGGGAAAAATAATGATTCTCAACGAATCTCATCAGGTATATGTATATTTCACCCAAAACATTAATGTGTCAAGATCTAAACTCTCATATTCTAAATCACAAATCCTTGGTTAGGGTTTTACAAGATCTAAGTTTCTTTCACAAATCTAAATCAAATCTGAATTATGAATCTAATGTCCAGGTATCCATACACAAATCTCAACATGCTTTTAGCAAACAATTTTAATATTAAAGATCTACTATTTCATTCACAAATATTCACTTGATTCACACCACGTTACGAGATCTAAATTGTTCCCAACATCAAGTCTATATATCAACGATACTTGCACACATAGATCAACAACAAGACAAGTTTCTTTCATGCAAAACATCTAATCAAATAACAAAACATACATCAAACAACAAAACAATTTTTATATGTCTCACCTTTAGATTTGAGAAAGTCCACGAAAACAATCCTCCTCTTGCTAGATCCAAAGTCTCCTTTCTCCTCCAAAATAGATCTCCAAAATACAATATTTTATCAGAAATGATGACTGGGAAAGAAATTCTCTTAAATATGTCGGATGGGTAATTAGGGTTTTACCCACACTTTGCAAAACAACCCTTCCAAAAATACAATTTACATATATAGGTCATTCTTTGGAAATTCCGTCAAAATTCATTTAAATTCGGATCTAATAGAAAATATACATTCTAAATCTCAGTTAGTACTGTTCAAAACATCCAGAAATTGTATTTTGCACTTTAACCCCTAAATTGTCAAATTTACAAAAAGGTCCTTCTTTTCTCAAAAAATTGCAAATAGCTCCAATAAATTTCAGAAAAATTTGAAAAAATACTAATTAAATCTCAAATATTAAATAAAGATTTTTCATAAAGAAAACTAAATTTTCACACTTCTCATGAAAGCATTTGCACGTGTTTTGCACGTGTACAAAAGATAAATTTTTCTGAAAATGTTCATTAATTCTCCAAAAATAAATTTAAATTCATTTTCAAATATAAAAATAATATTTGAAAATACGGGGTTCTACACAAGGTGACAGTGCAAAATAATTATCCGATTCCACGAATCGATGACCTATTCAACCGTCTGCAAGGAGCAGCTATTTTCTTGAAGATAGATCTATGGTCAGGTTATCACCATATCCGAGTGAAGGAAGTGGATGTGCAAAAGACGGCATTTAGAACTCGACATGGTCACTACGAATTCTTAGTTATGCCGTTCGGAGTGACAAATGCACCTTCTATCTTCATAGACATGATGAACAGGGTCCTACGACCGTTCATCAATTCCTTCATCGTAGTGTTCATCGAAGACATTTTGGTCTACTCCTAGACAGAACAAAAGCATACAGGGCACCTAGCAAAGGTACTAAAGAAGCTACAAGAACAGAAGCTATATGCGAAGATGTCTAAGATGGAAAACCGAAGTCGCATTCCTAGATCACATCCTTTCTAAGGAAGGAGTGGCCACTGATCCGCAAAAGATTGAAGTAGTGAAGGATTGGCCAAGACCGAAAGTGAAAGATATCATAAGCTTTTTGGGTTTAACTGGCTACTATCGAGGATTTATTCAGAGCTATGCCCAGATAGTTGTGCCACTCATGGGGCTTACAAAGAAGAATGTGAGTTTTCAATGGACAGAATAGTGCGAGGCTAGCTTCCAGGAGTTGAAGGAGAGGTTGACTACTGCTTCCATATTGGCTTTTCCAAGAGCAGGAGTCGACTATGATGTCTACAGCGATGCTTCCCATCGTGGAGTGGGCTGCGTGCTGATGTAAGAAGGGAAGGTAATAGCTTATGGGTCTAGACAACTGAGACCGCATGAGAAGAATTACCCAACCCACAATCTGGAGTTTGCGGTAATCATCTTTGCATTAAAACAATGGAGGCACTACGTGTACGGAGAAAAGTCAACATGTACACGAATCACAAAAGTCTGAAATACATCTACCAGTAGAAGGATTTGAACTTGAGGCAGCGGAGATGGTTGGAAGTATTAGAGGATATCCGTCCCAAAATAAAGTACCATCTGGGCAAGGCCAATGTGGTGGCTGATGCGCTCAGCCAGAAGAGCAGCTTGTCCTGTTTGATCACGACTCACGAGAAGTTGGTAGAGGAACTAAATCGAGCTGAAATCGAGGTGGTGTTGCAAGGATTGGGGGCATCCTTAGCCCAGTTGAGACTTTATCCCACATTGAGAGAAAAGATTATTGACAATCAGAAGACCGATCTAGCAATCCAAGGGATGAAAGAGCAAGTTGGCACCGGCAGGTTGGCAGAATTCTAGGTGAAAGATGAAGTACTGTGGTTTGGAGAGCAGTTGTGTGTACCGAATCAAGCAAAACTGAAGGAAAGAATTCTACATGAAGCATATGCCACTCTGTTATATGTACATTCAGGAAGTACCAAGATGTACAAGGACATCAAACAGTGTTTCTGGTGGTCAAGGATGAAGCGGGATGTGGCTGAGTTTATCGCTAGATATGCAGTCTATCAATAGATCAAGGCCGAGAATCAGAAACTCGGGGGTTTTTTGCAGTCGTTACCCATTCCGAAGTGAAAATGGAATAACATCAGCATGGACTTTATTACTGAATTACCGAGGAGTTCCAAGGGAAACAATACAATTTGGGTGATAGTGGACCGACTCACCAAATCGGCTCACTTTTTGGCAATGAAGCCCACGTGGTCTATGAAGAGGTTGGTTGAGTTGTATGTTGGAGATATCGTGAGGCTACATGTTGTTCCCTTATCTATTGTATCCGACCGAGATGCGCGATTCACCTTGCATTTTTGGAAAAGTCTTCAGACAGCTTTGGGGACCAAGACCGATTTCAGTACTGCCTTCCATCCTCAAACTGATGGGCAGACTGAGAAGGTGAACCGAGTACTGGAAGATAAGCTAAGGTGTTGTGTTGGACTTTGGCGGCAGTTGGGAGAGGTATTTAGCTCTAGTCTTACAACAACAGTTTCCAGGCTAGTCTCAGTATGGCACCGTATAAGCTTTATATGGAAGAAAGTGCAGAACACCAGTGTGCTGGTATGAAGTGGGGGGATGACAGATGTATGGGCCAGAAATTGTGCAACAGACCTAAGAAAAGACCAAGTTGATTAGGAAGAGGTTAGTCGACACATAGAGAAGGCAAAAAAGTTATGCTGACAACCGGAGGAGAAATCTGGAGTTTGAGGAAGGTGAAATTGTCTTCTTGAAAGTGTCGCTAACTAAGGGAGTGATTCAATTTGGAAAATGAGGGAAATTAGCCCCGATATACATAGGTCCTTATAAGATGTTGAAGAGAATTGGAAAGACGGATTATTGGTTAAAACTACCGGAAGAGTTAGCCAAAGTACACAATGTCTTCCATGTGTCGATATTACGAGGTTATATTCCGGATCCGATTCATCATTTGCCCGAGGTGCCAGAAGGTCTGCAATTGGATGTGTTTATACCTTTTTCTTTTCTTTTTGGCATGTGCAACGCACGTGAAATTTTGTTTCGTTTTTTGTTCTTAAAATTTTCTAAGTTATGCACGAATTTTCCCTTATTTATTTTGTCTCATTTTATTATTCTTTCCTAATCTAAATCCATAGACCCAAAAGATTAATTTAAGCCCCCGAGGAAGTAAAGCCCACAGTTAAATCCTATTAAATACACAATTAAAAACAAAGAAAAGTGCAACCATACACGTAATGTAACAAACTAGTAACAACTAATAAATAACAAATATAAAATAAAATGAGAGTGTGCACATCTATAGCACGTGCACGTGCCTTTGCACGCAAGGAGTGGCCGGCTGTGTATGGGAGAGTGGTGTGAGGGTGAGTGGAGTGTGTGTGTTAGTGGGAGGATTAGTGGAGGATTAGTTGCTATAACTACTCCTAATTAAAACCTATAAATACCCCACCCCTAAACCATTCAATACACAAAATCCATTTAATAAAAAAATTAAAACAGCGTATAGGCAGAGGTGCTTGCCGGTGACTTGGCTGTGTGAATTTGGGGGATTTTCTTAGGAGAATTTGTGGATTTTGGGAGCTTTTGAAGGGGCAATTGCCACTAGTTTACTCTTCTACGAGATGGGTGTCTCTTCTTATTTTCTAGACATTGTAGAAAGCATGTTTAAGTGTTTCTGATTTACTTTTTTTACTAGTTTAATGAGTTCTACAAGATAAATTGATGCATGTTGTTGTGATAAAGATTTATAAAGGTAGAAAGTTATAGAATTCATTGCATGTTAATGTGAAGTGCATAAATTAATTGGTAGATTATGACTGAGAAAAAAATTAATTAAAAGCATATGTAGAATTGTTAGGCACAAATAATCAATTTGATTAAATAGTATGAATTTTGTGTCTCTTACAAATTGGTTGAAAATGTGTATGAAATGTGAATAAATAGTAAGGAAAAATTAGAGAAACATTTTTGGGAAGGAAATGACTATAGTAGAATGAAAGGAAAAAATGCATTAATGTTAGTAGAACAATTATAGTTGTATTTGGTATGTATAATTACTAAAAGAGAAAGAAACGATTAATTTGGGAAAATTGAAGTTAACTCTACATTAATATGAATATAGTCAGTAAGATAATAATTCTGTAGATCTATAGATATAAAATAGTAGTATTAAATTGAAGAAAAGAGTAGAAATAAAAAATAGTTGAATAAATTAAAATATAGGAAGGAACGGAGAGTTGGAATAAAAACAATTAAACCCATTAGTAATCAGTTGTGGAGCTTGGCCTGAGTGGCTAGCGGGGGCGTGTTGTGCCTGGGGCCGCCAAGTGGCGCTCGAAGGGGGTCTGGGTTCTCGTGTTCGAATCAGTATATGCACAAAAGTGCAATTTGTTGTTTTGGGGTTTTTTGAGTTTTTTTTTAGTTTTATAAATTCAAGAAATTTATGTGTTTTTAAATATTATTTGAACAATTAAAAATAATTCCTCACTGTTTTGGGATGTATGTTTGGTATTTTTTTAAAGAATCACGTTCATGTTAAAGGGGTGGTAGAATAATATTAAAAGGGAGGAATATATATGAGTTAGTAAATTGATTGTAGAATATAAACATTTTTAATGAAATATCATGAATACAACATTTTGTGACTTAGAAAAATAGTTGAAGTGGTTGATAATTGAATTAAAACACGAATATGAGATTTGAATCGAGGTTCTAGTGAATTATTTTTATTAAGTGGTTTATAGAACTTGGTATTAGAAAATTGTATTCGAATTATACCTGGATAATATGAGAGGGTTTTATTAATCAAAGAATGTCGGGAATTGTTAAATTGAATGACTTTGACGAATTGATTAAGTATTTTGAATTCAAGAAGTCGATTTGAAACATTGTTATCTAATGCTATTGAAAGAAGTTAATTATTGCATGATCTATAAATATGAAGAATTGAATAAGTTATGATTACATGGAATTGAGAACATGAATTATAAGGTATGCGTACCCCATAATGTTAAACAAGAATGGATGTGATTCTAGAGGCTTAGTGAGACCCAGGTACCGGCAAAAGTAATGGAAATAATTATTGATTTTGAGAAAAAGTCGGTATGGGCTATCGTTCTCGGTATTTTTGTGTAAGAACGTAGGAGGGTAAGCTAACTCTAGGTGGTATAATTTATTCATGTTTAAACAAGAGGATTAGGCACTAAGTGGAGATATAATAAACTTGGGCAAACGTAGGTGAGTGGCCTCTATATAGTCTGACGGTGGACTCCGGGACTATAAACCCAGTTTGACGGTGGACTCCGAAACTGTGGTTGATTGCGATGGAGGCAAGCCTTAATTAAATCCGGGACAATGATTGGTTTGATGTTGGACTCCAGGATCATGAATAGTCGGTCGAATGGGAGGCCGTTCTCCAGTGTATATATGTATACTGGGGCTAGAGGGACACTTGCGGGATGTTCGCACGACATGGATTTCCGTATAAGCTTAACGGTGGACTACAGGGCTGGGATCTGTACTCGTGGACTGTATAAAACTTGATTTGTTGCCGGGTAGTTTTCTTGGCAAGGGATTAAACCCTTTAATGTAGAATACGTAGGTGCTTGCCCTCGGAACCTGTGTAGTATGGGATGCATAGACTCCGAACAAGTATGCATTTGTGTCCTCGTAGTATAACCTCTGCATTAGGCATTTAAGTCATATCATACACTGACATGTTTAGGATAGTCACTCTTGTACACTTTAAGATGCATTCAAGTTTGTGGTTGCTAAAGTAGGTGAGTCGCTATATTATGGCATCGAGAGGATTGCCGTTATAGTATTGAGTCCGTTGTATGTAATTGATGTGCCCACGGTGTTCAATGCAGGGCTTGGTTTGGCAAAGACTTAAAGATGTATTTAAAGCTACATACTATTTTAATGTTGATGTTTAAATTGTACATGTGTTATATTATAATCTTTATTTTTCGGCTGTGTTGATGTAAAATAAACAGTGTTGTCCAAAGAAAAGTTTTTAAATTTTTTGTAAAATTGTACGAAATGAAGTAAAGATCCTGCTGCAACGAATTACCATATTTTGGAATTCGGGGCATTACACACCCATGCGAATAAATCACGACTTCGACGGATACAGTCTATGATAACTTGCCTTAGGTCCTGAGGAAGGGATCGGCTCACTTGGAACCATTTGGATGGGTCGTCTTCGGAGAAAGGGGACCTCTTCTAGCTCATCGACTAGCTCCGAGTCGATGGTTCCCCTTTCAAAGGGAGCTCGACTGAGTCGAGGCACAGGACTGCCACCCCCATAGTGGCCATGTAGCAGGTTCGGGCAGCCTCCTGGTTACCCCGGACAACTTCGACCCCATGTTCGGTGGGAAACATCATCTTCATGTGATATGCTGAGGGTACCCGCTTAGAGGGATGCGAGGCCAGGTCAACTGAGGATGGCATTGTAGGGAGCTTGAACATTTACCACCATGAAGTCTATGGCTTCGGTATGGGAAGCCGGAGCCTGCCCAGCAGTAACGTCGAGGGTCACGACTCCCTCGATCTCGACGGGGGTACCTGAGAACCCCTGGAGCGTGTACCTGACTGTTTTTAGCCTTTTCCTGGGGAGTTTTAGGGCTTCAAAGGCTGTCAGAAATAGAACGTTTATTGAGCTCTTATTGTCAACAAGGACTCAACGAACCTCGTGATTGGGTAAACCGAGGCTGATGACGAGGGCGTCGCAATGCGGGAGTCGGACACCCTCGAGATCTTCGTTGGAGAACAAAACCGACAGCCCCCAGCCCTTAGGAGTGGTTGATGGTGGACCGCATTGACTTCTAGAATGAATGCTTTACAGGAGGTGTTCGAGTCTCCTGCCATGGGTCCACCATGAACGTAGTGGATAGCTAGTCTATCAGCTCCCTCTAGCCTGGGCCCGTTTCCAAATGCTTGTCTGCCCTTCGAGGAGGGAGGCTCGCCTAGTATTCTGAGTGAACTCAGTTAGGTAGCATCCCAGTATGAGTGCTTCAATCTTCTCCTTAAGAGTCCGACCGTAACATTCCGTAAAATTGAGTTATTACAATTTTGCACTGCATGTGTTACACACATGTATTTTGTACCGTTACGTGCAATGCCCGTATTTATAGTACAATGTTGATTGAAAAATCTTTTAAAGTTACATATATATCTTTCTTTCATTTACCAAGTACGAATGAATGATCAAGATTTAATTAAACTAGCTTACATTAATTCATAATAATTATATGTGATTATATTAAATAAAATGTTAGTGTGCAGTTTATGTACTTTTAACCCATTTGAAACCAGTATTTTTCTTTCCCATTGGTGGCCGACCAAATAGAGGAGGGGATGTTTGACTTTGTCTAAGGAGCTTTAACTTAGTGGGTAGTTATTTTAAATCATGGATAGTTATTGGGTAGTTATTTTGTAGATAATGACCCCTCCACTCTCCTCTCTCATTTTAAACCATCGGGCAATAATTGTTTAGGGTGGAGAGTTGCTTATTTTTAGTGCTTTGGAGTTGAGGAGAAGAAGCTTTGAGATTTCTAGTGCAAGGATCACATCAAAGTGGTGGGTGTTTCCAAAATTTCTAATTTTTGGTAGATTTGTTCATGCTTAATTGCAAACTTATGTATGTTGATTAAATTGTATATGGAATATATTTGTGTAGGAATTCCTGAAATTTTGTGTTTAAATTGCTATAGTGGTGATTATGATTAAAGGACATGTAGAATTGTAATTAAATTCCTTGCATGAGAAAATTGTGTACGTGTTAATCTCTATAAATAGATAGCTAGTAAATTGATTTTGTTCACTGTAACTTAACTCATCATCATGGATTTATACCTTGAGTACGACAATTTATACCTGCAAATTGTATGCTAGATTCCATATTAATTAAAAGTAGATTGATATATGCATAAATCTATGCCAAAATGTACTAGATTAACTGAAGTTCTTCTCTGGAAATTTATTAGAAATCGTTGTATGCTGTGTAGTAAATGTGAGAATGATTATAATATGAAATCTCGGCAAAATTTTTAATTCGGGATGTGAAATAGAGAGTTCACATTTAAAAATTTTGCATCCCTAATATTGACAGATTAAGAGTGTAGTGAGCCTGGTTAGTGCGTTCGGGTTGGGCACTATGTGCAGTAGGGGTCGTAGGTTCGATTCCTTGGGGGTTCATTTTTTCTGAAATTTGTTTAATCGAAATTTAGAGACAGTAGCCTTATAGAATCTCGTGAGTTAGTTGCTGCATGAATGAGAGGCTTGAGAGCCTGGTTCAAGTGCGTGGATTAGAGTGCTACTAGCGCTCGGGTTCGAAACCTGATTAGGATGTTTGTTTTGTTAGTATATTTTTATAAATCCAAATTCTTATTTTTTTACTTTGATGAAGGGTTTTAAATTAATCTAGTATATTAATAGAGTATTTTCATAAATTTAAGATTTAAAGTTAAGATACATAAGTTAGATTTAAGATTTATTAAATTTAAGATACATAAGTATTTTCTAGTATATTAATATATTTAAATTTAAGATTTATTTTGGGGCTAAATTAAATTGCAAGTTAGATTTTCTTAAAAGGTAAAAATTTAATTGGTTTGATCAAGATTTATTCTAGAGTTTATATTGTTTAAAATAAGCTTGATTTTGAGTTAATTTATATTAGTTTGGAGAATAAACTGAAATTTGATTAAAACACTAGTGTGGAAAAGAATTGATTAAGTGTAATCGATAAAATTTTGTCAAGTTACAGTTTCATTGAAAAATCCCATTATAGTGGGAGAAGAGACTAACTAATTATTTGAGATTAATTCATTAGAAGGATGAATAAGACCACAAAATGAGTTATACAAATGAATGAGATTTTATGAAAGAGGTTAAGAATCAACATGGAAGTTGATGAAAATTCAATAAGTGGATTCTAGAGACTGAGCGAGACCTAGGGTACCGAACAATTTATGATTATGTAAGTTTGCGAAGTGGCTATTGTGGGCTAACATTCTCAGTGTTTGGTTTAACTCCGATAGGGTAAGCAAGCTCTAGGGAGTAATTATGTTTGAACTTAAGGACAGACACTAGGTGGAGTTATGGCTGAAAATAAAGACGAACATGTACGGCAAAGAACTTGCAGTTCCTAGGTGTTCAGGATTGAGGAATACGCCCGGTAAATCCATGGTATGCAGGCTAGCGGTATGTCTGTCTCTCCACAAAAAGGCTGGTAAAGAACTTGCAGGTCCTAGGAATATTTGGGACGGATAGGATACGCCCGATATATCCACAATTGGTGGGCTAGTGGTAGGCCTGGTTCGTAGTTACGGGTGATCGACTCGCCCGGTAAATATACATGTGTGGGCTAAGGGTAGGCCAGTGTGGTCGATGAAATGGTCGGTAAATAGCTGCGGCTCCTAGGAATGTTCACGATTGAAGATACGTCTGATAAATCTACATGTGTGGGCTAGAGGTAGGCCGGTAAAGTCCACGATCATAGGGGTGCAATTTACACGTGATTACGCAGTGGAGTACAGTCATTGAGTTAGGATTTCATATCGAGGGATTAAACCTTATAATGAGGAGAACATTAAGAACTTGTCCTCAGACCTATGTTGTATGGGCAGCATAGAATCCGAACAAGTGTGCATTAGAATTACATTATGTGCATGGATGTTTTGCATTAGTCACTAGATTCATGACATACACTGACATACTTAGGATAATCACTTTTATACTTTATTTTGCATTTAAGTTTGTGATTGTTAAATTGAGGAATTATTTTATTATAGCATTGTGTCAGTTGCATTCAACTGACATGCCAGCAGTTCTCAAGTTTTGCTGGACTCGGATTAGCGATTGGCATAGGCTTGAGTCTGGTATCGAGGGATGTTGCAAGATTGAAGATTTTGATGATATAAGTTGTACATTATATGTAAATTTTTGTTGTGCATTGTAAAGAACTATTTTGTATTGAAAAAGTTTTAAATTCCTTGTATTCTTGTATGAAATTGAAGTAAAGATCCTGGTTGTGCTACGAATTACCTGTGTTTGAAATTCGGGGCGTTACACCAACAGTTATCGGTCTCGTGGCCGTGGACCCGATGGAACCGACAGAAGAACCATCGGTCCCTCCTTCTGTTTTTGTTGTTGCACGGGGGTGGGAGGATGTTTAACTATCCCTTTGTCCTTAATCTCCATGAGGATGACCGAAACAGTTATAGTGAGTGGGGTGAACTTCTTGAACCGGGAGACCGGAGGAGGACGTCTTTGGCCAGTGGGGTCCTTTTGCAATTTCTTCGGGGCCTCTGACTCATCTGCCTTCCTCTTCCCCTTCGTCGGGGTCTCCTTCCAACCGCCGAGATGCAGAGCCTCTTCGGATTTGATGTATTTCTCGACCCTATTGAGGAGGTTAGGAAAATCGAGGGGAGGTTTCTTAGTAGGGGTGCCTTCAGCTGGTCATGGCGGACATTGTGTCGGAATGCCACTAAGGCAAATGCAGGCGTCGAGGAAGGAGATCGTCAGGGCTTCGGCAGTGAATCTTCGGACAAAGTCCCGAGGAGACTCCCCGTCCTTCTGTTTAAGATCTATAAGAGAAGCGCTCATCTTCTCCACCTTGCGGCTAGTCACGAAGTGCGCGAGGACATTCTCTTCGAGCTGATCGAAAGAAAAAATCGAACCAAGGGCGAGCTTCGAATACCATTCTCGAGCTGAGCCACGTAGAGTGGCTGGGAACGCACGACATATGAGAGGATCTGAGACACTGAGAATCATCATGAGGGTTTTGTCCCTCTGTGCGATCAGCAAGATCTATCTCTCCGTTGTATGTCTCGAACTGGGGAGGCTTTATGTTTCTCGAAATAAGGGCGTCGAAGATTTGGGCGGAGAAAGGAGGTCGGGATGATTGATGACCCCGATCAAATTGTCCCATGTTCTTGCCTATCCGAGTAAGGAGGTCTTCCATCTCTTGAAGACATTTTCGGACATCATCTTGCTGATTCTAGGGTCTAGTCGACCCGTGGGATTCTTCTCCCCCAGAATTCTCGATTTGTTCCTCGCCTGAACTTCATTCATCCCGGGCTCTTCCTCGGAGTACTCGTAAGACTTCGGCCTGGAACTTCGGAAATCGACACGAGTAACGTGACCTTCTTCACCATGGCCATTAGGGGGTCGACGATCCCTTGGAGAGTACCTGCATCATTGATCGCGACTTGGGACCGATGAACACTGTGACTATAATGCCCCGAGTTCCCAACACAGGAAACTCGAGACACAAGCCAAAATATTTCCTTCAAATGAGTCCAAACATAGTAAAATTATAGAAAATTTAAAACTTTTATTACCACAAAAAATGTTATTACAAGTACAACTTGTACAACAAAGAATTACATCATGAATTACATCCCAAAAATTTACTGTACAACACTTATAATCTCACAAGGTACAACAATCAGAAAACTCTGCGACACATTGGACATCAACTTCCACTGATCGCTCCCCGCAACACGAGTTTCCTGTTCCAAGATTAGCCATCCTAAAACTAAATAGACTATGGGCACATCAGTTGAATGTAACTGGCGCAATGTTTGATAAAACCAGCGTCTCCCCAAAACTCAACAAATTGATGCAAAAGGAAAATGTGTAGACAATCACAAGTGTTAGTGTATGTCATGCCCTAAAGTCTAATGCACAATTCAAAATGCACAGGATGCACTTACTCTATTGCAGTTCATTTGGAAACGTATGCATCCCATACTACATACCTCCCAAGGAGTTCGGTTTCTTCTGATTGTAGGGTTCGATCCCTTGCAGCATCTTACTCTTGTACTCTTTTCGTTCCTGACATTCACCTAGTGGCTACTGAGGTTGCATTCGGTTGGTCTACTTCCGCCATTGCAGTTAGTAGTGGTGTCCCCATTTTCACTATGCTTGGTTTCCGCCCATTGCGCCGGACCTTACCCAAAAGTTGTTTACGAGCATACAGGTGGTCCTGCGGTAACTCCTGCTCACTGAGACGCGTAGAGTCTTACTCCCCCTTGGAGAGTCTTACTCTAGCTCCCTGCCCGTACTAACAACATAGAACTTGACAGATTCGTAAGGTCCATTCCCTACTTCTGACAGAAGCACCTCCCGTTCTTACCACTAGATCCCAGGAATAAATAGACGAGATACGCTGTCTGTCCCCCATACAGGCGAGATGGTGCCATACGTGTCCCTTTGACAAGCGAGTACAACCACCCGACTAGTACCTATCTCATCACTACATAAGACTGTTCATAGGATACTACTACTATACATCAATCCTAACTTAGAACGGAAAAAGCAACTATTGATCTTAAATGCAGAAATATAGATTACCAGCTGATTACTAGCTAGTAAAAACCCAGCCTTTAACCAAAATAACAAAGCTCTAGGAAAAACCAACACGGCCCCTAGACCAGGCTGAAGAGTTGGCCCAACTTGGCCCAGACTTGACCCAACAACAATAGCGATTCGACCTCCGTCGAATGCCAAACACCCTCTTGCTTGGATCTCGACCCCGTCTTCGGCCCGCGATCAATCCCTCCTTGGTTAGTGATCCGCTGGCACCCGAAAACTGTCTTCATCCAAAGTATCCCGAGGTAACAAGGGTTATCAAATATCAAGGGTCGAAATGGATAGATAGTCCTAGGGTGGTAACCATTACCCTAGGCAACGACAAGCTAATATACATAGCCAAATATATAACAAACAGTGGACGTTCACAAGTCCGATTCAACATGATTAATTCATAATTTAAAAGTTAAATAACTGCTATCTAACTCCATTTTTGGCCTTAACATTACACAGTAGCTCGACCTAACCCTAGGACACTACCATGCTCAAGGGTACCAACGTTAACCACACTATGGCCAAACTAAGCGGCGAACTGATCACCGTCAATTGACACCCTGCCTTCCACGCTTGGAGTTGACTATGACCTTGGCCCGACCAAACATGTTTGCTTCCATTAAATAATTTTGCTCCATGGTCTCTTGACCAAGTGGCAGCACCAATAACAATGGATATCCCTCCGTGTACGGCGAGCACTCTGGCGCACGAGTCTTCTCTTCCAATACATTCGAGGCGACACGGGCTACTAACCACCCCAAAGATTAAGTAGTAACGATAGCCCCCAGGGTAAAATCCATTACCCTAAGCAACAGCAAGCAATGCACACACCGGGGTAGTAAAAGTCACCCTAAATGACAATACAACATGAGTCTACTCTAATTTTAAGTAAGTTAGAAGATTATAGTAACAAGCAAAATGCACCGTGCAAACATAGGGCAATTAGTCAATCCAATTATAAAATATTATAGATGTAAACGACACAACTCTAACATGATCAAACACGATCCAAGAGTAAGAATAATCATAATTCTAAGACCATTCTAATGCCTTACTATGATGGAAACATACATTCAATCAAAACAGCAACTTAGTCATCGAACATACACCTGGTGTTGTTTGCGAAAATCACCAAAAATCACTCACTCAATGAAAATCAGTTCTTTTTTGCAAAAATCACTAAAAATCACACACTCGATGAAAATTAGAGTTCTTATGGTTTTTGGAAAGATCATTAAGTCTAATCCAACTTACCAGTTGAAAACTTTCTCAAAATAGTTCATTTAGATAAAGAAAAATAGCCAAAACTGAGTGGCATGTAAAACTTCCAAATCTAATGAAACTATCGACCTGTCACACAATAAAACTCATTTATAAATAACAAACGATCTCAAAACTCTATAATATTTTTCAAAATTGCTCTAGACACAGGCGAAATACATATAAAAAAATTATCCAAGAATTCCAAGTATACAAAAAGTTATGACTATTTGAATATGATATAAAATTTCCAACATAAACTATAATGTTCCTCATCAACTACAGAAATTTATATTTAAAAGAAATAACAAATATTCTTCAAAAATTACAAAACTTAGTAGATTTGTTATAGACACATATAAGAACCTCACATAAAACTTTCATCACAATAATCCTAGTATTTAAAGAGTTATTCTAATTTGAATAGGATGCATATTTTCAAACAGCAGTCGCGCTGCTTCTCAACCACAGTGAAATTTTGTATTTTATAAAAATATCAAACAATCTCCAAAAATTATGAAATTTGGAAAATTGATTAACACATGTGAGAGCACCTACTTTAAAAATATCAACCCTAAATTCATGATAAAAAGAGAGTTATGATTTTTTACAAGTCAAACATGTTAAAATTCAACATATCAGAAACTCTTTCCCCAAATAGCAAGAAATGAAATTTATTAAAATATCATACCATATCCAAAATTAATGAAATTTGATGGATTTGTTGTGAACATGTATGAGAAGATCCAGTAAAAATCTCTGCTCTAGATTCATAGTGATCATGGAGATACAAATTTTATAAGTCGATATGTTATATTCAACAAACAACAGGTTTTCTTTCCACAACCAGCAACTTGATAGATTTTATAAAAATATCAAATCACCTCCAAAACTCACAAAATTTGGGGTGAACATTAGGGACACAATCAAGATGCTACCATAAAATTTTTAACCTCGAATTCCATCATATCACAAAGTTATAATCTTGTAAGTCAAGCATGTAATGAAATCAACAAGACAACAACTTTGCACTAAAACAAAAACTTTAACGAATTTATTAAAATATCAAAACACCTCCAAAATTCACAAAATTTGGGTTTAATATTAAGGATACAATCAAGATGCTACCATAAAAATTTCAACCTCAAATTCTATTATAGCACAAAGTTATAAATTTTCTAATCAAACATGTTTATTTCTTCACAAGATTAAATCTTTCCCATTACATGTCATCCTTAGCTCTAGTATTGAATTATAAACATACACAATTTTCATTCACACAACCTTGCATTCCAAATCAGCAAATTTTCATCACAATAAATCAAAATAAAAAAAAAACATGCATAGTGTAACACCCCGCACTTAAGCGTATATATATATATATATATATATATATATATGGTAAAAGGGATATGAGCAACTTGCTCATTTAGTAAATGAGCAATTGATTATGCGGCATGCATGTAATACATTGGACAACTAACCCTTTTAAAAATTGTCCAATCACATGTATGCCACATCATCAATTGCTTATTTACTAAATGAGCAAGTTATTCATACCCCTTTTTTCTATATATATATATATATATATATATATATATATATATATATGAGTGAGAGAAAAGGTGGTTGGCCCTATAGGATTTCTATAGGACCATGGAATTATTGGATTGAGGAAGGAGCCGATAGAATTATTATGGGGCTTAGGAAATTAATGTGTGCATTAAAATGAATGATGGAGAAAGGGGTGGCTGCCCTGGTGACGTGGCTTGGGTGTTTGAGATTTATCTCACATCGTTGAGGAGAGGAAAAAGAGTGTGAGTTATATAGAGTTAGCCAAATGATAGGGGTACCCAACGGTTAATTGCCCTTTAGATGGCCGCCTGTGGTGGGCAGTTGTTAGGATTTTATTTATTCACGTATTGCACGCACCTGTAGCCGTGTGCGCAGTTGAGCCGAGATTGAAGCGTTACAAATGGTATCAGAGCCGACTTTCGACACCGAGTGTGTGCAAGTTGTACACCTGAGAGGGAGCGAGGTTGGTACATATTTTCCGGATAGGGAATTGTACAACTAGCAGAATCAAGGTAATCCTCACCACATCGGTTAGAAAGGGATCCTGGATCATGTTGCAAGTCCCAAACTCAGCGGGGACGCTGAGTTCTTAAGGGGGGTGTGTGTAACACCCTGTACTTAAGCGGATATATATATATAATATGAGTGAGAGAAAACATGGTTGGCCTATAGGATTTCTATAGGACCATGGAATTATTGGATTGAGGAAGGAGCCTATAGAATTACTATGGGGCTTAGGGAATTAATGTGTGCATTAAAATGAATGATGGAGAAAGGGGTGGCTGTCATGGTGACCTGGCTTGGGTGTTTGGGATTTATCCCACATCGTTGAGGAAAGGGGAAAGAGTGTGAGTTATATAGAGTTAGCCAAATGATAGGGGTACCCAATGGTTAACCACCATTTTGATGGCCGTCTGTGGTGGACAGTTGTCAGAATTTTATATGTTCGCGTATTGCGCGCACGTGTAGCCGTGTGTGCAGCTGAGCGAGGCTCGGAGTATTACACATAGAGTTTGGAAGAGCTTACACACATATGAAGTTTGATTTCTTCTCTTTGCTTCTTCTTCAACTTTTGCTTTCTTTTGCCTTCTCCTCCTAGCTCCTTGCTCTTCTTCTTCAATCCTTGCTTTCTTCCTCTCCACCTAAGCTCTATGAAGAGATTTAGAAGTGTAAAAATGCTAGAAATGAGAAATGAAAGATTTGAAGTAGGAGAATTTTAGGGTTTTTGGAAGATGAAGGAAATGAATGTGTTTTCTTTCTTGAAAAAAAGAATGGAAATGGGGAGGGGTGAGGGTGAGGTGGCCGGCCAATTATTTCGGGGGGGGGGGGGGGGGGGGGGGGGGGGGGGGTGAGCATACCCAAAACAAACCCATAGTTTCATGATAGTAGTTTAGGGTTTTAATTAATGGATCAGAGTTTGTATAGATAATTGTACAAAATACATACACGCATACCCATAAGTATATATACATATACACATGTATTCATACATACATATCTGACAAATGCATACACATCTCAAAGAAAATATTTGTATGTATATATAAAAAATGATTTTATCACTATAGAAATACTATACGTTCTGTCTCGATTATAGTTGAGATAAACGTACAATTTAATTGAGAAATTATCCCAACTCTGGTTCAACAATTGTACCATTGTCGGGCTCGAAACATATTAAATAATATGTTCCAATACTTAATCAATTAAAATAATTGAGAAAAATGCATTAATACATGCAAATCTTAATCGTACATAGACTAATGTACAAAATAGTTATATACTATTTTGCGGGATCTTACAGCTACTCAAAGCCGGGTTCGACGGTCCAACTTTGCCTCTTGAACGATTGAGTTTGTTTCGGAGGTCGCCCTAGTTCGGCCGGTTGTTGATGACGTTTCAGAGGTGAAGATGTGCTTGGAGTCGGTCCCTACGCATACCCAATCTTGCGATAGAGAGAGATGCACTTGGAGTCGGTCCCCGCAGATTCTCGGCCAGCTGCCTCTGTGACCCTTGGGTATTCGCTAGGCTATGGATCGTTGGAGGAAGAGAGACCCCAGGTCTCGCGGCATTGATCTTTTTAGCTTTAAGGGCCATGAGAGTAATTTGCTTCGAATTAGAACTCGAGTCGGGAGTAGGATCGAATTGCGGTTTCCCACATACAGCGCCAATCTGTTGCTGTTTTTTGTGTATGTGTGAGAGCAACAGATAATATGAGTTCTTATATTTGAGGAAACGACAGTGATTTTGACCTTCGTTCTGGATCCGAAGGGGTGTTTAGTGGATTGGTTGGAAGGCAACTGACTTGCCGACCTGTAAAACGAAGCCTGAAACACCGAGAGTATTTCCGGTGACAGACCCTCCTATGCTTAAGTCAGAAGACAGTAATTTAGTGGAAGAGATTCCGTAGAAAAAAGAGTGATTATCTTGTAACTATACAGTAGATGTTGTATTTATAGGTCTGGGGGAAAATTCGTTATGGAGAGATCCCTGAGCGGTATTGAAATCTCCTTGATCTTGGATCTGGAATTGATCATGTCCTTGATTTTAGGGGTGCAGTTATGGCGTAACTGATGGAGCGCCTAGCGCAAACGGCGGGTGGTTCATTCGGGTGCGCGAATGGGCCTACGAAAAGCCAATGGAGCTACCTGGCTTGGACCAGTAGAGAAGTTGGTGTTAAGCCCAATCTGTTTCTTTGCGATTCATGCTAGAGTCGTTCGGCGGAGATCAGCCACGATTTTTATCTATATCAATATGTATTTTGCATCATCTTCATTACGTGTTGAGCGTTTTTATGCATGGACCAGAGATCTTCAAATTGCTTTGAAATTTTGTACACACTATTTAGATGATATGAAGATTGGTACGAACGGTGTGATCAAAATTTGGATTGTTCAAAGTGCTCATCTCACAAAAATATATTCTATCTCACCATCTCATATCAACGCTACTCTATTGGCAAGTGCAAATAAGGCATGCATAGCTTAGGGTTACATGAAATTGTCATGATTCAGAAGGAAAACAAAAAACATGAATTGGCTTTGAGTTCGATTGTTGATAAGGTTTAAAGTGAAGGGGGGACATTAGTAAAGAAGATATTCCAAACCAAATTTCTAACAGATGCCGACCATTTACTTAATAAAAAAATAAAAAAATAAAAAAATAAAAAACAGATGCAGACCTCCAAAAAAATTTGAAAGTTGTTAAACAATTCACTTTGCACGAGGGGTAGAAATACACCTAATCTTATATAATATTAAAGAGTCTTTATTTTTAATCAATAAATCATTTCGGAAGGCTAAAACTTTGCATTCTGAGCTTGCAATGATAAGACCCATGCTAAAATTGATTTTATATCTTATTTTTCACTCTGTTATCTATACATTCGATATAATATATTATACTAAGAATAATTTTGATCCAATTTTTTTTCTCATTTTTACTTTCCTTTTAAAAATAAAGAACAAATGTAGGAGACAACTCACCACTCTTTTTCCATACAAATTTTGAACGGGAATCCTACCCCTTTAATCAAACATAAAAAATCGTGCAGTATTTTATAGATGTTATTAAATGAATTTTTCAAAAATAATTTTATTATTTTTTATTTTATTTTTGAAATTTTCTGTATAATATTGCACAGAATGTAATAGTAAGGAAGAAAGAAAATTCCTAGTCTAGATGTAACTATAACTATCTTGAAGCTCAATTTACCTAAATCTGTTTTTCTTTTAAGGAGAGTTTACCGAATTTGTTTAAATATAAAAATAGGAAACATCTATGATTCTATATGGCATAAAATAAAAATTAAATCCCTCATTTCTAATTTTCTATTGAGGCACAACCACTTACTATCTAATATTTTTGCGTTTATACTAAGAGTACTTTTGTACCTGCATATTAAGGAATACGGTGACATAAATAATAATAATCTGAGTTAATATTGTAGGTGCAATATGTGGACCGGCAAGCTTGGTGAACTCGATGATGGACCTCCACCACGGCACTATAATGCTACTAGGCCCAACCATGAACGCCAAGGTCGCATTTGAGATCTCCGAACGCCTCCCCCATCTGTCCCTCCGCATGAAGGAGCACTGCCACCACGCCCTCACCTTTTCCATCCGATTGAAAAGGATGGGCATGAAAGTCATCTACCCAGGCCTTGAGGACCATCCCGACCACTCTCTCCTCAAGTCCATAGCCAACCCGGACTATGGCTTCGGAGGCATGCTCTGCCTAGACATGGGCACTGAAGAGCGTGCCAATATGCTGATGAATCACCTACAGAATTTAACGCAGTTTGGGCTGATGGCTGTGTCTTTGGGGTACTATGAGACCCTCATGTCTTGTTTGGGGAGCAGTACAAGTAGTGTGATGAGCGCACAGGATAATGAGCTGGCTGGTATTTCACCAGGGCTGGTGAGGATGTCTGTGGGGTACAGTGGACGGTGGAGCAGAGGTGGGCCCAGTTCGAGAAGGCGCTCTCTTGGATGCAGGATCCGAATATTCACCATGGCAAGAACTGAAACTGAATCAATTTGTTCTCGATGCATCAATGCTTCTGTGTCAGAAAGGCAGGTTTTTTTTTTTTTTTTTTTTGGTTAAGGCAGATAGAATCATCAGACTCCAGCCCAATATATATAATAAAATAAAAGTACAACAGACAGCCCTTTTACCAGCGGTAAAACAACTAGAAATACAAAAGACAAAGCAAACATACAAAAGGACCCAACAGGCAATGGAAATCATTGCAATACAGAGCACAATAGACAGCAAAATCAGACCGAACGAAACAACAAAACCAAAAGCACATGAACAAGTCTGAACATCAGATGAGGCGAGTATAGCAGAGCCAGAAAGGAAAGCCAGATTCCGTTGTCGACCGACCTTGGAGCCGCACACGAAGAACAGGCAGGCACAACAGATACAACCACTGCCAAACAACAATGCATCAAGGAACATTTCTACAGGTCGCTGAAAACCAAGAAACTAGATTGGAACAAAAAGAAATTAGACACGTGAAAGGGAACTTAGTATGTACCCTTTTAATCAGAAGTTTTCATCGCGGGGAGTTTGTATCTCATGTTATTTGGCGGGGATGTTCTATATCTTTTTTTTGTTTAATGTCTCAATAACTAGTTTATTATGTATGTTCAAGATGTGGATCGGCTGCACATTTTTGCAAATTATTTGGCGGGCAAGTCTTAATATGAATTCGGATGGGTATATGTAGAACTTCTCTCTAAGAGCATCTATAGTCGTTGGCTATATATCCAAAAAATGGATATTTTGAAAGAAAAAAAATCTCTTTAGTCGTCGTCTATATACCCATTTTTTGGGTTTCGAATAAACAGTCGCCTATATTTGGCAGCGAAAATGACTTTATCCATATTTTAGAAATCGGAAGATCATCTGCCGTTTTATAGTCGAACGGTATATGATTTGTCGTCTGAGACAAATTTTTTAATTGAGAAACTTTCGGACGACATATGATCTGCCTGTTTGGAAACCAAAAAAAAAAAAAAGTGAAGTTGGCACATCATTTGCCCGGTTTGAGGAAAAAATTAAAAAAAAAAATTGTGTTGGATCCTTCACCAATTTTTATTTTTATTTATTTATTTTTTAATTTATCAGACGACCGATCATCAAAAAAAAAATTTGCTTTCTACAGTATTTCATCTTTCATTTTTGCATTTCGTCCAAAAAAAATTCATATTTTTTTAGTATAGACGACTGCAATGTTTTCGCTATTTGCTATTTCCAAAATTTCCATATACCTATTTTTTAACTCAAACGAGATGCTCTAAGGGGAAAAAAGATCCGAAGGGAAAATAATTGCTCTAAATATTTATTTCTTCCCCCTTACTGGCTTTTTGATGGGTTCAGCTTTCATCTGATAATCAGCAGACAGCTAGTCCTTTCATAAAACTTTAAAATCCAGAGATGAGCCACAGAATTATAGTTTTAGACAAAATTCGAATGTTTTGCTTTAATGAATTGTAATCAGACACAATGAATATATAAATCATTGCTCAATTGAAAATTCTCCCCAAAATAAGTTCCATCCATATACAAAGCAATACCATACAATAAAATACTAATTAGTATAGGAGAGCATGTATAGATTACAAAGAAGCCTCACATGTACATTTCACAAACTGTCTGATCAACATGACATTTGTCCCTGTCTTCCTCAGTATAGTTGTGTTGCTTAGAGCATCCACAATCGGTTTGCTTGTTTGTCATTTTTTGCATTTTGTCATTTTTTCCATTTTATATATACTGTAGCACACAGTCGTAAATTATTTTGCCATTTTTTAACAATTCGGCAGCAATAGACTGAAAAACATAACATTCAAAATAGCAAAATGCATATTATAGCTGACGAAACATCAGAATTATTTAATTAAATTTTTAATTTATCGAACGAAACATGATGTTTCATCCGAAGTATAAAAAAATAAAAAACAAAGAAAAAAAATCCAGAAAATTCCAATAATGGCTGTTTCATCCAAGCCATTGGGTTCATTTCCTTTAAAAAAAAATTTGAAAATTACCATCATTGGTTACTGTTTGCAATTATTTAATTTTTTTTTGCAAAAAAAACCTCCTTAAAACTCGGACGAAACATCATGTTTCGTCCGGTCAATAGGCAATTTTTTTTCTGCTTTGGACGAAACATCATGATCCATCCCGTATATTTAATTAATATTTTCTAAGTTTCTGCCTATATAAATTATATTTTAATCACAGACGAAACATCATGTTTCGTCTATTTCTTTTTTAACGAATTTATGCATTTTTTGCTTTTTTCACGACTGCAGCATTTCGTCAAAATAGATCTGTAAAATATGTATTTTGTCATTTTTTACCCCAAACACTGTGGATGCTCTTAGGTTTAACAGTCACATGCAGAGCAGACGATAAACTTTCTAGTTTACTTACAAGCTATTACATATATATAACACCAATACTTGTGACACGGCTCTAACAGGTACAACAGGAACAGATGCAGCTCTTCCAACAGCTCCTCCAACTGCATCAACACGTATTGTGCAGAAGAAATATGTACGCACTTTGAACATGACAGAGGCGTTAACTATGATAACCAGGTAAATTTTCATGGTGATATTAGAACTTTTCCAGGACTATGATAACCAGGTAAATTTTCACGGTTATATTAGAACTTTTCCAACAACGCAGTTCATTTAGTTTGAAAGATGTTTTGGATCATCCTAGTAGGAGAACTCTTCGCTGCAAAGTCTAGATCAGAAATCTCATCTGATCTAAGACGCCATCCAAGGGAGCCCAGGTTCTCCTCAGCTTGTTCAACCGTCTTAACTCCCGGAATTGGAATGGTTCCTTTACAAATGCACCAGTTTATAGCAACCTGGAAAAAAATAATAAAGTTTGTCAAACGATACGATTGTATATCTGGCTGTATCTTTGGAATTCTATAACGGATAACGATAAGGACATATAATCTGACATTATTGTTGTGTAATTTATGTTAAAGACAGTTTTGACTCCTATGGTGCACAGGCAACCATTTAAACAACTTGAATCCATATTCCTTTTGCAAAAGCAACAACCACAAAGCCTTTATCCCAAAAATTTGGGGCTGGCTACATGAAATTTTCTTCTCCACTTAACTCTATTACTAAACTCTATTGACGGCCACCTCCTTCGTTAAATTAAAACTTTTCACATTCATATTAATAGCTTCAACACATCTTATTCAGAAAGAAAAAAAAAAAAAAAAAGCTTCGACACAAAGTTCGATATGGGAGTCCTTTTTGCCCCGCTAACTACCAATTTCCCCAACTTGCAATTATCAGTCAAGACCCTATTCCTTTTAAATTTATAAATTTAAGTAGTAGTTAAGTGCACTAGACTTGAATTTCATTGACATGATAGTAGCAGCTTTTCTGAGCTCGAGAAAAATTTCCAAATATACAATGGTAGGCTGGGAATCAGAAAGTTGGTATTCTGTTAAGAGTTTAAAGAGGAATAGTAACTGCAAGGAGTTATTACCAATCAGTATCTTGAGACGTCGGGGCAGTTTTGACTAAGGGAAAGGAACAGGGAGAAGGGCTATAGTTACATTACGTCAGATTCCATCTTGGTATTTGCAATGGATCTAAATTTCTTTTTCCTCTTCCTTGCATCCCTTTCTGACGGCACCGAGGGATTGACATCAGTTTCTTTGAAAATGTAACTAGGTTCAAACTACCTCCCTAGTGCAAGTGTCAGTGTGATCTAAGGGGCTGTTCTTTTTTTTGCCTACCTCTTATAAGAGATTTACAATAAGAGCCTCTTTTTGAGGTGTTCTTTTATATAAAAATAACCTCTTATAATTACCTCTTATAAGAGATTTCTGTTCTTTTTTCACCTCTTACAAGAGCCTTTTCTCTACTTTTAGACATTTTTGCCCTTACTATATAATTTCTCTTTTATACCAACATTTCTCCATGCAACTTCATGTCCACTTTTGTATTCTGTTGACTTGTTAAAGAGAAGGTAATAATCATAATAAATTTGCTAGATAACTAGTTGACTGCATAATGTGGTGTATCTCATAGTAAATATTAGCTGTAATGAACCCAGTCATCTTAACTGTGATTTTAACACCAGCCTACACCTCATTATCAGTAACAGGAAACTGGTTTTCATATGAATAAAAAATTGAAATATGAATCTAAAATGAATATATTGTGTACCTACTGAATATATTGTGTACCTACTGATACGATACTCTATTTTATACAGGGTTGCACCACACCCTCCATACCCCATTCTATACTGGAGCACGTCAGGGTGCTTGATGCTATTCATTCGTACCCAAGAGCACAGAAGTTGAGCCCTCGACAGGTTTTTGCATCCCCTTTAACTGTCAAGAAAACCTCCAGTAGCACTCCTGCCAACTCCACTGCTGAAGCACCATAGAAGGGGAGTTCAAGTTTGCATGTAAATAGCTCTACTTGAAGAGTATTTTATTCACCATATACCATACCCATCATATACAATCAATCACATATAGAAAGATTAATTCAGATCTTTTTCTTTCTTTTGTTAAGAATGGCAAAATGTCTGGTATCTGCTTTATGTAAGTTTACAAAGTTAAAAAGTATATGTCTCAGCAGTATGTAGAATCTCAGAAAGCAGGTAACGCATTACAGATCCGAAAAATGTGTTGATTCTCCTTTCTGTTATCGTTTATTTTTCAATAAGGAAATGTGTTGATTTTTCAATAAGGTGCTGTGGGAAAGAAATCTGGGTATCATTAATTTAGGGGTAGTGTAGTCATTTTAAGTTATAGAAGACTTTTAAGATTTTGAAAGAGGCTAGTAGAAGCCATTTAGGTTTAGAAGCAATTTTGGAAGAAATCTCCTATAAGAGGTAAAAAAAGAACACTAAAAAAACTCTTGTAAGAGGTGGTCCACCTCTTACAAGAGGTAAATCACTTATAAGAGGAGAAAAAGAACACTACCTAAGTCTCTTCGCTGGTGAACCAGAGGTCAGAAGTTCGAAGTTCAATTCCTGAAGTTCAATTCCTGCTTGTTGGATATATATTCCAATTGCAAAAGTGAAATTCAAATGAAATTAAGCATAATCTCAATGAAAGCTTTTCATTGTGATAATTGTTGGTTTAGTGGAGTTCTCAATGTCACATTGAATCTCCCTAAACCATCTTTTATTGCATTGTTCCATCATATAGGTTAAAGACCAAGTTTAGCCATTTATTGAGGTATCTTCATTGCTTTGTTGGGAGACAAAGTCTTCAACAACTAGCCGTCTTTGGGTTATGTGAAGCCGCCCTTAGCCACCACCCTAGTCATAGTAGCACGCACCTTCACTTGTTCACACACACTTTTCCAACAACTATTTGGCCCCTTCACTCTTCTATATATTAGGGGCTTATCCAGGGAAGAAAATACAACCAAGAAAAATTAAGAACAAGTCCTTAAACTCTCATATATCTTCTCCCTATTATTCTAAATCCTCGCACGTAAAGCAGCAATAATTTCTTAGGGTAATGAATACACGTCTCACCTCCGACATGCCAAATTCTTAAACCCTTAATCTCATTTCTATTTCATTCATTTACTTGTTTTATCATAATACCAGATCTAACAATCTAAGGAATTATTTTGACAAATTCGAACTGAACTTGCAACTATTAATTGGTTGCTCTCTTGTTGATTGCTAACATAATTAGTATTATATGACGAGTGATTATATACATAGACACATACTACACAAAGACTTTCCTTCTTTGATTTTTCCAATTGATGTTGCTCTAACTCCTGCATGCTCGAGATAAATTTCCTACACTATATAATAGAACTTGACTATTGCAAGTTTGATCATAAAGATAACACTTTACTGTCGAATGAAATAAAGTAAGCTTGTTAACTTTATATTGATTATATTGATTATACTTCAACTTTGCTTTTTGTGATTTCCATGGCCGACTTCAAGGATGATTCTCGCTCCGCCAAACCCGAAAAATTTTCGGGACTTAACTTTAAGCATTGGCAAAATCAAAATGATCTTTTGGTTGACCACCCTTGGACACATATCTACTGGTTGACCACCCTTGGACACATATCTACTCTAGACGCTCCCACTACCCCGGACCAAGTGAATGAGACCCTAGAGTCTCAAAGCAAAGGCTCAACTATTACCACTTTGACTTCCACATCTAAAGCTCCTAAAGACATTGAGTTTCATTGCTTGCACTGTATCCTTAGTGCCTTATCCGATAGCTTGTATGAAATCTATTGTGATTTTACCTCGGCCAAAGAGCTTTGGAATGCCCTTGAAGCCAAATATGGGTTAGATGATGTTGTCACCCATAGGTTTAGTGCATCCTTTTTTAATGACTTTAAATTAGTGGATGGTAAACCTATTAATGGCCCAATTGCATGAGTTCCAAAATCATATTGGATACCTAGAATTCAAAGGTTATATTTTTTCAAATGATTATAATGTTTCTTGTCTTATTGACAAACTCCCTTCTAGTTGGTCTTCTTTTGCTAGAAAACTTAGACATCAACAAATTGACCTTATCTTTCAAGAAGCCATAATCATCAGAGTACGGGTTGAAGATAAACACATGTAGAAAAATAAGACCAAAATAGAACCCAATCCAAGTATCAACCTAACCGACAATCCAAATGACCAAACCAAATTCAAATTCAAGTTCAAGAAGAATTTCAAGAATAACTTTTGGAAAAACCATCTCCATAACCATGGTAGAAACCCAAAACCCTTAAATGGTCCCAAATTTCAAAGGAAATTTTGCTAGGTGTGTGAGAGGACCAATCACTTTGCCAAGGAGTGCTACTTCAAGAAGACCGAGCCAGCTAAAGGACCTTCCAAGGACCAGGGTGGTTCATGATTGAGGCGAGAAACTCAGATTCTACCTTTAGGTTTGTTAATTGATAGAGATTTATAAACTATATTTCTGAAATTAATCTCACTCTTCACTGTAATGACTAATGGTTAGATACTAGAGCAAACGTACATGGTTTGATAGCTCATAGTTTTCTAACTATCAGGAATCGAGTGGAGGATATGTGATTCTAGGGGACGACTCCGCAGCACGAGTAATAGGGAAAGAACGAATTGATCTTGTGGTGACATCCGAAAAGACTTTCAAAACTTCTTAATGTTTTGCATGTTCCCACCATTAGGAGGAATCTAAGTAGTGATTCTATTTTGCTTAGTGTTGGATATAACATTGTTTTCAAATCCAAGTTTGTAATTTTTGATATTTTTGTAGGAAAATGTTTCCTGTGTGATGGGTTTTTAAGCTTAATGTAATTTCTAATATTATTAATGAAAATTATCTTCCTACAATTTTGAATGTGGAAAATGTTTATGATTATGGCATGGTAGACCTGGATATGCAAACTTAGGTTCTATTAAGCGAATGATGCATACAAATTTATTGCATGAGTTTAACTTGAACAAAAATAGTAAGTGCGAAATATGTGCCCAATGTAAACACATAAAAAAATCATTTCCTAATATTGTTAGAGATTCGGACCTACTTGAATAATGTGTGTGATTTGAATAGAAATCCCACTAGAGGTGGTAAAAGATATTTTTTTTACATTCATCGATGATTGTTCTAGGCATTGCTATATTTATTTTCTTAAGACTAACGATGAAGTGCTTGAACACTTTAAGATTTATAAAGCAGAAGTTCAAAATCAACTTGAAAAGAAGATAAAGATTCTTAGATCTGACCGAGGAGGATAATATACTTTAAATGAAGTAACTCAATTCTGCCAAGATCATGAGATCATTCACGAGGTGACTGCACCCTACACTCCTCAGTCAAATGGCATTGCTGAAATGAAAAATAGAATATTGATGGATATGGTGAATTATATGCTTGTTAGTTCCGGTGCTCATGATAATTTGTGGGGTGAAGCCATTATGACTGCTTGTTAGACAACCAATAAGACTCCTTATGAATATTGAAAAAATAGGCCTAATAGAATTAACCATCTTAGAATTTGGGGTTGTTTAGCAAAAGTAAGTAATCCCGGACCTAAGAAGAGGAAATTAGGATCCAAAACTGGAGATGTCATATTTATTAGATATGCTAAAGATACTAATGTCAATAGATTTCTAGTTATCCATTCTGACATTAGTGAGATATCTAGTAACTCTATTATAGAATACAGGAATGCTACCTATTTTGAGAATATATTTTCTTATAAAACAAGGATCCCTAGTCAACCAACAGATTCTTCTTCTAGCTCTTCTCTTGACATTTCTAGCACATCCGAACCTAGTACTTCCTTACCTTATGAGCCGGAGTTTGAACTTGAACTTAGTAGAAGTACGAGAGGTAGAGTTGATAAAGACTTTGGTGAAAGATTATTTTGTGTAACTTATAGAAAGTGAGTCATCTACATATGTGGATACGATGTCTAGACCTGATGCTCCCTTTTGGAAGGAAGCTGTAGATAGTGAGTTTAAATCTATTATAGAAAACCACACATGGTATCTTACTGATTTACCTCCTCGTTGTAAAGTCGTAGGTTGTAAATGAATATTTAAGAAGAAATTGAAAGTTGATGGTTCAATTGATAAATATAAAGCTAGGTTAGTAGCTAAGGGTTAGACACAAAAGAAAGGTATTGATTATTTTGATACTTACTCTCATGTTAGAATTACTACTACTAGAACTCTCCTTACATTAGCTTCTATTCATAAACTGTTAATTCACCAAATGGATGTTAAAATTGAGTTTCTAATAGTAACTTAGAAGAGAGATTTATATTTGTTAGAAAATTGGTGCTTTATACACCATTTACGAACCGATTTTTGAGCAATTTTTTGAGTAAGATCCTCAATGAATTATTGAGAGATCTTGATTGATTTGTGTTCTCCTTCGTGAGTAGATCAAAATCATATATTTATTTGCTAAAAACGGTTAAGAGATGAATGAGAAATTATCTCTCAAAGTGAGATGTTTTCATTCTTGAAAATGGGTTAAGGGAACATAGTTCCACATGGAAAAATCAAAGAAAATAGAAAAGGATATATAGTAACCTCCTTCTAAGCATTGTAAGATAGCTAGAAGAGAGGCTCTCTCTCGCACACGCAGGGGGGGTGCAAATCTCGGACCGGATTACATGCGACTTGTGTGCGCCCGCACGACCTGCGGACACGAATACCGGACCAACTTGACCCCACCCCGTGCAGAGCAGTTTTTTGCTACAGTTTTGATTTTTCTTTTGTAAACGGCTGAAATAAATGCAGAAACGGATCTGTCTGCCATTTCAATGCAGTATTGTCTGCCGTTACACTGAAGGCATTCAAAGGCAATGACTGATGTCTGCCGTTACAGTGCCGACATTCAATTGAGTGTCTGTTGTTACAGTTTTAACCTTGGCTCTATAAATAGAGGCCTCCCCTCTAATTTTTTCTCTGCACCAGTAATCTTCTTTCTTCCTCCTCTGAGTTCTATTTTGTTCTTCACTCCTGCTGTTTGGTAAGTCGGTGATAAAATTCAGACGCTGCTACTCGATTCGAAGGTGTTACGTGGTGCCTACGTGAACACTCTGGTCGTTGCATCCTGAGAGACAGACGTCTTCGCACAATCCAGCAACCGGAAGAGGCAAAATCTGTTTTAAGGACACTGTGTGATACACAGGCCTCGACTACTTTAACTTGTAATCTGAAATCTGTTATTTGTAAGTTCTTATTTATTTATTTTATTTTCCTTTCAGTTTTTCTTTCTCTCCTATTTTCTTCTCTGTTTTCTGTGCCTCTCAATCATTTGAATTATTGTAAAACAAAGTTTATAAAGAATTTTGATAACAAACTTAAAACAGATTTTTGATTTTCTTGCTTTCCGATTTTGAGGCACTTCTTTTCTTTTCTTTAATCTGGAAAACTTACACTCGTGTTGTGTAATTTTCAGAATCAAATGACTACTGCATCGGACAATGTTGCTGTGTCTGAAACGGTCCACGTGCCGGTTGTAGATATGACGCAAGTACCGACTGCTGCTGCAGCACGAGTGCCAATGCCAACCGTTGTACCTGTCTCAGTCTCCCATGAAGAGAAACCTGAGAAGTTCAACGGACAAAACTTCAAAAGGTGGCAATAGAAGATGATGTTCTATCTGACCACACTGAATCTTGCAAGATTCTTGAACGAAGAAGCTCCAAATCTTAAGAAAGATAAGCAAGATAATCAAGTCATTGCCACTGTGGATGCTTGGAAGAATGCTGATTACTTGTGTAGAAATTACATAATGAATAGATTAGCCTATTCTTTGTATAATGTATACATTGACAAAAGAATAGCTAAAGAACTTTGGGAATCACTAGACCATAAGTATAAAACTGAGGATGCCGGCACCAAGAAATTCATTGTGGGACCGCTTCTTAGACTATAAAATGATCAGTCAAGTTCAAGACCTACAACTGATCTTGCATGAGATTCATGCTGAAGGTATGAACTTAAGTGAAAGTTTCCAAGTAGCATGTATAATTGAAAAATTACCACCAGGCTAGAAGGACTTTAAGAACTACCTAAAGCATAAGCGAAAAGAAATGGGCATTGAAGATCTCATTGTCAGGCTTCGTATTGAAAAAGACAATAGAGGATCTGAAAAGGTTGGACTCGTCAGTCATGCAGCCAAAGCAAATGTAATGGAACATAAACAACGTTCCAACAAGCACAACAACAAGGATCCCAAGTTGGGGCCTAAGGGAGGAATTTCCAAGAAGCCGAAGTTTCAAGGCAAGTGCTTCAATTGCGACAAGAAGGGTCATAAGTCTACTGAATGCAGACTTCCCAAGAAGAACAGGAACAGAGAAGCAAACTTGATTCGAGGCATTGCTCAAGATGTTTCCGATATCAACCTCTCAGCTGTGATCTCAGAGGTGCATATGTTAGGTTCAAACCCGAAGGAATGGTGGATTGATACTGGAGCTACTCGACATGTGTGCTCCAACAGAAGTATGTTCTCCACTTTCGAACCATTAGAGAATGGGAAGATGTTTATGGGGAACTCGGCTACTTCAGAAATCAAGGGCCAAGGCAAGGTGATCTTGAATATGACTTCTGGAAAGGATCTGACTCTGAACAATGTTGCACATGTTCCTGAAATCCGTAAGAACCTGGTATCTGGTTCATTGCTTAATAATCACGGATTTCGTTTAGTGTTTGAGTCAAACAAATTTGTTTTGTCAAAAAATGAAATGTATGTTGGTAGATGATACATGAGTGATGGAATGTTTAAACTCAATGTATTGACCATGGTCAAGAATATCAATAAAGCTAGCTCTTCTACTTATATGCTTGAGTCTTTCAATTTATGACATGGTAGACTAGAACATGTTAATTATGATACTTTGCGAAGACTAATTAACTTGAATCACATACCAACATTCCAAATTGATTCCAAACACAAGTGTGAAACTTGTGTTGAGGCAAAACTAACAAGATCATCGTTTAAAAGTGTTGAAAGAAACACTGAACCTCTTGATCTAATTCAAACTGATATTTGTGATTTGAAAATGATACAAACAAGATGTGGTAATAAATATTTTATTATCTTTATTGATGACAGCACAAAATACTGATATGTATATTTACTTAAAAGCAAGGATGAAGCTATAGAGAAATTTCTTCTCTATGAAAATGAAGTTTAGAACCAACTCAACAAGAAAATTAAGACGCTAAGAAGCGATCGAGGTAGAGAATATGAATCGTCATTTGCTGACACTTGTGCTAAGCATGGAATCATACATGAATAGATAGTGCCTTATTCTCCTCAGTCCAACGGCGTTGCTGAGAGAAAGAATCGTACATTGAAAAAAATGATGAATGCAATGTTAATAAGTTCTGGTTTGCCACCAAACTTGTGGGGAGAAGCTATTCTTTCAACTAACTACTTTTTGAATAAGGTGCCCAAAAAGAAAGAAGAGAAAACTCCATATGAATTATGGAAAGAAAGAAAGTCATCCTACAATTACTTGCGAATGTGGGAATGTCTTGTCAAGGTGGCAGTACCTCCACCTAAGAAAGTGAAAATATGACAAAAAAAGGTTGATTGTATTTTCATTGGCTATGCACTTAACAGTAGTGCCTATCGGTTCTTGGTGTACAAATCCGATATCACTGATATATCAAAGAACACGATAATGAAGTCTAGAAATGCTATCGTTCTTTGAAGATGTATTTCCATGTAAGTCAAAGGAGGAACCAAGTTCCTCCAAACGAACACATGAGACTGTTAGTGAAGATAGTGAAGACCAAGATGAAGAAGTTGAGGAGGAACCTCGACGCAGTAAAAGAACAAGAATGGAAAAATCTTTTGGTCCGGATTTCTTGACTTTTATGCTTGAAGGTGAACCCCAAACCTTCAAGGAAGCGGTGAACTCTAGTGATGGTCCTCTATGGAAAGAAGCCATCAAGAGTGAAATTGATTCTATCTTGCAAAATCACACTTGGAAACTAGTGGATCTTCCACCTGGTAGTAAACCTTTAGGTTTCAAGTGGATCTTCAAGAGAAAAAATGAAACTTGATGGATCAATTGATAAATACAAGGTAAGACTTGTAATTAAAGGTTATAAACAACAGGAAGGTCTTGATTACTTTGATACATATTCTCCTGTGATAAGAATAAATTCCATTAGGATGGTACTTACAGTAGCAGCTCTGCGTAATCTTGAAGTACATCAAATGGATGTAAAAACAGCTTTTCGTAATGGAGATTTAGATGAAGAAATCTACATGGAACAACTTGAGGGTTTTTCAACTCCAGGACATGAAAAGAAAGTGTGTAAACTGGTGAAGCCATTATATGGCTTGAAACAAGCTCAAAAGCAGTGGCATGAGAAATTTGACAATGTCATGATGACAAATGGCTTCAAGATCAATGAATGTGACAAATGTGTATATGTCAAAGACACAGAAGATGGATATGTCATTATATGTTTGTATGTAGATGACATGCTTATTATTGGAAGCAATGATCAGATAATTAAATCTATTAAAAACATGTTGAACTCGAGGTTTGATATGAAAGATATGGGACTAGTTGATATTATATTGGGAATTAAAATCACAAGAACATCAGACGAGCTTATCTTAAGCCAGCTACATTATGTTAACAATATTCTTGGAAAATTTGACAAAGATAATTCTGGAATCGCCAGAACTCCAATAGATCTAACTTTACATTTATCCAAGAATAAAGGTGAGTATTTTGCAAGTAGAATACTCTAGAATCATAGACAGTCTAATGTACTTAATGAGTTGTACAAGACCAGACATAGCCTATGCAGTGAGTAAACTAAGTAGATATACGAGTAATCCTGGAAGCGAGCATTGACAAGCAATTACAAGAGTACTGAAGTACTTGCGTTTTACTCGTAACTATGGGCTACACTATACAAGATACCCGGCTGTATTTGAAGGATACAGTGATGCGAACTAGATATCTAGTGACAATTCAAAATCCACTAGTGGCTATGTGTTTACACTAGGTGGTGCAGCAGTTTCTTGGAAATCCTCGAAACAAATAGTGCTCGCTAAATCCACGATGGAATCTGAATTTATCGCACTTGACAAGTGTGAGAAAGAGGCTGAATGGTTACGCCACTTCCTCGAAGATATTCCAAGGTGGACGAAGCCTGTGCCTCCAATCTGTATACATTCAGATAGTCAATCTGCAATTTGTCGAGCACAGAGCAATATGTATAATGGTAAATCTAGACATATTCGTCGAAGACATAATACCATTAGACAATTACTCTCTACTGGGGTTATCTCTGTGGACTATGTAAAGTTAAAGGATAACATTGCGGATCCGCTAACCAAAGGGTTAAACAGAGAGTTAGTTGATAAATCATCAAGGGGAATGGAACTAAAGCCCATGAAAAAATAAGTTGATACAATGGACACCCAACCTAGCTGACAGGAGATCCAAAAATCTATGTTCAAAAGGGCAACTAAATTGTAAAGACCAAGTTGGATCACTGTGGGGATTTTTCTATATCCATTCCCATGATGAAATAGTGATGCCCGTAAGGTAACAGGTTAAGGTATGCTTTTAATAATTCTTATGCGTCGGATATCCGAGCAGAGTAATGCAGGTTACTCTTAAGTAAGAAATCACCTATGTAAGAAGGAAGAAGGGCTGCTTCCAAGGAAATAATATAAGGCAATATTCATGTTAAACTCTTGCAGAACCAGGCATATGTTCATGGCCAAAACGAACATAACAGTGAGAACTGAAAATGCGTTAGGAAGATTTCTGTGTGAGATATGTCATCGTTTACACAAATGACAGAACAGTTCAAAGACATCGCGTCTACTGTTTAGTTAGTATAGTAAATATATTTTCATAAGGGAAGGTTCAAAGGGTAACACCTACCTATCCTATGCAGGAATCAACCGTTGAATTTTATTACCAAGTCTATCGTGTTAGTCTGTCATGTCAGTCTGTCGTGTCTGTGATCATCAATTTTCATTCATGTGGGGAATGTTAGAAAATGGGTGTTTTATACACCATTTACGAACCGATTTTTTAGCAATTTTTTGAGTAAGATCCTCAATGAATTATTAGAGATCTTGATTGATTTGTGTTCTCCTTCATGAGTAGATTAAAATCATATATTTATTTGCTAAAAACGGTTAAGGGATGAATGAAAAATTGTCTCTCAAAATGAGACGTTTTCATTCTTGAAAATGGGTTAAGGGAACATAGTCCCACATCGGAAAAATCAAAGGAAATAGAAGAGGATATATAGTAACCTCCTTCTAAGCATTGTAAGATGGCTAGAAGAGAGGCTCTCTCTCGCGCGCGTAGGAGGGATACAAATCTCGGACCGAATTACATGCGATTTGTGTGCGCCCGCACGACCTGCAGACACGAATGCCGGACCAACTTGACCTCACCCCGTGCAGAGCCACTTTTTGCTAAAGTTTGGATTTTTTTTGTAAACGGTTGAAATAAATGCAGAAACGGATATGTAGTATTGAATGTTTTGTCTGCCGTTACACTGAAGGCATTCAAAGGCAATGACTGATGTATGCCGTAACAGTGTCGGCATTCAATTGAGTGTCTGTCGTTACACTGAATGTATTCAAAGTCTTGTCTGCCGTTACAGTTTTAACCCTAGCTCTATTTATATAGAGCCAGGGTTCTGGTCGTTGCATCCTCGAAGACAGATGCCTTCGCATAATCCAGCAACCGGAAGAGACAAAATTTGTTTTAAGAACACTGTGATACACAGGCTTCGACTACTCTAACTTGTAATCTGAAATTGGTTATTTGTAAGTTCTTATTTATTTTATTTTATTTTCCTTTCCGTTTTTCTTTCTCTCCTATTTTCTTCTCGGTTTTCTATGCCTCTCAATCATTTGAGTTATTGTAAAACAAAGTTTATAAATAATTTTGATAACAATATTGAACAACCAGAAGGTTTTGTTATTAAAGGATAAGAGAATGTAAATAGATTAGTTCAATCATTGTCTGGTTTGAAACAAGCTCCTAAGCAATGGCATCATAAATTTACTGTTACAATTTCCAAATATGGATTTGTTGCTAATGAATATGAAAAATGTATTTACATTAAACGAATTGGTTCTAAGTGCATTATTTTATGTTTGTATGTTAATGACATTCTCATAGCAAAACCATTGATATTATTCATGATGTGAAATAATATCTTGCTAATAACTATGACATGAAAGATCATGGAGAAGCCAATGTTATATTTGACATGAAAATAATTAGAACCGATAAAGGCATATCATAATCATTGTCACATTCTACAGAATCCATGCTTAAGCAATATAGCTATTATGATTGCAAACTTGTTTCTACTCCATATGACCCTAGCATTGCATTAAAGAAGAACAACGGTGAGCCAGTTGCTCAATTAAAATATTCACAAATGATTAGATCATTGTTGTATATCTCAAATAGAACTAGACCTCACATTGCATATGTTGTGAGGAAACTCAATAGATATACTCATAATCCCAGTACAGAACTTTGGCATGCATTAAATAGAGTTATTAAATATTTACGTGGTACATTGAATTATGCATTGTTGTATACTGGATATCCCGACATTGTTGAAGGAATACTCTGATGTCAATTGAGTAACAGATTTACATGATGTGAAATCCACTTATGGATATAAGTTATTGTTAGGTGGCGCTACTGTATCATAGGGTTCGATGAAACAAACCATGATTGCTAGAAGCACCCTGGCAGCAGAGCTTATAACTCTTGATACTGCTTGCTCAGAAGCAAGAGGGATTAGAGATTTACTTATTGATTTATCGTTGTGTAGTTTCTATACATGCTATTCCTATGTATTGTGATAATAAATTTGTTATTGACATATTAAAGCAAGATAATATAAATGACAATTTTGATAGACATTTGCATATAAGGTACAAATCAATCAAGGAGTTCTCTCATTATGTGACCCTAAATTATGTGAAGTCGGAGCAGAATCTTTATGATCATCTGACTAAGGGTCTCTTTAGGACTAAGATCCTAGTCATTGAAGGGGGATGGGACTAAGCCCATAAAGGGATCATCGACAGTAGCAACCCTACTTCATCGATTGAATGCATCCATAGAAGTTCAAACGGTAGAAACAAGCTGGACTAGTAATTCCGTGAGAGCACTAACTTTACTTTGGGGTAGTACCTAGGTACACTTACTCCAACCCCCTTCCTATGGTGATATGGTACTTATATGTGTAGATTTGATAGAATGAGTTTTATAATAAATCTGAAGGTAGAATCTTTGTGATGTGTTGTCCACTGCACCTCTTGATGACTTACCTACGTGAGAGTTGTCGTGAGGCCACGACGTGGGATTAGGGCTGCTCCATAGAACTCTCGTGAGTAGTACCGAGTACATGACCATAATAGCGTCAACAAGTGTGACCCACAAATACTCTGTACTATGTGTACTCTTACGGAGACCTGGCTAAGGGGCATAGTTCTACGCATAGCCCAGTATGGTTTTCTCATGTTAAAATAATTGTTACTAGGTGTAAGTTCAAGGCCAGAAGCTACTTACACTGAATACATAGTATAAAATGCTCAACTATAACTTTCTTTAACATATTTATGTGATTTATCTATTTAACCATTTTTTTCATTTGAATTTCCTTTTTGGGGCCGCGGGGGGGGGGGGTTGGGTTAAGAAAAAAATTGTGAAATTCAAATGAAATCTCATTGAAAGTTTTTCATTGTGATAATTGTTGGTTTAGTGGAGTTCTCAATGTTGCATTGAATCTCCCTAGCCCATCCTTTATTGCATTGTTCCCTTATATAGGTTAGAGACTAAGTCTAGCAATTTATTGAAGTGTCTTCATTGCTTTGTTGGGAGACAAAGTCTTCAACACGTAGCCGTCTTTAGGTTATGTGAAGTCACCCTAAGCCACCACCATAGTCATAATAGCCCACACACCTTTACTTGTTCACATACACACTTTTCCAATGGCTATTTGGCCCCTTCACTCTTCTATATATTAGGAGCTCATCCAGGAAAGAAAATCCAACCAAAAAAATTAAGAAGTCTTTAAACTCTCATCTATCTTCTCTCTATTATTCTCTATATTTTACATACAAAGTAGAGCATTTGAAGGAGTTAGATTGGATCATTTTTGTCTTTTACTTGTTCGTGCCAAAAGGAGACTACGGTTTGATTGGGGGTTGTACCACTAAGGAGTGTATTGTCATTAAAGCCTCGCACGTAAGGCGACAATAATTCCTTGGGCAGTGAATACATGCCTCACCTCCGACAAGCCAAATTCTTAAACCCTTGATCTCATTGCTATTTCATTCATTTACCTGTTTTATCTTAATTTAGTAGCTAAAATTTTAATTTTAATACTAGATCTAACACCACTTGCACCAGAAAATCCCCAGTTAAAATATAGTGTGGCCCTAGTTGGGTGCATTTTTGCAATGACATAAAAGAATCCTCAGAAGAGTAGATAACTGTGCTAGATATATTACTATTGCGTCACATATCACAAGCCAGATTACCTTTCACATGTTGGGTGAACATGTTTAGCTTAAGGCAACTTGAATTGACTTAGTTTATAAACAGAGAAAATAAAGAATGCATATACAGGATTTGAGGAATTGATATAGTGGATTTCTGATTTAATGGCATGCATCTTATACTCAGTGACACTGACTTGCAATATATAATTCAAATCTAGTGCATTTATTGAAATTTCAATATGAATTGTATGGAATATTTGAAGTCCAGCATATATTTAGTGAACAAGAAATTACATGCCTGAGACATGGTTTTTTCTCTCCTTTTTGCAATTCCTTTTAATGAATTAAAAAGAGGATCCAGACCAGGAAGAATCTGACGAAATAGCAAACCACTGCAAAAGAATAATCATTCTGTAGTTTACAATCTCAGATTTAATAAATAGGCAAGATATTATATACCGTGGGCCCTGAGGGAGCTTTGAAGCCATATATTTGCCCGTGAGCATTCCTAATCCAAGAGGACTATATGAAATTATGCGTATTCCTAAAGAATCGCATACTGCTTTCAGCTCCATTTGTTCATCACCCACACTCAGCAATGAAAATTGAACCTGCACTACGTTTTACATTTTGTTGATCGAGTATGCAACCATCCATGCATTATGATTGATCATGAGTGGATCATAAAGGATGTACGCAATAAAGGGAGTTTGATGGGATACCTGTGCTGAGCATAACGGAACACCTCGAGATTCAAGGTAATCATGAATTTTAATAAGTTGCTTAGGTCCATAGTTGCTCACACCTACAGCTCGAACTAAACCCTAGCAATCAAATTCAGTAAGTTTATGTTCAATTGTAACACGAGGGATTAAATTAACATAAATTAAAGTTCGAGGCAGAAAAAAGGGGAAAAAGAACCCATAAATTAAAGGGATGTTAGCATATATGTTCTCAATTCTGATATCTTTTTTTTTACAAAATTACATTTTCTTTTCCTTGACTTTTAGGTATTCGCATATTTATCCGTGTGTTTTGGGGCTATTCACAGATAGATATACAATATTTAATACAAATTACAAATATAACAAACTTTATGAATAAAATCACAATTTCCCATTTTTAGATCTAGAAGTTGAATAAGAAATGTTTACTAAATGAGTAAGATGACAGGCTACCTAGAACTTATTCTTATCAAGAAATTATCAAAAAAGTCAAAAAACATATATTCCTTGGTTTTTTTTGGGTCCTGCTTTACATAAGTAAAAGATATATGTGTGCATGCATTGTATTAGTTTCATTTATCAATTCCAATACCAATGGAATATGAAACATTTATCATTATTAATGTTCATTAATCCTAGTGCGAGTCGACGTGTTTAGAAATTTCAAAAGAGGGGGAGAGAATTTTGGGCATCCCAAAAAGTACAACCACACACTCCTCCAATTATATATTAGTATAGATAATTACATATTAGTATAGATAGTATAGGTAGATACCAAGTTTTTTTTTTTTGTTTGTGAACATAGGTACTAAGTTACTAACCTCTTCATACATTGCGACCAGTCCATCCCAAAGGGCCACCTCCTGGAAAGGTGCATAATTTGCAGTTGACCAATGCAACTGTCCAATACCTATTTGCTCAATGCCCATTCTGTTCAACGAAGACCTGTTGGGCGACGCAATCCTTTGAATATGCAGAAAAAACGAGACAGCTACTGAAATAAATTGTACGCGAATGTAGAGAAAACTCGTTAAATATATAAAATAATCAGTTATATTTTATGTAAACTAAAGGTTTAATCATGTTGCCCTGTGTGTGCAGCAATTAGCAATCAAAGAGATTACTTGCAGGCTTTCACAAATTGTCCAGATGTTAGGCGCCAGGGATATGCAGCAAACTTTGTAGCAATCACAATGTTGTCTTGAACTTGATTTGGTCCTGAAATAAAGTAATTTAACAAAGAAACTACAAATTAATATGACAAGGTTTCTTATAGGGGTATAAAAGTGCAGGGACAAAGAGCTAATCTTCTACTCCAATCCTAAGATTATTTGTTATATATACTACTATATAATGAATTTGTTTCAGATTATTCCAACACAATTTTTTACGTCAAGTTCAAGTCTCAATAAAAAGAAAAATCTAATTGAAGTTTCATAAAGTTAGCAAGAAGCACAAGCATCAATGTAAACATAATGTATACTGATTGTTTTACTTTTTCTTTATAAGAGTGTTTTTTTTTTGCTTAGTTTTATCCGTTTTTTATATCTGTCAATGAGAGATATTTTGCCACATTATAAATAAAATAACAACATTAATTATATTTATATTTAATTTTAGTTTTAAAACCTTTCAGTTATTACATGTATCAGTGTACAGATTATTATTTAACATGCAGTTGCACCTGGTAATTAATTAGTATCAGAACAATACAACTGTGTGTAATATTCACATATATTTTTTTTGCTAGATAATATTCACACACACACACACACACACACACACACACACACATAGTAAAATAGGCAGTACATGATAAAAAGCAATCCCAAAAGCATATGTATTACTTTGATATTCACGGATGAACTTCCCCAGTAACTTCTCACTTTGCCCAGTTAATCTTCCAGTTCCATAGGAATCAGCAGTATCAAAAAGATTGATACCATTCCTTACAGCCAAATTAAATGTCTCTTGCAAAACGCCATCCATTTCTTCCCGGTATTCCCACAGAAGCTGGTTTCCCCAAGCCCATGTTCCAAATCCCATTGGAGATACTGATAATGGGCCAACTTTAACCTGGAAGAAAAATAAAAAATTTCTTCATTTAAACTTGTTGCTAGAAAACATAGATTAAAACTGAGAGTGTCTACAAGCAGTACATAAAAAACATACTAGTGCAACTCAAAAAGTGAACATACATTCAAAGAATGTATTAACTTACTAGGAAAACATTGAGATTTGCAAGGTAGCCATAATCATTTAAATTGTATATATTGGTGGCGGACCTGGATATATGGTTGCTCAGAAGATGACAAAGGCATGTCAAACAAGACCAACACCACAAAGTTGCTAACGGTACCAAACCATACGCCAGAACCAAAAATCAAATGAGACTAACAAACTATAAGTCAAATTGTTGAGGACAGCTTCACGAATTCATTTTAACAGTGTTAAAGGCAATCTCCTCAATGAACTAACATTCGGGCAGATGAAGTCTCATGGTAACAGATGTATCACAAGTCATTTCACTCTGACCAATATAAGTTTGTTTCTTTCACTCATCTTCCTTATGTCGAGATTATCTTCAATTCAAACCAAAATTTAAAAAAAATATGTGTGTCACAGAGTGACCAAAGTTCAAATTCTTGTCTTATCTCCTATAAAAAACCATTGTATTAACTCAAGAACTGCTCCACGGCTCAGCGACTAGAAAGCATCTCAAATTCTCAATGTTAATCACAGAAATTTATGCCATACAACCTTGAGAGTAACGAAGTAGAAAGCACCTACAAATTTCTGATCCTTCATTAACCCTAGTTTGGCATAAGCCCCATTTCTACAGTAAATTCCGTCTTCAGAGTTTGTAGTCTATAATTATACTTCATACTTTTAGAGTTAACTTTTAAAATAATTAAATCAGTTGCGCCCTTTCTTAATCAGACACTAATTGGCCCATTCCATTCAGCAAATCGTGCATTACTTGATAACACATATTTAAAACTGCTCAATTGGGCATGCAAAATGCAACCTCTACTATACTGTCAGAAACTACTACTGTATGAATATTTTTCATATGAACAAATATGAATAACATTTTGCAAGGAATGGGTCATTTGCTCAAATAGAAGATAAAAGGAAGAGGGAGACTGTTGACCTTTTCCCAAGGCCAGAAAAGAGGGCCAATTCTAGGAGGACGGGAAAGTGATTTGGAGCTTCGGAATGTATCGCTGGAGGCACTGACAGTTAGGAATGTTGCTGCTGCTGTAGATAATAAAGCCATGGAATTTTATAACTTTCTAATATCGTTTTGTTTTTTGTTCTAGGGGATTTGAGAAGCAAGATGCTGGACACTCCTATCTGTGATGGTAGAGAAGATGATGGTAAAACATAATTTTTTGGTCAATTTCGAAACTATTTACAGAAAGAGCACGGTTGGCAAATTATTTGTGTTCGTAAACTCAACAACTAAATTCGTTATTTTCAACGGCGAGTTTAGTTCAAAATTTTCAATAAAGATTCGCCGTTTTCAACGACGAGAATATTTACACTAGACTCGCTGTTGGGAATAGCGAGTTTAGTTCAAAAAAAATTCTATAGAGTTTTTTTTCGAAAATTCACCAAGTCCAACAAAGTGTTTCACTCTGTGAAATTTCCTACATCCTCGTCGTTCCCAACAGCGAGTCTAGTATAAACGTCTTCGCTATTGGGAACGACGAGTCTTTATTGAAAATTTTAAACTAAACTCGCTATTCTCAACAACGAGTCTAGTGTAAATGTCCTCGCCATTGGGAACGACGAGTCTTCATTGAAAATTTTGAACTGATTTCGCCATTGGGAACAACAGGTTTCTCAAAAAACTTGCAATAAACTCCCTGTGTAACCCCTGTGGCTCATTATTGTATTTTGCATGTATTTAATTATTTTTTCTGGGCATTTTATTCCTAATTGTATCCTTCTGTCCCTTTTGGACCGTGTATTAAAGTTCCTCTCTTAATAAAATTCATTGTTGCCTTGATTCAGCTTTGTTTCCCCAATCTGATGAATCTAAAAAAATTGTTCTTCTTCTTGTATATTGACTAAACCTAATTCATAGCCTATTTATTTAATATTTGACTTTTTCCCTTCCTATTGGATACTACCAAATAACTCAAACCCGCTTTAACTCTATATAACCTAATTGTCTCTACCCTAACCCTAATTATCTGAACCCTAATCCTATACACCCACTACAGCCATCACCCCCCCCCCCTACACCTCCTGTCTCCTTCTTCCTCCCTCTCTCCCGTCTACACCCATCACCCCCTTCAACCCCAGCCGGCACCGCCTTGACGCCACCACACCTCAACAGTCGCAAGCCCCTCGCCCCTGTACCCATCGCTACCTCGCTTGAGTGTCGCCGTCGTCGTCTTCCCTGTGTTGAGCTTCCCTCGACGCCGCGGCTCCTCTTGCCGTCGACCCAACCACCGACCCATTCCCCCCTGTCGCTGCTGCCGTCGACAACCGGCCCTCGATCCCTTCGATGCTCCTCGCCGTCTATCGTAGTCGCCACCGCACTTGCTGATTGCTGTCGTCGCTGCGTGTGTGGAGAACACGTGTTTCACACGTGTTATCGTTGGCTACCCTTGCTGTTTGTACGTGCTGTCCCTTGTGCATGTGTCTCGTGTTCGTGTGTCGGGATCCGTTCCCGTTATTCTATTTCATCATCTTCGTCGTCTCTAAAGGCAAATAGCTTGTATGTTATTTTATTCTTCATACAAGTTAAATACCGTAAGTAGTCTTGCATGCATCTTTGTTGTCACTCTCATGATGATCATTATCTTGTTTGCTTGATCCGTTCCTTCATCTCATGACCATGATTATCTCACTATAAGTTGTCACACATTACACGAAAATAAATTGGATTAGATGGATATCTTGATGTGTATGCGCATATTTGTAACATACTGTATAATGTAGATTTTGTTACATGAATGATGTGATAGTCGTGTTATCTCGTTATAGACTTATTGATACCCATACCATGTTGATTTGGGTGACCAATATACCATGCTTGCATTACATCTTGAATTGGAACTATTGAAATTGAATTGTTTGATGAAATGCATAAAAGAAGATTCTTTTGACTGCTAACCTGATTTGATACAACATTTTAGACCCTATTAATGTCAGTAAAATAAATTATTTTGTGAACATGATTCATAGACCTTGTTTTCTAGTTTTCAGAACTTTTGACAGATCTCAATTCCGATGTTTGATGTGTGAGTTATCGCTATTCTGCTGCAGATTGTATCAAAATTTCCAGATTCTGGTTTTAAGATTGCTCCATGAGTTATTATTTTAAAACTGATGTTAAAAGTAAAATTTGTACTTGATATTTTTCTGAGTATGTTTAGACTTGACTGGAATCAACCCCTAATTTTTGTAGAATTATTTAATGGCTTTTGTAACTTATTTCATGCTTGTGAAACCAATCAATATATTTCCAAACTGCATGCTGTTCAGTAAAAAATTCTGTTTTCAACCTGATTCTAGTCATTTTTTATGAAAACTTTATGAATATGAACTATAGCCTGATTTTTCTATTTTACAACCCTTTTGACAGATTGGAATTTCGAATTGTATTTTGTGAATTATCAACGTTTTGGTACCGCTGTGTCTGAACATTCAGATTTACAATTTTGCTTCATCACTCTGTTTTCCAAATTAAATAGACTATACGATCTATAATGGAATTTCATGAAATTTTATATGTTGAGACTATACATGCTAGAGAACCTTCCAAAATTTTCGTAGATTTTATTATGATGTTTTTAGACCCTTTTCATGCTTATGAACAGTACCTTGCATATTCTGGCTGAACATAAACTCCATATAAAACACTGTTTTGGACTCTGTTACTGTGGTTGATGTATGACTTGTGCATTTGCGCTAGATTCGGCAAAGAATCTAGTTTCTAGATTTTCTGAAGGATCTAGATTTGCATTCCTGTGGCAACAGAAATCTCACTTTCGGTGCAGTAACGTCTTGCTGTCCAGAACTGAAAGTTTCGTTGATCTAACTATTATAGATTGATTTGTCACCCGTTTGTGTTTCCTATTCGACTTACTTGTCCTTTGTTCTTATCATGTCTTTTTGCCCTGTTTGTGTTCGTTCACACCTGTTTAATAATAATGACAACTAATCAAGTCGGGGTTTAAGGGAAAGATCTAGTAGTGGACAATATAGAAATGTGTACTCAGAAGGGGACTCGTTTTCCCAACCGTTTACCGTGGTACCATGTTTCACCAACTGTTTTTCTCTGGATGCATGATTACAGGATCCATGACACCATTTTTTTTTTTTTTGAGTAAAAGGTGGGATAATGCCACCCTGTTTCATTAATAAGAGATTAATAAACAACCCCGAAGTCTCGGGAAAATAGAAGTACAGTGCAGAAAATAAAACATAACCCCCAACAAAACCCTGGGGGGTGGGTTACATCATCTAGCCTAAAGGCAACCAAGACACACCAAATACAACAACAAAGTGCTACGGCCTGATACAAACTATGAAGTAGTAAGGCAAGTGTCCACTCATCAGTCCAGTGTTGGCCCGATCGCTATCTCCTCGTCATCATAATCCTCCACCTGGAAAACCCTTGCAATTCTCCCTCTTGCTCCTGAAGCAGCAGCTGTAGCCCAAAATGAAATTAGATGCATGATATGAGTAAGATTACTAGAAATAGAATTACATGAAGCACGAAAATAAAAATTGTTCCTATCTAGCCATAACACCCATGTGGCTGCCGCAATGGCAATAAACCATGCATCTTTCATATCGTGACGGGATGATGCGAATCTGGGGCCGACCCACAATTCCTCATAGTCTCTTGGGTAATCACATGTTCCTAGTGCTCTCAGCACCTCTCTCATGATGACCTTGCTTCTGGTGCAGTGAAGAAACAGATGATTCAAATCTTCCACGTGTACATTGCAGAATCCACAGTTGGTCGCAATGTGAGGTTGCTTCTTGGCTAGGTTTTCTCTGGTGAGTATGGCATTGTTGAGTACAAGCCAGAGGAAGACTCTAATTTTCAGAGGTGCTTTAGTCTTCCATAGTACCGTTGCCCAACTGGGCCTGCATCCTCGGTAGTGAATCCGGTGGTAAAGAGATCTGACCGAGAACACTCCCTTGTTCTCGAGTCCCCACTGCATGTGATCCGGGGCCTTGGGCACATCTCACCCCAGACTGGGTTATGCGCGTTTGTAGATCATGCAGTTGCTGTAGCAAACTTGGCGAAAGAGTTCCTTTGAACGGTGGTCTCCACGTCCCCCTTTTCCATGTTTCCGCCACCGAGATATTTGGTCGGTTTGTTTTAGCAAACAACTCTGGGAAATCTTCCTTAAGAGTATGATGACTGCACCACTTGTCCCACCAGAATCTGGTGGTTCGACCATTGCCGATCATAGAAGAAGTTGCTGAGCTGAAAGGTTCGCTGGCTTTCGCCACTCCTTTCCAGAAACGAGATACTTTGGATCCTACTCGAAAGCCTAAGCTTCTTGTCCCCTTCCCTCGAAGGTAAGGTTGGATAAAGTCCTGCCATCCTTCTCCGCCGTGGTGAAACACCTTCCACCACCACTTTCCCAGGAGTGACAAATTCATATCTCTGAGGTCAATGATGCCTAGCCCTCCGTGCCTCTTTTTCATGCATGCGATATTCCATCTAATAAGGTGGTAGCCACCCTTATTTGAGTCTGCACCTTTCCATAGGAATCTCTTCCTGATACGGTCAATCCTTTGGATCACCCACTTTGGCAGTTCAAAGAAGGACATGTAGTATATGGGCAGATTGGATAACACTGAATTGATGAGTACCACTCTGCCCCCAAGAGAGAGAGATTTGCCTTTCCAACCGGACAGTCTGTCCTCCACCCTGTCGATAATAGGTAGCCAGTCAGCTTTAGTAAGCCTCCCGGGACGGAGTGGGAGTCCTAGATACTTTATTGGGAATTCTTCTATCGCACAGTTGAGAATGGTGGCATGCTCCCGAGTTTCAGCTTCTGATAGTGAAATAGGGATTAGCGCACTCTTGTGGAAGTTAATTCTAAGACCTGACCAGGCTTCAAAGCAGTAAAGGACCCCTTTAAAGCATATAGTTTCCGCTCTAGACCCATTTCCAAAGACTAGGGTGTCGTCAGCATATTGAAGGATCGTGCAACCCTGATTACCAGTGCTGCAGGCCACAGGCGAAATCCACCCTTTTCTTTGACAATTTTGTAGCATTCCTCTGAGCACATCCGCGACAATAGTGAATAGGAGTGGTGACAGCGGATCCCCCTGACGGAGTCCCTTCTTGCACGGGAACGAAGGGCCGGGTCTCCCGTTGACTGAAATTGCCGTTTTGCTAGAGTGTAAACATTGTTTGATCCATCTAATCCATATGTCCCCAAAACCTCTCCCCCTGAGAGCCTCTAGCAAACATTCCCAGTCCACAGAGTCGTATGCCTTCTCAAAATCTAGCTTGAGGAGGAAGTTCTTGGAGTTGCTCTTGTGGCAGTGGTGGATAACTTGTTCAGCAGTAGCCACGCAATCTAGGATACATCTGCCCTTAATGAATCCCGTCTGTATTCTGCTAATAAGACTATCCATAATACCTCCCAAGCGGATAGCTAGGACCTTAGTGATGATCTTAGCCGAGCAGTTTATCAGACTAATCGGTCTAAAATCTCCAACGCACTTAGACTCCTCCCGTTTGGGGATCAACACAACTTCTGCAAAGTTGAACATTCCCAACCTAAGATTATTGTGAAAGAATTCCATCATCATATCCATAAATTCTCCTTTAATTTCCATCCAGAACACTTGGAAGAACATCATAGGAAACCCATCTGGCCCAGGCGACTTGTCGGCTCCCATCTGGTCAATGGCCGTTTTGACCTCAGACTCCGTGAAGGGTTCCTCCAAGGAGGAAACATTTTGATCATTAGTAATCTGATACTCTTGCCAGAAGTCCTCACCCATAGGTATCCTAAAATCATTCTTCTTCCCAAAGAGGTCCTTATAGAATGACTGGAAGGTAGAGGAAATCACCTTGTCATCCTGCGAAGCTCCTGTATCCGTCTGAATTGATAGGATAAGATTGGACCTCTGTCTAGCACTTGCCACCCGATGGAAGAAGGCCGTATTCGCGTCTCCCTCTTTGAGCCACGAAATCCTGGACCTCTGTTGCCATTTGATCTCTTCCAGTCTATACAGATTGGCAATGTTATCACGAAGTTCTAGTAGCCTGTTTCGCTCTTCCTGCGACAGGGTTCTAGTTTCTTCCACCCTCTCCAGCTCATCAATTTCTTCCAGAAAGGACTCTTTATCACGCCAGATATTTGCAAATCTAGACCGATTCCATCTACAGAGCCTCTTTCTCAGTCTACGAATTTTTCCACACCACCGAGATGCCGCGTCCCTGCCTGCCATGGGAAGAGCCCAGTTCTCCATAACCAGATGGTGGAATCCCTGAATTTCCAGCCAGGCCTTTTCAAATCTGAATTTCCTAGGCTTGCGGGCTCCCCGACTCCCCACATCGAGGAGGATCGGGGTGTGGTCTGAGGTAGGTTTAGGGATTGTTCTGGCCGAGGCTAGAGGATATAAAGCTTCCCAATCCATAGAGACTAGGATCCTGTCTAACTTGGCCATAACCGGGTCCGCTTGCAAATTAGACCAAGTATAAAGTCTATCATTGATTGGGATATCAATCAGTTCAAGCTCCGTGATAACTCTATTGAATTCCTCTCGGTGCCTGTCACTAGCACCTCTTCCCTTGTGCTCAAAAGCAAATCTAGTGATGTTGAAATCCCCGCCCACAATCCAAGGTCCCGACCAGCGCTGGCGGATGTCGGCCAGTTCTTGCCAGAAGGCCTCTCTATCTGTGGTCACGTTCGGCCCATAGACGACAGTTACCGTCTGCATCCAATCATCGGAACGTCGCTTAAGCCGGGCTGTCAAGGAGAACGTTCCACAGTGCTCCTCTTCGCAGGAGAGAAGATCCGAATTAAACCCTATAGCAATCCCCCCTGAGGCATCGATAGAGGGGCGTAGCAACCACTCCTTGATCCTGTTGCCACCAACTCTTTTGAGCTTGAGCCCGTGCTGGAGTTTGGTCTCTTACAGCCCTACTATTTTCCGCCCTGGAATTGCTAATGACATCCCGCACCATACCCCTCTTACCCCTATCCCCCAGGCCCCTAACATTCCAAAATAGTGTATTCATTGGGGGGATATGTCAAGGGAAATCATTGTGGAGGGCGTGGGGCCGGCTACATCCTCGAGAATGATAGTCGACCCCTTGTCAACTCCAGAAGCGTAATCGTCAGAAGTCCTAACCCTGTGTGTTTCCCAACCCCGAATTTTGTTGAGGAGTAAGGCGATACGCTCAGTGTCCCAAACTTCTAACCCACATGTGATCGCTAGACATATAACATCAGAATCTGACATGTAATTTAAAATAGATGCTAAATAACTTGTCATACCTCCATAGTCGAACTTAGCGGCCTTGGCTGCAGCGGCAACCTCAAGGTAGTCATCCAAGGACTCCACATGAGCCCTCTTGGGAGATCGCTGAACTCTGAATCCAACCGCTCTACGGACCTGTCCCGGGCTAGAACCCGGAGCTGAGTCAGGAATTGTGGACCGGACAATCTCCGGCGATGTCCCCCTCTGGGTGTTAGCAATGAACTCCGAGTCCTCTGAATCCTCCTCAGAAAGAGAGAAGTCAACATCGAGATTCAGCCGTCCTTCTAGATCCTCGTCACTGTCTGTGAGAGTAGCCCCAACATTAAAAGTGGGCGCTATCATGCCGGACCCCTCATTGGGCCCGTGGCAAGATGAGTCAGAAACAACAGTGGATACAACTACTGCGGTCCCCTCGTTGGGCCCGCTCCCAGTCCGGAGAATAGTCGGGGTGTTCGAGTCAAAAGCCTTGCAACATCCAGAACCATTAACAGCTAATATGGACACCTCATCGTGCCCATTATTATCCAAAAAAAGCCCACTTGTTGGCCCAGAGGAAGAGCCGTCCACAGTATAGCTGCCCATACGTTCTCCGCGACACACAGTACCGCATGCATCGAAGGCAGCGCTCCTCGAACAGAGCATCGGGTTGGTATCAGTGCCTCCTAAGTGAGCTGTCATGTTGTGATTTGGGGGGGTGTTGGTGGGTGCAACGCACGCCAAGTCCCCTTCAGTTGGGCTCTGCTCCAACCGCACAAGCTCGACACGTGTGCGCTCTTCATTGGGGGGTGTGTTGGTGGGTGCAAAAAGAGTTTGGTTCACAGCCTCTGGCGAGAGACTCGAGGCACCAAGTCGTCTACCTTTGCTTTGTTCAGAAATTGCCAGCTGCTTCTCTGCTTCCAAACCTTTCTCTCCTTCTTTCCTCAACATTGAAACCTTACCCCCAACGGCAGTGTTGAGAGTTTGCACATGGCTGCTTTTTCCGCTCTGGTTGAAGCTAACCACTCCCGACGCTTTCCCCAGAGAGTTCTCCGCAACTTTACTCCCTGCCGTGACCAACTCTCTTCCCCTCAGCTTCTGAGCAGCCTCTTTCTCTTTTTCTAAAGGCAGCTGTGGCCCCTGACGCCCCTGCATCTCAGAAGTTACTTTTACCCCACTCTCTTGGCGACCACTCTCCTCTTTTCCCACAGGCGCCTCTGAGCTCTGCCACCCCAGATCGGAAGGTACCCCTTTACAGCCATTTGGCGCTGCCCAAACCCTCTCCACCCACTCTTTGGTGGATAGGGCTTTGTCTTTGGTCTTTTCCTGAGCGACTGGTTTGTCGCTACTCGAGAGTAGGTGACTGGCCCTCTGGTGCACTGCCAGCCCTGTTGCTCTCTCCTGCTCGGCAGTAAGCTGCTGCAGACCACTTTTTGTCGCATCCCTGCCAAAGCTGGAGCTCTGAGCCATCTGCACCTTGTCTGCCGCTAGAGTCGCCCGTGATGACGTGGAGTGAGCTTGGCCGTTGGATCCACTGTTCAGCTTCTGAAGCCGCTCATCGGTGTCCCGCCTACCTCCAGCTCTCCGACCATCCTCGCCTGAGGTGACTCTACGCGCCACCGATTTTCTTGCCGACAGACTTTCTCTCTCTGGGAGTGAAGAGTCATGGCGTTGCCCCACTCTTCTCGCCGCCTCAATCACCTCTCGATGGGCCCTCTCCACCTCATGGGAGCCATCAATGGTGAGATCCCAAGTAGGCTTCGTCACTTCCATGTAGCTCCTACCGTCCCTAATAGCAGATGGTGGGTTTCGGCTCTTGGTGGTGGGCTGTTCGGTGTCTACGCACCGGTCGAGGACAAACCGAATTAGGTAGGAGTCCACGAAGGAGTAGACCTTCGCGAATCTGGGCATCAGGCTAATGTCTCTGCTTCTAATCAAAACCCTTGCTGAGACAATCTCCGACCTCCGAACAGTCTTCTCGTCAACCTCCACCACCGTTCCGAAGTCAGAAACAATCTCCTGTAACGCTTCTTTTTTCCAAAAATGAAGCGGAATGTTGTGTATCCACACCCAATACCGATCCCCTTGGGGTTTCTCGGCCCCAAAACTCGGCGACCAGGCTTCAAAATCAAGCTTGAAGTGTCCAAAATCCAACTCAGCTTCCCTGGTGAGTTCTAGCATCTTCTGAGGAGTTAGGGAAGGAAACTAAGAACCTGAGAGGGCACATCCTCTTAACGACCCAATCACGATCCGCTTTCATAGGCCATCTCTCGCTAAGAGCGCTGAGAACATGTGCTTCCGAGGGTCGCCCCCCCGTCACACTCGCCACCGCACACCACTGAGCGAGCCAGCCTTCCTCTGCCTTAATGGTAGATAGACTGTTCGCCAGCTTGATCGTAGCAGGACTGTCTGGTGAGCGACCTCGGAACACTCGCCTCGTCTCATCGTCGTTGGAGTAGGTCATGTTGGTGCAATTGTACGAGAGATGGCCCCATTTCAAGCACTTAAGGCAGCGCACATCTTTGGTGCACTCCGACCGGAAGTGCCCCAAATCGCCGCAATTAAAACACGGTACTGGCTTTCGTTTTCCCCTCCTTTTTTGCTTCTTGATAGTTTGCGGCGGAGAGATTGATCTTTTCTTCCTCTTGTGAACCACTTCCTACCAGTTATCTCCCTCTTCTCCAATAGGCGGTAGGCCATTGACTTCCTCTGGTACCACATTTGGTCCCCTTCGTTGGGCCCAAATGTCGCTGGACTGAAGGGATACATTGGCTGGCCGCCTTGGCGACGAGGGATTGGCATTGGGTCCGTGGGGTGGCGATGGATTGGAGAGGTATGCTGGGAATTGACGGTGGCGGATTGTCAGGTAGATGGGGATGATGAGAAGAGTGCTTAGCATCATTAGAATGAGATGTTCGTTGGGGTGAGGCGGGGGCCCTGTGACGCTGGTGAGGTAGTTTTTGTAGCTGTTGGCCATACTCCCTGTGGTGTACTCGATGTTGTTTGTGTAGGTTAGACTTGATTGAATTCTCCCTGTAATTCCTTTCTCTAGCGTTGGCTTGAAAGGCCCTGTGAGTGTCTATCTCATGAGGCACCGGGCTATCGCGCTCGTGGTCGCGATGTCAGCCCGAAGATGGTGGGTTCTTATGCCTAAGCTGGGTAGGTGGAGGACCCCCTCTTTGGGCCCTCCCGACCACAAGTCGCTCCGCGTTAGGGCGATGATGATCGATGGCACTCCCCTCTCGCCGTGGTCGTGCATCTCGATGTGCCCGCGGGGGGGAACGTGCCTCCCTGAGCCCTAAGGAAACGCCCTCACCATCAGCCTGACGCAGGCTACAGGGGGGGTCTTGCTTGCTCTGCTTTTGGTGTTCATTTTGGCTTTTGCTTTGGTTTTGAGACTGCCAACGGTTTGGAACAATGGGTTGAGGAGAGCAAATGCCGGTGAGGTCTTGTGGCTGTGGTTGGGGTGGTGAAGGTGGGGGTAATGTATGTGGTGGGTTTTTGTTACCGCGTTCCCCTGCAGTGGGAACGCAACCCCTCATTTCCATTTCGGACAACATATCTGTGGCACTATGTAAGCAACAAGGGTTTGTGGCTGTGGTTTCTCGGTTGGGGGGGAGAAGAGGGTGGGGAGAGGGTGAGGGAGGGGAGAGTGGCAGGGAGAGGGTGCTGGGGAAGTTGCCGGATGTGTCGAAGGTTAGGGGGTTAGGTAGGAGCTCTCATTTTTTCCTAGATTTTTGGCACATGTTAAGCTACGTGCTAAATCTTTTGGAGCCTTTTGGAAGTGGGTTTGAAAATTATCCATGACACCATTACTATTTACTATTTACTGTTTACTGTTTACTGTTACTGTTATTGTTGCCTGAGTACACAACCCTATAGGTTCCAATATGAAATCTAAACGAAACTATTTGAATGTAGCAACCATGTGGTAAATAAATGGGATGCATGAAGTGCTACCTAGATAGTAATAAACAATAAACTTAAGAATAATTGTTTCACTAACACACCCTGTTACTGTTACTGTCATCTTCACTGTTACTGCTACAGTTATCCTCTACTGTTACTGTTACCGTTATCCTCTACTGTTACTATTACTGTTATCCTTTACTGAACTATTGTTGTATCATTCACTGTTTATTTGCTATTGTTTCCTGTTGTTTCTAGATTTTCGTCTACTGTTGCTTTCCTCCTTGTTATCATCCTGTTTGGTTTCATATTTTCTGTTTCCACTTTTCTTGCTTGTCCTACTTGCAGCCCAGAATTTGTAACTAACGGGCGTAATGTTTTCCTGTTTTCTTATTTTCTTGCAATTACTATATGAGCAGATTTTGGTGATCAACTACCTGAGAGAGTTGGTGAACAAAGGTTTTAGGCCCTGCTTTGGAAAATCCTGCTTAGGATTTGTTTTTGAGTTATTTCATTCATGTTGCTTCATTGGGACTAGTAACGGGCTTGTAGTCCCGAAGTTGTTTTGATTCAAATCTTGCATTTGTTTGGAAATTTTATATTGTTACAAATAAATGTTGTTTGTTCATGCATGCGTGGTTGAGTATATTGCTATATTTACTGTTATGCTGAGTTAAGTAGATCCTTACAGCTTATGGATGGTGAAAACCATTCGCTGGACTTCGTCGCGTACCGTATTCCGTATTCTTTTTGGGAAGCGGGGCGTGACACCCCGTGTCCCAATGGCGAGCATGAAACAACTAAACTCTCCGTTAGGAATGACGAGTTTAGTTGTTGAGTCCACGAACGCAATTACTTTGACAATTGTCCTCTTTCGGCAAATTGTTTTGAAAATTAACATATTTTAAAAAAATCAGTAAGACACGGACTCGATGTCAAAGGAAAAAAGAATTGGGTAATTTTATTTTTTTTGAAAAACTTTGCCTTTTATTATTTAGAAAAACAAATAAATATGCACATGATTTTTAACATGTATGTCTTTAACAAGTATGTAATTGTTGCTGCTAATATCGGTGTGGGAGCAAACAAATGATTTGTGAGTTCTTCAAAAAACAATAAAAGCGAACATATTGACTTCTTGCCGGCGTTTGACCGTTTCTTACCGCTGCCGCTAACCTGCAAAAAGTTCAAAACATCGGGATGGATCCCAGCGACGAACCCTCCGACGCTCAAGTCAGTAATCAGGAAGAATGAAAGAGCCCTTTGTGGAAAAAATATTGATCACCTTTTTATGATGAGGGTAGAGGGGTATTTATAATCGCCTTTAGAGACGGTTTAGAGATAATCATTTATCTCTATGTCCCGATGTTTTTAGATTAGCCATAGAGTTTAAATCGTTTCATGATAAGAGTTTTGGTATAAACTGTCTCTTAAAGATAATCATGAATTTGAATTACTCTTTGAATGATCTGGGCTAATTCTTAATGGGTTGTCACCCTAACCCAATAAGACAGACCCATTTTTGGGGTTATTGGGCTTTAGAAAAGACCTAGTTCCCATTTTCGGACCCGTTTATAGGTGAAATACCGTTTTAGCGAAGCCGTCAAAGACAAAAAAAGGCGACCAGTCCGACCTCTATCTAAACAAATCATAGAAAAGACCTAGTTCCCATTTTCGGACCCGTTTATAGGTGAAATACCGTTTTAGCGAAGCCGTCAAAGACAAAAAAAGGCGACCAGTCCGACCTCTATCTAAACAAATCATCGACTCATGAATGCAGCTAGGTCGGACGAGCCAATAACTCGAACGCGTTTGGTCCATTTTTTGAAAAATTAGAATTTGAAACTTATGTAATTCGCTTAGTCAATCTTTTACCTACATCTCTAGCTGAGAGCTTTAGGATGTGTGCCCGATTCGAACGATCCCGATTTAGTTCTATTTTTACCCATATCACAAGCCCTCCACTCCTGAAGACTGAGTTTCAAAGTCTTTGAGGAGTAGTTTGCCCGTTTCTAGTGGTTCGTAGAATTTATCGGCGTTCTCGGGGACATTTGGAGCTTGGTAGGAGTATGACGATACTTTTTGAACATGTAAATACTCAGAATTATTTTTAGAGCCTTCTAGATTTTTTTGTGATTTTTTTCTCCCAATTTTTAATCATTTTCTGAATTTTTTATCCACTTTCCAAATTTTAATAATTAATTATTCTAATTTAATAATTATTTTTTAGAAATTTAAAAATAATTTTCTGAGTTAATAATTATTTTTAGACTTTTTAATTATTTTTGGAATTTTTAATTAATTTTCAAAAAAATTTAATATAAAAATCAATTTAATAATTAAATATAGGATTTATTAAATCACTTGATGACGTGGCAAAATCTGAGCCGTTGATCATGATCAGCGCGAAGATCTGGAAAATTGAACAGTCAAAAAAGACGATAGTGACACGTGGCATTGACCATTGACTGTCGATATGGCATGATCTGGGCCGTTGATCACGATCGAGCACGCATCGGGAGGTGAAATTCTCCCCACCCAATTTTGCTCGGATCACTGTTTGTTCGGAGTGTTCGGCGAACGTGGCGATCAACTGACGGTGAGCTACAGATAAGCGACACATGGCGTTGACTGTCGATGTGGCATGATCTGGGCCGTTGATCACGATCGCACGTGCATCAGGAGGTGGAATTCTTCCCTCAGTTTAGCTCGGATCACTGTCTGTTCGGAGTGTTTGGCGAAAGTGGCGATCGAGTGACGGGAGCGACACATGATGTTGATAGTCGACGTGGCATGATCTGGGCCATTGATCATGATCGATCGTGCATCGGGAGCTAAAATTTTTCCCCCCAATTTCGCTTGGATCACTGTCTGTTCGGTGCTTGCGGCGAATGTGATGAACGTGTGGCGATCGTTCGGCGAAATACTGCTGAGCGACACATGGCATTGACCGTTGACTAGTCAGCACTGACCGTTGATCGGTCAACGTCGTTTCTCTTATTTTCTGACCAGATCATTGTTTGTTCGGCATTTGCGGTGAAGGTGGCAAGCGTGTGGCGATCGTTCAGCGAACTACAGCTGAGCGACACGTGGCATTAACCGTTGACTGGTCAGTGCTGACCGTTGACAGGTCAATGCCATTTCTCTCATTTTCTGATCGGATCACCGTTTGCTCGACATTTGCGGCGAAGTTGGTGAGAGTGTGGCGATCGTTCGACAAACTACAGCTGAGGAACACATGGCATTGACCGTTGACTGGTCAGCGCTGACCGGTGACCAGTCAACACTATTTTTCTCATTTTCTGATCGGATCAGCGTTTGTTCAGCATTTGCAGGTGAAGGTGGCGAGCATGTGGCGATCGTTCGGCGAACTACATCTGAGTGACACGTGGCATTGACGTTGAATGGTCAGCGCTGACCGTTGATCGGTCAACGCCATTTCTCACATTTTATGATCGGATCACCATTTGTTCGACATTTGCGGCGAAGGTGGCGAGCGTGTGGATATCGTTCGGCGAACAGTTGCAGTGTGTGGTGAACGTTCTAGCGATCGGTTGCAGTGTCTGGAGAGCATTTATGACATCTGGCGTCCGGTTGTTGCGGCACGTGGCTTTTGGCTGTTTGACTGCTTTGTCGCTTTGTATTCTGACTGTTTGGAGTTCCACGCCTCTTGGGATTTACTAGGGTCCATCACAACTTTGGCCCAAGCCCATCTAGCTTGGTTATAAATTCCTCCCCCCCCATTTCTTCTCACTCACTCATTTTCACCTTCTCAGAGAAAATTTTACTTCACCGTTTTTAAGAGGTTCCGGTGATCTTTTTGTTCTCCGGCGAGAATTATGGTCGTGACTATCACATCAGAAGGTAATTTATTTTTATTTTAAGAGATGTCTAGAATATCTTCGGATGACGAGGCCTCCCCCTCGAGTCGTGTCGAAGTGCAATCTCCAACTCCTTCTTCTAGGGTTGACAAGGGGAAGGGCATGATGGTTCAGCCTTTGTTGGTGGTATAGACGGTTGTTGAGAAGGGTAGGAGGATGGGGGAGTTCGGGAGACATTCGATCGCCGTGTCATACTTGGGAGGCGTTCGCGAGTACAGCACCGAGGAGCTGAGGCGTGTTGAACAAGGCATAGAGCAGTTCTGTGAGGAGAACGAGCCTCAAAAGCGCACCGAGGCGAACAACGTCGTCACCATCCTCACAGAGGCGAACTTGCACGCTATTTGTATGTGTTTTATGATTCCCCCGGAGTTCGAGCTCATCTTGCCTAGCCCTGGAGTTAGGTCTTGCTCCTCATTTTCTCCCGATCTGTGTGTGTTCCCCTTTGACGCTTTTCAAGCGGGGCTCCACCTCCCTCTACATCCCTTTGTGAGGGAAGTCTTGAGGTGGTATGGGGTAGGTCCAATTCAACTCATGCCGAACATATGGAGGCACGTTACGGGGTTCGTGCTTCATTATCAAGTTGTAGGGATCGAGCCCCGACTCACCGTTCTCCGAATGTTGTATAAGATTCATCAGAAGTCACAGACGGAGTATCATTTCTATTTAACGGCTCGGAAAGGCGTGAAGTTGGTTGATAATCCTGACTCCATGAACTCTTGGACAGACAAGTATTTCTTGATTCAGAGTCGGGAGCCGTGGGGTATACCGAAAGTTTGGAGGGAGGATGTGCCAAAGAGGGCGAAGGCGGAGCCATCTCTTAGCCCCGAAGAGGAAAGGATGGTTGGAGTTCTTTTAGAATGACCGATTTTGCATTGGAAAGATATCTCAGAGGAGTTTCTCTTTGGGGGGGGTCTTAGCCCGATGAACCCCAGTACGCGTTTTTCTTTATGTTGGTCTCTATTCTTTAGTTTGCATATGTTTTCCAATTTATCTAACACATTTTGTCTTTTATTTGCAGAGGACGCATGCATGGATTTCGACGCATCATGACTAGGTGTTCTGGCCTGAGCGGCAAGCGGGCTGAAGAGTGGAAGAGGAAGAGCAAGATGACCGTCGTCAGACCTTCTCCGTCGAAGGCTGCTAGGAGTGATAAAGGCGCCCTTCCAATTGTGGACTTGGAATCCCCCCCCACCCCCGTTACATCAGCTGGCGCCGCTACGGGAGAGTTCCCCCTCTCGGCGGCCTTTGCTCTCGAGGCGCCTCCTCTTACGACTGCGGTGGAGCACATTTGTAACACCTCGAATTTTCAAAATACCGAAAATACCTGTTTTTATAGCTCTGAAGTTGTGAGAATTATTTTAGGTGTATTTTATTTTACTTTAAAATATTGATATTGGTGTTGACATTTATGTTGGATCGGTATTATTGATATATTGGAGTTATGAGTCGAGTTTTATATAAAGAAATATTATTTATTTTTATTTTATAATTTTGGAGGATTAGTATGAAATATTTTAATGCATTTTATATTGTTAGTATTATTAAAGTGTAAAGTTTGGGGTTTATTTGAAATATTTTTGGAGATTGGGGGTTTATATGTTAAAATATCTTTACAATTATTATTTATATTAATATTTCTTTTACAAAACCCCTCCCACACCTTCCTTCTTCTCTTCTTCTTCTAATTTCGATTTAGCCCCGACTGAAACCCCAACCCATTTCGCCACGGCTTCCCCGCCCAAATCCACTCCAATTCTTCACGGGTTTTAAATTAATTCGAGGGGATGACTAAGTGGAGGGTGCTCTAGCTAGTGGTAAAGTCGATTTGGAGAAATGATTTAGTGAAGGTATATCTCTTTGAAATTATTTGTGTAATTTCTTATGCTTTTAATTTTTTTTCTTAGAAATGGAGTATAGGGTTGGTTTGAAGTTTATTTTGATGTTAGAGTCGAGAAATTAGTAAATTGTTGGAGATTTTGTAAGTCGCACATAAATTAGGGTTTTGGGTTTATAAAAGGAAGTAAATATATGAGAATTATCTCTTTCATAGTAGTAAAATTTTTTGTTGAACCATTAAAATAATTTGGGGGTGATTTTAGTAATTGTTTGGGGATAAAAATTTCGTAGTAATTTGAATGTTACGTGCATCGCACGTGTGTATACCAGGCGTTCAATAAAATGCCTGAGTGACATTAGGATTAGTGTTATTATTTCCTGTGACTGGTTTGGATGTTTTGAGCTCTAATTGCTTTGAAATTTAATAATAGGAGATGATAGCAACTTTGGATGCGTGATGGAGAAGTGATGCTTCGAGTCTTTGCGGGATATAAGTGAGTATGATTTATTTTATTTATATACATGATGTTCTATGATAAATTTTAAACCATGGTTGCTATGTGTGTAAAGTGTATCGCGTTTAGATGCGTAAAATGTATCGTAAAAATTTACAAGTATTATATGGAGTAAAGTATGGGATGTAAGAAATTAATGGCATGTATATATATATATATACATATATATATATATATATATATATATATATATATATATATATATATATATATATATATTGTGTGTGTATATATATATATATATATTGTGTGTATATATCCACAGAGAGAAACCAGTCGACTGATCAGTCACAGATTACAATAAAGTGCAGCGAAATTAAAATTGCAAGTTAGAGAATTCAAACCACAGAGAATCAACAATGCTAACCCGGCGATATATCCTGGTTCGGTCCTCTCGACCTACATCCAGTCCCCAAGCAACCCACTTGAGATTTTCCACTAATCTTGAAAAAAGTAAAAGAATATCCTACGACCTTTGGCAACAACTATGCCAAACCTCACCTAAAAATTGAGTGTGCTTTTGTATAGAGGCTATAGCTCACAACCCGATAGTGAACAACAAAAAATTGAAGATTACAACACCTAAAACCTTGATTTTTGAGTGTGCTTTTGTATAGAGGCTATAAGTCAACTTCTAATCGCTGTCTTGAACTTAATCTTAGTTATGCAAGACTGAAATTAGAGAACCAAGTCTAGAGAATGAGAGCACTTGAAAGCTTGAGTTCTTTTTCACAAAAATAAGCAAAGACTTGATTAAAAACAATGGGTAACCTTTTCCAAGTTCATTTTGAACTTCATTTATAGAGTAAGAACTCCAAGAACGTTGGAAAAAGGTTCATCAACTGCCAACAAACGGCAGAAAAAGTTTGAGTTTGAAAACTAAATTTTAAACCTCAGAAAATTGCTTGAACAGTCGACTGGGTTGCCAAGGGAGTCGACTGGTCAGAGCTTGAGTAAGTTCAATTTGTTTCGTACTTGAACAGTCGACTGCTTATCGAAGTAAGTCGACTGATACTTTGACAACTGAACTTATACAAGCTTGAATTTGACATTTTGATTTTTAATAATCTTTATTTTAATCCTAGGGGATGTGTGAGTGTGTGTATCAAGGCTTTTACAAATTTTCCAAGACAAATCAAATATTACGATAAATTTACAAGACACTCTTTTATTCTGATCACTTGTTCTTTAGCTGATCACTTTGAGGATCTTTGAAGCTTTTAATAATCTTTGTCTTGTATCTTGTTCTTAGCCTTGAAGGCTTATTTGTCTTGTAGCTCGGTCTTGAGCCGAAAGCATTGAGTACACACTGCAAGAGATATGTAAAATAGAACATATGTGTATTATGTTGTAGTCATCAAAATCAGGTCTCTACATTCTCCCTCTTTTTTATGATGACAACACAATAACTAAACAATATAGAATGACAATTTAAACAACATGCTTCTCACACACATAGATATACAAGGGGAACAAATTTAAAGTTGCTCCCCCTGAATAAAATAAAACATGCACACAATGTACATAATGATAAGATACAACATGCACAAAATTGTACATAATGATTGTAGAACCCCGTATTTTCAAATATTATTTTTATATTTGAAAATGAATTAAAATGATTTACTGAAATTTAATAAATATTTTCTAAAAGATTTATCTTTTTACACGTGCGAAACACGTGCAGATAATTTTGGTATAAATATACAATTTTATATTTTTAATAAGTTCTCATACTTGTTATGGAGTGTATTCTAAATTTTGGGATTTTTCTGAATAAAGAAACTATTTTTACAAATATCTCAAAAGAGAGGGGCTTTTATGTAAAAAGTCGTTTGGGATCTTGAATAAATTATGAAAATTCGTTTTTACTGATATTTTGGTTCCCCATGATTATCATTTGAATTTAAATATATTTGGACTTTATTTTGGTGAAGATTTAAACAAAAAGGGTGTTTTTGCAAATATGAAATTTATGCAGAATCTTGTGCAAATATTTTTCTGGAAAGTAAAGGTCAAATATTTTGATTGAAAAATATAATATGTATTATTAGATATTATTTCTGATTTTTCTGGATTTTTATAAATATTTAACGATGTAATTGCAAATATTACAAAAGGGAGGGCTTTTGTGCAAAATCGCCACCCTGAGTGTAAATCCCGGATTTTCTTATCTCTGGGCTGTGCTGGGTTGTTGGAAAACCCAGTGGTGAAAGGATTTTATTTAGTTTTGATTTATCTAACCTATTTTAACTAAGAAAGGTTATATATGTGAAGTAATAAATTGAAAAAGGACTATTTTGCAAAAGTACTTCAAAACCCTAATATCCACTCCCGGATATTTAAGAGAATTTTTCCAGCCGTCATTGCTACAATATACAAAATTTTGAGATTGGTTTTGGAGGAGCAAAAAGGAGTTTTTGGATCTAGCAAAAGGGAGACTTTTTCGTGGACTTTTCCTCAATTCAAAGGTGAGTGACTTTGTTTTTTGTTTGTTTTGATTTTGTGAGTGATATAAAAATTGTTTTGTTGTTTGATTTATATGAGTGACATTGTGTGTTTGTTTTGTTTGTGAATGATATAAACTCGTCTTGTTGTTGATCTATGTATGAGAGTGGCAATGTTGTTTGATTTGATGTTGTGAATGATTAGATCTGTATTGTAGTAAGAATCATGTGAATAGTTGTTGAATGAATAGTAGATCTTTGTTATTAAAATTATGTTGCTAAAAGCATGTCAAGATTTGAGTATGAACATCTAGACATTGGATTTAAAAATCAGATTTTGATTTAGATTTGTGAAAGAAATTTAGTCTTGTAAAACCCTAATGAAAGAATTTGTGATCTAGAACAGGAGAACTTGAGTTTTGACATATTTGATGTTTTGAGTAATATCTACCCAAAAATGATAAGGACAGACACTAGTGGTGATATGATGAACGGGAACATGGGTTATGCACCTCAGAATGGCTTTGGTGTGGGATTTAATCTCCGGAATTATCACAGTAGATTATTAGTGGTGTGGGATATGTCTCCGGAATTATCACAGTCTTGTGGTGTGGGACAATCTCCGGAATTATCACGGTAACTACTTGTGGTGTGGGATTGATCTCCGAAATTATCAGAGTCGAGGCGACGCACATGGGGTATTCATGTGATGAGGGTCATTGTTTCGGTGTGGGATTTAATCTCCGGAATTATCGAAGTAACTTACCTTGGGTGTGGGATTCATCTCCGGAATTATCTCAGGTAAATTACCTGCGGTGTGGGATGTATCTCCGGAATTATCCAAGTAATTACTTACGGTGTGAGATTGATCTCCGGAATTATCGAGGCAAGGACTAGTACTCACAGTTTATCTTTATCTCGTAGTAGTCATCGTGTTAGGATTAGTTGCATAACGGGGGATTAAACCCTATGAAGTGAAGACGTTAAGGGCTTGCACCGAACCTATGTAGTATGTGATGCATAGACTTCGACAAGTATGCATTAGAGAGTCCGCATATAGAACTTGTGATTTCTTGACTTGGTTTTATACACGTGTTTTCCAGTTCTCCTACACTTGGCACTTAGATTAGATGCACTTGTCGTTTTCATTTTATGACGATTTCATGCTTTACATCTTTGTTATTCCTCCTTATTTATCATTGTGGTTAATACATGATGTTGATGACCTTATGTTATATGATTAAATTATATTGTTTGATTTTATGTCACTCACACCATTTATGGCTGACCCCTTTAGTTTGGGGGTTAGGGATCATCTCTAGCCTCATGTGTTACAGGTTGTTGCTTAGAGTTTGGAAGCTTGGATGCTTGAGTTAGTTTTGAGATTTGCAGATGTAATAGATCTTTGTGTAAAATTTTAGTAAAAGGAATGTTGTAAAAAGAATGTTGTAATTCAAGGTGTTTGTAATTTCGCTGTGTTTGAGAAAGATTGATGTAATAAGAAATTGGAATAAAATTATTTGATGTAATAAGAAATTGGAATAAAATTATTTGTGTTTTTGGGCTATGTGTACTGTTACATTGAAGTTGATGCTGGGATTGTGCCACGTATTTTCTAAGTTATTATATTAGAAATTCGGGGCGCTACAGATTGGTATCAGAGCATGCTTCAATAGTAATAATAGACATAGTATGAAAACCAACCTAGGTGTGGACACTAGAGCGTGAGTACCTAGGTGTGGACATTAGAAGTGTGAGTACCCTGGTGGAGATCTGACGTGTGTGATTTGATTGTTTGGTCATGAAGACCTGTAATGAGATTTAGGCTGTTTGTATGCTTAGACTTGAATGAAACCTCTTTATCGCAAGTGTATTGATTATTTTTGTATAAAGCAAATATTTTCTCGCTAGCTATTCTTGACATGTTTTGTTCGCTTTGTGTATTTGATATTTATGTAAGGTATTACCCTTTCAACTTATACAATTTCTAATGATCTACTATATGTTTTGCTATCTTACCCACTGTATATAATTTCTGGATTATATGATTTTCACCAAAGAAATTTTCATTTATTTATTTATTCCTAGTTATAAAATTTAATTATCTTCCGTTAGATTCCTTTAATTATTTGCCCTCTTGTACATTTTGTGCACCTCAATTTTGTGCCCACTCTTGTATCCTATCACTCTTACTGTTTTATGTTTGTTTGCTTACTAAATAACTTTTGTGAAATTAACTTATTTTACTCGGTTTTCTCTATCGTCAGCAACTGAATTTATTTCTAGTTTCTATATCTCCAACCGAGTTTATATTATTTCTATTCAATAGTGCAAACATTAAACTTTTACTAATCGTCTTGTTTTCTTTTAAAACTGTTTCTTTGACTATACTATTGGTTTTTACTTCTCATCCTTTTGTTCAAGTTATTATTTGGCAACTTTTGCGATAATTCAATAGTGCATCCCTTAGCATTTCACAAGTTCATTTTTATTTTGCGACTCTTACCCATTTCTTTCTCGACGTCTTATTTATCTTACTTTCATGTGCATTTTGTTACCCGTATACTTTGATATTACTTTTACATATTACATTAAAGTTTTGAATTACTACGCGTTAAGTTATTGTTGCTACTTCTATTTTCTTTCATTATTGTTTTGTTATACTATAAATTTTGCTTTGCATATTTACTTTCATTTTATTATATATACTTGGATTTTTCGATACTATATTTTCTATTATTTTGTATTGTCTTATTTATTTTTGGAGCATTTAAACTTGATTGCAATATGGTATGTTTCTGCACATTTAGATCTTTATTATTAATTATGTTTTTGCGCCTTATATTCAATACCCTTATTATTACTTATAGTTGACCGCTTTTGTTATAATTTTTTTCCACTATTTAAAGGCGACTTATTAAATTTGTTGCTTCATACTTTTCAAATGTACTATGTGCACCCACTACTTATATTTACTTAAATTTTATTATCATTACATTCTTGATTTCTACATGTACTTCCTACAAATCTCTATATATGTACCACATATTTCAACATACTTATTATGCATATCATTTTACATTTGTTTAATTCCTACATTATTGTATATTTTATGATATATTTATTTTGTAAATTTGCTATACTACATATGTATTTTCTCATTCACATTTGTATTTGTGCTTAGGCACATATTTCATTCCGTTTGAAACATGATGTTTTGGTTAGGGGTATGGTTATGTTTTTGCTATAGGGTATAGATGTGAATGTGAGTTGTGTGGTGATGCTCTAACTTTACCCTCGTTTTGTAGTAATCAGTATGGTTGCATCCAGACCCGGGAATGAGGACAACAATGAAGATGGATCTGGAAGTTCTCGAGGAACTGGAATTGATCTCGAGGCCGAATTCGCCAAGGTGTATCAGACTCTGGATGCGCTGATGATAGTTAATTTGGCGCAGATTCAGAACTAGAATCGGAACTATAGGATTGGACCAGTGTTTATTAACGCTGATCCTATCAAGCAGGATGAGTCTCTCAAGAGGAGAAGGTCAGCATCAGATCAGGACGGGAAGAAATTTCCAGTGAAGCAGGGCAAGTTCAGTGATCCAGTGCAGAAGGCACCTGCAACTCGGGAAGTGACTTGTTATTTCTGCAGAGAGGCAGGTCATTACCGGTCAGCGTGTCCGAAGATGGCAATGCAGACTTGTTTTCATTGTGGTCGTGAAGGGCACATTCGACCAATCTGTCCGCAGCTGAAGAAAGATAGGGCAGGGAAAGGCAAGGATCTGAAGAGGGACGAGAGTCTGCATTGACTGATGAGGATACTCAGGATTATGACTCGGGTGTGTAAGAACTTGGAAATTCATTCTTTTGTATTAAATAAAACTTTTTGGAATAATTGAAGATTGAGTATTTTTCTGCATGTAACAAGATTTATTTGGATTAATGGAATAAAGTCAAAGTTTTATTTGATACTGTTTTCTTGCATAAAATTGTGTCACCCAAATTCTTGTTAGTCTTAGTATGGAGCTTGGGTGTTCCAAGCAAGGTCCTCAGGTGGTTATCCTTAGTCTTGTCCTTTCTAAGGAGGGAGTGGCCACTGATTCTTGGAAGGATGAAGCAGAAGATTAGAGTTGGATGCAAGAGTTCAGTAATTGTTGCAGCATGGCTTCCGGTGGCAGTTATCAGAGTTGCGCAGCGGAAGTTTGATTTTCTGAATTCTTTGCATGATTGTGCTTCATCTGTATGTTGTACATCTTTTGTTGAAATGCATTCCCTTGTGTGATTGTATTTCTTTAAACTATGTTTCTATCCATAAGTTTTCGTTCCTTCTTGATGTGTTTGTTTGGACCCCATTAGTAGTAGTTCTGAGGACAGAACTCTTCTAAGGAGGGAGTGATGTAGAACCCCGTATTTTCAAATATTATTTTTATATTTGAAAATGAATTAAAATGATTTACTGGAAATTTAATAAATATTTTCTAAAAGATTTATCTTTTTACACGTGCGAAACACGTGCAGATAATTTTGGCATAAATATACAATTTTATATTTTTAATAAGTTCTCATACATGTTATGGAGTGTATTCTAAATTTTGGGATTTTTCTGAATAAAGAAATTATTTTTACAAATATCTCGAAAGAGAGGGGCTTTTATGTAAAAAGTCGTTTGGGATCTTGAATAAATTATGAAAATTCGTTTTTACTGACATTTTGGTTCCCCATGATTATCATTTGAATTTAAATATATTTGGACTTTATTTTGGTGAAGATTTAAACAAAAAGGGTGTTTTTGCAAATATGAAATTTATGCAGAATCTTGTGCAAATGTTTTTCTGGAAAGTAAAGGTCAAATATTTTGATTGGAAAATATAATATGTATTATTAGATATTATTTCTGATTTTTTTGGATTTTTATAAATATTTAACGATATAATTGCAAATATTACGAAAAGGGAGGGCTTTTGTGCAAAATCGCCACCCTAAGTGTAAATCCGGGATTTTCTTATCTCTGGGCTGTACTGGGTTGTTGGAAAACCCAGTGGTAAAAGGATTTTATTTAGTTTTGATTTATCTAACCTATTTTAACTAAGAAAGGTTATATATGTGAAGTAATAAATTGAAAAAGGACTATTTTGCAAAAGTACTTCAAAACCCTAATATTCACTCCCGGATATTCAAGAGAATTTTTCCAGCCGTCATTGCTACAATATACAAAATTTTGAGATTGGTTTTGGAGGAGCAAAAAGGAGTTTTTGGATCTAGCAAAAGGGAGACTTTTTTGTGGACTTTTCCTCAATTCAAAGGTGAGTGACTTTGTTTTTTGTTTGTTTTGATTTTGTGAGTGATATAAAAATTGTTTTGTTGTTTGATTTATATGAGTGACATTGTGTGTTTGTTTTGTTTGTGAATGATATAAACTCGTCTTGTTGTTGATCTATGTATGAGAGTGGCAATGTTGTTTGATTTGATGTTGTGAATGATTAGATCTGTATTGTAGTAAGAATCATGTGAATAATTGTTGAATGAATAGTAGATCTTTATTATTAAAATTATGTTGCTAAAAGCATGTCAAGATTTGAGTATGAACATCTGGACATTGGATTTAAAAATCAGATTTTGATTTAGATTTGTGAAAGAAATTTAGTCTTGTAAAACCCTAATGAAAGAATTTGTGATCTAGAACAGGAGAACTTGAGTTTTGACATATTTGATGTTTTGAGTAATATCTACCCAAAAATGATAAGGACAGACACTAGTGGTGATATGATGAACGGGAACATGGGTTATGCACCTCAGTATGGCTTTGGTGTGGGATTTAATCTCCAGAATTATCACAGTAGATTATTAGTGGTGTGGGATATGTCTCCGGAATTATCACAGTCTTGTGGTGTGGGACAATCTCCGGAATTATCACGGTAACTACTTGTGGTGTGGGATTGATCTCCGGAATTATCAGAGTCGAGGCGACGCACATGGGGTATTCATGTGATGAGGGTCATTGTTTCGGTGTGGGATTTAATCTCCGGAATTATCGAAGTAACTTACCTTGGGTGTGGGATTCATCTCCGGAATTATCTCAGGTAAATTACCTGCGGTGTGGGATGTATCTCCGGAATTATCCAAGTAATTACTTACGGTGTGAGATTGATCTCCGGAATTATCGAGGCAAGGACTAGTACTCACAGTTTATCTTTATCTCGTAGTAGTCATCGTGTTAGGATTAGTTGCATAACGGGGGATTAAACCCTATGAAGTGAAGACGTTAAGGGCTTGCACCAAACCTATGTAGTATGTGATGCATAGACTTCGACAAGTATGCATTAGAGAGTCCGCATATAGAACTTGTGATTTCTTGACTTGGTTTTATGCACGTGTTTTCCAGTTCTCCTACACTTGGCACTTAGATTAGATGCACTTGTCGTTTTCATTTTATGACGATTTCATGCTTTACATCTTTGTTATTCATCCTTATTTATCATTGTGGTTAATACATGATGTTGATGACCTTTTGTTATATGATTAAATTATATTGTTTGATTTTATGTCACTCACACCATTTATGGCTGACCCCTTTAGTTTGGGGGTTAGGGATCATCTCTAGCCTCATGTGTTACAGGTTGTTGCTTAGAGTTTGGAGGCTTGGATGCTTGAGTTAGTTTTGAGATTTGCAGATGTAATAGATCTTTGTGTAAAATTTTAGTAAAAGGAATGTTGTAAAAAGAATGTTGTAATTCAAGGTGTTTGTAATTCCACTGTGTTTGAGAAAGATTGATGTAATAAGAAATTGGAATAAAATTATTTGTGTTTTTCGGCTATGTGTACTGTTACATTGAAGTTGATGCTGGGATTGTGCCACGTATTTTCTAAGTTATTATGTTAGAAATTCGAGGGCGCTACAATGATGGCATATTTCTCCTCCTTTGGCATCAACAAAAATAGAGAAGGATAAACCAAACTCATACATAAACAAAAAGGCATAAAGAATCAACCCATAAGAGGGAACATAGAGGTTATACATAAACAACGAAAGAAAATACATAAAACAAAGACAAAAATAACATCGTACAAACATAGAAAAACATAATGCAAAAGTACCAAGTCAATTTAAAAACAACATCAATCTTCGTCTTCATCGTTACTATTTGAGGCAGGAGTAGGTTGAGGAAACTGCCGAACAAACATCTGAGTGAGGTTAGCAAGACTAGCCTCAAGAAAATCCTGTCGACCCAGATGAGATCCTGACGATCCATAAGATGGTTTACAGACGTATAGAGGCTCTCAGGATAAGAAAAACTAGCTCTAGGACGAGTACTAGAAGACGAACTAGATGCCGACGAACGATGGGGAATGGAAGTGGCTAAAGGTATATGTGGAGCATTACAAGGAGGAGAAGTAGGTGTATGAAGTAATTTCATACGGGCAAGACTGGCTCGATCAAAAGATTCAAAACGAGACACATCACAAGACTCTGAATCTAAATAAACCTTAAAGTGATGAAAAACATGAGTAAGAAGAGCACCATAAGGTAAAAAAGAAGAGTGAACTTTATGGAGATGACTGAAGATCACTTGACTCCATTTGATTTGAATATTCCCAAAAATAGCATACACAACCGCTTGTAATTCGTATAAAAATTGATCGTAACTTCCCGTTTTAGGGATAATGTTATACGAAAAAATTTGTGCAACAAGTTATGCAAGCAGAGTTATACTCTTATTGGTCATTGGAGGACCACAGTTGGGAAGAAAAAATTTAGACAAAATTGAGTGATCATCAAGTTCAATTTCTCATATATCCAACCCATCAAAAGGAATGTTCAGAATTTGTCCTAATTTTTGAGCATCCAATTTGATCCTTATATTTTTAAAAGAAGTAAAAAATATCTCACTACCATCAACAGTACTAGCAACTTTCATATTTGTATAAAACAAATAAATCAGTTGCGGGTATTAATTGGGTTGATTGACTAGGGATAAGAAATCAAACAATCCACATTGTTGAAATAATGGAGCAATAAGATATCTATCCAAGTCAGGAAAATTAATAAACCTACCTGGAAAGATAACAATTTGACAAATGATAAAATACTTCTCAACTAGAGAAGGATTCCTCAAATATTGAAGATAGTTAGGATGAGTTTGTGCATCCTCAACATTTGAAGAACTAGATCTCTTAGACTTCGGCATGATGGAAAGCTAAAAACCTAAAACACCTAAAGATAGGAGACCCAACAACAAAGAGAGACAAAGAACACCTAATTAGTGAACTTCAAAGCTTCGAGGACAGAGATCTTTGGAAGCGACGAACAAAGAAGCAAATCGATCTGCCAACTCCAATCAGCAAGCTAATCAGTGGTCTCCAACCTCAGCAGCAAAAAAAACTCCTCACCAGTCACAGTGAAAAGAGGAAGAAGAAGAAGTAAATAGTAAAAAGGGGAAAGTGAAAGAGCGGCTAGGGTTTTACAAGAAATTAAGGGTGGAGATTAAAAGAGAGGATGGATTGATGGTGTAGATCAAGGAGAGGGTAAGAGTCGAGGTCAGATCTAAGAAAAGCAAAAGAAACCTCAACTAGTGACGATTCAGTTAAAAAATCGAAATATAGTCGCGACAGTCGACTGGCTTTGAGAACAGTCGACTAAGTCGAGAGCAAAATAAAACCAAACAATAAACAGTTTGATAAAGTTATCGTCAGTAGAATGTTAAAGCAAGACAGTCGACTGGTCAATAAAATAAAATAAAAATCAAGAAAAGAAACAAATACAGATGCTCGGTATAAGTCGATCGAAAAACTGACTAAGTCGACTTAGACAACAAAAAAGTTTAGGAAGTATCATTAAATGAGAAAATTCCTAGTTCTCGTCCAAACTTAAGAAAAATGTCTTCTTTCAATAGTTTGGTAAAAATATCTGCTATTTGTTTATCAGTGGAAATAAAATCCGATAAGATTCCTTTTAAAACATGATCACGTAGAAAATGATGTCGAATATCAATATGTTTTTGTACGTGAATGTTAAACCAGATTTTTAGAAAAATTAATGGTACTAGTATTGTCACACATTATAGAATGTTTTGAGAAAGAAATACCATAATCTAATAGAGTTTGTTTCATCCATAAAATTTGAGCACAAGCCAAACTTACAGCAATATGTTCAGCTTCTGTGGTAGATAGAGATACCGAACTTTGCATTTTTACTACACCAAGATACTAAGGAATGTCCCAAAAAGTGACAGGTTCCACTAGTACTTTTGCGGTCAGTTTTACTTCCAGCAAAATCAGCATCACTATACGACAGTAACTAAAAATTATTGGTGCGAGGATAAAATAAACCATATTCATATGCGCCTTAAGTATATCTTAAAATTCGTTTCACTGCTTTTAAGAGAGATTCTTTTGGATCAGACTGATATCTAGCACACAAACATACGCTAAACATAATATCTGGTCCACCAGCAGTTATATATAAGAGTGAGCAAATCATACTTCTATAGAGATTTTGATCGACACTCTTACCTAATTCATCTTAGTCAAGTGCAGTAGTAGTAGCCATAGGTGGGAGAATATCACTATGGATTTCGTGACTGCTTTTCCTAGAAGCCCCAAGGGTCACAATGCCATCTGGGTGATTGTGGATTGCTTGACGAAGAGTGCTCATTTCATTCCTTTTAGAGTTGGCCAGTCTACAGAGAGCCTTGCAGAGAAGTATATGCATGAGATTGTGAGATTGAATGGTGTTCCTGTCAGTATTATATTAGACACCGATACTAGATTCAGATCTCAATTTTGGGAGAGTCCTCAGAATAGTCTTGGGAGTAAGCTAAAGTTCGGTACTGCATTCCATCCGCAGACAGATGGTCAATAGGAGAGGACTATTCAGACCTTGGAGGATATGTTAAGGTCCTGTGTGCTTCAGTTTGGAGGATCTTGGAGAGATCATCTATATTTGGTGGAGTTTTCATACAACAATAGCTACCAAGCTAGTCTTCAGGCAGCTCTGTATGAATTCTTGTATGGTCGAAAGTGTAGATTACCAGTGTGCTGGGATGACATTGGTGAGAGGAAGCTTTTTGGGCCAGAATTGATCACGAGGATTGTTGATGTAGTGGCCCAGCTCAAGAAGCATTTGCAAGCCTCACAGGACAGGCAGAGGAAGGGCAGACATGCACAAGAGACCGTTAGAGTTCGACGTGGGTGATCATGTGTTCCTCAAGGTGTCTCCATAGAAAGGTGTGATTCATTTTGGTGGTGGGGGCAAGTTGAACCCCAGATTCATTGTTCCGTTCGATGTGGTGGAGCGAGTAGGCAAGGTGGCCTATAGACTCGCATTGCCACCAACTCTTTCTGGAGCACATGACGTCTTCCATGTTTCTCATCTCAGAAAGTATGTTCGGGATGATAGTCATGTTATTGACTATTCGGAGTTGTCGGTTCGACCAGATTTGTCTTGTGAGATTCATCCAGTTTCGATTGTGGACCGGCGGGAGAAGATTTTGAAGAATAAGGTTATCAAGTTGGTTCGTGTTGCTTGGAATCCTCACTCGCCTGGTGAGTCGACCTGGGAGCTTGAAAGTGTGATTCAGAAGAGTTTCCCCATCTTTTTGAGTAGTTCTTGTTCCTTTCTTTTCTTTGGGTTACCCTACTACCACTTGCTTAAATTTCGAAGACAAAATTTTATTGTTAAGTGGGTAGGATTGTAACTACCGTTCCCGCTATTTTCATTTTCCTTCTTTTGTAATTTTTTATTTGAAATTGAATAAAATACCCTATTTTTGTTCCTTGATTATTTTGAATTAAAGTTTGTTCATGAAATTCTTCGTTCTTCGTGATTAGGCTATTCATATTAATTCTATTTTCATTTGTTTATTGTGAGTATTTTTATTTGAACCCTATTGATTTAGATCTATCTCTTATTGAACCCTAAAATCCAATTTCATTTGTTCTTAACCCAAAACCGCTCTTATTGGATCCTAAACCGCTAATCCAACACCTTATTTGTACCCTATAAATATAACTCTTCTGCAAACCCTAAAAACTGTGAAATTTTGAAATCCTAGCAGCTTATTCTCTCTCTGCTCTTTCTCTTTCCTCGCCGTTCTTTCTCTCCTGACCGAATTCCCGCCCAAAAGTCCCCTGAACCCATTACTGGGTTCATCTTCTTCGGCCACCTCCCGATCTCCGACAACCCTCTCCTCGCCGCCCCACCTTCCCTCGATGACCAGTGCCACCACAGAACACCCCCAAACCCCCCTCCTCTGTCCTCGACGTCGACAGCCAGAACCCCCCAATCCGCCGTCGACCAACTGTAGCGCCGCCCTCGCCGATCTCGTCGCCACCGCCACCTGCGACGTCGACCACTAGCGTCAGCCAGGCCAAGGACGTTTTTGCTACTGTTGTCTCTTTGATGTTGTGTGTTACTGTTGTGGCTGAATTCTCTTGGTTGCTAACTTTGTTTGGATTTTCTATTGCACGTGTTAATTGTGCGTTCGTGGGTTCATCGCTTCGGGATCCTTATCTCGTTATTCTTGATATTCGTTTTCGTCGTTTATAAGGCAAGTCATTGTCCTCTTGAATTGTTAATTGTATCAATGTAACCCCCGTTCCCGTTTATACGGATTTGTATTTTTCTTTCCCTGTATTCTTGTATTTAAATTTTTTCATATAAATTTTTCTACTCTTTTGAACCCAAAATTTTGCATTCATTTAAGTACCCGACTATTTTGTTTGAACCCAGAATTTCAACCTACACTATTTATCACTATTTGATTATTCAACTCCTGATTATTATTTTACTACTATTATTATTATTATTGTTATTATTATTATTATTTTGAAAAACCCAAAGACCCTAATTCATTATAAAATTTCTAGTTAATTATTTGATTTATGTTAAAGCCCACCCTGTGATTTAATTATTGGATTTTCTTGTTATGAAACACATTTTATATTCATTATAATTACATTTTTATTAATGTATAATTTTAGAGCCCAATCTCATAATTTTTCTATAAATGTTATTTTATTTTGTGAAGCCCAAATGTAAAGCCCAAGTCTACAAACCCAAAACCAGATTTATATACCCAACCCGTTAACCTATTATCCTACCTTACCCAAAATTCAACTACCCGTATAAAAAATTTCCATAAAACCCCTCACATTCCCCCACTCTCCACATCCGTAACTCCACACCACCACTATCTCATAACTACCAATTATTATATATTATATTTATTATTTTATATTATTATCTATTTATAAAACCCATCCCCTATTCACTCTCTCCCGTTTCTTTCTCTCTTCCGCTCTCTGTGTTTTTTCCATTAACCGAAAACAGAGCTCCCCCTTCCTCTTCGTCTTCCTCATCGAACTCCTGAGCGCCCTCGTCACCTCGACGACTCCCTCCGCCGCTACTCCTCGTCACCCACTCCATCGTCACCTTCCTCTCCCGCTCGAGCCCCCAGTTTTCGATGCCATCCTTGTCACTCCATCAAACCCATCTTCCTCATCTTCGAATTCGTTGCTGCGACCCTGCTCACACTGCCATCGCATCGACCGCCTGCCACCTTCGTCGAGCACCTTGTCGTCCCTTCTGCTCATCGCCATTGCCGCAACTCCGAGTTTCCATCCTCCATCGCCATTGTCGACCACTTTAACTTCGTCCCTGCCACCCGCTCCACTCCTCATCTTCTTCAACCTCCCCTCGACCCTCGTTCCCCCGCCATTGACGAGCCTTAATCCATCCCTGGCGTTGACCACCTCCTGTCACCTCGAACCCCTACCTCCCCTATTTTGGCACAAAACAGGGCATCGCTCGAGCTCCGTGTCGCCTCGACTGCCGCAATGTCGTCGCTCCCCCTCCTCGTTGCAGCAACCGCTCGAAGCTCCCAACCACCGAGAGCCATCATTGCTTTCCCTGCCGTCGATCTTGCTGTTGGATCGTTGTGTGGTGTTCGGCAGAAGAGGGAGAGTCAGATTTCTTTTCTTTTGAGTGTTTTCTGTTCTGGTGCGGAAGTGTGTTTGCTGTCCTGGTGGAGGGATCCATTCTTGCTGTGTGGTGTTTTTCCTTGAGATCGGGTGTTCGCAGTTTTAGTGTTTTGCACATGGCTCGCACGTGTTTGCGTGTTTTCGTGTTCTTGGATTCGTCGCCCGGGATTCTCATCCCATTATTCTAAATATTTGAAATCAACCATATAAAAAGACAAGTCATCTCACTCTCGAATTGTATTGTATCATATTCAAGATTGATTATTGAATCCCGCAAGTAGATCCATATTGATTATCGTATATTGTTTATTGCTGTTTATCGTTGGGATATGTTAACGGCTATTGTTTTCCTAAATAGTGGACAATATAGGGACTGTACTAGAGGAGGGGCTCGTGTTTCCCTAAATATTGTTAACGGCTATTATTTTATCAATGGATTGTGGCTTACGGTAGTAACCTAATCTATCGTGTATTGTATCGGGGCTAGTTATCATATCGTGCAGTAATTATTGAATTGCAATTATTGAATATTCATTATCATTGTCGAGTACATGAACTATAAAATCCACCACTAAAGTCTAAGCATAACTTGTTTGCATGTAGCAACCATGTGGTAAATATATGGGACGCATGAAGTGCTACATTAGTTAGGATATTGTTATAGCATCGTCATTACATATTGCCATCATTATTGAACAGTGTTATCGTTATTGCTACCACTATTGACATTGCGTATTGCTATTGTTATTGATCATTGTCATTGCACATTGCATTGTTATCACTTTGCCATTGTTCAATGCCATCGACTCTATTGTTTATTGAATTCATTGTTATACCGTAAATGCCATTGTTTCATTGCTTTCTCTACTTACTGTCCACGACTTGCACTAAGGACATATTATTCTCTCTTTTTAGATAAACAACTTGCATGTAATCAAGGAGAATTGCCTGATGGATTAGGAGGACTACAATGGTGAAGAATGGATAGCATTGCCGCTTAATTGATTATTGTTTTGTTATGAAGACTTAAATAATTGAACATTATTACTTTTTTGTATTGTGGTCTTTTTGACCCGAATATTGTTATTATTTTTTCCAGTGTTGGTTTATTATTATATTTGGTTATTTCATGCTCAAATTCCAAGTATTGTTATTCATGTAATTATCCTTTTATTGCATGTGTGGTTGTATTGCTCCTCGTTATATTGTTGAGTTGAATCGATAATAGCTTATGAATGACGCAAGTCATTCGCTGGGCCAACATCATGTGCTTGCATTCCGTATTTTGGGAAGCGGGGCGTGGCAATCAAATTAAAGTTTCATTGAAATTCTTGTACGTAGATCCTATTCGTTATCATATCACTGTATTGATTATCTTCATTGGGTCTATTGAGGGTTTACACGAGCTAACCCCGATATTCTTGACATCGTGCCACTTTTGATTCTAAAAAATGAATCTTTCATGCATTCATATAGAATTGAGAATAGGATTGTTCATATAATTGTCACACAAATAAATTATTGTATAAATAATTGTTAGGTTGTATGTTTGGTTGATTGATTGTTGTTGGTTGATGATAAATCGATGTATGAGTGTATTCAAATTTTATCCATCTTGTTTTTGCACCCATCATGCTGATTATATATAGTTTATCAACTAATAGAATTGATACTCATCATGTTTAGTTAATTTATTTCAATAAAACTACACAAAACCTGTATAATGCTTGCTGGACTATATGTTGACTGCTGTTTTTGAACCAGTGAATGATCTTAAAATGAATAAATTTCTGAATAAGAATTTTAGCATTATCTTTCTAGTTTCCAGAACATCTTGAATTTCTTAATTTCGAGTTGTGTAGCAAAAGTTATGCCTGTTTTACTATAGTTGTGTTTTTACTTTCAGATTTTCAGATTCTTGTATCTTGCATTCTTAAACAGTAGAAAGGCTGATCAAATGTTAAAATTTTACTCTGATAATTTCCAGATTGTTAGTAATCATGTTTAGGAGTCTAGAAAATATTTTTAATGAGTTTATTATCTAGTTTTTGTTGATTCTAAAATTATAACAACATGATGTCGAATTTCTGCCTGAACATGAAGTCTGTAAAGAACATTGTGTTTGACCTAGCTACCGTTATCAGAATTTGAACTTTAAATATGTGTTAGAACCATGTGGAAGTCTAGTTTCTAGAATTTTTTACAGATTCAGTTTTTTATTTCTGAAACAACGGTAAATTGATTTTTTATACAGACTACTCTTGTTGTCCAGAATTTCACTTTTCAGTTTTTAATAGATTAATTATTCTTATATCTTAATATCACATGAATTAATGTATGTATGTTGTACTGCATGATTCTAATGAATTATTGTCATCATTCTAATTGTCCCACTTCATGTTACCATCCTATTGTTTCCCTATTGATACTATCGTTCATCGAAATGTCCATTGATTGCATATTGTATTGTTGCATTGATAAAATAATTAACAAGCCGGGGTTTAAAGGGCGATTTAATTAGTGAATGAAGTAGAGACTGTACTTGGAGGAGTGGCCCTTGTTTCCCTAAATAATGTACCGGCTATTGTTTTATCGTATGATTGTGGATTATGGTCATAACCCAATCTATCGTGTACCGTATCATTACCGATGACCGTATTGTACACCGAAAGGTGAATAATGTTTACTGTTGCCAAGTACATGATCTACCGAGTACACCACTTAAGTCTAAACGAAATTGACTGTATGCATCGAACCTGTGGTATGGAACATATGGGACACAATAGTACGTGCATTGGTTAGGACTAAAATGATTAATAGACATAAGGATTGACACATCACCGACATTGCATATTTTTTCATTATTGTTCCTATTGATATCGAATATTGGCTAAGCATTATTGTTATTGATCCTTGATTACCGTCACTGAATATTGCATCATTGTTTATAGCCATTGTACTGATTATCATGATATTGATTATTGTTATTGTCCTGTGTTATTGATTCCTATTGATCCATTGATTCATTGTTATACCGTTATTTCATTGTTCCTTACTTTCTCTACTTGTTGTCCATGACTTGCTCTAAGGGCAATTTTTCTTCTCTTTTTAGATGAAGTGTACACAGGTAATGAAGGTGAATTGCCTGGTGGAATTGGAGAACAAAGATTCTGAAGACTTAATGCTTTTTAATTGCTTGTTGCTTTAATGAACTTATTGTACTGAGACTTGCTACTATTGTATTGGGATTTATTATTGTTTTGGGCTTATGTCCCGGATTTGATTATTGTTCCAGATGTTGGATTATTATTGTATTTGGAAAATTTATATTGTTTCATTCCAAGTATTATTGTTGATGAGATTATTATTGCCTGCGCATTTATTCTGTATTGATTATATTGTTGAGTTGATCGGATAAACAGCTTATGTGTGACATTAGTCATTCACTGTGCCAATATCATGTGCTCGTATTCAGTATTTTTGGGAAGCGGGGTATGACAGAAGCCTCCGGAATATCCCGGGGGGGGGGGGACATCTTGATCTAATTATACCCGGAGAAGGCGTCCATAAAGCTCATAAGTTCGTAACCGAAAGTAGTATCAATTAGTGCATCGATACTGGGGAGTGGGAACAGATCTTTAGGATAGGCCTTGTTCAGATCGGTGAAGTCGATACAAATCCTCCACTTCCAATTGGCCTTCTTCACCATTACTACGTTAGAAAGCCACTCGGGGTAATTAAACTCTTGGATGAAGCGAGCCGTCAAGAGTTTGTCTACTTCTTCTTTGATGGCTTTCGCCGGTCCAGTGCAAACTTGTGACGCTTCTGTTGGAATGGTTTTACTTTGGGAGCTATGCTGAGATGGTGCATGATTAGTTGCTCCGAAATACCGGCCATATCGGCAGCAGTCCATGCGAACAGATATCGTTTGCCCCCGATGCATTGGACTATGTCGGCTTTGACTGAGTGAAGGAGGACTTTGCTCACTTGGAAGGTTCTGATTGGGTCTTCTTCAGAAAAAGCTACTTCTTCTAACTCATCGACCGGCTCTGAGACAACTTGGCCACTCCCTTGGGGGAGCTCAAGGGCTTCGAGAGAGAGAACCAGCCCTCCCACCGAAGTCATGTAACATTTACGGGCAGTCTCCTGGCTTCCCCTGACTTCTCCCACCCTTGCAGAGGTAGGGAATTTCATCTTCATATGGAAGGAGGAGAGTACAGTTTGAAGCGTAGCCAGGCCGGGTCAGCCGAGGATGGCATTGTATGCAACCATTACATCAACAACCAAAAAATCCATTGGCTTTGTTCGGGTGGTAGGGTTCTGCCAGCAGTTACGTCGAGGATTATAACCCCCTCGATAGTCACTGGCACCACGGAGAATCCGTGGAGAGTATAGTCGGCAGGTTTGAGGCAGTCTCGGGACAACTTATGGCCATGGAAGGCCTGTAGGATGAGGATGTTAACAAAGCTGCCATTATTGAATAGGATCCAGCGCACTTCATGATTAGCCATGTGAAGGTTAATTACGAGGGCATCACAGTGAGGCATTCAGACGCCTTCCAAGTCTTTATCTGAAAAGGTCACGGGGACCCCGAAGCCTTCGGGCGGATGATGGTTTTGTACTGAGTTTACTTCTCGGATGAAGGCTTTTCGGGAGGAGTTGGACTCTCCCCCCATTGGTCTTCCGTGGATGAGGTGCAGGATTGCTTCAGGTTCGGAGTCAGGGAACTCAGCAGGTCTTTTAGTTCTCTTATTCTCCCCTCAGGGTGGTGGAGGATCAACTCTATCCTTCCAAACAAACTTGGCCAGTTGCCTTCTCTGAATAAGGGCTTCAATCTCATCCTTGAGGGCCCAACAGTCATCTGTGTCGCGGCCATGGTCCCTGTGAAAGCGGCATCACTTATCTCTGTTCCTTTTTTTTGCCAGGGATACTCATTTTTAGGGGGAAGTTGGAGCAGCCTTCTTTACCGACTTCCATGAGGACAGTTGAAACACTGGCATTGAGATGGGTGAACTTTTCAAAGTGGGGAGGAGAGCGGCGCTGGCCGCTGTTATCTTTCTGGAGCTTCTTAGTGCCTTCTTCATATGCTCCCTTTCGTTTGTTCCCGGACAATAGCTCTTTCTGGTCATTAGGGTGGAGGGCTTCTTCTGCCCGGTTATACTTCTCACTCCTTAACAAGAATTCCGAGAAGTCCAGGCGTGGCTTCTTGGCGAGGGATGCTTTTAGGTTGGCATTATTGATATTGTGTCGGAATGTTGCAGAGGCCACTGATTGATCAAGAGAGGCGATAGACCGAGCCTCGGTTGTGAAGTGCCGGACTTAGTCCCTTAGGCGCTCTCCCTTCCTTTGACTGAGGGCCAATAGGGATGAGCTCGTCTTCTCTGTTCTGCGGCTACTGACGAAGTGGGTGAGGAAGAGTTCCTCAAACTGATCGAATGAGAAGACAGTCGGGAGTAACATTCTCTCGCAGGTCCCTTCAATGTAGCCTGGGATGGTCTTCCAAAGAAGTGCATCTAAGGCTTGGTGAATCATCATGAGAGTTTTGATAATCTCGATATGATCAGTTGGGTCTGACTCTCCATTGTAGGACTTGAAGTGAGGGGGCTTGAAGGTCTCAAGGACTGGGGATTCCATTATGGCTCTGGAGAAGGGAGGTCTGCTCAGGCAGAAATTCCTCGCCCGCTGTTCTTCTTCCAGGTCGAGTCTGTTAAGGCGCCTCTCCATCTCGTGGAGACGGCGGTTGACCGATTCGTCCCTCCTGGTCAGATCTAGGTCGACCCTCGGGACTCTCCTTCATGAGTGGCGGTACGGCGAGGGCTAGGTGCATGCTGGTCATGACTCGGGGTGAGGGACTTCATCAAGAGCTCACCTCTCGTTCAAGCAAGTTCGAAGGTCTACCCCCTACTGGCGGTTAACAATTACTTGACGGAGATCTCCTGGCACTGGAGGACTTTGAGAGGCCATGGAGTCGGTTGAAGGATTGTGAACTGAGATGTGGTCATGATGAGAATGTTGTCCCTGACGACTTCAACGGGAGACCCCGAGGCTGCCCCCCTGGACCTGGGAGGAGGCTGTTAAGAATGAGGTTGTTCAGGCTGTGGTTGCTGAACTTGTTGGTCTGGTTGGGGAAGAACATCTTGGAGTGGCGGGGGAGGAGGAAGAGGAGTGGCTCTTCAGCTGGACGTCGCTGCCTTCCCTTTCCCTTTCGGAGGCATAACTTAGAAACCACTTTTACCGAGGATGTGTGGTTGGATCGCTTTTTCTGTTTCCCACAGACGGTGCCAATCTGTTGCTGCTAATTTCGGTGTGGGAGCAAACAGATGATTTGTGAGTTCTTCAAGAAACAATAAAAGCGAACATGTTGACTTCTTGTTGGCGTTTGACTATTTCTCACCGCTGCCGCTAACCTGCAAAAAGTTCAAAACATCGGGATGGATCCCGACGACGAACCCTCCGACGCTCAAGTCAGTAATCAGAAAGATTATGAAAGAGCACTTTGTGGAAAAATATTGATCACCTTTTTTATGATGAAGGTAGAGGGGTATTTATAGTCGCCTTTAGAAACGGTTTAGAGATAATCATTTATCTCTATTTCCCAATGTTTTTGGATAAGCCATAGAGTTTAATCCGTTTCATGATAAGAGTTTTGGTTTAAACCGCCTATTAAAGATAATCATGAATTTGAATTACACTTTGAATGATCCGGGCTGATTCATAATAGGCTGTCACCCTGACCCAGTAAGACAGACCCCTTTTTTGGGATATTGGGCTTTAGAAAAGACCTAATTCCCATTTTTAGATCCGTTTATAGGTGAAATTACCGTTTCACCCCTGAGAGCTTTAGGATGCGTGCCCGATTCGAACGATCCCGATTTAGTTTTATTTTTACCCATATCAGTAAATATTACATACATCCCTCATAAATATGTATTTTTATGTTTATCCCTAAAAATTTATGACTCATCTCTTAGTTAACGCTCTAGTTTAAAAAATTTTAATAAATCAGAATAGTAGAGAATTTTCAAAATTTTTTAATTAACTTAATCAAAAATAACTGAAATATTTTATTGTCTATGTTACAACTCGCTCGCCTCTGGCGTGGATGGACACTAGTATTTATAGAGAAGAGAATAGGGGAAGCACATGCATCGTTCGTAATTGGACAAACGGTTACAAGCGGTTGGGCTTAAACAAAAGAATTACAGGCATATTTACAACTAAGTCCCTCGAAGATCTTTAATTCTTGAAGGATTGAAACGCACTGATACCTACTCCCCTTCTTCTCAGATGCCTTCAGCGGTAGCATCAACCGCAGCTTCTCCGACTTCCTGGCCTGAGCCCCGGTAAGATCCATGAGTTGGATCATTACCCCCCCTCCCCCCCAAAAAAAAGAGAGAGGATCCATAAGGACTCACAACTTGGGGAAACACCAGTAGATATCCCAGTAGTTTTCCCAAGTAGCTTCAGCAGCAGACCCCTGATGCCATTGAATCAATACCTCCAAAATTGCAACACCACGTTTGGGGACCATACGACGATCCAACCCCTTTGTTGGGCGAGTCACAATGTCCAAAACAAAGGCTGGCAAGCAGTAGCGACACAGGGAACAATACTTGAGTGACTAACATGAGTCTTCAATTGCGAGACATGAATGACATTATGGATCCGAGACTCACTAGGTAAAAGAAGCTTATAAGCGACTGGTCCCACTCTTCCTATGATCTCATAAGGGTCGTAATATAGGGATGAGAGCTTTTGGATACGATGCCTACCAAAGAGACTTGACGATAGGGCTGAAGCATCAGATACACCCAATCCTCGACTGCAAATTCCTTCTCAAAGCGCTGTAAATTAACTTTAGCCTGCATTTGACTTTAAGCTTTCACCAAATTGTTCTTTAACAACTGCAATGCCACATCTCTGGAAAATAGGGAGTCCTCAACAACTTGAACCCTCGCAGTGCGTGGGATATAAGAGAGAATAGTCGGTGGAGGTTTACCATATACAGCTTGGTAGAGGGAAACTTGAGGGATGAGTGAACATGGGTATTATAACAGAACTCAGCCTAAGCTAACCACGCAGACCACTCTTGAGGTTTATAACCTGCAACACCGCAGATAAGTTTCTAAAACTCTGTTGATCACCTCCGTCTGACCATCCGTTTGAGGATGAAATACCGAACTCATGCACAATTTGGTCCCCTGCAGAGCCAGTAGTTCTTGCCAAAAGTTGCTTGTGGATATATAGCATCACGGTCACACACAATGCTCTTAGGTAGACCATACAATTTGAGTACCTGAGTAAAAAGAGCGGCAGCTACACTTTTAGCTATAAACAGGTGACTCGAAGGGACAAAATGACAGAATTTGCTGAGCCTATCCACCACAACTAATATAGTCGTATACCCTGCACTTTTTGGCCGATAAAATCCATACTGTTATCATCCCAGATATTTTCAAGTACCTGTAACGGTTGTAACAATCCCGCAGGGGATGTGCTCAAATATTTATTTCGCTGGTAGGTATCACATGAACGAATATAATTCTTGAGATCCTTCTTCATTCCTTGCCAGTAAACAACTTGCTTCAGCTGCTGCCAAGTTTTGGCAACCCCAAAATGACCTTCTAAAGGAGTAGAATGCATCTCATCAAGAAATAACTACCTGGCAGTCGACTGTGGACTCAAAAGAACCGTCCCTTTATAATAGAACACCCCTGAGACAAACCCCAATTTGGTATCAGTTCCTTCCTCTATTTTCTTCTTAATATCTACATAAAAAAGGATCATTAAGGCCAATTATTGAACTTGTTGAAGCCAAGTAGGTTGTATTACTGAAATGGCCGACAGAGAGGCTTCTTCCTTTTCCCCAAACTACCTTGAAAGACTGTCTGTTGCCACATTGTCCCTCCCCTTTTTGTATTCAACCACAAACTGATAATCGTGCAGCTTCATAAGCCAAGCATGTTGTGCCTCCGTATACAAGCGTTGCTCCAACAAGTATTTTAAGGCTTATGATCGATGGAGATGATAAACTGCATTCCCAAGAGGTACTGTGGACATTTTTGAACCGCAAGCAAATTATCCAACATTTCCCTTTCATAAGTAGATAACAACTTATTCTTGCCCTTCAATTCTTGACTAAGGAAGGCAATGGGTTGCTTATTTTGCATGAGAACAACCCCTAGGCCCGTACCACAACCATCACATTCCAAAACGAAGGGTTTGGAGAAATTAGGAAGTTTAAGAACTGGTGATGAGGAAAGTAACTTCTTCATATTCTCAAATGCTATCTGAGACTCCACCGTCCACACAAAGTCTCCCTTCTTTGTTAACGTCACGGACGGCCAAGCAATTGTGCTATAATTTGCAATGAACTTACGGTAATAGCCAATAAGTCCAAGGAAACCCCTTAGTGCTTTTAAAGACTTCGGCACTAACCACTCATGAATGGCTCTTAGTTTCTCTCGATCCACAATGACTCCCTGTGCTGGCACCACCTGACCCAGATATTCAACCTCACTTACCCCAAAGGAACACTTACTGAGTTTTGCCAATAATTAATTGTCCCGTAACACCTTTAAAACCAATGTCAAATGCTCCACATGATAATCCATTCTGATGCTATATACTAATATGTCATCAAAGAACACCAACACAAATTTCCTTAGAAAAGGCTTGAAAATGGAGTTCATAAGGGATTGGAAGGTTGATGGATCATTAGTTAAACCCAATGGCATTACAAAAAACTCATAATGCCCTTCATGAGTGGGGAAAGCAGTCTTGTGGACATCTTCATCCTTCATACGGATTTAATGATAACCACTATGAAGGTCCAACTTGCTAAAGACCACAATACCATACAACTCAATAAGCAATTCTGTAATGACAGGAATTGAATACTTATCTTTGAGAGTAATGTCATTCAAACCCCCTGTAATCAACACACATACGCCAAATGCCATCGGTATTTATAAGGCCTTTGACTAACAGGTTTAAACTTGGGGATAAGCGGTATAGAGTGATCACGACTTCTGGAAGACCTATGTCTTCTTTAAAGACCTCACTGGACAAGTCCAAGACTGACTACAGTTGAGGAGGAATACTCTGCTTTGCTGCAGGTACTGAGGTTCCAACCATTTGCAATAGCCAACCACTTTTAGATTGCAACAAGGCCTTAGAAGTGGATTTGGGATAAGAAATTTGCATAGCTTGAGGAGGAATGCCTCACAATACTCTTTCTTTCCCTACTACCAGAAATTTAATTCATTTCTCTTTCATGTTCCACACCACATCACCAAGCGTTTCAATCCACTGAGACCCAAGCACCAGCTAACTAGTATCCATGGATAGAACATAAAAATCAGTGAATATAGGAACATCTTGGGATAGGAAAGTTACCTCATCACAAAGGCCTGAGCACTGCAACATTAGTCCACCTGCTACTGTGACCTCCAAGCGAACAAGTTTATTGACTGGTAGTTGTATTCTCTTGATGATTTGTACATTAATGAAATTATGGGTTGCGACCGTATCTAGGAGAGCATTGGTTTGGAGCCAATAGTGCCCTGCGCTCAAAAGGTTCATGGTCCTGTACTCCCAGTTAAAGTGTGCAGGGAAATTGCAGCAGTCGTTGAGTTTAGTGCAGTTTTACTGGCTTTCAAAGCAGCCCTCTCCTCATCAGGCCCAACTTCAAACTCCTCTTCTGAACTGGAGGATAGATTCCCAACATCCCCATCCAAGACCCCCAGCATTTGCATCAAAGTAATTCCTTCAATTGAGCCAACCATCTGCATGAAAGACTTGCCCGCACATTTGTGACCCTTGACAAACTTTTCGTCATAATGGAAACAAAGTCCCTTTTCTCGTATTTTCTCTCATATACTGCATAAATTGTTGATCCTTGGATTTAGTGGCTATGGCATTGGATCCCACACTAACTTCCTCTGAGGACTTAGTTCTCCCTGAAGACGTTACATCTCCAGGTTGCAAATGAAATGCAGGGCTTGGCAAGAAGTTGTTACTCTTATTGAAGGTGCTAGGCTTCCAAGATTTCTTTTGTTCACCAATGATAGTTTCCCTGACAATAGCTTCCCTGTATGCCTCAAAAACTATCCTCAGATGTTTAAGCTTAACTTCCCTCTTCAATTCACTCTTCAAGCCCGAGATGTAGCAACTAACCAAGGATGACTTATCCGAGGGTTTGGACAATTGAATAAACATCAAGAATTCCTTATGATAATCAATAACTGATCCTGTTTGCTGCAGTTTATACAAAGTAGCCTCAAGATCATCCAACTCAGCTGAACCATACTGCATCAACAGTTCTTTCTTCAACAATTCCCAATCAATCTCCTCTTCCTCTCGCCTTTAAAACCACCTCCACAAAAGAAGAGCTTCACCTTTTAAGCAATACAAACTAAAGGCTAACTTTTCATTTTCCTTAACCCCTTGAGTGTAAAAATGATGTTGATAGATCCAGTTTGTAATATCATCGCTTCCATCAAAACTGGGAATGTAACCCCCATTCCCGACAATAAGTATTTCCTGTGTATTTTTCTATAATTTGATTTTTATAAATTTACTAGGTTTGCCCGTTAACGCGTGCCTACGGCACGTCTTCGAAACGGTGCACCTTGTTTGATCATATAAAATAGTTTTTGAGGTCCAGCAAATTAATTGAAGTAACAAACATATTATATGAGAAACTTTTGAGAGTCTGGTAAAAAATATATTATGTGATTTTTTTTGAGTTTTTTAAATTATTTTTAAAGTTTTTCAATTTTTATTATTTTTTTTGAAAAATTTTTTTAAAAATTTTCATTTTCTTAATTTTTAAATAGAAAAGGAGGGAAAGAGAGAGAGAAAAAATTAAATAAATATATGAGTTGTTTTGATTGGGGATTTGAATTTGAGTTTTGGGGGGAAACTTTTGAGGGGAAAATATGTTTTGTGAGGTTAGATCTGGACCTTTGATTTTTGAGGGGATTGAAGGAGAGCCTCTTGATAGCTTTCTTTGTGTTTTATTATATAGATTTTGTGCTAAATTTGTTTCGTATCTTTTATTAAAGTATTTTCTAATCGAAAATTTTATTTATTTCGAATAATGGTGTATTTTAATCTTACTTTCTATTTCTTATTGATCGGTTAATTATATTTGGGCCCAAATCAAATATATTATTATTATTGGATTATTTTGATAAAATTGTTAAGCCTAGATACTATTTTATTATATAATTTTCTAATTATTATGATTATAATTATTAATTGTTATTTCTTGATTATATATTTAAAGTTTATTTACTAAATTAATTTTTTTCGTACTTGATCTAATTTTCTTAGCGAATTCCAATTTATTTTCAAGCCAATTTATATTCTTTTCATTTGTATTATTTGTTTATCTGTTTGGATTTGAATTTTTGTTCATGAAATTCTTTATTCTTCTTGTTGGGCTATTTTTCTTGTCGATCCTATTTATGTATTGTGAGTATTTTATTTGAACCATATTGTCTTCAAACTCATCTCTTATTGAACTCCAAAATCCAATTGCAGTTTGTTCTCAACCCAAACCTACTATTATTGGATCCGAACCCATTAACCCCATAATCTACTTGTATTCTATAAATACAACCCTAATACAAATACTAAAAACACAAAAATACAAAATTGTAGTCGTCATCTTCTCTCTCCTCTATCCTCTCTCATCTTTCTCTCTCCCCGCTCAAACCCATCAGCCATCCCTGACCAACCAAATTCTGTCGATCTCCGGCATCTTCTCCAGCCATCTCCCTCGTCAACCACCCTACCCTCGTCGCACCCTCCTCCTTCCCGCTCATCGACGCAAGCAACCTCCCTGAGCACCGCCCTCTTTCTGATCATCGCAACCACCCAGATCCGTCCGTCGAGCACAGATCCCTGTGCCGCCATCCGCGCCTCCCGCTCGACGCTCCAGTCGACTACCCCTCACGCCTCCAGCCGTCGATGCCACCGCCATCGACCATTGCTGTCGTGGCCTTGCTTGCTGTTGCAGTTGCTGTCTCTTGTTACTGTTGCTGCTGCTGTGTCTCTTTTGCTATTGTTGCTGTTTTGATTGAATCTCTATTGCACGTAATTTGCACGTGCTATTTTGGTGGATTTGTGTGTCTGTGGGTTCGTTGCTTCGGGATCCTTATCCCGCTATTCTTGGTATTCAATTTCCTCGTCCAACAGGTAAGTCACTTTTCCTCTTGAATAGCTAATTGAATCAAATTCAAGAATTTTATTGAAACTCTTACAAGCAGATCCCATTGTTTATCGTATTGTACATTATTCATCACTTTCATTGGGTATATTGAGGGTTTACACGATCTAACCCCAACATTCTTGACATCGTGCCACTTTTGACCAAAGATCGAATCTTTCATGCATCCATGTAGTATTCATGATAGGTTACACATATAATCATAACACAATAAATTATAGTAGAGATAATTACTAGATTGTATGTTTGATTGATCGATTGATATTGGATGTTGTTAGAATTGTGTATGTGTGTGTTTTTAATTGTATTTATCATGCTATTATACCTTTCATGTTGATTACATAATTTATTAACTAAAGAATCGATACCCATCAGGCTTACTTAATTTATTCCATGAAAAATACCCAAAAATCTGTATGTTGCTTGCTGGCTGTATGTTGTAGGCTATTTTTGACTCAGTCTATGATCTAAAAAAAAAATTACTTTCTGAACAAGAGTTGTAGCCTTATCTTTCTAGTTTCCAGAACATCTATGCTCGTTTTACTACAACTGTGTTTTTATTTTCAGAATTTCAGATTATTGTATGTTTCATGTTTAAACCGTTAGAAGGCTGATCAAATGATAAAATATTGCTCTGATAATTTTCAGATTGTTACTTAACAAGTTTAGGAGTCTAATAAATATTTTTAATGAATTTTATATCGAGTTTTTGCTGATTCTAAAATTATAACAACTTGATATCGATTTTCTGCCTGAACATGAAATCTGTAAAAAATGATGTGTTTGACCTATTTACTGTTTGCAGATTTTGAACTTTAAATATGCGTTGGAACAGTGTGGAAGTCTAGTTTTCAGAATTTCTGACGGTTTCAGTTTTTGAGTTCTGAAACAGCGGGAAATTACATTTTTGTACAGACTACTCTTGCTATCCAGAATTTTATATTTCAGTTTTTAATAGATTAACTATTCCTATATCGTAGTATTGCATGAATTAATGTATGTATGTTGCATTTCATGATCCTAATGAGTTATTGTCATCATTCCAATTGTCCTACTTCATGTCACCATCCTATTGTTTTCCTATTGTTACTATTGTTCATCTCATGTCTCATACTTGCATATTGTATTGTTGCATCGATAAAATAATTAACAAGCCGGAGTTTTAGGGTTGACTCTAGTAGTGGACAATATAGGAACTGTACTCAGATAAGGGACCTGTGGTTCCCTATATCGTTATCTAGTGATCTTATGATCTTATGATCTTGTAGCATTTTATGGATAAATTATCGTTATGAATGGAACATTGTTACCGTGCCGAGTACATGATCTATACAATCCATCACTAAGTCTAAACGTAACTTGTTTGTATGTAGCAACCATGTGGTAAATAAATGGAATGCATGAAGTGCTACATTATTTAGGATTAAAATAATTAATAGACTTAAGGATTACACATCGACATTGCATATTGTTCATCATTGTTCCTATTGATATCGAATATTGGCTAAGTGTTATTGATTTGGTCATTGAATATTGTTATTGATTATTGAATCATTGTTTACAACAATTGCATTGATTACCGTGATATTGATTATTGATTATTTTCCCATGTTATTGATTCCTATTGATTTATTAAATTTATTGTTATATCGTTATTTCATTATTCCTTGCTTTCTCTACTTGCTGTCCATGACTTGCTCCAAGGAAAATTTTTTCCCTCTTTTTAGATGAAGTGTTTACATGTGTTGATGGAAAATTGCCTGATGGATTGGGAGAACAATATTGGTGAAGGAATTGATTGCATCGCCACTTAATAAATAATTATTTTTGTCATAAAGACTTAATTAGTGGACTATTGTTATTTCATTGTATTATAGGCTTTTGACCCGAATATTGCTATTATTTGTTTTCAGATGTTGGATTATTATTGTATTTGGATATTTCATTTTGCTTATTCCAAGTATTATTGTTCATGAGATAATTATTATTGTCTGCGCAATTGTTCTCTATTGATTATATTGTTGAGTTGATTAGATAAACAGCTTATGGGTGACATTAGTCATTCGCTGGGCCAATGCCATGTACTCGTATTCCGTATTTTTGGGAAGCGGGGCGTGACAGGAAAGATCAATTTTAGGATGTTTAGGTTATATGTCTTACCTTTCTTAATTCTTGACTTCTTCGATGATCAATCCATCGACCACAGTCCCATTTTTCTTCATTTTGATGAGATCGGTAGCGGAGATTCCGTCGTCGACCAACTGCCAAGCACCAAGAACCCTCACTCTCTTCGGAGCTCCCTTGATCATCATCCATACCTGAATGCCTTTATGATTAGCATGAGAGTCGTCCACGTGAATGATGATGCCGAGAGTGATGACGGCGTGGACGATCTTGAAGTAATCGATCAATTGCCAATTCCAAATGGTCCTATAATATCCCGGTCGGATATTATATTTGTATTTTTATTATTTTTAAAATTAAAATATTTTTTGGAAATTTCTTGGGTTTTCTAAATAAAATTTACATGTGAATATATACTAGTAAGTATATACATATGTTGTATCGGTTTTGTGCACTTGTACAAAATCTTGTAAAATGCATTTTTGAGAAATGTCTGGAAAATCCCGGGCAGATATTTAAAATTATTATTTTATTTTTATTTTCAGAATTGAAATATTTTTGGATGATATCACTCGGTTTTGTTAATAAACATTATCTGTACATATATACCAATTTGTATACATCTGTATTGTATCAAATTGGTACTGTAATCTTCCAAGCTGATAATAAAATTTATTTTATTATTATTTTTGGAATTAATTTATTTTTATGCGGATTGTGTGGTTTAACAAACGAAAATTATCGATATATATATTAATACATACGTATGCTTATTGTACCGATTTCGTACGTTTGTACAAATCGTGTAGTATGTGTTTTGGACAAAAATATCTCTTTTTGTCATGATTAATCAAATTTGAATAGCTAGTTTTTGTTTGAAAGATTAAACCTTGGATTAATTAGATACATAAGAGTTAGGGTGTTCTTCTAGAAGTCTCTCTCCTCCACCTCACCCCTCCACCTTACTTCCCCCTTAACTAGTCTGGCCGGCCTCCCTTACCCCAAGGGGCTTTTTGCAAAATGCCTAGGTGCATTTGCACTCTCCACCCTCTCTTTTATCCTATAAATACCCCCCCCTTCACCTCTTGTCTCATTTTACAAGAAAAAAAAAAGAGAGGAAAAGAAAGAGAGAACAAGCCCTAACTAGAGAGTTCTTCTTGTAGGTTTTCCATAAGAGTTCTTCATTGAAAGTTGTAGTAGAAGCTAAGGAGGAAGGAGAAGTTTTGCTAGCTAGTCCTTCCTACAAGAATCAAGGTGGGGGTTCTCTACTTCTCTTGTTGAGTTTTGTTCTCTTTTCATGGTTTGTTTTTCTTTCATTTTTGTGTATGTGAAAAAGAACCCATCTTTAGTGTTAATAGTTGTTGTATGTGAGAAAGAACCCATCTTTTGATGGTTGTTGTTGTAGGTTAAAAAAGAACTCATCCTTATGAGGTGTGGATGTGTATGTATATGTTTTATAACCACTTGGACTAATTCCTAAGCATATAAATGATTGTAGGTTAAAAAGAACTCATCTTTATGATGTTTGGTTGTGTATGTGTGTTCCTAAATAACTTGGACTAAATTCCTAAGCATAAACAAGGTTGTAGGGATCAAAATGATCCCATAAAAGTATTGATGGTAGAACTTAAATAAATAACATAAAGATTGAGTCTTTAAGACTTGTTGTGGTTATTATGCTAAAATAACAACTTGGACTAAATTGTATGTGCATATGAGTAGTGTGAGTCCAAAAAAGGACCACATGAAGAGTTTTGAATGAAGAACTTGAATAAAACACATAAAGGTTGAATTTTTAACCTTGTTATGACACTCTAAACATCCTCTAAACATCCTCCCTCGTACCAGTGATGACGTGATCTACCTCATCAGCGTCAGCTTCAGTCAAGGCAAATACCCGCCCCTGCTGGTACGGATTCTTCCCAACTTGTTGCGTTGGTCCACTACGGGTGACATTCTGCATCTTGGGGCATTGAGACTTGTAATGTCCCATCTCACCACAGTTGAAGCAAGTTACCACAGGAGGTCTCACCCAATTGTTTCTGGGTCTCCTAGCTATGTTGACATCATTCGCTCCCGTTGGTTTGAACCTCTGGGCCTGCCGGTTGTCCCCTGAAGTTGTCAGAAACTGCGGGCCTCTTCCCAACATTCCAGCTGGTCCTCCGAATCTGAACAGCATGGAACTGCTCTATAGCTGCCTCAATGGCTGCAGCTCGTTTGACCAATTTGTCAAACCTCCTGATACCGAGGGGTATCATCCTGGATCTCAGACTTGGCCTCAACCCACGCTCGAACTTTCGAGCCTTCTTTGCCTCGTCCATCACCAGTTAGGGCGCATACCTCGAGAGCTGAGTGAATCTTGTCTCATACTCCCTAACCGACATGCCGCCCTGCTGTAGCGCCAGAAACTCAATGGTCTTCTTCTCCTGGACGTCTGAGGGAAAATAATGACTGCAGAATTCCTCCAAGAATTCATCCCAGCCCAGAACAATACCTTCCATCGTCTGCTTCATCGACTGCCACCACACAGCCGCATCCTTCTCAAACTGCAGCGCCGCCAACTTCACCTTGCTGCCCTCTGGAGTCTCCAAGACTTCGAAGATAGTCTCTACCTGTTGGATCCAATTGTCAGCCGTGTCAGGGTCTGGTTTCCCCTCAAATAGGGGTGGTTTCATCCGCTTGAATGATTCCACAAGTTTGATTGCTTCGGGTACTTGATTCGCAGGCACCCTTCCTTAATTCTGGTTCATGGCAACGGCATTGAGTGTCTGATAGACCCTTGCTAGTTCCGTTTCCAAGTCCAGACCTTTACCATTTCGAGCTCCTCTTCTAGACATATTCTGATGCAAAAGATCCATTAAATTCGAAGTATAAACATGAATTTCCATTTCATTGAATTTCAACTTTATACATTTGAATTTAAAAAAATTTCTGACATCAAAATGAAAACAATAAGAAGATACAACAGTCTAGTTCCTACGGTTCCTCTTGGCTTTACGAAGCTCTCCCCGTAGTTCCTCCACTTCTTCTTTCAGTACATCGGTCATGTTTTTCCTCTTCTCGAGTTTCCAAACACGATGACTGAGAATTGCAATATCATCCTTGCGCTTCACCAACTGAGTCTCCAGTAACCCGATTCTTTCCCATTGAGTCCCTACCTGCCTCTGAAGAGACACAATGAGATTACTCGAAACTGGTTCTTCCTCGTTAGAAGAATCGTCAGATGAATCCGGAGGTGGAGTGATCTCTCGGGACTCAGGCCATTCCTCTTCCACTTCTTCAGGATCTTCCTCGTCTGAATCAGCTTGTCCGGGGTAGTATCTTCCTCAACGATGTGCCAGTTATCATCTCTAACTGTCGAAGTGGTCTGCCATCTTAGAGAAAGAGGAGAAGAAGCATAAATCATAGAGCAACACAAATGTAAGTGACTTGCATTTAAATCTCTTGACTCAACACACTCCCTAATGTCCACTTCTAGGGTGTCGTTCCTTATAAATTTGTACTACTTAGAAGCGTGGCTCTGATACCACTCTGTAACACCCCGAATTTCACAACTGAATTTGAAGTTCCACAGGATCTTTACACTTCTCTTCGTACAATTTTACAAGGAAATAAAAACTTTTGTTACATAAGAGTTTACACTTACATTACATATTTACAGCGGAAGCAATTTACAACAATTTACATGAATTGAAATGTACAACTCTTGAATCAATCTTTAATCAGCATGCATTCTTTAGTCTTGTTAATCACTTTACCCTGCATAAAAACTGTGGGCGCGTCAGTTGCTTACAACCGACGAAATATTATACATGGCTATCCTCTCTGTAACGCCCCGAATCCCATTTTTTACTGAATTCGAGATGTTCTTCAGGATCTTTTCGCTTTCTTCACATACAGTTTTATAAGGAATTTAAAATCTTTACTTTTACATCAGAGTTACAGCATGTTACATTTAATTTTACACAGCGGAAGCAAAATGTACAATATTTACATAAATGAACAACAATATAATGAACTCTTTGTGCATCCATTCCTTTTACATGTGATTATCCTGCATAAAACACTGTGGGTACGTCAGTTTATTCAACCGACGATAATTATACATGGCCATCCTCTCTATGCCAGGAACAGTATAATGAATCTCATTTCTTACAAATCACAAGCCAGTTCAACATAAGCATGAAAATAAGGGAACTTTTAATGATGTCGTGTCGTGATTGTGCACTTAAATCCTTAATGCAATTTACTTAGTTAATTATGACACTAATGCATACTTGTTCGAATTCTATGCATCCCATACTACATAGGTTCGAGTGCAAGCCTCTTAAACGATCTTCATTTTAGTAGGGTTCAATCCCCCGCCATGACTTATTCTACTACTGTAATTCCAATGAGTATCCTAGATGAATCTATGAGTACAAGCATGTATCCTGGCCCCTGGAGTAGAATTTCGCGCCATGTCTTGACTCATCAAGCATGCATTCTGCGACAATTCAGCCTCCTCCCTGAACACACTCCTCTTGCAGTCACCAACACATCCCATAAGCGTGACTAGAGTCCGATCATTACTGAGTTGTGCCCGCGCCATGTCTTGACTCATCAAGCATGCATTCTGCGGCTCACACACCCGCACCGTACCCTAGCTCTCATACTCATGTTTTTCTCTCACCTTCATCACCTCCACGCTATGTATTTAAGTTATATTAGAATCATGAATAAAAATCAAGCTCTAGAGTTAGCCTCTCCATCATCCGGACTCATCATTTCATTTCACTTGACCAACCTGGTCTATTTCTCAATATCATTTCATTTCACTGCCGGGGAGACTTAGCTACTCTTTTGTTCAATTTCCAATTCACAATATCCAATGGAGCATCATCAGCTCATCATTCATTTTAGAGTCTCACAGACTTTCTCATCATGATTTCACATTTCATAAATTCATTTGATTCTCAATTCCCATCTATGATTCAATTACACAATTCATGTATCCATAAACAGAGTCCATTGACTTAAATCATAAAGTTCACAATTACCAACAGCAAATAACATGAATTCAAGTATACCAGAGTTCACTCTGTACAGTCGACTTGGAAGAATACCAGTCGACTTATACAGTCATACAGGGTTATCAAAAGGGCTCGGGATAGTCGACTGTATACACTACCAGTCGCCTGTCCCGCAACTTTCAAGTTCACAATATTAGTCACACGACAGTCGACTGTTCACACCTCAGTCGTCTGTCTCAGCAATTTCAACAGCATAATTCTATGTCCAGATCAGTCGACTTGCTACACGCAATCGGTCGACTGGACAGATCCATTTTCAGTAGATTATTTACAGTTCTTACGTGCATTTCGTCATGATGTCAACTAACAGTATACATAAGTTCATGTTCCACATACCAGGTTTCTTATCATTCAGTAACACTACAACATGGATCTTCACATTACTAACATGCTCTTTCCTTGAGGGAAAAATAATTAAGACATGCATTCACAATGCTCATGTTTTCTTACAACAATAAAGATGTAAATCCCAAGTCATCAAACTGGGTCCACATGATGAAAATATCTCAATTTGTGAAACTACCAAATAATCAGTCAGATTAAAGTATCAGTCGACTTAGCACAACATCAGTCGGCTGCTTCGACAACTCTAATTTATTAATCACCATTAGTTCTTTTCATTCATTCACTTTCCCTCCATCATATGTGTCATAGGGAAATTATGTAATAGTAATCACACCATCATGTTCATTTATACACATGTTTATCATCACAATCATGCAAAATAATGTCTCGTACCAGTCGACTTGCTCACCTGGCAGTCGACTGCATCGACAGACTAGTTTTCATAATAACAGCATGTCGAGCAATTTCTATTGCGTTTAATTCAATTTTGTAACATAATATCCATCATAGCCATTATAGTAACAATCCTACAATAGAAGTCCTGAGAAACACCCACCTTGTATGAAGAAAATAACGAAATCCCGCAAAGTCCTTCAACGTAGAGAACACCTTCTTGCTCCTTTGCTCCACGCCGAGCTCCTCAACAATGCTGTTTGCCTCCACAGAAGAGCTCCCACACAACTCACAAATACTTTCTATTACAGTAATAATCTTAGTGTAAAAGAGATAGGAGATGAGAAGGGAGTATTTATACTAGAAAATAGATAGAATAGATGGCTAGGATTAATAGGGGAGTTGGTGAATCAAAGGCTGAGATCTAATCGGGAGTTAAGAAACTACCCACACCTCAAGATGTAACCGCCCATGATCACTCCACAAATCCGGCCAAGCTTTAAGTGTCTTGTGCACGTGTACATGAAGTGCACGTGTACACACACAAAACTCCAAGGAGTACATCTTATCCGAAAAAATAAAGAGGGGAAAATGCTACATATACAAGTTATGAAATAAGAGGTTAAGTTCGAGGGTTTAAATACATTTGGGCCAAAATATGTATTTTTATATAAGAAAATAAACAAGTTGCATTTGGGCTTTGAGAAGAATGTTTCATAGGAAATAATACACTTTATTTATCATGGAGAAAAGTAATAATAATAGGCTATCATAAGAAAATAAATCCCCTCCAAATATATTAAAAAAATAAATCGGGGTACTACACTCTCTATGTCGAACAGTATAACGATTCTCAAATACTTAAACAATCACAAACTTGGTTACAAACAGAAACTGCAAGGGACTATCCTATCAATGTCGTGTTGTGCAGTGCACTTAGTCCTTAATGCAGTTGTTTATATTAGATGACACTAATGCGCACTTATTCATATTCTATGCATCTCATACTACATAGGTCCGAGGGAAAGCCCTTAACCGTTCTTCATCTTGTAGGGTTCAATCCCTCATCATGACTTAAACTACTACTGAAACTACGATAATTATCCTAGATGTTCTATGAGTTACGAGCTCATGTCCAGACAGCTTGGAAGGGAATCCCACGTCATGTCACGATGCATCGTAAAGAACTTATGGACAATTCAGCCTCTGTCATGGGACATGACACCACCCGCAGTCACCAAACACCCCACGAGCATCGCCTGCGGTACGGACTCCTAGAGACATATCCATGTCATGTCACGACGCATTGTGAAGACAGCCTGTGAATACTCTCACACCGTAGCTCCGAGGCCCTCATACTCGTGTTTTTCTCTTATTTTCATCACGTCTTCACTATGTATCTAGTCCTTAGTTATTCGAATCATGAACAAAATCAATTCTCTAGAGTTAGCCCTTCCACTATACCAGTCTTAACCATTTATTCAACATGACCCAAATCTTGGTCTTTTCATCTCCAATTTCATTTCAACACATTTCTTTTCAATGCCGGTATAAGGCTTAACTACACTCTAGTTTTCAATTTCAATTCATAATCACAAACTTAAGTCTTTCATACTCATAAGTTCTCTTTTCATGATTAACATTAATTTCCACTTCATTTTCATGACATTTGTATATTCATGTTCGTTCATAATTCATCAAGTCATTCAATTTCAATTTCATACACAATCCCATGTAGAAACAATATAATTTCATTTTTCTCAGGTCAGTTGACTGTTAAGCATGGTCAGTCGGCTGTTCTGCGAGGTTCTAAAGCTCGAAAATAAATAATCAGAGTAGTCGACTGTCAAGCTATGGTCGGTTGACTATTCTGTAAAAGAATTGAACTCGAAAACAAATAATAAGGGCGATCGACTGTTTCAATATAATCGGTCGACTGTGCTACTGGGTTTTCAAATTCCCAAAATGTTTTTAGTTCTTTTTCTTCTCCAAATTCATTCAAAAATTCCAGATTTTATTTTTCAACTTATTACATCATTTCAGTAAAATAAATTTTGATTTTTGATACAAAACAACATAATTTGCTCTCTACTTCATTTTATTCTTCAATTTCGAATTTAGGGGAAAATAAGCATAATCTCCTTATAAATTACACTTAAAATTTTCCTATATTACTTATAATATTTTTGTTAACATTGTACAATTATCTCAGTAATAAAATTCATTGTTTTCCATGTCATTTAACAACACATTAATCAAAATCACCTATATCCATAGTTCTTTATTCAATTGTTCAACATACAAGCATGTATTTGTTTATCTAGCACATCACAACAAAATTGAGCATGGTAACATGATAATCATTTAACAAATCATATTTTGGCAATCAATTTGACACTCTTTTGGCATATAATAAAACCAACAACAATTTGTCTCATTCTAATAATGCATGGCTATATTAGTTAGAGTTTCTCTTTAATTTGTCAACCACATCCTAACATGATGTCTAATTAGAAGTTTAAGAGAAACATCCACCTTAAATGGAGAGAAACAATCAAATAGACTCCTAGAGATCTCCTACGACGAAGGAGTGAAGCCTTCTCCTCCTAGATCAAGCCACGAAAATCGCCTTCTCCTTGTTGCAATCTTGAACCCGAGCCTCCCCTATGCAGTCCGGCATCCTTTTCCTTAGTTGAAGCACTCACACAAAACACTCACTCTTTTCAACTCACAATTCCTCAATCTTTTGCCTTATTACTTGTATTCTTTTCTCTCTTTCTATTCTTTCTTTTCAATTTTTTTCTAAGTGTGAGAATGAAGAGTGTGGGAGAGGGTATTTATACAATTTTCTAGGGTGAATGGAGGGCCAAGATTAGATCAAATGGTTAGGGATTAAGGGCCAAGATGTACTAGGGAATTATAGAAACTACCCATGATGAGAGTAACCAACTTTTCACCACTCCCATCTTCCCACTCAACTCCAAACCTATCCAACCTAGGTGAGAAGGTGTGCAATGCACACTCCATTGCATGCACATGCCACCTAGTGTCCCCCATTTACAAATTTGTTCATGTGACCAAAAATTAATTGTCCATGAAATGAGTCTACACTACAAGTTAGACCATTCCAAGGAGAATTAAAGTAAATGGGCTCACTAATGAGCCAAACTAACCATGGGCTTTAAAATAATTAATTTAATTAATAAAATAGAGTGGGCTTAAAGACAATTAGGCCTAGATTTTAATTAGGCTTTTAAAGAGAATATTTTTTTTGGAAAAAATAAAGAGAACAAATACTATATAAAAATATTTTATAAAAGAAATTATACAAATGAAATCATACGTGCACAACACGTAAAATCACAAAATCTCATAAATGAAAACTAGGGTGTTACAAGTTGTATAGTAAAGAAACCCATCATGCTTAAGTTGTGTAGTAAAGAAACCCATCATGCTTGAGATATAGTAAAGAAATCATGCTTAAGTTGTTGTAGTAAAGAAACCCATCATACTTGAGATGTAGTAAAGAAACTCATGCTTAAGTTGTATACCATACTTGAGTTGTTGTAGGTTGATGTAGTAAAGATTCCCATGCTTAAGTTGTATACCATGCTTGAGTTGTTGTAGGTTGATGTAGTAAAGAAACCCATGCTTAAGTTGTATACCATGCTTGAGTTGTTGTCGGTTGATGTAGTAAAGAAATCCATGCTTAAGTTGTATACCATGCTTGAGTTGTTGTAGGTTGATGTAGTAAAGAAACCCATGCTTGAGGCTGTGTAGTTATTCTAGACTCAAAAAGGACCATTCATGCTTGAGATTGTATGTGGTAGTATTCTAATAAAAAGAACCCATGAACCATGATTGAGTTGCTATTGTAGTAAAAGAATAAAAAAAACCCATGAACCATGCTTGAGTTGCTATTGTAGTAAAAGAATAAAAAAGAACCTATGAACCATGCTTGAGTTGCTATTGTAGTAAAAGAATCAAAAAGAACCCATGAACCATGCTTGAGTTTCTATTGTAGTAAAAGAATCGAAAAGAACCCATCAACCATGCTTAAGTATGTGTAGTTGTTCTAAGATTCAAAAGACCCATGCTTGAGTTATTATAGTTGTTCTAGTAAAGAACCCATGCTTGGGATGTGTAGTTGTTCTAGATTTAAAAGAATCTATGCTTGAGTTGTATGGTTGTTTTAGATTCAAAAAAATCCATGCATGTTTAAGTTGTATGTTGTAGTGGTTTTAGTTAAATTCTAAAAGGAACCCATGAGTTTAGCTTGCATGCTAATCCAATTGAACTATTGAAATGAACCCATGTTCCATAGTTGTTCTAGTTTGATTTTTAAGAAGAAACCCATGAAACTAGCTCCATGATAGTTCTAGCTCGAATTGGTGAAGAACCCATGCATTTAGATTCTAGGTGGTTCTAGCTCAACCTTGAGAAAGAACCCATGAACCTAGTTGCATGTTGTCCTAGTGCAAATTTGGAAAAAGAACCCGTGAATTCTAGTCATATGTGGTTCTAATTGAAATTGAACCATATGATGTGAACATGCTTCATCTTCAATATATGGATAATAATGGTTGGGAAAGTCACTAGTATTGTTATCTCGATAAAAGCTCATCTAGGGTCTTATAGTTACCCTAGGGGTCATCGACCATCAAGACTCGCATCTTATCACCTTGGAAACTAGGGATAAATCACACCTCGAGCACCGACGGATCTTAACTGATGTGGGTTGATCGTGGGCTGAGAATGTTGACGAGATCCGAGTTAGGGGTAAAGATGAGTAAGGGAGATCCCGTCACCGGTGTCTTGGATCGATAGTCTATGAGTTGGGTCAAGATAATCTTAAGAAAGTTCTTATTAAAAACCCCATGAGATTGTTTGGGTTTAGTGACATCGTTAGGGTAGTAACTTATGGCTATTACTACTTAACCTTTACTTATTATCATTTTCGCCGAAGGGTAAAAGTTGGTGTTAAGGGTGATACCTTATGATCTGACATGTCCTATAGGCCGACACTAGGTGGTGTTATTGGGTTGTACCCTTCTTGTCAAAGGGATACGGTCTGTGCCTTCTCACAAGTTGGGAGCACGGGATCCGTATCTCGTCTGTTAATTTCTGAAGTGCCTTGATAAGCGGGAGCGATTCCTGTCGGAGCTAAGGGGGATGGATCTCCGGAACTCCGTCTTATCTTATATCTAAGGGCGAGAAGCCATAGACTACGGTCTGGCTAGGAGGCCACAGGGAATGCTTCGAGCTAACCTGCGATTGTGGAAACTCTAAAGATTCATCAGATATTTGAGTGAGGTTCGGCGTGAATGGCAGGATTATACCATTTCAGAGCAACCTCATCAGTCACGTCGTATCTTCAGAAACAAGTTGAGTACAAGAGTAGAATTCATGATGCGGGTTCAAATCCCTATATATGAAGAAACAGCTTGAGATGGGGCATATGTAGTATGGGATGCATACTGTTCCAGAGTCTTGCTTGTATTAGAATAAGAACATTATTGCATTAGTTAATCATGCATTAGATTCTAAGTCATAGCATATACTAACACATCAATTATATATACACATTTTTCTTTTCATCAATCTGTTTGCTTAAAGTGGAGAATGGCTGCTAGTCATTAGCTTTAAAGCGTCAGTATATGTACTGACGTCCCCATTTTAATAGGTACTGGATTATAGAAGTACAGGTACAGGATTCAGGATGACTCAAGGCGAGAGAGGCAAGAGTCGATTTTATTTCCGCTGTAATATATCTCTACTACTATAATAGGAGAAGACCTTAGTGTAATTTGTCCACCTACTAACCCGTGCAATGCACGTACAACCAAGATCCCCGACATAAGCCCATTAAACACGTAAACTACCGGTACAAATCTCTCCCACTCTCTAAAAAAACAGGCCGACTCTTCATATCCCTCTTTCTCAAAATCCATGCACATTGTTTCGCCCTCTTGTCGTTCCGCCCTGTAGCCGCACCGTCCCTTCGCCCTGCCGCATCATTACTGCGCTCGCCGTTGCCACGCCGCCAACCGTCGCTCTGCCCTGCCATCGCAATCATACTGATGCAATCATACTCCCCTGCCTACTTTTGATTGATAATACATTCTGTTTGCTACCTAATTGGGTGCAAGAAATTCTCGATTGATGTTTTAGTACTGTATTATGTATAGTAATTATTGGGTACAAGAAATTATCGACAAATATTTATTGATTATAAACAAAGAAACAATGTAAATTCGGATTCTGTTCCTAATTCAGTCCAGATTTGAACTTCGTTGGGTAATTGAGTTAACAGTAGATCCTATTCTTAATTCTGTTATTCTTTTTTTGGGGGTTTTGGAAGTGGTTGTTCGAAAGTTGGAATTTTTTCTAAGTATGGATATGGTTGATTGAGTAAACATTTGAGCTTGGTTGGGTAACTATGTTGTTGACATAAATAATTTCAAAATTACAATTTAAAGGAATAATAATTAGAGTTCAAATGCATTGTTCAACTGCTTTTGAGATAGTTATTGTAAAGTTGAAATCTTTTTTTTGTTTCGATGTGGTTGGTTGAGGAAAAAAATGAACTTTGATGGGTAACTGAGTTAACTGTAGATTTTATGCTTAATTATGTTTGTGAGGCCTTAACCAATCTACAAAAAACAAAAAAATTTGAATAAAAGGAAAGATGAAAATTTTCGACTCCTCCTAGAATCAGCAGTGACCCAACAAATTAGAGATTAGCGATTAGAGAATAGAGATGTGTTTATTTTTAATATTTTTATTGAATGATAGATGGATCAAAAATAAAACGATTTGACTTCTAAAGCGGATTTGTTTAAATTCTAAAGCAGAGTTGTTGTCTTTCTCATTGCAACTCTAGCTACAACAAATTGGATCACTTTATACCAATTTGTTAATTCAATAAAGATATGAACTTGGTTGGGTAATTGAGTTAACAGTAGATCCTATTCTTAATTTTTTTAATTCTGTTTTTAGTGGTTTTGGAGGTTGTAACACCTCGGATTTTAAAATACCGAAAATATTTGTTTTTATATTTTGTAGGGGTGAGAATTATTTTTAGTTATATCTTATTTTATTTTATTTTTAAAATATTGATATTGGTATGGATATTTGTGGTAGATGGGTATTATTGTTATATTGGGATCATGAGTTGAGATTTTAGGTGAATAAATATTGTTTATTTTATTTTATAATTTTGGGGGATTATTATAAGATAATTTTAATGTATTTTGTATGGTTCATATTATGATAGAAAAGAGTTGGGGTTTATTTGTAATATTTTGCATTTGGAGGGTCTATAGGTAAATATACCTTATTTTTATTATTATATACATTATATTTTTTAAAAACCCCTCCCCCCCATTTCCTTCTTTCCTTCTCCTTTTCCTTTCCCGTTTCTTTCTCCCAACCCAACCGAAACCCAATTTGGCCTTCCCCTCTCCCTCCTAAATCCACTCAAATCCTTCATGATTTTCAAATTAATTTGAGGAGCAAGCTTAGTGATGGATGCTCTTCCTCGTGGCGGTGTTGGTTTTTCAAGAAGAGTTCAAGAAGGTATGAGGAATTGAATGTTAGTTTATTAAATTGTATGCTTTTTATTTTTTTTACTAGAAATTGAAGTAGGGAGGTGTAGAGAGCACATAGAACATGTTAGTAGCTAGAAAATATGCAAATCATGGTGAAAATGGGGAGTGGTGATTTTGGCATAAACTCGGATTTTAGGGTTTATGAAATCGGGTATGAAACTCGATCCTAATAATTGTAGAAAATGCATATGAGGGTGTAGAATATTATGAAAGTATTAATATGAATTTAGGATGATTTTTATAGGCTTAAGCTCAATTAAACTGAGTGAAATAGACTATAGGTGAAAAGTGCACGTCGGGTGTTCGGTGAAATGTCCGAGCGAGATTTAGGAGAGAATTTGTTAGATTCGGAGATATCATTGAGTTTTATTACTATCATTTAACCCTAATTTGAGAAATTGGATGAAAACAGGTAGATATTTGGGAATTTCCCTTAAAGGGTTCCTCCGATCGATGAGTGAGTTTTTGTATTGGGACCCGAACTCGAAATCTATTGCTGTAGCTCACCTACATATGTCGTTTGTGACGTGTGGGTGAAGACGGATTCAAATTTGGAGGTCTGTAGGTCGAGTTTTGAGTTTTAAGCTAATCGGTTCTATACTTTTCCAATTAGGTAGAAAAAGTTGAACTTCGACTGGCTACCGGGCGGACGTGGGACATCGTTTGCTCGATCCGTCAGGTGAGTATGTTGTATTTATAAGTATTTTACATTGTAGCCGAATTTCATGACCTTTTGATATATTTTGTAGAAGTTATGCCAAAAATTGATTTTCAATGAAAATACGGATTTTTATGGGCCCGAAAATGGGTTTTTGTGATATTTGGCGAAATTAACTATTTTAAGTATATAAAACCTATATTATGGGTTAATGTGATGTGTTGAAGTATAAAAACTAAATATATTGAATTGTTTATGCATATTTTTATCCCGTGCATGTTTCGTGCATGTTTTTGGATATATAAGCCGATATAACTAATTTGGTATATGCGGAGCCTTGTGTATGGGCTAGCTTGCTATGAATGGATGTTATAAGATGTAATTAGATGAAATTAGTGATTATGATCATGTTTTGGAAATCCGTGTATTTATAGTGCATGTTTTGTGCATGTTTTGGGACATATAGGCCCTTATAGGTGATTTTACTTATACGGAACATGGTGTATGAGCTAGTATGCTATAATTGGATATTATGAGATTTAATTAGAGGAAATAAGTGATTTTGACCCCTTTTCTTGGAAACCCACATGTGTGGTGTATGTTTGTGATATATATATATATCATGATATTGACTCGTGATGTAATAATTGATGAAATTAGTAAGTAGGTATATGTTTACATTAATTATGTTCGAAGTGTATTAATGAGCAATAATATGATATTATAATGTGATGAAGTATACATTTTGATACTTTTACGATATGGAATAACCTAATGTAGTTCTCTTATTAATGTTATAACTTGACGTATGCCTATATATGGCATAGTGAGGTAATGAATAATATGGTATTCTTAATGTGGGATGTTATGGCTAAATAAATATCTTGGCGCATTAATATTATGCATTAATATGATGTGATGAGTTTATGTGTTGAATGACAGGGTGTATGCATAATGTGGTATAATGATATGATGGTTAATATTGTGGACATCGGATATGCATCAAAGGGTAAGATAAAAGATAAGATGGTACGTGCTAATAAAAATGTGTTGCTTATTCACTTGGTTAAAGTCAAAGATATGACTAGCTGTGAATCAAAAGTGAAATGCGTGTGTTGATAAAATAAGCTGAAAAGATGAAATGATTAATGCTAATAACAGATGGTTTTGTTAACCAGTACCTACAGCAATCCTAGGGGGTTTGGGCTAGACCTCCTAACGCCCAAGGACCGGCTTGGGAATAGTGGACCCAAACTATGTTTGGGGTAAGTGGTTTTTATCGCCCAAGCTATCGGCTTGAGGCCCGGTTTTCCTCGATGATACCCCAGGTGGGACCTGGGAGTGCAGATACCTCCGGTGGGACCGGAGAGAGATATGATACCTCAGGATAGACCTGAGAGAGAGTTGATACCCCAGGATAGACCTGGGAGAGCAGATACCTCCGGTGGGACCGGAGAGCACCCAGTTTATCTGGGGTGCGGTGTTCCCTCGCTAGTTCGGCTAGGAGGAAGACGTAGTCTCGGACGAGTAAGACTCTGGGAGAGCATCGGGCCGCGTGTTTACTGGGCTATCGGCTTTCAGTATGTTGGGATACTGTGGCTCACTGGTCGATAAACTAATAAAATAACTAGTGTAAATAAAAGTGTGAGAGTAAAGAAAGTGGAAAGTGAAATGTGAATGTGAGAGAAAGTGGTTGTGGATAAATGAATATGAAAAGATACGAGTTATGAGTTGTGTATGAAAAGAAATGGTAATTGCAATATGTGGTTAGTTTTAAATGGAAAAGTAAAAGAGACGTGTGTTAATATGAATAGTATGAAGTAATTGTGAAATGAGAGTGATTATTAAAGTAAAATACATGATGATTTGAGTTGATACACCTTGGAATTGTGTCGAGGAACTACTCGCCCACTATTTCTGTGGAAATGGTGAGAACTACCTGCCTTGGCATAATTCGCAGGTGAGTAGCATGATATTGGTAATGAATAATGGAAATGAAGAAGAAAGTAATTGACTGCAGAACGGTGGAACCATTGACTGCCATACGGTGGGACCGTATATCTTTATCGTCACAGCTGTTGACTGCAGAACGGTGGGACCGTTGACGGCTATACGGTGGGACCGTATATCTCTATCGTCACGGCTGTTGACTGAGGAGAATTAATAACCAAGCTATCGGCTTGAGATGTGATGTGATTATTACCCAAGCTACCACTTTGGGGGTGTGATATATTATTGCCCAAACTATGTTTGGGATATGGAGTATAAATTGATAAGAATGAAAGTGTAATAAATGGTAACTTGAGATACAAGTGAAAATGAAAGTAAGTTTAATTCTCAATATGATTGAGTAGTCACTAAGTGATATAATGGGATGAGAATGAGCTGTAGAACATGCTTTTGATGCAATGAGAATAAGCATTCTAATAAGTGATGTGTTAAGGATGTGATGTATTGCAAGTAAATTATAATTTGTAATGAGACGTTATGTTTGTGTTATACGACATGAAGGAATGCGGTATTATGAGAATGAATGCATATGTTTATGATGTGATACGTGATATAGTGCAATAAAATAAATACTTGTATTATTAGAGTGGTTATGAAAATGGTTATTAAGGAAAGTATGTCGTGATATGAGTTTGTGTATCTTGGAAGTGTGTCAGGGAACTACTCGCCCGCTATTTTCATGGAAATGGTGGGAACTACCTGCCTTGGCACCACTTCCAGGATGAGTAAGTGAGTTGTTGATAGAATGCAAGTAAATGAAGTGCATGGTTAAATAGAGATGAAGAAAAGATATAGTAACATCATGTGGTTATATTCTTATGAATAACGAAATGAGGATATGACGATAATTGTGGAAAGATGAATATTCGTGTTAGGAAATTTAAATTGAAAAGTAATGGATTGTATGGGAATTCGTATTATGCGAGTGTAAAATAATGATATATATATGAGGTTGATGTGAAGCATACAGTGAAATATGTGAATTATGGGTAATTATATAATCGGATGCAGTTTCGAAGAGTACTTTGATATAAAATCGAATTGGTGATGTTTTTATGTTCAGATTTTAGGTTGCATCATCTTAACTTGACGTGGTAAGTTTAAAGTATTTTCTTTATACCATTTCAATTTACTTATTAGATTAATGGTTACACTCACATCAGAAATGGCTAACTTCTATTGTTTTCTGGGGGTTAGGGGGGTCCCTCCTTGAGGATGGACAATCCTAACTCTCCTGCAGGTTTGCTAGCAGCCCAGTGAGGTAGTTAGAGCATCTGTAGTCATTCTAAGCTAAATTTTGGGTATTTGGCTTTTGGAAATAGAAAATATGGCTGCGCACTGCAGTCGTTGAAAGCAAAAATATGGCCGGACGATCGATTATCTCTTGTCCCAAAGTTTTTAAAAAAAAAATTTTTTTTTAGAACTAAAAGACAAAAAAAAATTTGAAAAAGGTCTGGGACGGTGGATTATACACCGGCCCAGCCTTTTTATCTTATTCAAATTGGTTGGGACGGTGTATAATACACCGTCCGACACCCAATTTTTTTTTTTTTTTATAATAAACGACGCCCCATTGTTTATCGTCCGTTTCAAAAAAATCAAAGTGACGGGATATTTTCCTTCGTCAATTTTCAGGGACGAAAGAAAATTTCCCGTTAGCTATATTTTGCATTTTGCCAAATCGTCTGCTATATCTGGCAATGTACTATTCTCGTATATCCAAATTTTGGGTATTTGGACGACGACTGCAGCTCTCTTTTTCTAAATTTTTCCAAATTTTGGGTATTTAGCCCACGACTACAGATGCTCTTATAAAGATCGAAATTTTATTTTGTTGCGATGATAGATTATTTATGTATTTAGTATATAAAGAAACATGGACAGTTGATGTATTTATTTGTATTAAAGTGAACCTATATAGATTTAGTGCTATGAGGAGGTGAGAAAGCCCGTACCCACCTCGTTGTGGAGTATTGGGTCCTGTGTTTGGTTTTGGAAAGTTTTTCTTTAGTTTTTCTATTACTTATATAAGTTTTTAAAGAAAATTTATGGTTTTTAATTGATAATTGATATTATGTTATGAGTTTGACCCCCAGAGCATGATATTTGTATTGCCTGTGTGATTCTGCTCATTTTGGCCTGGGGAGCCCATGATTATAATGCCTGTGTTGTGAGCTACGGAATTTAGAGCAGAATTCCGTAAGCCTTTTGTGTTTCGGGGCAGAAATTTCAGGAGAGACTCTGCCAAAATTTTATTTGAAATATATATATCTTAGTTTATGTTTAAAGTGATATAGAAATTGAAAGAATTGTATTTGGAGGTTTAGTTTTCAAAAAAAAAATTTGGGATGTTACAGAGGTGGTTGTTCGAAAGTTGGAATCTTTTCTAAGTTTGGATATGGTTAATTAAGTAAACATTTGAGCTTGGTTGGGTAAGTATGTTTGTTGACATAAATAATTTCAAAATTACAGTTTAAAAAATAATAATTAGATTGCTATGTTAATGACAATGCATTTGTTAGTTGAGTTTTTAACTGCTTTTGAAATAGTTAATGTAAAGTTGAATTTTTTTTTGGTTTCGATGTGGTTGGTTGAGAAAAAAAAGAGCTTCGATGGGTAACTGAGGTCACTGTAGCTTTTATGCTTAATTATGTTTGTGAGACCTTAACCAATCTATAAAAAACAAAAACAAAAAAATTAAGGGAAGATGAAAATTTTCAACTCCTCAACGAATTAGTAGTGAGCAATCAAAGATTAGAGGTGTGTTTATTTTTATTATTTTTATTAAATGATAGATGGATAAAAAATAAAACGATTTGACTTCTAAAGCGGAGTTGTTTAAATTCTAAAGCAGAGTTGTCGTCTGTCTCATTGCAACTCTAGCTACAACAAATTGGATCACAAACTGGATCTCTGGAAAACAAATTATGACAGATGAAGAATTTGACAAGCTGAAGTTAAACCTGAAGGTACACTATATTCAATTTATGTTTTTCTATGTAGAGGATATAACACTAATTTTTAAATGATCTCTCTGGTGTTTATTACTATTTTTTTACCAACATGTGAATTTCATCATATAACTCATTGTCATAAGAGAACCCTTTCTTATGATAGACAGATAGTTGAACATTTATTTTAGGTGAAGCTCATATTCATTACCTTTGACATACTTTATTTGTTTTTGAAGATTGTTTTAATTGTAACATTATTTTTTGTTAATTTTTACACACTAGAAAGAAGGCAGTAGCATTGTGCAAGGAGGACCACGCTCGACGCTGCAGTTTTCGTACTAGAAAGGTACTCACTACTCCATTGAATCAATTTCCTAATAATATTTTTATAATCAGGGATCCTGTATACATTTTGGATTAGTGTGCTTGATTGAAATTCATGAAGAATCTTTGTCTATGTATGCCATACCTTCTTTTATGATGCCTTGATTGTCTGTTGTGTTCATTTCATTGAGTGAATCCTTCTGCTATAGATAGTTAAAATATGATATGACAGACAGATTATGCAACCAGGTCTATATTCATGGCTTCATAACTCTATTTTGATTTGATTTGGCTAAATTTTATACTAAATTATGCATTATACTAAATTTTATGCATTATGCATTATACTAAATTATATTCATGACAATTTATGCATTATACTAAATTTTATTTAATTTAATAACTATACTTTTTGTATTCATGCATCGCACGTGCATTATACTAGTATTGTTTACTATTGTTCCAATTGTAATAATTATTGTAATTCATTTATTTGTTGGGAAGCATCCAAGTTAAGTACCAAGTGTTATTCTTTATTCATTATACTCTGATGTAAAATTATTGAAAGTTGTAACACTTGGGCTTTTAAAAATATTATTGTAACACTGATGTAATGTATTTCAGTTTTATAATATTCGGACTTGTAATACAATTGCGTTGAATAAAAAGTTTTAAATTTTCCTATTTTTCTGTGTATTGTGGCTAATTTAAGGAAAGATTCTGGCTTATGTCACGGTTTCCCAGTATATGAAAATCGGGGCGTTACACGGTCGAACCTTTCCTCGAAACTGGGCAGCTTGTGAGCTTGATCACTGATAACAGGATCGTCTCAATCTACCTAATCCATAGCCCTGGACCCTGATCGATCCAGGCCCAAGTTCAATGGGATTCTCAGTTTATTGAATGAGCTCTTGATCAAACTCATGATCAACAGCGGAGTGCAAATCTTCTAGTTCTGATACCATTGTTCAAACTCGCTCGCCTCCGCCGTGGATGGACACAGCGGGGCGTCTTCGTACCATGTCGATGGCCTGCAAACTCCAAACAAGAATCAAAATTGAAGAAGAAAGAAGACGACGAACAATAAGCTTCAACTTAGAATTCTATTCACAATCGGAATGGGTTACAGAGTGAAGTATTTATAGAGAAGAGAACAGGGGAAGCACGTGCATCATGCGAAATTGGACAAACGGTTACAGGAGGTTGGGCTTAGACAAAAGAATTACATGCGTATTTACAACTAAGTCCCTTGAAGATCTTTAATTCTTGAAGGACTGAAACACACTGATACCCACTCCCCTTCTTCTCAGATGCCATCAGCGGTAGCTTCAACCGCAGCTTCTCCTGTAACATCCCAAAAAAGTAAATTTTTTTAAAAAAATATTTCTGCATGTGTGTTGCACGTAAAAGTTTTATACATTTTAGTCCCTAAAATTTTCTAAGATTATGCACAATTTTTCTTCTCATTTTATTTGTCACATTGTGTTATCTATTTGTAATTAAATCCGTAGGCCTAAAGTCTCTTTTAAATTCCACTAGAAAATTAATTAAAAGAGAAGCCCAAAATTAAATTATACATTAAAATACACATTTAAAAATTAACACACACTTATCATGTAACGAACACCTACAATTAAATAAATAACAATTAATTAATGGATTGAGAAGTGTGTGCACATTGTTTGCACGTGCACGTGTGTGCACTAGAAGACCTTGGCCGGCCAAACAAAGAGAGAGGGGAGAGTGGGAGAGAGGGTGTGGGTGAGTGGGTAGTTATTTGGGTAATGGGAGTCTTCTCATCCACACAAAAACCCTATAAATAGCCCCTCGTATGAACAAAGGCACAAAATCAAAAGAAACAAAAGAAAGAAAAAAGAGAAGGAGTGATCGGGATTTTCCAAGGAGAGGCTTTCGGTTTTTGGCTAAGGAGGAGAAGTGCTAGGTTAGTTGTGTTGGAGCTTTGGAGCAATCTTCTAGGAGTCTATTTCAATTTGCATCAAAACAAGGTGGGTGTCTCTTTTGCTTTCTAAATTAAAACAGAATGCATATGTAAGTAATTTAATGCTTGAAATTGATAATTGCTATGAGTTCTTCATTTAATTTTAGTGATGTATGTAGTGTTGTTATTGAGAATGTTTGGTAGTAATGAAATATGTGAATTGTTGCATGCTAAATAAAAATTACATCATGAAATAATCAGGGTGTTGAATTAAAATTCTATTTTATTAGTATGTTGAAGTGGTTAGGCACAAATTTTATGCCATGGTTGGATTATAGGAATTCTGCATCTATATAGAAAAGTTGTTAATTAGGCACCAGAATTTGTGTAATTGTTAGAGGAAAATTATAAAATCATTGGGGTTGAAGATTTCTAAAAGAAAGTATATACATTCATGTTAGTAGTAGATTCTTCTAATTGCAAAATATGTATACTAGATTTCTATCAAAAATTAATTACTTGAGTTAATTTATGAACAAACCTTATGCTAATGTGGGTAAAATTAGTAAAGAAGTAATTCTAGAAGTTAGTAATATAATTTGGTAATATTAATTTGGGAGGAAAAATTAGATATCAAAAATAGTTGAAAGTGTTCAAAATGAGATTAATCAGAGAGGTGAGTCATATGAATTTAAACCCATTTATGATCAGTAATGGCATTTGGGCTTGATGGCTAGCACAGGCGCCAGCACTGCCAAGTGGCGTTGGGGGTTTCTCTGGTCGTGGGTTCGAGCCTGGGTTTGGCTATGTTCTTTTCTTTTCATTTTTAAAAACTAAATCAGAGAGTAGTTTGGGTACAAAAACAACTCAGTAAATTCCCTATCAAAATTAGTGAGTTGGCCTGTTCGTTAGCTTGCGGGTTGGCTGGCCTTGGGTATCGGGATCGAGTCTAGCCATACACATATTTAGTTTTATTTATTTTTTGGGGTTTTTTTAGGACTAATATGTTTGGGAAAAATTCTGTATTGATCTAAAATATTATTTAAGCTTTAAGAATTATTTTCACATGTTTATGATATATTTGTGCGAATTAGAAGTGGTATTCACATTAAATAATGTGTTGGAGAACTTTGAAATTCAAATTAAAAGGGAGATTTTTGTATGGTTAAAGATTATTAAAAGTATAATGCAATTTGGATTCATCTTGGTGAAATTTCTTGAGTTTTTATATATTTGATTAAGAGACTAGTTGGGTTTGCCTACAAGGCTTTAATTAATTAAATCGATGATGAGAGTGAAGTTGGTCACTTCATGGTTTATGAATACAAAGAAATGAATATGAAGAATTTATGAATAAGGAATTGAGTTATCTATGTTGAGGTTAGATGTAACATTTGTGGTCTCTGTTGAGACGGTTGTTGTTCTAGAGTGAGCGAGGCCCAGAATACCGGCAGCTGAAATATATGAATTTTGAGAAGTAACCAGTGTGGGTTGACTTTCTCTTGAGAAGTAGCCAGTGTGGGCTAACTGTTTCCGTGTTTTTGATTAAGCCCGGTGGGTATGCTAAACTCTAGGTCTTAATAACTAAAATTAAACTTAAGGACAGGCGCTAGTTGGTGACATGATGAAACAAGAGCAAACGTGAGTTATGGACTCCAGAATGATCCTTAGAGAGAGACAACCCCAGTATTTCGGGACGATGGGTGTAAAGGTCATAGAATGATCCACGAAGCGGGATGATCTCCACTATTTTGGAACGAGAGCGACGCTCATGGGCCATTGTGCAATGAGGGTTATAGAATGACTCACAGAGTGAGACAATCTCCAGTATTCCGGAACGATGGATGTTAAGGCCACAAAATGATCCACGAAGAGGGATTAATCTACAATATTCCGGGGCGAGAACCAAAACTCGTAGTGTCTAAATCTTATAGTAATCATAGTAGTATGTTGCATGGCGAGGGATTTAACCCTATAATGTGGAGTACATGGGTGCTTGCCCTCGGACCTATGTTGCAATATCCCGAAATTATAAAATATTATTTTAAATCATAGTACTATTTTTGAGAATTATTTATATAATTTGACTTTAAGAGTATGAATGGTATATTGTATTTGTACAAATAACCGATCGTACATACAAATATTGTATGTAACCTAGCATCCAATAATCCTATGAATGAAATTAGATAACTAAGTTAAGCTAGGGTTAGAGTTTAAGAGCTAGAGGATCATCATATTGTAAATAGATTAAGGGATAATTACTAAGGTTAAGTAATTAAGAATTTACTTTTATTTTTGGATTTGGTCATGGCTACTTGGCCAAACCCTAGCCTTCCACCTCTCCTTTAACCCTAGCCGGCCACACCACCACCCTCCACATCTCACCACTCTCCATTACTCATTCTCCATCTCTCTCACTCTCTTCACTCTATTTAAACCCTTCTTTTCTGTTTTGGGTTAAAAAAGAGGGGGGGGGGAGCAAGTAAACAAGAAAAAGAAAGGAAAGGAGGCCATGTCCATGTCTTGATCAAGAAGTACTATCCACAGGTGGGGAAGAAAAGCTACCAAGCAAGAGAGGAGGAAACTCAAGCTCTAACTCATTTCAAAGTGAGGATTTCTCCACTTCTTTTTGTGTGTGTGTGTGTTGTTTGATAGTTTCTTTCTGGATTGGGTTCTTGAATCCCTCTTGAGTTTTCTTGGATTTAAACTCTCTCTATGACCACACAATCACTATATGATGAGTTTTGTTTACAAGATATTATGGGAGATTTTAACTAGGTAGGTAAAAACCTTAGTTTCATGTAAAGGAACCTTTGCTTGTGATTTTCCAAGATGAACACGTGAACGAATTTGATGACCAAATTAATTTGGCATGATCTATAGGATGTTAGGAGCATACATGAATTATTTCAGGTTTTTTCGAGTTGAATTGATACCTCACAAAAATTCGGAGGTGATGAAAAGTCAATCTGAAAATATAATCTGTGAAGCTCTGTTTTGTCTGAACTTTTAAGATGCATAACTTGAGATTTGGGATGAATTAAGAACTGAGATTTTAATCAGTGATTCTTGTATATATCAGGAGTATAATTTGTGAAGCTCTGTTTTCATGTTTTTTTGATTTTGTTTGATATATTTAACCATTTATTTTACCACTATTGGTTGGGCAGAAAACTGCTTTGTTTCTAAGAAATGAATGAACTTTGGAAAATCATATCTCCATCAATATTGGGAATCTTATGGTGAACTATTTTTTGTCGCTTAATCTATATGTCTATTGTTTAATTCCAGAAATCTGGATTTTTAAGGAAGGTTTCAAGTTGGTCTTGAAACTAACCTATGTTAAAAAAGTCAAATTTACTGCCTTTGGTTAAAGCTAATATTTTAGTTAACTTTAAGAAGCCTTATCTGGAGATTAAAGATGAACTAGATGTTGAAATTAAAACTTGAGCTTGTTGTATATGTTGTTAACTTATGTTTCAAGTTTCGCAATATTTGGACATCAATTGCTATATATAGGCCATATATTTTCACTGCTAGTTCAGAATAGCCAGTCTGCTCAAATTTAATTTTTTTGGCAACCTTGATAGATTATATCTCACTATGTGTGATGAATCTCATAGTCTAATTTTATGTTTAGTATCTTGTATATGTCTAGTTTCGGTATATCAAATTTCAAATTTTTTTGAGTAGTTTTGATATCTCAATCCATTTGTAGAAACCGACTCGACAGAAGTTTAGTCTGCACTATTTCTGCTAGCAGGCTGAAAATTTGTCTATCTTTAAAGTACCATAAATCACTCAATACTTGAAATCTGAATGCAAATTTTGGATCAGGATGAACCTGATTATGTGTAGAACAAGAAATTTTAAGTTTCATACAGTTTGTAGTTAAACATGATTTGATATTGAATTTTGAATACTACATGTTCAGTTTAGCTGGAATCTGATTAGTAATGTTTGGAAGAGTTTTACACTAAGTTATGAACTAAATTTGAATTCAAGTCTTATGAGGAAATTGTAGTAGGGATTCCCAACTTTCTAAAGAATTTGGTTTTACAAGATTTGGGTGAATATATGAATTGATATGAACTTTGGAAAGTGCAACATAAAACATGATATGTGTTAGGGTTGAGTTAAGTAAGAAACACAACTTTTCCATATTGATAAGTTATAATGCTAGCCTTGAAGTGTTTCTTAGAGCCTAAATCTTTATGGCATTATGTTGGGTTATGATTGTACGATGAATTAGCAGTGTCAAGGGTGATTTGTACCCTAGGGCTACGGACTCAATAAGTTTGTATGGTTACTTCCATATTAAGAACCGTTGTTAAGTCCCTCCACGTGCGCCGATGGATTGTTAGCTAATGAAGGCTGGTCATAGGATGGGAGCAAGGGCGAGATTCAGGTTAAGTGAAGTGGCGAGCGGCGGAGATCGCATCGCTGGAATCTTGGGCTGATAGGCTAGGTCAATTAACATTGTAGAACTCAGTAAGTCTTGAAAAATAATTAGCAGGTAATGAACATTGGTAACTTTATAACTACCTAGGTTAGTGACATCCTTAGGCAGCATTTTACTGTATTGTTGATCTCGCTTGAGAGGCAAGTAAATAGGTGGTGTTGTTGTTGTACTATCCTGTCGTTGGGATACACTAAGGGTTGTGTATCTCGATCTGTTGATTCCCTAAATACCCATGATAAGAACGGGTGGATCTCCCGTTGGAGCTAGGGAATGGACCTTATACTTCTGTCAGGTTCTAAGTTAGTAGACACGAACGGGCCATGGCATTGCAACCCTATGAGCTTTTGGTACCAAAGGTGCGCTGGTAAGCTACCTTGAGTTCGTCACTGACTTTGGAGTGAGGTCCGAGCGCCGGGCACTAGTGGCAAACGGAGATACCACTAAGTGACTGCATTGGCGGAATAGACTGAACAATTGCAACCTCATCAGTCATGTGGTAGGTGTTAGGAACTGTAGCGCTCTGGATCCCACTACCAAAAATTTGTGACACATACCAGAATCTTTTTCTTCAAATGCATCTCAACACAGTAATAGCACGGAAATTTAAAAACTTTTTATTGCCAAATAAAGTCATTACATCATTAATTACAACTATTATTTGTTCTTGAACATGGAATACAAATTACATCAAGGTATTACAAATACTATTTGTAACAACTACCATCTTCCGCCCAGAATGGTAGTCAGCTGCTCTCTACTGGAATTCCATCGAGTGGTCATGCTACTTTCCTGAGAAGCGCCCTGTAGCTCGAATCTTCCGCTGCGCTATTCTGATATCCCTGCACCTGCTTGAATGGTAGGTAGGTTTATTACCACTCCATTTGGATGCCCTGCTTGTCTTGAGTCCTCCATACTCGCGACCCGGTATCCAACACCTAATTGAGTGGGCACGTCATTACATATACTGATGCAATGCTGATAAGGAAACAACGATCTCCAACTAGTAGTCACAATCAGTCTTTGAATGAAAACAGAAATGTGCATCCTCATTTCCTAGTGTTAGTGTATGTCATTACTTGAAGTCTAATGCATAGTACATAATGTACAGAAAACAGATGCACTTAGTCTAATGTCAGCAAGACTTTGGACACGCATGCATCCCATACTACATATGCTCCAAATCAAGTTGTCTTCTCCAGTTTTAGGGTTTCGAACTCTTGCCATGTAGTACATTCTACTATTGTACGCTTCCTGTTCCCGATAAGTATACATGATTGAGGAGGTTATAAAATTTTGTGGTATTCCCATTTGTCACTAATAACCGTCGCCCCGGACCTCTCTCAAAAGCCGTAATGAACTTACAGATACACCGCAACATACCCATTGCGCCGAAGATCCATGAGACCGCAACCCCTATGGTCCGTTTGTGTCCACCAACATAGAACAAGGGAACATCTCGTTCTTATCAAGGTACCTCGAAAATTAACAGAGCGAGGTACGGCTCCCGTGTTCTGATCCATTGAAAAGACACAGCCCGTATCCCTTTGACCAAGAAGAAACAACCTTGGTTATCACCGTCTAGTGCTGGCCTTTAGAGCAAATTGGATTATAAGGAATCACCCCTAATACCAACTTAATCTTAAAGCAGAAAGTAAAGAGAACTTAATTAAATAACAGTTACTAAAAATATGTTTTTCAATCAAAATTACGCACATTGTTCAACAAATAGTCGATCCCTTACTGGTCCGTCAAAATGATAACCTGGCAAGTCGATATTTATCGGATGCCACCACTCATGTTGGTCTTCGACCAAAATCTTCGGCCCGTGACCCTCAGCGAGTGGTACAACGGTGCCCAAGGAATGCCTTTTATCGGCAATACTTACAAACATGACACCCAAGTATTGACAGAACAAGGCAATCAAAAACAAGTAAACATACTCAAAACGTGATAAAATCAACATCTTGAGTATAACAATGCTACTAGTTCACAAATCCACAACTTGGAGTGAAGCAAAATAAACACTCCACTAAAAGGCGCAGATCTGCCCAGATATTAGAAAAATCATAACTTCTAAAATACAATTTGGAATTTTATGATCATACCCATTCCGGAAAGCTAAGACTCTATGCCACAAGTATCTAGTTAACCAATCCTTCAGATTTAGCCATCTAGGTACTATAAAATTCCTATAAGTTCTCAGCTGTACACTTCTTCAATACATTTGCTGCATCTTACTAATGACATAAAAACTTGCTCACTCATCAGAATTATGCGATCTTAGGTTCTATAGAAAGCTGGGAGTGTCTACTACAACTTCCTAGTTGATCACATCCTCAGATTCATCCATTAAAATACTAGAAAACCCCTATTTCTCATCTGGTGTACACAGGAAAAAGAGTTATTGTACAAAAACAAGTCTTTTTAGTAGGATTGGTTATGTCCAAAACTTAGAAAAATCATAACTTTTGCTATACAAACTAGAATTTCATGATTCAAAATGTTTTGGAAAGCTAAGACTCTCTACTACAAATCTCTAGTTGATCATTTCTACAGATTCTAAACATACAATTCCAGAATTCCACAAGTTCACAGCCTAACTAACTCAAAGCTGAAACTGAACATAGTCCAGTAAAAATTCAATATCAATTCAACCATATGTCCAAAACATATGAAATTTAAATTCAGTAACTAGACATATACAAATCTAACATATTCAAAAATTGTATTTAGATTCTTAACTCGCAGAAAGTTAGAGCTTTTTAAACTCAGCAAAAAATTCCTTCTGTTTTCAGACAGGGTGCCTACCTCCTTTTACAAACTATTTTTAAAAACCTATCAAATATTGTCCATCAATACTGAAATTTTAGAAACATGATATAGACTCACACCGCATACTACAGTAAAAATTTCATTTCAAGATTATGCATCAATAAGTAGTTATGAATTAATGAACTTCAATTCCAAAACAGAGCTGAACTAGCTTTTGGTTCTAAACCAGTTTCAAACTTATATTTTTTGAGGTATCAAACGAACTCAGAAAAACTACGGTTGCTAACACATTCACGAACACCTAGTAAAAATTTGGGCTTAAAATACCCAACCAATCCCGATATATGATTTTTGGAAGAGCACCCAAGTTTTCAGAAAAACAGCAGTTCTGTACTGCTTATAGCCTGAAATTTAAATAGTTATTTCGGATACTAAATGAACCCCAAATATTATGAAAAAAATCAAGCATGCTCTAGACTCATAGTAGAACATACCCTAAAAATTTTGGTTCAAGATTCTAAGCCATTTGTGAGTTAGAAATTCCTAAGCTTACACATCACATACAAGTTTTTCATGGCATCTAAATAATAAATTGTACTCAATCATCAACTCAATTTGTGAAACTCAACCATTACTCATGTATGTCAATCAAGCTACAAACTTTTACTCCTCACAAGAAATGTATATAAAAAAATAACAAAAATAGAGTTTGAGCACACCCACCCTTCCAAAAGAGAAGATGATTCTTGTCTTCAAAATTGCCTCTTCCTCCAAGCTTGCTTCCTTGAGTTCTTGTGTTCCTACAACAAAGAGAATTTTCTTTGTTGGCTAAACGTACTGTTTTATTTTCTTTTCTCTTCTACTTTCTCTTCTTTTTTCCCCCCTAAAACAACTAGATGAAAAAATGAATGAGAAGATGGAGTTTTATAGAAAATGGAGGGTGTGGATGAGTTGGTGAAGTGAGTGGGAAATGAAGGGTGTAGATTTAGTCAACTTAGTCCTAGGGAAATTTCCTAGCAATTTCCCAACTCTCTTTTCCACCACAATCTTGGCCCATCTTGAGCCCTTGGATCTCCTCAAGATCTCATCGAAGATCTCATCAATTCTCATTCTAGAAGTAGGGTTCCTAACCCTAGGTTAAACAAATCCCAACCCTAACCCTAATGCAAAAGCATGCATGGTTATTTACAATTCAAATTGATATCCATAACAAAATATATTTAAATATTTAAATCATAAAATATATACGGACATATTCACATTCAAAACAACTGTAGATCGTATATTATATATGATCCAATACAATCAAATCAAATATATATATAGATATCTACCTATATGCTTAAAATTAAGATAGTTTGAATTTATAAAAATATATGTTTATAAAAATTATTATTTTTCCGAAGATTGTCTTGTTAAAACAATCAGGGCAAAATCAACAGTTTAATTGAGAAGATATCCCAAATCTTTCTCATCGGTTCAGAGTAACTAATATATCTGAAATTTCTCAATTAAAACTAATAATTATTAGAAAAATATATATAATCGCGTGCAATTCTTAACTGTGCACGGATTACAATGCAAAATAGTTATATGCTATTTTGCGGGGTGTTACAGGAACAGGACAAGTACAAGAATAGAATGCATATCGAGGGTTGAATCCTTGAATCTGAGAAGCAATGGATATGGGGCGTATGTAATGTAGGATGCATACATTTTTCCTCAGTCCCGAATGCATTAGAACAAGTGCATCTGCATTCGATTGAATTCTTGCATTGGACTCTATGATCATGTCATACACAGTTAGCTACACACTTGTACACTTTTCTCTTTCAACATTTTGGTTGTGAAGTTGGGGAATTGCTATTTCCTTACCAGCCTTGCGTCAGTGTACAAACTGACGTCCTCACTCAATTTGGTGCTGGATACCGGGTCACGAGTACGGAGGACTCAAGACAAGCATGGTATCCAAGTGGAGTAGCAATATACCTACCTACCATTCGAGCAGGTGCAGGAATATCAGAGTAGCGCAGCGAAAGATTCGAGCTACAGGGTGCATCTCAGGGAAGTAGCATGACCACTCTGTGGAGTTCCAGTAGAGAGCAGTTGACTACCATTCTGGGTGGCAGACGGTAGCTATTACAAAATAGTATTTGTAAATGTAATTTGTGTTTCTTGTTCAAGAACATATAGTAATTGTAATTGATGATATAATGATTTTATTTGGCAATACACAGTTTTTTTAATTTTTTGTGTTATTACTGTGTTGAGATGCATTTGAAGGAAAAGATTCTGGTTTGTGTCACGTATTTCTGGTAGTGGGATCCGGGGCATTACAAAGTTGTATCAGAGTTGACTTCAAATTGCAGTCTAACACAGTAGAAAATTAGAGTTGAATGTCAGATAAGTTGAGTTGAGTTTGGCAGATAGGATGATTGTAAATCATATGGCAGCGCTTTTCAACTTATAATTATGATCTTCCCAAAATCTGAACGAATCCTAATGTATTTCGTTTTTACTAACAAGCTTGGTGCAACTGGAAGCCGGAAGGAGCACGGCTGCAACTGGACATCAATGGAGGCAAACCTGCAACTGGATATTGGGAAGGCAAGTCTGCAACCGAATGTCCAAAAGGCAAACCTGCAACTGGGTGTCGAAAAAGCAAAATTATAACCTGATGTGAAGATAGCAAGTCTGCAACCAAACGGAAAATGAGGGCAAGCCGCAATACAGGAGTTAAGGAAGAGCTATAAAGATGCACCAACAACCTCAATATCGAGACTAGATCACAATATACCGAAGGAATGCACTGTTAGAAGGCAGCAGAAATGGGACGCCATTGCCAGGAACGAATCAAGCCTAGACTCGAGGAAGAAATTGTCGACGACCAACTCATTCATCTTCCGAAAGTGGCAGAGTTCTCCAAGATCAGCTTATGATCAAGCAACTACCAGGAGCACGCCAAGGAGGAAACCTCCCCAAGACAGAGGATGACCACATCAACAATTCAGCAAGATCATCAAGGGAGCTGCTAAAGGGCTAAAGCGGCAATTCATGACTTCGTCCTTTCTAAGGAGGGAGTGGCTACAGACCCACAGAAAATTGAGGCGGTGAAGGATTGGCCTCAACCGAAGACAGTGAAGGAAGTAAGGAGTTTCATAGGCATGACCGAGTACTACAGAAAATTCATTCGGAATTATGTTAGAATAGCAGTACCACTTACAACACTGACTAGGAAGAATCAGAGCGTCGAATGGACTAAGAAATGTGAAGCAAGTTTCCAAGAGTTGAAGAATAGATTGATTTCAGCACCCGTTTTGGTCTTACCTCAACCAGATAAAGGGTATGTGATCTATAGTGATGCTTCGTATTTGGGGTTCGGATTGTCCTAATGCAAGAAGGAAGAGTTATAGCATATGGATCAAGACAACTCCAACCACATGAGAAAAATTATCTGACCCATGACTTGGAGTTGGCAGCAATAATTTTTGCTTTGAAGATATGGCATCATTACGTCCACAGAGCAAAGGTGGAGATATTTACATATCACAAGAGTTTGAAGTACATCTACCTGCAGAAGGATTTTAATCTCAGGCAGAGGCGATGGTTGGAAGTTTTGGAGGATATCAGACCAAAAATCTCATACCATCCGGGAAAAGCCAACTTCGTAACAGATGCACTTAGTCAGAAAAGGATAATAACTGCACTTATTGCATCAAGGAAGGAACTGGATGATGATATCAGGAGAGCCGGTATTGAAGTGGTTACTCAAAATTTGGGCACTATCTTGGCACAATTGAAATTGCAACCGAATTTTAATGAGCGAGTCAAGAAGGCTCAGATAAGAGATGCAGAGATTGAAGCACTGAAACAACAAGTTAGTGAAGGGAAACTTTCATATTTCAGTGTGAAGGAAGGATCGCTGTGGTTTGGTAACAGATTGTGTGTGTCGAAGGATAAAGAACTGAGGGAAGATGTCATGAAGGAAGCACACGCTACTTTACTCGCAATTCACCCTGGAAGTACTAAGGTGTATAAAGATATGAAACAATAATATTGGTGGGTTTGAATGAAGCAAGACATAGCAGGATATGTTGCCAGATGTCTTACTTGTCAGAGAATCAAGGCAGAGAATCAGAAACTGGGAGGTTTATTGCAACCATTACCAATTCCAGAGTGGAAATAGAAGAATATCAGTATGGACTTCATCACAGGATTGCCCCGAAGTTCTAAAGGAAATGACTCAGTTTGGGTTATTGTGGATCGTTTGACGAAGTCTGCACATTTTCTTCCAGTAAAGAAGAGGCATAGTAAAGTTACATGGAGTGCCAGTATCAATTGTTTCTGACAGAGATGCAAGATTTACATATCGATTTTGGCAAAGTTTGCAAACAGCTTTGGAAACCAGAACACATTTTAGCACAGCTTTTCACCCATAGACTGATGGGCAGACTGAAAAAGTGAACATAATTCTTGAGGATATGTTGAGGGCGTGTATGGACTTCGGAGGGAGCTGGGAACGATAATTAGCCTTGGTAGAATTTGCTTACAACAAAAACTATCAGGCAACCATTGGTATGGCTCCATATGAAGCACTGTATGGAAGGAAGTGTAGAATGCCCTTGAGTTGGTAAGAAGTAGGAGAAAGGAAGATGTATGGGCCAGAAATAGTACAACAAACCTCAGGGAAGATTGTGCTTATCAGGAAAAGGATACAAATAGCACAAAGTAGACAGAAATGCTATGCCGACAACCGCTGAAGAGACTTGGAATTTGAGGAAGTTGATTCTGTGTTCTTAAAAGTCTCACCAACCAAGGGGTAATCATATTCGGAAAAGGTGGCCATTTAGCACCAAGGTACATTGGGCCATACAAGATTCTAAAGAGAATTGGAAAAATGGCTTACAAATTGGAGCTACCCGCTGAATTGTCTCATGTTCACGATGTTTTTCATGTTTCAATGTTGAGGAAGTATGTGCCAGATCCAACCCATCAACTGCCAAATGTTCCAGAAGATCTACAGGTGAAACTCTCCTACAAAGAACAGCCAGTGAGAATCATTGATCATCAGGAAAAGGTGTTAAGGAAAAAGAATATTCTGATGGTCAAGGTTTTCTGGAAAAATCAGTTCGTGGAGGAAGTCACATGGGAGCCGGAGATTCGGATGAAGAAATTTTTTCCACAATTGTTTTGAGAAACTTGTGGTTTTCTATTTCTCCAACTAAGCATAGTTCTGAGGACAGAATTATTCTGGGGGAGTAATGTAATATCCCGAAATAATAAAATATTATTTTAAATCATAATACTATTTTTGAGAATTATTTATATAATATGACTTTAAGGGTATGAATGGTATATTGTATTTGTACAGATAACCGATCGTGCATACAAATATTGTATGTAACCTAGCATCCAATAATCCTATAAATGAAATTAGATAACTAAGTTAAGCCTAGGGTTAGAGTTTAAGAGCTAGAGGATTATCATATTGCAAATAGATTAAGGGATAATTACTAAGGTTAATTATTTAAGAATTTACTTTTATTTTTGGATTTGGTCATGGCTACCTGACCAAACCCTAGCCTTCCACCTTTCCTTTAACCCTAGCCGGCAACACCACCCCCTCCTTATCTCACCACTCTCCATCACTTATTCTCCATCTCTCTCACTCTCCTCACTCTATTTAAACCCTTTTTTTTAGTTTTGGGTATAAAAAAAAAGCGCGAGGGGGGGGGGGGGGGGGGGGGCAACTAAACAAGAAACATAAAGGAAAGGAGGCCATGTCCATGTCTTGTTCAAGAAGTACTAGTCATAGGTGGGGAAGAAAAACTACCAAGCAAGAGAGGAGGAAACTCAAGCTCTAACTCATTTCAAAGTGAGGATTTCTCCATTTCTTTTTTTGTGTGCGTTGTTTGATAGTTTCTTTCTTGATTGGGTTCTTGAACCCCTCTTGAGTTTTCTTAGATTTAAACTCTCTCCTACGACCACACAACCACCATATGATGAGTTTTATTTACAAATTTTTATGGGAGATTTGAACTAGGTAGGTAAAAACCCTAGTTTCATGTAAAGGAACCTTGGCTTGTGATTTTCCAGGATGAACATGTTAACGAATTTGATGACTAAATTAATTTGGCATGAACTAGAGCATGTTAAGAGCATACATGAATTATTTCAAATTTTTTAGAGTTGAATTGATACCTCAAAAAAATTCGGAGGTGATGAACAGTCAATCTGAAAACAGAAATTGTGAAGTTCTGTTTTGTCCAAACTTTGAAGATGCATAACTTGAGATTGGGGATGAATTAAGAACAGAATTCTTATGGTGAACTTTTTTTGTAGCTTCATGTATATGTCTATTGTTTAATTCCAGAATTTTGATTTTTTTAGGAATGTTTAATATCTCGAATTGGTCTTGAAACTAACCTTTGTTAAAACAGTCAAATTTACTGCCTTTGGTTAAAGCTGAAATTTTAGTTAACTTTGAGAAGCCTTATCTGGAGATTAAAGATGAATTAGATGTTGAAATTAAAACTTGAGCTTGTTGTATATGTTGTTAACTTATGTTTCCAAGTTTCACAATATTTGGACATCAATTGCTATATATAAGCTATATATTTTTACTGCTAGTTCAGAATAGCCAGTCTGCTCAAATTTGATTTTTTTGGAAACCTTGATAGATTATATCTCACTATGTGTGATGAATTTGATATTGGATTTTTAAGTGCAGTATCTTTTATATGTCTAGTTTCAGTATATCAAATTTCACATTTTTTTGAGTAGTTTTGATTTCTCAATCAATTTGTAGAAACTGACTCGACCGAAGTCTAGTCTGCAGTATTTAACTATCTGGCTGAAAATTTGTCCATCTTTAAAGTAACATAACTCACTCAATACTTGGAATCTGAATGTGAATTTTGGATCAGGATGAACCTGGTTATGTGTAGAACAGGAAATTTAAAGTTTCATACAGTTTGGAGTTAAACATGATTAGATATTCAATTTTGAATACTACATGTTTAGTTTAGCTGAAATCTGATTAGTAAAGTTTGGAAGAGTTTTACACTAAGTTATGAACTAAATTTGAATTCAAGTCTTATGAGAAATTTGTAGTAGGGATTCCCAACTTTCTAAAGAATTTGGATGTACAAGATTTGGGTGAATATATGAATTAATATGAATTTTTGAAAGTGCAACATAAAACATGATATGTGTTAGGGTTGAGTTAAGTAAGAAACACAACTTTTCCATATTGATAAGTTATAATGTTAGTGTTGAAGTGTTTCTTAGAGCCTAAATCTTTATGGCATTATGTTGGGTTCTGATTGTACGATGAATTAGCAGTGTCTACGGTGTTTTGTACCCTAGGGCTACCGAACCAATAAGTTTGTATGGTTACTTCCATCTTAAGAACCTTGGATAAGTCCCTCCACATGCGCCGATGGATCGTTAGCTAATGAAGGCTGATCATGGGATGAGATTCAAGTTAAGTGAAGTGGCAAGAGGCGGAGATCGCATCACCGAAATCTTGGGCCGATAGGCCGGGTCAAGTAACATTATAGAACTCAGTAAGTCTGGGAAAATACTAAACAGGTAATGAACATTGGTAACTTTATAACTACCTAGGTTAGTGACATCCTTAGGCAGTATTTAACTGTATTGTTGACCTCGCTTGAGAGGTAAGTAAATAGGTGGTGGTGTTATTGTACTATCTCGTCGTAGGGATACACTAAGGGTTGTGTATCTCGATCTATTTATTCCTGAAATACCCATGATAATAACGGGTGGATCTCTCGTCAGAGCTAGGGAATCAACCCTATACATCTGTCAGGTTCTATGTTAGTAGACACGAACGGGCCATGGGTTTGCGACCCTATGAGCTTTCAGTACCAAAGGTGCGCGGTAAGCTACCTTGAGTTCGTTACTGACTTTTGAGTGAGGTCCAGGCACCGAGCACTAGTGGCAAACGGGAATACCACTAAGTGACTGCATTGGCAGAATAGACCGATCAATTGCAACCTCATTAGTCATGTGGTAGGTGTCAGGAACAGGACAATTACAAGAATAGAATGCATATCGAGGGTTGAATCACTGAATATGGAGAAGCACTGGATATCGGGCGTATGTAGTATGAAATGCATACGTTTTTCCTCAATTCCAGAATGCATTAGAACAAGTACATCTGCATTTGATTGAATTCTTAAATTGGACTCTATGATCATGTCATACGCAGTTAGTTACAGACTTGTACACTTTTCTCTTTTAACACTTTGGTTGTGAAGTTGGAGAATTGTTGTTTCCTTACCAGCTCTGCGTCATTATACGTACTGACATCCTTACACAATTAGGTGATGGATACCGAGTCGCGAGTACGAAGGACTCAAGACAAGCAGGGTATCCAAGTGGAGTAGCGATATACCTACCTACCATTCGAGCAGGTGCAAGGATATCAGAGTTGCGCAGCAGAAGATTCGAGCTACATGGTGCATCTCAGGGAAGTAGCATGACCACTCGGTGGAGTTCCAGTAGAGAGCAGTTGACTACCGTTGTGGGTGGCAGACGGTAGCTGTTACAAAATAGTATTTGTGAATGTAATTTTTATTCCTTGTTCAAGAACAAATAATAATTGTAATTGATGATGTAATGATTTTATTTGGCAACACACAGTTTTTAAATTTTCTTTGTTATTACTGTGTTGAGATGCATTTGAAGGAAAAGATTCTGGTTTGTTTCACGGATTTTCGGTAGTGGGATCCGGGGTGTTACATATGTAGAATGGGATGCATAAAATCCGAACAAGTATGCATCAGCGTCATTGTTGTGTAACAATCTGCATTAGGTATTTAAGTTCAAATCATACACTGACATGGTTAGGATAGTCACTTTTTATACTTTATTGTGCATTCAAGTTTGTGTTAGCTAAAGAAAGAGAATCGTTGTTTTATAGCATTGCGTCAGTGGTATGCAACTGATGTGCCCACAGTTTTCAAGTGCATGAGTTAGATTTGCAAGAGGGCATAAATATGAATTGATACTGATGATTATTTAAATGTTAAAATTGTTACAGTTGTATATATTTTGATGTATTCATTTAAATTTTTTTGCGTTGATGTAAAAGAACATGTATGAATAAAAGTTTTAAATTCCGTGTAAAATTGTTCAAATTTGAAGTAAATGATCTTGTTGTGCTACGAACTATATATAAATGGAATTCGGGGTGTTATAGATTTGTATCAGAGCCAACTTCAATAAGTAGTACAAAACTATAAGGACGACACATTAGGGTGGACATTAGAAGTGTGGGTTCAGTTTATAGAGATTTAAATGTAAGTTGATTTACATTTGTGTTGCTCTATACACTGATGTCTTCTCCTTCCTTTTCCTATAAGATGGCTAATAATCAAGATCCAGCAGATGAAGTGGAATGGTTCTTTGAAGACGGCCCCGAAGAAGAAGAAGAAGAGGAACTTGAAGAGGAGGAAGATCCAGAAGAATAAGTGGGAGAACTGCCCGAATCTCGGGTGATTACTCCACCTCCACCTGATTCTCCAGATGAATCCTCAGATGAAGAACCAGTTCAAGACAAGAAGGACCACCTTATTGCTTCTCTCCAAGAGCAATTGACCATCCATAAGTGGAGAGTAAACCCCTTGGAAGATCATCATGCGAAGGACAAGCAGAACATTGTAGCTCTGAGTTATTGAGTGTGGGAACTAGAGAAGATTCGACATAGGGCTACTCGGCATTTTACCTAGTTAGACAAAAAAACTCGTTGGGGAAAGTAAGAATGCCATCAAAAAGTGAGGAAATGCGGAAGGAAATAGATGACTTATGGGAAGAGCTTAGGAAAGCCAAGAGGAATCGTAGAATCTAGACTGTTTTATATTGGAGTCTTATGTAATGGATGCATGAACAAGTTTTATTTCTGAATGTATAAAGTTTACTTTGGAAATGAATAAAATTTTGTTAGAAGAAGAATATATGTTGTTGCTATTTATGGTGATTAATGAAATTTTATGACCCAGAAATGGCCGGACGAAGAACTCGGAATGGTGAGGGATCCAATGGTGAGGGCAACAGGCTCGATTTGGAAACAGAACTTGCCCGTGTGTACCAAACACTCAAAACATTTGTAGCAGAAAGTGTGAACAGGAACCCAAGGGCTGGGTAGGCAGTACAAGTGCCGGAGGCAATCAAACTGGTGGAATCATTCAAGCCAATGAAACTACCCGTGTTCGAAGGCAAGGCAGATCCGGATGCAGCAAACGAATGGATCAGGCAGATAGAAATAGTGTTCGAGGTCGTGGAGACTCCAGAGGCGAGCAAGGTGAAGCTGGCCACTATTCAGCTAGAGAAGGACTCCGTGGTCTGGTGGTAATCCTTGAAGAGAACCCTAGGGAATGGACCTATCACTTGGGAAGAATTTTTGGAGGAGTTCTGTAGCCACTATTTTACGATGGATGTACAGTAGAAAAAGGCTATGGTGTTTTTGAGTTTGCAACTTGTAAGCTTGTTAGTTCGGGAGTATGAGACAAAGTTCACTCAGCTCTCGAGGTATACGCCAGAGATTTTGGTCGACAAGGCCAAAAAGGCGAGGAAGTTCGAACAGGGACTGAGGCCATGTCTGAGGTCTCGAATGATACCCCTCGGTATCAGGATGTTCAACAAGCTGGTACGGAGAGCTGCTGCCACTGAAGTAGACATGGAACAGTACCAGGTAGCGCAGAATAGGATGAATAACTGGAGTGCTGGTAAGAGGCCCACAGCAAAAAGCAACTTCAAGGGACAACCCCCAGCACAGAGGTTCAGGCCAACAGGGGCAAATGCCATTGCAGTAACTGGAAAGCCGAACAATAGAGGGACAAGACCCCAAAGTGTAACCTGTTACACTTGTGGAGAGGCGGGTCACTAAAAGTCCGAATGTGCCAAGTCCCGGAATCCCCTAACTTGTTTCCATTGTAGGAAGGATGGCCATGCTAGGCCGCATTTCCCGCAACTCAAGCAAGGGGGACAGAGTCAGAAGCAGCCCGACTCAGGGAAGAAGCCACACCAACAGGGGCGAGTATTCGCTTTGACTGAAGCTGATGCGGATGATGTCGATAATGTCATCATTGGTATGAGAGCAACTGTAGAGTTTTCTATAGTTATTTCCTATTTATGTATTAGAAGAAGTGTTATGTACTGAGAGTATTCATTATGTAATAGGAGAACTTCTAATAAATGGAATAAAGGCAACTATTTTGTTTGATACTGGATTGTCCCATACTTTTGTGTCACCTACATTTGCAAAATGATTGGGAGTTAAGTCAAAGATTTTTCCTGGCAAGGTTCTAGCAGTAGCTACTCCTTCAGGAGAAACATTAACTACTGATCGGTACTATACTGGGTGTGACCTCGAGATCGGAGGAAGAGTCTTTGGAATCAGTCTCATTGAGTTGGTAGTCTTGGGAGTTGATGTGATCATTGGCATAGAATGGATGTAAATCTACAGTGCCAGTATCGAATGCAAGAGCAAGAAAGTGTTGGTGAAGGCACTAGGAGGCCTAGTAGTTACATTTCACGGGAAAAGGAAGTGTAAGCAGTTGATGGCAGCTATGACTAAGAAGATTCCTGAGGAAGTTAAGAAGATCCTCGTAGTCCGGAACTTTCCGACAGTGTTCTTGGAAGATCTACCTGGGCTACCACCTCATCGGGATGTGGAATTCAGCATTTTTATTCAGCCAGGGAGCGCACCGATTTCCAAGGCACCGTACAGAATGGCGCCACTGGAACAGGAAGGTCAAGAAGCAGATAGAAGTACTATTGGGCAAGGGTTTTATCAGATCGAGTGTGTTGCCTTGGGGAGCGCCAGTTCTATTGGTGAAGAAAAAGGATGGCTCGATGAGAATGTGCATCGATTATAGGGAAATGAATAAAGTGACCATTCAGAATAAGTATCCAATTCTGCGAATCGATGATTTGTTCGACCGACTACAGGGAGCAACTGTTTTCTCCAAAATAGATTTTCGGTCGGGTTATCACCAAGTTCATGTGAAAGAAGAGGATGTGCACAAGACTGCATTCCGAACTCGGCATGGACATTATGAGTTCTTGGTTATGCCATTTGGAGTAACAAATGCACCGGCTATATTCATGGACATGATGAAAAGGGTCCTGTGGCCATTCATTGACTCCTTCATCGTGGTGTTTATCGACGACATTTTGGTCTACTCCAAGTAAGAGGAAGAGCATGTTCGGCATCTAACAGAGGTACTGAAGAAGCTGCAAGAACAGAAGCTGTATGCCAAATTATCAAAGTGTGACTTCTGGAAGTCCGAAGTCGTGTTCCTGGGTCATATCCTTTCTAAGGAGGGAGTGACCACTGATCCGCAAAAGATTGAAGCAGTGAAGGATTGGCGACCAACAATCGTGAAGGAGATTAGAAGCTTCTTAGGTTTGACGGGTTATTACCGGAGGTTCATTCAGGGCTATGCTCAGATAGTTGTGCCACTCACTGGGCTTACGAGGAAGAATGTAAGTTTTAAGTGGATAGAGCAGTGTGAGGCAAGTTTCCAGGAGTTGAAGGAGGTTGACCACCTCTCCAATACTAGCTTTGTCGAGAGCAGAAATTGATTATGATGTCTAGAGCGATGATTCACATTGCGGATTGGGTTGTGTTTTGATGCAAGAGGGGAAGGTAATAGCTTATGGGTCTAGGCAACTGAGACCGCATGAGAAAAATTATCCAATACATGATCTGGAGTTAGTAGCAATTATCTTTGCATTGAAGCAATGGAGGCACTATGTGTACGGAGAGAAGATCAATATGTACACGGATCATAAGAGCCTGAAGTATCTACCAGTAGAGGGATCTAAATTTGAGGAAGAGAAGGTGGTTGGAAGTGCTAGAGGATATCCGTCTTGAAAAAAAGTAGCATCCATTGCTTCAATGCAAAGATGCGCTCAGTCGAAAGAGCATCTTATCTTGTTTGATCACGACTCAAGAGAAATCTGAAGAGGAGCTTGATCGAGCTGGGATTGATGTTGTGTTGCAAGGACTAGGAGCGTCTTTAGCATATTTGAGACTTCAGCCCACGCTGAGAGAGAGGATTATCGTCAGTTAGAAGTCTGATCCAAAGATTCAGAAGATGAAAGATCAGGTCGGCACAGGCAAATTGGCAGAATTCCAAGTGAAGGACGAAGTGTTATGGCTTGGAGAGAGATTATGTGTATCTGATCAAACAGAACTAAAGGAGAGCATCCTACAGGAAGCACACACCACTCTTTTATCAGTGCATCCAGGGAGTACCAAGATGTACAAGGATATCAAGCAATATTTTCTGGTGGTCAGAGATGAAGTGGGATGTAGCAGAGTTTGTTGCAAGATGTGCAACTTATCAGCAAATCAAGGCCAAAAATCAGAAGCCCGGTGGATTTTTGTAGCCGTTACCTATTCCGGAGTGGAAATAGGATAACATCAGCATGGACTTCATCACATGATTACCTAGAAGTCCCAAGGGGAATGATGCGATTTAGGTGATAATGGATCAACTCACCAAATCTGCTCACTTTTTGGCAATGAAGATCACTTGGTCTATGGAGAAGCTGGCAGAATTGTATATTGGGGAGATTTTGAGGCTACATGGAGTTCCTGTATCAATTGTGTCAGATCGAGATGCACGATTCACATTGCACTTTGGAGGAGTCTTCAGCCAGCCTCGGGGATTATGACTATTTTCAGTACCGTCTTTCATCCTCAAACTGATGGGCAGACTGAGAGAGTCAATCAGCTATTGGAAGATATGTAGAGGTGTTATGTGATGGAATTTAGTGGCAGCTGGAAGAGTCACTTAGCTCTGGTGAAATTTGCCTACAATAATAGCTTTCAGACTAGCATTGGTATGACACTATATGAGGCATTGTGTGGGAGGAAGTGTAGAACCGGATTGCTGATATGAAGTGGGGGAAAGGCAAATGTATGAGCCGGAAATAGTGAAACAAACTTCAGAGAAGATCGAGTTGATCAGACAGAGGTTGATTGACGCACAGAGCAGACAGAAGAGTTATGTCGACAACTGGAGAAGAGATATGGAGTTCGAAGAAGGGGACTATGTTTTCCTGAAAGTATCTCCAACCAAGGGTGTGATTCGGTTTGGGAGAGGAGGAGAGTTAGCCTCGAGATAGATAGGACCCTACAAGATATTGAAGAGGATTGGGAAGGTGGCTTATCGGTTGGAATTGCTAGAAGAGCTAGCCTAAGTACACAATGTCGTTCACGTGTCTATGCTACGAGGTTACATTTCTGATCCGAGTCATCACTTGCCAGAAGTGCCAGAGGGTCTGCAGTTAGATCTGAGCTACAAGGAGCGTCCTGTGGAGATTGTGGACTGTTGGAAAAAGTTTAAGAAACAAGACTATACCTATGGTCAAGGTTGTGTGGAGAAATCAACTGGTTGAGGAACCCACCTGGAAATCTGAAGTGAGGATGTTGTGGGACTATCCCGAGCTTTTTGCATAAACCTATATAAAAAAATTCTTTTCTCTTTTCTCACACTTTAAGCGTAGTTCCAAGGACGGAACTATTCTAAGGAGGGTGTAACATCCCAGAAAAATAAATTTATTTTTTTAAGAAAATTGCACGTGTGTTGCACGTAATTTTTTTTACATTTTAGTCCCTAAAATTTTCTAAGAGTATGCACAATTTTTCTACTCATTTTTTTTTTCACATTGTGTTATTTATTTCTAATTAAATCCATAGGCCTAAAATATCTTCTAAAGCCACTAGAAAATTAATTAAAAGAGAAGCCCATAATTAAATTCTACATTTAAATACACATTTAAAAATGAACACACACACGTGTTATGTAACAAAAACCTACAATTAGATAAGTAAAAATCAATTAATGGATTGAGAAGCATGTGCACATTGTCAGTACGTGCATGTGTGTGCACTAGAAGACCTTGGCCGGCCAAACAAAGAGAGAAGGGAGAGTGGGAGAGAGTGTGTGTGTGAGTGGGTAGTTATTTGGGTAGTGAGAGTCTTCTCATCCACACAATAACCCTGTAAATACCCCCTCCTACTATATGAACAAAGGCACAAAATCAAAAGAAACAAAAGAAAGAAAAGAGAGCAGGAGTGTTCGGGATTTTCCAAGGAGAGGCTTTCAATTTTTGGCTAAGGAGGAGGAGAAGTGCTAGGCTAGTTGTGTAGGAGCATTGGAGCAATCTTCTAGGAGTATATTTCAATTTGCATCAAAACAAGGTGAGTGTCACTTTCACTTTCTAAATTAAAATAGAACGCATATGTAGGTATTTTAATTCTTGAAATTGATAATTGCTATGCGTTCTTCATTTAATTTTTTAGTGATGCATGTGGTGGCGTTATTGAGAATGTTTGGTAGTAATGAAATATGTGAATTGTTGCATGCTAAATGAAAATTACATCATGAAACAATTAGGGTGTTGAATTAAAATTCTATTTCAATAATATGTTGAAGTGGTTAGGCCCAATTTTTATGCCATGGTTGGATTATAGAAATTTTGCATTTACAGAAAAGTTGTTAATTAGGCACAAGAATTTGTGTAATTGTTAGAGGAATAAAATCAATGGGGTTGAAAATTTCTAAAAGAAAGTATATACATTCATGTTAGTAGTTAGATTCTTCTAATTGCAAATTATGTATACTAGATTTCTAAAAAAAATAACTACTTGAGTTAATTTGTGAACAAACCTTATGCTAATGTAGGTAAAATCAGTAAAGAAGTAATTCTGGAAGTTAGTAATATAATTTGGTAATCTTAATTTGGGAGAAAAGATTAGAAATAAAAAATATTTGAAAGTGTTCAAAATGAGATTCATCAGAGAGCTGAGTCATATGAATTTAAACCCCTTTATGATCAGTAATGGCATTTGGGCTTGGTGGCTAGTGCAGGCGCCAGTGCTCTAGCACTGCCAAGTGGCGCTAGGGGGTTCTCTGGTCGCGGGTTCGAGCCTGGGTTTGGCTCTGTTCTTTTCATTTCATTTTTTAAAATTAAATCAGAGAGCAGTTTGGGTAAAAAAACAACTCAGTAAATTCATTATCAAAATTAGTGGGTTGGCATATTGGTTGGCTTGCGGGTTAGCTGGCCTTGGGTATCGGGTTCGAGTCTAGCCATACACATATTTGGTTTTATTTATTTTTTTGGGTTTTTCATGACTAATAAGTTTGAGAAAATTTCTAGTATTGATCTTGTTGGATCCTGTAGGCAAGGCAAGAAACACTAGAGGGGGGGAGGGAATAGTGTTTTATAAAAATAATTGGAGAATTGAACTTTTTCTTCGGTCCAGTCGACTTGAAAAGAGAAATCAGTCGACTGGAGCGACAGTTAAGAAGAGTATTTTAAGACGAGTCTGATCAGTCGACTTATAGAAGAACCAGTCGACTTACCAGACAAGTTTTCAGAGAGAATGTAGTACAAGTCTGATCAGTTGACTTAAAAAGGAACACAGTCGACTGTCCAGACAAGTTTCATAGAGAACTTAAAAAAATTAATAAATGAAATGCAAGTTCAGAGAAATACAACCACAGACTACACACGATGTATCCTGGTTCGGTCCTCCCGACCTACATCCAGTCCCCAAGCAACTCACTTGAGATTTTTCACTATTCTTGAAAAATGTACAAGAATACCCTACGGCGTTAGACAACAACCTTGTTCAACCCGTAGTCATTTCTCACCACTAGAGAAAGCAACCCACTCTTCCACCAAGAGTGAAAACCTGACTCTACACCCTAGAGCCCTACTATCCAACCGAGAGGAACCGCTCTCATAACCCGAGAGTGAAGAACAACAACAAAATGTTTACAATCAACTTATAGCCTTGTTGTGAATGTGATTTTGTGCGTGGATATTAGGTCAACTTTCAAAATCAGTCTAAAACGAAATCACTGTTATACTAGACTGATTTCAGAGAACCAAAAAACTTAGAGGATTTGAAAGCTTGTGAACTCTTGTTCTCTTTTTGAAAATAAGTACTTGAAAGCTTGTAAAAGAGCGTATTGTCTTGTTGTTAACCTTTTCCAAGTGATTTCTACACTATTTATAGAGTTAGAATCACTGGATGTTGAGAAGCAGTTGTACCAACTGTCAACCAACGGAAGTAAAACTTTTGAATTCAAAAAATCAAGTTTTGAAATCAGTAAACTGTCGAAATGACTTGAACAGTCGACTGGGTTGCCGTTATGAGTCGACTGGTCAGAGTTTGAATAAATTCAGACAGTTTCGTACTAGGACAGTCGACTGGTGCCTAATGGCGGTCGACTGGTACTTAACAGCTGAGCTTTTTCAATCTTGTTTCGATCTTTTTAAGTTTAAAAAATACTCAATTATTTTAAAGATATGTGTGTGTGTGACAAGGCTATTACAGAATTTCTAAGACTCAAAGAAATAAAAAATTTACAATTGTTACAAGACACTTAATACAACATATTGAAGCATAGGTCTTGTCTGAGTCTTGAGTCTTGAGATAGAGCTTTAGCCTTCGTCTTTTTGTTTGAAGCTGGCAACCTTGTAGCTTTCTTGATCAATTAGCTATAAGAGCTTTGTTTGTAGCTTTGCTTGATCAACTTGCTTTAAGAAGCTTGTAAAGCGCGCGTTAGAACATTTTGTCTTTGTGTATATCTTGTAATATATAAGAAGTAGCACAACAAACTTTGCATTGTGTTGTAATCATCAAAATCAAGAATCAACAAATCTAAAATATTATTTAAGCTTTAATAATTATTTCCACAATATTTATGATATATTTGTGAGAATTAGAAGTGGTATTCACATTAAATAATGTGTTGGAGAACTTTGAAATTCAAATTAAAAAGGAGATTTTTGTATGATTAAAGAAGATTAAAAGTATAATACAATTTGGATTCATCTTGATAAAATTTCTTGATTTTTAATCTATTTGATTAAGAGACTAGTTGGGTCCTACAAGGCTTTAATTAATTAAATCGATGATGAGAGTGAAGTTGGTCACTTCATGGTTTATGAATACAAAGAAATGAACATGAAGAATTTATGAATAAGGAATTGACTTTTCTATGTTGAGGTTAAATGTAACCTTTGTGGTCTCTGTTGAGACGGTTGTTGTTCTAGAGTGAGCGAGGCCCAAAATACCGGTAGTTGGAATATATGAATTCTAAGAAGTAACCAGTATGGGTTGACTTTCTCTTAAGAAGTGGTGTGGGCTAACTGTCTCAGTGTTTTTGTTTAAGCCTAGTGGGTAAGCTAAACTCTAGGTCTTAATAACTAAAATTAAACTTAAGGACAGACACTAGTTGGTGACATGATGAAACAGAGAAAACGTGAATTTTGGACTCCAGAATGATCCTTGGTGAGAGGCAGCCCCAGTATTCCGAGACGATGGATGTAAAGGCGACAGAATGATCCACGGAGCAGGAATGATCTCCAGTATTCCGGGATAAGAGCGATGCTCATGGGGAATTGTGCGATAAGGGTTCCAGAATGAGTTGCAGAGTGAGACAATCTCCAGTATTCTGGGACGATGGATGTAAAGGCCATAGAATGATCCTTGGAGAGGGATTGATCAGCAGTATTTCGGGGTGAGAACCAATACTCGCAGAGTGTCTAAATCTTTTAGTAATCACTGTAGTAGGTTGCATGGCGGGAGATTTAACCCTATAATATGGAGTACGTAGGTGCTTGCCCTCGGACCTAAGTAGTATGGGATGCATAGAATCCGAACAAGTATGCATCAGTGTCATTGTAGTGTAAATATCTGTATTAGGCATTTAAGTTCATATTATACACTAACATGGTTATGATAGTCACTTTTTACACGTTATTGTGCATTCAAATTTTTGTTTGCTAAAGTAAGAGAATCGTTGTTTTATTGCATTGCGTCAGTTGTATGCAACTGACGTGCCTATACTTTTCAAGTGCAGGACTTGGATTTGCAAGAGGGCATAAAGATGAATTGATGCTGATGATTATTTAAATGTTAAAGTTGTTACACTTGTATATATTTTGATGTATTCATTTAAAATCCGCTGCGTTGATGTAAATGTTGTATGAATAAAAGTTTTAAAGAACATGTTGTATGAATAAAAGTTTTAAATTCCTTGTAAAATTGTATGAATTCGAAGTAAAAGATCTTGTTGTGATACGAATTACATATCAGGGCGTTACATCTCCGACTTCCTAGCCTGAGCCCCGGTAAGATCCATGAGTTGGATCAGTCTACCATTCAAACTTCAAATTCTTCCTCCTTGTAAACCCAAATGATTATTAATCCAACCAATGTTCATCAATTCTCAAATTTTCTTTCACTTTTTCCAAGAAGTAGACAAACTTATAGAGCTTATTTGTAACTACATCTTCTTCCTCATATTTCTTTTTCAAATTTGTCATCGATCTTGTATTTCTAATGATAAATTGTAAGCTTTCTCATTTATTCCTTAATTCTCTCTAAAATTCCCTCACATCTTTTGCATTTGATATTCCAAAATGAAATTTTCTTGTCTACCTTTCAAACTTCAACTTCTTCATCTTTTTAACCCAAAAGATTGTTAATCCAACCGAAATTCATCAATTCTCAAAATTTCTTTCATTTTTTTCAAGAGGTAGATAAGCTTATTTGTAACTATAGCTTCTTCCTCATATTTCTTTTTCAGATTTTTCGATCTTGTGTTTCTAATGATAAATCGTAAGCTTTATTCCTTAATTTCTAAAATTCCCTCAAATCTTTCTCATTTGATATTATAAAATGATATTTATCATCTAGTAAAGTTTTCTTATTTCTTTGTTTGTTTGTTTGTTTGTTTGTTTTTGGAATAAGGTCGTCGACACACACACCCACACTTTACTCCGAATATATATTAATTAGGAATTTTTTGGTGCAAGAGGGATTCAAACTCTCGACCTCATGCTCACAAGCGAAGAGGCTTACCAGTGGACCACAATGACACTTGCATCTAGTAAAGTTTAAATCATGGTTAAGATCATGATATGTTGCATAGAGGAAATGTGCTAGGGGTAAACATGAAAATACACATTTATAAGGGACATATGTGACAGTAACATATTTGTTAAGGGTGTACATGTTAAACATCCATAAATATAATAGAACAAATATTTTTTCCCCCTCCAGAACTCCTTTCATCCCCTCAAAAAGTCCCCCCCCCCCCCTCAAACTCCATTTCTTCCCTCAATTATTAACCGCACACCGAAACTAATTCCTTCTAAAATTCCTTTTCTTCGCTCTATTATATCCCACATGAGAAACCCAAAAGTTTCACCTTCCACACTAACTCCTACTCATGTTTACAAGTCTGTTTCCTTTACTTTCATGTGCTCCCTTTACTTCCCGCTGTAACAAAAAAGATGCAGCAAGTCATTCATAAACAAAATTTGCAACATAACAATATGTTTCAATCAAAAGCAGGTTGTTTCAACTAAAAATGGTTTGTATCATTAAAAATGTTCAGAAATCTAACACACAATCACGTTTTATTTGGAGAAAATGGCGAGAGATTTATAGGAATCGGAGGTGAGAGATTGTAATGCTTGAGCCCGAAATCTGAATTAGTAGACTTGAAACGGGATGATGCAGGATGAAAGATAGACTAATTGTTTGCTTTTGTACAAATTTACAGTTCTTGAATAAACAATTTTCACACACGAGAAAGATAAATTGAAGAAAAGTTCATCTTTTTGATTGGATTAATAATCAAAGATGACAATACATGATAATTCATAACGCCAACACATAGGCGAACTAAACTTGCAAAAAATCAAGCTAAGCTTGCTATGAAAGAAATAACTGAAGCAATACGTAAACTAGGAAAGAGATAAAAAAATACATAATTCAGGTATTTTAAAAGATACTTAAGATCGGCCCGAAACATGCAAAAAATAGTTGAAATTGCCGTATCATCTTCTCTTATTTTATTTAGTTGACTTGATTATGGGTTCAGCCGACTGAATAAGAAGCATATAACTCCCTGGTTCTTATTCAGTCGACTGATTCTGGTTAGATCAACTGAATAATAAACAGAGAATTGTTGTTGTTGTTGTCGTCGGCATTTGTGCTCCGCATCATACAACCCTCTTGAAAAGAACTCAACCTCAAGTTATGAACTGGATAAAGAACGACTCAATCTTCCCCAACTAAATTTCTAAATTACGGTCAACCGCCAATTGCTTTTCCCCTAACTGCAAATCAGTTTATGGCTGCCTGTGTTTGTTCCCCCATATGAACCATTATGGTATCTTCGTCGAATGCCATGGTTCATGTGATCCATCAGCTTGTATTGCTCCATACCATTCTCACCCACTTGAAAAATAACTCGTCCTCGAGTTGTAGATGAAGTAGAGGGCTCCATCTCAAACAATCGATCTTTCTTCTGTTCCACCTTTGATACAAACCATCATAGATAGTCTATTTGCATGAAACTTCCACTTTCAACATCTTTGCCTTCTATTTATGATAAATACCAATATGGACCATCTCTTTGCATATAATAATCACAACATAATATCCAACATCAAACACTCTTGTTGGGGATACTTGTCACTGCAATCATGTACTTCTCATTGGAGGCTTCAAGCTTTTACCTCACTTTTGTCTTCCAACCATCACTTGTGATGATCCTCACCATGTAGATCAAATTTGGATGACACTAGAAATTTCTCAAATGGGTCAATGTAACCCCTGTTTTCCCAAAAACATATTTTTGTGTATTTTTTTGTATTTAAAATTTTCGCAAATTATTTTTTCGGTTTTCAAATTCTTTTGTGAAATTGTAATTATTGGATCTCTTATTAAAATTTGCTTTCGATCAAAAATTTTATTTGTGACTATTTTACATGATTTTTATATTGTAATACAATTCTTATTTTTATTATTATTACTTTTATTATTATTACTGTTATTATTAATACTATTATTATTTTCGTAATTTTTGACTGGTTATAAAAGATCTATTTATATGTACAAATTGTATTAGTAGTTATTTCAAATTATTTCCACATTGTAGTACAAAATATATTTTTGTTATATAACCCTACATTTTATTGGTTAATTATTTTTCTATTAGTTTTTAAAACCGTATTTTCCTTATTGGATTTTTATGTAAGTCCAATAACCTAAAACCAATACCCTATTTTCCTTATTGGATACCCTATACCCAATACCCATATCACTACCTTACCCATTTAACACCCTAAACTATCCCCGTTATCAACCCATACCCGAAAACCCTATCTCACCCTATTTATACTATCCCTACATCTCCCCCCTCCCCTGTTATCAACCTCAGCTGCCTTCATCCCTCTCTCCCGAAAAACCCTACCTCCTATTCTTCTAAACCCATCAGCCACTCCCGAGCCTCTTCGTCTTCCTCTCTCCTGTCTCTCCCCCTAGCCTCCTGCACCCCGGTGCCCTGCCTCTCCCTTTCTTCTCCGCCAGGCCCAGCGGCAGCAACGACTACACCAGCCCCCTGTTCGACTCCCCTGTGTCGACAGCAGCACCAGCCACCCTGCGCTGTGTCCCTCCTTCCCAGCGACACCAGCACATCAATGCCCCGTCTCCTTGTGCCTCCCATCGATGCCCGTCTCCCTGCACCTCCAGGCTCTCCTCAACCAGCAGCAGACCAACCAGAGCGCCGCTCAGCTACCCGGGCGCCGCTCTGTCCTGGCAGAGCAACAACAACAATGAGCTGTGTTGTTTCTGCTGACCGCAACGATGCTCTCGCCCGTTGTTCTACCGTTGTTCCTCCACAGTACACCCCAGAGTTGCCGCTACCCTTGCTTATGTGTGGGTCTGCTGTTTGAGTGGGTTTGGTCATGTTGGTTGAGGGCCGTCCGTTTCATTATGATCTTGATCTCTTGATCTTGATTGATTGATTCTTGGCCGTTCGATCCCAATCATCATCAACTTCATCATCACCTTCATCTGGACCATTCGATCTTGTTGATCTTGATCTTGATCTTCGATCTCAGCCGTCCAATTGTATTCGTGATCTCGATCGTCTTCATCTTGTTCGTGATCGTGTGTTCGTGATTGGTTCATGATCCGTTTGTTGTGTTTGGGTTCGTGCCCCGGGATCCGTTCCCGTTATTCTTACTTGGAGTCATTTTCGTCATCAGTTAAGGCAAGTAACTTGTACTCATTTTCTTTGTATGATACAAGTCATAAATTCTGATTGTAGTGTAGTTGGGTTCTAGAGACAACTCGTGTGTGATGTATTTTTGATGAGTATTGTCTCTATAGTGCAATTGACCATAGTTTCCTCACGATGCAAATTTGACATGAAACAACTTAGGTTTTGACCGTTCTTGATGTGATCATATTCGTGAGATAATTATGAGAATTTGTGTGTTGCTTGAATCCATGTGATATACTTATTGTGGACATGCCATATTTCCTATTTCATGATGTTTGCACACTTAGTAAACTCTATAATATGTTTGGTTGTGTTTGGGATGAGTTTCGTATATTGTATGTTGATTTGTTGATAAGAGGAAAATTTGTACTTTGTCGATGATCACTTTTAATTTCTATTTTAGACCATATTAAGGTCAGTATCTTAACTTCAGTATTAAACATGATTTTTAGAGAAATCTGTCCTCTTTCCAAACTCTCTGACCTTGGTCAATTTCCTTTTTCGTATGTGTTAGATATGATTATTTTACTACAGAGGTGTATTTCATTTTTTCAGATTTCCTTTCTTGATGATTTCGATGACTAAACTATTTTGATACTAGTGCTAAGAATATTATTTTAACATGAATTTTTGCACAGTATTTCTATACCTATTTAGGGACTACCCAGAATTTTGGTAGATTTTATTGATGAGTTTTATATGCCATTTCATGCTTGTTTATAAAAACTATACTTGTTGGATTTTGCTCGCTGTTCTGAAAAGATTTGTATTTTCACCCTAATTCCTTTTCCTGTATGAAAAATATTTATGAAATATGAAAGTTAGCTTATTTTGTCTATTTTCATCTCTCTTTGGAGGATTTGGATTTTGTTTCACGATTTGCGAGATATTACAGTTTTCGTACAGCAGTGTTGGGAATTCCATATTTGCCAAACTATCGTTTCTTGATATTTTCTAATTTTTTTTTTTACTAAACTAATCTTATTGAAAATTATGAAACTTTATATTATGGTGCTACACATATAGGGGAATACTCCAGATTTTTCGTGGACTTATTTATTGAGTTTTCATGCTGTTTTCCTGTCCTTGAATCCAATCTTCTGATTTCTGGCTGAACATATTTTCTGGATTCAAATCAGTTTTGAGTTATGTTTTGTGAAATACTATATAACTTATATATGTTCGCTGGATTCAGCCTGGAGACTATTTTCTAGAACTTTCAACGGATTCAGGTTTGCATGCTTGTAGCAACGGGAATCTCAGTTTTACTGCAGTTTGGTCTTGCTATCCTAAACTAGAAATTGTTGATTCTTGGTTTTCATGATTACAACACAATGCAAATTTTTTGTGCTACCTCTTATATATTGCAGGTTATATCAATACCATGTATACATAAAGGCAAAGTGTTCAAACGAAGCTCTCAAAGCAAATTGATCAAGAAAGCTACAAGGTTCTAAAGCTCAAGATTGATCACACAAGCTTCAAAGACAAAGACAAAGGCTAAAACTCCATATCAAGACTCAAGACTCAAGACAAGACCTATGCTTCAATGGTTATTTTACCTGTCTTGTAAAACAATTGTAATTTTTCTTTTTTGAGTCTTAGATTGATGTAACAGCCTTGTCACACACACACACCACACATCTGTATAATTGAGTGTTTTCAAAAGACTAAAGGTCGAAACAGTTTGAATTAGATCAACTGTTGAGTACCAGTCGACTGCCTTATGGCACCAGTCGACTGTATCAGTACGAAACTGTCTGAACTCTTTCAAACTCTGGCCAGTCGACTCTTCATAGCAACCTAGTCGACTGTTCAATTCGTTTCAACAGTTTTCTGATTTCAAAACTTGTTTTTCGAATTTCAAAAGATTATATCCATTTTAAATCAGTTTTATAAACTGATTTACAATGTTCAAGGGACTCCTCTCTATAAATAGAGCCTAGGAATCATCATTGAAAGGTTCCAAGCATTTGATAAAAAGTTTAAGTTCATTACTTTCAAAAGAACAAGTATTCAAACTAGCACTCCAATCTTCTAAGTCTTGGTTATCTGATTTTCAGTCCAATATAACATTGAATTCATTTTGGACTGAATTCAAAAGTTGATCGGTTAGCCACTTACAAAAATCACAATCACAAAACAAGGCTACAGGTTGATTGTAACTCTTTAGTTGTTGTTCTTCACTCTCGGATTGTGAGAGTGGTCCTCTCGGTTGGAGAGTAGGGCTCTAGGTTGTAGAGTTAGGTTTTCACTCTTGGTGGAAGAGTGAGTTTGCTCTCTCTAGTGGTGAGAGTGGTCTACGGGTTGGACAACTTTGTTGTCTAACACCGTAGAGTATTCTTGTAATTTTTCAAGAATTGTGGAAAATCTCAAGTGGGTTGCTTGGGGACTGGATGTAGATCGGGAGGACCGAACCAGGATACATCGTGTGTATTCTGTGGTTGTATTTCTCTGAATTTGCATTTTCTTTACTTGCTTTTTAATTACTCTGTGAAACTTGTCTGAACAGTCGACTTCCTCTCTTATTTAAGTGAACTGGTTAGACTGGTATAACATACTCTTCAAAAACTTGTCTGGCAAGTCGACTGGTTTCCGCTATAAGTCGACTGATCAGACTTGTCTAAAATACTCTTCTAATCTGATGCCTCAGTCGACTTATTTCTCTTTTCAAGTCGACTGAACAGAAAAAAAAGTTCAATTTCATTTTTTATTTTTATACAACACTATTCAACCCCCCCCCCCCCCCCCCGCGCGCTCGCGCGCGCGCGCGTCCTCTAGTGTTTCTTGCCTTGCCTACAGGATCCAACGCTTGGTATCAGAGCCTGGTTGAGCGCAATGGAAACTACTTCTAATGCAAACCAATACTATAAAGGCCAATCCACACAAGGCCACCCCTCTTCGATGGAACCAATTACAACTATTGGAAGTGTAGAATGAAGATCTACCTCCAGTCCATCAACTATGAGATATGGAACATGACGGAGACCGAGTACACCGCTCCTACCATTCCATATGCACAATGAAACGATGACATGAAGAGCCAAACAATGAACAATGCAAAGGCGATGAACGCGCTATTTTGTGCCCTTACAAAGGAGGAGTTCAACTGTGTGTTCAATGCAACAACTACATATCAAATTTGGCACACACTCGAGGTAACTCATGAAGGAACAAATAAAGTAAAAAAATTTAAAATATCTGTTCTTATTCACAGGTTTTAGATGTTCCGCATGAAGGAGAACGAGAATGTGTTTGAGATGATTACAAGGTTCACAGACATTACAAATTCACTTGTGGCACTTGGAAAGACGTACACTCAAGCCAAAATGGTAAGGAAGGTTCTTCGTATACTAACCCCCGAATGGGAGAAGAAGACCACTGCCATAGAAGAGGCCAACGATTTAACACAACTTTTTCTTGAGAATCTTGTGGGAAATCTTATGGCGTATAAGGTACAACTTGAAGAACGCAAGTAGGATCTAGAACCTCAACAATCAAAGAAGAAGACACTAACATTCAAAGTCATGTCAGATTTCAAGAATGAAGAAGAAGATGAGGAAGAGATAGCCATGTTCACATGAAAGTTCAAAAAGTTCCTAAGGAAAGGTAAATTTAATTCAAAATCTAAGGATACTAATGAACTTCCAACTTGTTTCAAGTGTAACAAGACAGGACACATGAAGAAGGATTGCCCACTAGAAAATGTAAAATCTAAAGGAAAGGTGTCCAACTTCAAGAAGGACAAGTACATAAAGAACAAGTTCATGAAGAACAAAAAGGCATACCAAGCAACTTGGGATGATAGCGACTCTTCATCGGAAGAAGAAAATGAAGAAACAAACGAGGTTGTTAACGTTTGCTTTATGGTGTCGATTTACTTGATGCTTTCAACGAAATTTTTCAAAAGCTTAAGAAAGGAAAAAATTAGAGTTAAGAACTTGGAGAAAGTAAATCAAACACTTTCCCAAGAGAATCTTGACCTTGATAAAGAAGTTAAATCTTTAAATTCCCGTCTTTCTAGTTTAGATATAGATCTTGTTTCTTTAAAGAATAATTATGAAGAGATATCCAAGAATGTATCTAAATTTAATAAAGGAAAGGAGAATTGATAAGTTGTTCTCCAAATTCAAGTGCAATCCAATAAAAGGTTTGGACTTGGTTTTCAAAAGTCTCTTGAAAACCTCATGTCTCTAAGACCACTAGTGTAAATAAATCTGTATCTATTTCTAGTGTTAAGAATAAACTGTATGAGTTTTTTGAAAAGCCTAAAACTGTAAGTTTTAATAATAAAGGTAAATCTATAGTTCAGACCAGTCGACTAAATCCAAGTATCAGTCGCCTGTCCAGAGGTTCTGAGTTTCATTCAAAGAAACGAAAACCTTAGATAAGTTCACCTATTCTACCTCACAGTCGACTGGATTTCAGTAACAGTCGACTGAAAGGTTCGATAAAGTCGACTGGACAGAGCAAAAATATATGGGTTCCAGTCAATCTAAGTCCGTAAGATAGAATTACTTACATTAATTCATACATTCTTTCTGTATGTAATTCTGTTAATTATATTTCTGCATTTGGTGGAAAATCAAACTCTCTTTGGGTTTGGTTTTCCATAAACCAATCTCTTTTGGACCCAATGAAAAGGGTACCATATTCACATTTAAAATTTTATAGGTACCTAAAAGAGATCGTTGGATACTTGACAGCGGATGCTCAAAGCACATGACTGGTCATGCCAACCTCCTATCTTCCATACAAGAAATTGATGGAGGAACAGTCACATTCGGTGACAACAACAAAGGGAAGGTAATTGGAATAGACATGGTCGGTAAGCACACTAACCCTTCAATAGAAGATGTTTTTCTAGTTAGTGGACTTAAGCATAACTTGTTAAGTATTAGCCAACTATGTGATAAGGGATATAAAATCATGTTTGAAAAAGATGCATGTTTAATATATGACTCTACCATGCAAAATATATTTTTTCAAGGATTTAGGAAGAATAACATTTATAAATTGTGTTTAAAGTCATATGATTTTTCGAATGATTTTTGCTTAGTAGCTTCTAATAATGATTCTTGGCTATGGCATAAGCGATTTGGCCATGTGATATGAAAACTCTTGCTAAATTGTCTAAGTACAACCTAGTTAAAGGGCTGCCAAGACTATCCCTTAAAAATGATAAGTTATGTGATGCATGTCAACTAGGTAAACAAATTAAATCTACTTTTAAAACAAAAGAAGTAATTTCTACTAGTAGGCCTCTCGAATTAATTCCCATGGATTTATTTGGCCCTACTAGAGTTGCTTCTTTAAATAAAAGTAGGTATGTATTTGTTTTAGTAGATGATTTTTCATAATTCACTTGGACTTTCTTTTTAAAACATAAGAATGATGCTTTTGTTGAATTTACTAATTTTTGTAAACGAATTCAAAATCAAAAGTATCTAACCATAGTCACTATTAGAAGTGATCATGGTGGAGAATCTGAGAATGAAACGTTTGCAGAATATTGCAACAAGAATGGTATAATTCATTCATTTACATTTCCAAGAGCTTCACCACAAAATGGAGTGGTCGAAAGAAAGAATAGGACTTTGCAAGAATGTGCACGTACCATGCTTGTTGAAAGCAATTTACCTAAGTATTTTTGGGCTGAAGCTGTTACTACAGCTTATTATGTTTTAAATAGAATTTTGATTAAGCCTAAGCTTAAGAAAACATGTTATGAGCTTTTTTTTGATAGAATTCCTAAAGTATCTTACTTCAAAATATTTGGATGTAAGTATTTTATTCTGAACACTAAAGATAATTTAGATAAGTTTGATCCTAGATCTAATGAGGGTATCTTTATAGGATACTCAAATAGGAGTAAGGTATATAGGATCTTCAACAAGTCAACATTGACTATTGAAGAATCCATACATGTTGTATTTGATGAATCTCTGCCTTCATCAACTTTAATTGAAGAAGATGAAACTGATTCATCACCTGTAAATAAGGTTATTACATCTTTAGAGCAAACTACCCTTGCGGATAGGTCGACTGATAAGGAAGTCAAGTCGACTGATGGACTAGTCAAGTCGACTGATCCTGTTGTGATGTCTCCAACTTTACCAAAATCTTTTATTGAAGTTAGAGATCATCCTCATGACTTAATAATTGGTGAAATTTCACGTGGTATTCAGATAAGATCTCATGTTAACATGATTTCTCACACGGCTTTCTTATCGGATTTTGAACTGAAGAATATACAAGAAGCTTGTGAGAATGAGTTTTGGATGAATGCCATGCAAGATGAGTTAAACCAATTTGTAAGGAATGATGTATGAGATTTAGTTCCACGACCTCCTGATCATACTATAATTGGTACCAAATGGGTATTCAAAAATAAGTTAGATGAATCAGGATAAGTCGTTAGGAACAAAGCCAGACTAGTTGCTCAAGGGTATAATCAAGAAGAAGGCATAGATTTTGATGAAACATATGCTCTTGTTACAAGATTAGAATCAATTCGTATTCTATTATCTTTTGCTTGTTTTATGAACTTTACACTTTTCCAAATGGACGTGAAAGTGCTTTCCTTAATGAGTTTATAAAGGAAGATGTTTATGTTAAGTAACCACCTGGTTTCGAACATGAACAATTTCCAAACCATGTTTTTGAATTGAAAATGCTTTATATGGTCTTAAACAAGTACCTCGTGCTTGGTATGATCGATTGAAGATTTTTCTTTTAGAAACGGGTTTTGAAATAGGTAAAGTAGATACTACTTAGTTTATTAGGAGAACTGAGACTGATATTTTGATCATACAAATATATGTAGATGACATAATTTTTGGTTCTACTAATAGTAATTTATGTCAAGAGTTTGTTGATACCATGACAAATGAGTTTGATATGAGTCACATGGGTGAACTCAATTATTTTTTGGACTACAAATTAAACAGTCACCAAATGGCATATTTATTAATCAAAAAAAATATGCTAAGGAATTACTCAAATGATTTGCCATGAATAGCACAAGTAGTAAGACCCACACCTATGGCTACTACAACTACCCTTGACAAAGATGAATTAGGTAAGAGTGTCGATCAAAAACTCTATCGAGGTATGATTGGCTCACTCTTATATATAACTGCTAGTAGACCAGACATTATGTTTAGTGTATGTTTGTGTGCTAGATATCAGTCAAGTCCTAAAGAGTCTCACTTAAAAGCTGTGAAACGGATTTTAAGATACTTTAAAGGCACGTCTGAGTATGGTTTATTTTATTCACGCACCGATAATTTTCAACTCTTGTCATATAGTGATGCGGATTTTACCGGTAGTAAAACTGACCGCAAGAGCACCAGTGGAACATGTCACTTTTTGGGACATTCACTAGTATCTTGGTGCAGTAAGAAGCAAAATTCGGTATTCCTATCTACTATAGAAGCTGAATATCTCGCTGCAAGTTTGGCTTGTGCCCAAATTTTGTGGATGAAACAAGCCCTATTAGACTACGGTATTTCATTTTCGAAATCTGCTATAATGTGTGACAATACCAGTGCCATTAACTTATCTAAAAATCCGGTTGAACATTCACGTACAAAACACATTGATATTAGACATCATTTTTTACGTGATCATGTTTTAAAGGGAGATATTTCTTAAAACTTTATTTCTACTAATAAATAGGCAGCAGATATCTTTACTAAACCACTTAAGGAAGACACATTTATCACTTTAAGAAGAGAACTAGGAATTTGTAGTTTTCCTGTTGTTTCTTGAAATTTTAACTTTGGTAAGTCGACTTAAAACTTTATTTTAGTCGAATGAACAAGTATTTTTCATTATATCTATTTTCCTGAGTTTTTATGCTCTGGAAAGTCGACTGTGAACAGTAATCCAGTCGACTGCCAGTTGTATTTTTGCTATTTTCATTTATCTATTTTTGCTCTCGACTAAGTCGACTACCCTAACCATACAGTCGACTGTCAGAAATCAATTTTCTTCAGATTCGAAATTTGGCACTTCTTTTGAGGAAATTTTTTTTACCCTGTTTTCACCTTTGACCAATCTCATCTCTCGATGTTCCCCAGATCTGATCCAAGCTCTTTACCCTTGAGTAAAAACCCTAATTTCTACCTCTCTCTTTTTCACTTTACTCTTCACTGTCTCTCTCCCTTCCGAGGTCTCCCAGTTGGCTGCTGCTGCTGCTTGGAGGTTCCAAAATTTTTGGAGCCCCAAGATTCAACCCTTGATCCGAAATCTTTTGCTGCAGAAGTCCTCTCAAAGATCCCCGAAGTTTTGTACCTCTCTTTGTGTCGCTTTGTTGGTATAAATCCTCCATCTCTTTATTTCTAGTTTTTTGCGTAATGGCTCCTAAAAGATCTCGTACCTCTAATGTAGATGAGGGACAATCCTTAAAAGACTATCCTCAGTACTTAAGAAGCCCTAGTCTTATTGATAAATGGTACATTATTTGTTCAATTATCATTTTTCCGGGTAGATTTGTAAACTTTCCGGATCTTGATAGGTTTTCTCTAGCCCCATTGTTTGAACAATGTGGGTTATTTGATTTATTGTCTTTAGTTAACCAACCCTCTTACATCCCTCACCTTATATATTTGTTTTACACAAATATGAAGGTTGTTACATCGGAGGATGGTAGCGAGATAGTTATTCTATCTTCTGTCAAAAATAAATGCATGAAAATCACCCCTGCTAGATTATGTCTTATTTTGGGTTTATCTGATGAAGGGATTGATTTAGGGGATGTTGAGATGAATGATGAGACCATATTGTCTAGAATTTATTTGCCGAATCATGGTCCTCATATGACCAATCGATCAATTACTCCTATTGCTAAGATAGTTGCACGCATACTGTCATATAACATTATTTCCAAAACAGGGAGTTATGACCAGTATTCCCATGAGTTGCAACAAACCGTTTATGCAATTTTTGGCAATATAAAAATAAATTGGGGTCAAGTCATTTTTAATCGTCTTCATAAGACTCATTCTTCATTTCTTCCGTTTGGTGCTTTACACACTCACATCTTCTCCGCTTATGAAGTTGATCTCGATTCGGGGACGAGTGTTGTAAAACACTATGAGTCCTTTGATCGTGCAAGTTTAGCACGTATAAAATTTCTCACCTCTCCACCTCGTAGGAATACACCTCCTATCCCCTTAGCCACTTCAGCTCGTCGGTCTTCTGCTTCTAGTTCATCTCGTCCTCATGCTGATTTTGATAATCCTAGGACTCTTTACACTTCTGTCAATTATATCATGGATCGTCAAGATGCTCTTGAAGCCAGTCTTTCCCATCTCACTCACTTGTTCACCTCTCAATTTCCTCCTCCCTCTCAAGGTGCCCAAGATGACGATGAAGAAGATTGATTAGCTGCATTTTTATTTTTTTTGTATTTTTCTAATTATTTTGTATTATCTGTTTTTATGTAGTCGATTGAACAATGTATTTCAAATTTCTATGTATAAATTTGCTTTTGCTATGTGTTTATTATGTTGCAAATGCTCCTTTGTGTTTACTATTTTTTCCTCCTATTTTTTGTTGATGACAAAGGGGGAGAAAAATAGCTATATGTGTATGTTTGTGTATTTGGTGCATGTTTTTCAACATATGCATATTGTACATTAGTTAGGGGGAGCATTGAGCATGTGTAAGCTATTAAAAAAAAATTTTGAGGGTAAGGGTGGAATAATGCCACCCTGTTTCATTAATAAGAAGTTAATAAAACAACCCCAGTGTACCGGGAGAGATACAAAAATGAAACAGTGCAGAAAGTAGAACATAATCCCCCAACAATACCCTGGGGGGTGGGTCCAACCAAAAAGTACAACAGTACAACCCAAGGTACAATAGAGCTAAACAAAGTACAAAATAGAGCTAGCTGCAGACTGTGGGCTCCCCAATTGAATCATGCTTCCTGTGAGTATCGAGGGGACCTACCCCTCAGTCGAGTGTCGGTCCAAATTCGACCTCTTTATCATCGAATTCCTCCAGTTGGAAGACTCTAGCAATCCTCCCTCTCACTCCTGTAGCAGTAGCTGTTGCCCAAAAGGAAATAAGATGCATGATATGAGTAAGATTACTAGAAGTACTATTACATGAAGCACGAAAATAAAAATTATTTCTGTCTAGCTATAACACCCAAGTAGTCGCCGCAATGGCTATGTACCAAGCATCCTTCATTTCGTGGCGAACAGAGGAAAATTTGGGGCCAACCCACAATTCCTCGTATTCGCTGGGGTAGTCACATGTCCCTAGGGCCCGTAATACTTCTACCATAGTTGCCTTACTCCTTTGGCAATGAATGAAAAGATGATTCAGATTCTCCGTATGTACATTACAGAATCCACAGTTGGTCGCGATCTGGGGTTGTCTTTTGGCAAGGTTCTCTCTGGTGAGGATTACATTAATGAGCACTAGCCAGAAGATACCCTAACTTTCAGGGGCATTTTGGCTTTCCATAACACCTATGTCCAACTGGGTCTATATCCTCGATAGTGTATGTGATGATACAGAGACCTAACCGTGAAAGCTCCATTGGTCTCTAGTCCCCAGCTTATCTGGTCTGGGCCCTGAGTGCATATTGCTCCATTCCGTGTAATGTGTGTCTGTAGTTCATTCGGTTGTTGCTGTAACCCTGGGCTAAGAGGACCTCGAAGAGGCGGTTTCCAATTGCCCCTCTTCCATGTCTTGGCCACCGATATATTCGGGCAAGTTGTTCTCTCATATAAATCTGCGAAGGACTCTTTGAGGGTGTGTGCACCACACCATTTGTCCCACCAGAATCTGGTGGACCGTCCATTCCCAATGGTCGATGTAACTGCTGAGCTGAAAGGTCTGCTTGCTTTGGCGATCCCTTTCCAGAAGCGAGAAACTCTAGGTCCTACCCGGAAGCCTAACCTTTTCGTGCCTTTCCCCCTGAGGTAAGGTTGAATGAATTCCTGCCATCCTTCCCCGCTGTGGTGGAAGACCTTCCACCACCATTTTTCCAGTAGGGCAAGGTTCATGTCTCTCAAGTCGATGATGCCTAGCCCTCCATGTTTCTTCTTCATGCATGCAATAACCCACTTGATCAGGTGGTATCCCCTCGAGTCCATCCCTTTCCAGAGAAATCGCTTTCTGATACGGTCAATCCTTTGGATCACCCACTTAGGCAGCTCAAAGAACGACATATGTAAGCTATTATTGTAAGCTATTGTGTTGTCATCATTAAAAAGAGGGAGAATGTTGATTCTTAGTTTTGATGATTACAACACAATGCAAAGTTGTTGTGCTGCCTCTTATATATTGCAGGTTGTATCAGTACCATGTATACATAAAGGCAAAGTGTTCAAACGAAGCTCTCAAAGCAAATTGATCAAGAAAGCTACAAGGTTCTAAAGCTCAAGATTGATCACACAAGCTTCAAAGATAAAGACAAAGGCTAAAGCTCCATCTCAAGACTCAAGACTTAGGACAAGACCTATGCTTCAATGGTTATTTTACATGTCTTGTAAAACAATTGTAATTTTCCTTTTTTGAGTCTTAGATTGATGTAACAGCCTTGTCACACACACACACACTCACACATCTTTATAATTGAGTGTTTTTTAAAAGATTAAAGTTCGAAATAGTTTGAATTAGATCAGCTGTTGAGTACCAGTCGACTGTATCAGTACGAAACTATCTGAACTCTTTCAAACTCTGGCCAGTCGACTCTTCATGGCAACCCAGTCGACTGTTCAAGTCGTTTCAACAGTTTTCTTATTTCAAAACTTGTTTTTCGAATTTCAAAAGATTATATCCGTTTTAAATTAGTTTTATAAACTGATTTACAACGTTCAAGGGATTCCTCTCTATAAATAGAGCCTAGGAATCACCATTGAAAGGTTCCAAGCATTTGATAAAAAGTTTAAGTTTATTACTTTCAAAAGAACAAGCATTCAAACTAGCACTCTAATCTTCTAAGTCTTGGTTATCTGATTTTCAGTCCAATATAACATTGAATTCGTTTTGGACTGAATTCAGAAGTTGACCGATTAGCCACTTACAAAAATCACAATCACAAAACAAGGCTACAGGTTGATTGTAACTCTTTTGTTGTTGTTCTTCACTCTCGGGTTGTAAGAGTGGTCCCCTCGGTTAGAAAGTAGGGCTTTAGGTTGTAGAGTTAGGTTTTCACTCTTGGTGGAAGAATGGGTTTTCTCTCTCTAGTGGTGAAAGGGGTCTACCGGTTGGACAAGGTTGTTGTCTAACGCCGTAGAGTATTCTTGTATTTTTTTCAAGAATAGTGGAAAATCTCAAGTGGGTTGCTTGGGGACTGGATGTAGGTCGAGAGGACCGAACCAGGATACATCGTGTGTACTCTGTGGTTGTATTTCTCTGAACTTAAATTTTCTTTACTTGCTTTTTAATTACTCTGTGAAACTTGTCTGGACAGTCGACTTCCTCTTTTATTTAAGTCGACTGGTCAGACTGGTATAACATACTCTTCAAAAACTTGTCTGGCAAGTCGACTAGTTTCTGCTATAAGTCGACTGATCAGACTTGTCTAAAATACTCTTTTAATCTGACACCTCAGTCGACTTATCTCTCTTTTCAAGTCGACTGAACAGAAGAAAAAGTACAATTTCGTTTTTAATTTTTATACAACACTATTCATCCCCCTCTAGTGTTTCTTGCCTTGCCTACAGGATCCAACAAAAATTTGGTTATTTTATTCTTTTGTGTGTTATCTTTCACCCGTACGTGTTAATCTTGCAACTTGAACTTGTTACTTGATTATACCATGATATACTTGCCTTGTTTCGTAACACATACATGCTTGTTTGACCCTAATAATAAATAACCAAGCCGGGGTTTAAGGGAAAGATCTAGTAGTGGAAAATATAGGAGCATGTACTCAGAAGGGGACTCGTGTTTCCCGTTTGACATGTTACCGATCAAGTTAATTTCTGTTACCAATGATGTTTACCGATCAAGTTACCGATCAAGTTACCAATCAAGTTTACCGATCTAGTTACCGACCAAGTTCTGTGATTTTGTGATACCCGAGTACATGACCTATTGAAATCCCCTATAAAGTCTAAACGAAACTGTTTGAATGTAGCAACCATGTGATAAAAGTTGGGGCGCATGAAGTGCTACCTAGATGGTAATAACTACAAGACTTGACCATGACACTTGAACATGATACTTGATACTTGACTACATGATACTTAATACTTGATACTTGATACTTGTTGCTTGTTTACTTGATATATGTTGCTTGTTTACATGATACTTGTTCACTTGATACTTGATACATGCTACTTATACTTGTTTATCTTGCCATGCTAGTTGTTATATTTTGTTATCATACTTATTCCATGCTATTAGTTATCTTTTCCCATGTACTTGTATCCTGCACTTCAAGCAGCCCGTAACTTGCATTGACAGGAGTTTGTTTTCTTTTTCCTATTCCTGCAATTGATAAATTGCATATTTTGGAGATCAGCTGCCAGATGGAATAGTCGAGATGAGATACTAGATGCTAGAATTTCGCTATTATTATTTCTTGTTGCTTATTTTTGAACAATTGTATCTTATACGTAGATTTATCTTGTATTTATGCAATGTGACCCAGGATATTTGACTTATTTAGATCTGGATAATTTGAGATTAATATATTTTGGTTTCAAGTATTCTTGTTGGTATTTTGGTTCATATGTGCATGTTGGTTGATTCTTTTGCTTCCGACTCTGATTATTTCTGTGAGATGTTGTAAAGATTCTAAACAGCTCATGAATGATGAAAATCATTCGCTGGGTTTTTGTCACACATCCGTATTCCATATTCTCTTTTTGGAAAGCGGGGCGTGACATTCAAACATGTCCTCGAATCTCGGAATAGGAAGTATGTAGAAAAGTTTGTTCTTGTCAGCTACAATACTATCTTCACCCATCTCCCAACTAACATCCATCTTTGGAAAAAAAATATCGGGACTACACATAAGGTCATGATCTCACTAGCTTGCCCTTCCTGCATAACTCATCAACTTTCTCATAAATAATTTCTGACAGTATGAGTAAATTGCACATGTTCAACCATCTTCTCTACTAAAATATTCTCATCTTGCCACTCCAAAATTGAAACACTAGGGTGCTCAAAATAAGATCATAGATTGGCGGAAGTTGACTCGACAATTTCCCTTATAAGGGCTCATTGAACTCCAACAAATGTTGCACAATTTATGGAGGGATGTGTTCAACTTGTTCTACAACTATTTCCTCAACCGCTTCTTCAAACTCCTCTCTCTATTACTTTCAAACTCATAAAACTTTTACGCCTCCTTGCCATCATGGCTGAAAGTAGACTCCATTTTAGCCAAAGAAAATAATGTCACCCCTCCAACCTTCGGATAAGATGCTTATTTATGAACTCCTCGATCTACTTGAAAGGATTTATATTTCCGGTTCAGTGCCTCATCTATTTCCAATGCTTTATACTATACTTCATCGATGCTCGAACCAACCTGCAATATCAAATGATCTTGAATCTCATAACTTAATCCATTGGTGTATCTCAATGCAAATACTTGGGTTCCGAAAGATTACAATGAGACTGTAATCTATGGAACTTCTAGCTATACTCCGTGAGAGAATGGTTGCCTTGCTTCTAGTTCTGAAATTGTTGGTACATCATCTGCTTGTGACCATCAGAAAGATATCTATTTTGCATGAGGTCCTTCATATGCCACCATGTTCGTATAAGGTGCTCTCTGCGAAATCACCATGAGGCTTGTATGTGTGACTATCAAGTGATTGCTCTGTGATTAAACTTATGTGCTACCAACTTGACCTTTTTCTCCTCAGCCACGTTTATTCGATTAAAGAACTTCTCTACTTCATACTCCCACAATAATAGCCTTCAACATTGACATTTTCGTGGAACTCGGGAATATCTGCTATGATGCGGTAGTCGTCATTATGGTAGGGTTGATAAGGGGTATAATGGTTGAGGTGTTGTTGGCGAGAGCGGTGCTTCTCAAACTCTTCATAACCAAAGTCTTTAACAAAATTATTACTAACCTTATCAAAGTTCTTATCAACAAGCGAGGCTCTTCGTTCCAAGGGGTTTTGACGAGATAAAGGTCAAACACACCTTGTATCAGATAAACTGACAAAATCTGCGTGAGGCCGACCTTCCGGCATGAACTCGATATGGTACCCTATAGGTGGCATTAGGGCGGGGCTAGCCTGGGACCGGCCCGACCTTCTCGTTCCTCGACCCGCCCTGGCCTGCCCAAATACGGGCTAAACCAGGGCTAACCCGCCCAATAGACCCGGTTCGGTTGTAACAACCTGAAATATTTTAATATAAGTTTGTCGATTTTTACGTATTTTGCATGTACAAATTCATATGCATTTTCACCAAGTAAATTATTTATTTTCATAAACATAAACAAGTATTTTAAATCCTTCTCTTTCATTCTTAAAAAGCCTATTTAGACTCTAGGCCTAATTATCTAAATCTAGTCCACCCTAATTAATTAATTATTTTTTTATATAGCTCATAGACTTATAGCCCACTAGATTTGAGCCCACTACTTTATTTCTCTTTTATTTATCATGACTTGTGTAGACTAATTTTGTAGACAATTAATTAATTAATCATGTACAAACTAGTAACTAGGGGTACTATGGGAGACACGTGCATTGCACTAGCACGTGCCTTGTGTGCATGGGGTGTTGGCCGGATGGAGGCAAGAGAGATGGGAGAAGTGTCGTAGTGGATGGGGTGGTTATGTGTTCATGGGTGGTTGCTAAAACTCCCTAATACATCCTAGCACAAGGAGAGGGGAGCTCGGGTTTCACTAGCACAAGGAGGAGAAGGCTCTTGTGGTGGCACAACCTAGGAGGAGAATGACCGCTCGTGTGTTCAAGGAGATTTCTAGGAGTTCTTTTCATTTGTTTCTTCAAATAGGTGGGTGGTTTCTCTACTTCTAATTTAGACATCATGCTAGGAGTTTGATTAGTGAAATTGCTAAAGAAACTAATAAAATAACCATTTGTTGACTCTAAAAATTAACTAGTTAGATGATAAAATGAATGCTTGATGAATTGTATGTTAATTGCTATGAATTATGATTATTATAGTAGAATTGTCATGTTGCTATGGAAATATAAATTTGGAACAATGCTAGATGTAAAATATGCTTGTGAATGGCTAGTAATTGAAATAATTGAAATTGTGCTTATTAAATTCATTGTGATATTAGTATGATGAATGAGACCATGTTAAAGAGCATTGTAGAACTAAAAGAAGAAAAAGTAAAAGACAATAATTTTGTGATGTTTGTAATACTAGAATTTGGTAGAGATCTTGATAGATGGCAATGTTAAAATTATAGACCTAGAACACAATTTAGATAGGAGAATTCATGTTTTATTGCCAAAATAATATTTTCTAAATACTGTTTTGTTACAAATATATAAAATCAGTAATATGGAAAGTTTCAGGAAATAATTTAGAAGAGGAAAGAGTTTAAAGAGTCTTGAAATACGAAAGATTATTTATAAACAGAGAGTAGAACTAAAAAAACTCCACCCATTCTCATATCAGTTGTTCACTGTGACCTTACTAGCTAGGGGGTGCGCCACAGTAGTATTACAGTAGCTCGGAGACCTGTTGTGCTTGGGTTCGAGTCTCGGCAGAGACTTTCTTTTTAAAAAAATCTAATTTTTCACCAAACCCGAGAGCCCAAATACAACTAGACTATAACCCCTTCTTTAAACAGTTGGACACTTTGGTCATTTTGGTTAGTGGGTGCGGGTTAGGGACGTTATTGTTCACCCGTGGGCTTGTTGTGCCTGGTTCGAAATCGGCTGTAGCCAAAAATTTTAGGATTTTGGTTTTTCATTATATTTTGATTTTTTAAAGGGTTTTTAATTATTTAAAAATTGAGGAAAATACTGGAAAAATTCTCTGAAACTACATAGACTCCTCAAAATTATTTTTCTAAATATTTGGACTTTTATAATGAGAAATAGAAGTGAAATTTGAGAATAAGAATTAATAAAATCCTTGGTTATGATTCTTTTGTAAATCAAGATAAAAATATAATGATTTGTTGAACATAAAGAAATTGAAAAGAGTTCAAAGATGAGATTGTTGACTTCCAAATTATTAAGTAGAATTTAATGTGAAATTGTCTAAGAATATGCAAGTTGTGCATGGAAAATTAATTGAAAGGAAACATGATGAATTGTGAAATTTGTGAACAAGTATAATGAAAATGAAAAGAAAATTGAGACTGGAAGCTTAGCTAAGTCCTCATATCGGCAGGAATGAAAGGTTTTGAAAAGAAAATGTGATAATTGTGACCAAGCTTGGGTCATGGATAATGATTGATATTTTAAGACCGATGTAGAGGTAATGCTAAATTCTAGAATGTTGATTTTTATTCATGATTCAATTACCTAAGGATTTAGATACATAGTGGAGATGTGATGAAAGTAAGAGAAAAACACAAGTATGAGGGCCATTGGATTGGCGGCGTGAGAGTGTTCACAGGATGTCCTCATGATGCATCATGATTAGGGTGTGGTTACTACTCCAGAGTACCATCCCGGTGGCGACGCTTGTGGGGTATTTGGTGACTACGGGTGGTGCTATGGTCCATGGCGGAGGTGAATTGACAACAGGATGTCTGCATGATGAGTCATGTGTCAGTGCGTGGGGTTCTCTCCAGGATCCCTGGAAATGGGCTCGTAACTCATAGAATACCTAGGATACTTACCGTAGTTACCGTAGTAGTTTAAGTCATGGCGAGGGATCGAACCCTCCAAGATGAAGAATGATTAAGGGCTTGACCTCGGACCTATGTAATATGGAATGCATAGAATCCGAACAATTGCGCATTAGTGTCATGTAACATAAATAATTGCATTAAGGATTAAGTGCATATTCACGCACGACATCAATAGGGTAGCCCCCCTTAGTTTGCTTTGTGACAAGTGTGTGCTTTCTAAATAAGAGAAATTAATATATTATATCCTAGCGTCATTTGAATGAACTGACGTGCCCATAGTTTCTATGCAGGATAAAGTGAAGGAAAAAGACTAAAGAGGAATTGATGCTAAAAGAATTATTCAAAAGTTTTTTATTTCATTCATGTAATTGTTGTAATTTGCTTCCACAGTTTAAATGTAACTTTGATGTAATAAAATTTTTTAATTTCGTGTAAAATTGTACGAAGTGAAGTGTAAAGATCCTGTGGAACTTCGAATTCTGTCTTATTTGGAATTCGGGGTATTACAGAGTGGTATCAGAGCTACGCTTCCAAGTAGTACAAATTTTTAAGGAACGACACCCTAGAGTGGACATTAGAGTGTGTTAGGTATAGAGATTTAAATGTAAGTCAGTTACATTTGTGTTTCTCTATGATTTATACTTCTTCTTCTCCTTCCCTAAGATGGCGAACCACTACGACACAGCAGGCGATGATGATTGGCACATAATCGAAGAAGACTACTACTCTGGATAAGCTGATTCCGATGAAGAAGATCCCGAAGAATTTGAGGAGGAATGGCCTGAGTCCCGAGAGATCACTCTGCCTCCGGATTCATCTGATGATTCCTCCGACGAGGAAGAGCCAGTTCCGAGCAGTCTCATTGTGTCTCTTCAGAGGCAAGTGGAGACTCAGAGGGAGAGAGCAGAGCTACTGCAAGCCCAGTGTGTGAAGTGCAAGGAGGATATTGCAACTCTTAGTCATCGTATTTGGGATCTCGAGAAGAAAAAGAACATGTACGATGTACTGAAGGAAGAAGTGGCGGAACTACGGGAAGAGCTTCGAGAAGCCAAGAGGAACCGTAGGAACTAGAATGTTGTATCTTCTTACTGCTTTCATTTGATGTCAGAAATGTTTTAAATTTGAATGTACAAAGTTTGAATTCAATAAAATGAAGAGTTGACTTAAATTCATGTTTTCTACATCGGATTTAATGGATCTTTTGCATTAGAATATGGCTGGAAGAAGAGCTAGAAGCGGAGAAGGGCTTGATTTGGAAACAGGGTTAGCGAGAGTCTATCAGACTCTCAACGACATTTCCATGAATCAGAACTAGAGGGGGATGCCTGCAAATCCAGTACCTGAGGCAATCAAACTCATGGAATCATTCAAGAGAATGAAACTACCCGTGTTTGAGGGGAAGTTAGACCCAGATGAGGCTAACAATTGGATCAGGCAGGTTGAGACTATCTTTGAAGTCTTGGAAACTCTGGAAGCCAGCAAGGTGAAGATGGCTGCAGTGCAGTTTGAGAAGGACGTAGCTGTTTAGTGGCAGTCTATGAAGCGGACGATAGGAGATGTTGTTCTTGGCTGGGAGGAATTCTTGGAGGAGTTTCGTAGTCACTATTTCCCATCTGATGTCTTGGAGAAGAAGGCCATGGAATTCCTGGTGCTGCAGCAGGGCGGTATATCGGTTAGAGAGTATGAGACAAGGTTTACTCAACTCTCGAGGTATGCGTCTGAACTTGTGATGGACGAGGTAAAGAAAGCTCGAAAATTCGAGCACGGATTGAGACCAAGTCTGAGATCTAGGATGATATCCCTCGGTATCAGGAGGTTTGATAAGCTAGTCAATCGAGTTGCAGCCATTGAGGCGGATATGGAGCAGTTCCATGCTGTTCAGAATTGGAGGAACAACTGGAATGTGGGGAAGAGGCCCGCAATTTCTGGAAATGTTAGAGGACAGCCGCCGGCTCAAAGGTTCAAACCTACTGGGACGAATGCTGTCAATATGGCTGGAAGACCCGGGAATGTTTGGGTGAGGCCTCCTGTGACTTGTTTCAGCTGTGTAGAGATAGGCCACTACAAGTCTCAGTGCCCTAAGCTGCAAGATATCGTCCGTAATGGGCCAACGCAGAAGATCAGGAAGAAGCCGTACCAGCAGGGGCGAGTATTCGCTTTGACTGAGGCTAATGCTGATGAAGTGGATCACGTCATCACTGGTACGAGGGAGGATGTTTAGAAGTTTTTCTATTGTTCTCTTTTCCCTGCTTTAATTAGTAAACTGTTATGTAACGAGTGTGTGTTATGTAACAGGAGAACTTTATTTGAATGGAAAGAAAGCTTTTGTTTTCTTCGATACTGGATCCTCTCACACTTTTGTATCTCCTAAATTTTCTAAAGTCTTGGGAGTCGAACCGAAGGTCTTTCCAGGCAAGGTCTTAGCAGTAGCTACTCCATCAGGGGAGACATTAACCACTGATCGGTACTATGCGGACTGTGAGATCATGATTGGAGACAGGATTTTCGGGATTGATTTGATCAAGAGGAATGTCCTGAGAGTCGATGTTATCATTGACATTGATTGGATGTCGGTGTACAGTGTGAACATCGAGTGCAAGACCAAGGAAGTAACAGTGAAGGCTCCGGGGGTCCTGAAGTCACTTTCCAGGGAAAAAAGAGATGTTCAGTTTGGGTGGCAGCTATCAGCAGAAAGAAGGTTCCGTAGAGGTGAAACAAATTCCAGTGGTTCGAGATTACCCGACTGTATTCTTGGAAGATTTGCCGGGGTTACCCCCCGCATCGTGATGTAGAGTTCAGCATCACTATTCAGCTAGGGAGTGCACCCATTTCCAAGGCACCGTATAGGATAGCGCCTGTGGAGCAGAATGAGATCAAACGGCAGATTGAGGAACTGTTGGAGAAAGGCTTTATTCAACCGAGTGCATCGCCTTGGGAAGCACCAGTGCTGTTGGTAAAGAAGAAGGATGGGTCAATGGGGATGTGCATCGATTACCGAGAGCTGAATAAGGTCACTGTTCAGAATAAATATCTCATTCCCCGAGTTGATGACCTATTCGATCGTCTACAAGGAGCAGTTATTTTCTCTAAAATAGATCTTCGATCAGGATACCATTAGGTTCGAGTGAAAGCAGAAGATGTGCATAAAACTGCATTTAGAACTCGACATGGAGATTAAGAATTCTTAGTTATGTGATTTGGAGTGACGAATGCACCTGTAATCTTCATGGACGTGATGAACAAAGTTCTCAGGCCATTTATTGATTCTTTCGTCGTGGTGTTTATCGACGATATCCTTGTGTACTCGAAGTCAAAGGAGGAGCACACTAAGCATCTGGCTGAGGTTCTGAAGAAGCTTCAGGAGCATGGGTTGTATGCTAAGTTATCCAAGTGCGATTTATGGAAGTCTGAAGTGGCATTCTTGGGTCACATCCTTTCAAAGGAGGGAGTGGCAACTGATCCGTAAAAGATAGAGGCGGTGAAGGATTGGGCAAGGCCTAATGCAGTGAAGGAAATCATGAGTTTTATTGGGCTAACTGGATACTACAGGAGGTTTATCCAAGACTATGCCGTGCCGCTCACTGGTCTAACCAAGAAGAATGTGAACTTCTAGTGGATTGAGCAGTGCGAGGCAAGCTTTCAGGAGTTGAAAGAGAAGTTGACTACTGCTCCAATTTTAGCTTTGCCTAGAGTAGGTGTTGAATATGATGTCTACAGCGATGCTTCATATCGTGGGCTTGGTTGTGTCTTAATGCAAGAAGGGAAAGTGATCGCTTATGGGTTTAAGCAACTAAGACCGTATGAGAAGAATTATCTGACTTATGATCTGGAGTTGGTTGTGATTATCTTCGCCCTAAAGCAATGGAGACATTACGTGTACGGTAATAAATTGAATATGTACACAGACCATAAAAGCTTGAAGTACATCTATCAGCAGAAGGACCAGAATTTAAGGCAACGAAGAATGCTGGAAGTACTTGAGGACGTTCGTCTAGAGATTAAGTACCATCATGGGAAGACTAATGTGGTTGCTGATGCACTTAGCCGTAAGAGCAGTCTGGCTAGTTTGATTAAAACTCAGAGGCATCTTGCAGAGAAGTTGGATCGGGCTAGTATTGAAGTAGTTCTGCAGGGCTTGGGATCATCTTTAGCTCAGTTGAGGCTTCAGCCTACGCTGAATGAAAGGATTATATCAGCGGAGATTCAGAAGATGAAGGAGCAGGTTGGTGCTGGCAAGTTATCAGAGTTTCAGATCAGGGATGAAGTGTTGTGGTTTGGAGAGAGGTGCTGTGTGTTCCAGACCAAGTAGAATTGAAGGAGAGTATTCTTCAGAAGGCACATGCTACCCTTTTGTCTGTACATCCTGAGAGTACCAAGATGTATAAGGACATTAAGCAATATTTTTGGTGGTCAGGTTTGAAGCGGGATGTGGCTGAGTTTGTGGCGAAGTTTGGGATCTGTCAGCAGGTCAAAGCTGAGAATTAGAAGCCTGGAGGTTTATTGCAACCGTTACCTATTCCGGAGTGGAAGTGGGATAACATCAGCTTGGATTTCATCATGGGTTTACCCAAGAGTTCGAAGGGTAATGATGCGATTTGGGTCATAGTCGATCGACTAACCAAGTCCGCTCACTTCTTGGCATTGAAACTCACTTTGTCTATGGATAAGTTGGCCGAGCTGTATGTTGGAGAGATCGTCAGGCTTCATGGTGTTCCGTTAACCATTGTGTCTGATCGAGATGCGCGGTTTACTTTGCATTTCTGGAGGAGCGTTCAGGCAGCTTTGGGTACCAAGATGGATTTCAGCACTGCCTTCCATCCTTAGACCGATAGACAGACTGAAAGAGTCAATCGAGTTCCTGAGAATATGCTTCGGTGCTGTGTTCTAGATTTTGGAGGCAGTTGGGAAAGGCATCTAGCTCTGGTGGAGTTTGCCTACAACAACAATTTTCAGACTAGTATCGGGATGGCGCCGTTCGAAGCTCTGTATGGCAGGAAGTGCAGAACACCTGTTTGCTGGTTTGAAGTTGGGGAGTGGCAGATGTTTGGTCCTGAGATCGTGCAGCAGACCTCTGAAAAGATTGTTTTGATCAGGAAGAGTTTGGTGGATGCTCAGAGTAGGCAGAAGAGCTATGCAGACAACCGAAGGACGGACCTTAAGTTCGAGGTTGGTGACTTTGTCTTTCTGAAAGTATCACCTAGTAAAGGTGTGATCCTGTAACCCCTGTGTTTCGTTTTTCGTATTTTTGATGTATTTTTCTTCTCCTTAATATTTGTACTCTCGTATTTTTCTGGACCGTATATTGGAGTTGTTTTCAATATATATTCATTTTTGTCTCAATCTTGATCTTTTGTGATTTATTTTCGGTTCCTTGATTTGTTCTTGATCATTGTTGTTATTTTCGCTCTTCATTGTGTCTTGCTCTCTTTATTTGTATCTTTAGGTGCTCATGGTGGTTTGGTTGCTTATCTTATTCCCAATCCTATTGTTTGATCCCTAATTGATTACCAATGCCAGATTAAATCTTACAATCCTATTATTAATCCTATACAAATTTATCCTATTGGATCAATCCTATTACTACTTCTAAACTACCGAATTAAACCCAATACCCATTACCCACAATCCTACTAAAAACCCTGATTCAGCCCCATATATATATATACTATCATCTCTCTCAACCTAACCCTATTGCCTATACCTAAACCCTACCCTGATCTCTCTTTCCCTGGTTTGCGTCGTCAGCCCCTAGACACACCCCCTGGCCCCCTCCCGATCGTCCAACACCCCCATCCGACCACCTCTCCCCCGCTGCATCCCTCACCCGACCACACCGCAACCCCCTATCCCCTATTTCGATCACCGAGCACCTCTCCATCCATCACTCCATCTCTCTTTCCGTCCTCCTTGCCATCCGTCGATGCGAAGAACAGCAACAGCAGCAATGCCAGCATCGGCCAGTGCCGCCGTGCATCCCGACCGTTCTCCCTCTCTTTCTTGGTTTGCACGTGCACGTAGTTCGCACGTGTGGATCGTTGGTTCTTGGTTCGTGATTGCTTTGGTTCGTGGTTTTGTTCGTGGTCGGGATCCATTCCCGTTATTCTTGGTGTTCTTCGTTTTCTTCTTCGGTTAAGGAAAATAACTTGTACTCAAATTCCTTTGTATGATACAAGTCAAAAAATACTGCTTATAGTGTAGTTGGGTTCTAAAGACAACTAGTGTGTGTGTTTTCTTTGATGAGTTTTGTCTCTATAGTGCTATTTGTCCATAGTTGCCTTTGGATACAAAATTGACATGAAAACAACTAGGGTTGACCGTTCTTGATCTATCCATATATGTGAGATAATTAGGTGAAATCATGTGTTTGATGAGATCCATGTGATATGATGGTTGTGAATATGTTATATACACTATTTTATGATGTTTGGACACTTAGTAGACTCTATACCATATTTGATTGTGATTGGAACAAGTTTCGTATGATTCATGTTGGTTTTGTTGTTAAAGGAAAATTTGTATCTGTCATTTATCAGTTTTGGTTTGTATTTTAGACCCTATTAAGATCAGAATTCTTAATTTTTGAATTAGACATAAACTGTAGAGAAATCTGTCTTCTTTCAAAACTCTCTGACCTTGATCGATTTCATTTTCGTATGAGAGAGTTCCGGCTATTTTACTACAGAGGTGTATTCTATTTCCAGATTTCGTTTGTTAATGATTTTGATGATTAAACTATTTTGATACTAGTTCTAATTATTTTATTTTGATCTGAAACATTACACAATATTTCTATATCTATCTAGAGATTACCCAGAATTTTGGTGGATTTTATTGATGAGTTATATATGCCGTTTCATGCTTGGTTATGAAAGCTATACTTGCTGTATTTTGCTCGCTGTTCTGTAAAGAATCTTATTTTCACCCTATTTACTTTTACTGTATGGAAAATATTTATGAAATATGAAAGTTAGCTTATTTTTTCTATTTCTATCTCCCTTTGACGCATTTGAATTTCGTTTCACGGTTTGCGAGATATTACAGTTCTCGTACAATAGTGTTGGGAATTCCAGATTTGCCAAACTATCGTTCCTTGATATTTTCTGATTTTTGTTGACTAAACTAATTTTACTGGAATATTATGAAACTTTACATTATGATACTAAACATATAAAGGATTACCCTAGATTTTTCCTGGATTTATTTGAGGAGTTTTAATGCTATTTTTCTGACTTTGAATACGATTTACTGATTTCTGGCTGAACGTATTTTCTGGATTCAAATCAGTTTTGAGTTATGATTTCGTGAATTACTATATGGCTTATATATAATCGCTGGATTTTTGTGGAAGTCTATTTTCCAGATTCTTTGACGGATTTAGATTTGGATTTCTGTAGTAACGGGAATCACTGTTTTAGTACTGTAATGTCATGCTGTCCTGAATATGAACATACATTGTTTTGCTCGTTTATGTGACCGTATATCATCTATGCATGTTTATTTATTTTCCTGTACCTAATACTGATTGTACCATGTTAGTTTGACACTATTTCATGCTATTGATAACCATAATAAAAGTGATCAAGCCGGGGTTTCTTAAGGGAAGATCTAGTAGTTGAAAATATGGAAACATGTACTTAGAAGGGAATTAGTGTTACTGTTACTTTTACTGCTACTGCTACTATTACGGATACCTGAGTACACTGCCCCATTATGGTCCACTGAAATCTAAAAGCGAAACTGTTTGTTATAGCAACCATGTGTTATAATATAGGGTGCATGAAGTGCTACCTAGCTAGTAATACACACAAGACTATAAGAACATAAGACTGATACTGTTAGACTGATACTATTAGACTGATACTGTTGGACGGATACTATTATACTGTTACACTGATATACTGAGCTTACTGTTACTGGACACTGTTAGTTGCCATATGACACTATACTTGACACATTCATTTGTACTGTTAGTATACCATGCTAGTTGACTTTGTTTTACTGATTCATGCTAGTTATTACTGTTGATGCATTATTGCATGCTATTTGTTTACCTTTCCATGTACTTGTATCCTACATTATAAGTGGCTTGTAACTTGCATTGACGGTACCTGTTTCTCTTTCCTTCTCCTGCAATTATTAATTGCTGATCAGGATGGTCAGCTGCCCGACGGCATTGGCGAAATGAGAGATTAGTGCTGGATTTCCATCTTATTAGTATTGCTATTATTGTTGGTTTGAATAATGTATTTTGAGTACTTGGATGATTACTTTGTATTTTGGGCAATGTGACCCAGGATTTTGTCTTATCCAGATCTGATTTACTTGAGACTAATACATTTTGTTTCAAGTAAATTCTGTTGGTTTATTAATTTAATTTTGCATGTGTGTGGTTGATTCTCTTTTGCTTCCGACTCTGATTATTCTGCGAGATATTGTAAAGATTCCTGAACAGATTATGGATGATGAAAATCATTCGCTTGGTCAATGTTATGTGCTCGTATTCCGTATTTTTGGGAAGCGGGGCGTGACAAGGCTTTTAGTGGTATCAGAGCCCAGATTTGGCTAATGTATTGGTTACCTAATATATTAGAAAAGCTTGGCTCGAACTGGGATCGGCTCAATATTTCACCAACCATGCATGCATAAATGAATTATTATCAACTTTGATTCTGGATGTTAATTATTTTGATTTTTGGGCAGCTATGGCTTGTGGGAATTCTTCTCAGCCTGTTCCGACTGAGGCTGTCACTGCTGTGCTTGAGCGGCTGATCAATCAGCAGCAAAACCATAGCGATCTAGTGATGGCTGCTCTTGAAGCTGCCCAGGTTCCGCCTCCCGTCGTGCCTGTGCAGGCAAATCTTCCACCACGTCCAGAACAGTTACGAATTTTATGAGGCTGCATCCCGACCGCTTTTCCGGTACTGAGACGCCTTTTGAGGCTGAACAGTGGTTGATCCGGACCGAGCGCTTTCTCTTGGCGGCACGTGTTGCCGAGGCTGATAGGGTGGACGTAGTTTCCATCCATCTGGTGGATTTGGCTCATATTTGGTGGATGACCGAGTCTGAGTGACTTGAGAGGCATATTGCTTGGACTACTTTCACTCGGGGATTCTTGGAGAAGTTCTTCCCCAGTAGTACTCGAGTTGAGATGGAACAGCAATTCCTGGCCCTAAAGCAGGTTAAGTCATTATTCTATTTTGAAATTTTGTTACAAAATTGTTCAAACAATGTTGTAACATGGACTTCTTGAAACAAGGTTCCAGGTCAGTGGATGAGTACGCAGTTGAGTTTACTAGACTTAGCCGCTTCGTTGCCGTTCTTGTGGCTACCGAAGAGGATAAGGCTCGTAGATTCACAAATGGGCTTGAGCAGGATATCAAGAGGCATCTTGTCTCTCTCCGTTTGCATACTTATGTTGAAGCTCTTGAGGCAGCTCGAGCTCAGGAGCAAGCTCGTGGTGATTTGGTTCCTTCTCCGCGGACTGTTCCGCATCCTGCTGCTAGGCCTTCTGATGGTCCTATTCGGAGGCCTGTCCCAACCCATCCGGTCAGGGCAGCTTCGTATCCTTCTACTGGTTTCCAGAAGGGTGGTTTTTGCGACTTCTATCAGATGTCTGGGCATGAGCGTAAGAATTGTTGGCGCATCAACCGCCGGTGCTTTAGGTGTAGCGCCGCTGATCATTTAGTATGCGATTGTCCGTAGCAGCAGCAGGTGGCTCTTCCAGCCAGGTGTCCTGTTCAGCAAGCAGGCCCAGCTCGTGGTCTAGTTAGGCCTCCACTTCCTCCTCAGCGTCAAATTGTTGGTCAAAGGACCGCTATTCCGAGGAGAGGTCAGGCTTTCAACTTGACTGCTGCAGATGCTGAAATAGCTGAAGGAGTTATGGCAGGTATCTTTTTGCTTTTTGTTTTGTTGTTGTTGTTTTGCTTTCTCCTTGTTACTTTCTTTTGGTCTTGTTTTGCTTTCTTTCCGTTATCCTTCTGCATTGTTGTATCCCTTACCCTTGATTATCTGCTTTTTCTTTCTCCTTGTCTTTTGCTCCCTTAGGTTTCGTCCTTGTTTGCTCTTTTCCTGCTCGTGTTCCCTTTGATTCTGGGGCAACCCATTCTTTTGTCTCCTCACAATTTGTTGCTCGCCATCAGTTGGAGTGTAGCAATATGTCTGAGGCTTGGAACATTTTGACAGGTGGTGGTGTTTTCATTTGTTCTCGTGAGTGCAGGCAATGTTCCGTTGTTATTGGGGATGCAGATTTCAAAGCCAACCTGATTATCATTGGAAATTCAGGATTCGACGTTATTCTGGGTATGGATTGGTTGGGTGAAGCCCATGCCATTATTGATTGCCGTGCCAATAAAGTTATTTTCAGAATTTCAGATCGAGCAGAATTTGAGTTCCATGCCGAGGAGTCTTTCCTTGGCCGAACAAAGACTGCAGTTGTACAGGTGGATTGTGCGATGGAATTGCACTCAGGCTTTGAGGTTGCGCCTCTAGTAGTTCGGGATTTCTTGGATGTTTTCCCAGATGAGTTGCTTGGCTTACCCCCTAATAGGGAAGTGGAGTTCGGTATTGATGTTCAGCCTGGAACGACACCGATATCAAAGAGTCCCTACAGGATGGCTCCTGTTGAGCTAGCAGAGCTTAAGGTGCAGATTTAGGAGCTTCTTGATTTAGGTTTCATCAGACCAAGTGTTTCGCCTTGGGGTGCTCCGGTCCTTTTTGTCAACAAGAAGGATGGTAGTCGTCGCCTGTGCGTGGATTATCGGGAACTAAACAGTGTTACTGTGAAGAATGGTATTCTTTGTCGAGGATCGATGATTTGTTCAACTAGTTGAGTGGGGTTGCTATTTTCTCGAAGTTAGATCTTCGTTCTGGGTATCACCAAGTCAAGGTGAAGGCTGCTGATATACAGAAGACTGCATTCAGGACTAGATACGAGCACTATGAGTATCTTGTGATGCCGTTCGGGGTCACTAATGTGCCAGCTGTATTCATGAGTCTTATGAACCGGATTTTCTCTCAGTTATTGGATAGATTTGTGGTGGTCTTCATTGATGATATTCTAGTATATTCTCGGAATCGGGAAGATCACTCTGAGCATCTTAGAGTGGTTCTGCAGACTTTGAAAGAGAATCAGCTCTATGGGAAACTCAGCAAGTGCGAGTTTTGGGCTCGACAAGGTTTCTTCTTGGGGCACATTATTTCTGGCGATGGTGTTTCTGTGGATCCAGCCAAGTTGAAGCTGTGAAGGATTGGCCTATTCCTAAGTCAGTTTCCAAAGTTCGGAGTTTTCTTGGTCTTGCAGGCTTTTATCGGAAATTTGTTCAAGTTTTTTCGAAGATAGCAGGACCGTTGACTAAGTTGACTGGGAAGGATCAGAAGTTTTGTTAGTCCGGTGAGTGCAATGAGGCTTTTGTTGAGTTGAAGAGCAGATTGACGTCAGCGCCTGTGTTGACTATTCCAGATGGTTCAAGCGAATTTGTAATTCACTGTGATGCTTCTGGTAAGGGTATTGGAGCAGTTCTTATGCAGAAGGGCCGTGTCGTTGCGTATGCATCGAGGCAATTGAGGCCACATGAAAAGAACTATCCTACTCATGACTTGGAGTTAGCGGCAGTGATCTATGATTTGAAGTTGTGGAGACATTATTTACTTGGAGACCGCATGGAGATCTTTACAGACCACAAAAGTCTCTAGTACGTTTTCACCCAGAAGGAATTAAACATGAGGCAAAGGTGATGGTTGGAGCTTATGGCCGATTATGACATCAGGTTGCAATACCATCCTGGTAAAGTAAACTTGGTGCCAGATGTTTTGAGCAAGAGACAATTTAAAAATATGAGGAACCAAATAGTCGGAATAGTCGACTCTCGGAGTATAGTCGGTCGACTGCTCAGTAAGAATTCAAAAGACAAAAAAATGAATAGTCGGAATAGTCGACTGTTAAAGCTTGGCCAGTCGACTGTTCCATAAAGATTTAGAAAAACTCGAAAAGGATCAGGGCAGTCGACTGTTAACAAGACTAGTCGGCTGTTCTGTGATGTTTTAAGACTTAGAAAATAAAAAGGACGGGGCAGTCGACTATTTAACGTATATGGTCGACTGTTCTGCGAGAATTACCACTCGAAGAACTAAATGTTTAGGACAGTCGACTATCTACGCCTATTCGGTCGACTGATCAGCAACAAAAATCGAAGGTTGGGATCATTTCTTCTTTCTTTTTGATTAACACACAAAAACTTGGTTTAGATTACAATATGTTCATTTTCCCGAAAACTAACACACAGCTTTAGATTTTATTTAACAACAACCACAACATGCATAGTTTACTAGCTAATTTTAATAATATAGAGTTTCTTACGATTAGTAATTTTCACACAAATGCAACTTCTCAAATTTGCACTTTTCCCATAACCACAATTCTTCTACATGGATAAACATTTATTCTAATTTAGCATGCTAGATCAATATCACAACATCAATCATGTCATTCAATCAAGTTCACCCATTCATTTAATGCGATTTCACTTATTTTCCATTTTTACTTTAATCCTAGTATTATCAAAAAGCAATAATTTCACTTATTCATTCTTGCATGATTAGCACAAAACCTAACTTGGTATCTACATTAGAAGTCTTGAGAAACACCCACCTATTTGAAGAAAACAAAGAAAGAACTCCTATAAATCTCCTTGAACAAAGAGCGATCCTTCTCCTCCTAGATCGAGCTGCACTTTGCCTTCGCCTCCTTGTGCTTGATGGAACCCGAGCACCCTCTTCTTCTTGTTGATTTGGCCGGCCCCCAAAATGCACATACACACACTAGCACACACTCAAACTCTCAATCTTTTACTTTGTAGTATAAGTCTCTCTTATAATGAAAAATAGGTGCAATAGTAACTTAGGAAAAAGGGGGGTATTTATACAAGATTTTAGGTTGATTGAATGACTAGGATTAGATCAACTAGTTGGAGATTAAGAGCTAGGATTAGTTTGGAAGTTGCTATAACCACCTATGAATGAGTTAACCACCTCACCACTACTCCCATCTCTCCCTCACCCTTGATTCCATTCGGCCTAGGGTGTAAGGTGTGCAATGCAAACTAGTACCCCCACAAAATTTTGTTCATGTACTTATAATTAATTGTTTATTAATTTAGTCTACCACACAAGTTGGGTTAATTAAAGGAGAATTTAAAATGGGTTCACTATTGGGCCAAAAGTCCATGGGCTCAAACAATTAAATAATTTATTAATATAGTGGGCTAAGAAGACAATTTTGGGCTTTAGATTTCAATAGGATTTAGAAGAAATTAATTTTTGGAAAATTAAGGGTGAACAAATAAAAAAATATTTTATACGAAAAATTATACAAATGAAATCATACGTGCAAAACACGTAAAATCACAAGAATATTTTATAAATGAAAACTAGGGTGTTACAACACTCCCTCCTTAGAATAGTTCCGTCCCCGGAACTACAATTAATGAGTGAGAAAGCCAAACACAAGAAGAAAAAAAAAGAAAAGAAAGAAGATACAAATCAAACAAAGAGTGCAGGATGATCCTTCATCTTCCTCTCCTCGGATTCCCAGGTAGCCTCTTCAACCAACTGGTTTCTCCCGACTACCTTGACCATCGGTATCATCTTATTCCTCAAGACTTTCTCTCGAAGATCAATAATCTTAACTGGAAGCTCAATGTAACTCAGATCCAACTGCAAACCCTCTGGAACTTCGGGCAAATGATGACTTGGAATTGGAATGTAACCTCTCAGCATATACACGTGAAAGACATTGTGCACCTGAGACAACTCTTCCGGTAACTCAAGTCGGTAAGAAGTTTTCCCGATCCTTTTCAATATCTTATACGGGCCAATGAACCTTAGGGCTAACTCCACCCTTGCCGAATCGGATCACGCCTTTGCTGGGCGATACCTTCAGCAAGATAAAGTCACCAACCTCAAACTCAAGGTCCCTCTTCCGGTTGTCTGCATAGCTCTTCTGCCTACTCTGAGCATCCACCAACCTCTTCCTGATCAGATAAATCTTTTCAGAGGTCTGCTGCACAATCTCAGACCCAATCATCTGACGCTCCCCAACTTCGAACCAACAGACAAGCAAGCTGCACTTCCTACCATACAAAGCTTCGTACGACGCCATCCCAATGCTAGTCTGAAAACTGTAGTTGTAGGCAAACTCCACCAAAGGTAAATGCCTTTCCCAACTGCCTCCAAAGTCTAGTATACAACACCTAAGCATGTCCTCAAGAATGCGGTTGACTCTCTCGGTCTGCCCATCGGTCTGGGGATGAAAAGCAGTGCTAAAATCTGTCTTGGTACCCAAAGCTATCTGAAGACTCCTCCAAAAATGTGAAGTAAACCGCGCATCTCGATCAGACGCAATGGTTAGCGGAACACCATGAAGCCTGACGATCTCGCCAACATACATCTCAGCCAACTTGTCCAACGAAGCAGTGAGTTTCATCGCCAAGAAGTGAGCGGACTTGGTTAGTCGATCGACTATGACCCAAATTGCATCATTGCCTTCAGGACTTTTAGGCAAAGTGATGAAATCCATACTGATGTTATCCCACTTCCATTCCGGAATAGGTAACGGTTGCAATAGACCTCCGAGTTTTTGGTTCTCGGCTTTGACTTGTTGACAAATCTCACACCTCGACACAAATTCAGCCACATCCCGCTTCAAACCTGACCACCAAAAATGCTGTTTAATATCCTTATACATCTTGGTACTCCCAGGATGTACTGATAAAAGAGTAGCATGTGCCTCCTGAAGAATACTTTCTTTCAAGTTCGACTGATCTGGAACACACAGCTTCTCTCCAAACCACAACACTTCATCCCCGATCTGAAACTCTTACAAATTGCCAGCACCAACCTGCTCCTTCATCTTCTGAATCTCTGCATCTTTCTTCTGACTTGCCATAATCCTTTCATTCAGCATCGGTTGAAGCCTTAACTGAGCTAAAGATGATCTCAAGCCTTGCAGAGCAACTTCAATACCAGCCCGATCCAACTCCTCTACCAGCTGCCTTTGAGTCGTAATCAAACTCGTCAGACTGCTCTTGCAGCTAAGTGCATTAGCAACAACATTATCCTTCCCAGGATGATACATAATCTCCGGACGAATGTCCTCAAGTACATCCAGCCATCTCCTTTGCCTCAGGTACAAATCCTTCTGCTGATAGATGTACTTCAAGCTTTTGTGGTCCATGTACATGTTCAGCTTCTCACCGTACACATAATGTCTCAATTGCTTTAAGGCAAAGATAATCGCAGCCAACTCCAGATCATGAGTCGGATAATTCCTCTCATGCTGTCTTAGTTTCCTAGACCCATAAGCGATCACTTTTCCTTCTTGCATTTAGACACAACCGAGCCCACGATGTGAAGCATCACTATAGACATCATACTCAATACCTGTCCTAGGCAAAGCCAAAATGGGAGCAGTAGTCAGCCTCTCTTTCAACTCCTGAAAGCTTGCCTCGCACTGTTCGGTCCACTTGAAGTTCACATTCTTCTTTGTCAGACCAGTGAGCGGCACGGCTATCTGAGCATAGCCCTGGATGAATCTCCTGTAATATCTAGTTAGCCCAAGGAAACTCATGATTTTCTTCACTGTAATAGGCCTTGCCCAATCTCTCACTGCCTCTATCTTCTGAGGATCAGTTGCCACTCCCTCTTTATAAAGGATGTGACCTAGGACTGCCACGTCAGATTTTCATAAATTACACTTGGGCAACTTGGCATACAACTCATGCTCTTTGAGCTTCCTCAAAACTGCTGCCAGATACTCTGTGTGCTCCTCCTCCGACTTAGAGTACACGATAATAGCGTCGATAAACACCACGACGAAAGAATCAATGAATGGCCTCAGAACTCTGTTCATCATGTCCATGAAGATTGCAGGCGCATTCGTCACTCCAAACGGCATAACTAAGAATTCGTAATGCCCGTGTCGAGTTCTGAACACAGTCTTATGCACGTCTTCAGGTTTCACTCGAACTTGATGATATCCTGATCGAAGATCTATTTTGGAGAAAATAGCTGCTCCTTGTAGACGATCGAACAAGTCATCAATTCGTAGAATCAGATACTTATTCTGAACAGTGACCTTATTCAGCTCTCGGTAATCGATGCACATCCTCATAAAACCATCCTTCTTCTTTACCAAAAGCACCGGCACTCCCTAAGGTGACGCACTCGGTTGAATAAAGCCTTTCTCCAATAGTTCCTCAATCTGCCGTTTGATCTCATCCTGCTCCACAGGCACCATCCTATATGGTGTCTTAGAAATAGGTGCACTTCCTAGCTAAATAGTGATGTTGAACTCCACATCACGATGCGGGGGTAACCCAGGCAAATCTTCTAAGAACACAGTCGGATAATCCCAAACTACAAGATCTGCTGCACCTCTACAAGAATCCCTCTCTTTTGGCTGATAGCAGCAACCAAATATGAATATCTCCTCTTCCCTTGGAAAATAACTTCGGGTCTACCTGGAGCCTTCACTGTTACTGTCTTGGTCTTGCACTCGATGTTCGTACTGTACACCGACATCCAATCAATGCCAATGATAACATCAATTCCCAAAACATTCAGCTCGATCAGATCGATCTCGAAAATTCTATTTCCAATCACGATCTCGCAGTCAGCATAGCACCGATCAGTGGTTAGAGTCTCCCCTGACGGAGTAGCTACTGCTAAAACCTTGCCTGGAAATATCTTCGGTTCGACTCCCAGAACTCTAGCAAATTTAGGTGATTCAAAAGTATGAGAGGACCCAGTATCGAACAAAACAACAGCTTTCTTTCTATTCAAATAAAGTTCTCCTGTTACATAACATACACTCGTCATATAACAGTTCACTATAAAAGTGGGAAAGGAGAAACAATAGAAACACTCTAAACATTCTCCCTCATACCAGTGATAACGTGATCCACCTCATCAGCGTCAGCTTCAGTCAAGGCAAATACTCATCCCTGCTGGTACGGCTTCTTCCCGGCTTGCTGAGTTGGTCCATTGCGGACGACATCCTGCAGTTTGGGGCAATGAGACTTGTAGTGACATGTCTTTCCACAGTTGAAACAATTCACTGGAGGTCTCGCCCAAGTATTCCCGGGTCTTCCTGCCACTTGAACAGCGTTCGCACCCGTAGGCTTGAACCTTTGAACCGGTGGCTGTCCCCTGGCATTGCCAGCAACTGCGGGCCTCTTCCCCGCAATCCAGTTGTTCCTCCGATTCTGACCAGCGTGGAAATGCTCCATGCCCGCCTTCGTAGCTGCTGCTCATTTGAACAGCTTGTCAAACCTCCTGATACCGAGGGGTATCATCCTAGATCTCAATTTTGGGCATTTCTCAGCGACATTCACCTAATGGACCCTTCAATTTGGGGAGGAACGACCCCAAGGGGATATTTTTTGGATCTAAATCCATAACGTTCCCCTCCACTGCTGAAAAAAGGAAGCGCTGGAGGAAATAATCTTGAATTTTGGAATGGTGGTGCAAATCGACCCCAATACAGTAAGTCGGAGCTGATGTCGGCAAGAGTACAAATTCGAAGCCCGACATCAAGTTGATGCCAAGATTCGCCAAATGCTTCACCTGCGAGGAGGCGTACCTCATACGCTTCATTCTAGAAACAAAGGTGGGGCACTCGGTGGAGCGAGAGGAGGTATGACCATTAATGGAAAGCACATCTGCTATAAGGGACGAGAGGTCCTACAAACAGGCAACAACATTATAGTTGGTGCTGGACATGACGATTGATGGAGCCCATGAGATAGAAAGAACTCACAAGGAGATGATTAGGGCTGCAAAAGACATGGAGGGACGTTGATGGCGGTGAAATCGGCATTCAACTCAAAGGGCAAAAATCTGATCTCGAGGAACAGATCCAATTACGGACGCGTCGAAAAAAGATGCCCATCACATGAACATCCACAGTCGAGATGGTGCCACGGCAACCGATGGTCAACTCCAAAATCAAACCGAGAAAGCATCAGGCAAAACAAATTTCACAAAGGTAAAGGCAAAAGCTGCGGTTTTGAGCTTTTGAACAGAGAAGACGGTGGAGAAAGCAAAGATGGAAGGGTGCTTTTGAACTGAGTTACACATGTAGAAGATAAGGACAAATTTGAGCTCCTGAGCATGGTGAGGCAGGTTGAAGTAGTTGGAAAGGGTAAGGGAGTTGCATCTGTACCAAAAGAGAGCCATGGATCTGGTTTTGAACAAAGAGAAATGCTCATAGAGGAGCTTCACAAAAATGAAAAGAAATCTACTATTTTTTAAGAAAGAGAAAAAAGCAGAGACGAAGAAGAAGAGAAAGGGACAGAGCCCCCTCATGTTAGGGTGGTGGTGCCAGCCAACAAAGTTTGCCACATGGCAGAAATAACTATTACGAAGCGACACTTTGTTATCCATGCAGCTTGCAGGCAAACAGAAAAGGACAAAAATCTATGATGGGCTTGTTGGGCCTAATTGGCACACTAGGCCAATATGGGGTCTAATGAGGGGGAATTTTTTTCGTGGGCTGGATACTGGGCTTCCAAATAATAATGCAATTGAAATTCCAATTGGGCCTGAGAGTAAGTCCAACATGGAATTGAGGGATTTTTTCAATAATCTTACTTCTTTTGATTATGAAAGGAATTAAGCATCTCATGCACATATCCCCTAGTCCAAGCCTAACTCAATCATCAATCCCTATCCCAATCCCCTTCTTTACTACCAACAATGATGAACATGAGAAACCATGCCTAAATTTTGAAGTTGATGACCTCTACATTGAGGAAGACTCGTTTTGAGGACGATATGGTCGAAGATACACAACTGCGTCTTGCAAGAGATATTACTTGTCACGCCCCGCTTCCCAAAAGAGAATACGAAATACGGATACGTGACTAAGCCCAGCGAATGATTTTCATCATCCATAAGCTGTCAGAAATCTTTACAACATTTCACAAGAATAATCAGAATCAGAAGCAAGAAAAGTCAACCAAGCATGCATATCTGAATCGAAATACCAACAGGAATACTTGAAACCAAAATATTATAATCTCAAATAATCCAGATCTGAATAAGTCAAATATACTTGGTCACATTGCCCAAATACAAATAAATCCAGGTACAAGATACAATTGTTCAAATAGCAACAAGAAATAATAATAATAATAATAATAGCAGGAAAAACATGATAGCAAAACTCCAGCATCTAGTACCTCATCTCACCTATTCCATCTGGCAGCTGATCCCCAAAATCTGCAATTTAATAAATTGCAAGAAGAAGAAAAAGAAAACAAACTCCCGTCAATGCAAGTTACGAGCTGCTTGTAGTGCAGGATACAAGTACATGAAAAAAGCTAACTAATAACATGGAATATGCATGATAACAAAATAGAATACTAGTATGGTAAGATGAATAAGTACAAGTAGCATGTATCAAGTGTCAAGTAAATAAGTATCATGTGGTCAGGCAACAAGTATCAAGTGGCAAGTAAACAAGTATCAAGTGTCAAGTGGTCATGTTCAAGTCTTGTATTATTACTATCTAGGTAGCCCTTCATGCATCCATACTTTTACTACATGGTTGCTACATTCAAAAAAGTGACGTTTAGATTTTGTAGGGAATTCTATAGATCACGTACTCAGGTAATCACAAGATCACAGAACTTGGTCGGTAAACTTGATCGGTAACAGAAATTAACTTAATCCTTAAACTTGATCGGTAAACTTGATTGATAACAGAAATTAACATGGTCGGTAAACTTGATCGGTAAACTTGATCGGTAACAGAAATTATGTAGTACCCGGTATTTTTAAATATTATTTTAAAAGGTTTATAAATGAATTAAAATGGATTTTGGGAGATTTAATAAATATTTTTCTGAAAATCTATCTTTTTACACGTGCAAAACACGTGCAGAATATCTTCTTGAAATGTTCAAAAGCCAAAATTATTTTATGAAAAATCATCATGTATTATTTGGGATTTATTTATAATTTTTCTAGATTTTTCTGATATTAATTGGATCTATTTGCAAATATTACGTAAAAGAAGGATCTTTTTGCAAAATTATCATTTTGAGGGGTAAAAGTGCAAAACTATTTTCTGGACTTTTCAAACAGTGCCGACTAGAAATAAAGAGTTTATTTTGCTTTTAAATCTCAATTTAATTGGTTTTATTATGTTTCCAAGTATAGGGATCTATTTATGTAAAGTTATATTTTCAAGGGGTTATTTTCCAAATGTGTTTAAAAACCCTAATTCTCCTATCCCGGGTATTTAAAAGAGGTGGAGTGTAGCCATCTTTCGCTGCAAAACACAAAGTTTTTATTGTTCTTGGAGATTGAAGGAGAGGATCTTGGATTTCGCCAAAGAAATGTTTTCATATCAGATTTCTTCATTCGAGGTGAGTGATTTATTGTGTTTTTTTTTTTGTATGTTGTATGCGAATGATATGAATATTTTGATTGATCTTGGATGTTGAATTTCATCTACTAGAAAGCATGTTTAGGGTTTTGAGTATGAATATGTACATGATGAGTTGGATGGATGGATGAAAAATTGGATCTTGTGAAACCCTAGTTGTTTGTGAATAAAATTGTATGTGGGCAATTTGAGATTGATGAATGTCCTATTAGAGATCATGGGTATGCTATTTCATTTGGATTAATATTGGATTGACCGAATATGGTAGATTTTATGCATGAATCTAATGAAGATGAGATTTTTATCACTTTTGAGTATTGGTTGAATGAAACTTGATATGGTGATGTTACCAATTGATTATGGTTGTGAGTTGTAGTAGTAATTCAGTTTTGAGAAATTTGGAGAAAGAATTTATGAATCAAGAGATCATGTCTTGAACATCGAAATTGGTAATTTAGTGAGTTTGTACAAATGAATCCAAATTGGGGATTTTCTTTGAGATTTAGTATTTATATGGTTTGCATCTGAATACGAAACTATTTCGGTGATCAGTGAAATTTTAAGAAAAACCCTATATTCGACTATATGCACAATTCATGTTTTAATCGAAAGAAATCAACAAAATCTCTATTTTTATAAATTCAAGTAGTTTTGATTTAGTTTTATGGACTATTATATGTCCTACAAGTTGTATTTGATCATATAAGAAATAAACTTTTCGTAGAAATCATTTTCATAAAGTAAAACTACGTATCGGTTGAAATATGTACAACCAAAAGTATGCAGTCTGTAGGTCGACAGTCGACTGGTATGACTTCTCAGTCGACCGACACGACCCAGCTGCAATGTTCACTAGTTTTTCTTGAAATCTCATTCTGGACAGTCAACTGATGACTTTTACAGTTGACTGGTACCACCTAGAATTATTTTCTCGAAGTTATTGTAATTTTTCTTTCTGGACAATCGACCTATACCCTTTACAGTTGACTTCTATACTTAGAATTATTTTCTTAAAGATTATTGGATTTTTCTATCTGTACAGTCGACCTATGACCCTAGATAGTCGACTTATAACACTTAGAATTATTTTCTTAAAACCATGAAATTCTCTATTTGGACAGTCGACTTACACTTGTTATTAGTCGACTGATACTGATGTATCTTTATATTCTGATTGTTCTTTCAAATGATTTATTCTCTAAATGTTCTAATCTATAACTTATTATTCTATACTTTATCTTCTACTGAACATATGTTTTCAAGTGGTTTAACTGAACAATTTACATTGGATGATTGGTTTGGATATTTGAGTATGGGTCTCTAGAGGGTGTGTGTGACCCTAGTATACCGGCAGTTGAGATATTTATGTTTGGGCCTGTTGAGGCAATTTTAGTTGATCAGTTGTTGAGTTAAATCCGGTAGGGTACACCAACTCTAGGAGATTCGTAAAGTAATAAAACAACCTAAATGATAAGGACAGACACTAGTGGTGATATGATGAACGAGAACATGGGTTATGGACCTCAGTATGGCTTGCGGTGTGAGATAATCCCCGGAATTATCCAGGTGTGAGTGAAATAGTCTCCGGAATTACCTGTGGTATGGGATTGATCTCCGGAATTATCGGAGTCAAGGCGACGCACATGTGGTATTCGTGTGATGAGGTGTCATTGCATGCGGTGTGGGGTATTCTCAAAGATTCCCAGGTGTGAGTGAAATAGTCTCCGAAATTATCTGTGGATAGAGTTTGACCTCCGGAATTATCGGGGCATGGGCTAATACTCACAGTGTATCTTTATCTCGTAGTAGTCATCTTGTTAGGATTAGTTACATAGCAGAGATTTAAACCCTATAATGTGTAGACGTTAAGGGCTTGCACCGGACCTATGTAGAGTGGGATGCATAGACTCCGACAAGTACGCATTAGAGAGTCAGCATATAGAATTGTGTTTTCTTGATTTGGTTTCACGCATGTGGTTTTCCTGTTTTCTACACTTGACACTTGGTCTAGCTTCACTCGTTGTGTTTTTTGCGTTTGTGATTTCCTATATTCATTTACACTTGTTATGTTCTGTTGTTGATAAATCCATGCTTTGCTTATGTTGCTTGTTTATATCACTCACACCTTTATGGCTGACCCCTTTAGTTTTGGGAGTTTGGTTTATCTCTAGCCTCATATTTTACAGGTGATTTCTTTTAGCTCGGATTTGGATGCTTAAGTTCAAGTGATGTAATGACTTATGTAATTGTAAAAGAAATTGGTGTAAAGAAAAGAGATTTTGATTTAGGGTGTATTGTATTCCGCTGTGCTATGTAAATGATTATTGAAATGAAAATTTAAAATTTTACTGGTGTTGACTTTGTTTAATATTACATTGTAGTTGATGCTGGGAATTGTGCCACGTATTTTCTAAGATATTATATTAGAAATTCGGGGCGCTACAGAGATTGGTATCAGAGCATGCTTCAATAGTAATAATAAACATGGTATAAAAAATAACCTAGGTGTGGACACTAGAGTGTGAGTACCTAGGTGTGGACATTAGAGAGTGAGTATCACATAGAACTGAAACATGACGTTTTTACGTTTGGGGTACAGTTGAGGTTTTGCCAAAGGGTATTGATGTGAATATGAGTGGTGTTGTGGTGCTCTAACTTTTCCCTCATTTTGCAGTATTCAGAATGGTTGGACCCAAATCCAGGGTTGGTAACAATGGTGATGGAGCTGGAAGTTCCCAAGGAACTAGAATTGATCTCGAGGCCGAATTTGCCAGGGTGTATCAGACTTTGAATGCACTAATGGCAGCTAATTTGGCTCAGAATCAGAACCAAAATCAGAATCATGGAGCTGGACCAGGATTGGTTAACGCCGATCCCATCAAGCAGATCGAGTCCTTCAAGAAGATGAGGCCATCTGTGTTTGAGGGGCAGTCTGATCCAAATGAGGCTGATGATTGGATTAGATGGATGGAGACAATCTTTGAGGTCTCGAAAACTCCGGCAGCCAATAAGGTGAAGTTGGCCACTATGCAATTGGAAAAGGATGCTGGTGTTTGGTGGCAAACGGTGAAGAGAGCTTTGGGGGACCAGCAATTGATTTGGGAGGCTTTTTTGAAGAATTCAGGGATCGTTTCTTTCCCCTGGATATTCAGGAGAAGAAGGTGACAGAATTCTTGAATCTTCAGGACAGCAGCTATGACAGAGGAAGACATGGACCAGTTCCAGAAGAAGCAAGAGACCTGGAACAGGAACAAGAGGCCAGCATCAGGTCAGAGTGGGAAGGGATTCCCAGCGAAGCAAGTCAAGCTCAGTGGTTCAGTGCAGAAGGCACCTGCAACTCAGGAAGTGACTTATTACTACTGTATGGAGGCAGGTCATTACAGGTCAGCGTGTCCTAAGTTAGCGAAGCAGACTTGTTTCTAGTGTGGGCAGGCAGGGCATTCTAAGTCTCATTATCCACAGTTGAGGAAGGATGGTCCAGGTGGAAGTAAATTCCAGAGGCAAGGGCGAGTGTTCGCATTAACCGAGGAGGATGCAGGTAACTCGGAAGATGTGATCCAGGGTATGCAAGAGTTTTGATTTTATTTTTAATCAATGTAATAAGTAAAACCTTTATTTGAGAATAATTGGAGATTGAGTATCATTCTTCATGTAACAGGAATTGTTTTGATTAATGGAATAAAGGCAAAAGTTTTATTTGATACTGGTTCTTCGCATACTTTTGTGTCGCCCAATTTTGCAAAGGTCTTAGGTGTGGAGCCTAAGTTGTTTCCAGGCAAGGTTTTGTCGGTGGCAACACCGTCAGGTGAAGAATTGATCACTGACGATATTACGAGGGCTGTGATATCGAGATTGGCGGGAGATTATTCGGCATTAATCTGATCGAGCTGCAAGTCTTAGGAGTGGATGTGATCGTAGGAATTGATTGGATTGCAGTATATGATGCCACAATTGAATGCAAGCAGAAAGAGGTGTTAGTGAAAGCACCAGGTGGTCTCGCAGTGACTTTCCAAGGGAAGAAGAAAGTTCCGAAGGTGGCTGCAATGGTATCCAAGATGGCGATTCCAGATGAAGTCAAAGGCATTCCGGTTGTCAGAGATTTTCCTAGGGTATTCTTGGAAGATTTGCCAGGTTTACCGTCGCAGAGAGATGTGGAGTTTTGCATTAATGTTCAGCCGGGGAGTGCTCCGATTTCTAAGGCTCCATACAGGATGGCACCTGTAGAGCAAGACGAAGTGAAGAAGCAGATTGGGGAGCTGTTGAGCAAGGGGCTTGTTAGGCTGAGTTCCTCACCGTGCGGTGCGCCAGTGTTGTTGGTCAAGAAGAAGGATGGGTCAATGAGGATGTATATTGACTACCGGGAGTTGAATAGGGTGACTATCAGAACAAGTATCCACTTCTGCGGATTGATGATTTGTTCGACAGGCTTTGAGGAGCAACTGTGTTTTTTCGAAGATTGATTTGAGATCAGGGTATCATCAGGTTCGAGTCAAGGAGGAAGATGTGAGTAAGACAGCTTTCAGGACTCGTCATGGGCTCTATGAGTTTTTGGTGATGCCATTCGGTTTGACGAATGCGCCAGCAGTGTTCAGGATATGATGAATCGGATTTTGAGGCCATTTATTGACTCCTTCGTGGTGGTTTTCATCGACGATATTTTGGTGTATTCGAAGTCGGATGAGGAGCATTCTATGCACTTGACAGCGATATTACAGAAATTGCAGGAGCATAGCTTGTATGCCAAGTTGTCAAAGTATGAGTTTTGGAAATTTGAGGTAGCTTTCCTTGGTCATATCCTTTCTAAGGAGGGAGTGGCCACTGATCCTCAGAAGGTTGAAGCAGTAAAGGATTGGCCCAGGCCAATGTCTGTGAAGGAAGTCAGGAGTTTCTTGGGTTTGACTGGTTACTATAGGAGATTCATCCAGGGTTATTCTCAGATTGCAGTTCCTTTGACAAGTTTGACCCGGAAGAATGTGGCATTTTCATGGACTGATAAGTATGAGGCGAGTTTCCTTGAGTTAAAGGAGAGGTTGACTACTGCACCTATCTTAGCTTTGCCACAAGCGGTGAAGGATTATGATATCTTCAGTGATGCATCTTTCAGAGGTTTGGGTTGTGTCTTGATGCAAGAAGGCAAGGTTATTGCTTATGGTTTAAGGCAATTGCGTCCGCATGAGAAGAATTATCCGACGCACGATTTAGAGCTAGCAGCTATTATCTTTGCCTTGAAGAAGTGGAGACATTATGTTTATGGTGAGAAGGTCAATATGTACACTGACCACAAGAGCCTGAAGTGCATTTATCAACAGAAGGATCTTAATTTTCGACAGAGAAGGTGGTTGGAAGTATTGGAAGACATTCGTCCCGAGATCAAGTATCATCCGAGCAAGGTGAATGTGGTAGCTGATGGACTTACAAGGAAGAGTAGTTTATCAAGTTTGATCACTACTCGAAGCGAGTTGGCAGCAGAGATTGATCAGGCAGGTATCGAGGTGGTGATGCAGAGTTTAGGGGCGTCTTTGGATCAGTTGAGGCCGTAGCCTTCCTTGAGAGAAAGGATTGTGGAAGGTCAGAGATCAAATTCAGAGATTCAGAAGATGCTGCAACAGGTTTCAGAAGGCAAGCTATCAGAGTTTCGTGTCCAAGATGGAGTTCTTTGGATAGGTGAGAGGTTGTGTGTTCCGAATAATGCAGATTTGAGAGAGAGTATCTTGCAGGAAGCACACAGTACCTTGTTGTCAGTACATCCTGGAGGCACAAAGATGTACAAAGACATCAAACAACACTTTTGGTGGTCTGGTATGAAGAGGGATGTGGCAGATTTCGTGGTAAGGTGTTTGACTTGTCAGCAGATCAAAGCAGAAAATCAGAGACCTGGAGGTTTGTTACAGTCGTTGTCCATTCCGGAGTGGAAATTGGAGAATATCAGTATGGATTTCATCACAGGTTTGCCGAGGAGTTCGAAGGGCAATGACTCGATTTGGGTTATTGTGGACCGTTTGACTAAGTCGGCTCACTTTCTAGCCATGAAGATTACTTGGTCATTGGAGAAATTGGCTGAGTTGTACATTGGTGAGATTGTGAGACTTCATGGATTCCCTGTGTCGAATGTTTCCGACAGGGATGCGAGGTTCACCTCAAGGTTTTGGAAGAGCCTACAAGCAGCTTTGGGCACCAGAATTAATTTTAGTACCGCGTTTCATCTGCAGACTGATGGTCAGACTGAGAGGGTGAATCGAGTGTTGGAAGATACGCTGAGGGCTTGTGTTATGGATTTCGGTGGTAGCTGGAAGAGATACTTGGCATTGGTTGAGTTTGCTTATAACAATAGTTACCATGCGAGTATCGGGATGGCACCGCATGAGGCTTTGTACGGGCGGAGGTGCAGGACACCTGTGTGTTGGTACGAGGTTGGTGAGAGGCAGATGTTTGGTCCTGAGATTGTGCAGCAGACGTCAGAGCAGATTGAGCTGATTCGCAAGAGGTTGGTTGAAGCTCAGAGTCGGCAGAAGAGTTATGCTGATACTCGACGAAGGGACTTAGAGTTTGAGGTTGGGGATGCAGTTTTCCTCAAGGTGTCTCCAACCAAAGGAGTGATCAGATTTGGTAAGGGAGGCAAGTTGGCACCAAGGTATATTGGGCCATACAGGATTGTGGAGCGGATTGGCAAGACAGCATATAGGTTGGAGCTTCCTGAGGAGTTGGCACGGGTGCATGATGTATTCTATGTGTCAATGTTGAGGAAGTATGTGCCAGATCAGAATCATCAGTTGGTAAAGATTCCTGAAGATCTACAGGTGAACTTGAGTTACAAGGAACAGCCTGTTGAGATCGTTGACCGTAGAGAGAAAGTTCTTAGGAGCAAAGTGACACCTATGGTAAAGGTGCTGTGGAGGAATCAGCAGTTCGACGAGGCTACTTGGGAGCCAGAGGATCGCATGCAGAAGGATTTTCCTGAGCTTTTTATGTTATTGTATCTTATTTATGCGATGGTATTTCTTTGGATGATTGTACTATTGGATTGAGTGGTATTTCTTTTGTTTGATATGTTTTTCTATGTGAATGTTTCGAATTATGGTTCATTTATGAGATTTCAATTTCTTTGATCATTCTTATTCTGGACCTCATTAGTAATAGTTCTGAGAACAGAACTCTTCTAAGGAGTGAGTGATGTAGTACCCCGTATTTTTAAATATTATTTAAAAAGATTTATAATTGAATTAAAATGGATTTTGGGAGATTTAATAAATATTTTTCTGAAAATCTATCGTTTTACACGTGCAAAACACGTGCAAATATCTTCTTGAGATATTCAAAAGCCAAAATTATTTTATGAAAAATCATCATGTATTATTTGGGATTTATTTATAATTTTTCTAGATTTTTTTTATATTAATTGGATCTATTTGCAAATATTACGTAAAAGAAGGATCTTTTTGCAAAATTGTCATTTTGAGGGGTGAAAGTGCAAAACTATTTTTTGGACTTTTCAAACAGTGCTGACTGGAAATAAGGAGTTTATTTTGCTTTTAAATCTCAATTTAATTGGTTTTATTAAGTTTCCAAGTATAGGGATCTATTTATGTAAAGTTATATTTTCAAGGGGTTATTTTGCAAATGTGTTTAAAAATCCTAATTCTCCTTCCTGGGAATTTAAAAGAGGTGGAGTGCAGCCGTCTTTCGCTGCACAACACAAAGGTTTTATTATTCTTGGAGATTGAAGGAGGGGATCTTGGATTTCGCCAAAGAAAGGTTTTCTTATCACATTTCTTCATTCGAGGTGAGTGATTTGTTGTGTTTTATTTTCTTTTGTGTATGTTGTATGCGAATGATATGAATGTTTTGATTGATCTTGGATGTTGAATTTCATCTACTAGAAAGCATGTTTAGGGTTTTGAGTATGAATATGTACATGATGAGTTGGACGGATGAAAAATTGGATCTTGTGAAACCCTAGTTGTTTGTGAATAAAATTGTATGTGGGTAATTTGATATTGATGAATGTCCTATTAAAGATCATGGGTATGCTAGTTGTTTTGGATTAATGTTGAATTGACCGAATATGGTAGATTTTATGCATGAATCTAATGAAGATGAGATTTTTATCACTTTTGAGTATTGGTTGAATGGAACTTGATATGGTGATGTTACCAATTGATTATGGTTGTGAGTTGTAATAGTAATTCAGTTTTGAGAAATTTGGAGAAAGAATTTATGAATCAAGAGATCATGTCTTGAAAATCGAAATTGATAATTTAGTGAGTTTGTAGAAATGAATCCAAATTGGGAATTTTCTTTGAGATTCGGTATTTATATGGTTTGGATCTGAATACGAAACTATTTCGGTGATCAGTGAAATTTTAAGAAAAACCCAATATTCGACTATATGCACAATTCATGTTTTAATCGAAAGAAATCAACAAAATCTTTATTTTTATAAATTCAACTAGTTTTGATTTAGTTTTATGGACTATTATATGTCCTACAAGTTGTATTTGATCATATAAGAAATAAGCTTTTCGTAGAAATCGTTTTCATAAAGTAAAACTATGTAACGGTTGAAATGTGCACAACCAAAAGTATGCAGTCTGTAGGTCGACAGTCGACTGGTATGACTTCTCAGTCGACCGACACGACCCAGCTGCAATGTTCTCTAGTTTTTCTTTAAATCTCGTTCTGGACAGTCGACTGATGACTTTTACAGTCGACTGGTACCACCTAGAATTATTTTCTCGAAGTTATTGTAATTTTTCTCTCTGGACAGTCGACCTATACCCTTTATAGTCGACTTCTATACTTAGAATTATTTTCTTAAAGATTATTGGATTTTTCTCTCTGTACAGTCGACCTATGACCCTAGATAGTCGACTTATAACACTTAGAATTATTTTCTTAAAACCATGAAATTCTCTGTCTGGACAGTCAACTTACGCTTGTTATCAGTCGACTGATACTGATGTATCTTTATATTCTGAAAGTTCTTTCAAATGATTTATTCTCTAAATGTTCTAATCTACAACTTATTATTCTATACTTTATCTTCTACTGAACATATGTTTTCAAGTGGTTTAACTGAACAATTTACGTTGGATGATTGGTTTGGGTATTTGAGTGTGAGTCTCTAAAGGGTGTGTGTGACCCTAGTATACCGGCAGTTGAGATATTTATGTTTGGGCCTGTTGAAGCAATTTTAGTTGATCAGTTGTTGAGTTAAGTTCGGTAGGGTACACCAACTCTAGGAGATTTGTAAAGTAATAAAACAACCTAAATGATAAGGACAGGCACTAGTGGTGATATGATGAATGAGAACATGGGTTATGGACCTCAGTATGGCTTGCGGTGTGAGATAATCCCCAGAATTATCCAGGTGTGAGTGAAATAGTCTCCGGAATTACCTGTGGTGTGGGATTGATCTCCAAAATTATCGAGGTCGAGGTGACGCACATGTGGTATTCATGTGATGAGGTGCCATTGCTTGCGGTGTGGGGTATTCTCGAAGATTCCCAGGTGTGAGTGAAATAGTCTCCGGAATTATCTGTGGATAGAGTTTGACCTCCGAAATTATCGGGGCATGGGCTAATACTCACAGTGTATCTTTATCTCGTAGTAGTCATCTTGTTAGGATTAGTTGAATAGCGGGGATTTAAACCCTATAATGTGGAGACGTTAAGGGCTTGCACCGGACCTATGTAGAGTGGGATGCATAGACTCCGACAAGTACGCATTAGAGGGTCAGCATATAGAATTGTGTTTTCTTGATTTGGTTTCACGCATGTGGTTTTCCTGTTTTCTACACTTGACACTTAGTCTAGCTTCACTCGTTGTGTTTTCTGCGTTTGTGATTTCCTATATTCATTTACTCTTGTTATGTTCTGTTGTTGATAAATTCATGCTTTACTTATGTTGGTTGTTTATAACACTCACACCTTTATGGCTGACCCCTTTAGTTTTGGGGGTTAGGGTTATCTCTAGCTCATATTTTACAGGTGATTTCTTATAGCTCGGATTTGGATGCTTGAGTTCAAGTGATGTAATGACTTATGTAATTGTAAAAGAAATTGTTGTAAAGAAAAGAGATTTTGATTTAGGGTGTATTGTATTCCGCTGTGCTATGTAAATGATTATTGAAATGAAAATTTAAAATTTTACTGGTGTTGACTTTGTTTAATATTACATTGAAGTTGATGCTGGGAATTGTGCCACGTATTTTCTAAGATATTATATTAGAAATTCGGGGCGCTACAAATTAACTTGATCGGTAAGAGAGATTAACTTGATCTGCAAACTTGATCGGTAGCAGAAATTAACTTGGTCGGTAACTTGATCGGTAAACTTGAATGGTAATAGAAATTAACTTGATCGGTAACATGTCCTATAGGAACACAAGTCTCTTTCCGAGTACAGGCTCCTATATTGTCCACTACTAGATCTTTCCCTTAAACCACGACTTAGTTATTTGTTATTATTAATCAAACAAGCATGAATTTGTATGAAACAGTGCAAAACTAGCATGGTATAACAAACAACAGATTCAAGGTAATAGATAAACATGCATAGATGTTAGACAGTCGTATAAAAGAGTGAAACAGTGTAAGCTCTAATTCAGGACAGCAAGATAGTACGGTACTAAAACAGGGATTTCTGTTGCTACAAAAATGTAAATCTGAATCCGTTGAAGAATCTGGAAAATAGACTCCCTTTCGAATCCAGCAAATATATATAAGTCATATATTATTTCACAAAATCATAACTCAAAACAGGTTTGAATCCAGAAAACACGTTTAGTCAGAAATCAGAAGATTGTATTCAAAGTCAGGAAAATAGCATGAAAACTCATTAGTTAAATCCACGAAAAATTTTGGGTATTCCCCTATATGTGTAGCATCAGAATATAAAGTTTTAGAATTTTTAAATAGAAATAGAGTAGTCAAGTAAAATCAGAAAACAACAAGATACAATAGTTTTGTAAATCTGAAATCACAAACACTGCTGTACGGAAACAATAGTATCTCACAAACCATAAAACCAAATCCAAATCCTCCAAAAGAGTAAGAAAATAGGTACAATAGGCTAACTTTCTTATCCAGAAATTTTTTTCAAAAAGCAAGTAGAAATAGGTCGAAAATCAAGTTCTTTACTGAACAGTAGTATAATTCTGTATGTAAAATATATATTTGCAAGCATGAAAAGATTTGTAAAACTATTCAAATAAATCCACCAAAATTCTGGGTAAACCCCAATCAAGACTAGAAGTACTGAGCAAAATTTCAAATCAAAATAAAAATTTTACCACCAAAATAATAATAGATTACTCTTCAGAATTCATAGAAAATAAAATCTGGGAATCTTTCGACACCACTGTAGTAAAATTGACATAACTCACAAACCGTAAATCGAAACTGAGATCTGTCAAAAGGGTTGGAAAATAGACAGAATCCTCTACATTTCATGTTCACAAAATGTTTTCAAATACTGACCTTAATAAGGTCTAAAATACTGATCAACATTAGGGTAACTGCAAATACAGATTTGTCCTTCATACACAAATCAACATAGATCACACGAAATTCATCCAAATCAACCTAAACATGAAATATAGTGTACTATATGTCCAAACAACATTGTATAGGATATTTTGCAAGTTCACAACAAGTCTACCACGAATAACACGAACGAGCACATGATATCATATGAATAGCACGCATATATACAACAAGAAATTGTCAACCCTAGGTTATTTCATATCATGTATGTCGTGAGGCAAATATGGTCTAATCAACACAATAGAGAAAATATCAACAAGGGGTTTCACACACAAATTGTCTCTAGAACCCAACTACACTACAGGCGGTATTTAATACTTGTATTACACAAAGAAAGAATACAAGTTACTTGCCTGAGAGACGACGATGAAAACGACCCCAAAGCAAGAATAACGGGAACGGATTCCCCAAAACGACCTCAAACACGAACAAATCACGAACCACTAACGAACACAACTCACGAACGCACGATCACAAGGCACGAATCTCGATGATCAAGAGGATGATCAAGATGATGAAGATCAAGAGATCCAACAGCTAGATCCAAGAGCGATGATGATCATGATCAGATCAAAGATGAAGATCAAGATCAAGATCAACAAGATCGGACGGTCTAGATCAAGGTGATGATGAAGTTGATGATAATCGCGATCGAACGACCAAGAATCAATCAATCAAGATCAAGAGATCAAGATCACAATCAAACGGACGACCCATAACCAATATGATCAAAAGGAGATCAACAGCCCACAAACACAATAAACGACGAACCCACGAGCCAAAAATGAACACACAAACCTCGAATACACACAACCACAAGAGAGCAGCGGCGGGCAGCGAGAGATGGCAACGGGAAAGGAACGGCACAACGGCGCGGGCGACGCAGTGTTGCCGTTGTCTTTACTGTTTGGATGAGCATAGAACAGGGGGACGTCGGGACTGTCGCCGTCAGGGGAAGGCGGCACAGGGAAAAGGACCAGGGCTGCGCGACTGGCAGATGTAGGCGAGGAGGTGCACCGGAGCTAGGGCGATGTCGTGGGTGACACACGGGGTTGCGTGCTGTTTCGCTGTTGGTAGAGGACGACAGGGTGAGCACGAGAAACTGCTGCTGTTGGCGTCGGAGGGGCGCCGAAGGGTAGTTGAAGAGGGTAACGGGCATGGGGGTATTAATAACTGGTTTAGATATTTTATCGGGTAAATGGGTTGTTATAGGGTGTAGGGGTTTTAAAACAGGGTAATGGGTGATGGTTAAACGGGTAGGGGGGGTAGTATGGTGAACGGGTGCAAGGGATGTAGATAACATGTTGTTAATGGGTTATTGGGGTTTAGTTAAAGAATATAGGGTTTTAAAACCAATAAGAAAAATAATTATAAAAAAAATTAAATAATTTAGAGTATGTTCAGGCTAAAAAAACAAAATAATAAAAATGATAATTTTAACAATAAAAATAATAATAATGCAAATAATAACACTAGCAAAATAATACTGATAGTAACAATAATAATAAGAAGAAAAATGATGAAAATAACAATAGTAATAATAATAACAGTAATAATAATAAAATAAGAGTAATGAAAAAAAGGAATTGTATTACAATATAAAAATCATAGAAAATAGTTATAAATAAAATTATTGATCGAAAACAGATTTTAATAGGAGATCCAACCATACATTTTGACAAAAGAAATTAAAAATCGGAAAAAAAAAATATTTTGCAAAAATTTTAAATACAGAAAATACACAAAAATTAGTTTTTGGGAAAATAGGGGTTACATTACTCCTTATTTTGTTGTCGTCCACCTTCCCATCATCCTTGACTAGTTTACAAGCGGATCCTTCAACCCAACGTAAGTTTCATGGAGAACCCCAACAAAAGTTTCAAGGAGTTAAGGTGCACATACAACCAAGAGAGCTCATGTGTTGTCCTTGGGTAACTACCTAGAGATAGCGGCGGGCGCCAAGATAGCTAAGGTCGATGGTGGAGGTACACACAGCTTTTTAGCTTTCATTTTTAATTTTATGTATGATACTGATGTTTTTAACCTTGCCAAAACTCATGGTCTTGTGGTGGGCGATAAAGATCATAACGCGTTATTGCTTAATGAAATCAGAGGTTAGGAAACGGAGAGAGAAACCATAACTTCGAACCTAGAGCCCAACCTTACAAGTCCTAAACAGTTATTAATGAATATCCTTCCATGGAATGTTGGAGGTTTGGGGGGATGAGGCAAGATGGTTAGGCATGTATCAATACATACAAAGCATATATTATTGGCCTTCAAGAAACCAAACTCATGTACGTGACTAGATTTAGACACCTCAGTGGAAAATGGGATCAAAGACTAGAGAATATGTCTCTCTAACAGGGCATCGAGAGGCATCACTATTAGTTTTAACCTTGATATATTCACATGCTTAGATGAATTCCATGGGGGATTCTCACTATCGGTTTTGATCCTGTGTCAGGCTGATAACTGGACTCAATCAATGATAGTAGTTTACGGCCCAAATTTCTTGGCCTCCAGAGCCGCATTTTGGACAAAACTTCACTATATCCAAATGCACTGGCATTCTCCTTGTCTAGTAGGAGAGTATTTAACATTATGAGGTTCACTTTTGAATATTGTGGTAGAGAGCGATGCTGAAGGTGGAGTTCAATCAGGTTATCACTGATCTGGAACTCGTTGATATCCTAATGTCTCTCTAACAGGGCATCAAGAGGCATCACTATTGGTTTTAACCGTGATATATTCACATGCTTAGATGAATTCCATAGGAAATTCTCATTATCGGTTCTGATCCTATGTCAGACTGATAACTGGACTCAATCATTGATAACAGTTTACAGCCCAAATATCTTGGCCTCCACAACTGCATTTTGGATAGAAATCCACTATATCCAAATGCCTTGGCATTCTCCGTGTATAGTGGGAGAGGACTTTAACATTATGAGGTTCACTTTTGAACATCGTGGTAGAGAGCGATGCTAAAGTTGGAGTTCAATCTGGTTATCACTGATCTGGAACTGGTTGATATCCTAATTACAGATATGGTTTTTACCTTGTCCAATATGCAAGTGTCCCTTATTATGACGTGGCTAGATAGAGTGCTAGTCTCGTTGGACTGGGAGGCAAAATTTCCTTTAGCAAGTTCCAAATCCCTGCCAAGACCAACATCTGATTATGTCCCCATAATTCTATCCTCTGGAGAGCGGAATGCTAGGAAGCCAAGGAAGTTCAGATTTGAGAAAGCTTGGCTTGAAATTCAGGGATTCCATCATCAGGTGATGGAAAGTTGGGCACTTCCAACTCGGGGAAATGAGGCGGCTGCAGTATGGTGTGAAAAAATCTGTAGGCTCCGAGCCATACTTAGGAAATGGAATCGTACGATGTTCGCGACTATATGGCAAGACAAAGAATTCGTTCTGGAAAGTATTGATGAACTGGAAAAGATGGAGGAGACTAGGGACCTCATGTAAGCAAAACAAAACTGGCTACTAAGTCTTAGGGAGGACATAGCCCAGTTGTGCAAGCTAGAAGACTCAAATGGCAACAGAGATCTAGAATTTCGCGGCTCAAAGAGGAAGATGCGAATACTGCCTTCTTCCATTGTGTTGCTAGCGGACGCCAGAGATCCATCCTTACCTTTTCAATTCAAACGGAGGTCGGGGTTATCCAAGATGAGAGAAATATCAAACAGGCTTTCCAAACCCACTACAAAAAGCTTACCCCCACCACAGCTTGTTTACATGATTAGGGTGTAGATTGTGAAACCATTGATTGGAAGGTTTTAGTTGGTATTAGTATGTATTCTTGTTTATTTGATAGATATTTAATTATTTGTGTGAAGTTACTAATCATTTTTTTGAGAATATATATTTTGAAAGAAGATTTGAGGAGATAATTCATACGATGATTTCTAATTAATTGTTGGCCAACGTCCCCGATTTTATGTACCCAGGTTCGGGATATTACATAGATCCACACAGAGTTGATATGTAAAATTAGGATAAAATCCTTCATTTATATAAATTTACATGTCCAATCCATACCCTCTCATTTTAGTTTAACCACTTATACAAAATTATATATTAGCAACAAAAAAAACTTATTCAAAATAATACCCCATAATTCGGATAGCATCCAAATTCTTAAAGTCAATCAACCATTTTTATCATGTATGTCCAATTTTACATGTTTGTCCCTCTTTTCATACCAAATTAACATGAGACCTATATTTTGTCCATACCCTAAGATCACATAATATTGTTTTTAGGCCCAAAATAATTAAGTTAAAGGTATGTGGTGTTACAGATATAATGGGGGTTTTTTGTGAGAAGATGAGCAAATGAATCACAAGATCAGCATTGCCGAAGATTAGAGGTGAAAGGGGATGCGGAATCGGAAGAAATATGGAGATTGGGGGGAAGTGTGAATTTTATCAAAGGAACATGTGGTAGTTTAGGCATAAGATACAAAGAAGGAATACTATATTCATAATTATACAAAATTAATACAGCTAAGAGTATTCTATGAGCTTTTAGAAAGTTTTCAAATACTCAGGGGCTAAAAGAGTTGTCACACCCCGCTTCCCAAAATACGGGAATACGAGCACGTAACGAAGGCCCAACGAATGATGTAAACATCATCCATAAGCTGTACCAGTCTAACTCAATAATACGAATAACAATCACAACCACGCAAGAGAATATATTCACATAAACGAAGAACAACTTTAATAATAAATGAAATAATTCAAAATATAATATCCAACATTTGGGATAAAACAAACTCCGGGTAATGAAAGCCCAAAACAAAGTACAATATCAATAACAATGTTCAAGGAAAAAATAGCATAAAAGTTAATTCAAGCAGTCTATTCTTGGGCTCCATTCTCTAAAATCGTTGCTCGCCAAGTCCTTCCCCTTCGGTACCATAAACTCGTGATCTAAAAATCGAAAAAATAATATCCTTAGAACAAGTCACGGACAGCAAGTAGTGGAAAACAGAGAACAATAAAAAGCACAGTATATCAAGAATGAAGGACTGGATCAAAGTCAAGAACAAAGACAATGATTGGCAAAAATGTCAAGGGTCATTATTCAATTATGCAATAATCACTAGTTACAATTCATGATCAATAACGATGTGAATAAATGAGATCAAGCATGCAATGTCGATTTAGGGTTGTTATTCATTTTATTAACCTATCTAATGCACGTAGTACTGTATCCCATACCACATGTTCAGTGCATGCAAACAAGTGAACATTTTAGACTGTGATGGTGAACTCAACAGGTCGTGCACTTGGATAACACGATAACTAACATGATAACAAGATTTCATGATAACATGATTAACACGCGATTCTCCACCTTCCACGACAATAAACATGTAAACACGAAGGGCCCTATCGAGTACGGTCCGATTGTTCACTAACAAGTCATCCCATAATACCCCGGCTTGTTAATATTTTATTTCATCCTATGTGAACATGCAAGAAGATTTCAAGGTTGTATATTGCAAGGTGTGACTAATTCTACTCATTACATGCAAGGAAAGAAGCATTTATACTAAATCAATGCAAATTATACAATCTGGACAACAGGACGTTACTGTACAAAAACAAGCATCCCCATTGCGACGGGAAGGAAAATATTGATCCGTCAGAAGTTCTAGGAAATAGACTCTTTGTCGGTTCCAGCGAATATACACACAACATATAAATATCACAGAAACTAGGTTCAAATTCTCATTTACAGATTTTATGTTCAGACAGAAACTTAGAGTCATCTTCACAGGTACATATCGGGTCTGAATTCTCATCAAATAATTCCACAAAAATTCAGGTTGATTCCTACGCATGTCTACTCTTAGTCAAATTAATTTACCATTTTAATTTTATTTTTAACATGTTCTTTTTATTAATTAATCAGGGTGATACACATATAATTGTGAATCTGGAAATCCAGACCTAGCAGTATTAAAAGTCAGATATCTAGCAGATTATATATCGGAATTCAATTCCGTCGAATGTTCTGGAAAGTAAACACATGGATTACAATTCATATTTACAAAGTTCATTTAAATTACTACAGCAACAAGTTTGAAAGCTTAATGCAAAAAGAGGCAGTCAGCGGGCCAAAAAATAATCTAACATGAATTGGTAATAATTTTATCACACAAGCATATAATAACATGGTAATTAATTAACAAAAGTTCTGTTTAGTTATTAGCATGAGATTTCAACATTAACGAGACACTTTTACAATCATGGAAATTCATTCATGAAATCATATCCAATCGGGAACATCTCAATCATCAATAATTCTATAGCATGGATCTAATTGTTTTCATGTACAATGTACATATGCAATGTGCCATAGGGACTAGGGTTCGAGTCAAAGATAATGGCATGAAAAGAGATTTATCACTTGGCTTCGCCGATGAATCCGTGAAAAACTCTTGAACAAAAAAACAAATACATATATATATATTTTGAATTAAGAGCTACTTGCGGGAATCAAAGAAAACTATTGAACGCGAATAATAATAGGGTTTAAGAAGACTTGCCTTTATATGATTAGTCCGAAAATAATGGAATAACGGGATTAGGATCCCGACGACGACACATGAAACTCACGTACAATGCACGTATCCGCAAAATCACGTGCACACTACGTGTAAGCAATCACAGCAGCAACTCAGTAAATCCCCCAAAACAGCAAACAGCGGGTGTCACACCCCGCTTCACAAAGGAATACGAAATATGAGTACATGACAAAGCCCAGCGAATGATTTTTATCATTCATAAGCTGTAGGATCGACTTTGCATCATAACACGAAATATAGCAAAATATATTCAACCATGCATGCATGAATAATTTATTAATCTACAGAAAACATTTGAAACAATATAAATATCCCAAATAAATTCAAGATCTGGATCAAAAGTAAAAACTGCTGGCCTACAAGCCCGTTACAAGTTTCAAGTGGCAACAAAAATTAAATAACTCAAATATAAAATAATTAAAGCAAGTTATCCCAAGTGAAACCTAGAACGTTTGCTCACCAACTCCAGCAGGCAATTGGTCTCCAAAACCTGTATATCATGCAGAAAAAAAAATGGAGAAACAAAGACAGACGCCCTTAGTGCAAGTTACGGGCCGCAAGTAGTACAAGCAAGGGTATGAAAATAAATGCAAGAAAATATAAAACAAGATTTGGAATCAAGAGTATACAACATGGTATGGCAGGAATGCAACAAGTTGTGAAATTCAAGATACTAGCTAGCAAGTGAAACAAGTCAAGTAACAGGATCGGGTAACAAATACAAGTGGCAGGAACAAGTAACAAGTGAGCATGCAGTTGTATCAAGCATCAAGTAACAAGTATCATGTAACAAGTATTAAGTAACAAGTATCAAGTAAGGTATCAAGTGTGCACAAGTAACAAGTTATTCTTAAGTCTATTGTTTAATCTTATCAAGGTAGCACTTCATGCGTCCCATTTATTTACAACATGGTTGCTACTTACAAACAAGTTACATTTAGGCCTAGTAGTGAATTTTATAGAGCGATGTACTCAGGAATCAAGTATCAAGCAAGCATGTTCATGAATCGGGTAATCATATAACTAGTTCATGAGTCAAGTAATAACATGACAAGTCATGAATCAAATAATAATATACTAGTCCATGAATCAAGTGTTAATATAACCAGTCCATGAATCGAATAATAATATATTAGTTCATGAATCAATAGTAACAAGTTCATGAATCGAATAATAATATAACTAGTTCATGAAACAATTATCAAGGGGGAATCACGGGCCCCCTTCTGAGTACACTTACCTAAATTGTCCACTACTATGATCCTTCCCTTAAACACTGACTTGTTATTTATTATTATTATCAAGATAAGCATGAAGGTGTGTGAAACAGGGCAAGTAAACATGGTCAAGAACAGGGAACAAGTTTAGGCTAGGTAGAAAGCATATTCGAGTATCAAACAAATTAAAATTATCCTGAACGACGAGAATTCCAATCCTGGACAGCATGATGTTGTGGCACCAAAAGTGAGATTCCCGTTGCTACAGAAATGCAAATCTAGATCCGTCAGAAAATCTAGAAACTAGACTCTTATCTGAATCTAGCGCATATAAATAAGATGCATGAAAGTTTTAGCATCATGTGTCAAAATAGCAAACTACACAGAATTCGTGTTTAGTCAGAATTTGTAAAATTGTGTTTATAAATATGAAACAGGTCTGAAACTTCATTAATTAGTTTCAGAAAAATTTTGGAAGGTCCTCTAGTGTGTCTAGTATCAGCATGCAAAATTTCAAGTCATTATCTTACAGGTAGCATAGTTAATTTAATTGTAAAACAAAGTGACGCAGCAAATTCATGAATCTGAAATTTCAGACACAGCGGTACTAAAACAGTGATAATTCACAAACCATAACTCGGAATTCAATTCCGTCAAAAGGGTAATAAACTAGACATCTGGGGCTGAATTTCATGTTTATAAATTAAGTCCATATTCTGATGTTTTCAGGGTCGAAACGGCAAGCAAAAACAAGAACAGCAACATAATGGTTTCTTTTATATAAAAAGTGACATGATTAATAACTATTATGAGTCTAAATTAATGTGTGATACAAATTAGGTTGTAATAGATATCAAATCAGCAAGTCACATTTATTTCTTAACTCAAAAGAAAGTAAAATCACAACATACATCTACAAGTCAAGGTGCTTCTTAATTTCGTGTATTCAAATAATTAGATGATAAAATAGATCCAACAAGTTGTGAAATGAATATATCAACGAAAAATTGTGACTATTATGATCATGGAATTGATAAGGACCGCAATAAGTAAAATGAGATCTTCAAATGATAAGCCAAAGGGGAGTCACAAATACAATCTATTTGCGATATTTTCAAATAAAAGCTTGTACTAGAACAACGAATTGTACAAGAGGATACTTGCCTTGATTGGATGAGGACGTCAATCGACGATCGAGATCGGATGGATCGGATTGACACGAATCTTGATGACAATTAAGATCAAGATGATCAACGGCTGAGATCGCTCTGATGAAGATGATCACGATCGGATCGGACGGCGGAGATCAAAAGATTAGGAGATTAAAGATCACAATCACGATGGGGATCGGGCAGTCCTGATCTGATGGTGATGGTGATGGTGATAGTGATGATCAGGGATCAGACGGATCTTTTCTGATTTGATTGATCTGATCTCAATTAAGAGGAGATCAAGGTGATGATCATGATCGGGAGGAAATTGAGCAGCTGAGATTCAAAGCCATAACAAAATTAGAGCAGGGGGGAAAGTGCTCTGCAACTTCGACTCGATGGCGGCAGGGCTTCGGCAACGGTGATCGGCACAGGGGAACAGGGTGGCAATGGAAGGAGGCTGGGGAGTGGAGATTGTTAGGGTTATATACTGAAAGCATCACTTTTGTATTAACTTTATTTCCTTATTTTTTTTAGTAAGAATCATATGGGCATATGTTTGCATATTGTGTTTATTATAATATTAATGCAAGTATCTGATATTCTATAAGGTTGATAATATGGTGTGAGGTGACACACAGAAGATCATATTATCAGTTCCCTATGGAATATATAAATAGTTCACAACCTAGACGGACTTGGATAATCCATTGGAAAGGTTGTAGTGTAATCTGGTATTAGTCTATCTTGACTATAAGTTTACACTAGTACACTTTGTGTGTATTGAACAGGACCACTTGAGGTTGTTCTCTTTGTACTGACTATAAAAGAGAACAAATACCTCTGTTATTATGGATGCTTATACTCTTAATCCAGATATAATAACAGACATGTATATGCAGTGTGCATTACTTTGACTCATAAAAGAGTGAGATTCATTATGGATCAACAACCTCTATGAATTGGGTAATAGCATTGTATGTATGATGGGCTGTTGATTGTAAAAGGAATCCATGTCCCGATACGTCGGGTTGATGATGTCCCCTTAAGGAGCTCATAAGGATTGTCATGTAAACCCTGCAGGTGGATTACATCCGACATGACAAATAAAGTTGAGTGGTACTACTTAAGGATAAAAGATGTTGATCAATGTAGTTGTCAGTAACTTAATTTGATCGACGGACATTCGATATCTTAACATGGGGAGCTCAACGAGCATATAATAAAAGGAGCGCATAAATATAATTTGGGATTAGGAAGGTAGTGCAACAATAGCTCCTTAGTGGACCGAGCTATTGTTAATGGGCCTGGGTTGTGTGTTCGGGCTGAACACGGGATACCCAGATTCGTTAGGAGACCTAACCCTAATTTCTCCTCATGGTCCCTACCGTAGCCTTATATATATCCTCTATTTCTCTGGTCGTCATTGATCATCTGAAATATAAGATTTTTTCTCTAAATTCGTGATTCACGTAAGGAGAGAAAGAGAGGTCAGCCAAGGAGAAGAAAGGTTGGGAGATCGTCGCCCACACGACGTCCAACCCGAGGAAGGAATACGTGCAGAAGATCTTGGGGTCGCTGTCGTCTTCTTCTCATCGCAGGTATAATTCGTGAACCCTAGATTCCGCTATATAGGGTTAGATCACGTATTTAATCTGTTAATCTTTTATGATCGATACGCACACCAATCCGTAGTCCTGGGAATCATCTCAGTTCCATCAGAGATGACAAAGTTGATGGGTTCACAAGGGTGCGGGGACCTAACAACAGGGGTGTCGAGGAGGGGAGGAAACAGGGATAATGGGTACGATGCTGAGGTCGAAGGGCGGTGATGAGGTGCTCAGGGACGGCGATGGGAGACGAAGAGGCGGGAGGTAGGGGATGATGAATAGTATAGGCGGTTGTGTGAGTGGGGGTTAAACAGTGCAGCTAGGGTTGGGGGGTAATTAGGGTTAAGGTAAATTAGGTTAGGGTATTATATTGTACAGTTGCGGGTTTGGGTTATTGGGTAGATGATCCAACAGGAGAATGGGTAATGGGTTTTGGGTTATAAATCAGTTAATAGGTTTAAATCCAATAGGGGAAAAATAATAAGCATTATAGGGGTTTATAAAATATACTTATACATTAAGTCAAATAATGAATACGTATAAAATAGAGTATGTTCGGCTAAAAGTAAAATAACAATATTAATAATATTAACAATAAAAATAATGAAACTGCAAAATAATAATACTAACAAAATAATATGGTAATAATAATAATTGTAAAAATATTAATAATAATACTGATAACAATAATAATAAAAATGATAATAATAACAATAATAATAATAATGATATACATATCAAAATAGGATTTGAGATAAACAAGTTTATTAAAATCTAAATAGTAATAAAATAAAATATAAATAATCGATCACTTAGAAATAGAAAAATAAAGTTAGAATATACTATTATTCGAAATAAATATAATTTTCGGTTCGAAAAGATTTTAATAGAAGGTCTAAATCGAGTTTAAAACAATAACGAATTTATAACTAATCAAAGTACAAAAAAATATTCAAAAAATATGTATTTACGGAAACATGGGTTACAATCCTACCCACCTTACAACAAAATTTCGTCCTCGAAATTTGCTTAGGCGGTACATAGGACAAAGCAAAAGAAACAAACTTGTGGGGTAACAAAACAGAGAATTAGAGAGAAAGAACAAAATGGTGGAAACACCAGAATAAGAAGAAAGTGAATAAGAATGATGTCAAATGGAATGCATGAAAGAGAATAAATAGTATCAAAAGGAAAGAATCAACACAAGATAACAAAGCAAGATAGGGAGTAGCAGAACTGGAATTAAAGAGAGAATGAACATGGAAGAATTGAATCAAATAATCAGTCAACGGATGAGGATGAATGCAAAAAATGGAGTGTAACCCCTATTTTTCTATTTTGGATTTTTATTTTTATTTTTATTTTTTTTCTTGATTATTGTATCTGGATTCCTTTTAATAATAAATTTTCGCTATTATTGGGTTCTTTTATCCCCTTTTGATCATTCCGTACTCTTTTCTTCTATTTTTGGCTCATTGCAAATTTTACGCTTCATGTTTTGAGTTTGAATTGTTCCGCTATATGTTCATCCCATTGATTTCTACTTGTTCATCTCTTTTTGGAGCCTAAACATGTACCCAAAATCCCAAATCTTTAATCCCCTATAAATACTCTATTATTAAAACCTTAATTTAATAACCCCCTCTCTCTTCCGCCGCTACGTTCTCTCTCCTCACCCCAACTCTCATCTCCTCTCTGTTTTCATCTTCAAAACCCAAACACCACCCGGTTCTCCGATCCCGTCTCCGACCACCACCTCGACCTCAGCACCCTAGCCCTCCACCGTCGCCCTTGCTCTACTCTCACCACCCATCCCGTCGCCTTCGTCCAAACCCATCACCATCCATCGAACCCACCAATGCCGCTCATCCAGTCGCCGCTATCCACCTCGTCAACCACCTCGATCCGTCTCCGTTGTCCCCTGCATCCACCGCAGAACCCCCTCGCTCTCATCGTCGTCGTCCTGAGCCCCGAACACCCCCACCGTCTCCTCCTCAGTTTTTTCAAGAAACAAAGCACGCCAAGCCCATCGCTGCGTCGCTCCTCGACTGTAGCGCCGCCTTCAGTGTTCCGCCGTCGCCACCTTGCTCTCGCCGCTGTGTCAATTCCCGACTGCGAGCGCCTTCTATCACCGTTCCCCCTCCCGCCGTCTCCTCTCTCTCTCTCTCGCAGTTGAGAAGGAGGGGAGAGTTTGCTGTTTGTTGTTTGTGTAGAAGGGGAATCTTGATTTGATGTTTGCTGTTTTGTGTGGAGGAGAAGGGTATTTGTCACGCCCTGCTTTCCAAAAGAGAATACGGAATATGGATACGTGACTAAGCCCAGCGAATGGTTTTCATCATCCAAAAGCTGTTCAGAACTTTACAACATCTCACAGAAATAATCAAAGTCGGAAGCAAGAGGAATCAACCATATATGCATAATAAAATCAAATATACCAACAGAAATTTACTTGAAACCAAAATATAATAATATCAAATAAATCAGATCTGAACAAGTTAATATCCTGGGTCACATTGCCCAAATACAAATAAATCCAAGTATCAAATACAATTGTTCAAATAAGCAACAGAAATAATAATAAAACTCCAGCACTAATATCCCATATCACCAACTCCATCTGGCAGCTGCTTACCCTGGTCTGCAATTACATAACTTGCAGGAACAGAAAAAAAATAAACTCCCGTCAATGCAAGTTACGGACTGCTTGTAGTGCAAGATACAAGTACAAGGAATAAATAAACAGATATAAAATAATAGCAAAAACGAACATATCATGGTATAGGCATATCAACGAAATAGAATATCTAACATGATTTAGGAAAACAGAATCAAATATCATGGTATACTAACAAGTAAAAGTAACATGGGTCAAGTGTCAACAGTATGCAGATGGTATACGGATAACAGTATCAGGTAACAGACAGACAGTAAAAGATAATAGTGTCCAGTAGTACGTAACAGATAACAGTTAACAGATGTCAGTTCTTACAGTCTTGTGTTTATTACTAACTAGGTAGCACTTCATGCGCCCCAGGTTTTTATCACATGGTTACTACATTCAAACAGTTTCGATTAGATTTCGTAGGGGATCATATAGGGCCATGTACTCAGGTATCAGTTATCAGACAGTAGTCAGACAGTAAGAACCTATTGGTCCTCCTCCGAGTACACCTTCCTATAGGGAAGTGTGCAATCAGGTAATCAATATAACAGTATCGTATCACATAACAGATGCTCAGTATGGGAACATGGGCCCCCTTCCAAGTACACATTTCTATAATTTCCCACTACTAGATCTTTCCCTTAACCCCGGCTTGATTATTTATTATTATTATTATCAGATAGGCATGTATGTGTCATAAACAGAGCAAGAATAACATGGTATAAGCAGGTAACAGGTTCAGGGTGAAAGATAAACATGTACAGGTGAAAGATAACTCAGAAAAGAATAGAACAACGAAAACTCTAGCTCAAGACAGCAAGATAGTACTGCACTAAAACTGAGATTCCCGTTGCTAAAAAAGGCAAATCTAGATCCGTCAAAGAATCTGGAAAATAGACTCCCCGCCGAATCCGGCAAATATATATAAGTCATATGGTATTTCACAACAACAGGTCTCAAAACAGAATTGAATCCATAAAATGTGTTAAGTCAGAAATCAGTATTTTGTATTCACAGTCAGGAAAACAGTAGGAAAACCCATTAATTAAATCCACAAAAAATATGGGGTATTCCCCTATAGGTGCAGCATCAGAATATAAAGTTTAATAATTTTTCAGTATAAATAGTTTAATTAACAAAAATCAGAAAACATCAAGATGTAGTAGTTTTGTAAATCTGGAATCATAAACAATGCAGTACGAAAATGGCAATATCTTAAAAACCATAAATCGAAATCCAAATCCGTCAATAGGGTGATAAAATAAACACATTAGGCTAACTTTCATATTCACAAATATATTACAAACAGTAAGTATAATTAGGTCGAAAATCAGGTTCTTTACTGAATAGTATGAAAATTCTGCATGTATAGTGATTGTTTGGAAACATAGAACGGTTTGTAAAACTCATCAAATAAATTCTTAAGAATTCAAGATTAATCCCAATCAAATATAGTTGTATTGTGTAAAATATTGGATCAAAATAATACTTTTAACATCATGATAAAAATAGATTACTCTTCAGAATTCATAGAAAACAAAATCTGGAATCTCTTTACACCTCTGTAGTAAAATAGACATAACTCACAATCCATAAATCTAAACTGAGATCCATCAAAAGGGTTGAAAAATAGACAGAATTCTCTACAAATCATGTTCACAAAATATTTTTATATAATGATCTTAATAGGGTCTAAAATACTGATCAAAAGCAAAGTAACAGAAAAATACAGAATATGTCCCTCATACACAAATAGACATAGATCATACGAAATTTATCCAAATCAACCCAAACATGAAATATAGTGTACTAGATGTTTAACCAATATGGTATAGGGTATTTTACAAGTATTCGAAAAGTATATCACGAAAAATACATCAAGCACAGATATCTCAAAGTAGCATGAACATATACATCAAAAGTGGTCAACCCTAGGTTGTTTCATGTCATATATGTCGTGAGGCAACTATGGTCAAATCATCACAATAGAGACAATAAATAACAGAGAATTCACACACAAACTGTCTCTAGAACGCAACTACACTACAGGTGGTATTTAGTACTTGTATTTGCAAAGGAATTTAAAACAAGATACTTGCCAGAAGGATGACGACGAAAACGGCACAAAAGCAAGAATAACAAGAACGGATTTCCGGGCAACGATCTCAATGAACAAACAAAATACACGAACCACGATGAACACACGAACGAACAAAACTCAACGAACACACTAGCGATCGAACTCGCGAATGCAAAACGAGCACGCGAACACAACCGAACAACAACTCAACCACGCACACTCCGCAACCGAGAGTGAACCACACTGATGCACGATGGTAGCGGACCGGTAGGGGGTTGCTGTCGCTGCGTCGGAGAGAACCAATGGCGCCAAGAGGGGGTCGCCTGATCCTGAGCGTCGGATGGAGCAGCTGCCGCAGTTTCTCGGGATGGCACAGGGAACAGAGGTCGGGAGAGGGTAGGAGGTGCAAGAGGTCGCACTGCGATAGACTGGGGAAAAGACATAGGGGATGGGTTGAAGAAGTGGATATGGTCAGGAGTAAGGGATGAGGGCAGTAGGGTTTTCCTTTGAAGATGAATAGGCAGGCGGCTAGGGTGACGGGTAATGCACAAGGAAAGGAACAGTAGTATAAATAGGTGGGGTTTTAGGGTGTTGCACAGGTCGGGTTGGGTTTTAGTGGGTTTCAGGTTGTGTAGTTTAGGGTATAGGATAGTTAGGCTGAGTATAGGGTATTGGATTAATAAATGGGTCTTAGTATTAGCTTTAAAAAAAGGATTTGGGTTTTAATGGGTATAAGTTAATAGGTGTAGATAGGTGTAGATATTAACAGGGTGTTAAGCATATGGGTTTAGGGTTCAATAGAAACCAAAAAGAAATGAGATGGACACCAAATGGATAAATGAAATAGGGCATGAACAAATAGAATAAAGAGGATCAAAAATAATAGCACGATCCAACAGAGACGAAATAATGGCGGACAAATGAATCAAGATCCCAAATAAAAGATGATAAAACAATAAAATGAATATATTGAAAACAAAAGATCCAATATACGGTCCAGGAAAAAGATACAAAGAGAGAAATACGCCAAAAAGAAAAATACACTCAAAAAAATACACAAAATGAGAAAACAGGGGTTACAAATCCTACCCACCTAACAAGAAGAATTTCGTCCTCGAAATTTCAACAAGAAGGTACATAGGGTAACCCCAAAAGAAAACAAAGAACAAAACAAAAACTACTCAAACGGATGAGGAAACTTTTGCTGAATCTCCTCCTCCAGCTCCCAAGTCGACTCACCGGGCGAGTAAGGATTCCAAGAAACACGAACCAACTTGATGACCTTGTTCTTAAGCACTTTCTCCCGCCGATCCACAATAGCTACTGGCGGAATCTCACAAGTCAAATCCGGCCGAATGGTCAACTCAGAATAGTCAATCACGTGGCTCTCATCTCGGATATATCTCCTGAATTGTGAGACATGGAAAACATTGTGCACTCCTGATAAAGTTGGCAGCAATGCAAGACGATAGGTCACCTTGCCTACTTGCCCCACAATATCAAACGGTCGAATAAACCTAGGGCTAAGCTTGCCCCCACCACCAAACCGAATGACACCGCGCCAGGGCGATACCTTTAGGAAAACATGGTCACCAACCTCAAACTCCAAAGCTCTTTGATGGACGTCAGCCCATCGCCTCTGCCTATCCTGAGCTGCTTGCAAGTGCTTCCTGATCTGAGTCACAGCATCAACTGCCCTGGTGATCAACTCCGGACCCAACAACTTTTTCTCACCAATGTCATCCCAGCACACTGGTGATCTGCACTTCCACCTATAAAGTGCCTCGAACAGGTGCAGCTTTAATACTGTTCTGAAAGCTATTATTGTACGAGAAATCTACGAGATGCAAATGGTCCTCCCATGATCCACAGAACTGCAACATATCCTCAAGAATCTGGATGGTCCTCTCTGACTGTCCATTAGTGTGGGGATGAAAAGCTATACTGTACTTTAATTTACTCCCAAAACTGCTCTGAAGATTCTCCCAGAACTGAGATCTGAATCTTGTATCCCGGTCAGGATACGATACTAGCTAGAACCCCATGAAGTCTGACAATCTCTTGCATGTACTTCTCAGTTAGGCTCTCAGTGGACTGCCCGACACGAAAGGGAATGAAGTGAGCACTCTTCGTCAAACGGTCGACAATCACCCAAATGGCATTATGACCCTTAGGACTCCTCGGCAAAGCGGTCACAAAATCCATAGTGATATGCTCCCACTTCCACTCCGGAATGGGAAGCGGTTGAAGAAGTCCGACGGTCCTCTGATGCTCTTCCTTAACCTGCTGGCAGATCAAACACTGAGATACAAACCGAGCCATAGCCCTCTTCATACCATGCCACCAGAAATGAAACCTCAAATCCCGATACATCTTAGTACTGTCAGGATGGATAGAATACAATGACTAGCGGGCTTCCTCAAGCAACCTCTGACGAACTTCACCCTTCGAGACACATAACTTGGACCCAAAGTGAAGCGATTCATCAGCATGAATAACCATATCTGTTCTGGAACCAGACTCAACTTCAGCTCGAAAACCCTGCAACTGCACATCACCAGCTTGCGCCTCTTTGATCTGATCAACAAGAGACGACTGAAGCTGGATCACCAAAAACTCTGATCAGAACTCGGCAACAAAACATCCAACTCCAACCTCCGCATCTGCTCAATCAAATCCCTCTGCTAAGTAGGAAACATAGCTGTCGGTCTCCTGCTCAAAGCATCTGGCACCAAGTTTACTTTACCAGGATGGTATTACAAATTGATGTCATAATCGGCCATAAGTTCCAACCAACGCCTTTGCCTCATGTTTAACTCCTTCTAGGTAAAGACGTACTTGAGACTTCTGTGGTCTGTAAAGATCTCCACTCGATCCCCAAGTAGATAATGTCTCTATAGATTCAAAGCATAGATCACTGCTGCTAACTCCAAGTCATGAGTCAGATAGTTCTTCTCATGCAACCTCAACTGACTCGATGCATAAGCAACGACTCGGCTCTTCTGCATCAGAAATGCTCCAAGACCCTTACCAAAAGCATCACGGTGAATTACAGATCTGCCTGAACTATCTGGAATAGTCAACACAGGCGCTGACGTCAACCTGCTCTTCAACTCAGCAAAAGCCTCACTGCAAGCCTGAGACCAACAAAACTTCTTATCATTCCCAGTCAGCTTAGTCAATAGTCCCGCTATCTTCGAAAATCTTAGACGAATTTCTGATAATAGCCAGCTAGACCAAGAAAACTCCGCACCTTTGAAACTGACTTGGGAACAGGTCATTCCTTCACAGCTTCAACCTTCGAAGGATCCACAGAAATACCATCGCCCGAGATAATGTGCCCCAAGAAAGAAACCCTATCAAGCCAGAACTCGCACTTGCTGAGTTTCCCTTAGAGCTGATTCTCTCTCAAAGTTTGCAGAACCACTCAAAGATGCTCAGCATGATCTTCCCGATTCTGAGAATACACCAAAATATCATCAATGAAGACCACCACAAATCTATCCAAGAACTGGGAAAAGACCCAGTTCATAAGACTCATGAATACAGCAGGCGTGTTCGTGACCTCGAACTGCATCACAAGATACTCATAGTGCCCATATCTGGTCCTGAATGCAGTCTTCTGTATATCATTCGCCCTCATCCTGACCTGATGATACCCAGAACGAAGATCCAACTTCGAGAAAATAGCAGCTCCACCCAACTAAACAAATAAATCATTGATCCTGGGTAACGGATACTGGTTCTTTACAGTAACACTATTTAGTTCCCGATAATCCACTCACAGTCGACGAATACTATCCTTCTTGTTGACAAAACAGACTGGAGCACCCCAAGGTGACACACTGGGTCTGATGAACCCCAAATCAAGTGACTTCTGAATCTGCACCTTAAGCTCTGCTAACTCAACCGGTGTCATCCTGTAGGGTCTCTTCGATATAGGCATCGTACCCGGCTGAACTTCAATACTCCACATCCCTATCAGGGGGTAAGCTAGGCAACTCCTCTAGAAAAACATCCAGGAAATCCCGCACTACTAGAGGCGCAACCTCACAGTCTGAATGCAGTTCCATCGCACAAACCTCTTGATCAACTGCAATTTGGCCAAGGAACATCCCCCTGACATGGAACTCAAACTCTGTGCGATATGGAATTCTGAACACAACTTTTCTGGCATGGAAATCAATAATGGCGTGGGATTCACCCAACCAATACATACCAAGAATAACATCGAATCCTGAATTCCCAATTACAATCAGATTGGCCTTGAAATCTGTGCTACCAATAATCACGGGACACTACCTAAACTCCCGAGAACAAATGACAACTCCACCACCTATCATAATGTTCCAAGCCTCTGACATGCTGCTGCACTCTGACTGATGGCGAGCCACAAATCGAGAGGAGACAAAAGAATGGGTTGCCCCGGAATCAAAAAGAACATGAGCAGGGAAAGAGCAAACAAGGATGATACCTAAGATGGAATCAAAGACAAGAAAACAAGGAATGGTTGAACAGGGGTGAGGAAAACACGATGCAGAAGAAAATAAAGCAAGACAAAAAGAATGATGAAAAAAGAGGAACAACAAAACAACAAAGCAAAGATACCTGCAACAACACCTTCAGCTGATTCTGCATCTATAGCAGTCAGGTTGAAAGCCTGACCTCTCCTCATAACAGCGGTCCTCTGACCGACAATCTGGCGCTGAGAAGGAAGCGGTGGCCTAACAGGATCACGAGCTGGAGCCACCTGCTGAATAGGACCCCTGACTGGAAGAGCCAATTGCTGCTGTGACTGCAGACAATCCCACACAGAATGATCAGCGGCGCCACACCTAAAGCACCGACGGTTGATGCGCCAACAGTTCTTGCTATCATGCCCAGACATCTGGCAGAAGTCACAAAAACCACCCCTCTGAGAACCAGCAGAAGAGTAAGGAGTTGCCCTGATAGGACGGGCGAGAACATGCCTCCGAACTGGCCCACCAGAAGGCCTAGCATCCACAGACTGCGGAACAGTCCACTGGGAAGGAGCCAATCCACCACGAGCCTGCTCCTGAGCTCGAGCTGCCTCAAGAGCTTCTGCATAAGTGCACAAGTGAAGGGAGACAAGCTGCACCATAATCTCTCGCTCAAGCCCCATTATGAATCTACAAGCCCTGTCCTCTTCGTTTGCCACAAGAACGGCAGTGAAGCAGCTAAGTCTTGTAAATTCAGCTGCATACTCGTCCACAGACCTAGAGCCATGTTTCAAGAAAGTTTCATGTTACAACATTGCATGAAAAATATGTAACAAAATTCCAATAATAGAAATAACGACCAACATGTTTCAGGGCTAGGAATTGTTGCTCCATCTCAACTCTAGTGTTGCCAGGAAAGAACTTCTCTAAGAAGCCCCTAGTGAAAGTGGCCCAAGTGATCGGACGTTCGAGCATTTCGGACTCGGACCTCCACCAAATATAAGCCAGATCCACCAGCTGGATGGCCACTACATCCACTCGATCTGCATCTACGACCCTAGCTGCCAAAAGCAGTTGTTTTGTCCGGATCAACCACTGTTCAGCCTCCAAATGCATCTCAGTGCCTGAAAACCTGTCGGGATGTAGCATCATGACGTCCGTGACTGTACCTGGACGGAGAGGAAGAGCTGTCTGCATAGGTACAGCGGGCGGCAGAACCCGAGCAACTTCAAAAGTAGCCGTCACCAAGTTATTGTGGTTCTGCTGCATATTGATCAAGTGCTCAAGCATAGTGGTAAAAGCCTCAATCCCAGGATGATTATCCTGGGGACAAGAACTAGAACCTCTACGAGCCATAGTCTGCACAAAACCAAAAATAATTAGCATCCAGATCAAAGTTGATAATAATTTATTTATGCATGCATGGTTAGTGAAATGTTGAGCCAATCCCAGTTCGAGCCAAGATTGTCTAATATATTAGGCAACTAATAAAATAGCCAAACCTGGGCTCTGATACCACTAAAAACCTTGTCAAGCCCCTTTTCCCAAAAGAGGATACAGAATACGGATACGTGACTAAGCCCAGTGAATGATTTTCATCATCCATAAGCTGTTTAGAATCTTTACAACATCTCACAGAAATAATCAGAGTGGGAAGAAAGAGAAATCAACCATATATGCATAATCGAATCAAATATACCAACAGAAATTTACTTGAAACCAAAATATAATAATTTCAAACAAATCAGATCTGAACAAGTTAATATCCTGGGTCACATTGCCCAAATACAAATAAATCCAAGTATCAAATACAATTTTTCAAATAAGAAATAGAAAATAATAATAAAACTCCAGCACTAATATCTCATATCACCAACTCCATCTGGCAGCTGATCACCCTGGTCTGCAATTACATAAATTGCAAGAAGAGGAAAAAGAAAACAAACTCCAGTCAATACAAGTTACGGGCTACTTGTAGTGCAGGATACAATTATAGAGAATAAATAAACAGATATAAAATAATAGCAGAAACGAACATAGCATGGTATAGGCATATCAACAGAATACAATATCTAACATGAATTAGGAAAACGGAATCAAATAGCATGGTATACTAACAGGTACAAGTAATATGTGTCAAGTGTCAATAGTATGCAGACGGGAATACGGATAATAGTATCAGGTAACAATCAGACAGTAATAGAAAACATTGTCCAGTAGCATGTAACAGATAACAGTTAACAGATGTCAGTTCTTACAGTCTTGTGTTTATTACTATCTAGGTAGCACTTCATGTGCCCCAGGTTTTTATCACATGGTTGCTACATTCAAACGATTTTGTTTAGATTTCGTAGGGGATCATATAGGGCTGTGTACTCAGGTATCAGTAATCAGATAGTAATCATACAGTAAGAACCTATTGGTCCTCCTCTGAGTACACCTTCCTATAGGAAAGTGTGCAGTCAGGTAATCAGTAACAGTAATCAGACAGTCAGAACCTATTGGTCCTCCTCTGAGTACACCTTCCAATAGGAAAGTGTGCAGTCAGGTAATCAGTATAACAGTATCGTATCACATAACAGATGCTCAGTATGAAAACACGAGCCCCCTTCCAAGTACACATTTCTATAATTTCCCACTACTAGATCTTTTCCTTAACCCCGGCTTGATTATTTATTATTATTATCAGACAGGCATGTATGTAACATAAACAGAGCAAGAATAACATGGTATAAGTAGGTAATAGGTTCAGGGTGAAAGATAAACATGTACAGGTGAAAGATAACTCATAAAAGAATAGAACAACGAAAACTCTAGTTTAGGACGGCAAGACAGTACTACACTAAAACTTCGATTCTCGTTGCTACAAAAATGAAAAACTAGATCCATCAAAGAATCTGGAAAATAGACTCTCGACTGAATCCAGAAAATATATATAAGTCATATGGTATTTCACAACAACAGGTCTCAAAACAGAATTGAATCCAGAAAACGTGTTTGGTTAGAAATCAGTATTTTGTATTCACAGTCAGGAAAAAAACATGAAAACTTATTAATTAAATCCACGAAAAATTCTGGGTACTCCCCTATAGGTGCAGCATCAGAATCTAAAGTTTCATAATTTTCCAATATAAATAGTTTAGTCAACAAAAATCAGAAAACATCAAGATGCAGTAGTTTTGTAAATCTGGAATTATAAACACTGCAGTACGAAAACAGCAATATCTCACAAACCATAAACCGAAATTCAAATCCGTCAAAGGGGTGAAAAAATAGACACAGTAGGCTAACTTACAAATTCACAAATAATTTACAAAAAGTAAGTAGAATTAGGTCGAAAATCAGGTTCTTTACTGAATAGTATGAAAATTCTGTATGTATAGTGATTGTTTTGAAACATAGAATGGTTTGTACAACTCATCAAATAAATCCATAAAAATTCAGGGTTAACCCAATCAGGTATAGTTGTATTGTGCAAAATATTGGATCAAAATAATACTTTTAACATCATGATAAAAATAGATTACTCTTTAGAATTCATCGAAAACAAAATCGGGAATCTCTTTACACCTCTGTAGTAAACAGATATAACTCATAATCCATAAATCGAAACTGAGATCCGTCAAAAGGGTTGGAAAATAGACAGAATTCTCTACAAATCATGTTTACAAAATATTTTCATATACAGACCTTAATAGGATCTAAAATACTGATCAATAGCAAAGTAACAGAAAAATACATAATTTGTCCCACATACACAAATCAACATAGATCTTACGAAATTTATCCAAATCAACTCAAGCATGAAATATAGTGTACTAGATGTCCAACCAACAAGGTATAGGGTATTTTACAAGTATTCGACAAGTATATCACGAATAACACATCAAGTACAGATATCTCAAAGTAGCATGAACATATACATCAAAAGTGGTCAACCCTAGGTTGTTTCATGTCATATATGTCGTGAGGCAACTATGGTCAAATCATCATAATAGAGACAATAGATAACAGAGAATTCACACACAAATTGTCTCTAGAACACAACTACACTACAGGCGATATTTAGTACTTGTATTTGCAAAGTAATTTAAAAGAAGTTACTTGCCTAAAGGATGATGACGAAAACGGCACAAAAGCAAGAATAACGGGAACGGATTCCCGGGCAACGATCTCAACTAACAAAAAAATTTCCACGAACCACGATGAACATACGAACGAACGAAACTCAACGAACACATGAACAAATGAACTCGCGAACCCAAAACGAGCACGCAAACACAACCGAACAACAACGCAACCACGCACACACCACAACTGAGAGCAGATGACACCGATGCACGACGGTGGCGGAGCGGCAAGGGGTTGCTGTTGCTGTGTCGAAGAGAACCAACGGTGCCAAGGAGGTCACCTAATCCTGAGCATCAGCTAGAGCAGCTACCGCAGTCGCTTGGGATGGCACAGGGAACAGAGGTCGAGAGAGGGTAGGAGGTGCAAGAGGTTGTACTGTGGTAGACTGGGGGAAAGACATAGGGGATGGGTTAAAGAAATGGAGATGGTCGGGAGTAGGGGATGAGGGCAGTAGGGTTTTCCTTTGAAGATGAATAGGCAGACGGCTAGGGTGACGGGGGTAATGCACAAGGAAAGGAACAATAGTATAGATAGGTGGGGTTTTAGGGTTATCCACAGGACGGGTTGAGTTTTAATGGGTTTTGGGTTGTGTAGTTTAGGGTATAAGATAGTTAGGCTGGGTATAGGGTATTGGATTAATAAATGGGTCTTGGTACTGGCTTTAAAAAAAATGGATTTGGGTTTTAATGGGTATAAGTTAATAGGTGTAGATAGGTGTAGATATTAATAGGGTGTTAAGCATATGGGTTTAGGGTTCAATAGAAACCAAAAAGAAATGAGATGGACACCAAATGGGTAAATGAAATAGGACATGAACAAATAGAATAAAAAGGATCAAAAATAATAACATGATCCTACAGAAACGAAACATTAGCGGAAAAATGAATCAAGAACCCAAATAAAAGATGAAAAAAACAATAAAATGAATATATTGAAAACAAAAGATCCAATATACGGTCCAGGAAAAAGATACAAAGAGAGAAATACACCAAAAAGAAAAATACACTCAAAAAATACACAAAATGAGAAAACAGGGGTTACAGTATTGTTGCGTTGCTGTAGGATCTGGATTTGCTATTTGCTGTTTTGTGCGGAGGAGAAGGGTATTGTTGCGTTGCTGTAGGATCTTGTGTTTTCTGTTTCGCTGTTTTGCACGTAGCTCGCACATGCTTGCTTGTTACCGTGTTTGTGGTTCGTCGCCCGGGATTCTTATCCCGTTATTCTATATATTCAAATCTATGAATTAAAAGGCAAATCTCTTCTTGAACTAGTTATTTGTTTTGTTCAAGATTTCTTTGATCTCTGCAAGTAGATCCAAACCTTTTGTTATCATACTGCTATTGAAATTCTGTTAAGTTTATTGAGGGTTTACACGGGCTAACCCGATGCATTCTTAACATCGTGCCTACATCTTTGATCTAAAACCTAGTCCCTCTTGAATCTTGCATATGCACAATTACAAGAAAAATAACTAGATCCATGTGATAGACTTGTTTGATGAATTGCATATATTAAATTGAATTTGATTACTGAATTGATTACCGAGCCTGTAAAATTGCATCTTAAAACTGGAATTATACATGTTAAACATCTAGTATTACTTTAATTATTAAGTAGCATGAACTATATGATTGTATGATTAAATTGTTGCCTATTCATATAAAAACAAATTCTGGAGTGCTGTTTGTTCCTTTTTGTATCAGACTTTCGACCATGTTTCTGTTGTAATTTGAAATAACTTTATTAATATGAATTATAGCCCCATGTATCTATTTTTCAGAACTTTTAACAGATCTGAATTCCGAGTTATAATATGTTAGATATCGGTATTTTAGTACAGCTGTGTCAGAATTTTGAGATTCACAAATTCGTGCTTATCTTTCTGTTTTATAATTAAGTTGAACATGTTAACAGTAAAATAAAAATATGAAATAAATTTGGCTGAACCTAGACATATGTAGGAACCACCGTGAACTTTTGTAGATTTAATTAATGAGTTTTCTGACCTAATTCATATATGTTTACACAATTTACAACTTACTGCATGAACATAAAATTTGAAGAAAAAAAATATATAGGATTTTCACCCTAGTTTCTATTGCTTTTATATTATATATATATGTATATATATATATATATATATATATATATATATATATATATATATATATATATGCTGGAACCGGCAGAGAGTCTAGTTTCTAGATTTTCTGACGGATCCAGATTTTCTTTTCTTTAGTAGCGGTAATCTGTATTTTTGTATAGCAACGTCATGCTGTCCAGATTGTGTGATTTGTGTTAATTTAATATGTTGCTTCTTGATTTGTCTGTAACGAGTAGAATTAGTCACACCTAACATCATACAACATTGACACCTTCTTGCATGCTCACATAGGATGAAATAAAATGATAACAAAACGGGGTATTATGGGATGACTTGGTAGTGAACAATCGGAAACTGTACTCGGTCAGGCCCTACTACTTGACTTGTACTGATGGCAATAAAATACTGCTTGATAATCACTGTTACTGAACATTAAACACTGATTACTGGGCCAAGTACAGGAATCATGAATTCACCATCAGTTTAAAGCGTACACTGTGTGCTTCTGCTAAACCTGTGGAATGGGATGCAGTAGTACGTGCAGTAGATAATAACCTGCATTTGACATTTCATGCTTGATCCCGTTTACAGTCACCAATATTGAGCTTGAATTGAAACTATTAATTAAATGCATGATTAAACATAGACCCTTGACATTATTGTCGTTCCATAACTTTGCTATTTGTCTTTGATCTTGTTCCCTTTCTTTTTTATATATCATGTTCCTATTATTCCTTGCTTTCTATACTTGCTGTCCATGACTTGCTCTAAGGACATTATTTTCTTCCTTTTTAGATCAAGTGTTTACAGGTACTAGAAGATCTATACCAGAAGGAATTGGTGAGCAACGATTCGAGAAGATGGAGTCCAAGATTAGTTCGCTTGAATTAATTTATTGCTAGATTTATTTCTTTGAACATTGTCTTGATATTATACGTTGTTTTTGGGCTTTATGACCCGGAGTTTGTTTTTATCCCAGATGTTAGATATTATTATTGAATTATTTCATTTACTATTGAAGTTGATCTTTGTTTATGTGATTATATCTTCTTGTGTGGTTGTGATTGTTGTTTCATATTGTTGAGTTAGTCCGGTACAGCTTATGAATGGTGTTTACATCATTCGCTAAGCCTACGTTACGTACTCGTATTCTATATTTTGGGAAGGTGGGCGTGACAGGTTTTTAGTAGTATCAGAGCGCCAGGTGTAGATAATATATCAGTCAAACATGACTATATTTATGAAGGTTTGGCTTTGATTGATATATTAGTCAAGTTTTGCTCTAGCCGGGTTAACTCTGTAATGTGCACACCACGATGATCACATGAATATATATAATAACCAACATATATCTGGGTATCTTTTTTATTCTTTTTGGTCCCTTTATATTCAGTTCCTTTATTTCTTATTGTCTTTTGTCCCTTTCATTCATTGTTTCCTTATTGGGTATGATTTTATCTCTTTTGTTTCCACATTCTTTTGATTCTGGAATCATCCATTTTTTTATTCCTGGATGTTATTCCTTTTCCTTCTTTGTACAATTATTCGTGCATATATCCTGCTAGCACCTTATTCTTTTGTTTGATCTTCTTCCAGGTGTTATTTTAGTCTTCTCCCTTCTAGCTCATGTTTTGTTTGATTCTGGTGCTACCCACTATTTCATTTCCTCCCGCTTTGTTGATCAGCATAGTTTGGCAAGCGATGCTATGCCCGCAGCTTGGGACATCACTACAGGTGGATGTGTCATTGTCTATTCTAGGGTATGCAAGCAAAGCCCGTTGCTGATTGGTGGTGTAGATTTCTTGGCTGATTTGATTGTGATTCCTAATTCCGGTTTCGATGTCATTCTGGGCATGGATTGGTTGGGTGTTTCTTGTGTCGTGATTGACTATCGAGAGAAGAAGGTGACTTTCAGGCTTTTTGGTCAACCAGAGTTTGTATTCCATGCGGGTGAGACACTGTCAGGGCGTGTCAAGAACTCAATGGATCCCAAGGCTGTTTCGATTGTGTCATTGGGCTCTAATAGGGTTGTTGCACCCTTAGTTGTATGGGATTTCCGTGATGTTTTTCCCGATGATTTACCCGATTTGCCTTCAGAACGAGATATGGAGTTCAGCATTGATGTCCAGCCAGGTACGGCACCTATTTCCAAGAGTCTGTATAGTACAGCACCGGTTGAATTGGCAGAACTGAAGGTGCAAGTTCAGGAGCTGCTTGATAAGGGTTTTATCAGGCCTAGTTTTTTGCCTTGGGGAGCCCCAGTTCTGTTCGTCAATAAGAAGAATGGAAGCCGCAGGCTTTGCATTGACTACAGAGAGTTGAACAATGTCACTGTGAAGAATCGGTATCCATTGTCAAGGATTGACGATTTGTTCGACCAACTAGGAGGTGCTTCGGTGTTCTCAAAGTTGGATCTTCATTCTGGGTATTATCAAGTTAAAGTGAAGTCAGAAGATGTTCCGAAAACGGCCTTCTGAACGAGGTACGTGCATTACGAGTTCTTGGTGATGCCTTTCGGAGTTACTAATGTACCGGCTGTGTTCATGAGTCTGATGAACAGGGTGTTCTCTCCGTTCTTGGATCAGTTTGTCGTAGTCTTCATTGATGACATATTGGTGTATTCTCGGAATAAGGAAGATCATGTTGAGCATCTAAAGGTGGTTCTGCAGACCTTGAGGAAAACCTGCTGTATGGGAAGCTCAATAAGTGTGAGTTCGGGCTGGATCGAGTTGCTTTTCTGGGCCATATTATTTCTGGTGCTGGTGTTTCTGTGGATCCGTTGAAGATCTCTGCGGTCAAGGATTGGCCGATTCCAAAGTCTTTTCTTGAGGTGCGGATTTTTCTTGGTTTGACCGGCTATTATCGGAAGTTTGTTCAGGATTTTTTGAAGATTGCTGGGCCTCTGACTAGTTTGACGAAGAAGGAGTAGAAGTTTGATTGGGATGGATCTTGTGATGAAGCTTTTGCCGAGTTGAAGCGTCAATTGACGTCAGTGCCTGTGCTGACTATACCCGACAGTTCGGGTGGTTTTGTGATCCATTGTGATGCATCGGGTAGAGGTCTGGGAGCAGTGCTGATGCAGCGAGGAAGGGTTGCTGCTTACGCATCGAGGTAGTTGAGACCTCATGAGAAGAACTATCCCATGCATGATCTGGAGCTTGCGGCCATGGTTTTTGCCTTAAAGTTGTGGAGGCATTATCTGCTTGGGGATAGAGTGCAGATATTCACATATCATAAGAGCCTCAAGTATGTTTTCACGCAGAAGGAATTGAACATGAGGCAAAGAAGATGGCTGGAATTGAAGGCAGATTTTGACATTAATTTGCAGTATCACCCTAGCAAAGTGAACTTGGTGCCTGATGATTTGAGTAGGAGGCCTGCCGCTATGTTCCTTACTAAGAAGAAGGAATTATTGGAGGATATGAAGAGGTTGGAGTTGGATGTGCTACTTCCTGGATCAGCTCAGCAGTTCATGATGTTGCGGTTGCAGTCTTCTTTGATTGAGCAGATTAAGGGAACCCAAGTGGGTGACCAGCAATTGCAGCAGTTCCGAAGTGAGGTGGAAGCCGGTTTGAGATCCGATTTGGTCATACATGCTGATAGGTCACTTCGTTTTGGCTCTAGGTTGTGTGTACCTAGAGGAGAAGTCAGGTAGAAGCTGCTGGAGGAAGCTCATTGGTCTCCGTATTCTATTCATCCAGGTGGTACTAAGATTTACAAGGACTTGAAGCAACATTTCTGCTGGCATGGTATGAAGAGGGATGTGGCTAGATATGTCTCCCAATGACTGATCTGTCAGCAAGTGAAGGCAGAGCATCAGAGGACCGCAGGACTTTTGCAACCTCTTCCGATCCCAGAGTGGAGTGGGATAATATCACGATGGATTTTGTGACCGCTTTACCAAGGAGTCCCAAGGGTCATAATGTTATCTGGGTGATAGTGGATTGGCTAACAAAGTGCACACTTCATTCCATTCCGTGAGGGTCAGTCCGCGGAGAGTTTGGCTGATAAGTATGTTCAGGAGGTTGGTCTGCATAGAGTTCCTGTCAGTATCGTATCGGATAGAGATACGAGATTCAGGTCTCAGTTCTGGGAGAGTCTGCAGAAAAGCTTGGGTACTAAGTTGAGCTACAGTACAGCGTTCCATCCTCAGATGGATGGGCAGTCGAAAAGGACGATTCAAGCCCTAGAAGATATGTTGAGATCCTGTGTTCTTCATTTTGAAGGTTCGTGGGAAGATCATCTTCACTTAGCCAAATTCTCTTATAATAACAGTTACCAGGCGAGTCTCAAGGCTGCTCCATTTAAGGCATTGTATGGGCGCAAGTGTAGATTGCCGGTCTGTTGCGATGATATCGGCGAGAGTAAGCTTTTGGGTTCTGAGTTGATCACGAAAATAGTTGATATTGTGGCTCAGATCCGGAAGCACTTGCAGGTAGCTCAGGATAGGCAGAAGAGGTGGGCGGACTGTCACCATAGACCTCTAGAGTTTGTGGCAGGAGACCATGTTTCCTCAAGGTATCACCTTGGAAAGGTGTTATCCATTTTGGAGGTGGGAGCAAGTTGAGTCCCCGGTTCATCGGTCGATTCGATATTATGGAACGTGTGGGCAAGGTAGCTTACAGGCTCGCATTACCGTCAGCTTTAGCAGGTGTCCAAGATGTATTCCATGTTTCTCAGCTCAGGAAATACATCAGGGATGACAATCATGTGTTTGAACACTCAGACATGTCTGTGAGGATGGATTTGTCCTGTGAAATTCAACCAGTCTCTATCTTAGACCGTCGAGAGAAGGTGTTGAAGAATAGAGTCATCAAGTGGGTTTGAGTTTCTTGGAATCCTCACTCGCCAGGTGAGTCAACTTGGGAGTTGGAGGAGGACATTCGGGATAGGTTTCTGCATTTGTTTGAGTAGCTTTTTTGCATTGTTTTGTTTTGTTTGGGGGTTTCGCCCTACGTACCACTTGTATGAATTTCGAGGACAAAATTCTTCTTGTAAGGTGGATAGGATTTGTAATCCCTATTTTTCTATTTTGGATTTTAATGTATTTTTTATTTTCTTTTTTTGTTTATTGTATCTGGATTCCTTTTAATAATAATTTTTCGCTTTTATTGGGTTCTTTTATCCCCTTTTGATCGTTCCGTGCTCTTTTCTTCTATTTTTTTCTCATTGCAAATTTTTCTCTTCATATTTTGAGTTCGAATTGTTCCGCTATATGTTCATCCCATTGATTTCTATTTGTTCATCTCTTTTTGGAGCCTAAACCTGTACCCAAAACCCCAACTCCTTAATCCCCCATAAATACCCTATTATTAAAACCCTAATTTAATAACCCCCTCTCTCTTCCACCGCTACTTTCTCTCTCCTCACCCCTGACGCTCATCTCCTCTCTGTTTTAATCTTCAAAACCCAAACACCACCGTGTTCTCCAATCCCATCTCCAACCACCACCTCGACCCCGTCACCCTAGCCCTCCACCGTCGCCCTAGCTCCGCTCTCACCACCCATCTCGTCGCTTTCGTCCAAACCCATCACCATCCATCGAACCCACCATTGTCGCTCATCCAGTCGCCGCTATCTACCTCGTCGACCACCTCGATCCCTCTCCCTTGTCCCCCGCATCCACCGCAGAATCCCCTCACCCTCATCGTCGTCGTCCTGAGCCCTGAATGCCCCCACCGTCTCCTCCTCTGTTTCTTCGAGAAATAGAGCACGCTGAGCTCATCGCTGGATCGCTTCTCGACCTCCGTGCCGCCATCAGCGTTCCGCCGTCGCTGCCTTGCTCTCACCGCTGCGTCGCTTTCCGACCACGAGTTTGTTGTTTGTTGTTTGTGTAGAGGGGGATCTTGATTTTTTGTTTGCTATTTTGTATGGAGGAGAAGGGTATTGTTGCATTGCTGTAGGATCTTGATTTGCTGTTTGCTATTTTGTTTGGAGGAGAAGGGTATTGTTGCGTTGATGTAGGATCTTGTGTTTGTTGTTTCGCTGTTTTGCACGTAGCTTGCACGTGCTTGCTTGTTACCGTGTTCATGGTTCGTCGCCCGGGATTCTTATCCTGTTATTCTATATATATGAATCTACTAATTAAAAGGCAAGTTTCTTCTTGAACTAGTTATTTGTTTTGTTCAAGATTTTTTTGATCTCTGCAAGTACGTCCAAATCTTTTGTTATCATACTGCTATTTAAATTCCATTAAGTTTATTGAGGGTTTATACGAACTAACCCGATGTATTCTTAACATCGTGCTTACATCTTTCATCAAATACCTAGTCCCTCTTGAATCTTGCATATGCACAATTACATAAAAAATAACTAGATCCATGTGATAGACTTGTTTGATGAATTGCATACATTAAATTGGATTTGATTATTGAATTGATTACCTTGCCTGTGAAATTGCATCTTAAAACTGGAATTATACATGTTAAACATCTATCATCACTTTGAATATTAAGTAGCATGAACTATATGGTTGTATGATTAAATTGTTGCCTATTCATATCAAAATAAATTCTGGACTGCTGTTTGTTCCTTTTTGTATCAGATTTTCGACCATGTTGCTGTTGTAATTTGAAATAAATTTCTGAATATGAATTATAGCCCCATGAATCTATTTTCCAGAACTTTTAACGGATCTGAATTCTGAGTTATAATATGTTAGATATCGGTATTTTAGTACAGCTGTGTCAGAATTTCCAGATTCACAAATTCGTGCTTATCTTTCTGTTTTATAATTAAATTGAACATGTTAATAGTAAAATAAAAATATGAAATAAATTTGGCTGAACCTAGACATGTATAGGAACCACCCTAAACTTTTGTAGATTTAATTGATGAGTTTTCTGACCTAATTCATATATGTTTACACAATTTACAACTTGCTGCCTGAACATAAAATCTGGAAAAAAAATAAGATTTTCACCCTAGTTTCTGTAGCTTTTATATGTCATATATATATTTGCTGGAACCGGCAGAGAGTAGTTTCTAGAATTTCTTATGGATCCATATTTGCTTTTCTTTAGTAGCGATAATCTGTGTTTTTGTACAGCAACGTCATGCTGTCCAGATTGTGTGATTTTTGTTAATTTAATATGTTGCTTCTTTATTTGTCTATAACGAGTAGAATTTGTAACACCCCGCAAAATTAGAAATGACAATTTTGCCCTCGGGTGTTACTCACGTGCATTTTGTACCATTATTGGCGATATCTGTAACGTATTTCGATATGTATTTTGGATTCGGATTATTTATGCATTTTTTCGTATTCTTAAAGTCTTATTTGAGTCAACTCAAATGCTAAATTTCAATCCATGTGTTTTTATGTGCTTTTGCGTATTATCGATGCATGTGTCAATTTCGGTATTTTACCGTTACGCGCAATGTTTTCGATGAGTTTCAATTATTTATTTTTATGACGTGTTCAAATTCGTTTTGTAAACGGAATTCAATTTTTCGTCTATTTTAATTAAAATAATTTTTCTACGTGCAATACACGTGTTTTGGTGCACGTGTTTAAGTGTATTCTTCTTTCAAAATAAATTTCATGTAATATGTGTGTCTATTTTAATTGTGCATGAAAAAGTATAATTTTAATCAAATTAATTTTATATACATCTTATATATTACATACATGTATTTTAAATTAAATAAATAATCAAATTTGTGAATGAAGTGTGTGCACGTGCAGAGCACGTACACGTGTTTGGCAAAAGAGAGGGAAAAGTGGCCGGGATGTTTTTTTTTAGAGGAGGGAAATACAATGTTTTGAATTGTGTTAGTGGTTTAGTTAGTGGAGTAGTGGACAATTAGTTTTAATAACCACTCATTAATTAATCCTATTAATACCCCCTAACTCTCACACTCTCCTCATCTCTTTCATTTTCCCTTCTGTGCATTTCTGAAAGCAACAAGCAATCCAGCATGTTCTTCTTGCCTTTTTTTTGCTTTATCTTCCATACATTGAATGTATCCATACATTTATATGTATGTACATATTAGTCCAATCTCCTTCACATTACTTCTCCTCCCTTTCTCCTGTCATTTCCGAAAACCACCCAGACCATTGCTTTTCCCAAACCTACCATTCTACCTATTAGCCTATACTAGGTATGTATATATAGTTGTATATATATATAGATATATATTGTAATACCCCAGTTTGGAGCGAACAGTCGACTGGTTGGTATAGCAGTCGACTGGTCTGCTCGGAATTTGAGATTTGAGATTGAGATTGAGAAATTTAGTCCCACATGGGAGGTTTGATATGATAATTTTAGTATAAATACTATTAGCCAATGATCAAGAGTCACCAATCCGGTTAACCACCTTTTGAGAGGCAGCCTGTGGTGGGCAGTTGTACTACATAGTATTTATAATTGGTCTGAGTATTGGGGCGGGGCGTTACAAAATAGTATCAGAGCTGACTTTCGACACCGGTTGTAGTAGAGGTCTATATGATCTGCGGTGCTGGGAGTCATTGAGCTCCGGGGTCGGTGTTGAGTGTGGTATCCGATCTGCGGTGTGGTGAATGATTGATCTCCGAGATCGAGGACTATACTACATCGGCTAGAAAGGGCGGTCCTACACTTGAGGTGTGCCCTGTACTCAGCGAGGACGCTGATCCCTAAGGGGGGGTGTATGTAATACCCCAGTTTGGAGCGAACGGTCGACTGGTTGGTATAGCAGTCGACTGATCTGCTCGGAATTTGAGATTTGAGATTGAGATTGAGAAATTTAGTCCCACATGGGAGGTTTGATATGATAATTTGAGTATAAATACTATTAGCCAATGATCAAGAGTCACCAATCCGGTTAACCACCTTTTGAGAGGCAGCCTGTGGTGGGCAGTTGTACTACATAGTATTTATAATTGGTCTGAGTATTAAGGCGGGGCGTTACATATATACACATATGTATATATGTGAGATGAGTTGAGATGCTCCTACTGTTTGCTTGCCGAAAATGGATTGGAAGGAGCTCACCGTTGCTGACCGAAAGTGAAGATGGGGAGCTTTGCTTGGGTGCGCGGATTTCGAGGAGTTTGCGATCGAAGTTTTTAGGAGCTCCAAATTCTACGAGTTCATTGAGTACAATTACAAATTCTTCAACTTTAGGTGGGTGTTTCTCTTAAACTTCTAATTAGACATCATGCTAGGATGTGGTTGAAAAATTAAGGAGAAACTCTAACTAATATAGCCATGCATTATGAAAATGAGACAAATTGCTATTAGTTTGATTATATGTTAAGAGAGTGTTAAATTGATTGCCAAATTATGATTTGTTAAATGATTATCATGTTACCATGCTCAATATATTTTGTTGTGATGTGCAAGATAAACAAATACATGCTTGTATGTTGATCAATTGAATAAAGAACTATGGATATAAGTAATTTTGATTAATGTGTTGTTAAATAACATAAAAAAATGAATTTTATTACTGAGATAATTGTACAATGTTAATAAAAATATTATAAGTAATATAGGAAAATTTTAAGTGTAATTTATAAGGAGATTATGCTTATTTTCCCCTAAATTCGAAATTGAAGAATAAAATGAAGTAGAGAGCAAATTATGTTGTTTTGTATCAAAAATCAAAATTTATTTTACTGAAATGATGTAATAGGATGAAAAATAAAATCTGGAATTTTTGAATGAATTTGGAGAAGAAAAAGAATTAAAAACATTTTGGGAATTTTAAAAACCCAGTAGCACAGTCGACCGATTATATTGAAACAGTCGACCGTCCTGATTATTTGTTTTCGAGTTCAAATCTTTTATGGAACAGTCGACCGACCATAACTTGACAGTCGACTGCTCTGATTATTTATTTTAGAGCTTTAGAACCTTGCAAAACAGCCGACTGGCCATGCTTAACAGTCGACTGCCCTGAGAAAAATGAAATTATATTGTTTATGCATGGGATTGTGTATGAAATTGAAATTGAATGACTTGATGAATTGTAAAAGAACATGAATATACATTTGTCATGAAAATGAAGTGGAAATTAATGTTAATCATGAAAAGAGAACTTATAAGCATGAAAGACTCAAGTTTGTGATTATGAGTTGAAATTGAGAACTAGAGTGTAGTTAAGCCTCATACCGGCATTGAAAAGAAATGTGTTGAAATGAAATTGGAGATGAAAAGACCAAGATTTGTGTCATGTTGAATAAATTGTTAAGGCCGGTATAGTGGAAGGGCTAACTCTAGAGAATTGATTTTGTTCATTATTCGAATATCTAAGGACTAGATACATAATGAAGACGTGATGAAAATAAGAGAAAAACACGAGTATAAGGGCCTCGGAGCTACGGTGTGAGAATATTCACAGGTTGTCTTCACGATGCGTTGTGACATGACGTGGATATGTCTCCAAGAGTTCATACCGCAGGCGACGCTCGTGGGGTGTTTGGTGACTGCGGGTGGTGTCATGTCCCATGATGGAGGCTGAATTGTTCATAGGTTCTTCACGATGCATCGTGACATGACATGGGATTTCCCTCCAGGCTGTCTGGACATGAGCTCGTAACTCATAGAACATGTAGGATACTTATCGTAGTTACAGTAGCAGTTTAAGTCATGACAAGGGATTAAACCCTACAAGATGAAGAACGGTTAAGGGCTTACCCTAAGATCTATGTAGTATGGGATGCATAGAAGCTGAACAAGTGCGCATTAGTGTCATCTAATATAAACAACTGCATTAAGGACTAAGTGCACTGCACAACACGACATCTATAGGATAGTCCCTTGTAGTTTCTGTTTGTGATCAAGTTTGTGATTGTTTAAGTATTTGAGAATCGTTATACTTTTCGGCATAGAGAGGATAGCCATATATAATATTTCATCGGTTGTAAGCAACTGACGTGCCCACAGTTTTTATGCAGGGTAAAGTGATTAACAAGACTAAAGAATGCATGCTGATTAAAGACTGATTCAAGAGTTGTACATTTCAATTCATGTAAATTGTTGTAAATTGCTTCCGTTGTAAATATGTAATGTAAGTGTAAACTCTGATGTAACAAAAAGTTTTTATTTCCTTGTAAAATTGTACGAAGAGAAGTGTAAAGATCCTGTGGAACTTCGAATTCAGTTGTATTTTGGAATTCAGGGTGTTACAGAATTAGTCACACCTAATATCATACAACATTGACACCTTCTTGCATGCTCACATAGGATGAAATAAAATGATAACAAGCCGGGGTATTATGGGATGACTTGGTAGTGAACAGTCGGAAACTGTACTCGGTCGGGCCCTACTGCTTGACTTGTACTGATGGCCATAAAATACGCTTGATAATTAATGTCCCTGAACATTAAACACTGATTACTGGGCTGAGTACACGAATCGTGAATTCACCATCATTCTAAAGTGTACACTGTGTGCTTGGGCCGAATCTGTGGAATGGGACGTAGTAGTACGTGCACTAGATCGGTTAATAAAATGTTTAATAACCTGCATTTGATATTTCTTGCTTGATCCCGTATACAATCACCAATATTGAGCTTGAATTGAAACTTAATTAAATGCATGATTAAACATAGACCCTTGATATTATTGTCGTTCCTTGACTTTGCTATTTGACTTTGATCCCTGTCCATTTTCTTTTGATATATCATGTTCCTATTATTCCCTGCTTTCTCTACTTGCTGTCCATGACTTGCTCTAAGGACATTATTTTCTTTCTTTTTAGATCAAGAGTTTTCAGGTACTGGAAGATCTATACTAGAAGAATTTGGTGAGCAACGATTCTAGATGATGGAGTCCAAGATTAGATTGCTTGAATTAATTTATTGCTAGATTTATTTCTTTAAACATTTTCTTGATATTAGACGTTTTTTTGGGCTTTATGACCCGGAGTTTGTTTTTTTCCCAGATGTTGGATATTATTGTTGGATTTTCTCATTTATCATTGAAGTTGATCTTTGTTTATTAATTATATTTTCATGCGTGGTTGTGATTGTTGTTTCATATTGTTGAGTTAGTCTGGTATAGCTTATGGATGGTGTTTACATCATTCGCTAAGCCTACGTTACGTACTCGTATTCCGTATTTTGGGAAGCGGGGCATGACATGGAGGGAAGTAAACAATGCAAGGAAGGAGAAACAACAAGAAAATCCTGGGACCTGTGGGTTATGGGCCCACCATGCTTCTCCTGTGCCACTCTGATCGGGAAGACTCTGCCAATAGCATCCATTAGCTCCAGCAATCTGCTTCATGGCTCACCGTATCCTTGGAGCATCCAAATGGCATCCCTCTAGCCTGAAGTTCGAACACCTGACAACTTTAGATTATGAACACTTCCTGAGATTCCTAGGACTCTGCATGCACATCTTGGAGCAAAAGACGATACTTTCTCTCGCGGTGATGATCCAAACCACTGACATGTCGATGTAGATCACGTGTAGCTAATCGACGAACCGAGCAAGAATAACAAAATGGCAGCACCAGAATTTGAGGAGGACAAGATAGGGAAGAAACAACTAGTATGATACACAATATGAATCAACAACAAAGATGAATGCAAGGCACGGAAAGCAATGAACGACACACAAGCTGAAATAAGAAGGAATCAATGAGACAAGCTAAAATAAGAGATTGTTTGCACCGGATCAAAAGAACATGGGTACGAAAAGAATAAATTTATACCCAATATGGAATCAACAAATCAGGATGATTGTAAGAGATAGAAGGAAACAAGGAATCAAAGAATTGAATATGAAGGAATCAAAATGAATGGGATAAGACTAGTGACCAGATTGAGTTAATTATCAAATTGTTCATATGATTTCATGGCCTGATAATAGTTAAGTTAATCCTGATCGAGTCAATTCTGTCTAACGTATTAGTCAAACTAACACATTAGCCAAACCTGAGCTCTGATACCACTAAAAACCTGTCATGCCCCGCTTCCCAAAGGGATACGAAATACAAGTACGTGACAAATGCCAGCGAATGATTTTCATCATTCCTAAGCAATAGGATCGACTCAGCATCATAATAAGAAATATAGCAAAATATATTCAACCATGCATGCATGAATAATTTATCAATCAACTGAAAACATTTGAAACAATATGAATATCTCAAATAAATTCAAGATCTGGATCAAAAGTAAAAATTTTGGGATTACAAGCCGTTACAAGTTTCTAGTGGCAACAAAAATTAAATAATTCAAATAAAAAATAATTAAAGCAAGTTTTTCCAAGTGAAATTCAAGAGACTAGCTATCAAGTGAAACAAATCAAGTAACAGGATTGGGTAACAAATACAAGTAGCAGGAACAAGTAACAAGTGAGTATGTAGTTGTATCATGCATCAAGTAACAAGTATCATGTAACAAGTGTCAAGTAACAAGTATCAAGTAAGGTGTCAAGTGTGTACAAGTAACAAGTTATTCTTAAGTCTATTGTTTAATCATATCTATGTAGCACTTCATGCATCCCATTTATTTACCACATGGTTGCTACTTACAAAAAAATTACTTTTAGGTCTAGTGGTAGATTTTATAGGGCGATGTACTTAGGCATCAAGTATCAAACAAGCATGTTCGTGAATCGGGTAATCATATAACTAGTTCATGAGTCAAATAATAACATGACAAGTTCATGAATCGAATAATAATATACTAGTCCATGAATCAAGTGTTAATATAACCAGTCCATGAATCGAATAATAATATATTAGTTCATGAATCAATAGTAACAAGTTCATGAATCGAATAATAATATAACTAGTTCATGAAACAATTATCAAGGGGGAATCACGGGCCCCCTTCTGAGTACACTTACCTAAATTGTCCACTACTATGATCCTTCCCTTAAACACTGACTTGTTATTTATTATTATTATCAAGATAAGCATGAAGGTGTGTGAAACAGGGCAAGTAAACATGGTCAAGAACAGGGAACAAGTTTAGGCTAGGTAGAAAGCATATTCGAGTATCAAACAAATTAAAATTATCCTGAACGACGAGAATTCCAATCCTGGACAGCATGATGTTGTGGCACCAAAAGTGAGATTCCCGTTGCTACAGAAATGCAAATCTAGATCCGTCAGAAAATCTAGAAACTAGACTCTTATCTGAATCCAGCGCATATAAATAAGATGCATGAAAGTTTTAGCATCATGTGTCAAAATAGCAAACTACACAGAATTCGTGTTTAGTCAGAATTTGTAAAATTGTGTTTATAAATATGAAACAGGTCTGAAACTTCATTAATTAGTTCCAGAAAAATTTTGGAAGGTCCTCTAGTGTGTCTAGTATCAGCATGCAAAATTTCAAGTCATTATCTTACAGGTAGCATAGTTAATTTAATTGTAAAACAAAGTGACGCAGCAAATCCATGAATCTGAAATTTCAGACACAGCGGTACTAAAACAGTGATAATTCACAAACCATAACTCGGAATTCAATTCCGTCAAAAGGGTAATAAACTAGACATCTGGGGCTGAATTTAATGTTTATAAATTAAGTCCATATTCTGATGTTTTCAGGGTCGAAACGGCAAGCAAAAACAAGAACAGCAACATAATGGTTTCTTTTATATAAAAAGTGACATGATTAATAACTATTATGAGTCTAAATTAATGTGTGATGCAAATTAGGTTGTAATAGATATCAAATCAGCAAGTCACATTTGTTTCTCAACTCAAAAGAAAGTAAAATCACCACATACATCAAACAACATACATCTACAAGTCAAGGTGATTCTTAATTTCGTGTGTTCAAATAATTAGATGATAAAATAGATCCAACAAGTTGTGAAACGAATATATCAACAAAAAATTGTGACTCTTATGATCATGGAATTGATAAGAATGGCAACAAGTAAAATGAGATCATCAAATGATAAGCCAAAAGGGATTCACAACTACAATCTACTTGCAGTATTTTCAAATAAAAGCTTGTACTAGAACAATGAATTGTACAAGAGGATACTTGCCTTGATTGGATGAGGACGTCGATCGACAATCGATATCGGATGGATCAGATTGGCGTGGATCTTGATTACGATCAAGATCAAGATGATCAACGACTGAGATCACTCTGATGAAGATGATCACGATCGGATCAGACGGCGGAGAAGAAGAGATCAGGATATCAAAGATCACAACACAATGGGGATCGGATGGTCCTGATCTGATGCTGATGGTGATGGTGATGATCAGGGATCAGACAGCTCTGATCTGATCTCAGTCAAGAGGAGATCAAGGTGATGATCATGATTGGGAGGAAATCGGGCAGCTAAGATTCAAAGCCATCACAAAATTATAGCAAGGGGGAAGTGCTCTGTGACTTCGACTCGACGGTAGCAGGGCTTCGGCAATGGCAATCGACACAGGGGCATAGGGCGGCAATGGCAGGAGGCTGGGGGTGCTCAGGGTTGATGGCGAAACGGTGGAGGGCTAGAGCAAGGTCGAATGGTAATGGCGGGAGGAAGTGAAGGCTCGATGGGTTCGATGAGGAGGAAGACGGAGTAATGGTGATGAGGGTGGATTGCAGTGAAGGGAAGAGGTGCAGGAGCTTCAGAGGCGGCTGTAGGGGATGAGCACAGGCGAGGAGGAAAATGGAGGAGCTTTGTTTCGGCAGGAAAATAGGGGAAGAGAGAAGGAGCGGTGATGGGTGATATAGAGGTGGAAGATGGGTTCTTCGGTGGCGAGGGTAATGGTGGGATGACGAGGATGATCGACGAGGGCGACGAGGGTCAAGGCGGTTGGGTTTCGGAGCCGAGCAGTCGCGGTGGACGGCTCGACGGTGGTAGGCAAGGTTCGAGGAGGAGGGAAGCTTCGGTAATAGGGTGCAGTGGTAGGGGATGACGACGAGGGTGAAGCACAGGGTCGAAGGGTAGTGGGTTCGGTGGTGACGAAGTGGTTGGTTCGGGAGTGGAGATGACTAAGTGGATGGGTTCACGAGGGTGCGGGGATCCAACGATGATGGTGTCGATGAGGGAAGGAAACAGGGATGATAGGTACGATGCTGAGGTCGAAGGACGGCGACGAGGTGCACAGAGACGGCGATGGGAGACGAAGAGGCGGGAGGTAGGGGATGATGAATAGTATAGGCATCTGTGTGAGTGGGGGTTAAACAGTGCGGCTAGGGTTGGGGGGTAATTAAGGTTAAGGTAAATTAGGTTAGGCTATTATATAGTAGGGTTGCGGGTTTGGGTTATTGGGTAGATGATCCAATAGAAGAATGGGTAATGGGTTTTGGGTTATAAATCAATTAATAGGTTTAAATCCAATAGGGGGGAAATAATAAGCATTATAGGGGTTTATAAATTATACATATACATATACATTAAGTCAAATAATGAATACGTATAAAATAGAGTATGTACGGCTAAAAATAAAATAATAATATTAATAATATTAAAAATAAAAATAATGATACTGCAAAATAATAATACTAACAAAATAATACTGGTAATAATAATAATAGTAAAAATATTAATAATAATAATACTGATAACAACAATAATAAAAATGATAACAATAACAATAATAATAATGATATACATATCAAAATAGGATTTGAGATAAACAAGTTTATTAAAATCAAAATAATAATAAAATAAAATATAAATAATCGATCACTTAAAAATAGAAAAATAAAGTTAGTATATACTATTATTCGAATTAAATATAATTTTCGGTTCAAAAATATTTTAATAGAATGTCTAAATCGAGTTTAAAACAATAATGAATTTATAAATAATCAAAGTACAAAAAAATATTCAGAAAATATGTATTTATGGAAACAGGGAGTTACAGCTGGTAGACAATGGCAGCAGCGGATCACCCAAATAGCAAACAGCAACTTCCTCCACACAGCAAACAGAAAAATTCAACCAATCAAACAGCAAATCAAAAGCCACATCAGGGATTTTGACTTCGACGGCAGTTGTGTGCGGCATGCCAACTGACGAGGGCTGCGACGGGTTGCTATCAGAGATATGGACAGGGACGGGGTCGACCGGTGGAGGGCGGCAGCGGTGGAGTCTTGTGGACGGTGGATGGCGGCGCTCTGTTTCGGAAGAAAAATGGTGGAAGGAGGGGAAGGTGATGGGTTCGGTGGTGTCTGCAACGGGAGTCGATGGTGATGGAGTGGTGGTGAGTGGCGATGGAGGAAGGCAAGGAGGCAGGTGGTCGATGGGTGTTTGGTGGTAGGCGGATGGAGGATGGTTGATCGAGGGCGATGAGGATGAGAGTGAAGATTTTTTCGGGAAAGCTCAGAGGTGGGGATGACGAGGATGATGAGCGGGATGACGAGGATGAGGATGAAGACGGAGGTCGAGCTCGGGGCGTTAGGTTGCGAAAAGAGGCAGAGGATAAGAGGATATAGGGTGATGGCTGAAGGGTAGGGTAGAACAGTATATATAGGGTTAGGGTTTGGGTTAGGGGGTTAGCAGGGTTAGCAGGGTTAGGGTCCAATAGGAAATAGGTTAAAGGGTTTGGGTCCAATAGGGGAAAGGAATAAATAAATAAAATAGGATTTATAATTAGACTAAATGGGGATATCAATGCACAATTTTGAATAGGATGAATAACAAAATCTCAGCAGCAAAATTAAACAGATTGGGAGACAAAAAATTGAGTCGAAAGAAAATAATAAATTCTATTATTAAATGAACAAATTACAGGTGTTCAGAGATAAAATAAATAAATAATAATACCAAGAAAAATACATAACTGAAAACAGAGGTTACAAGAGTAGTTTGACCTTTCAGGGAATTAGAAGCAAGAACTTTTTTGGCTAGGGGCTTCACAAAAATATACCCAAAAGAATCTTATGGACCATATTTTGCAGAATTGTTATAAAGGTGCTGTTTGGATAGGCCTTTTTAAGGAAAACTGGGTTGTGCAAATTTGGACTAGTTTCATTTCCTCCTTGCATGGATATAGACTTCAGTATTTGCACAAAACTGTTGTAAATTCATGGGCTGACTCACATGGCAGTCATGGCAAATTGTTGCTGCTAATTTTAGTGTGGGGGCAATCAGATATGAGTTCTTTTATTGAGGAAGAAAGCCACGATGTGGACTGTCGATCATGATCTGGATATGACTGGCCAGAAACTCCCGGAACCTGTAAAATTCTTACATTGGATGTCATTCTGCATATAACACTTCGACGCTCAAGTCAGTTACCAGAATAATGATTAGGACTTTTTAGTAGAGAAAATATTGATTACCTTTAACAGATGGAGGTTAAGGGAATATATAGGCCAGGAATCAGTTATGGAGGATAGACCATAAAGGTATTTTTCACAGATTCGGTTAGAATTATCATGGTAAAAGGATAAGAATAACAACTAAGGGATTTGACTGACAACTGTAATTGACTGGAACTATCTATCTTCTTGGGCAGTAAGTAAGCCTTAATTGTAGTTCTGGTTGGGTTAATGGGCCAGAAAAAGGCCCATATTCTTTTGGTGCACATGTTCTCACTGTAAAATTACTGTGCTTCCCTCGGCAACTTTGAGATGCGTGCAGAGATCATGTGGCTTCAATTTTTACCCATATCATATCCCCCCACTCGTGAAGGTTGAATATCGACCTTCAAGGATGCTTGGAGCTTTGCTCGAAGTTTCTTTTGGGTAGTAACCATTTTTTAGAAATATTTGATTAATTTTCCGAACTTATAATTATTTTTTAAAAATTTAATCAAAATTTCCAAATTTATAATCAGTTTTCAGAATGTTTAATTACTTATACCGAATTTATAATTATTTTTTGGAATTTCTAATTAAATTCCCTAAATTTATAATTATTATACAGGAATTTTAATCAAAATTAGAAGGGTACGAGTCTTTAGGGAACCTAACGGTTAGATCCGATCCTAAAGCTCGAGCAGCTCAAATGACAAATCGGGCGCTGAGCACCGAGCTGTGTGCAAAAGCTTGAGCAGCTCAGACAATGGTATTGGCCTCGAACACCGAGCTGCTTGGATCCCTGTACATGCTCAAAAAATAATCCGAACACCAAGTTGTTAAGTTATGGGGTGTGTTTTGTGAGGTTGCTTGAACAACGATCCGAGCACCGAGCTAATTTATTGTAGATGAGATTTATGGTGTAGCTCAGACGATGATCCGAGAACCGAGCTCTATAACATTCTTTTAGAGGCTACTTTTGAGTTTTTGCCACGTCACCTTTTATCGCTTTTCATTCCAAAACATTGGATCAAAGGAAATCTGGGTGGTTGGGATCGTGCAACGTTAGCAATACAGTTTTCTTGGACTTTTTTAGATTCCTTCCCTATAACCCAACCCCCCCTCCCTTTCCCCGCCCTGCAGCCCTCATTTCTTAAATTCACCTTTCATTTTCAATCAGAGCTTCTCTCTCCTCTTTGAGGATATGAGAGGGATAATTGGATATATTTTTGATCGAGCTCTTCCTCCTCATGCCCCCTTCTTCGGTCGCTAATACCCCAAGGACTTGGCAGATCTAGTTAGGTTCGGTCTATGATACCCCATACCAGAGGACCACCATACCTCTGAGACCGATCATATTAAGACAATCCTCACAAAGAATGATCTCCTGATTATCAGAGCGGCCTTTCGATTACGTCCGAGTACAAGTTAATTTTGCTAGGCCCAAGAATCAGGAGATCTCGGTGATGTTCGAGGAGTATTGCGTCTTCCCTTACGACGCATTCCATGTCGAGTTGCATCTCCCTATGCATCCTTATATAAAGGAAGTATTGACTTGGTACAAGATCAGACCGATACAATATATGCTGAACATATGGAGGCACTTGACCAGTTTCATCCTATAGTGCCAAAAAGTTAGCACCGAACCGAACTTGAAGATCTAGAGCAGGCACTTCATACTTCATTGGCAAAAAGCTGAGCTCTGAACTTGTAGTTTTCGAGTTAGCAAGATGTTAGAGTAGCTCGAGTGACATGCTTAGCTCCGAACTTATTAATATTTGAGTTAACAAGATGCTGGAGCAGCTCGAGTGACGTGCTGAGTTCCGGACTCTTTGGTTTTGAGTTAACGAGTTATTGGAGTGGCTCGGGAGATAAGCTGAGCTCTGAACTCGTTGTTTTTATTTAACGAGTTGTCGGGTAGCTTGGATGATAAGTTAAACTATGAATTCATTGTTTTTTGAGTTAACGAGTTGTTGGAGTTGCTAAGGTGATGAGCTAAGCTACGAACTTTTTTTTTAGTTAACAAGTTGTTAGAGAAGCTCGAGTGACGAGCTAAGCACTGAAATCATTGTTTCTGAATTAAAAAGTTGTTAGAGTGGCTCAAGCAACGAGTTGAGCTCCGAACTCACTATTTTTGAGTTAACGAGCTGAGCTCCGAACATGCAGTTTTTTGAGTTAACAAGTTGTTGGAGTAGTTATTGTGAAAAACAGAACTCTGAACTTGTACCTGAGTTAACGAATTTTTCAAGTAGATTAGGCATTGAGTTGAGCTCCAAACTCTTTGTTTTCGAGCTAACATGTTGATTGAGAATTGGAGCTACGAGCTGAGCTCCGAACTATTTATTCTTAAGATAAGGAGTTGTTGGAGTAGCTCGAGTGATGAGCTATGCTCCGAACTTATTATTTTTGAGTTAAAAAGTTGTTAGAGTACCTCGAGGAACGACCTAAGCTCTGAACTTGTTGTTTTTAAGTTAACGAGTTATTGGGGTAGATTGAGCAATGAGCTGAGCTCCGAACTCATTGTTTTTTTGAGTTAATGAGTTTTTGGAGTAACTCAAGTGATGACAGATCTGAACACGTTGTTCATGAGTTAATGAGTTGTTGAAATAGTTTGAGGGAAGAGCTAAGCAATTAACTCAGTGTTTTCGAGTTAACAAGTTGTCGTTGGGCAACGAGCTGAGCTCCAAACTCATTGCTTTTGAGTTAATGAGTTGTTGGGTAACTTAGGTGATGAGTTGAGCTTTGAACCATTGTTTTTGAATTAACAAGTTCTTGGAGTAGCTTGAGTGATGAGTTGAGCTTCGAACTCAAGGTTTTTGAGTTAACGAGTTATTGGGGTAGCACGGACAATGAGCTGAGCTCCAAACTCGTGGTTATTGAGTTAACGAGTTTGTTGAGTAGCTCAAATGACGAGGTGAGCTCTGAATTCATTACTTTTGAGTAATCGGGTTTTTGAGGAAACTCGGACAACGAGCTGAGCTCCGAACTCATTTGTTTTTTTAGTTAATGAGTTGTCGGGATTGCTTGGGTGACGAGATGAACTCTGAACTCATTATTTTTTAGTTAAGAATTTGTTTGAGTAGCTTGGGCAATGAACTGAGCTCCGAACTCGTTGTTTTTTAGTTAGCAAGTTGTTCGAGTAGCTTGGGTAACGAGCTGAGCTCCGAACTCGTTGTTTTTTGGGTTAAAAAGTTGTTGGAGTAGTTTGAGTAATGAGCTAATATCCGAACTCGTTGTTTTTGACTTAAACAGTTTTTGGGGTTGCTCGGACAACGAGCTGAGCTCTAAACTTACTTTTTTTTAGTTAACGAGTTGTTGGAGCAGCCCGAGTGACGAGCTGAGCTCCGATGTCATTGTTTTTAATTAACAATTTGTTGGGGTTGCTCGAGCGATGACCTGAGCTCCAACCTCATTTTTTGTAGTTAACGAGTTTTGGAGTAGTTGGGTGACGAGATGACCTTTAAACTCATTGTTTTTGAGTTAACGAGTTGTTGGAGTAACTCATGCTACGAGCTAGGCTCTGAACTCGTTGTTTTTTGAGTTAACGAGTTATTAGAGTGGCTTGAGCAACAAGCTTGTAACATCCCCGAAAATGTCTATTTTTAATATTTTCTTTCACACGTACTTTGCACGTGTCGATTAATGAAATTCTCTTGAGTCATGAAAATTTTTCACTCATCTAGTGTGGTTAATTTTAATAAAAATCAACTATGCTTAAATCTATATTTTGTACCACATTAAAACTATTATAAATTAAAGTCCTTAAACATTATGTGTACATTCAACGTGCATAAACTCTCATTTAAAATTTAGATAAACCAGTACACATTACAATGTGTAACATACACACCAAATTTAATTAAAAACTAATCATGAAATTGTAGGAAGAAGTGTGCACACACATAATGTTCACGTGCACGTGCTCTTCTTTCCATGATTGGCCAGCCAATGTGAGAGAGGGGAGAGTGGGTGAGTTAGTGTGTGAGTGTGTAGCTCTTTTAGGAGGTGGGGAGTTATTATAACCACTCACTATTTCACCCTATAAATACCTTCTCACATTAGCCATATAGGGACCAAAAAAAACAGAGAAAGAGAGTCAAGGAGTTGCTTTCGGGAATCCAAGGAGAAGAGTTTGCGGGATTTGCTAGTGTGGTGGATTTTGAGGCATTTTGCTAAGCATTCAACCATTAGGAGATCTATTTTGAGGTGGTGTTCTCATTGTCTTCTAAATTTCAGTAGGTTGTGCTTACTTAGCCATGACATGTGTAGATGCTAATTTAATTGGTGTGCATAAGTGTAGAAGTTTTCTAGATTTTTAATTGTGCACTCTTAGTCATAGTTAGTATGTGAATGTGTGGGGTTTTCACTGTTTTCTAAAATGATAGTAATTGTGAGTAACCCCCATTCCCGCAAATACGTATTTCCTGAATATTTTCTGTATTTCGATTATTTATAAATTTATTTTGTGTTAATTTCGTTTTGATCTCCTACCAAAGTAATTTTTTTCTAATCAACAATTATATTGTTTCGAATGGTGGTATATTTTAACTTTATTTTCCCTAATTGATCGACTAGTTTAGATTTTAATAAATTTGTTAATCTCGAATCATATTTTGATACATATCAATATTATTATTATTATTATTATTATTACTGTTATTATTATTATTACTGTTATTATTATTATTATTATCATTATTATTATTAACATATCAATATTATTGATGTTGTTACCATTATTATTATTATTTTTATTGTCATTATCTTTATTAAAATTATTTTTGTAAAGCCCAATGTTATTACTATTATTATTATTATTTGTTTTAAAGCCCATTGATGTTGATCTATCTTGTATTATTTAATTATTTAATTTGAAGCCCAATCCAAGCTCATCTCCTATTAAATTTTAACCCAAACCCAAACCCGCATCTTATTGGATCCCAAACCCAAACCCTTTAACCCAATTCTCCCCCTAATCTGCTTCTGACTAGATCAACTCTCCTTCACGTTTAAATCCCCACTAATCCTCATATCTCTCTATTATCCCTATAATCTCTCCCACTAATTTCTAATCTTATTAATTAACCCAATTAAATCCCTTTAACCACCCACTCTCCCTCTCTCTTTCCCTTCTTTATACACAACTAGAGCCCATTCACCTTCCTTCTTCAACCTCGTCATCCCTGACCTCTCCCTTCCTCGTTCGCCTCTGAAACCCACTCGCCCTCCGCCTGCCATCACCCCGTCGCTCCTCGTCAACCCATCACCGTCATCCCCGCATCCCCTCCATCACCATCCGCTGTCATCATCAACCTCCGGTAGACCGCCATTGTCGCTCCTTAGAGCTTCCCCTCATCATCATCTCGAGCCTCGCCCTCGTCCCAAGCGTGCTCCTCCAGTCCTGCTCGAGTCATCACCTCGCCTTTCGCTATTGCTGCTTCCCTTCCTCTGTTCCTTCCGAAAACAGAGCACTCCTCGTCGAGCCCCTCGTCTCCACCAGTCGAGCCTCGCCCTCCACAGTCGCCATCCCCTTACCTTCCTCCTCCCCTCCACCCGTTCACATCCATTGCCTCCATCCCTGAGCTCTTCTCCGACTTCGACTTCGTCTCCTCCAGTGCACCCTCACTTCCTTTGAGCCTCGGCATTACTGCCAACAAGCCACCGACTGCACCCCAGCCACCGACTGCTCTTCCACCACCCGAGCAGCGCCTTCCGCTCCACTAGGCCGATGCTACAGCCACCAACCCCCGCCCTGCACGCTGCCGCCGTCGGAGCCGAGCCAGAGCCGCAGTTGTTGTGGGGATTCTTGATCCTTTGATCTTGGTCGTCCGATCAACATCGTGATCGTCATCATCATCAAGCTCCTTTGAATATTGGCCGCCAGATCATCTTGACCTTGATCCTCATCAAGATCCGCGTTGATCCGTCCGATCAGATCTTGATCATCATCATCAACCAACATCAACATCGAGATTCGAATTCATCGATCGTGATCATCGTGATCGTTTTCTCACCGCCGTGTCGTCAGGATTCCGATCCCGTTATTTTTCGCATATTCGGATTAATCTAATTGTCATTTAAAGGCAAGTCTACTTGAACTCACTCGTCATTCTAGTTTAAGATTGTTGATCTTCGCAAGTAGTTCCCTTTCGATTATCGTATTGTTATATTATATACCTTTCGTTGGGGATATCGAGGGTTTACACGAGCTAACCCAAGGTATTCTTGACCTCGTGCCAATATTCGTTGATTCAAACCCAAGCTTGCATGCACACACGACATGAATAACTTGACTAGAAACTCGCATATTGGAATTGTAGGGTGATTTGAATGCATGTTGATCAATTGTGATCTTAAGACTTGAATCGTAACATGATAATTTGGCTTTGTGTACTATAAAAATTCATCTTAATTGTTGCATATTAATGTTAGTTCATACCATGATATAGGAGCAAGTGGATTGCTCATTTTGACGATTGTATATGATTGTATTTCATCTTATCCTGCTACATGTCCTGTTTTGTACTGAGATTCTGACCCTGTTACTATTAAAATAAACTGGAACTATATAAAAATAAATTTTAGCTTGATGAATCTACTTTCCAGAACATCTTACGGATCTAGATTCCGATCTGTGAGCTATTAGATATCACACTTTTTGTCACTGCTGGTCTATATTTTTAGATTTGATGTTTAGTGGAACATTGACACAACTTTTAATTGAAACACGGTATTAACAGTAGAATCATGATATAAAATTCTCCATCAAATGAATAGACATGCTTAGAGTTCATTTTCTAATTTTTATAGATTTCTATATTGAATTTACACCATGATTTCACATGTAGAGATTTGACTATAGACTGCTGCCAGAACCTCTAATCTGTAAAGAATAGAGTAATCGACCTAGCTATAATCAGAATCAATTGAAACTTGCTGAATACGAATTGTAGCCCCATGTGTCTAGTTTCCAGAACATCCGACGGAATAAAATTCCGAGTTATAACCTATGAGTTATTGCTATTTTAGTACTGCTAAGTCTAGCATTTTTAGATTCACAATCTCATGCGTATCTTTCTGATTTATAAATAAATAGAAAATATTGACACTAAAATAAAAAATATGAAATTAATTTGATTGAGACTAGAAATGTGTAGGAATCACTCTGAATTTTTGTAAATTTAATTGATGAGTTTTCTAACCCGAAATATATATGTGAACACAACCTATAACCTGCTGCCTGAACTTAAAATCTGAAAAGAATAGGAATTTCAACCTAGTTTCTATGATCTTTATATATAGTGTGTATATTTGCTAAAACGGGTAGAGAGCCTAGTTTCTAGAACTTCTGACGAATCCAAATTTGCCTTCCTGTAGCAGTGGGAAAGTTCACTTTTGTACAGCAACGTCTTGCTGTCTAGAATGTGCACTTTTATAGTATTGCATGTAAATGTGTTAACCTTACATCTAGTGAATGAGAATCAAATATATATTATGCATCGCATCATTTTGTTGTATCCTTATCATCGCCTTGACACTCTTATACACATTTGCATGATCATGATTGACATAATAAAATGATAACAAGCCGGGGTATTATGGGTTGACTTAGTAGTGGATAATCTCGAAAACTATACTCGGTAGGGCCCTCCCTATTTACCTGTGCTATTGACATGGAAGGTGGAGAAATACTTGTGACCCTGTTTACCTGCACTATTGACATGGAAGGTGGAGAAATACTTGTGACCTTGTCACCTGGGCTATTGACATGGAAGGTGGAGAAATATTTGTGACCTTGTTATCATGATATCATGTTATCTTGTTATCATGTTATCATGTTATCTTGTTATGCCGAGTATACGCTCTGTAGATCCTACCACTATGGTCTAAAACGAACACTGTTTGCATGCACTGAACCCCTGGTATGGGACACAGTAGTACGTGCATTAGATAGGGTAATAAAATGCTAATAAACCTAAGTTGACACTTGTACACTTGATCATGAAAATTGTTTATCGACATTATTATTGCTTTTTATTTTGTTCTTGCCTCATATTCCTTGATATACCATGTTCATTTACTCTTTATTTTCACTACTTGTTATATGTACTTGCTCTAACGGACATTTTTCCCCCAACTTTAGTTGATCAAACTACAGGTGCACAAGGAGAATTGCCAGAAGGTATTGGTGGGCAGTTCTTCTAGGAATGGAGCAGGAGCTTGCTTTGCAATAAACTATTTCTTCCATGTTTATTTTATATTCGTATTGTTACCTTGTTGAACCTTGTATTCCGGGCTTTGTTGACCCGAAGTTGTTTATTTCCAGTTGTTGGTAATTATTTTCGACTATGCATGTTTTATCTTAGTATCTTGGTTTATGTGATTATGTTTTTCCTGCATTGTTGTGGTTATTCTTTTCCATGTTGTTGAGGTTAAGACTGTTACAGATTATGTGTTTGTTAATATCATTCGCTGGGACTTCGTCACGAGCTCGTATTCCCGTATTTTGGGAAGCGAGGTGTGACATTTTGCATGTTAGAAATATGTAGATGGATAATGAAATTGGCATGTGTGTGTAAAGTAACATCTCTAGCAAAAAAAAAAAAAATTTGATAACATAGCAAAATTTATTAGTACATGCTTAATTACAATTATGTAGTAGATAATTGAATTAATAGGAGTTTTATAGAATGCTTATCTAGTGAAGAGTTTATAAAATAAACCCATAGAATTAAATTTCTCTATATACAATGTAGTAATGTAACCCCCCCCCCCCCCCCCCCCCCCAAAAAAAAAAAAAAAAAAATTGTAGTTGTATAGAGAATAATAATTTATATAGTTCGAGTTGTAGAACCATGGACAATTCATGCTAGTTGGGCATTGTAGTAATGTAAAATCTCCCCCCCCCCCCCCCCCCCCCCCCCAAAAAAAAATGTAGTTGTATAGAGAATAGTAATTTATATAGTTCGAGTTGTAGAACTATGGACAATTCATGCTAGTTGGGCAATAATTTTCTTATACTTTGGGAATAGATTGTTATAGGATTTATTTCGGGCTAATACACTAATGATGAAGGAACTTATTTTCTAGAAATGATTAGAAATAATAATGCATGGCAATTGCGAAATCGAAGTTTTAAAAGAAGTTATAAATAGAGAGTTGCAATAAAAGAATTGCAATAGTAGTATAATTAGATTAGTAGGCTTGACTGCCTGGTCTTAGTGTTTGGTTATGGGTGATGTGTACAGTGACCTGTGGTCACGAGTTCGAGCTCTAGTTGAGGGTTTTTTTTTTTGAAAACTCTGAGAAATTATCAAAAATAGTAAGCAGAAAACATATAAGAAAATTGTGTTTAGAGTTTTACAACAACAGAGGGTTAGCATATTCATTGTTGGGTGCACCTTGGATTGCGATTTGGCTTGCTGTGCGCCTGGGTTCGATCCCGGGTGTACACATATTTTTTTTTTATATTTTTGGGCTTTTTCATGTTTTTAGAAATGGGAGGAAGTTGTGGAAATATTTTTAGAATATTATTAGAACATTTGGAAATAATTTTACACTATTTTTAAGATATATTTTGGAGATTTAAAAGTTACATTAGGCAATGTACTAGAAGAATCTAGTTTCTAGTCTAAATTTGAGGGTGGTTGTTTATGTTAAAATGATTTAAAATGTCAGGAATGGAATACAACTTTAGGAACTCATGCAGAGGGTGCTATACGTGAATTTACGAGATAATAAAAGCAGGATTTGAAATATTAATCATGCGATGTTTTGTAAAGGGTTTATCAATTAAAAAGTTGTTGAATATTGTTAAGTGATAAATTAGAAATGTTAACTGAGTATTTTTCTAGAAGAAATTGATCAATTGTACTGTTATAAGTGTTCATTTACATTGAGATGATAAACATAAAGAGAATAGATAAAGAAGAAATGCTGAGTAATGAATGAGATATGTATGATGTGGTTAGATATAACCTATGTGATCTCTTTATTGAGATGGTTGGTTGTTCTAGAGTGAGCGGGACCCAGAATACCGGCAGATTATGATATATGAAATTTAAAAAGTAGTCAGTGTGGGTTAACTTTTTCTTTGAAAAGTAGCCAGTTTGGGCTAACATTCTCAGTATTTTAGTTTAAGTCCAGTGGGTAAGCTAGCTTTAGGTCTTAATAACTACAATTTAAACTTAAGGACAGACACTAGTTGGTGATATGATGAAACAAGAGCAAACGTGAGTATGAGGGCTCCAGGATGATCCGCGGAGCGAGACAATCCCTAGTATTCTAGGACGAGGGATGAAATATGCCCTAGAATGATTCACGGAGTGGGATTGATCTCCAATATTCCGGGACGAGAGCATCGCTCATGGGACATTTTTGCAATGAGGGTTCCAGGATGACTCGCGGAGTGAGACAATCCCCAGTTCTGGGATGAGGGATGAGATAGGCCTCAGGATGATCCGCGGAGTTGGGTTGATATCCAGTATTCTGGAGTGAGAACCAATACTTGCAGAGTGTCTAAATCTAGTTGTAGTCACGATAGTAGGTTGCATAGCGAGGGATTAAACCCTATATTGTGGAGTACGTTGATGTAAATATTTGCAAGTGTAAAAAATTGCAACAAGTAGTATAGATAAGTGAATAGAGTGTCGAACCCACAGGGACTAATTACATTACTGAGTACCGAATTTACTAGATTAACTACTATTTGGAAAATCGAAATAAATAAAGAAAGCTACTAAATTAAATTAATCTAAAGAAAAACTAACTAAATTAATTAAAAGGAAGCGGAATAAGAAATTATGTTGTTTATTAATTGCAAATAAAATCAATTCTAGGGTTTTTTATTCCACCTAGTTAATCAAACACAATTTATGACTCCATGAATAAAGAATTTATTTTTCCAGGTTGTAGACCAAAATCCCCTAATTATTCAATGCTTTCTCTCGAACAACACCAAAAATATCTCCAACTAACAGTTTGACATATCTCTATGCAAATTTAATTAATCGAAGACTCATTAAGTTCTGTGGATTTCTTAACGGTCACATTAATCGCGGTAAATTATCTCTAATTTCGCTCAATCAATGGTGTTCAATTTTTATTGTTCTAAATCAATAATTACCTCTCGGTCTCTCCATGATCCAATAATCATACAAAAATTGGCCAAATAATTGTAAGCATTAAGCACAAAAATCAAACACACAACCATGAAAAAATAGAAATAATATGGAATTAAAAATTGTGTTCTCAAAACTAGGCTACATCTAAACCCTAGAAAAATAAATTTAGTTCATAATAAAATTGCAATTAACAAATTTGTTCATGGATTGCATAATTAAATTTTAGAAGAGAAAAGAAGATACAAAAGTACTGTTTTGTAAATAAAAAATTTGCAAACCGAATCCAATAAAACAGTGTTCTCTGCCTCTCTCTTCTCTGTCGATGTAGCCTGGTGACTTGCTGACTTCTCTCTCTATCTCGTTCTCTCTCCCTTTTTCTCTTGGTTCTATTTTTTTGCTTTTCCGCTGTCCTCCTTTTTTTTCTTTTTGCGTCTCTGTGTGTGTCTTTCTCTGTTGGTCTTAGTGTTCCTTTTATAGGAGCTGTAGACATAGAGTCGTAGACAGAGGATTAAGATTTATCTCTTCACTGAGATATGTGCTGCAAATAAAAAAAATCAAGATTTAGAATAAACATTTAAATTTATATTAATTAGATCAACTTAAAAGTAACTAATTTTTATTTTTGCTTTATCAAAAATCCTTTTAAATTTGTTTATTCTTTTTACACCCTATTGACAATTAAAATTGTATTTCGCTCCTCACATTGTCAATTTGTAAAATATAAAATTCAACAATTCATTAAAAATAATAAATCAATAGTTTTGCTTTGTTTGTTGATTTTTATCAAAAATCTTCACTTTTTGCATCAAAAATCTCATTCCTTCAAAAATAATTTATTAATTGAAATCTTATAGAAATAAGATGAATTATAAATAATATAAACGAAAACAAGCAATTTTAATAGGGTAAACGAGTACAAATATTTATATAAAAATTAGACACATCATACGTTAAGGGCTTGCCCTCGGACCTATATAGTATGGGATGCCTAGAATCCGAACAAGTATGCATTAGTGTCATCATAATGTGAATATCTACATTAGGCATTAGGTCATATCATATACTGACATAATTAGGATAGTCACTTTTAAATTTTCTGCATTCAAGTTTGTAATTGTTAAGATTGTGAGATCACTGCATTTTGGCATTGCGTCAGTTGTATGCAACTGACGTACCCACATTCTAGTTGCAGGATTGGATTGGCATGGACTTGAAGTCACTGTGATGGGTTGACATAAGATTGAAGAGCTTCCATTATCATATGTTGTATTGTACTTTTTCATTTCCACTGTGTTATTTTAAAGAACAATGTTGTAAATGAAAAAGTGTTAAATTCCTTGTAAATTTGTATGAAGTTGAAGTAAAAGATCTTGTTTGTGCTACGAATTGTTTGTGTTAGGAATTTTGGGCATTACAGAGAGGTATCAAAGCCAAGTTCAACTAGTAGTACAAAATTATAAGGAAAACACATTAGGGTGGACATTAGGGGTGTGATTTCAGTTTATAGAGATTTAAATGTTATAGTTGTATCAACTTACATTTGCGTTGCTCTATACACTGATGTGTTCTCCTCCCTTTCACTGTAGAATGGTGGATAACCAAAATTCTATGGAAGAAGTGGAAGAAGAAGTATTCTTTGAGGAAGAATCTGAAGAAGAAGAAGTCCCTGAAGAAGAACCTGAAAAGGAAGAAGACCCAAAAGAAATGGAAGAATTGCCAGAATCTCGGGAAATCACTCCACCTCCGCCTGAATCCCAAGATGAATCCTTAGACAAAGGGCCGGTTTGGAATAAGGAGGATCATATCATCGCTTCTCTCCGTAAGCAGCTAATTATCCACAAGTGGAGAGTAACCCACATGGAGGTGCATCATACAAAAGATAAGCCAATCATCGACGCTCTGAATCAACGAGTATAGAAACTCGAGAAGTGTCGTCACTGGAATGCTCAGCATTTCACCCAGCTAGACAAAAAAACTCGTTGGGAGAAGCAAGAATGCCGTCAAAGATATGAAAGAATGCAGAAGGAAATAGACGATCTACGGGAAGAGCTCATAGAAGCCAAAAGGAACCGTATAGTCTAAACTGCTTTATGTTTGTTTACAATTCTGTAGGAAGATTTGGAGTTTTCTGGTGCTCTTTATTTATGTATGTATGGACCAATTTTATTTTGAATATAAGAAGTTTATTTTGAAAATGAGTAATTTGTGTTGGAACAAAGTCTATGTTATTGTTGCTTTGATGATTGATGAAGTTTTATGAATCAAAAATGGCCGGAAGAAGGACTACAAATTGCAAGGGATCAAGCGGAGAAGGCAACCGACTTGATTTGGAGACGGAGTTGGCCCATTTATACCCGACACTTAACACTTCTATTACCGCAAGTGTGAACCGGAATGCAATGGCAGTGCAAGTGCCAGTGGCTATCAAGTTTGTGGAATCCATCAAGAGGATGAAACCACCTGTCCTTGAAGGCAAGGCAGATCCCGATGCAGCTGATGATTGAATCTGACAGATTGAAATGGTGTTTGAAGTGTTGGAGACCCCGGAGGCTAGTAAGGTAAAGCTAGCAACTACCCAGTTGGAGAAGGAAGCCAGAGTCTAGTGGCAGTCTATGAAGCAGACCTTGGGTGATGAGACTATCACTTGGGAGGACTTCTTGGAGGAATTTTGGCATCATTACTTCTCAATGGATGTGCAAGAAAAGAAGGCAATGAAATTTTTGGCCTTGCAGCAGGGTAACATGACTGTCCGGGAGTATGAGATGAAGTTTACTCAACTCTCCAGATATGCACCCTGAGTTAGTGATTGACGAAGCCAAGAAGGCAAGGAAATTTGAGCAGGGTCTGAGGCCAGGAATGAGGTCTCATATGATACCCCTTGGGATCCGGAAATTCGACAAGATTGTCTGGAGGGCTGCAGCCACAGAATCAGACATGGAACAATATCAGCTGGTGAAAGACCGGCGCATGAACTAGAGCCGCGGTAAGAGGCCCGCGATGTCAAGCAATTTCAGGAGGCAGCCCCTAGTGCAGATGTCACACCTGTAATTTTAAAACTTCTTAAATATTTAATTTATATTATTTTTATTTATGATTTTAAGTATATATTGTTATATTAATTGATTTTATTTTATTTTATAATGATTAAATTGGAATTCGGGGTTGAAAGAGAAAAAATTGAAATATAGGAGTTTTGAGATGAGTTTTCTCGGAGGAGATAATTCCAATTTAACCCAAAAATTTTCTTGTGCACTTGTGCATAATAGAGGATTGGATATTTTCTAATTGGAATGAATAGCATGGTCCTAGCAAGAAGTTAGAATTCTGAGGTTCGGGGTTGAACATAACTCGTAAAATGAGCATTTTATTTGATTTTGGGCCTTAAGCCCATAACCCTAAATCCTAATTATTTAAAAACCTTCTATTTACCAAATTGCCATTCCCACTTCATCTCCCCTCCCTTCTTCTTTCTGCCGACCGACCGAAGCCAAATTTTTCCCACTTTAGGAGTTGCTAATTCACCGACCAAAACCACTTCAATCTTCAAATTTTTTGGCAATTCTTACAGAGTGTAGGGTGCTCTTCAACATGGTAGTGTCGGTTTGTCAAGAGGACTTCGATAAGGTATATCAACTTGTATCTTTGTTTATGGAATTGTATGCTTTTCATTCTTTTCATAAAAATCGTAGTAGAAAGATGTTCCGAGTATGTAGAACATGCTTAGGGTGAAAGATTTCAATTTTAATGATGATAATATGGAAAATTTCCTTAATCTAGGGTTTGAGTTTAGGAAGGGTAAGTGAAATTATAGCTATTGTATGCTAATAAATATTTTGAATGATGTGCAATAGTATGGGATAATATTGAAGCATTTGTGATAAATTTTAACAATTGTTTGATAATTATAAAGAATTTTCCGGTATCGGGAAATTGTAAAAATATAGTTTATTGGTTCAAAAACAGGATAATTATAGGAAAATATGTACAAATAATAAACATTATTCCCGAGATGCATATATGAGTTAATCTTGGGATATATAAGTTAATTTGGGATATTTTACCTTTAAAATATTAAATATTGATTGGAACTCCTCTGATCGAGAGGTAAAATTGGGGATTTGGCTATAAGACTATAGAATAGTTGATTTGATATGCTTATGTATATTGTATGTGATGTATGAATATGTTTGATGTGAATTCGGAGGATAGATAATGTGTATTTGGAGTAAATGGCTTATGGGTTCGGTAATTTTCTTAATATGTGTTAAAAAGTGAAGTTTGATTAGCGACCGGGCGAGCGAGGAGTGTCTCGAGCCGGTTCGTCAGGTGAGTATGATTGTACTAGGTATAATTATGTTGTGATAAAATTTTCGACTTATTCGATGTGATATATGATAAATATGGCCGGGTAAAGATATAATAGAAAATACGGAATTTTAATAAGTTGAAAATGTGCTTTAAAGTGAATTTCCATGATTTTGAATATTTGGTGTTATGGATGATATATTGAGTATATATATAATAATATGAAGTGATCGGGTGTTTGATTTACGTATAATATGCGAATGATAAGTAGAAATGACATATATATATATGGGGTTATGACGTGTTGACTAATATGGTGCATATTTATGATACATGGGTGATAATGAGAAGTGATATGTTAAATGATGAAATTAATGAGTTGGTATATATGTGATATAGAGATGTTCAAGGTGAAATTAAGGGGTGATAACATGATGCAATAAACTAAATAACATGGTATACTCATAATATATGATAACGTGATAAAATAAGTAATGTGGTGCATTTTTTATATGTAATATTATGATGTAGTAATCCTATAAATTAAATAACATGGTGTATGCATATATGTGGTATAATGAGAAGATAAATAGCACGGTAAATGCCAAAGATGTGATAATATGTTGAGATAAAAGATGAGATGATATGTGATGATAAAATGAGATAAAAAGATGATATGAAAATGATAATAATAGTTAAATTTTGTTGACCAGTATTTACAGAAATCCTGGGAGTTTGGGCTAGACCTCCTAACACCTAAGGACCGGCTTAGGATGCGGTGTTCATTACCCAAACTATGTTTGGGGTGCAGTGTTTTTATCTCCCAAGCTATCGGATTGAGGCCCGATTTACCCAGCTTGTCTGGGGTGCGGTGATTATTACCCAGGCTATCGGCCTTGGGGTGCGGTGTTATATTACCCAGCTTGTCTAAGGTGCGGTGATTATTACCCAAACTATGTTTGGGGTGCGGTGATTATTACCCAAGTTCTACTTGGGGTGCGGTGTTTCCCTCGCTGGCATAGGCTGGGAGGAAGACGTAGCCTCGGACGCATATGACCCTTGGTGGGCAGTGGTCCGCGTGTTTACTGGACTATCGGCTTTCAGTATTTGGGATACTGTGGCTCACTGGTCAACAAATTAATTAAAATGAGTAAATATGAAGTGAAAATAAAAAAGTAAAGAAAGCATATGATGTGAAATGAGAATGAGAAAGTAAGAAAAGTATATGATCTGAAATGAGAATAAGAAAGTAAAGAAAGTAATTGTTGTGAAATGAAAATGAGAAAGTAAAGTAAGTGTATGATTTGAAATTAATATGAAAAGTAACCAAAAATGTGTATATGAATGAAGATGAGAATTAAAGAAAACGAGTTATGAGTATGTATATGAAAATGAATAGTAAATGAAACATGTATTTGAATAAAAATGAAAAGTGAAGAAATTGTGTTATGTGAATATCTATAAAAAGTGAAGAAATTATGTTTTGAGAATAAATATGAAAAGTGAAGGCATGGTGTTTTATAAATGAGTGTGAAAAGCGAAGGAAGTATGTGTGTGAATTAATATGAATAAAATGAAGAAATAATATTATGGGAATAAATACGAGAAGTAGAGAAAATGTATTATGCATTATACAAATAAAAAGTAAAGAAGATGTATTATGAGAATGAAATGTATAGTAAAGTGTATTGTGCAATGAATAATAAAAGTAAGTGGCATTATGTGATGAGAATGGTTGATAAACTAAAACCTAATTTGAAATGAGTTTGATGCGCCTTGGAATTATGTCGATGAACTACTTGCCCGCTATTTCCATGGAAATGGTGGGAACTACCTGGCTTGGCACAATTCCCTAGGTGAATTGGTGGGTTGTTGATATGATAGTTGTATTGCAAGATGGAAACGAAAAGTAAAGTGTAAGATGAAAATAAAAATAAAGTAAAGTAATAACTGAGCTATCGGCTTGGGATGTGATGTGATATTACCCAAGTTTGACTTGGGGTACGATGATCATTACCCAGCTTGCCAGGCATGCTGTGATTATTACCCAGGCTATCGGCTTTGGGGTGCGATGTATTACCTGTAGGAAGGAAAGTTAAAGTAAATTGTAATATGAGAAGTAAATGAAAATGAAAGTAATATATACTATCAATAAGAATGAGAAGTAACTTAAGTTGTATAATGAGATGTGGATGAATTATAAAGACAAGTATATGATAAAATGAGAATCAGCATTAAATAAGCTGTACGATGAAATTAGAATGAAAAGAAGGTAAATTGTAATATAAAATGAGAATGAAGGTTAATGTATTACGAAATGTTATGAGATGTGTTAAAGATATGGATAAATGTAATATTGTAAGAATGGATGAACGTGATATTATAAGATTGAGTGAAGGTGATATTATGAAAATGAATGAATGTGATGATATGCGATGAAAATGAATGTGATATTATATGAATGTGAAGTTATGCGATGAGATAAATGTGAATATGTTATAAGATTGAATGAGTGTGATATTATGCAACGAGAATGAATATAAATATAGTATGAGACTGAATAAATGAAATGTTATACGATTGAATGATGTGAGGTTAGATACGAGAATTAATGCAAATATAGAATACCTTGGAATTTTGTTGAGGAACTACCTGCCGAGGCACAACTTTACGGTAGGGTGAGTGAATATGGATTTGTAGATTGGTTGAAGATGCAAAGGATTACTTTTGTGCAAAATCACTTTTACTATGTTTATATGTTTAAATTTCAGGTTACATTTAATTACCCTTATGTTAGTAAGTTCTTTCAATTTCTATCTTATCATTTATTTTATTTATTAACCTAGTAGTTTATACTCGCACCAATTTTGGCTGACCCCTGTTGTTTTCTGAGGGTCAGGGGAGTCCCTCTGTTAGGGTGGACCTCCTTGATTCTCCTTGCAGGTTTTGATTAGCAGCGAGGTAAGATAGTTGTTGTTATTATGGTAGTTATACTTTTTCTCATAGTAGAATGGGTTATGTATGTATCTTTTATATGCATTTTATCTTAAAAGACATGTAGAAAAGGGGATAATATGATGTAATGTTTCGTATTCTGGAAGATTATGTGTATAACTTTAAGGGATAATGATATATAGATAGTGTTGTGATGAAGTATGAAAGCTCGTACCCACCTCGTTGTGGAGTACTGGGTTCTGTGGTTTGGTATTGAAAGGTCTTTATAAAGTTTTTGTACAAAATCTTATATGTTTTCAAATAAATTTTGGATTTTAAATTGTATCTTGCTTATTATGATGAGTTATGCCCCCAGAGCCCTAAATATTATTGCCTGTGTGTGGTTGAATAAATTGGCCTAGGGAGGATTGATATATATTACAGGTGATGTGATTTATATAATTGTTTGCAGAATTTCGTACGGAATCCTTGTAAAAGGGATAATATTTCAGGGGAGACTGCCGAAATTTTAATTGAAAATTATGAAAAATTTTCTATGTAAGAAATGGTATAGATAAAAAATTGTTTAAGTTAGAAAGCCTTTGAATAAGAATGGTTAAAAAAAGTTTGGGGTGTTACAGCCACAGTTCAAGCCGATTGGGGCAAATGCCATTATTGTGACTGGAAAGCCAAGCAACGAAGGTACAAGGTCCCCAAGGTTAACCTTCTAAAATTATTAGGACTCGGTTCATTACAAGTCCCAATGTACCGAGCCGCGGATTCCAGTAACTTTTTTCAACTGTGGTAGAGAAGGCCACGCTAAGCCATATTGCCCACAATTCCAACAGGGAGGGTAGAGTCTGAAGCAGGTGGATCAGGGAAGAATCCATACCGACAGGGACGAGTATTCGCTATGACTGAGGAGGATGCTGAGGACTCCGATAACGTCATTACCAGTATGGGAACATTCGAATAAATTTATGTTGTTATTTCATAATCTTGTAATAGAAGGATGTTATATACTTAAGGATATAATTAATTATGTAACAGGAAAACATCTAGTCAATGGAATATATGTTATGGTTTTATTCGATAATGGTTCATCGCATACTTTTGTGTCTCCTAATTTTGCTCAAATGTTAGGGGTAGACCGAAAGATTTTTCCCGGAAAGGTTTTGGCAGTAGCTACACCATCAGGAGAAACACTAACTACTGACCGGTACTACGCTGATTGTGAGATCGAGATTGGAGGAAGAATTTTTGGGATCGATCTTCAAGAGTTGTAAGTGTTGGGAGTGGATGTCATCACTGGCATAGACTGGATTTCAATCTACTGTGCTAGCATCGAATGCAAGAGTAAGGAGGTGATGGTGAAGGCACCAGGGGGACCAAGAATAATATTTCAAGGGAAAGATGTGCATGGAATTGGTGGCAGCCTTAACCAAGAAGAAAATTCCTGAGGAAGTCAAGAAGATTCCTGTAGTCCGGAACTTTCTGACGGTATTCTTAGAGGATCTACCTATTATACCACCTCATCGGGATGTGGAATTCAGTATTGCTATTCAGCCAGGAAGTACACCGATATCCAAGGCACCATACAGAATGGCACCGGTGGAACAGGATGATGTGAAGAAGAAAATCAAGGAGCTTTTGCACAATGGTTTCATAGACCTATTGCGTCTCCTTGGGGAGTGCCAGTTTTGTTGGCGAAGAAGAAAGATGGATTGATGAGGATGTGCGTCGATTATAGGGAGCTGAACAAGGTGACTCTCCAGAATAAGTATCCTATTTTGAGAATCAATGATTTATTTGATCGACTTCAAGGAGCAGCAGTCTTCTCCAAGATTGATCTTCAGTTGGGTTATCACCAAGTTCGTGTTCAGGAAGAGGATGTGCATAAGACTGCATTCCGAACTCGACATGGGCATCTCGAATTCCTAGTTATGCCATTTGGAGTGACGAATGCACTAGTCATGTTCATAAATATGATGAACAGTGTCCTGTGACCATTCATCGACTCTTTCGTCGTAGTGTTTATCGACGATATTCTGGTATATTCCAAGTCAGAAGAGGAACATGTTGAACATTTGGAAGAAGTGTTGAAGAAGCTGCAGGAGTAGAAATTATATGCCAAGTTATCCAAGTGACTTCTGTAAGTTCGAAGTCGCGTTCTTGAGTCATATCCTTTCTAAGGAGGGAGTGCCCACCGATTCACAAAAGGTAGAAGCAGTGAAAGACTAACCAAGACCCGCATCCGTGAAGGAGATTAGGAGTTTCTTAGGTTTTACCGGTTATTATCGGCGCTTCATTCAGGGTTATGCTCAGATAACCGTGCTGCTCACTGGACTTATGAGGAAGAATGTAAGTTTTAAGTGGACAAAACAATGGGAAGCAAGCTTCCAAGAGTTGAAAGAGAGGTTGACTACCGCTCCAATATTGGCTTTGCCACGAGCGGGAATTAACTACGATGTCTACAGCGATGCTTCACATTGAGGACTGTGTTATGTACTGATGCAAGAGGGAAAGGTAATAGCTTATGGGTCTAGGCAATTGAGACGGCACGAGAAAAATTACCCAACCCATGATTTGGAGTTGGCAACAATCATATTCGCCTTGAAGCAGTGGAGGCATTATGTGTATGGGGAGAAAGTCAACATGTACACAGACCACAAGAGTTTGAAGTACATCTATCAACAAAGAGATCTAAATTTTAGGCAGAGAAGGTACGCTCAGTCAGAAAAGCGGTTTATCTTGTTTGATTAGAACTCAGGAGAAATTTGCAGAGGAATTCGATCGAGCTGAAATTGAAGTAGTATTGCAAGGACTGGGGGCATCACTGGCACAGTTGAGACTTCAGCCCACGCTGAGATGGCAGATCATCGACAGTCAGAAATCTGACCCTAAAATTCAGGAGATGAAGAAGCAAGTTAGCACGGGCAAGTTGTAAGAATTTCAAGTAAGGGACGAAGTGATGCGGTTCAGAGAAAGATTGTCTGTACCTGATCATTCAGAATTGAAGGAGAGCATTCTACAGGAGGCACACACTACTCTATTGTCAGTACATCCAAGGAATACCTAGATGTATAAAGATATTAAGCATTATCATTACTATGTTGGCAAGCCACTCGCGATAGTTAACTTCCTGGATGAAGCGAGCCGTGAGGAGTTTATCCACCTCCTCTCTGATGGCTACATGGCGATCGGAGGCAAACTTTTGACGCTTTTGTTGAACGGGCTTAGCTTCGGAATTGACGCTGAGACAGTGGGTGATGAGTTCTTCCGATATACCAGGCATGTCAGCTGTTGTCCATGCAAATAGGTCTTTGTTGTCTCTGATGCACTCGACAATCTGTTTCTTGACTACTTGTGGGAGAACCTTACTCATTCGGAAGGTCTTAGACGGGACTTCTTCAGAGAATGAGACTTCTTCTAACTCGTCGACCGGTTCCGAGATAATCAGCTAGGCCATCTTAGGGACTTCTAACGAAGCAAGGGAGAGAGCTGTTCCTCCTATAACTGTGGTGTAGCACCTTCGGGCCGTCTCTTGATTCCCTTTGTCTTCCCCTACCTCGGCAGGGGTCGGGAACTTCATTTCCATGTGGAACGCGAAGGGGACGGCCTGAAGTGTGACTAGGCCTGGTCTGCCAAGGATGGCATTGTACACTGCTTTCACATCTACTACTATGAAATCCATCGCCTCTGTTCGGCTAGTTGGGGCCTTTCCCACGGTCACGTCAAGGGTGAGCACCCCTTCGATCAAAACCGGTAGCCTGAGAATTCGGTCATAGTGTATGCTGCTGATTTAAGGTGTTCTCAGAAGAAGCCAAGACCTTGGAACGCATCTAAGAAGAGGATGTTAACAGAGCTTCCGTTGTCTACAAGGATCCTCCGTACCTCATGGTTGGCCATTTGAAGGCTGATTATGAGTGCATCGCAGTGGGGCGTTTGGATACCTTCCAAGTCCTTATCGGAGAAGGTAACTGGGACACCAAAACTCTTGGGAGGAGGGAAGTTTTCTACCGAGTTGACCTCCCGGGACAAAGGCTTTGCGGGAGGAGTTAGACTCTCCCCCCATGGGCCCTCCGTGTATAGAGTGTAGAACAGCCCTTGGCTCGGAGTCTTGGGATTTCGCTGGCTTCTCAGTCCGCTTATTGGCCCCCCTGGGGCAGTGGAGGATCGTCTCTATCCTTCCTCACGAACTTGGCGAGTTTCCCCCTGTGGATGAGGGCCTCAATTTCGTATTTCAGGGCCCGACAATCATCTGTATCGTGGCCATGGTCCATATGGAATCGGCACCACTTGTCTCTGTTCCTCTTCTTACAGGTGTATTCATCGTTGGGGAAGGTTGGAGTAGACCCTCTTTGCCGACCTCCATGAGGATGGTTGAGACACTGGCGTTTAGAGGAGTAAACTTTTCGAAGCGGGGGAGAGAGCGGCATTGACCGTTGTTGTCCTTCTGGAACTTTTTAAAACCTGCTTCTTCTGCACCCTTCCGTTTGTTCCCGAATACGGTCTCCTTCTGTTCTTAGGGATGGATGGCTTCCCCTAGCAGACGTAGATCTCATTCGGTAATCGGTCTTCAAACCCCGTGTTTTTGCATTGAACTGGACTTTTGAAAGCCATATTTCGACCTGGGCATTTTCGGGATGCCCCTAATAACCAACAAGATCCTTTACCTTAAACAAGTTCATATCACCTGTGTCTACTCTAATATCTCATTCTTGTACGGGAGCGGAAGCGAGAAAAGAGCCTAAACCAAGCCCCTCCAAAAATGGGGAAGGGAACAGGACCAAATTCCGACATCACCAAAGCCCACTTCTGCCCAGATATATTTCTCGCTCCTTAACAAGAGCTCCGAGAAGTCCCAGGGTGGCTTCTTAGTGAGGGACGCTTTGAGGTCGGCATGATTGATGTTGTTTCGGAATGTTGTGGCGGCCACCGACTGATCAAGTGAGGTGATAGACCGAGCCTCGATTGTGAAGCGCCGGACATAGTCCCTTAGGCGCTCTACCTTCCTCTGGCTGAGGGCCGATAGGGATGCACTTGTATTCTCTGTTCTGCGGCTACTAACAAAGTGGGTGAGGAAGAGTTCCTCAAACTGATCGAACAAGAAGATGGAGGCAGGGGACAGTTGAGAGTACCATTCTCTCGCAGGTCCCTTCAACGTGGCTAAGAAAGTTTTGTAAAAGAACGCATCTGAGGCCTGGTGAATCATCATGTGAGTTTTGAAACTCTCGATGTGGTCAGCTGGGTCTGTCTCCCCATTGTAGGACTCGAAGTGGGGGGGCTTGAAGGTCTTAGGGACCGGAGCTTCCATGATGGCTCTGGAGAAAGGAGGCCTGCTCGGGCGGAAATTCCTCGCCCGCTGTTCTTCTTCTCGGTTGAGCCTGCTAAGATGCCTCTCCATCTCGTGGAGACGACGATGGACCGAGTCGTCCTTCTGGTCGGATCTAGTCGACCCTCGAAACTCTCCTTCATGAGTGGCAGTATGGCGAGGGCTAGGTACATGCTGGTCATGACTCGGGGCAAGGGAAGGACTAGGCGCACGCTGATCGTGACTCATGGCAATATTGAGAGCTCACAGGATGTCTTTTTTGAAGTTCTGGAACTCTTCTTGGGTGACGGTGCCCCTCCAGCTTGGCGGTCGCTAGGTGCAGCTCGACTTATTGGGGTAAGACTCCTCTACCGACGACTTGGAGGGGACTCCCTTCACCTCCTCGGGGAGGGGGCTCTTCTAGGCCTTGGTCTGCGGGGGGGACCAGGCTTTAGGGGCCCTTTGGCACTCGGGTTAAGGGACTTCCTCAATGGCTCGCCTTTTATTCAAGCGAGTTCGAAGATCGACCTCCTGCTGACGATTAACAATTACTTGATGGAGATCCGACTTGGGAGGGTTTTAAGAAGCCATAGAGTCAGTTGAAGGATTGTGGAATGAGATGTGGTCATGGTAGGAGTGTTGTCCTTGATGGCTCCGACGGGAGCCCCCCGGGGCAGCCCATCTGGACCTAGGAGGATGCTGTTCAGGCTGCGGTTGCTGAACTTGTTGGTTGAGTTGAAGAAGAAGATCTTGGAGTTGTGGAGGATGAGGAAGAGGAGTGGCTCTTCGGCTGGACGTCGTTGCCTTCCCCTTTCATTTCGGAGGCATGGCTTAGGAACTACCTTCACCAGAGATATGTGACTGGATTGCTTTTTTTGTTCCCACAAACGATGCCAATCTATTGCTACTAATTTCGGTGTGGGAGCAAACAAATAATTTGTAGATTCTTCTGGAAACAAAAAGGGCAAACATGTTGACTTCTTGCCGGTGTTTGACTATTTCTCGCCACCGCCATTGACCTGCAAAAAGTTTGAAACACCGGGATGGATCCCGGCGACTAACCCTCTGACGCTCAAGCCAATAATCAGGAAGATTATGAAAGAGCGATTTGTAGAAAAATATTGATTACCATTCTTATGGTGGGAGGAGAAGGGTATTTATAGTTGCCTTTGAAGACAGTTTAGAGATAATCCTTTATCTTTATGTCTCGGTATTTTTGGATAAGGAAGAGAGTTTAACTCGTTTCAGGATAAGAGAGGTGGTTTAAACTACCTCTTATAGATAACCATGAATTTAAATTACTCTCTAAACATCCTGGGTTGGTCTGTGACATGCCCCCCCCTCATACCCATTAGATATATCTGTTTTTGGGTTATTGGGCTTAAAAAGACCCAGTTCCCATTTCGGACCCGTTGTGGTGGAAATTACTATTTTACCCTTGACAGCTTTGAGATTCGTGCCCGACTTGAACGGTCCCGATTTAATCCTATTTTTAGCCATATCACTCTGCAATTGATTTTGTTATATTAATCAATTTAGATGACCGAGTCTTGGGTTCATAGAAGTAACAAGGATGGTTTAGATAATATATCGTTCGGAATTAATTATTATGAATAACTGGAATAGATACCATTTTCTTGGATTCATGTATTTGTCGATTTTCATTGTGCACATGCTCACTTAAGGAACAACCTAGTAGATACCATGCTAGTAAATACCAACCTAGTGCCCTCCCAAACCCTAGTTCGTAGCTTTGAGGGAAGAAAAGGATTAGAGGTGGACCAAACCCTAGTTCGTTACTTAGGAAAATCCTTAGCTTGAAGAGGTGGACCAAACCCTTTAGGTTGGCAAATTTGATCATCAGAGATTTATCTTGTTGCATGCATATGTTATTTGTTTAGGAGAAAGGTTAGTGGTGGATATGAATGCCTTAATGTTCTCTCACCATTTATTATTTTCTGCGAATTTAGTTTATTTCATAGTTAATCATCAAATCAGGAATCAACCCACTATTCACTTGTTTATTGCATCTTAGAATTTTATTGGTCAATTATTCACTTAAAATCTCTATGGGATCGACCCTTGCTTTTACTACGCTATCGATGCGTATACTTGCGAGTATTTAATTTGCGTTCGTATTAGTTAATTTAACGATCTAAGCTAGCACAACAAGTTTTTTGTGTCGTTGTCGATGATTGTTTAAGTATTTTAACTTGCTAATTGATTTTAAAAGATGTAAAAAAAAATTAATTTTTTAATTTTATTTCACTAACAACAATGGGTGACGATGTAGCACTCACTACCTAGAGCCTCAGTGCAGGATAAGTTTACTCCTAGGAACATTGAACCCTCATGTATTGCTTTTCAACCTAATATTGTTGGGAACATGCATCACTCACCGCAACTACTTTGTATGGTTCCCTATTTTAGTTTCAAAGCAGACGAGGATCCTCATCTTCACTTGCAAGATTCCTTTGATCTTCGCAGAACCCAGAGTGTGTAACACCCCATTTTTTTTTTTAAACATTTCTTACTTACACTATTTCTTACTCGGAATAACCTTTATTAAATTTCAATTAAAATTTTGGCAATCTCCCTGAAATATTAGCCCTTTTACAGAAATTTCTTACAGAATTCTGCAAATAATTACATATCTCACAACACAGGCAATATATATCAATCTTCCCTAGGCCAATCCAAGCAACAACACACAGGCAATATAAATGTAGGGCTCTGGGGGCATAACTCATCATAATTTGCAAGTACAAATTAAAAGCCAAAAATTCATTTGAAAAACATAAGGGTTTTTAGAAAAACCTTTCAAACACAAACCCAAAGAACCGAATACTCCACAACGAGGCGGGTACGTTTTTTCCATACGTCATCACATCACTATATATCATCATCTCATACAATAGCATACATAGTCTCCCAAAATAAAAAATATTACACAAAGATTATCATTTACCCCATTTCTACATGACTTAGGATAATAAAAGTATATAAAAAATACATACACCACCAACCCTTACTACAAGGAAAGTATAACTACAAAACTAAGTACTACCAAGGTATCTCACATCGCTGCTAATCAGAACCTGCAAAGAGAGTTAAGGACGTCACCCTTAGGGAGGAGGGACTCCTCTAACCCCAAGAAAATAACAAGGGTCAGCCATAACTAATGTGAGTATAATCTACTAGGTTAGTTACTAAATAAATAATATGAAAGAAATTAAAAGAACTTAATAACATGATGATAATTTAAAGATAACTTGAGATTAAACATGAAAACATAGTGAATAAAAACTGGATATTGCAGAAAAGTAATTTATTAGTCTTTAACCAATCTACCATATCAACATCCATTCTATCTACCATATCATATCATATTTCTACTTTAATATTCCTTCCCATCTTATACTATATTCACATTCTTTCTCATCTCATAACATCACATTCATTCCCATCTCATAACGTCTCATAATACATTAACATTCATTCTCTTCTCTTAATACAATTTACTTTTCTTTTATTCTTATTACATCATACCACTTACTTTAATTCTCATTCTCATTTTAGATTTTCATTATCATCTCAGTAAACAATTACTTTACTTCTCATTCTTATATTATCATATAATTTACTTTAATATTCATTCACATCTCATATCACAACTTACTTTATTTTTTATTCTCATTGAGTAATACACCGCACCCTAAGCCAATAACTTGGGTAATATAACATCACACCTCAAGCTGATAGCTTGGGTATTACTTCACTTTATTTTTCTCATCTTCATCTTACATCTTACTTTACTTTTTATTCTCATCTTAGAATACAACTATCATATAAACACCTTACCGATCTACCTTGGAGTTGTGCCTAGGCAGGTAATTCCCACCATTTTCACTGAAATAGCAGGCGAGTAATTCCTTGACACAATCCCAAGGCATACCAAACTCATGTTATATCATTCTTTTACTTTAATTTCCATTCTCATCACATAATATCACTTACTTAAATTTTTCATCACATATGACACCTTATTTCACTTTTTATTCTCATAATACATCTTACTTTACCTTTTTATTCTAGTAACACAATTTCCGTAGTTTTCATATTCATTCTCGTAACAAAATTTCTTTACTTCTCATATTCATTCACATAACACATTTACTTCACTTTGCACTTTAATTCACATACATACTTTCTTAACTTTTCATATTCATTCACAATAAAACAAATCAGATTTTTCCATTCAATAAATATTCTCACAGACATCATATAAATACTTAACTCTTTTCTCTTTTCTTAACACCAATAACTCCATATATATATTTTCTTTGTACTCCTTTATTATACACTTACTTTATTTTACTTCTTTCAGTGCCTACACAACTGACCTCCTCGTACAACACAGGGATCTCTGTGCCTCTCCCTGTTATACCCTAAACTTTCATTTTAATAAAAATGTTGATTTTCACGTGTTGTGCACGTGAAAATTTCATGTGTATATTTATTCATTTATTTTTATATATAAAATTTCATTTTTTATAAACAATTATTTCTTTCCTTTATTTTTCTAAAAGACTATTTTAATAAGCCTAAACACTATTTTCTTAGTTTGAGCCCACTTTAATAATTCTTTATTGTATTATTTTGGCCTACAACTCTAAGCCCCCTAATTGTGAAGCCCACAAATTTAATTAATCAATTAAATGGTCACACTCGTCATGTAGACACAAATTGTGAACATTTGATTAATTAAAAGAGTACAAACTTCAAATAGGGGGTACTAGGGGGCACGTGCATGCACGTAGTGTACAATGCACACCATGTGAGGTCGGGATTGGGCATGGAGTGATGGTGAGTGGGTGTGTGTGTGCATGGGTAGTTATGTGTGTGTGGGTGGTTGCTACAACTTCCCCTCCTATCCTAGCCATCCATCCTATAACTATCCAATGGATCCTAGCCCTCCAATCTATCCTCGAATTAGTATAAATACCCCCTATCTACATGTATTCTACACTAAGCAACTATTGAAAGAAAGAAAACATTATAGGAGAATTATAGTAGTGTGAGTGTGAGTGTGTGTGTTCCCCATTGGAGGCCGGCCACTCATTTCCCCACCTAGGAGCTCTTGGTTTTGGCAAGGAAGAAAGGTGAAGGAGATCGTTGCATCGCAATCTAGGAGGAGAAGACACTCTCGCATTCTAGGGGACTCTAGGTTTTTCTAATTGGCTTTTCTTCAAAGAGGTGGGTGTTTCTCATAACTTCTAAAGTAGAAATCACGTTATGAATAAATTGAATTGTTATTACAAAGTAAATAGTTAAAATGAAATACTTGTTTGCCTATTTGGAGTAGAATTGATAAACTAGTAAATGTGTGTTAATTCGGTTGCTAGACTTATTGAATATAAGTGAAAATCTATGTCCTCATTGTTTATAATATTAGAATGCATGCTAATTATGCTTTAATTGCAATTATGTGAAATTCACTAGTAAAAGATTAGAATCATGTTCATTGATTAAAGTATTAAAGTAGAATGGTATATTAAAGATGAATTGATGAAATAATTTATTAAGAGATGAATGTTCATTGTCATAGGAGAATTCTCCATTTGTTATATGTGCCATATGAGTATGAGAATGAATGAAAAGAATGTATTTTTGCAAACAAATAATTGAATGCATCATGTGTAAATTAATTAATAAAATAGAAGTTTTATTCACTTATAAAGATGAGTTTGTGTTCTAAAAACATCATAGTTGTCAATGAATAAGAAAACATCATTGTAGTGATTTTTGTGTGGAAAACTATCTTTATTCATGAATAAGTATGTATTAGCTCTCGAATGTCGAAATAGTGTTCATAAAATACAAACTAAGGCTAAAATACATGTTTTAAAGAGTTAAAAATACCTTTAAAAATACTGGTTATTGTTGAATTGAATGTGGTTTTATTCTGGACATTTTTGTTTTCAAAAGAGGAGAAAAAGAGAAAATTTGTTTTGAGAAATTTTGAATTACAGTTTTGAACGGAGAATAAAATCAAAACCTATTTTAATTACTTTCTAATCGATATGTCCACTTAGACCAATTGGTCGGTAGTACCGTCAGTCGCTACAGTACAGGGGGAGGTCTCGGGTTCGATACCTGAGGCTCTGTTTTATTTTTTTGTTAAAAACCCAACTAGCCGAAACTCGATACCTAGGGATTTTAACCCTAGTCATATCGGTTGGCGGCTTTGGCACGTTGGTCTTGTGCGCCGTCTGTTTCACCGCTGGTTGTGGGTTCGAATCTGTGTGGGGGTTTGAGTTTAGAAAAAATGTTTTTGTTTGGGATTTTTTTGATTAAATTGAGTTTTAAAAAATAGAATAAAAATCGGGAAAATTATGGATTAATTACTGAAAAATTATTAGAACTTTATAAGAAATATTTATATAACTTTTGATAAAGTGTGATTAAGAAATTGGGGTTTTTGCAAGAAATGACTTCTTTTGAAATTAAATTGTCCTTTTAAATAAAAGATAAATAAATGAAAGTTTTGAGTTATAAAAGATGGAAAAAAAAATTAGTAATGAGGAATTTTTGAAAGTGTGCTCTTTGTGATTAATTGAACTTCTAATTTGTGCTAATAGTAAGATTTGGAAATGTGAATAATAGATTTGTGGAATACATAAATTATTGGTGACTATTAATTGAAATTTATTCTTACACATATGTTGCACGTGAAGTCGAATTATTGATTGTGATGAGTTATGAATACATGAATTCTATGCTTATGAAACATGAATTGTGATTAATCATGAAAAGATCTTATGAGTATGAAAAACTCGATATTGTAATTGTGGGTTGAAATTGAGAATTAGGGTATAGCCAAGCCTTATACCGGCAATGAAAGAAATGAGAAAATGATATTTTGAAATGAGATGTCCAAGGTTTGGGTCATGTGAATTAAATGAATAAGACCGGTATAGTGGAAGTACTACACTCTAAGGGTTGATTTTATTCATGATTCAATTAAACTAAGGATTTGATACATAGTGAAGATGTGATGAAAGTAAGAGAAAAACATTGAGTATGAGGGCCATTGGATTGGCGGCGTGAGAGTATTCACAGGATGTCCTATGATGAGTCATGATAGGGCGTGGATACTGCTCTAGAGTACCGTCCCGGTGGCGACGCTCGTGGGGTGTTTGACGACTGCGGATAGTGTCATGTCTATGGTAGGAGCTGAATTACCACAGGATGCCTGCATGATGAGTCATGTGACAGTGCATTAGGATTCCCTTCAGGGCGCCTAGACATGAGTTCTTAGGTCAGAAAATATCTAGGACACTTACCGTAATTACACTAGTAGATTAAGTCATGGCGAAGGATTGAACCCTACAAGATGAAGAACGATTAAGGGCTTGCCCTCGGACCTATGTAGTATGGGCTGCGTAGACTCTGAACAAGTGTGCATTAGTGTCATATAATATAAATAATTGTATTAAGGACTAAGTGCACATTCACAATACGACATCAATAGGATAGTCCCTTTAGCTTTGATTGTGACAAGTTTGTGGTTGCTAAGTATTGAGAATCGTTATACTGTTTCCGGCATAGAGAGGATTGCCGTGTATAATATTTCGTCAGTTGAATGAACAGACGCGCCCACAGTTTTATATGCAGGGTAAAGATGCTTGAAAATTAAAGTATACAAGCTTCGCAATATTGATTTAAATGTTGTTTCATGTAAATTATTGTAAAATTTGCTTCCGTTGTGACAATGTACAAGTGTAATGTAACTCTGATAAAAGAAAAGTTTTTATTTCCTTGTAAAATTGTACGAAAGAAGTGTAAAGATCCTATGGAACTTCGAATTTAGTTCTATTTTGGGATTCGGGGTGTTGCAGAGTGGTATCAGAGCATGCTTCTAAGTAGTACAAGTTTATAAGGAACGACGCCCTAGAAGTAGACATTAGATTGTGTGTTGAGTCTAGAGATTTAAATGTAAGTCACTTACATTTGTGTTGCTCTATGATTTATGCTTCTTCTTCCTCTCTATCTTTAAGATGGCGGACCACTTTGACCCAGCTGAAGATGACAACTGGAACATCATTGAGGAAGATTACTACCCCGGGCAAGTTGATTCAGACGAGGAAGATCCCGAAGAAGTGGAAGATGAATGGCCTGAGTCCCGAGAGATCACTCCACCTCCGGATTCATCTGATGATTCTTCTGACGAAGAGGAACCAGTTCCAGGAAAATCTCCTTGTGTCTCTTCAGAGGCAGGTAGAGACTCTACGAGAGAGTCGGACTACTAGAAGCTCAGTTGGCGAAGCGCAAGGATGATTTTGCAGTTCTCAGTCATCGTGTTTGGGAACTCGAGAAGAGGAAAAACATGATCGATGTACTGAAGGAGGAAGTGGAGGAACTACGGGGAGAGCTTCGTGAAGCCAAGAGAAAACGTAGGAGTTAGACCATTGTATCTTCTTCTGCTTTCATTTGATGTCAGAAATGTTTTAAATTCGAATGTATAAAGTTTGAAATTTAATGAAATGGAAATGTTGACTTAAAAGTTCATGTTTTATACTTCGAATTTAATAGATCTTTTGCATCAGAATATGGCTGGAAGACGAGCTCGAAATGGTGAAGGCCTGGACTTGGAAACAGAACTAGCGAGGGTCTATCAGACACTCAATGCTGTTGCCATGAATCAGGGAAGGGTGCCTACAAATCCAGTACCCGAAGCAATCAAACTCGTGGAATTATTTAAACGAATGAAACCACCGGTGTTTAAGGGAAAGTCAGACCCTGACACGACTGACAATTGGATCCGACAGGTAGAGGCTATCTTTGAAGTCTTGGAGACTCCGGAGGGCAGCAAGGTGAAGTTGGCGACACTGCAATTTGAGAAGGATGCAGCTGTGTGGTGGCAATCGATGAAGCGGACAATGGGAGACTTGGTTCTTGGCTGGGAGGAATTCTTGGAGGAATTTTGCAGTCATTATTTTCCCTCAGATGTTCAGGAGAAGAAGGCCATGGAGTTTCTGTCGCTACAGCAGGGTGGCATGTTAGTTAGGGAGTATGAGACCAAATTCACTCAGCTCTCAAGATATGCACCCGAACTGGTGATGGATGAGGCGAAGAAGGCTCGAAAGTTCGAGCATGGTTTGAGGCCAAGTTTGAGATCCATGATGATACCCCTCGGTATCAGGAGGTTTGACAAGCTGGTCAAACGAGCGGCAGCCACGGAGGCGGACATGGAGCAGTTCCACGCTGTTCAGAATCGGAGGAACAACTGGAATGCGGGGAAGAGGCCCGCAGTTGCTGGCAATGTCAGGGGACAGGCACATTTATATATATTTTCTCCTTTATAATTTCTCCTTAAAATAAAATTTATCCTTATTATAAAATTTCTCCTTTAATATATAAATTTCTCCTTTACATTGCCGTATATGCATATATTATTAAATTTCCAATAAACTAACGTTTATACTCCGTATATGCTATTATCTTAGCTAGATGCTAATTATCACCACGTTCTTTTAATCATATCATTTCATATTCACCATATGATTAAATATACAAGTATAACATAATCACCATATACATACATATATCAATATTATCATAGCTTCCCTAATCTAAATATTACAACCTCGTATCATATATCTATATATAAAAATATCTACACACTCCCATACATGTATATTAATTTCTTCCACCCCATAATTTACTCTGTATCATACTTATGAATTTCTTTACTCAATACACTTTACACCTCACACATGGCAAACCATAATTTAGAATTTTCATGGCACATCATGTACATAAAATAAAAGAAATCATTCTCACCTGACGAACCGACAGGAATACACTCCTCGCTCGCTCAGTCGCTAATCAAACTTCACTTTTTTAAAACTATTAGGAAAATTATCGAACCCATAAGTCATTAACTCAAAACACACAATATTTACCCATGAATTCACTTCAGATGTACTCATACATCATAAACAACCTACGTAAGCATGTCAAATCAACAATTCTCTCATTCTATACTCAAATCCAAATTTTACCCCTTCGATTGGAGGAGTTCTAATCGATATTTTATATTTTAAGGGTAAAATACCCCAAATAAATTTCTGTATCCCAAAATTAACTTACATACAGATCTCGGGAATAATGTCTATTATTTATACATATTTTCTCACAATTATCTTGTTTTTAAACCAATAAACCCTACTTTCACAATTTCTCGATATCGGGAAAACTCCTTATAATTGTCAAATAATTATTAAAATTTATCAAAATTGCTTCTAAATAATTCCACAATATTCCACATAGTCCAAAATAATTACTATCATACTATAGATGCAATTCTCTTTCCCTTTCCTAAACTCAAACCCTAGGTTTTATAAAATTTTCATATTATCACCATTAAAATTGAAATCTTTCACCCTAATCATGTTACACATACTCTAAACATCATCCTACTACGATTTTCATGAAAATAAATGGAAAGAATACAATTTCATATACCAATATACAATTAGGTATACCTTCATGGGGTTCTCTCCCCAAATCGACACCACCATGTAGACGCAGAAAAAATCGAAACTTGAAGTGGAAAGGAGGGTGGATTGGCCAAACCCTTAGAGCTTGGGTTTTGGGGTGGATGGGTTTCGGTCGGCAGAAAGAAGAAGAGAGGGGAGAAGAATGGGGAATGGCAATTTGGTAAATATGAAAGGTTTTTAATAATTAGGGGTTAGGGTGTAACACCCCGAATTCCAAAATACAATTGAATTCGAGTTCCACATGATCTTTACACTTCTTTTGTACAATTTTACAAGGAAATAAAAACTTTTCTTTTATCAGAGTTACATTTACACTTGTACATTATCACAGCGGAAGCAATATTTCAATAAATTACAAGAAACAACATTTAAAACAATCTTGCACAGCATGTATACTTCAATAGTCAAGCATCTTCACCATGCATATAAAACTGTGGGCACGTCAGTTCATTCAACTGACGAAATATTATACACGGCCATCCTCTCTATGCCGGAAACAGTATAACGATTCTCATTTCTTACAAACACAAACTTGTCACAAACAAAGCTAAAGGGACTATCCTATTGAAGTCATGTCGTGAATGTGCACTTAGTCTTTAATGCAATTATTTATATTATATGACACTAATGCGTACTTGTTCAGAGTCTATGCAGCCCTATACTACATAGGTCTGAGGGCAAGCCCTTAACCGTTCTTCATCTTGTAGGGTTCAATCCCTCGCCATGACTTAATCTACTACTGTAACTACAGTAAGTATCCTAGATGTTTTCTAACCTACGAACTCATGTCTAGGCGCCCTGGAGGGAATCCCAACGCACTGACACATGACTCATCATGCAGGCATCCTGTGGTAATTCAGCTCCTACCATAGACATGACACCATCCACAGTCATCAAACACCCCACGAGCGTCGCCACCGGGACGGTACTCTGGAGCAGTATCCACGCCCTATCATGACTCATCATGGGACATCCTGTGAATACTCTCACGCCGCCAATCCAATGGCCCTCATACTCAATGTTTTTCTCTTACTTTCATCACATCTCCACTATGCATCTAATCCTTAGTTTAATTGGATCATGAATAAAATCAACTCTTAGAGTGTAGCACTTCCACTATACCGGTCTTATTCATTTAATTCACATGACCCAAACATTGGTCTTCTCATTTCAAAATATCATTTTCTCGTTTCTTTCATTGCCGGTATAAGGCTTGGCTATACCCTAATTCTCAATTTCAACTCATAATTACAATGTCATACTCATAAGATCTTTTCATGATTAATCACAATTCATATTCCAATAGCATAGTATTCATGTATTCACACCTTTCATAATTCATCACGATCAATAATTCAATTTCGCGTGCAATCCATGTGCAAGAATAAATTTCACTTAATAGTCACCAACGATTTCATATATTCCACAAATCTATTATTCACAAATTCACAATTTTACTACAACACATTTTTCTATAATTCCATTTAATCACGCTAGTCACAAACTTCAAAAATTCATCTTTTATAACTCAAAATTTTCATTTTTATTTTTCTTTCGTTTAAAAGAACAATTTAATTTCGAAGTGAGTCCTTTCTTGCAAAAACCCAAATTTCTTATTCACACTTCATCAAAAGTTGTATAAATATATCTTATAAAGTTCCAATAATTTTTCCAGTAATTAAAACTTAATTTTCTGATTTTTATTCTATTTTAAAAATTCAATTCCATTCAAAAATCTCAAAAAAAACATTTTTTCTAAACTCCAAAACCCACCAAGATTCGAACCAGCGACCAGCGGTGAGACAGACAGCGCACAAGACCAACGCACTAAAGCCGCAAGTCGATTCAACTAGGGGTTATAAGCCCTATGTGTTCTGTTCTCGGTGATTTGGATTTTTAACAAAAACAACAAAATAAAACACAGCCTCGGAGTATCGAACTCAAGACCTCCAACTACTGTAGCGAACCCAAGTCTCTTCCGACAAGTTGGTCTAAGTGGACATATTGATTGGAAGGTATTTAAAATAGATTTTGATCTTAATTATCTGTTCAAAGCTATACTTCAAAATTTCTCAAAAGCGAATTTGTCTTTTTTCTCCTCTTCTGAAAACAAAATGTCCAGAATAAAAATACATTTCATTTATCAATAACTAGTATATTTAAAGGTATTTTCCCCTCTTTTAAAACATGTATTTAACCTTAGTTTGCATTTTATGAATACTATTTCGACATTTGAAAACTATTACACAATTGTTCATAAATAAGGATGATTTCTCACACAAAATTCAGTACAATGATGTTTGCTTACACATTGATAACTATAATATTTTTAGAGCACAAAATCAACTTTATAAGTGAGTAAAACTTCCATTTTATTAATTAATCTACACATGATACATTCAATTATTCGTATGCAAAAGGACATTTTTTTCCATTTATTCTAATTTTCACATGAGATGTATAGCAATGGGTAATTTCAATACATCTATTAAAAATCATTTCTCTCAATTCATCTTTAACACACTATTCTACTTAGCATTATTAATCAATAAACATGATGCTAGTCTTTTACTAGTTAATCCACATAGTTCGCATTTAGGACATATTTTGCATACTAACAGTAGAAATAAAGAGAACATTCACTTTACTCATAATTAATAAATATAGTAATCAAACAACACACATTTGCTAATTTACCAATTCTCTTCTAATTTGGCAAGCATGCATTTAATTTCAACTAGTAGCTTATAATGATAATTCAATTTCATTCCCTAGCATGATTTCTACTGTAGAAGTCATGAGAAACACCCACCTTTTGAAGAAAACCCAATTAAGAAAAATCTCCTAGAGCCTCCTAGATTGCGAGCGAGTGCCTTCTCTGCCTAGATTGCAATGCACGAACTCTTCTCCTTGCTCCTTGCCAAAACCGAGAGCTCCAAGTGATGGATGGCCGGCCTCCAATGGGGAACACAACACACAACTTACACACTAATATGTATATGTATCTCCTTTAATATTTTGTAGAGTACAAGTAGGAAATGGGGGTATTTATACTAGTTTTGAACTAGATTGGAGGGCTAGGATTCAATGGATGGTTATAGAATGGAAGGCTAGGATAGGAGTAGGAGTTATAGCAACCACCCACACACAAATAACTACCCATGAACACATACCAACACTCTCCATCTCTCCAAGCACAAAACCGGCCCCAACTTAGTGTGCATTGCACACTACGTGCATGCACGTGCCCCCTAGTACCCCCTATTTGAAGTTTGTACACTAATAATTAATCAAAATGTTCACAATTTGTGTCTACATGACAAGTGTGACCATTTAATTGATTAATTAAATTTGTGGACTTCACAATTAGTGGGCTTAGGCTTGTGGGCCAAGACAATAAATTAATAATTAATTAAAGTGGGCTAACACAAATAAAATAGTGTTTTAGGCTTTAGAATTTGGCTTTTATAAAAATAAAGGAAAGGAAAAATAATTGTTCATACTATCAAGAGAAATTTTGTATATAAAAATAGATAAATAATATACACATGAAATTTTCACGTGCACCACACGTGAAAATCAATATCTTATTAGAATGAAAGTTTAGGGTATAACTTAGGGTTATGGGCTTAAGCCCAAAATCAAATAAAATATATCAATTCAAGGGTTATATTTGACCCCAAACTCCAAAATTTTCAACTTCTTGTTATAACCAAGTAACTCCTTCAAATTATCAATTATCCAACCCTCTATTCCGTACGGATGCCCAAGAAAAATATCGGGTAGATCGAAATTGTCTCCTCCGAGAAAACTCACCTCAAAACTCCTATAAATCAATTATTTTTGTTTAACCCCGAATTCCAATTTAATCATTATAAAATAAAATAAAATTAATTAATATAAGAAAATATACTCAAAATCATAAATAAAAATAATATAAATCAAATATTTAAGGATTAAAAAAATAGATTTTACAGAGTGTCTAGGGCCTCACTCCTGAGCAAATGAGGTTACTTCTATTTCTATTTTCATTGAAATATAATGTGAAATTGTGGTATAATGCTTTGGAACCAAGATCTATTAAATCATGGGAGCAGTTGGGAACAAAATTCTTGAAAGAGTTCTTCCCTGCCCAAAAGACCAAGCAGCTAAAAATGGTGATTCAACTCTTCCAACAGAAGGATGGTGACATATTCTTCGAAGCCTGGAAGGACTTTAAAAACAAACTTCGCACGTTTCCTACTCATAACATGCCTAAGAATGATCAGGTACAAGATTTTTATGAAGGTTTAAATGATGTTAATAAAGGTATTGTAGATTCAGCTTGTAATGGAATCCTGATGTAGAAGAGTGGTGTGGCAGCTATTGAGTTATTCGATAAACTGAGTGAGATCTCGTATCAATTCTCAACAACAGGAAAATGGACTATTAAGAAATAAGGAGTTTACGAAATTTCTAGTAATGATTGTGTGCATATAGAGAATGTGATCATGAAAAAAAAGATTGGCATGCTTGTCAATGCAATATCTTCCTTGAGCACTAATAAAACTTCAAAAGCAGAGGTATGTGTTATTTGTTCTCATTCTGATCATACAACTGAAATATGTCCAACTTCTTTTATAGATCATGAGCATGCAAATTACTTGGAACAAGGAAATTACCAACCAAAGAACAACCTGTTCTCCAGTACCTACAATCCAGGGTGGAGAAATCATCCCAATTTTTTATGGTGCAACGGGCAGAATGTTCAGAATCTACAAGGGCAACAACAGAGATATCAACAAGGGAGCAATTTTCAAGCTCAAATACAAGTCCAACAAGTGCAAGAATCAAAGAAGTTAAGACTTTGAAATAACTATACTTCAATTGTTGCAGCAACAAAAAAAAAGGCAACATCCAGGGTAAGCTATTCAAAAATTGGAAGCAAAAATGTGGCAAATAGCCAAAGAATTGAGTGAGAGAAAGGCAGGTGAGCTCTCTCCCAAACCATACCAAATCCTAGTGGTCATAATGTAACATCATGTACTTTCAAATAATTAAATTTGTATTTACATGTCTTGCACGTGCAAGTTAATGTATGTATTTGGCTTTAAAAATTATTCTCATATCATGAACAAATATTTTCTTCTCTTTTAAAAAGCCTTATCTATTATTAATTCTTAGGCCTAATAGTCAAATTCTAGCCCATCTAAAATTAATTAATTAATTAATTAAAGAGCCCATGGATTTTAACCCACCTAATTAGCCCACTAGTTAATTCTATTAATAACTAATACAACTTCTAGGGTAGACTTGATCATGTAATAAATAAATTAACAATTCAATGAACAAACAACTAGTGTGCATGTGATGGCACGTGCATTGCACATGCATGTGCAATGGGGCGAGAAGGGGGAGGCTGGCCATTTGTTTGAGTAGAAGAGATGGAGAGAGTGGTGATTTGGTTACTTGGTGAAGGGTAGTTCTTCTAACTCCCAATTGTATCCTAGCCCTTCATCTAAACTCATCTCAACCCTCCATTCACTCTTGAAATGTGTATAAATACCGCTCCTTTGTCACTCTTGTCATTTGCACTTAGAATTTTCAAAGAGAAAGAGAAAGAAAAGACATTTGTGAGGAAAAGATTGAGTGAGAAAAGAAATTTGTCTGAGAAAAGAAAGAGAAGTGTGTGTTCCTTTCCAATTAGAGGCCAGCCAAAGCAAGAAGAGGAGGAGAAGGTTCGGGTTCATGCCTTGCTAGGAGGAGGAGCTCGAATTTTTTGCACAAACTATGAGGAGAAGGGAGGCGATCGTGCTTTCAATGAGTTCTTTAGGAGCTTTCTTTGTTTTCATCATAAGGTGGGTGATTTCTCTACTTCTAGTATAAATGTCATGCTAGAAATTTAATTTGTGAATATGTTAGAAACAAATAGAAAAGTTGCCATATACATGCTTGAAAAGACTTGTAAGAAAAAGAGGAAACTCTAATTCATCTACATGAGAAAGTTAGTAAAATGAATTGAAATGTGTTAATTAAGAGTCGTCATAATGCTTTATTAATATATTTTCATGCTAGAATACATATAATTTGATGAGTCATGCTCGTATGAAAATTGTATTTGTGAATTAATTGTAGAATGCAAAATAACACTCATGGATTGTGAAATAAATTGATTAGTGTAGAAGTTGCAATAAGTGTTAAAATTCTAATTGTATTGTATGAGTAATGTTATATTCACTTGATTGTCAAATATGTTATCTCTTGAATCTTAAGAAATGAGTTAGTTTGTAAAAGGTAAAAAGTAACTTAAGGGCTTGACTATGTTAAAGAATGAAAATTTGTGTAAACATATTGTGAATAAATGAGGAATACATAGATAAAAGATTCATCTAGAATAGCAATTTTTCAATGTTGAAAAATATACTAATGTTTCACTTTTCAAAAGAAATAAAAGGAGAATAGTTCTTTCATGTTTAAAAAATGAGAATTTTGGAAATCTAACCAATATACTTTACTGTTTTTCAAAAAAATACATTCTGGAAAAATATAGATTTTCAAATAAGTACAATATGATTGAGAAATTGAGTTCAAAAAAAAAAGTTAGATACAGTCAGTAGAACAAAACAATTTTCACTCTTGAGTACAACAGAAAGTGAGCTTAGGCTCACTGGCTTTCGGTGTGGGTTAAAAGCGCTGTGTACAGTGCAGAGGTCTTGGGTTCGAGTCTTGAAGAGGCTCTGTTTTTATCCAAAATTCGATTTTTACTTGAATACTGTACAGTCAGTACATAAAGAATAAAACTCCTTTCATATCGGTTAGTCACTCAAGACCAATTGGTCTTCGGGTGCGCTTTGGGTCTGTTACTATTTATAGGCGGGGGTGTTGGTCTGGGTTCGAATCCGGCCCTGGCCTTTTGTTTGTGGTTTTTTTTATTTTTTTTAACTTATTTTGATTTTTTGAAGTATTTTAAGTGTGTAAATAGAGAAAATACTAGAATTCTTCTAAAATTACCTAGACTTCCTAAAAATTATTTCTACAATATTTGACATAATATAATAAGAATTAGAAGAAATTTTGAGAAGAAGAACTTGATAAATATTCTTAGATTATGACTTGATTAATTAAAGAAAATGAATATTTTGAAGATAAATAATTTTTTTGTGGAGATTAAAATTGAGATTGTCAACATGGAAAATTGAGTAAGATAATAAATGGGTTTTGTTGTTTAATATATGCAAGTGTGTATGGAAAATGAAACAAAAATATTATGATGAAATGTGAAAATTTTGTGAGTATAAACACTCATTTTGGTGAACATGAAAAAGAAGTTAAGAACTAGAGTGTAGCTAAGTCCTTATACCGGCGTGAATGAACTCTTGAAAAATGAAGGTTGTAGAAAAAGACTAAAATTTAGGTCGTTGTTATAAATTGATGGTTAAGTCCGGTGTAGAGGTGATGTTAACTCTAGGGTGTTAATTTTACTCATGATTCAATTATCCAAGGATTAGACACATAGTGAGGATGTGATGAAAGTAAAAGAAAAACACAAATATGAGGGCCTCGGATCTACGGTGTGAAAGTGTTCACAGGATGTCTACATGATGCTTCATGTCAGGATGTGAATACATCTCCAGAATATTAGGACCGTGGCCACACTTGTGGGGTGCTTGGTGACTATGTAGTGCCATCGTTCCATAGTGGAGGCGAATTGTCCATAGGATGTCTGCATGATGCATCATGTCATGACGTGGGATTCCTCTCCAGGATGTCTAGACATGGGCTCGTAACTCATAGAGCATCTAAGATACTTATCGTAGTTACTGTAGTAGTTTAACTCATAACGAGGGATCCAACCCTACAAGAAGAAGTACGATTAAGGGCTTGCCCTCGGACCTATGTAGTATGGGATGCATAGAATCTGAACAAGTGTGCATTAGTGTCATTAAATATAAATAACTATATTAAGGACTAAGTGCACAGCCACTGTAACTCCTGTTTTTTATTTTTGTGTATTTTTGAGTGTATTGTTCGTTTTGGTGTATTTTCTCTCTTGTAATTTTTTTCTGAACCAGATATTGGAGTTCTTTTCAATATATATTCGTTTTATTTTATTTTGAGCTCTTCGTGTGTGATTGGTTGTCTCTTTTCTTTCGTTCTTTAGTATTTTATTCTTTCTTTCATTTTGTTCTTGTCCTTTTTATTTTTGTTCTTAGGTGCTTGTGGTGGTGTTTGGTTGTTATCCTTTTTCAATCCCATTATTTTTATCCCAATTTGTTCACCAAAACCTAATTAAACCAAAATCCTATTTGTATTCCTATTTAATTTGACCCAAATCCACAACCCATTGGTATAACCTATTAATACTCCTAATACCCAATTAAACCCACAACCCAACTTGTATTATTAACCCTAATCCCTCTATATAAATACACCCTCCCTCACACAAACCCTAACCCTAATTTCCCTCTCCCTCACCCGGCCTCCCTCTCTCTCGTTACTTGCGCCACCTACAGCCGACCCCAACCCGACACCCAGGCCGACACCCACCTCCGGCCTTGCCTCCGACGCCGTAACACCCCCAAACCCAAGCCCCCATCTCCTCTTCCCCTCTTGCCCGATCTCTCCTTTGGCTAGCCTCTTACACCTCCATACAACCCTCTTGCACCTCCTCGCACCACCACATATAATCCCTAGTCTCTCTCGTGGTGTTCTCTTGTGGCCGCAAGTCACTATTGCCATCTCGCTTTTGGAATTTTTGTTCGTGTGGAGATTTTCGCTCAAGTTGCTTGGATTCGTTGATTCGTGGATTTTCGTTCGTGGGTTTTGCTCCTTACTCTTGGTTTTTGTTGTTCTTCATCTTCGGTGAAGGCAAGTAACTTGTACTCCAATTCATTTGTTTGATACAAGTCAAAAAATACCACCTATAGTGTAGTTAGATCTAAAGACGACTCTTGTTTGTGTTATGTTTGATGGGTTTTGTCTCTATTGTGAAAACTTAACCATAGTTGCCTCACGACACAATATGGACATGAATTAACTTAGGTTATACTCGTTCTTGATTTTGATCATGTATGTGAGACTTTTGTGAGAATTCGTGATTTGGTTGAGACCCATGTGATATTCTTGGTGCGGACATGCTAGATACCCTAATTCATGATATTTAGACACTTGGTAGACCCGATTTCATGTTTAGTTGTATTTTGATAAAGTTTTGTATGATATATGTTGAGTTGTTGTTAAAGGGAAAAATCTGTGTTTCGTCGCTGATCTGTTTTGGACTGTCTCGAAGTCAGTATCTTAATTTCGGTTCAAAACATGAGTTTTAGAGAATTTTGTCTATTTTCAAACCCCTCTGACCTTGCTTGATTTCGTTTTCGTATGAGTGAGTTATGACTGTTTTACTACAGAGGTATCGATCTTTTCCAGATTTTGTTTTTCGATGATTTTAATGACTAAATGATTTTGATTCTGATGACACCTATATTATTTTGATCCAAAACTTTGGTCAGTGTTTCTTTATCTAGTTAGGGATTATCCCGAATTTTGGTGGATTTTATTGGTGAGTTTTATGTGTTATTTCATGCTTATTTATGAAAACTATACTTGCTGTATTTTACTCGTTGTTCTGTAAAGAATCGTATTTTTACCCTGATTCCTTTTACTGGATAAAAAATGTTTGTGAAATATGAAAGTTATTAGATTTTACCTATTTTTATATCCCTTTGGCGGAATTGGATTTTGTTTCACTGTTTGCGAGATATTATAGTTTCGTACAGCAGTGTTGGGAATCCCAGATTTGCCAAACTACTGTTTATTGATGTTTTCTCATTTTTGATGACTGATCTATTTTCACTGGACATATAGGGAAATACCCCTAGATTTTTCGTGGATTTATTTACTGGGTTTTCATGTTGTTTTCCTGCTCTTGAATACGTTTTCCTGATTTCTGGCTGGACCTATTTTCTGTATTCAAATCAGTTTTGAGCTATGTTTTTGTGAATTAATATATGACTTATTTATAGCTCCCTGGATTCGGTTGGGATTCTACTTTTTAGACGTTTCGACGGATTTAGATTTGTGTGTTTGTAACACTGGGAATCACTGTTTTAATACAGTATGGTCTTGCCGTCCTGAACTTGAGATTTGTCTATTTTATTCTTTTATGAGATACCTTGTACACGTACATATTTATCTTGCAACTTGAACTTGTTACATGATCATGCCATATTATTCTTGGTATGTTTTCTACACCTACATGCTTGTTGGACACTAATAATAATAAATATCCAAGCCGAGGTTAAGGAAAAGATCTAGTAGTAGATAGTGCAGAAACGTATACCCGGAAGAACTTAGTGGTTATTGGAGCTTGTTTACATGTGGAGCTTGACACGATATACATGGCACGTACACACATGACACTGGAGCTTGTTTGGATTTGGAGCTTGTTTACATGATACATGATTACAGGATACTTGGAGCTTGTCCCTGAGTACACTGCCCTGTTTGGTACCCTACAAAATCTAAAGCGAAACTGTTTGTTGTAGCAACCATGTTGTAAAAACCGGGATGCATGAAGTGCTACCTAGACAGTAATAACTACAAGACTTGATACATGACACTTGAACTTGATACATACCAACTTGACACTTGACTACATGATACATGAGATTTGATACTTGATACATACTACATGATTACATGATTCCTGATACTGGTTACTTGATGCATGACACTTGTTTATTTGACACTCGACACATGCTATTATACTTGCTCATCTTGCCATGCTATGAATTATATTCTGTTATCATGATTATACCATGCTAGGTTTGTTACTTAGATTTATCTAATCCATGTACTTGTATCCTACATTATAAGTGGCCCGTAACTTACAATTGAAGGGTACTTATTTTTCTTCTTCCTTCTCCTGCAAATTTACTAATTGCAGATCAGGATGGTCAGCTGCCAGATGGTATTGGCGAGATGATGTATTAGGGCTGGATTTTCTGCTTTATATTTTTTATTATTACTGTTGCTTGAACTTGAATAAGATGTACTTGATTACTTGGATATTTATCTTGTATTTGGGCGATGTGACCCAGAATATTTGACTTGTTCAGAATTTGATTATTTTAGATTATTATATTTGGTTTCAAGTAATTTTTGTTGGTATCTTATTTCAATTATGCATGCCTGGTTGTATCTTTTGCTTCCGACTCTGATTATCTTGTGAAATATTGTAAGGATTCCTAAACAGCTTATGGATGATGAAAATTATTTGCTGGGCTTTTGTCTCGTATCCGTATTCCGTATTCTTTTTGGGAAGCGGGGCGTGACAGCCACACACGACATCAATAAGATAGTCCCTCTTAGCTTTGTTTGTGATCAAGTGTGTGCTTTCCAAGTAAGAGAAATTGATGTACTGTAGCCTAGCGTCAGTTGTATGCAACTGACGTGCCCACATTTTCTATGCAAGATAAAATGAATAAAATGACTAAATAAGGAATGCTGCTTAAAGAAATGATCAAATTGTTATTTATTTCATCTATCATGGTGTAATTATATTTTCGCTGTGTTGATGTAAACATTGTTGTATAAAAATTTTAAATTTCTTGTAAAATTGGACGAAGTGAAGTGTAAAGATCTTGTGGAACTTCGAATTCTAGCTTATTTGGAATTCGGGGTGTTACACATAAGCAACTCAAAGCCGTGACAACCCTAAGAAGAGAAGTTCATTGATAACAAAGTAGGAACAAATGAGAAAACATCAAACGGGCCTAAAATCATGGATTCATCCAAGAAGGTTCTCAAAGGTCATTCAAGCAAAAGAAAGAACAACATTTACTTAATATCTTTGACACTCTTCGAAAGGTAGAAATCAACATTCCTTTACATGATGCTATTTAACAAATTTCATCATATGCTAAATTTTTAAAGGACTATTGTACTCATAAAAGATCATTTTAGGTTCATGAGCAGGATGCTTTGACTGAGGAAGTGTAACACCCCGCAAATTGAGTTCTAACAATTTTGGTCCACGTGTGTTACGTAGATATATTTTTTACCGTTACGTGTAATATCTGTAACATTATTACTATAAATATTTTATGTATTTTGTATTTTGATTGTTATGGACATTTTTTCATTCTCTTCAATTTATTTTGTATATGAATATTTATTGGCACGTGCTTTACACATTATTTCTTATATTGCACGTGTTGATTATATTGTTGTATATATAGAATTAACGAAATGTGCATGAAACTTTTCATATTATAATTAATTTAAACTAGTTTTATTAATTCATGGGCATAAAAACCCATTTGAAACCCATGCTTTTCCCACACATTTGGTAGGCCAACTTCTTGAGAGGGAAAGTAAATTTTTGAATTGTGTTAAGGGGTTGTGGGTAGTTAACAAGTTTGAGTGGGTGGTTAATGTTGAACATGGGTAATAACTTTTGGAAATAAAAAGCCACTTTCCCTCTCATTTATATGTATCTCGACCCACTCTCCTCCATTCCCTTCCTCCTTGCACTGCCTCTCTCTCTCTCTCTCTCTCTCTCTCTCTCTCTATCTATATATATATATATATATATATATATAGGGAAAAGGGGGTATGAGCAACTTTCTCATTTAGTAAATAAGCAATTGATGATGTGGCATGCATGTGATTGGAAAGTCCTTAAAAGGGTTAGTTGTCCAATGTATCACATGCATGCCCCATAATCACTTGCTCATTTACTAAATGAGCAAGTTGCTCATATCCCTTTTACCCATATATATATATATATATATATATATATATATATATATATATATATATATATATATTATTTCAATATTTCCTTACTCATAATCTCCATCTGCCACCATTCACTCATTATCTCCTCACAGTGTAATCCTTATCCCTATCCCTCTCCCTTTCTATATATATATATATATATATATATATATATATATATATATATATATATATATATTATTTCAATATTTCCTAACTCATAATCTCCATCTGCCACCATTCACTCATTATCTCCTCACAGTGTAATCCCTCTCCATCTCCCTCTCTCATATATATCAACCCTGACCACTCATCAGTAAAAGAAAAAAATTATTTTTTTGGAATTTCCAAAGGTCTTTACGATTGTTTTCTTTGGAGCTCGGATTTTGAAGAGGAGGCTTGGCGATTATTTTCTAGGAATTCTAATTTTTAGGGATTCACCAAAAGAGGTAGGTGTTTCTACTATTCTCTAATGCTTTGTAAATTAAGCATGCTTAGATGTAAATATATAGATAATAATTAAACTCATATGTGAAATGGATGTGTAGGAGTGTTCTCAAGATTTTGTCTAAATTGATGTAGGAGTAGATTTTTTTTCTAAATAATATGTGCAAAGGTAATTAGATTTTATAATTATAGTAATGTCTTATGTGATTGCCTTCTCTAAAATTTTAGGTATTGAATGAATATTGTGAATTAATTTATTATTATTAATTTGAACCATGAGTATGAAAAAATTTATACATGTGAATTATATGTTAAATTTCATATCAGATACAAGTATATTGACACATGCATGAATTTTGTCGAAATGTACTAGATTAAATAAGTTCTTCTCTGAAAATTCATTAGAAATCGTAGTATAGTGTTTATAAATTGTGAGAATGATTGTAGAATTGAATTATGGCTAAATGATTATTCTCGATGTGAAACAGAGAGTTTCAGGTTCAAAAATAAATTTTGTGTGATTGTAGACAGCAAACTTGGACTTACTGGTTGTTGGTTGCGGTTTAGTGCACTGTGCATGTGTGAATGGTCTCTGGCTGGTTGCAGGTTCGAGTCCCTGAGGGGGCTCTGTTTCTTTTTTTAAAAAAACTGTTTATTCTCCAAATAGTATGTATATATATATATAATTTTGTGAGTCACTTCCACACCAACGGTCAGTATGGTGATTGGGTGCAGTTTAGAGTGGGGGTGTGCTCACTTGTTTGATCACTGATGTGGCCGGATTTGGATTTTTAATTATTCTATTTGTTTTAAACTCTTTTCTTGTTTAAAATCAATATGGGTTATTAATGGAATATTTTGCAAAGATTATATATATTGATTCAAGATTTAATTTGTGGACAAATTACATTGTACACTAGTTACTTGAAAAGGTAATTTTTGGAACTATTTCATTTTAAAATTAAACCAAGTTAGAATAAAAGAGTGAAATATGATGATTTTAATCTATATTTATTCTAAAACTTTATATCGTATGAAAACAAGTTTAAATTGGGAATTTATGCAAATTGTGCTAGATGACGAATTAAGAGATAATTAAAGGATGAATTTGGACAATTAGACATATGATATTTGCAAGGGTTTTATCAAGTTGAAATGTTATTGAATTGTTTTTTTGTTAGGTAAAAATGTTATTGAATTGTTGTTATAAAATGATAAGAAGTTATTTATTTACTTTGAGATTACTAAATTTTAAGAGAATGAATGAAAGAATCAAATGATTTGTAATGAATGATAAATTTTATGAAGAAGTTAAGAATGACCTAGAAGATCTCTGTGTTGGAATTGATGGATTCTAGAGGCTGAGCGAGACTTGTAGTGACTGACAGATTGTGATAAATGAAGTTTTGAGAAGTGCTCAATATGGGCCAACGTTCTCGGTGAGTTAGTTTAAGTCTAGCAGGGTAAGCTAGCTCTAGGTCAAGATAATTATAATTGAACTAAGGACAGGCACTAGAAAGGGAGATGTGATGAGACCTGGGCAAACGTAAGTGGGGCGTCTCTATATAGTTGGACGGTATATTCCGAGACTATAGATTCAGTCGAGTGGTGTACTCCGGGACTGTAATTGTTGTTGTGCAGAGCAAGACGAGCCTTAATTAAATCGGGGATTATGAATGATCGGGCGGTGTACTCTGGGATCATAAATAGTCAGGAGGATGGGAGACGGATATCCAATATTTTCAGGGCTAGAGCGGCACTTGCAGGTTGTTTGCATGACGAGGGATTCTGTATAGTCGGGCAGTATACTCTGGTGCTAAAATCCATAAGCGTGGGACGTCTAAACCTTGTTTCTGTTACCATAGTAGGATTTAATAATGAGGGATTGAACCCTATAATGAGGAGTACGTTAAGGGCTTGTCATCAGACCTATGTAGTATGGGATGTATAGAATACGAAAAAGTGCGTATTAGAATTGCATCGTAAGTATGAGTGTCTACCTTAGTAATTCGGTTCGTAACATACACTGACATATCTAGGATAGTCACTTTCCGCATTTTGTTTTGCATTCAAGTTTGTGATTGTTAAAATAGAAGAATCATTGTATCATAGCATTGCGTCAGTTGTATGCAACTGACGTGCCCGCAGTTTTCAAGTTGCAGGACTCAGATTAGCGAGCGACGTGGGCATGAGTTTGATGTTGATGGATCTTGTAGGATTGAAGGTATTTGATGTTATAAATTGTATTTTTTTTAATGTAAATTTCCGCTGCGTATTGTTAAAAATAACATTGTAATAAAAAAGTTTTAAATTCCTTGTATTTTTGTACAAAATTGAAGTAAATATCTTGTTTGTGCTACGAATTACCTATGTTTGGAATTCGGGGCATTACAGAGTGGTATCTGTAACCCCTGTTTCCCCAAAAATATATTTTCTGTGTATTTTCGGTTTTTCAAATTTTTCTAAATTATTTTTTTAGCTTTCATCTTTTGTCAAAATGTATTGTTGGGTCTACTATTAAAATCTGTTTTCGACCAATAATTTTATTTGTAACTATTTTTTATGATTTTTATATTGTAATACAATTCTTATTTTTATTATTATTACTCTTGTTATTATTATTACTGTTATTATTAGTACTATTATTATTTTTATCATTTCTTATAATTATTATTGTTATTAGTATTATTGTTGTTATTGATATGTTTAACGGGCTATTAAAAATCTTATTTACTAACTGTATTTGTAGTATTTTAGATAAATCCTATTTTGTAATGCAAATTACCTTTTTATTATAAACAAATTTTGTATTCGTTATTTTTCTATTTATGTTTTAAAACCCTATTAGATCTTTGATTTATACCCATACCCGTCATCCATCTACCCTATTAACCTAGCTAAACCCAAACCCTATTGTAATGCCCCGATTTTCATCTACGAAAATTATTTATTTTGCACGTAGTGTGCACGTGCAACTTTCGTAATATGAAATCTTATAATCATTTTCCTTATGGATGATGAGTATATGCATATATATATGTATATGTGTTCTTTAAATTATTTTTTATAAAAGGCTCTTGTCTCAAATAAATACAAGCCCAAAAATCTAATTTATTTATTTTGTAAAAAACTAATATTTTGGCCCATCAATTTAAGCCCATTCTCTTAATAACAACTTGTAAGGTAACACATCTTTTAAAAGGTTATTTTTACAAGGATGTATAATGTACAAGTTTTTATATGGAGACTAGTGCATGCACGTGCATTGCACGTACACGTGCATGAGCACCTTTCCTTGGCCGGTTTTTAGAAGAAGTGGAGTTAGTGTATAGGTGGCTACCTAGTTGTGGGTAGTTACTAGAACTCCTACTCTCATCCTAGCCCTCCATCTCATAACCATCTACTCAATCCTAGCCCTCCATCTCACCCAAAAATTTAGTATAAATACCCCTCTCTCTCATTTGTCTTTTACACTAAGAACTTTATTTGAAAGAAAGATATATTTTTTTAAGAGAGTTGTGAGTGAGTATCTTGGAGGCCGGTCATCACTTCAGAGGATTCTCGGTGGCAAGGAGCAAGGAGGAGGAGTCACATTATCACACTAGAAGGCTTTACGGGATTTCGTTAAACTCTTCAATAAGGTGGGTGTTTCTCAGGACTTCTAATATAGAGATCATGCTAGGGCTAATATTGATTGTTATCATATTTGTGAAAAGTGGATTGATAGGGTGATTGTATATTAAAATGCTTTGTGTTATACTTATTGTGGAAGATGTGAATAGATGAAAAGGAACTAATGATAATTAGAGAACTGGAAATGACCTGTACAGTCGACCTGATCATGTGAGCAGTCGACTGGTGCACTGAAATAAAACATGAACAGTTCGGAATTCCATGAAACGATGTATTTACGGTGAATTGTTAACTTGATTTTCTAGCATGTTAAATTGGAGTTAGCATTCATCTTCGTGGATAAATGATGAGTAAAGGAAAAATGTATGTTTAGCATCTCATTTGGAGGAAAGAACATACTAAGTGTGTGAGATTTACATTTAATCATAAACTATGTTATGATGATGGTAAATAGATAAGAATCACATGTTTATGTTGACATTGAACATACTGTAGTTGAATAAAATGCTATGTGCTAATTGAAAAACAGAAGGGAGAGATGATCCCTTGATTCAAAAATTAACCCTGTTCAGTCGACCGAATGTATGTAACAGTCGACTGTACTGAACTTGAAAAGTTGTATAATTGAACTCTGTAGAACAGCCGACTGGTTTGAATGACAGTCGACTGCCCCGTAAATGATATGTAGATTTTGAACTCTGCGGAACAGCCGACTGGCCATGTGCAGCAGTCGACTCTTCCGAGCGGTTATTGAAGAACCTTCTTCGACTGAACAAGTCGACTGGATAAGCTTTAAGTCGACTGTCCAGATCACTTTTGACATCTCAGAAATTCTATGAATTGTTTTATGGTAAAGATTATGAATCTTATGTTGAATGATTATTGGTTGTGACAATTTAAGTAAACTCTATTTGTCTTTGCATGAATTTATACCTGAAATGAAGCGAATCATTTATTTGAATTTATGGAAGTTGTATGAATGTGAAAGTTATGATCATGGAAAAGGAAAATCTATTGAGATTATGAAAATGAACTCATGAGCTGGAAATGCTCAAAATTTTGGTAATTGTGAATTGAAATTGAAACAAAAGAGTAGCTAAGTCTCCCACCGGCAATTGGAAATAAATGAAATGAAATTTGAAAAGAAAGATCAAGGTTGGTCATGTTGAATGAATGATTAAGTCCGGTATAGTGGAGAGGCTAACTCTAGAGCTTTGATTTTGTTCATGATTCTAATAAAATAAGGACTAGATACATAGTGAAGATGTGATGAAAGTAAGAGAAAAATATTGAGTATGAGGGCCATTGGATTGGCAGCGAGAGAGTATCCCAGGATGTCCCATGATGAGTCATGATAGAGCGTGGATACTACTCCTGAGTACCGTCCCGGTGGCGACGCTCGTGGGGTGTTTGACGATTGCGGGTGGTGTCATGTCTATGGTAGGAGCTGAATTACCACAGGATGTCTGCATGATGAGTCATGTGTCAGTGCGTTGGGATTCCCTCCAGGGCGCCTAGATATGAGTTCGTATGTCGAAAAACATCTAGGATACTTAGTGTAGTTACAGTAGTAGATTAAGTCATGACGAGGGATTGAACCCTACAAGATGAAGTAAGATTAAGGGCTTGCCCTCGGACCTATGTAGTATGGGATGCATAGAATCCGAACAAGTGCGCATTAGTGTCATATAATATAAATAATTGCATTAAGGACTAAGTGCACAATCACAACACGACATCAATAGGGTATTCCCTTTAATTTGATATGTGAACAAGTTTGTGATTTGTTAAGAAATGAGAATCATTATACTGTTTTCTGGCATAGAGATGATGGCCATGTATAATTTTCGTCGGTTGAATAAACTGACGTGCCCACAGTTTTGTATGCAGGATAAATGGCTTGATAAAATTGAAAGGAGAACTGATGCTTACAAATTATTCATTGTTGATGTACATTTATTTGAATGATGTAAATTGCTTCCGCTGTCATTACATGTAAATTATTGTGTTATATGCTTCCGCTGTAAAATGTAAAGTGTAAAATCTCATGTAACTCTGATGTAAAATGGAAAGTTTTCATTTCCTTGTAAAATTGTACCGAATGAGACGAAAAGATCCTGTGGAAATCTCGAATTCAATTGTATTTGGAATTCGGGGTGTTACACCTATAATACCTAGCACCTACCCAGTTTATTTACCCCAAACCCGAACCCACTGTCTTCCCCTACACTCAACCCGCAACCCTTGCACTGTGCCGCTTCCCCTAACCCTAACTTCAAAACCCATATATATACAATCTCCCTATGCATCTGCTTCCCCATCCTCTAGCCGCCATCTCCATCCCAAACCCTAGCTTCCCGTTCTCTCTCTCTCTCTCTCTCTCTCTCTCTCTCTCTCTCTCTCCCCTGTCCCCATCCTTCCCCGTCTCTCCCGTTCACCGCGGTGCTCCCTCTCCCTGCCTCCTCTCCGCTGCAACCGCCGCAACAATCGAAAGGCGACCACCTTGGCCGCTGAAACCCTTCCACCTCGTGATGTTGGCAGCAACAGTCCTTCCGCAACTGCAATGCCAACCTCAGTGTCAGTTGCCCTGTGCTCTACCTCCCTACCATGCCACCTGCAGCGACAGGTGCTACCAGCCGATGACACCACCCTTTCCCTATGCTCCCTCATCTCGATGATGCACAAGCACCTCACCGTGTCTCCTTGCCTCGCAGCCAGTGCAAGCGCCAGTCAGTAGCGACCCCACAGTCCTCCCTACCGTTTCCAACAGCCCAGCCGACGCACCCCCCTGCTCCTCGCCCTCAGTCACAGCGACTGCAGCACCCTCGACAGCAGCCGTAGCCCTCCAACACTGCGACCACCCATCCACCGTCTGTCTTCGTGCTGTGTTGCACCTCGCCACAACAGCCAGCACTTTGATGTGAACTTCCCGCCATCGTTCTCTCGCCTTGTCTGTCTCTTTCTCTCTCGGTGGGTGTGTTGAGTTCATCGTGTGTGGGTGCTCAAAGTTGTGTTCATTGGTTCGTGGGTATTGAGTTCGTGTGCCGTGTTCGAGTTCGTTCGGTTAAGTTCGTGTCGGGATCTGTTCCCGTTATTCTTAGTTTTTGTTTCGTTCCCGTCGTCTCTCAGGCAAGTAACTTATACTAAATTCCTTTGCAAATACAAGTACTAAATACCACTTGTAGTGTACTTGGGTACTAGAGACAATTTGTGTGTGAAACCCCTTGTTGATATTGTCTCTATTGTGTTGATTCGAGCATAGTTGCCTCACGACATACATGACATGAATTAACCTAGGGTTGACCACTTTTTGATGTATATGTTCATGCTACTTTGAGATATCTGTGCTTGATGTGTTATTCGTGATATACTTGTCGAATACTTGAAAAATACCCTATACCATGTTGTTTGGACATCTAGTATACTATATTCATGTTTGGCTATGATTTGGATGAGTTCTATGTGAACTAGTGGACTTTGTACATTGAGATATTTTCTATTTTGTCTGTTTTCAGTTTTTGATCAGTATTTTAGACCCTATTAAGGTCAGTATTTGAAAATACTTTGTGAACATGATTTATAGAGAATTCTGTCTATTTTCCAACTCTTTTAACGGATCTCAGTTTCGATTTTTGGTTTGCGAGTTATGTCGATTTTACTATAGTGGTGTCGAAAGGTTTTCAGATTTTGTTTTCTATGAATTCTAAAGAGTAATCTATTTTTATTCTGGTATTAAAATTATTATTTTGAACTGAAATTTTGCTCAGTACTTCTAGTCTTGATTAGGGTTTGCCCAGAATTTTGGCAGATTTATTTAAGATGTTTTACAAATCTTTTCATGCTCGCAAATAAAGATTTTACATATAGATTTTTACTACTGTTCAGTAAAGAACTTGATTTTCGACCTATTTCTACTTGCTGTTTTTAAAATGTTTCTGAATGTGAAAGTTATCCTACTGTATCTATTTTATTACCCTTTTGGCATATTTAGATTTCTATTTATGGTTTGTGAGATATTGCTGTTTTCGTATCGCAGTGTTTGTGATTTCAGATTTACAAAACTACTGCATCTTGACGTTTTCTGATTTTACTTGACTACTCCATTTTTGTTGAAAATTATGAAACTTTATTTTCTATTACTAAACATATAGGGAAATATCCCAGATTTTTCGTGGATTTTTTTAATGAGTTTTCATGTTTTTTTCCTATTTTTGAATACGATCTTCTGATTTTTGGCTGAGCATATTTTCTGGTTCAAATCAGTTTTGAGTTATGTTTTTGTGAAGTACTATATGACTTATATATGTTTGCTGAATTCGGTCGGGAGTCTATTTTCTAGACCTTTCGACAGATCCAAGTTTGCATTTTTGTAGCAACGGAAATTCCAAATTTAGTGCAGTACTATCTTGCTATCTTGAACTATGATTTTCGTTGTTCTACCCTATTATGAGTTATTTTCGCCTGTACATATTTGTCTTGCAAGCTGAACTTGTTACTTGATCATACCATGTTATTCTTGACCTTTTTGTGACACATACATGCCTGTTTGATTAATAATAACAAAATAAGCAAGCCGGAGTTAAGAAAAGACCTTAGTAGTGGACAATACAGGTATGTGTACTCAGAAGGGGGCCCATGTTTCCCATTATGTAATACCCTGCAAAATAGCATAAGGCTATTTTTGCATCATAATCTGTGTGCAATTGAGAATTGCACGCGATTACGTATTTTTCTGATAACAATTATTTTTAATTGAGAAATATCAGATATATTGTCTACTTTATTTTATAATTTTGAAGGATTATTACGAGGTAGTTTTAATGTATTTTGTATTATTTATAATATCAAAGTAGAGATTTGTAGCTTATTTGAAATATATTTGAGATTGGGGCTTATAGACAATTATCCCTTACATTAATTATCTACCTATTTATTTATTTCTTTATTTACAACCCCCCCCCCCCCCCCCCCCCCCCACCTTTTCCTTCCTCCTCTCTTTCTCCCGTTCCCTTCCCAAACCGAAAGAAAAGAACCCCCCCCCCCTCCCCTCCTCCTTCTCCTTCTCCTCCTTCTTCCTTCTCCTGTTCACTCCCAACCGAAAGGAAAACCCCACCAACCTTCTCTCCTTCTCCTTCTTTTTTTCTTCCCGTCCTGTTCTTTCCCGACCCAAAAAGACCCCAACCGAACCCACTTCGGCAATTCTTTCCCCCGCTTAAATCCCATCCTTTTCTCCGTGGATCTCAAATTAAATCGAGGGTTAGGCTAATTGAAGGGTTCTCTACATCGTGGTAGCGTCGGATTTTCAAAAGGATTTCGGGAAGATAAACCCTAAATTATTTTATTGTATAAAATTGAGTTGGGTTAATTTCTATTGAGTAAGAGTATTAAGGTAGGAAGATTGGGAGATGTTGGAAAGGGTAGATGTGAAAAATTAGCAAATTATTAGAGAGTTTGCAAGTTGTTAATAAATTAGGATTTTGGGTTTGTAAAAGAGAACTATATGTGTATGAATTATTTCTCGTATAGTAATGGAAAGTATAGTTGGGCCATTAGAAAATTTAGGAGTGGTTCCAGAAATTATTTTGTGATAAAAATTCCATAGGCATTAGATTATTATGTGCATCGCACGTGTGTATCCCATGCGTTCAATAAACGCTTGTGTGATATTTGGAATAATGTCATTAGCTCTTATGATTGGTTTGGATTATTTGAGTTTTAATTGCTTTGAAATTTGATGATAGGATATATTAGCGACTTTGGATGCGGGGTGGCATGGTGGCGCTTCGAATCTTTGCGGAAAATATGTGAGTATGAATTTATTTACGTATTTTTGTGTTTTAAGAAAAACTTTATAATAACCTGAATGGTTGGTATGAATTACGAATAAGGCATATTTGGATCAAGGGTATCAGAATAACGTATATGTGTATATGGGGATGAGTTATATTTATATGGTGATATCAAAATATGGTGAGTATGGTTTTATTTACGTATTTGATGTTTTAAAAGAAGTTCGAATAAACTGAATTGTTGATATGATTTATGGATAAGGCGTATTTGGATCAAGGGTATCGGAATAACGTATATGTGTATATGGGGATGAGTTGTATTTATATGATGATATCGAAATATGTGAGTATCAATTTATTTACGTTTTTTTGTGTTTTAAGAAATATGTGAGTATCAATTTATTATCAATTTATTTACATATTTTTGTGTTTTAAGAAATATGTGAGTATGAATTTATTTACATATTTTTGTGTTTTAAGAGAAATTTTATAATAACCTGAATGGTTGGTATGAATTACGGATAAGGCGTATTTGGATCAAGGGTATCGGAATAACGTATATGTGTATATGGGGATGAGTTATATTCATATGATAATATCAAAATATGGTGGGTATGATTTATTTATATATTTGATGTTTTAAAAGAAGTTTGAATAAACTGAAGTGTTGATATGATTTATGGATGAGGCATATTGGGATAATGAGTATTGGTATAAATTTAGGGATAATGGATTAGTTATGTATATGGGGATGAGTTATACTTATATAATAAAAGATTGAATCTTAGATTATTATAGAATTGAGGCTCATGCTATATACCATGCTTAGGTAGTAGTAAGAATTTATGCTTAAGTAGTAGTAGAAGAACCATGCTTAAGTGTCGTAAATCATACTTGAGTTATAGAAGTTATATACCGTGCTTGGATTATTTTAGCAAAGTTATAAACCATGCTTAAGGTGGTGGTAGATATCCATGCTTAGTGTGTAATAGTCACTCATGCTTGAATTGTAGTCAATGTTCCTATCCATGCTTAAGGTTGTAATAGACATCCATGCTTAGAGTGTAGCAGTTACTCATGCTTGAATGGTAGTAAATATTCTTGTTAAGTTGGAGTAAAATACATGATTAAGTTGTAGTAACCAGTCATGCTTAAGTTGTATTCATGCTTAAGAGTGTTGTAGGTTGATGTTTAAGTTATATACCGTGCTTAAGGCCATTGTAGATTCATGGTTAAGTAATAGAAAAGAATCATGTTATTGTAGTTGTAGTGTAGTAGAGAACTATCATGTTGTGGTTGTAGCGTTAGTAAAGAACTATCGCGTTATAGTTGTAGGGTAGTAGAGAACTATCATGTTGTGGTGGTAGCATTAGTGAAGAACCATCGTGTTGTAGTTGCAATACTCAAGTTGTATAGTAGTTCTAGATTCAAAGGAACCAAACTCGAATTGTATTATGATTGTAGTGGAAGATTAAAAAGAACCCATGAGCCCATGCTTTTAGTCCTAAGTGATTCTAGCTCAAACATGAAGAAAGAACCCAAGAATCTAGTGCATGTAGTTCTAGTTCAATTGGGGAGGGAAACCACGGATTCTAGTTGCATGAGACCCTGAGTAAAGCTGGACCATATCACATGAACATAACTCATCTTCATGGGTAATAAGGGTTGGGAAGGTCACTAATAATTGTTAGCTTGATAAAAGTTTGGTGTCGCTTCTTGGAATTCTCATTGGTAGAATGTCTATTTTAGACTGTTAGTAGATTCTTCTGTTGCTTCTAATTATAGAAGATCAAGTTTGCTAGTAAGCACGTGTGGTTGCTTCTAGGTTGATACTGTATGGTTATTTTTATGTGTGGTTTTGCTCATACGGGCTCGACTAGGCCGTATGTAGCTGTTGGTCTCATACGTAGCTTATTTGGCTCGTATATAGGTTGTTGTCTCATACGCGACTCAACTGGCCCGTATATAGTTGTGGATCTCATACGCAGCTTATTTGGCTCGTATGTATGTTGTTGTCTCATACGCGGCTCGATTGGCCCGTATGTAGCTGTGGGTCTCATACGCAGCTTATTTAGCTCGTATGTATATTGTTGTCTCATACGCGGCTTGACTGGCCCGTATGTAGCTGTGGGTCTCATACGCATCTTATTTGGCTCGTATGAAGGTTGTTGCCTCATACGGGGCTCGACTGGCCCGTATGTGGCTGTTGGTCTCATACGCAGCTTATTTGGCTGGTATGTATATTGTTGTCTCATACGTAGCCTGCCTTGCTCGTATGTAGTTGTTGGTTTCAACGTAGCTTGTTGGCTTGTATGTGTTCTGTTTACTCGTATATAGCTTATTAGCTAGTACACTGTTTTGTTGTGCTCGTCTATGGTGATATTATTACCCTATGGGCTATCGACCATCAAGACGTGTATTCTTACTCCTAAGGGACTGTGGACGAGTCACTTCGCGTGTACCGTCAGATCTTAAACGGTGTAGGTTGATCGCGGACCGGAGTGTTGACAAAATCCAAATTCAGGGTAGTAGCATGCGAATACGTTCGTATTGCCGGGGTCTTGGATCGATAGGCCATGAATCAGACCTTTAGGGATTCTGGTAAGTCTAGGTTGAGCAGCCTAGTAGGGTTACCTTGCAAAGTCCGACTTAAGACCTAGCAAGTCATGTTAATACTGTTTGATTGTTTAGGATTAATGACATCATTAGGGTAGTGACTTATAAAGATCCTTTACTTAACCATTTTGCCAGAAAGAGAGGAGTTGGTATTAGAGGGCACCTTACGACCAACTCTTCCTTTGGGCCGACACTAGGCGGTGTTATTGGGTTGTACCTTCCCGTCAAAGGGATACGTACGGTGCCATCTCACGAGTTGGGAGCGCGGAATGCGTATCTCGTCTGTTAATTCCTGAAATACCGTGGCTTGGGGTGCCACAGGATGCAACGTGCAGTCCTGCGCTTGCGAGACCCCAGGGGTGCCATAGGGTAGGCTTCGCGCTACCCTGCCCTTGCGAGACCCTATGTTCTTTTGATTTTCGAATGAGGCCCGATACACTGGGCAATAGTGGCAAACATGGACAACACTATATGACTGCAGTAACGGAACTAGACCGTACTGCAACCTTGTTTTTAAGTGAGGTCCAGCATGCCGGGTAGTAGTGGCAAACGGAGACACCATGAGCGTACTGCATTGGTGGGACTTGACCACTTCTGCAACCTCACTAGTCACGTGGTATTGTCAGGAACAGGATTGTGTACAAAGTAGAATTCATAACGTGGGTTCAAATCCCTATATATGGAGAAACAGCTTGAGATGGGGCATATGTAGTATGGGATGCATACTGTTCCGGAGACTTGCTTGCATTAGAATAAGAGCATCATTGTATTGGTAATCTTGCATTAGAGTTAAGTCATAACATACACTGACACATCAATTATATATACACGTTCCTTTTCCATTCAAGATGAATTGTGAGTGTGATAGTTGAAGTGTATAATGAGTGTGAAAGTGATGTATTGCGGACCGTGATGATGTATGTTGTAAGAAATGAATGACTGCGATGTTATGTAATATGAGATTGAGAAGGATCGTGTTTATGAATGGAGATGAGCACGAAAGAATATAAGTCGTGAGTCTGTAAATGCAAATGAATTGTAAATGAGGTGCAGTTTATGTGAAAGTGGAGTTATAGTGAATGTAAAGCCTTATGGGAAAGTAAAGTTATAGGAATATTTGTTTAAGGCATAGAGTGATAGGCGTTAAGCATTTGTGAGTTAAGAGACTAATTTGGGAATGATTTCCAAACTAAAGATAAGTATGTTATGAGCGGGTATGGATATATATACAGGTGATGACTCAGAGAGTATTTGATGTGAAATCCCATTTATGATGTTTACATGTTTATATTTCAGGTAAAAATTGATTATCTTGGTATTTGTAAGTTCGTTCTGTTTTTCCTTATAATGTTTATTTTATTTGCTTATTTAGTAAATTATACTCACACCAGAAATGGCTAACCCTTTAGTATTTGGGGGTTAGGGAGTCCCTGAACTACCCTAGGTCCCCTACTGTTACAGGTCCTCAGCAGTGCAGAGGTGAAGTGTAGATTCATGGTTCTGTGGAGTGGAACTTCATTTTACATTTGTTGTTTAAGGTTTAATTATGTGAATAGTGAAATTTATGTTTTAAATTGTATTTTTGATGTATAAGTATGTAGATGATGATGAGTATAGTGTGGAGTGGCATGATATGTTTTTGACCCAGTACTCATCTCGTTGTGGAGTACCGGGCCCTGTGGTATGTTTTATAAGTTATTTTCTAAAAACCTTACTACGTTTTCAAAGGAATTTATGGTTTTTAATTGATAATTGATATCCTGTTATGAGTTTGGCCCCCATAACATGATATTTATATTGCCTGTGTGATTCTGCTCATTTTGGCCTGGGGAGCCCATGATATTATTGCCTGTGATGTGAGCTACGGAATTTAGAGCAGAATTCCGTAAGCTTTTTGTGTTTCGGGGCAGAAATTACAAGGGAAACTCTGCCGAAATTTTCTTGGAAATATAACTATCTTAGATTATGTTTAAAGTGATATAGAAATTGAAAGAATTGATTTTTGGAGTCAAAAGGAAGAAAAAAAAGGGGCATGCGTTACAGTTTGATATTACAAATTGATATTTGTAATTATTGTGTAATAACTCTGATGGCAATAAAAATATTTAAAATTCTGTGTTATTTACTGTGTTGAGATACAATTGAAGGCAAAGATTCGGGCATGTGTCACGGTTTCTGAGTTACGTGGAAATCGGGGCGTTACACATTACTTGTTGTCATGTTTCATGATTACATGATTCATGCTTGATATTACTTGTTTTCATGTTTCAGGATTACATGATTCATGCTTGTTATTACTATATGATTATATGTTGCCATGATTGGTGACAATTCATGCTTGATACTATTTGTTACCACGTGTTCACGATTACGTGACTCGTACTTGATACTACTTGTTGCCACATGTTCACGATTGCGTGACTCGTGCTTGATACTACATGTTGCCACGTATTCACGATTACGTCACTCGTGCTTGATACTACTTGCTGCCACGTGTTCACGATTACGTGACTCGTGCTTGATACTACTTACTGCCACGTGTTCACGATTACGTGACTCGTGCTTGGTACTTGTTACTTGACTTGACACCTGAGTACACAGGCCTTATAGAAACCCACCACTAGGCCTAAACGTAATTTGTTTGAATGTAGCAACCATGTAGTACAAACTGGGATGCATGAAGTGCTACCTAGATAGTAATAATACAAGACTTGAACATGATCACTTGACACTTGCTACTTGATGCTTGCACTTGTTCATCTTGCCATGTTAGTATTCTATTTTGTTATCATGCATATTTCATGTTATTAGTTAGTTTTTCCATGTACTTGTATCCTGCACTATAAGCGGTCCATAACTTGTATTGACGGAAGTTTGTTTTCTTTTTCCTATCCCTGCAATTGTTAAACTGCATATTTTGGAGATCAGCTGCCAGATGGAATAGGCGAGATGATATACTAGATGCTAGAGTTTTGCTATCATGATTTTCCTGCTATTATTATTATTTCCTTGTTGCTTATTTTGAACAATTGTATCTTGTACTTAGATTTTTTTGTGTTTGGGCAATGTGACCTAGGATATTTGACTTATTCCGATCTGGATTATTTGAGATTAATATATTTTGGTTTCAAGTATTCTTGTTGGTATTTTGGTTCATATGTGCATGCTTGGTTGATTCTTTTACTTCCGACTCTGATTATTCTTGTGAAATGTTGTAAAGATTCTTGAACAGCTTATGGATGATGAAAATCATTCGCTGGGCTTTTGTCGCGTATCCGTATTCCGTATTCTCTTTTGGAACACAGGGCGTGACAATATCAGAGCCAGGTTCAATAAGTAGTACAATAGTTATAAGGGAAACAAAATTACGGAGGACATTAGAGGTGTGAGTGTCAGTTTTTAGTCTTGATTGATGTAGTTATAGAACTTACATTCACGAAACTCTCCTCGTATACAATGAAGTGATATTGTATGCGAGTATTTTTCCTTTGTATCATTAGTTTTAAAGCTGGTTTTAACCGAGCATTTATGGTACGTTGTACGTAGACTAACTTTTCTCTGTTATTATCTTCGTCTATTTATCTTTATACTACTTTTCATCTTTAAATGCTTAATATTTTTCCAAAGAATTCTTTTATTTTACTATTAATTCACTTTGATATTTATTATTTTATCTACATTTCTTAGTCTTAATCTTTTAATTTTTGTCTTATTCATTTTTTCTTCTTAATGTTTTGTCCGTCTTACTTTTATGCGCTTTTATGTTACTAATTTATTTTTACTACTAGGTTCGCCCGTTGACACATGCCTATGCCACGTCTTCGGAACGGTGCACCTGGTTTGATTATATAAAATAGTTTTCGAGATCCAGCAAATTAATTGAAGTAGGAAACATATTATATGAGGAAGCAGCATATCTACCTTTAAGCTCAACCATCGCCTTATTGATCATTAGCTTGAACTTACCTGCAATGCATATAGTTTGTTAGAAACACTGTAGAGTTTTTTTTAACTTCAGCATGACTTTTAGATGCTTGTAATAGTTATGCAAGGACGTGATCATATATGTTTTATAGAGCTTACTCTAATCTCATAACCACTATGAGCATGTCCAAATACAATGGTAACCCAAGCATAGGTGTGAAGGTATCCACAATACCAATAATCTAAACATTTGTTTATCTGAGTCTCAGTTTGCAATTGAAATACATCTTATTATTATTTTAACCAAAATGTAATACATGAAGTTCTCAAAATTCTAATCCAAGCTAATCAGTTCTTTTATCTCCACTTTGTCTCCCCATTGCACTTTTATAAAAAAAAATCAAAATGGATCAATAACAAATTTACTTTAGCTGTCTTTCTTGAGTGCAGAGTTTGCACCCTTCACTGGCAAACTCTAGTCATCCCAATCCTATATATCCAAACATACACTAAAAGTTCTTATATGTTATGTTATCCATGGTTTCTAATAACCAGTGAAGGGAACACTTCACAATAGTATATTCACTTGTAGTAAAGAAATTAATGTTGCATATTTGCCAAGTTATTTTAAGTTGCTGATTAGCTTACCTATCTTGCTATGGTTTGGAAGCCCAATTTGAGGCCACCAAATAATCCATCTCTCACTTGCGTACACCTTAAATCAAAACTAATAAAAAACTCATAAAATAAATCACCAAATTAAAATTGTTTAAACCCAAAAGTAAAACAATCATACCTCTCTGAACTTAGATCCCATGCACACACAAAATTTGAGTCAGCAAAAAACTAAGTAATCTCTTGCACACACAAAATTAAAAATTAGAATGAGAATTCGGTTAATGAGATGAAATTAGAGTCGCCGCATCGCATGTAGAGACTCTTGATTCGGTGGAGGGGAGTCGTCGATACGGAGTCACTTGATATTTGCGCTCGATTTGGTGGAGGGGAGTCGCCGATACGGAATCAGCTACGGATCAGATATCTGCGACAACCTCTTGATTGGGGTTCAACACTGGATTTGGATTTAGAATTACTTAAGAAAATGGTTTTAGGGATTGGAGAATAGAGGGAGCAAACTGATCTGAATTGGACAAAGAGAGAGAGAGAAATAATTAAATAAATATAAGAATTGTTTGGGGGGAGAGGGGGGTCTCTTTTGGAAGCTTAGATCTGGACCTTTGATTTCCTTACTATTGAAGGAGAGCCACTTGATAGCTTTTCTTTGTGTTTTATTATAGATTACTTTTACGTATTTTGTTAAGTTTTAAATTACTACTTATTAAATTATTATTGCGACTATTATTTTCTTTCATTATTATTTCCATTATATTTTAAAATTTTTATTTTTTGCATATTTACAATTATTTTATATATGCTTTTATTTTACGATACTATATTTTCCATTAATTTATATTTTCTTATTTATTTCAATATATTTTAACAAGATTGTAATATTTTACTGATATAAATATAATATACTTCTACACATTATAATTATTATTTGCTTACTATTTCTGTTTTTACAGCCTATATTTAGTATCATTGATATTTACTATTTACTATTTTTTGTTATTCTTACACTTCACAATTAATAATCACTTATTAATTTTATTGCTTTATTTTATTATTTTCATACTTTTACTTCTATTTTATATCACTAATCTCAAAACGTAACATCATACTTAATTGAGCATTCAATATCCAAGTACATATGGAAGATTGCATCATTTCATTCTCCATTTTGGTGCAACCAGATGTCGAGGGGGTAAATCTGCAACTAGATGTCAATTGAGGCAAACTTGCAACTAGATGTCGGTGAGGCAAATCTGCAGCCGAATGTCCAGAAGGCAACCTGCAACCGGATGTCGTGGAGGCGAATCTACAACCTGATGTCAAGGAGGCAAGCCTGCAGCTGGACATCAATGAGGCGAACCTAGAACAAAGGAGATTTCCTATCTTTACTAACCCTCACTCTTATTTCTATTTATATATATTACTTACCACTATTTCATTCTTTTGTACTAGTTTATACCATTTTATAATGTTTTACAACTTAGTCTATACTACTTCAACTTTATTATTTACACAATTATACTTACACACATTTAATTAATTACCTTATTATTTATACTTGTTTTTATATATATCCTATATGCGTTATTTTATTTTTCATCCTATATCGTTGCTGCTTATTATTAACTTTTTTTACTATCTTATTATTATTATTTTGTATATATACTTTATCTTTACATATGATAGTATTCTTGTATTTTTATACCACTTCATCTTATTTTTATTTTATTGATAACTTATCTTGTATTTCTTGTATTTGGTTGCTACTCATATAATATGACTTTTATTAATTATTAGTTTGTTTTATACTTCGATATTTTTATTTTTGTTTTACTGTTTATCATAATACTGCTTTTTTTTATTATAGTTAAATTTTTTAAAGCTATCTAATATTTAATTACAATCTTAGTCTATTTACTTTCAAATTTTTCTACTGCATTACAATTATTCTATAGTATTTCAATTATTCTATTCTTTCTAGTCCTTTGTTGCCTAAATTGTTTTACATTTTTTACTTTACTCAATTAAGCTAAACTTTTCATTTTTATTTTTATTTTTATACTTTATGCGTTTACTTTGTATTTTAACTACGTTAATTTCACTATATCTCTAGTTATCTTTCTTTGTAACTCTTTTACTACTTTAGTCAAGAATCCCTATATTTTTTAACTAATTTTTTTTTCTCTTACCTTTATGTCTTTATTACTTTCTCACTATGATCTTTATTTTTTTCTTCAAGTATATTTTTCAATTCTACTTCGTATTACTTTCATTAATTTTGCTTACTGGGCTTTTTAATAATTTATTAAAGCATCTATTTTACTATGCCTCTCTTTATCCCTTCGAATTTACTTTGTTTTTCAATTTCTTTTGCAATCGATTACTTAATTTATATTTTACTATATTGTCAAATACTTAACCTATTATCATTTTGTATAAAAAGTACTTTCAATCTACATTATCTTTCACTATCAAATTTTTTTTGTTCTACTAATTTTTTTAGTTTGTTTGATATTTTTTTTTTGTTCTACTAATTTTTTTAGTTTGTTTGATACTTCCGTGTTTTGGTCCTTGTTAATCTCTCTTGATTTGTACACTTATTAACTTTGTATATTTTACTTAACACTCGTATTTCTTTTAAGTCTATATTGTTTTCTACATTATGTATTCAATAATATATTTATTTTTTCCAAATCATTATAAGGTGTGTTCAAGATAAAACGTTTACCCTAGTAAGTTCTGAGGACAGAAATATTCTAAGGGGGGGACAGTGTAACACCTCACAAAATTGAGTTCTGATAATTTTGCTCCACGTGTGTTACGCACATATATATTGTACCGTTACGTGTAATATCTGTAACATTATTAATATAAATATTTTACATATTTTGTATTTCGACTGTTATGGACATTTTTTTTGTTCTCTCGAATTTATTATGTATATGAATATTTGCTAGCATGTGCTTTACACGTATTTTCTTGTAATGCACATGTTGATAATATTGTTGTATATATAGAATTAACGAAATGTGCATGAAACTTTTCTTATTATAATTAATTTAAACTAGTTTTATTAAATTCATATTAACTTTGGTAGAATATATGATTATATTAAGTAATAATTAATAATAATGTAGTGTGTAATTCATGTGCATAAAAACCCATTTGAAACCCGTGCTTTTCCCACACATTTGGCCGGCCAACTTCATGAGGGGGAAAGAAAAATTTTGAATTGTGTGAAGGGGTTGTGGGTAATTTTGATCATGGGTAATATCTTTTTGGAAATAAAAAGCCACTCTCCCTCTCATTTATATGTATCCCAACCCACTGTCCTCCATTCCCTTCCTCCTTCCACTGCCTCTCTCTCTCTCTCTCTCTCTCTCTCTCTCTCTCTCTCTCTATATATATATATATATATATATATATATATATACACACACACACACACACACATACACACACACATACACATATTATTTCAATATTTCCTAACTCCTAATCTCCATCTGCCACCATTAACTCATTCTCTCCCCACAATGTAATCCCTCTCCCTTTCTCATATATACCAACCCCGGCCATTCATCAGTAATAAGAAAAAAAATCATTTTTTGACATTTTCAAAAGGTCTTTACTGTTGGTTTCTTTGGAGCTCGAATTTTGAGGAGGCTTGGGGATTATTTTCTAGGAGTTTTAATTGCTCGGGATTCACCAAAAGAGGTGGGTGTTTCTACTATTTTCAAATGCTTTGTAGATTATGCATGCTTAGATGTAAATATATAGATGATGATTAAATTCATTTGTGAAATGTATATGTATAAGAGTGTTCTCAAGATTTTGTCTAAATTGATGTAGGAGTAGATCAAACGTAATAGATTTGTAGTAATGTCTTATGTGATTGCCTTCTCTAAAATTTTAGATATGGAATGAATATTGTTAATATGAATTAATTTATTATTATGAATTTGAACCATGAGTATGACAAAATTTATATGCAAATTATATGTTAAATTTCATATGAAATACAAGTAGTGTAACACCCCTCAAAATTGAGTGATGACACTTTTGCCCTCATGTGTTATGCACGTGTATTTTGTACCGTTGCGAGTAATATTTGTAACGTATTTTCATATAAATGTCATATTCGGATTATTTATATATGATATGGCTAAAAATGGGGCTAAATCATAACCGTCCAAATCAGGTGCGAATCTCAAAGCTTGGGGATAAGATGGTAATTTTGCTTACAAATGGGTCTGAAATGGGTTCTGGATCTTTTCTCCAGAAGCCCATTAACCCACCAACGGATCCATCTCAACTGGGAGCGGGTCCCAACCCGCAAGAAACCCGGTTCAGCTGGATAGAATTAGGGTTTCTGATTGTATTCAATCAACGGCCCTGATTCGCTTTATCCTTTCACTAGGAATTAGGGATTTCATTCCTAAACTGATCCCAAAGGCGGCTATAAATACCCCCCATCCACCACCATTAGGAGGTAATCAATCTTTTGCCAGTTTACGCTCTTTTATAATCTTTTCTGGTTATTGACTTGAGCGTCGGAGGGTGCGTCGCCGGGATCAACCCCGGTGTTTCGTACTTTTTTGCAGGTGAACAGCGGGAGTCAACGGTCAAACTCAACGGTGGAAAGGTTCCAGGTTTGCTATTCGGTTTTCCTAAGAATCCACAATTTCTATCTGTTTGCCCCCACACCAGATTTAGCGGTAACAGATTGGCGCCGTCTGTGGGAACCGAAGAATAGCGATCCTTCTCTCCCATTGGTTAAGATCATCTCCAGCCATGCCTCCCCGAAAAATGAGATCCAGAGGGTCCAACCGTGGACCTACTCCTCCTCAACAGCAGGAGATCCCCCTCCGAACCGTCCAGCCAACGGGACCTCCTCCTCAACCTGATCAGGCCCCGCAGCAGGACCAACCTCCTCCTCAGAATCTTCAACCCCTTCGCGGTCAGACCGGGCCTCAGAATGTCGGTGCGGGGGGCTCCCGTCCCAATCCTCAGAAACAACCTCTCCAACATGACCACGTCTCCGTGCACAACCCCTCTACCTGACCTAATGGCATCTCACAATCCCCGGGCCTCCGATGACCTCTGCATCACCCTCAACAATCGGCATAAAGAAGAGGATCTTCGTCGCCGTTTGGATGAAAGGCGGGCCCGAGAGGGAGTCTCCCGCCAACAATGTCCAAATGAGCGATCTCCTCATCGCCGAGAACATAGGAGGTCTCCCCCTCACCGAAGACGGAGAGAGTCCCCTGAGCACCATAGCAGAAGGCCTCGCTCCCCGAGGGATGATAATGCTCCTATCACCCATGCCAAATTCCAGCAATTCCAGGCAACCATCTTGCAAGCCCTCCATCTCCGACCCAACAACAACAATGCTCAGGGGGTCCCCACTCCTCCTCCGGTCCGAAGTCCTCGTCATCGGTCCCTAACTCCACCCCCAGCTCCTAGTAACCGCCATCATGACCTTAGTCCTTGTCACTCCCCGTGCTACCGTTGTCGTAGCCCCTGCTCCCCTTCGTACGAAGACGAGTCCAGAGGCTCATTTGGCTACCGTCGAAGGGATGACACCGTCTACCGTCGTCTCCACGAGATGGAGAGGCGCTTGGGTCAACTAGAAAAGGAAGAGGAGCTTAGAGGAAGGACCCTCCGTCCGAGCCGACCTCCCTTCTCTCGAACAATCATGGAGGCGCCCGTTCCAATAGGCTTCAAGCCCCCACAGTTCGAGACTTACTCTGGGGAATCAGACCCCACAGACCACATTGAGAGCTTCAAGACCCTCATGCTGATACACCTAAGCTTCCGACGCTCTATTGTGCAAAACCTTCCCGGCCACTCTCAAAGGTCCCGCTCGGGAGTGGTACTCTCGCCTCGCCCCATCCTCCATATTCTGCTTTGAACAATTTGAGACCCTCTTCGTCACCCACTTCGTAAGTAGCCGCCGAACAGAGAAGACCAGCATCTCGCTACTCTACCTCAACCAGAAGATGGGTGAGAAGCTCAGAGACTATGTGAAAAGATTCACCGCGGAAGCTAGGTCCATCGCTTCCCTCGACCAGTCAGTCGCTGCAGCAGCCTTCCAATCGAATGTCCTTAACTCCAGCCTTCGGTCCTCCCTAGCCAAGAAGCCCTCGCAAAACTTCTCCGACCTCCTTCTCAGAAGCGAGAAGTATATTCGGGCTGAGGAAGCTGAGCATCGCCCCACCTTTGAGGGGTCTTCCTCCGGGACCAAGCAAAAGGCAGCTGAAGAAGAAGGGGCTAAGAAGCTCCAGAAGGATAATGGGGGCCAGCGCCGCCCACCGCCCAGATTTGAAAAGTTCACCCCTCTTAATGTCAACATTTCCACTATTCTCATGGAGATTAAGAAGGAAGGGGTTCTGCCTCCTACCCGAAGATGAATACCCCTAGCAAGAAGAGGGACAAAGAGAAGTGGTGCCGATATCACCGGGACCACGGCCACGACACCAATGATTGTCGGGCCTTGAAGAATGAAATCGAGGCCCTCATCTAAAGGGGGTAGCTGTCTAAATTTGTGAGAAAGAACCTGACCGATCTTCCTCCTCCCCCCAGGGGGGCCAACAAGCGTCCTGAAAGGCACGAGGAAACTCCCGAGTTCGAAGAGGAGCGCATCCTACATCTTATTCATGGAGGCCCTATGAGGGGCACCTCCAACTCCTCTCGAAAGGCCTTCATTAGGGAGGTCAACTCAGCACATGGCATGCCCCCTCCCAAAGGCCTCGGAGTACCGGTCACTTTTTCTGATGAAGACCTTGAGGGTGTCCGAACCCCCCATTGTGATGCGCTAGTCATCAACCTCCATATGGAGAATTTTAAAGTGGAGAGGATACGGGTGGACAATGGTAGCTCCGTTAACATCCTCTTCCTCACTGCTTTCAAAGGGCTCAAGCTATTCTGGGACAGGCTTAAGCCCGCCGGCTACACACTCCATGGGTTCACGGGAGTGCCAGTGACTATCGAAGGGGTAATCACCCTCGACGTAACCGCTGGCAAAACTCTTACTATCCGAACAGAGCCGATGGACTTCATGGTCGTCGATGTCCCCGCTGCTTATAATGTGATTCTAGGCCGACCTGGCCTAGTTGCTCTAGAGGCCGTCCCGTCGGCTTATCACCTCAAAATGAAGTTCCCCACCAGGGCGGGAGTAGGAGAAGTAAGAGGTAGTCAAGAGATGGCCCGCAAATGTTACATGACCTCCACCGGGGGACCAGTCCTCTCCCTCGAAACTCTTGAGATTCCCCAAGAGAATGTCCGGCCAACGTCCGAACCGGTGGATGAATTGGAGGAAGTGTTCTTCTCCGAGCAAGATCCGAACCGCAAGTTCCTCATCAGCAAGACCCTCCCATCTGTCCTATGTTCCGACATAGTCCAATGCATCAGAAAGAACCGCGACATCTTTGCATGGTCGGCTGCCGACATGCCAGGAATCTCCGAAGAGCTCCTCGTCCACCACTTGAGTGTTGCTCCGAAGTCCAAACCGGTCCAACAAAAAAGCCGCAAATTTTCCCCTGAGCGCCAACATGCTATCAAGGAAGAAGTGGACAAGCTCCTTAAGGCTCGGTTCATCCAAGAAGTCAACTACCCCGAATGGCTCTCCAATGTTGTCATGGTCAAGAAGTCTAACGGGAGTTGGAGAATTTGTATCGACTTCACGGACCTGAACAAGGCATGCCCTAAAGATCCATTCACTCTCCCAAGCATCGACACCCTGATTGACGCCACTTCGGGTCATGAGTTGCTCAGCTTCATGGATGCCTTCTCCGGGTATAACCAAATCTGAATGTTCCCCCCAAATATCCCGAAGAGCTCCATTGTCACCAATCAGGGGCTCTATTGCTACAGGGTAATGCCCTTCGGGTTGAAGAATGCAGGTGCGACCTACCAACGCCTTGTCAACAAAGTTTTTCAGAACAAAATTGGCCGAAACATGGAAGTATATGTTGATGATATGCTAGTCAAGAGCACCCATGGAGCCGATCACGTGGCCGATCTGTAGGAGGCGTTCGATGTATTGAGGAAACATGACATGAGGCTCAACCCGAACAATTGTGCGTTCGGGGTCTCTTCCGAAAAATTCCTAGGCTTCCTGGTCAGCCAAAGAGGAATCGAGGCCAATCCCGAGAAAATCAAAGCCATCTTGGACATGGCTCCTCCCAAAAATGTGAAAGAGGTCCAGAAACTCATGGGGCGCCTCGCAGCCATAAGGCGCTTTCTGTCCAAGTTAGGGGAGAAGTGTCTTCCCTTCTTCAAAGCCCTCAGGGGGGCTAAGGGCTTCGAATGGGGCCAACAGCAACAAGAATCATTCGATCAGTTGAAGGCCTATTTAGTCAACCCCCCTCTTCTTAGCAAGCCTATCCCCGGGGAAACACTCTACCTTTACTTAGCTGCCTCCGAACAAACCCTCAGGCCGTCCTGGTGAGGGAATAAGACAAGGCTCAAAAGCCCATCTACTACATGAGCAAGGTACTTCGGGATGCCGAGCTCCGCTATCCAAGGCTGGAGAAGATGGCGTACGCCATGGTCATGGCAGCTAGGAAGCTTCGTCCTTATTTTCAGTCCCACTCGGTGGTCGTTCTTACCGACCAACCGCTTAAGCAAGTTCTGCACAAACCCGAGACCTCGGGCCGGCTAATGAAGTGGTCGATCGAGCTGAGTCAGCATGACATATCATACCAGCTTCGGACCGCAATCAAGGCTTAAGCCTTAGCTGAATTCATTGTTGAGAGCACCATCCCAGAGGTTAGCCAAGCAGCAAACGGGCCTCCTATTTGGACAGTATATGTAGACGGGTCCTCTTGCACAGAGGAAAGCGGAGCCGGGGTCATTCTGGCAGGCCCAGATGATTTCGTTCTCTAATACTCCCTCCGCATAAACTTTAAAGCCTCCAATAATGAAGCGGAGTATGAAGCCCTTATAGCCGGCCTCGGTATGGCTCGCAAGGCAGGGGCACAATGCCTCCGGATATTTAGCGACTCGCAGTTGGTCGTGAATCAAGTCTTGGGTGAGTATGAGGCAAGAGATGACCGAATGGCTAAGTACCTCGCCAAGGTCCAAAATCTCATGGCTTCATTCGAAGAGGTGCTAATTCAGCGGATCCCCAGAGAAGAAAATTCCCAAGAAGATGCCCTCTCCAAGCTAGCCTCTTCCTCCCTTCAGGGTCTCGAGCAGACCGTCCTGATTGAAGTGCTCCTTAGACTAAGCATAGAAGAAGAAACTCCCGACTCGATGGAGTCGCTGCCCGTCCAGCTTCAAGAAAACTGGATGAAACCTCTGATAGAATTTCTAAGGGATGGACTCCTCCCCGAAAACCCAAAGGAAGCTCGCAAAGCCCGGACCAGAGCGGAGCGGTACACCCTTGTTGAGGGGGTCTTGTACAAACGCTCCTACACCCAAGTAGACGGCAGACCCTACTTGAGGTGCCTCTCCCCGGAAGAAGCTTTATATGCCTTGCAAGAGCTTCACGAAGGTATAGGCGGAGCACATTCAGGGTCAAGGTCGCTCTCCAGAAAGGTGTTGAACTATGGATACTTCTAGCCGACTCTCCTCCAAGATGCCAAACGGCATGTCCGACAATACAGCTCTTGTCAAAAGTACTCCAACGTTCATCGCCTACCCCAAGCACAACTCACCTCCCTCTCAAGTCTGATCCCTTTCGCAATGTGGGGGATGGACTTGCTCGGCCCATTTCCACCGGCTCCTGGACAGCTCAAGTTCTTAGTCGTGGCGATCGACTACTTCTCAAAGTGGATAGAGGCTGAGCCTTTGGCTACAATCACTGAGAACAAAGTGCTTCAGTTCTTTTGGAAGAACGTCATCTGTAGGTTCGGGGTGCCTCGGGTCCTGATAACTGATAACGGAACACAATTTACGAGGGCGGCATTCCGATCTCTGTGTGAAGACCTCGCCATTCAGCAACGCTTCTCTTCCGTCTCCCATCCTCAAACAAACGGCCAAGTGGAAAATGCCAACCGACAGATCCTCTCCGGTATCAAGAAAAGTCTAGAAAGGCAGCCAAAGGCTTATGGGCGGATCAGCTCCCCAACGTACTGTGGAACTACCGCACTATGAAGCGGACCCCCACAGGTGAATCGCCATTCAACCTCACCTATGGGTCCGAAGCTGTGATCCCCTTGGAAGTCAGACTACCTTTTCCTCGCCTCATGGCCTATGAAGAGGAACAGAATGCTACAGAGCTTCGAGCAAACTTGGACTTGATTGATGAGCTACGGGAAAGAGCTTCAATTCGCCAACAAAACTATCGGAGGAGGATCGAGTTAGCCTACAACAAAAGGGTCCGACCAACCAATCTCAAAGAAGGAGACTTAGTCCTTAGAAAACTAGCTATCTCCTTCCCCAACTAGAAGAGTAAGCTAGCTCCAAATTGGGAGGAACCCTACAAGATCACCAAAGAAGTTCGGCCCGGAACATACCGTCTTGAAGACCTTGAGGGCAGAGAGATACCAAGGACTTGGAATGCCGACCACCTACTGAAGTACCAAGAGAGCACATTAACGCCTCTCTAAGTGACTTCAAGTAGCGAGCCATTTCCATCTTTTCACTTGTATTTTGCTTCTTTATTTTCTCATTGTAATAGCAGCTTGCAACTTAGAAGCAGCCGACTATGTAGTTATCAATAAAAAGCTTCTTTTTTACATACTTTTTCGTGATTGTATGTATCTCTCTGTTTTTAATTTCTTTTATGCAAACGACGAGTTCGGAGTCCAACACTTGGCTTGACTCCGCTTCGCAAGCTCGCTCCTAAGCGAGCTAGAAGTGGTTCGTCATTCGAAATTGCTCCCACAACTGTTGAAACATACTCAAACGATGAGTTCAAAGTCCAACACTTGGCTTGACTCCGCTTCGCAAGCTCGCTCATAAGTGAGTTAGAAGTGGTTCGCCATTCGGAATTGCTCCCACAACCGTTGAAACATACTCAAACGACGAGTTTGGAGTCCAACACTTGGCTCGACTCCGCTTCGCAAGCGAGCTAGAAGTGGTTCGCCATTTGGAATTGCTCCCACAACCGTTGAAACATACTCAAACGACGAGTTCGGATTCCAACACTTAGCTCGACTCCGCTTCGCAAGCTCGCTCCTAAGCAAGCTAGAAGTGGTTCGTCTTTCGGAATTGCTCCCACAACCGTTGAAACATACTCAAACGATGAGTTCGGAGTCCAACGCTTGGCTCGACTCCGCTTCACAAGCTTGCTCCTAAGCGAGCTAGAAGTAGTTCGCCATTCGGAATTGCTCCCACAACTGTTGAAATAGACTCAAACGACGAGTTCGGAGTCTAACACTTGGCTCGACTCCGCTTCGCAAGCTCGTTTTTAAGCAAGCTAGAAGTGGTTCGCCAATCGGAATTGCTCCCACAACCGTCGGAACGTGCTCCCCCTTCGCGCGGGAAGTTCCTACAACTATACTAAACATGGGAGAAGCTGATGCTATGTCTGCCATTTGTATGCTGGTCTGGGTACACTGCATCTCTTGATCCGTGCGGTCGGAAGGTCATTGATATGAATTCGCTATATTCTTCGTGTTTCCTCGAGGGATATCAGCTTCAAACATGAACTTGTTAAAGGCTTCACTGAATTCCTAGCTTGGACAATTCTTAGTTTTATTACGAAGCGGAGTCAAAAATCTACGACATACCTTATCCTTGATCAAATACTGGACTATGAAATCACCTCTAGAATCTCGTATATTGTCGACCAATGCCCAGCTTTAAGAGTCCTGCAAATTGGCTTCATTAATCGGAAAACCTCAAAACGCTTTCGAGGGCAATAGGCAGATGCCAAGACTTGGAGGAGCCAACCTTTGGTTCTTATGGTTCATTTAAAGTTGAAATAATCCTCCAAGAGGCTGCTCTCCACTGCAAGAAGCTCACTCTTACAAATTCACGAGTTAGGATATTCGAAGCTCTCTTGGCACCGACGCCCAAACGAGCCAAAAATCTAACTCGGCATCCCTTGCTGAGCGCTCTTGGCACCGACGCCCAAACGAGCAAAAAATCTTGCTCTAGAACCTCGGCGCGCCTTGCCGAGCGCTCTTGGCACCGACGCCCAAACGAGCAAAAATCTTACTCTGGACCTCGGCACTCCTTGCCGAGCGCTCTTGGCACCGACGCCCAAACGAGCAAAAAAAAAAAAAAAACTTGCTCTGGACCTCGGCAAGCCTTGCCGAGCGCTCTTGGCACCAAAGTCCAAAACGAGCAAATACCTTGCTTTGGGATCTCAGCATGCTAAAGATACTAACGATTCAACAACGATACAAGGCTAACAAAAATGCACAAGACGAAGAAAGAAAAAGCTTCATTTCAATTAAGTAAGGGAAAACAGTACAAGACAGGACCCTTCTTTACAATGAAGTTTACAAGTTGAAAAGCCAAAACTACAAAGCCCACTCGTAACACTTAGACAAATTACAAAACTTGGGGAACGAGAGATCTTCAACGCCTCCTAGGAGCAGGGATGTTCCGCTTCAAAGATACCCGGGGTCGGCGGCGCTTGACCCCGGAGCTCGTCCCTAAGCCGGCGAACTGAGACATATCTTCGGCACTGCTTTTGACAGTTGCACCGACGGACGCTCCACTCGATGATATCGCCACACCACTTTGGGCATCACCCGGACTTTGCCGAGCAACAGGCGAGCGGGTCGCAAGCGCATAGAACAAAATCCCTCGTTCGCTTTCTGCACGAGTGCACGAGGTGCTCCGGACGTTGATCGGTCCCGAACGCGGTTTGAGGCGAGCCATTTCCACCTCCAGCTCCGCTATCCGTTGCTTCAGAGAGTCATCTTTTACGTCCACCACGAAGCACGAAGGCATTGTGGTGCTCGGGATGCTAGGATGGCTGGCAATGATTCGGCGGAGCTGAGTGACTTCGATGCCCCTGTCCATTGTGGCCCTCTTCAATGCGTCGACTTCGGCCGTCAGTTCATCGCGTTTGGCCATCAGCTTGCCCACTGTCGTCGTCAACTCCTCTTCTTCCACCAGAAGCTCTGCCTCCACAATCTGCAGGTGGTGAACCTCAGTGAGCATATCGTCCCTCTCCGCTGTCATCTTCGACAAGAAATGTTGGAGACACTTAAGCCTCAGCCCGTTGGTGAAGGCAGTCGACGAGCCGTCGCCCTCACCTACGGGGGGTATCTCAGCAAGCCTACCCTCTAGCCGCCGAATCTTGATTTCTCTCCGGCTTAAGATCAGCTGCAGATGGTTCCGCTCACTCTCGGCCCTGCGCAGCCCTAGCTCGACTTCGTAGAGGTGCTCTCAGCACCTGGTTAAACACAACCTTGTCGCCCCTAAGCCGACCTCGAAGCGTATCTCCTCCCCTGAGCAGGTGGATTCGGCAGACTGGGTCACCTCGGCAAGCTGAAATATTCAAAGCAAACAACGAGCGCTCAGTAGATATTCACAAATTTACTCCGCGTCCGAACGGTGAACAGAGTTACATGCGTCTAATGAAGACTAAAATCTCATGTTCAAACACTTAGTCAGATTTCAAGACTATAAAAAAGACAAGACAAGTCCAAGCTCAAAAGTTGTCAAAAGCTGTATTTCCATTCATCACAAAAATGCGGTGGCCAGTCCGCAATTAGGCAGTACAAGCAACAGCTCGAAAAACAAAACAAAAACAAAAGAAAGAAGAAGAAGTCAGGGGGCAACCTCTTTCCTGAGGCGTCGAGACTGGGCGGGGTCGGACTCCCCTGAAGGAGGCATCATCGCCAGCGGAGTCACCACCCTGCACCTCGCCGATGACCTCGACCTCGGCATCATCTTCGTCGTCCCCTCCTTCCTCCTCTGACTTGGGGTCGAAGCCGTCGACGTGGTTCGGGAAGAGCCACCACCCAGAGCAGTCGACCTCAGGGTAACACTCCGACACCTGAGTGATGGCCTGGGCGTACGCCTTGGCCATGTTTGCGGCGAGGAAGCCTTGCGCCTTTGTCATGGTGGCCGCTTCGGTTTCCTTCACCGCCACAGCCTTGGCCTCCGCCGCCTCAGCCAGCTACTTGGCCAACTCCTCCTTCTGCCAGAGAAGGTCTCCCTCGAGCCTTGTGACAAGGTCCTTGAGGTACTCGAGCCTTGTCGCCTTCCCCTCGAGCTCGACCTTCAACTTGTTGGGTTCGTTGCCCATTCGAGCCTTTTCGGCCCGAGCTCGGCCCGACTCCTGCTTGTGCTCCTTCTCCAACTCCGTCATCTTCTCCATCAGATGATCGAAGTGGATGGTTATCTACAGTAGAACAACGAGAATGGCAAGGAGTTAGAAAATCAAACATAAAAGCTACCTTCAAATGCGAAAAGTCGACACTTACCGATACCACCGAGCGAGCGATCTCGATGGTATCGTCGCATGCCTGACCGGCGTCCATGGTGGCTCGGTCCTTCGGCGTCGCCAGGTGCTTTACCACCTGCATGCTCGCTAAGGAGTCACCGAGGAACCCATCTAGTTTCTGGACCTGCCAGTCCGGAACATGGATCCTCTTGTGCTCCTCCGTCAAGAGCTCCTCGGCCATCACCGTCAGCGGGGGCGCCTCCATCCCGAGCATGGCGGCGATCGGGAACTCCCCTCCCTCGGCCGACGCCGAGGCTACTGTCGGAGCGCGGGTCGGGGTCACATCCGCCGGCGCCTCCAACCCCTCGGCCGCGCTCGCGACCTTTTGGGTCTTTGCGGATGGCAGTTTGGTGGCGACCCTCTTGCGCTTCTTCGGCGCCTTGCTTCCGAGGGCGGCCCTCTGTGCCAGCACTGCTTCATAGTCCATCGCCTCTGCATCAAACAAGAAAGTTGGTTTAAAAAAACACAAGTTATGAAAGGCAAAGCAAAAAGTAAAAAGGAACACAGAAGAAGCCGCGTACTGGGATCTACATGGTAGAGCCCTCCCCTGAAGAGGACGTCTTCGGTCAGATCCCTCCAATCGTACTTCGTCGGCCGATCTAGAAGAATCTGAACTGCCTCTTCTTCTTGAGGGTGAAGCACAGGCGACTCTCTAACTCGCTTCGTCACCTCCTCCACCCAACCGAAGGGTATGGGCCACGCCTCCGCACTCCGCACTATGAGATACTTATCACGCCAGTGCTTTATAAAGTCGGGGCAAACGACGAGCCGACCTCCATGTCTCGGAGCCAAATAATACCGGAACTCCGACCGGTTCTGCTGATGAAGTCGGTAGATCGTCTGGAGCACCCTCAACTCCGGCTGTTTGGTAGTGGAGCACGAACCCGTTGATGACTCTCCACGCGTTCGGCATTATTTGGATGGGGCTGACCCCAAACCACCTAAGCACTTGAATCGCGAACGGGTGGAGAGGGAGCCGAGCCCCGGTGATGAAGGCATCGACCTGCCAGAAACACATGGTTACTGGAAGCGGCGAATTGGCCCTAACCCCGGGACCCGGCAGCATCAGTTCGTACTCCTCCGAGATTTGGAAACAGTCCCGGATCACTGCCAAGTCCTCCAAGCTGAGGATGGACACCATCTCGTCGGCCTCGGAGGTCTCCCTGGCCGCGTTCTCCTCGAAGGTCCACCCCCTCCCGTGAATGATGCGTTCGGCATGCTCCTCCGGAAGTTCTCGAACCCTTTGCAGCCCTGTCAGCGGTCCCGGCAACCTGCCGAACGCCCCCATGCGCTTCGGGTCCTCTACAATCGTGTCCCGACCAAAAACTCTCTGACTCGAAGAAGGAGGTTCGGCGACAGGAGGGGAGGGCTCGGAGACAGGGGAAAGAGACATATTTATACTTGGAAATAAACTAAGTATAAAATACCTTGAAGTGACGTGTGCGGTCGGAAAATTCACCGAAAAACGATCGACGATCACCGTGAGCTCTCACTAGCACAAAATCACCGCCTGAGTAAAAATTCGGAGAAGTGAAAAATGAGGGAAGGGGTGGGGTTTTATAGAGCGTGGCACACGAAACGAGGATCATGGGCCCGAAGAGCCAGGCCCAAAGAGCCAGGCCCACGTGCACAAGATGACAAAAAGAGCTGAACCGTCACATTGTTTACCGTGCCAAGCTGAACAGTCGCATTAATGGCTGTCACATATGTCAGAGTTGTCAGGAGTTCAACAGTCAACAGCTCAGCCTGACGTTTCCTAAGACGCCAAAAATCTTGCTCTGGGACCTCGGCACGCCTGGCTGAGCGCTCTTGGCACCGACGCCCAAACGAGCAAAAAATCACAACTCTGGGACCTCAGTACATGCTGCCAAGTGCTCTTGCCACCGACCATGTTACATGAAAAAAATGGACCTCGGCACACCTTGCCGAGCGCTCTTGCCACCGACCCTGTTACATGGAAAAAATGGACCTCGGCACATGTTGCCGAGCGCTCTTGCCACCGACCTTGTTACATGGAAAAAATTGACCTTGGCACACGCTGCCGAGCGCTCTTGCCACCGACCTTGTTACGTGGAAAAATTGGACCTCAGCACACTTTGCCGAGCGCTCTTGCTACCGACCATGTTACATGGAAAAAATAGACCTTGGCACACCTTGCCGAGTGCTCTTACCACCGACCCTATTACATGGAAAAAATGGACCTCGGTATACGCTGCCGAGTGCTCTTACCACCGACCATGTTACATGGAAAAAATGGACCTCAGCACACCTTGCCGAGCGCTTTTGCCACCGACCCTGTTACATAGAAAAAATGAACCTCGGCACACGCTGCTGAGCGCTCTTACCACCGACCTTGTAACGTGGAAAAATTGGACCTCGGCACACCTTGCCGAGCGCTCTTGCCACCGACCCTCTTACATGGAAAAACCACTCCGGACTTCGGCAAAGATTCGCCGAACGCGCCTGTAGCCTGGCCGACGTACCTTTGCTCTTCGACAGAGGGTGTCGAACCCCCATGAACCTCGGCCTCCTTCATAGCATGAGTTCGGAGGGCGTCGGCGATGAAGCCGAAGCATCTAAGCCATGAAACGACGCAAATAACATCAAATTATCTACCTAAATACTGCGAAAAAAATGATTTAAAATTCAGGAAAATTAATTAAAATTTTTAAAAAATAATTATAAATTCGGGGAAATACTTTTGAACCCATGGGTAAATAATTACTGCTTAGAAAGGTTAATTAAGACCCCGAATGACAAATCACCACTTCGCAATGTTAGGAAAAATCACCAGAAGACCAAGAGTGCTCAAGAATAACCTTGAGCGCACAAATAGCTGCGAAAATCACCATAATACCTCGTACCAAGATTCAATACCCCTCGTTTAGACTCCGATGCAACTCCGAAAGCCATTAAAACAGTAAAACTACTCCTCAAAGGCTGATCAAACTCAGTCTTCGGGAGTGGGGGGCTCGTGATATGGCTAAAAATGGAGTTAAATCGGAACCGTCCAAATCAGGTGCGAATCTCAAAGCTTGGGGGTAAGATGGTAATTTTGCTTACAAATGGGTCTGAAATGGGTTTTGGGTCTTTTCTCCAAAACCCATTAATCCACCAACAGATCCATCTCAACTGGGAGCGGGTCCTAACCCGTAAGAAACCCGGTTTAGCTGGATAGAATTAGGATTTCTGATTGTATTCAATCAACGGCCTTGATTCGCTCTATCCTTTCACTGGGAATTAGGGATTTCATTCCTAAACTGATCCCAAAGGCAGCTATAAATATCCCTCATCCACCACCATTAGGAGGTAATCAATCTTTTGCCAGTTTACGCTCTTTCATAATCTTTTCTGGTTATTGACTTGAGCGTCGGAAGGTGCGTCGCCGGGATCAATCCCGGTGTCTCGCACTTTTTTGCAGGTGAATGGTGGGAGTCAACGGTCAAACTCAACGGTGGAAAGGTTACATGTTTGCTATTCGGTTTTCCTAAGAATCCACAAATTCTATCTGTTTGCCCCCACACCAGATTTAGCGGTAACAATATATTTTCCATTTTCTCAAAACTCATTTCAATCCTATTTTTAGCCAACTCAAAATATTTAATTTAATCTTTGTGTTTTACATTCATTGCACGTGCTTTCAATACACGTGTCGATTACGTATATATTCCGTTGCGTGAAATATCCGTAAGATTATACATGTTTTGTATTTTTGACTGCTTTTCATTCTCTCAAATTAATTTTTAATATTTGGCATGTGCATTGCACGTAAATTTTTCTATGCATTTTATTTCTAAAATTTTCTAAGATGTCATGCACATTTCTTTCTCATTTTATTTTACATTTTGTTATTTTTATCTTATTCAAAACTCATAGGCCTAAAGTTTATTTTAAAGCCCACTAAGTTAATTAAAAAAGAAGCCACTAATTAAAAGAAATGCCCATTAATTAATCTACTGTTTTTTTAATAAACACTTTTAATCCTATACTTGTCATGTAACAAGTATATACATCTAGAATATAAACAAATAATTAATCAAATGAATGAGAAGTGTGCACATGTGGGAAATCCAAAGGTTGGCCAATTCATGAAGGAAGAAGAAAAGTTGGGAGTTTGCGGTAGTAATGGTGAGTGGGCAATTAGTGAAGGGGGTTATATTGGTTATGAATTTGAACACTTAATTTGGGTAGTAGAAGATCTTCTCAAACCCTATAAATACCACCCCCTTTCTTCATGAAATCTTTCACCAAAAATCAAAAGAAACAAAAGATAAGAATGATAAGAAAAGAAAGAGAGGAAAAGAAAAAGAGAGTTATTTGAGTTCTTGCTTTTGTTTCTTTTGTTTCTTTTGATTTTTGGTGAAATATTTCATGTGTGAATAAGTCACCACCACCTACCATGAACAACATGGCTCCATAATAATTAATTCATTCTTTCTATAGGCTCTATACAGACACTACCAAAACTATAAGCCCATCTAACCATGAATTAATTATTAAGCTCATCATGAAGGCCTATCTCATACAGGGTTTACATACACCCCACCATAAGAACTCAGTGTCCTTTCTGAGCCTGGGACCTACAAGCTGATACAGGATCGCCTTTCGAGCCGATGTAGAGTGGAGTACCTTGCTAGCGTACTGCCTCTGATCTCTCTACCAGTGTACTGTCCTCAGCCAGGCATAATTCTCACCTACTCTTACCCACAATCGGTGTCGAAAGTCGGCTCTGATACCATCTGTAACACCCCGACCCCAACTCAGACAATTTATTTATTTATTAGTACAACTGTCCACCACGGATGCATCTCAAAAGGTGGTTAACCAATTTACTAACTCTTGATCATAGGCAATAATATTTTAATATTAATTATTCCCCAAATTTTAGCGATATGGGATTAACTTCATTAATCCCCTGCTCTTTTAATCCCCTGGCCAATCACGTGGGCCCCATCCTGGGCGCCACATCATCACCAAGCACAACAGCCAAGCTTGATGTGCACGTCTCTTCTTTTCTTCCCACGTGGGCCCCGCCCACGTATTTACGACTTTGCCATCCTATATATTATTTTAATATATACTACTATTATATATATATATATACTATATTATATCTTGGAAAATTATGGGGCGTTACAGAGGCTCTGTTTCTTTTTTAATAAACTTTATTTATTCACCAAACAGTAGACATAAATATATAGATAAATTTGTGAGTCACTTCCACACCAACAGTGAGTAGACTTCTTGGTGATTGGGTGCGGTTTAGAGTGGGGGTGCGCTCGCTGATTTGATTCCTGATGTGGTCGGATTTGGATTCTTTTTTTTTAATTCTATTTCTTTTAAAATCTTTTCTTGAGAAAAAGTTTAAAATCGATATGGGGTATTAATGGAATATATTGCTAAGATTATATATATTGATTCAAGATTTAATTTGTGGAGAAATTACGTTGTACACTAGTTACTTTAAAAAGTAATTTTTGGAACTATTTCGTTTTAAAATTGAACTAAGTTTGATTAAAAGAGTGAAATATGATGGTTTTAATCTAGATTTATTCTAAAATTTTATATCATATAAAAACGAGTTTAAATTTGGAATTTATGCAAATTGAGATAGATGACTAATTAAGAGATAATTAAAGGATGAATTTGGAAAATTAGACGTATGATATTTACATGGGTTTTATCAAGTTGAAATTTTATTGAAATGTTGTTATAAAGGGATACGAAGTTTTTTTTTTACTTTGAGATTGATAAATTTTAAGAGAATATGAATGAAAAATCAAATAATTTGTATTGAATGAGAAATTTTATGAAGGTGTCAAGAATGACCTAGAAGATCTCTCTGTGTTGAGATGGATGGATTCTAGAGGCTGAGTGAGACCCGTAGTGACCGGAAGATTGTGATAAATGAAATTTTGAGAAGTGGCCAATATGGGCCAGCATTCTCAATGAGTTAATTTAAGTCCGGCATGGTAAGCTAACTCTAGGTCAAGATAATTATAATTGAACTAAGGACAGGCACTAGAAAGGGAGATGTGATGAGACCTGGGCAAATGTAAATGGGGTGTCTCTATATAGTCGGGCAGTGTATTCCAGGACTATAAATTCAGTCGGGTGATGTACTCCAGGACTGTAATTGTTGTGCGAAGCAAGACGAGCCTTAATTAAATCTGGGATTATGAATGACTAGGCATTGTACTCTGGGATCATGAATACTCGGCCGAATGGGAGGCGGATCTCCAATATTTTCTAGGATAGAGCATCACTTACGGGATGTCTGCACGATGATGATTCTGTATAGTTGGGCAATGTACTTTAGGGCTGGAATCCATACTCGTGGGACGTCTAAACCTTATTTTTGTTAACATAGTAAGAATTCATAACGAGATATTAAACCCTATAATGAGGATTATGTTAAGGGCTCTTGGACCTATGTAGTATGGGATGCATAGAAGCTGAATAAGTGCGCATTATAATTACATCGTAAGTATGAGTGTCTGCCTTAGCCATTAGGTTCATAACATACACAAACATATCTAGGATATTCACTTTCCACATTTTGCTTTGCATTCAAGTTTCTGATTGTTAAAATAGAGGAATCGTTGTATTATAGCATTGCAGCAGTTGTATGCAACTGATGTGCCCGCAGTTTTCAAGTTGCATGACACAGATTAGCAAGCGACGTGGGCATGAGTTTGATGTCGATGGATCTTGCAGGATTGAAGATGTTTGATGTTATAAATTGTATTTCTTTTATGTAAATTTCCACTGCGCATTGTAAAGAATAACATTGTAATAAAAATGTTTTAAATTCCTTGTATTTTTGTACGAAATTGAAGTAAGGATCATGTTTGTGATACGATTACCTATGTTTGGAATTCGGGGCATTACAAGAAGTGCGGTGTTGTTAAGAAAACTACCTCCTAAATTGAAAGATCCAGATAGTTTTTCTATTTCTTGTAGGATCGGTTATTAGCTCTATGAAAGAGTATTACTTGATTTAGGGCAAGTATCAACCTTTTGCCTTATTCCGTCGAAGAGTTGAGGTTGGGAAAACTAAAACCAACTTCGATCACTTTGCAATTGGCCGATAGAATCATCAAGAAACCTAGAGGTATTTTAGAGGATGTCTTGGTTCAAATAAATAAAAAAAATTTACCCACTGATTTTGTTGTGTTGGATATGGAACAATCCCCTATGTCATCTTTTTGCCTATTATTCTAGGCAAACCCTATATAAGTACTACTGATACAAAAATATGTGTTAAAAAATGTACTATAAGCATGAAAATAAATTGTCAAAAGATAAAATTCAAGATGTTTGATGCAGTAAAATTACCACATGATGGTCACGATTACTTAACATTGATGTTGTTCCAAGTATTTTCGATCAAGTATTTTAGGTGCACAACATTGATTTACTAGAGGCCACCATATCTCACGCTCTTACACTGCCAAGAGTTGAGCACGACTGTTCTGATGCTGATTGTCTTATCAATGAAACTGTCACTACCTTGAGACTCCTAAGCCATATCCAGGTAAGTATACAATTTTTTTGAAAGTATTGTGTCTAATACTATTCTTGTCCCTTCTATTCTCAAGACACCAGATTTGGAATTAAAACTACTACCCAAGAACTTGAAGTATGCTTATTTAGGTGAGAACCAAACTTTACCAGTGATAGTGTTGCAAACTTAAGTTTGGGGGAGGAAGAGAAGTTGTTGATAGTTTTGCGAGAGTGCAAGGCTGCATTAGGGTGGACTATTGCTAACATCAAAGGAATAAGTTCATCCAAGTGCATGCATAGAATCATCCTTGAAGAAAATGCAAAGCCTACTAGGGATGCACAAAGAAAATTTACTTCACACGTGAAGGAAGTTGTTAAAACAGAGGCTCTTATGTTGTTAGATGTTGGCATCACCTAACCATCTTAGTCACCACGTCTAGCAGAAGACTTAAAACTTAGCGCATATTGGGAGGCAACCCAATATTCAGGGAAGTTATTTATTTTGTTTGATTAGAGGTTTTTATCTTCTAAACTTAATGATATTGCATGATTATTTTGAAACAATGAGGACAATGTTTCATTTAAGTTTGAGGGTATCATAAATTTAGTTTTATTCAGTTTTTTTTTAAAATAAAAAAGAGGGGAAAAAATATGAAATTTTATATTCCTTCCAAGAACAATGATGAGAACATGAGATTAACAATTATGACTATGGAGAAGAACAAGTATTAATAGCATTCTAAAATTTTAAATAAGGGTTAATAACTTTTCATGTTAATTATGCTTGAAAACTTCTTTGTACTTAGTCATGTCAGTGTAATAATTGTGAAAGAGAGTAGCATGCTTCGCGATGTGGAAAGTTATAGCCTAAATTGTGAAAGAGAGTAACAGTTATGCTTGAAAACTTTTTTTATAAAGAGAGAAAGCTACACACAAATTCTATAATTTCTTGTCTCATTATATTGGTGACCTCATTATTCTTGTTGTGGTTGATTGCTTGAATTGATATCGTGTGAATTCAACTAGAACTTGCTTTGCTATTCTCTGAAACTTGATTCTTGTTTGTACACAACTTGGAAATGATTAAGGCACCTAGGAAATTATCATCAAAGCCAAATAGATTACCCTATATTATTTAACCCATAGTGCCCCCGTTGAAGCCTGAATAAGCCTTTTGTTTGTGAAACTACATCATCTGTAACCCATTTACCTAGATATATAGGTAACAATGCCCTATTCTATTGGGTTGGTAGAGCAAATTCTTTAAAAGATGTTTCTTGTAATGTTCAAGGTTAATGTATTGAGCTACAAAAGGAGAAGTTTGGGAAAATTAGTCAAGAAATTATGGGAAGCTAATTAATCATGCTATCTAAAGAAAAAAGCAAAACAAAGGAAGAAGAAGAAAGAAAAGAAAATAACAAAAGAATAATTGAAAGAAAAGAGAATTAACTAAAACATTGTTGGTTTTTTGCTAATGGGTGAAAACCGGTAAAGTTTAGGCCTTAAATGATGATATGTGCCTTGTTTTTAAAGTGAATGTTAGGGAAGAAAGAAAAGGAAAAATAAAAGAAAAGGTGTTCTAATATATTGAAATTGACAAAGAAATATGAATCTCTTATATTACATCATTTGCTCTAATATTTTTCTAAAATTTTTGTTATTCCATATGTAACGCCAAGAATTCCAAATATAGGTAATTCGTGACACATCCAGAATCGTTACTTCAATTTCGTACAAAAATAAAGGGAAGTGCAGATCACCGTTCGAGGCACTTTCAATCTCGTAGAGTTCTCATAGAATAACAGCTTTCAAGCCAGTATTAAAGCTGCACCATTCGAGGCACTTTACGGCCGGAAGTGCAGATCACCAGTGTGCTGGGATGACATTGGTGAGAGAAAGTTGTTGGGTCCAGAGTTGATCACCAGGACAGTTGATGCAGTGGTTCAGATCAGGAAGCATTTGCAGGCAGCTCAGGATAAGCAGAGGCGATGGGCCGATGTCCATTGGAGATCTTTGGAGTTTGAGGTTGGTGACCATGTTTTCCTGAAGGTATTGCCTTGGCGCAGTGTCATTCGGTTTAGTGGTGGGGGCAAGTTCAGCCCTAAGTGTATTGGACCGTTTGACATTGTGGAGCGAGTAGGCAAGGTGGCCAATCGTCTTGCATTGTCGCTAGCTTTATCAGGAGTGCACGATATTTTCCATGTCTCACAACTCAGGAGATATATCCGAAATGAGAGCCACATGATCGACTATTCTGAGTTGACCGTTCGGCCGGATTTGACTTGTGAGATTCCGCCAGTTGCTATTGTGGATCGGCGGGAGAAAGTGCTTAAGAATAAGGTCATCAAGCTGGTTCATGTTTCTTGGAATCCTCACTCGCCCGGTAAGTCGACTTGGAAGCTGGAGAAGGAGATTCAGCAGAAGTTTCCTCATTTGTTTGAGTAGTTTCTGTTTTGTCTTTTTTTTGTTGTTTTTAGGGTTAACCTATGTATCTTCTTGTTGAATTTCGAGGACAAAATTCTTCTTGTTAGGTGCGTAGGATTTGTAACCCCTATTTTCCATTTTATGTATTTTGAGTGTATTTTCTTTTTTTTTTATTGTATTTGATTCAATTTGTATCTTTTGGACCGTATTTTTGGTTCTTTTCTTCTGTATATTCATTGGTTGATTCATCGTCTCATTTGAGTTCTTGATTTTATTGCTATCGGTCTATTTATTTTTTTTCCATTCTTGATTGATCGAGCATTATTTTTTATCCCAAATTTTCTAAATTGTCCAATCCTATTATGCTGTTCTTGTCCTTTTTTTTCAAACCATTGTTTTAAATCCATTATACCATGTTAATTAACCCTACACTACCCAAACCCACCTAACCAAACCATACTCTGTTATATATAAACCCAAACCCAGTTAACTATACACTAACCTACCCCTGTTTATTAAATCCGACCCGTTAGCACCCATTTACTGTTCCGCCGCCATCTTCTACCCCCCCCTTGAACCCTATTTCTCTGCCCCATATATATATCAACCCATCCTGGTGTTGTTCACCCCGAAACCCATCAAAACCCTAGCCCGAGCTCTCCCTACACCTCCCTCTCCTGACCTCCAAGCTGCCAGACTACACCAACCCGACCCCCTCCTGTGCTTCACCTTCAACCTCATCGCCCTGCACCAGAGCCGCAGCGTCGCTGACCCTGGTCTCGTCTTCTGTCGCTTAGCCGCAATAACAGCGCGTCGGCGCTGTTTTCGCTGACTGTAGCAGCCCGCAGCAATAGCGACAGCAACTTGCTGTGCCGCTGCCGTGTGCGTGTTAGTTTGAGTTTTGTTCGTTGGGTTTCGCCCGTTCGTTGTTCGTTTGTTGTTCGTGGTGTTCGAGGTTGTGTTCATGGGTTTTGATCTTTCATTGAATTCGTGCCCGAGAATCCATTCCCGTTATTCTTGCTTTTGGCTTCGTCATTTTTGTTGTCGGTTAAGGCAAGTAACTTGTATTCTTTTTTGTGTGTAATATAAGTACTAAATACTGTCTGTAGTGTAGTTAGGTTCTAGAGACAATTCGTGTCTGAATTCCCTTGTTGATATTGTCTCTATTGTGTTGATTCGACCATAGTTGCCTCATGACATACATGATATGAAATAACCTAGGATTGACCACTTCTTGTTGTATATATGCGTGTTGTTCATATGATATCATGTGCTCGTTCGTGCTATTCGTGGTAGACTTGTTGTGGACTTGTGAAATACCCTATACTATGTTGCTTGGACATCTAGTATACTATATTTCATGTTTGGTTATGATTTGGATGAGTTTTATGTGAACTAGTTGATTTTGTGCAAAAAGGATATTTTCAGTTCTGTCGATTTTCCGTTTTGATCAGTATTTTAGACCCTATTAAGGTCAGTATGTGAAAATATTTTGTGAACATGATTTGTAGAGAATTCTGTCTATTTTCCAACCTTTCTAACAGATCTCAGTTTCATTTTATGGTTTGTGAGTTAGGTTTATTTTACTACAGAGGTGTAGAGAGATTTTCAGATTTTATTTTCTATGAATTCTAAAGAGTAATCTATTTTTTCATGATGTTAAAAGTATTATTTTGATCCAATATTTTGCACGGTACAACTATACTTGATTGGTCTTAACTCTGAATTTTTGTAGATTTATTTGATGAGTTTTACAAACCATTCTATGTTTTCAAATAATTACTATACTAGTAGATTTTTCTCGCTGTTCAGTATTGAAACTGAATTTCGACCTAATTCTACTTGCTGTTTCTAAAATCTTTGTGAATATGAAAGTTAGCCTACTGTATCCATTTTATCACCCTTTTGACGGATTTGGATTTGGATTTATGGTTTATGAGATATTGTTGTTTTCGTACTGCAGTGTTTGTGATTTCAGATTTACAAAACTACTGCATCTTGATGTTTTCTGATTTTACTTTACTATTTATATTGGAAAATTATGAAACTTTATATTCTGGTGCTACACATATAGGGGAATACCCCAGATGTTTTGTGAATTTATTTAATGAGTTTTCATGCTGTTTTCCTGACTTTGAGTACGATCTTCTAATTTCTGGATGAACATGTTTTGTGGTTCAATTCAGTTTTGACTCATGTTTTTGTGAAATACCATATGACTTATATATATTTGCTGGATTCGGCCGGAAGTCTATTTTCCAGATTTTTTGACGGATCTAGGTTCGTATGTTTGTAGCAATGGGAATCCCTGTTTTAGTGCAGTACTGTCTTTACTGTCCTGAATTAGAATTCTCGTTGTCCCAATCTTTTATGTGTTGTCTTTCACCTGTACATGCTTATCCTGCAACCTGAACTTGTTACTTGATCATGACATGTTATTCTTGCCATGTTTTGTACTCGCACATGCCTGTTTGATAATAATAATAAATAATCAATCCGGGGTTTAAAGTGAAAGATCTAATAGTCGAAAATACAGAAACGTGTACTCGGAAGGGGATCCATAGATCCTACGTGATGACTTGATACATGATACTTGACATGTGATTACTTGACACTTGCACGCAAGACACGTGATTACTTGCCACTTGCATAACTTGACACGTGATTACATGCACGCTTGACACATGGTTACTTGATACATGATACTTAGAGCTTGAAGCTCGATTACTTGATACTTGTCCCTGAGTACACTGCCCTCTATGATCCACTATGAAACCTAAAGCAAAATTGTTTGAATGTAGCAACCATGTAGTAAAAACCGGTATGCATGAAGTGCTACCTAGATAGTAATAACTACAAGACTTGACCATGACACTTGAACATGATATGTGATACATGATACATGATATTTGATACTTGTTACTTGATACTTGTTACTTGTACATGATCCTTGACACTTGAAACTTGTCACTCGTTTACATGATACTTGTTTTACTTGACACTTGATACATGCTATTTATACTTGTTCATCTTGTCATGCTAGTTATTTTATTACCATGTCTATTCCATGTTATTTGTTTATCTTTTTCCATGTACTTGTATCCTGTACTACAAGCGGCCCGTAATTTGCATTGACAGAAGTTTGTTTTTTTTTCCTATTCCTGCAATTTATCTAATTGCAGACCAGGATGATCAGTTGCCAGATGGAGTTGGTGATATGAGATATTGGTGCTGGAATTTTGCTATTCTTATTTCTTGTTGCATATTTTGAAAATCTGTACTTGATTACTGGAATTTATTTGTATTTGGGCATTGTGACTCGGGATATTGACTTATTCAGATCTGGATTATTTGAGATTATAACATTTTGGTTTCAAGTATTCTTGTTGGTATTTTGATTCATATGTGCATGCTTGGTTGACTTCTTTTGTTTTCGCCTCTGATTATTCTTGTGAAATGTTGTAAAGATTCTGAACAGCTTATGGATGATGAAAATCATTTGTTGGGCTTATTCACGTATCCGTATTCCGTATTCTCTTTTGGAAAGCGGGGCGTGACACTGGTAATTTCTCAAATTTTCATAAATCACAACTTGTCAGCATCCTAGGTCTCGCTCAGCCTCTAGAGTCATACATCCCAAAATTCATAATCTCTTTAGGTTATTCTTAACTTTTTTTACAATCATTTAAAATTTCGTTCATTCATATTCTCAATTTATTCATTTTTCAGACTCAAAGGTAAGGTTGAATGGAGATTCTCTTGTCGGGGTCCTTTTAGTGGTCCGATAGGACCAGAGAACGCTCGGGAGTTTTTTGACCCATAGTCCCTTTGGCGCTTCTTCTAGCCTTTTCTTGAGTCTATCAAGAATTTTCTTGTTTGCATTCTTGTCTTTACCATTGGTCTGAGGTTGCGAAATGGAAGAGAATCATTGTTTGATCTTCACAGCAGAGCAGAAGCTACATAATCACTTGGTGGTGAATTGGGTTGCATTGTTAGTGACAAGATTCTGGGGGTATTGCAAAACTATAGACATACTCTTCCAAAAGAATTGCTCCTTTTGTTCGATGATGGAGGTCAATTGTACTGCTTTGGTCCACTTTGTGAAGTATTTGATAGCCACAACTAAGAAGTTTCTTTGTCCAGTTGCAGGGGTATGCTCCAAATAGATCCATTCCTTACATGGCAAAGGGGATCAGACTTGACATGGAGTGAAGGTCGACCTGGGGCCCCCTTATATTGGGAAAAACTTTTGGGCAGGGGGCGCTTCGACGAACATATCACAAGGCATCATCAAAGAGTGATGGCCAATAGTAACCATGATTAAGAACTTTATGTGCCATAAACCTTGCGCCCATATGGCCGCCCCCGACTGCTTCATGCACTTATATAAGGGCATACTGGGCCTCCTCAGGGCCGACACATTGTAGGTGATGTATGTCGTCTACTAAAGTGCTGGAGCCGTTGTATATGACCCTTTCAACAAGTATGTACCTTTCGGCCCTTGTCCGGACCTTTCTTGCCTCTTTCGGATTCGTTGGGAAAATTTAGTTGTCGAAAGTCTAACAAGGGTTTCATCCAAATATCTTCGGGTATTTGAGAAGTGACAACCATGAGCTCTAAAATCTCTTCTTCAATGCTCGGCTTGAGTAAGACATCAATAATCATGGTGTGGTTGAGCTCTTCAAAGGAGTCTAACTTAGAAAGGGTGTCTACTTGCCCGTTTTACTCGAGAGAGAAGTGAGTGACTTCAGCCTTTCGAAATGTAGCCATGGGTTTCTTGACATAATCCAAGTACTTGATCAATCGGTTATCCCTAACCTCATGTTCTTCTCGAATTTGATTTACCACAAACTGGGAGTCACTGAACACAATCACCTTTTTGGCCCCTCCTTTCCAGGTTAAGATGCGGTCAGCAATCAATGCCTCGTATTTAGCCTCATTGTTGGAGGCTCAGAAAATGAGACAAAGTGAGTATTAAAGAATGAACTCATCTAGGCCGAGCAAGTTGAAACTAACTCAAATCCCTTAGATGCATGAGGCGCGATCGACATAGACACTCCAAGCTAGAGAATCTTCGCTCATATGCGGGGGATCTGGAATAGTGCTTTCAACGTGAATTTGGCTAAGGCTTGGGCCTTGATAGCCATCCTCGGATGATCGTTGATGTCATGTTGGATTAGTTTGATAGACAACTTCATGAGTCGTCCAAAGGTCTCTGGCTTGTAGAATATCTTCTTGAGCAGTTGGTTAGTAAGGACCGAGATAGAGTGCACCTGGAAGTATGGACGGAGCTTCCGGGTGGACGTTACCAGAGTGTAAACCATCTTCACCATTTTTGAATAACGAAATTTTGCATTATGGAGTACCTTGTTGACATAGTAGATCAGTTTCTACACCTTATCTTCCTCCCTTAGTAAGACAATATTGAGGGTCTGATTCGGCGTGGGCAGGTAAAAGTAGAGCACTTCCTTTGTTCTGGCTTGCTTAGGAGTGGCGGGTTGGTTAGATACACTTTAAGTTGTTTGAAGGTCTTCTACAATACTTCCCCCCACTCAGAGCCCTTTGAACCTCAAAGGGCCTTAAAGAAAGGGCTTAGAAGTGACTTTGAGAGGAAATGACCGATGGCGGCGAGGTGCTCTGTCAGTTTCTGGATCTCTTTGATGTTGGATGAGGGAGACATGTAGAGTATGACCTAGAATTTTCTCCGAATTGGCCTCAATTCCCCATCCCCAAAAACTTTTCCGAGAAGACCTCGAAGGCGCACTTTGAGGAGTTCAGCCTCATGTTGTGCTTTCGTAGAACATTGAAGGACTCTTGGAGGTCAGCCACATGGCCATCATCCTTCTTAAGGCCAAAGATGTCATCCACATAGACTTCCATATGTAGCATCAATCAATGTATCAATGATAGGAAAATGAAAGGGGTCCTTCGGAAAGGCTTTGTTCAATTGAGTGAAGTCGATGCAAATTCTTTACTTACCATTAACCTTCTTTACCATGACGAAATTTGCCAACTATTCGAGATAGCTGTGTCCTAGATGAAGCGAGTGGCCAACAGTTTGTCGACTTCTTCTTTAACCGCTTATTGCCTATTGTGAGCAAATTTGCGGCGCTTTTGCTGGAACGGCTTGATATCTGGGTTCACACTTAAGCGATGCATGATCAATTATTTCGAGATGCCAGGAATGTATATGGCAGTCTATGCGAACATGTCTCGGTAATCCCTCATGTAACTAACAAGCATAATAACAAAATTCATGTTTTATTCGCTGAATTCACGAATAATTCATCAGCCAAACCAATTCGCGAATTATAAGCAGCTTCGCAAATAATTCGTGGATTGCAGGAATTATTCTTTAAAATCGCGAATTAACGAATTATTCACGAATAATTCCCAGTAACCCAATTAAACCCTATTTCATGTTACGTAACTTGTGTTTCCTCTCCCTTCCTAGGTACAACCGCACAACTTTCCTCTTCCCAAATCGCAATCAGAAGGCGCGTAGTGTTTTCACTTTCCTGATCGCAATCAAAAGGATTTCATTCGCTCAATCACTAGAAGATAGATTCTTGATCTCCTATCATCTTCATGTATGTGTCTGTGTCATTGTGATACAGTTAGGTTTGTTTGAACTCATGCAAAAGAGTCTAGTTGTTATTATGATTTGTGTTGATAAATTTTATTCAGTTCAGTTAGCAATTTATGGCGAAGTGTGGGAGAAGGGAGATTGTAATAGTTGTATCAGCAGTTGATAGGTATAGAAGCATGATAATTGTAAATGCTCAAAACTTCTCTGGATTGTAATAGTTCAAATACATTAATTGTTATCAACTATCATCTTTGTGTCTGTATTAGGTTTTGTTTGAACCCATGCAAAAGAGTCCAGTTTTTATTATGAATTGTGTCCATCAATTCAGTTCAGTTCAGTTCAGTTCTGTTGATGAGAGAATTATACAGCAAAGTGTGGTAGAAGGGACATTGAAATAGTTGTATCAATAGTTGCATGATGTTGTGGTAGTAGTGAAATAACCTAAGGATATAAATCATGATATTGTCCCTTTTTGGAGACATTCCTTAGCATATCTAACTAACTCCTTCTTAGCCATGCCAAACTTTGACAATAATCATAAGCTAGTGGAAAACGAAGAGAATAAAAAAAGGGGAGAGAGGGAAACTATAACTACAAATATAAGGAGGAGAAAGAGTGAGATGATTATAACTATTAACAAAACAAGAACAAGATGAACAAGAGAGAGAGGGAATGTTCGGTCCTTTTTGTTGACCTTTTTTTTAACTGGGGTATAAAACGTTAATACCCGTGTTTAGTCATTTTTGTTATGTTTTAAAGCATAAATACACTATTTATTTAATTATGCTTTATTTTCTTATTAGAATGCCTAGAAGAAAGGATCCGTTGTGGGATCATATTACTCAAGTGGAACTTTTGTAGAGAAATATTTGTTGATGGCATAACTCGTATGAGAAATCATTTTTCAAACATGGTTTGTAAAGATGTATGCCCTTGCCTCGGTATTCCTGATGAAGTTCGCGAAGCTGCTTCGAAAGTAATACACGAATTAGAGTCGAGACAAAAAAACTCAATGTTTTTTTGAAGCAATCAGGAAGTTATATCGTGTCTCCAACGGAAGAACTGAATCGAGATGGGTCCCGCTCAAAAGTTCTAGTGCTGAAAACTATCAACTTGGTGATGAAAAAAATCTGAAAAGGAAGAAGCAAATAAAGAAATAGTTAGATGCATAGTTAATAATAATTATCCATTTCATTTATTGTGATCGTCGGATTTTCATGAAGCACTTGCCGCAATTGCAAAAGTTGGGTCAGGTTATGAAGCTTCTGGTAGTGAGACCGCAAGAACAAAATTGCTTGATAAATTGAAGCTTGAAGCTGAAGATCATGTCTAATGCATGAAAAAAGAATGGGATAGTATTGGTTGTACAATTATTTATGATGGTTGGACCGATGGATGAAACATGTCATACTTGAATCTACTAGCAGCTTCACATAAGGGTGTAGTTTTCTTGAAATCTCTATGCACGGTTGGGCATAAAAAAGATGCAAAATAAATTTGCGACTTTATCTCATTAGTAATTAATGATATTGGCCCGCACAATGTTATCCAATTTTTTTTATGACAATGCTTCAAATTATCTTGCAGCTGGAAATTTAATTGTGGAAAAATGTCTACATATTTTTTAAGTTAATTGTGCGGCCCATTGCATTAACTTGATGTTCAAGGAGTTTGATACGCTTGAATTTGTCTCTCCTTTGCTTGCTCAAGCTCAAAAGATTGTGAAATTTATTTATAAATATCAACATATGTTGGAACTGATGATAATTCATACAAGTGGTTGTGTGTTGTGCAATCTAATTACCTAAATATATAGATAAACTAGACACAAATTAAAAACCTCGCAAGTGCACGAATCGTTTATAAAAGCGTAGCAATAGCAAGGGTCGATCCCACAGAGATTGTAGACTTTAACTTACTAATCAATAAAAAGAATAAGAATCATAAAGAGTTGTTCCAAAGGTCTAAAAGAGATGAAAAGATCAAAACTGAATTAAGAAGTGTTGAATCACAAGTATTTATGAAGTAGTTGGGTTTAGATCTCCACCAATAGTCAGTAATGCTAAGTTACCTTCTGAACTTCTTCTTATTACTCATGTTTGTTCCCTTCAAGGGCATGGTATCTACTCTAATTCGTTTCCTTCATCAAGTGTTTAGCATGGTATCTACTAAGTTGTACTTAAAGAAAACATAAGATCAGTGGAAACGAACAAACACTCAAGGTTCTAGAAATTGGTATCAGATCTAAATTCCTTAAGTTGATTGAACCAAGAACCCCTAAAGATTCCCTTGTTACAAGTTATGAACACGAGATACGGGTCGTCTCAATATGCTCATATAACAGATTCAGATAGATGGTAATGCAAACTTGATATTCTCAAGTTCTGTACGTCAGTCGACTGGCTCTCACCTCAGTCGACTGCTCTCAGAACTTCGAGAACAAGTTTGATTATCATAAATCTATATCAATTCAATCAAATTCAATCAATAAGTAAAATAGAAGAATTCAGAAGAATATAGCACTACATAACTACGGCTTCAATCTACCCAACTATGAAATTAGTTCCACATAATAATACTTTTATTAATCAACAAGTTTGAATACATGGTTAACATAAAAGAATAGGAAAGAGAAGGAATAAACTGATGTAGTTCGGTCAAATAGGTCGGCTGGCTGTCACACAGTAGACCGGCCGTTCTTTTCTTAATGCTTGATCTCCTTTCTTCTTCTTCTATGTTGCTGCCGTGCTGCACTTTGTTGATGGCTTGATCGTTCAGGAACTCTTGTGATTCGGCTGATGGTGTGTGCGGAAGAAAGTCAGAGAGAGAGAGTTTCGCTTCTTTCTTGATTGGTATTTATAGAACAAGAGAAGAGAATTAGGGTTTGTACTTTTTGCAGAGAAGTCCTCTTCTATTGTTATTTCTTTCCTTATCCTCATCAGCCGTTTATTTCTTTCTCTTTTTCTTCTTTCCTTCCTTATCTGCTCACCACGTGCTTCTTGCTTTGATTGTTTGAGAAGTTGTTATTCGCAGAAAACACCTGGGTTTGGATAACTTAATTTTGATTCGGATTTGGATGAGGATGCATCTGTTCTTATCTTCTGACTCGCCGCATACCAGTCGACTGTCTTGGGGAGCAGTCGACTGTGCCGAGCCTTGTCAAACTCTCTGCCCAGTCGCCTGGTTGAAGAGTCAGTCGACTGATCTCTGTTGTTCCCTGTATATCATCCTCTCAGTCTGTGTTAGTCTGGAATCTGCTTCGTTTTGCTGCTTTTGGTTGTTTCCTATGGAAAAAGAGAAAAGAAACGTAAATACCACATATAGAGCATTTAAATGTCTAATTGCCTTAAGATTATTGCTCCTAAAAGTGAATAATATTTGGTTCATCAAATACCCCCAAACTTAGCTTTTGCTTGTCCTCAAGCAAAGAGTGAATTTATGAACAAGGGGATACTAGTAACTATAGACTCAACCACCAAGAATTCTTATTATGTGATCAACATAGAAAGGTATAAACAATTTCAGATAAAGTAAAATTAAACATCCTCACTTTCTCTAGTGCAATTGTTTATTCATAACTCCAAACTCAACCACACTTGTCGTGCAATTAATTATAGTTATAGTATGTAATTACTCAATCTGTGATTATCCCTTTTTCTCTACTACAAACCGAGTAGCAAACTAGAGTTGTTTTGTTTTTTTTTTTTTTTTTTTTTTAGTCTCTTCTCTAAAGTTGTCACTTGCCTTTTTACGCGAATGCAAAACATTTGTGATGAATCCACCCGGTTACTCAGCAAGTCACAAACTCTAAAGTGCTTTGCATACTCATATTTCAAGTTGCCGTTTGACGTAAAGGTAAACATTGGTGATGAATACCCCTAGTTACTAAGCACTCAAAACATTGGAGTAGATTGACTTTATTCAAATATATATATATATATATATATATATATATATATATATATTATCGCTCTATTTACTTAAACTCAATTTAGGACTAGATCTAAAGGGAATAATCACCAGAAAAAGTATCACATTTGTTTATTATGTATAATTGCATGACTCATATAATTTTGTAAGGATTTTATGAAACTCAACAATCCTAAAGTAAATAAGTATCCTTCTTCTTACTTTATAAGAAATTGTTTATCCTAAAAAAAAATTCAAAGACTCAAAAATTAAATAACCCTAATACCCCCAAACTTAGATGGAACATTGTCCTCAATGTTCGAAAGAAAATGTAAAAATAGGCATGTGTCACCATCTAGTAAGGAGAGAATAAAAATAATAAAAGATAAATAACGAAAAGAAAATAAAGGGAAAGTGTAAATACTCCCCTGAAAAATTGGGTTGCCTCCCAATAAGCGCTGTGTTTTCTGTCTTCAGCTAGACATGATGAGTTCATGTGATGTATTGAATGGTTTGAAGATTCACATCTTCCTCGTGCGGCTCTAGACTCATCTCCATGTAAGGCTTCGCCCTATGCCCGTTCACCTTAAATGTTTGATTCTTCTCTTGGCTATGCACCTCCAATGCACCATGTGGAAAGACTCTTGTGACAATGTATGGCCCATACCATCGTGACATAAGCTTGCCTGGAAAAAGTCTCAATCTTGAGTTGTATATCAATACCTTCTGTCCTTCATAAAACTCCTTTCTTGCTAGCTGTTTGTCATGGTACAACTTTGTCCTTTCCTTGTACAATTTTGCATTTTCGTATGCGTCGTGCCTCAACTCTTCAAGCTCATTTAGTTGCAATCTTCTTTTGTCACCTGCTAGTTTCATATCAAAATTGAACCTTTTAATGGCCCAATAAGATTTGTGTTCCAACTCCACTGGTAGATGACAGGCTTTTCCAAAAACCAAACGGTATGGTGACATGTCGATGGGTGTTTTGTAAGCTGTTCGGTAGGCCCATAATGCATCATTCAAGCGCAGCGACCAATCCTTCCTCCTTGTGTTGACTGTCTTTTCCAAAATACTCTTGATTTCTCTGTTGCTAATCTCCACCTGTCCACTAGTTTGAGGATGGTATGGGGTGCCCACTCTATGTGTGATACCATATTTCTTCATCAAAGAAGCAAACGGAAAGTTATTGAAGTGGCTCCCTCCATCACTTATTATTGCTCGCGGTGTCCCAAACCTAGTGAAAATGTTCTCCTGCAAAAACTTGACAACAACTTTGTGATCATTAGTTTTTTAGGGGACAGCCTCGACCCATTTAGACACATAATCCACACCAACAAGAATATATAAATAACCAAATGAGTTAGGAAAGGGACCCATGAAGTCGATTCCCCAAACATCAAAAATCTCGATTACTTGTATGTTGTGTAGTGGCATCTGATTTCTAGAAGAAATGTTGTCTGTCCTTTGGCATTTGTCACAAGTCCTGCAAAAAGAAAAAGCATCTTTGAATACTTTAGGCCAATAAAATCCAGATTGCAGTACCTTGAGTGCTGTTTTTTTTGGTCCAAAATGTCCTCCACATGCGTATTGGTGGCAATGTTGTAAAATGCTCATTTGCTCTTCTTCTGCCACGCATCTTCTTATAATTTGATCAGGTCAAAATTTGAACAAATAAGGATCATCCCAATAGTAGTGCTTGCACATAGCCACCAGTCTCTTTCGTTCCTGACTTGTCATACCTGGAGGGAAAACATGAGCAGTGAGATAATTTACAATGTCAGCAAACCATGGAAAATTTGAGCAATGAGATACCAGTCGACTGGTCTTGTTACCAGTCGACTGTCCCGATGATATGTTTATTTCAAATAGATGTTCATCTGGAAAATTTTCATTAAGTGGCGGCACAATTCTTTCTTCCTCCTGCAGTAGCCTAGACATGTGATCTGCAACAACATTGTCGCTTCCTTTTTTATCTCTAATCTCAAGATCGAATTCTTGAAGCAACAGCACCCATCTGATCAACCTAGGCTTAGCATCTTTTTTCGCAAATAAATATCTCAAAGCAGCATGGTCAGTGAAAACAATAACTTTAGAACCAATCAAATATGATCTAAACTTCTCTACAGCAAAAATAACAGCTAACATTTCTTTTTCAGTAGTGGAATAATTTAGCTGTGCATCATTTAGAGTTCGAGAAGCATAGTAAATAACATGGGGTTTCTTATTGATTCTTTGACCTAAAACAGCCCCTAAAGCATAATCACTTGCATCACACATGAGCTCGAAAGGATGGCTCCAATCTGGTGCCATGACAATAGGTGCAGAAATGAGAAGATTTTTCAATGTATTAAAAGCATTTGTGCACTCTTCTGTCCATACAAACTCAACATCCTTAGCCAACAAATCGCAAAGGGGTTTGGAGATTTTTGAGAAATCTTTTATAAATCTTCTATAGAACCCTGCATGTCCAAGAAAACTCCTAACTCCCTTAACTGTAGTGGGAGGGGGTAGTTTTGATATGATATCGATTTTTGCTTTGTCTACCTCTATGCCTCTTTTTGACACCACATGTCCCAACACAATACCTTGTTGTACCATGAAATGGCACTTTTCCCAATTCAGCACTAAATTGCATTCTTCACATCTTTTAAGCACAAGTTGCAAATGGTTAAGGCATTCATCAAAACAAGATTCAAAAACACTAAAATCATCCATAAATACCTCAATAAACCTTTCCACCATGTCTGAAAATATACTCATCATGCATCTTTGAAATGTTGCTGGTGCATTGCACAATCCAAAGGGCATCCTCCTGTATGCAAAAGTACCAAAAGGACATGTAAAAGTGGTTTTTTCTTGATCTTCTGGAGCAATAGCAATTTGATTATAGCCACTATAACCATCTAAAAAATAATAATGACTATATCCTGCTAATCTTTCTAACATTTGATCAATAAAAGGAAGAGGGAAGTGATCTTTCCTGGTTTCATTATTCAATTTTCTGTAATCAATGCAAACCCTCCATCCTGTGGTCACTCTTGTCGGGATAAGTTCATTTTCTTCATTTGTCACCACTGTGACTCCACTTTTCTTAGGTACTACATGTATAGGACTTACCCATTTGCTATCTGAGATAGGGTAGATGATGCCAACATCTAGTAGCTTCAGAATCTCTGCTCTTACCACTTCCTTCATGTTTGGGTTAAGCCTTCTCTGTGTTTCCCTGCATGGTTTTGCGTCGTTTTCAAGGAGTATTCGATGCATGCATTTGGATGGACTTATTCCCTTGATGTCTGCAATGGTCCATCCTATAGCCTTCTTGTGTTCTCGTAATACCCTTAGCAGCTTATCTTCTTCCTGTGCACTCAAGTTTGCAGCAATTATTACTGGTAGCGTCTGGTTCTCGCCCAAATATGCATGCTTCAAATGGTCGGGCAACTGCTTAAGCTCTATGTCTGGAAGTCTCGGTGCAGTCGACTCATCCTGTCCTCCAGTCGACTTGTCTGGTCCACCAGTCGACTTGTATAGTACACCAGTCGACTTGTCTGCAGAAACAAAAATGTCATCAGTCACTAATTTTTCAAACACAGGTGCAAACTTACCTGAGTATGACTTTGGAGTATCAAGGTGATGTATTGTCTCTGCAATCCCCCATTCATCGTACTCCTGTTCAACATTAGATAAAGTGAGAGATTGTGTAATTGTGGCTTGTAGTGGTTCAACGCTATGTACCTGAAATGTTTGATCAACAATCTCCTGAACCACATCAACATTATAGCATTCATGATCATCATGTGGTAATTTTAGTGTATCAAACATTTTGAATTCAACTTTCTCTCCGTTTATTTTCATACTTATCGTACCCTTTTTAACACAAATTTTTATATCAGCTGTACTCATAAAGGGCCTACCTAAGATGATTGGTAGAGAAGATGGCATTGAAGAGTCCTCCATGTCTAACACAACAAAATCAGCAGGCAAAATGAAATCGTTTACCTGAACTAGGACATCTTCCAAAATACCTCAGGTCTTTTGATATGCGATCCGCCAACTGCAATGTGATGGATGTTGGTTGGAGTTTCCCCAATCCTAGCTTTTCATAGACGGTGTATGGGAGAAGATTGATGCTTGCCCCCAAGTCTAGTAGTGCTTTCTCAAAGAAGTGCTCACCAATCCTGCAAGGAATGGTAAAACTACCTGGGTCTTTTAGTTTGGGAGGTAATTTTCTTAATAAGACAGCGCTCACTTCTTCTGTCAAAGCCACATCCTCCCTAACCTGAAATGTTCTTTTGTGAGTGCAACATTCTTTCAAAAATTTAGCATAAGAAGGAATTTGTTTAATAGCATCAAGTAGGGGGATATTAATTTCTACCTTCCTGAGAGTTTTAAAGATGTCAAATAAATGTTGTTCTTTCTTTTGCTTGACTAACCTTTGAGGGAATGGTGGCAGAATTGTTCCTTCTTTTTCACTTACCTTGTTGGATCCCACAATTTTTGATGGTTGTGTTTCTACTTCTTCTGTGTATGTTCCAACTTTGTTGTCAATTATCTTACCACTTCTGAGAGTTGTTACTGATTTGAGCTGTTCTTGGCCTCCAGGGTTTGGTATAGTTTGTGATGGAAGTTCCCCTGCTTTTCGTTCGCTTAATTCTTTAGCAATTTGGCCAATCTTTGTTTCCAACTTCTGAATTGCTTGCCCTTGTTGGTTGGTTGTTTGATGTTGTTGTTGGAGCAATTGAAGAATAGTGGATTCAAAATCCAACTTCTTCTGTTCTTGAACTGGCCTATCAATCCCACTTCCCATTTGAAAATTCCGTGCATGTCCTTGTGTGAATTGAGTCCCTTGATTATTCTGATTATTGCTCCAGGAGAAGTTTGGATGGTTCCTCCATCCTGGGTTGTATGTATTTGAGAATGGATTGTTCTTTGGTGGAAACACTCCTTGACCAACATAGTTTGCATGCTCCTGATCTGTGAAAGAAGACATGGGACATGTATCAGTGGTATTATCTACATGAGAACAAATTGCACAAATTTCATTTGTTTGATTTTTAACTCCACCCATCATCGACATTGCATTAACAAGCATATCAATTTTCTTATTCATGTTTACCATTTCTAATTGAAGGTTATTGCTATTAGAAATTTCGTAAACTCCCTGTTTTTTCGAAGGGCCCCTCCTTGTTGAGAATTGTTGTGAATTCTCGCTGAGTTCTTCAAATAGTTCAATGGCCTCTTCACCACTTTTCCTCATTAAGATCCCGTTGCAAGCTGAATCCACAATTGCCTTGTTAGTATCATTTAAACCTTCATAAAAAGCTTGTACCTGATCATCTTTAGGCATGTTGTGTGTAGGACACTTGAAAAGTTTGTTCTTGAAATTCTTCCATGCTTCGAAAAATAAGTCTCCATCTTTTTGTTGGAAGAGTTGAATCTCCCTTTTCAGCTGTTTGGTCTTTTGGGCTGGAAAGAATTCTTTCAAGAACTTTGTCGCCAATTGCTCCCATGAGTTTATTGATCCTGGTTCCAAAGAATTATACCATAGTTTAGCGTTAAGTTTCAAGGAAAAAGGAAACAAGATTAACCTGATTTGCTCAGGGGTGAGCCCTTGGACGCTTTGTGTCCTGCAAAGATCGAAAAAGTCTTGTAAATGGAGATGAGGCTCTTCATCTGGTTTGCCACTAAAGTGGGGAACCATACTAAGTAACTAAGGAGATAGATGCATGTTCCCTGTGACATTAGGTTGATACGCAATGCAGGAAGGTTGCTCGATATTCTTAGGCGCGAACTTGTCCTGCATTGGCACTCGATTTGGCATTTCCTCAGCCATTGCTGTATGTGAACTGGGTCTCTGTGCAGTCGACTGATTCGTAGTGACAGTCGACTGGTGTGCTGCAAACAGCTTACCTAGTCTGTGCAAAGTGCGTTCTGTTTCTGCGTCAATAGGTAGTAGCTCTGGACGAAGTGATCTCCTTCCGTGCATCCACCAAAAATCCTGTAACCTAAAAGAAAAATATTTATTAATAAAATTAAAAGAAAGAAAATAAAAACCTTCTACCGATTTGTAAGTTAAAATACTAGACAATCCCCGGCAACGGCGCCAAAAACTTGTTGTGCAATCTAATTACCTAAATATATAGATAACCTAGACACAAATTAAAAACCTCGCAAGTGCACGAATCGTTTATAAAAGCGTAGCAATAGCAAGGGTCGATCCCACAGAGATTGTAGACTTTAACTTACTAATCTATAAAAAGAATAAGAATCATAAAGAGTTGTTCCAAAGGTCTAAAAGAGATGAAAAGATCAAAACTGAATTAAGAAGTGTTGAATCACAAGTATTTATGAAGTAGTTGGGTTTAGATCTCCACCAATAGTCAGTAATGCTAAGTTACCTTATGAACTTCTTCTTATTACTCATGTTTGTTCCCTTCAAGGGCATGGTATCTACTCTAATTCGTTTCTTTCATCAAGTGTTTAGCATGGTATCTACTAAGTTGTACATAAAGAAAACATAAGATCAGTGGAAACGAACAAACACTCAAGGTTCTAGAAATTGGTATCAGATCTAAATCCCTTAAGTTGATTGAACCAAGAACCCCTAAAGATTCCCTTGTTACAAGTTATGAACACGAGATACGGGTCGTCTCAATATGCTCATATAACAGATTCAGATAGATGGTAATGCAAACTTGATATTCTCAAGTTCTGTACGTCAGTCGACTGGCTCTCACCTCATTCGACTGCTCTCAGAACTTCGAGAACAAGTTTGATTATCATAAATCTATATCAATTCAATCAGATTCAATCAATAAGTAAAATAGAAGAATTCAGAAGAATATAGCACTACATAACTACGGCTTCAATCTACCCAACTATGAAATTAGTTCCACATAATAATACTTTTATTAATCAACAAGTTTGAATACATGGTTAACATAAAAGAATAGGAAAAAGAAGGAATAAACTGATGTAGTTCGGTCAAATAGGTCGGCTGGCGGTCACACAGTAGACCGGCCGTTCTTTTCTTAATGCTTGATCTCCTTTCTTCTTCTTCTATGTTGCTGTCGTGCTGCACTTTGTTGATGGCTTGATCGTTCAGGAACTCTTGTGATTCGGCTGATGGTGTGTGCGGAAGAAAGTCAGAGAGAGAGAGTTTCGCTTCTTTCTTGATTGGTATTTATAGAACAAGAGAAGAGAATTAGGGTTTGTACTTTTTGCAGAGAAGTCCTCTTCTATTGTTATTTCTTTCCTTATCCTCATCAGCCGTTTATTTCTTTCTCTTTTTCTTCTTTCCTTCCTTATCTGCTCACCACGTGCTTCTTGCTTTGATTGTTTGAGAAGTTGTTATTCGCAGAAAACACCTGGGTTTGGATAACTTAATTTTGATTCGGATTTGGATGAGGATGCATCTGTTCTTATCTTCTGACTCGCCGCATACCAGTCGACTGTCTTGGGGAGCAGTCGACTGTGCCGAGCCTTGTCAAACTCTCTGCCCAGTCGCCTGGTTGAAGAGTCAGTCGACTGATCTCTGTTGTTCCCTGTATATCATCCTCTCAGTCTGTGTTAGTCTGGAATCTGCTTCGCTTTGCTGCTTTTGGTTGTTTCCTATGGAAAAAGAGAAAAGAAGCGTAAATACCACATATAGAGCATTTAAATGTCTAATTGCCTTAAGATTATTGCTCCTAAAAGTGAATAATATTTGGTTCATCATTGTGGGTTAAAGATACCAAGGGCTACATGGTTTGCAACACATTTTATGCGTCTTAACTCAATTTTGAAAGAAGAGCAATCCCTTCGCTATATGGTTGCTTCAATGGAATTGAGAGATTTGACTCCCTGTAATACTGCAGAAGGTACTGAAATATAAAAAATAATCATAGGAAGAGAATTTTGGGAGTGTGGGTTGGTGCTTATAACAACATTGGAACCTCTTTTTAAAATATTATGGATGGTATATGGTGATGATTCTATTGTTGGATACATACATTATGCAATACGTAAGGTAAAAGAGGCTATGAAATATGATTTTGATGAAGATCCAAATAGGTATTTACCTTTTTGGAAAATTATAGATGAAAGGTGAAAATAAATATTTAAATTCAAACATTCATTTGGCAGCTTTTTATTTGAATCCGCATTTATTCTATGCTGCCATGTAAAGATGGATAATCAAGTGAAGAAGGACTTAGAAGTAGTCATGTAAAAGATGTTGTCACATGAAGAGAGGTCCAAAGCAATTAAGGAACTTAAAGAGTGTAACACCCCGTACTTAAGTGAGAGAGAGTGTGTGTACGCACGCACACACACACGCACACACACACACACACTCACTTAAGTATGGGTGTTACATATATATAGAGAGGTTCGCTCCATTGAAAACGGGTGGTATGTTTTCAACGGGATGGAAAACAACGATCTGAGCCGTTGGATCACTCTGGATCGTGATCAACGGCACAGATCATTGTTTTCCAGATTTGAGCGGATCTCCTATTAAGAGCGGAGGGGTATTTTGGGTAGTTCATGCCAAAAATGCTTCAGACTTAGCGCTATTTGCGTGAACTTTTTTTTTTCGAAAAAAACACTTAGGCCATTGTTGGAAACAATGGCCTAGGTTATTTTTTTGTAAAACAAAATTCAACCTAGGCCGTCGTTCCCAATAACGGCTTAGGTATGTACAAGTATTTTTCCAAACACGTGTACATACTCAGATCGACATCTTCCTTACTTCTTCGACAACTCTCTCTCTCGCAACTGGACCTCGCGAAACCCATTTCCCAAACCCTAGCTCTCTCTCTCGATCTGAAAACCCTAGCTCTCTCTTGCTTGTTGCTTCTTATTCAATCTCTCTCTCTCTCTTTTCACACTCTTGCCCTCTTCCTTTGAAGATCCCGAATACAAAAAAAACCCTAACCCATACGAAATCTCCTCAACCCTAAAACCTTAATCCTAAATAAATTAGCCAAACCATACTCTCCTTCCGTTGTCTACAGCAGCGCGCAAGCACCTCCTCTATCTCCTTACCGAAAACACACATTGTGAAAGAAATTAACTTTTTCTATTTTAGTAGATCTAGCTAAGTTGATTGATTGAAATTTTTTATTCAATGTTTGAATTTACAATTTGTATATTATGCGTAGCTAATTATAGATTAGGTAATTATAATGTTATTGTCGATATAGATGTAGTATTAGTTGTTATTGTTCGTTGTTAGTAATAGCGCACAAAGAGATCCAAAAATTCTGCAATTTGCGAGTACGTCGGACTCACCACGCACAAGTCAACGCAACTTGTAGAAGTGTGTTTGGATTCACGGTTTGAAGTATACGGCTGTGTATTGCTTTCGACTATTTTTCATAAGTGAAAGCGATACATCGGCGTATATTGAAAACCGTGAGTCGAAACTCACCTCTACAAGTTGTGTTGACTCATGTGTGGTGCGTCCGACCTACTCCCAAAGTTTCAGAATTTTTTGATCTCGTTCGTGCAATTTTCTACCGTATATCAAACAACAACAATAATTAATGTTTGAATTTCTATCGAGTGACTTTCAGTAGGAAACCGTTGAAACGAGATCCAAAAAATACGAAATTTTGCGAGTTGGTCGGACTAACCGCTCGCAACCCAACGCAACTTGTAGTTGAAAGTTCTGACCCACAGTTTGCGAGATACGTCAATGTATCGCATTCTTGGCATTTTTCATGAGTGAAAGCGATACACGACCATATCTTGTAAATCGTGGGTCGGAACTCGCTTGTACAAGTTGCGTTGGCTTGTGTGCGGGGAGCCCGACCCAATCATAAAGTTTCGTTTTTTTAACGTCGTTTGTGCAGTTTTCTCATATATCTTGTTATGTTTTGAGCGAGTTTTCAATAAAGAACCCACTCAAAAAATCTGAAATTTTGAGAGTAGGTCGGTCTCACCACTCACAAACCAAAGCAACCTGTAGTTGCGAGTTCTCACCCATGGTTTGCTATATGCGTCCGTGTATCACCCACGACTGTGTATCGCTTTATTTCCACTTTATTGAATACAAATGATAAATGGACGTATCTTGCAAACCGTGAGTTAGAAATTGCCTCTATAAGTTGCGTTGCCTTGTGCGTGGTGAGTCCGACCTACTCATAAAATTTGGAATTTTTTGAATCTCGTTTGTTTGCTTTTCCTATATTCTACAACTACAACTAACACTACATCTACAAAAATGTCACCAAAATATATACAACACATGGTACAAAAATTGTAGACTACTACGCATAATACAAAAAATCAACCTCAAAAATTAAAAAAAATCAATAAATTAACATAGTTCATTCTACTAAATTGTGAAAAGGTGAATACCTAGTCCAGAAAAAGAGAGAGAGAGAGAGAGAGAGAGAGAGAGAGTTTTTGAAGATGTGAGGAGCCGCTGCTGTAGATGAAGAAGTTGTAGACTCTAGGGGTTCGAAGAATTTGTGCTAGGGTTCAGATGATTTGGGATTTCGGATTGGGTTAGGGTTTGGGGTATTCGGGAGAGGGAGAAAGAGATAGAGAGGCTTCGAGAATAGGGGGAGATCGAGAAGAGGAGGTCGAAGTAGAGCTAGGGTTTGGGAAATGGGTTTCGCGAGGTCCAGTTGCGAGAGAGAGAGAGTTGTCGAAGAAGTGAGGAACATGGCGATCTGAGTATGTGCAAGTGTTTGGAAAAACACTTGTACATACCTAGGTTGTTGTTGGAAACAACGACCTAGGTTGAATTTTGTTTAAAAAAACAACCTAGGTCGTTGTTTCCAACAACGGCCTAAGTAATTTTTTTGACAAAAAAAAGTTCATACCAAATAACGCTGAGTCTGAAGCGTTTTTGCCAGAATATCCCTCCGCTCTTAATAGGAGATGCACTCAGTTCTGAAAAACAACGATCTGAGCCGTTGATCACGATCAAGAGCGATCCAATGGCTCAGATCGCTGTTTTCCAACCCATTGAAAATATACCCATTTTCAAATATATTTACACACACACACACACACACACACACACACACAGATATATATATATAGTACGGGGTGTGTTAAGTACGGTGTGTATATATATACCCCGTATATACCCGTACTTAATATATTTTTCACACTGTACTTAACACACCCCGTTATATAGTACGGGGTGTGTTAAGTACGATGTGTAATATATATATATATATATATATATATATATATATATATATATATATATATATATATATATATATATATATATATATATATATAGTAGAGGGTTGTTGGCTTATAGGGGAGTTTCTATGGGCTTGGTTGCATGGTTATTTGGCCATGGGTTTGGGAAGGGGGTTGGTTGAACACTCCACGCGAGGTGGAGGTGGCAGGTGGGTCCCGGGGGGGCTGCTGTTGTGTGTGCTGTGTTAGCGTGCGCGAGAGAAGCACAGAATGTGGGATTCTGTAATCCCACATCGGAGGGATTAGTGATTAATTAAGAGTTTAAATTGAGTAGCCTATAATCAATTGATACCAATAAGAAATAATACCTTTTGTGAGGCAAGCCTGTGGTAGGCAGTTGTTAGAATTTTTGTTCACATGTGTGCACGTGTAGTCGCATGCGCAACTAAGCCGGGCTCGGGATGCTACAAATGGTATCAAAGCCGACTTTCGACACCGAGCGTGGAAGATGTACGCCTGAGTTGGAGCTAGCAGTGTACACTTGTGGGTAGCCAGAGTTCCGAGTAGGGCTGTACACTAGCAGAATCAGGGTACTCCTCTCCACATTGGCTAGAAAGGCGATCTTGTATTAGATTGCATGTCTCGGGCTCAGCGAGGACGCCGAGTTCTTGGGGGGGGGGGGGGGGGGTGTAACACCTCGTACTTAAGGTGTGTGTATATATATAGATATGTATATATATGTATATATAGATATGTATATATATATATATATATATATATATATATATATATATATATATATATATATATATATATATATATATATATATATATATATATATATATATATATATATATATATATATATATATATATATATATATATATATATATATATATATGTATATATATATACATGTACATATCTATATATACATATATATACATATATGTATATATACATATATATATATATATGTATATATATATATGTATAAACTTCTCGAGTCAGTGATAGAGGAAAAAGACCTCTAGAACATATATGATGTGATATGTCTAAAGTATGTCTAAAGTAGTTTGTCCATATGTGTAAGAAACTTACTCCGTAAGTTTCCCTTAGCGTGTCTCCTAAGCTTCCTCCTTAGCTTCTTTCCTAAGCTTCTTCTTTAGCTTGTATCCTAAGCCTTCTCTCCCTATATAAAGAGAGGCCATGGTGTGTGTCAAGGCAGAGCATCCTTAGCAAGAGCTTGCCTAGTGTGCTTGTATCTCAGTGTGTATGTGTGCTACTATCCAATAAATAAAATATCTACTTCCTTTGAATTTCCGCTGTCACTCTAAACTGGTATCAGAGCTTGGCAAAGAATTCAGAGTTCTTCTCTCGATCAGGTAAATCTCTAAACTACTCTTCGTAGTTTAGGATTAGGATGGAGGAGTAATCTCCTTCATGTTGGTTAAGCTAGCTATGAAAATAAACACTTTTTCTTGTTCTTAGGCTTGTTTAATTAGGCCATGTAGTAAAACATTTATCCTTAGGCTGTGTGAGCAAAAGCCATGGATGCTGTAGTTTTTCTTCAACTAGTTTTGTGAGTTGTGATCTTCGTCTCCAATGGTGTCATAATTTTCTAGTGAGTTGTGATCTACTTCTCTATGTGTTCATACAAGCTTGTGGTGCTAGTTGCCCGTAGGGACTTTGCTTGTGTGTTGCTATTACCCGTTGTTGGCTTAGATTTGAGGCTGTACCCCGCTATAAATCCACGGTGTGGGAGTGTGATGCTAGAGATGTTAGGTTCAAAGCACTAAAAAATATAATGACGCCGGTGATGTTAGAAATAGTCGAAGCACGAAAAGAGTTAAGGAAATACCTATCGCTGTAAGAGCTTAGCCATATCAGAAATCCTTTTAATGGTTACTACAGTAAGTGCATCTTTAAACAAGAAATCTTTTGAAGAAGATAGTTTATTATAGCTTAGCTAAAACCAACATGTTTTCAATTATCATGGATGACTTCTTATTCTATCCAGTAGTACAACCTACAATACTCTACCGAGTACTCTACCGAGTAAATGAGGATACAGATGATGTGGTAAAACCAACCATAATATATCCAACAAAAAAAATAAAAAAAGAAGATGTTCAATCATCTCCTACAAACCTTTTGACTAATCGTCAAGAAAAAAAGAACATTTCCTCTAAAGAAGAAGAAATTCGTCTTGAAAAGGAAAGTTGTTCAAATACTAATATTAGTACTCCAAATAAACAGGTTATTTGTCTTTCTATAATGGAAGATAAAAATCTGAAAAAAGTTGAAAGTGATCTCCCTCTTTCTAATAAAAATTCTGATTTTATAGAATCAGAAACAGAGTCTATAGACTCTAATAATATTGGAGGCTCCACTGAGCAAAAGAACTCCAGCTCTACTGAGCAAAAATATTCTAGCTCTATCGAGCAAAAACATATTGAGTTAACAAACTCAAATTCCAGCTCTAGTGAGCAAAAAGATTCTAGCTCTTTTGAGCAAAAATCATCAGAGTCTACTGACTCAAAAAACTCGACTAAGCATGGAGATTCCATCGCTATTGACTCAAATAATTTTGAAAGTTCTAACGAACAGAAAAATATTGAGTTAACAAATTTACAAATTGACGATGAGTCACTTAACTCAGAAGTTGATAATGAGATAATTCACTCTCATATTGACAAAGAGTTAACAAATTCTATTGTCTTCAGACATACATCAGAAAATCCATATCAGGATTATCAACAAAAAGAACTTGCTAGAAATAGCATAAATATTCAATCTGACAAAGGAATTCATATAGATTCCTGTAAATATGAATTACCTAGTAACAGTATGAATATTCGAACAAGAGAGGAAATTCATACAAACATAGATTCCTATGTATATGAATTATCTTCCTTAAGCAAAAATAAAGTTATACAAGATTCTGAAAAAGAATCTTTAAAAATCAATGTAGTTACTCTTAGCCGAAAAGCTGAGTTACAAATCTACATTCCCATTACACTTAACTTTCCTGAATACCAGGAAATCACTATACATACATTAATTGATACTGGTGCACAAATCAGTATAATACACTCATGTTTTATTCCAAAACAATATAGATCAGAATTAACCCATAAAGCCTCTATAGGAAGCTTTAATGGTTCTAATTCTATGGTCACTCACAACATAAAAAATCTACAAATATCCTTGGAAGACTCTCAAGGAAATAAACACAATTGCAAAGATATGACCTTTGCATTACTTGATGACCTTGCTGAAGATTGTATTATCGGCATGGACAATCTAAGCAAAGTTTTGCCATTACAAATTGAGAAACATTTCTTCTCACTAAACAATATCCGTATCCCTCGGGTACCCTTTACAATTACTACTCACAGCTTTTTCGACCTAAATGCTGTACAGCGAGGAGTAATTGAAAATCCCTTAGTGGAAAAGAATCAATGGCTACAGCCAAGTACGAAAAAACATTATACTTATATTCTCAAAAATATTGATTCCACGGAACAAATTATACATAATATATTAGAGCCATTGTATAGCAATGATCCTCTAAAACTTTTTGACAAATCTCCAAGATTTTGTCAACTCGAATTACTACCTGAATATACAAAAAAGAATATTAGAACTCCAAGTATCATGGTAAATCATGAAGATAAATTGGAGTTTTCTAAACAAATAAAGGAATTATTGGATCTAAAACTTATTAGATCCAGCTATAGCAACCATAGCTCTCCTGCCTTTTTAGTCAGAAATCATGCTGAGAAAAAAAGAGGGAAAGCAAGAATGGTTGTTAACTATCGAAAAATTAATGATGCCTGCAAGTTTGATGGGTATTACATCCCAACTGCAGAACAATTACTAAATTTGGTACAAGGTTCCAAAATATATTCTAAATTTGATGCCAAATCAGGATTTTGGCAGATCAAATTAAAAGATGATTTATCCAGAAGTCTTACTGCCTTCAGTAGTCCTCAGGGACATTTTGAATGGATGGTAATGCCTTTTGGGCTAAAAAATGCACCACAAATATTCCAGAAATGGATGGACAGTATGTTTGGCCATTTGCCATTTGTTACTGTTTATATTGATGACATACTTGTCTTCTCTTCTAGTCTAGAAGAACATAAAGATCATCTACTACAAGTAGCAAAAATTTTGCTAGAAAACGGGGTTATTCTAAGCCCCCAAAAGATCGAATTATTCAAGGAAGAAATTGACTTTCTTGGAAAAAAGATCTTAAAAGGAAAAATTGAGCTACAAGCTCATATCTATGAAAAGATTAAACTATTTCCGGAGGAAATAGGTACACTAAAACAATTACAGGCTTTCCTAGGAATTCTTAATTACGGAAGAAAATTCATTCCTAGATTGTCTGATAAAATCAAACATTTACAGCAAAAGCTGCAAACAATACAAAGACAATACAAGGAAAGGTTGATAAAAGAAGGAAAAGATCCTGAAATTCCACGAAGGTGGAACACTGATAAAATAAAAATATCTCTTTCTGAAACAGAAAAGGAAGAGATAAAGAAAATTAAAAATATCATCTCAGAACAAAAAATACTTTACTATCCTAAAGAAAAGGATAAACTTATATTACAAACTGATGCTTCAGATACCCATTGGGCGGGTATCCTTTTTGCACAAATTGAAAAGAAGCATTATGAGCTGGTTGCCTATACATCAGGAACCTTTTCCTCTACTGAGAAAAAGTATTCTACTTTTGATAAAGAATTACTTTCTATAAAACTCTCAGTTAAATCTTTAAAGATTTATTTACTGAGCAGAAAATTTCTTATACAGTCTGATAATATTGCAGTAGTACAATTTCTCAAGAAGAAATCTGTACACAATCCAGAAGAAAATCTGAGAAGAGTCAGATTAGCAGTTTACCTTGAAATTTATCAATATGATATCGACCATATTCATGGTCATACTAATATTACTGCTGATTTCTTAACCAGGTACTATGGAGAAGAAAAAGGATAAAAGATCTATGGATCCTGAAGTAATCAAAAAAATCAAGGAGCTTGAAAAGGCTCTTGGTATGAAAACAGGAGAATGGACTACTGTCCTAAACAATAAAAAAGTAGCTACTGCTACAACATCTACTGATACTACTGTATCAAAAAATACAGGAACCACTGTTCCAGGAACCACTGTTCCACAAATAAAACAAGTCCTTTTAAAACCTCCCACTCTAACAGCGTGGAAGCAAAACTCTATCAACCCCATCCTGAAAAAGGATTGGTATAACGAAGAGTTAAAACATGGGAATCCAGATATCTACAATCATCTCAACAATGTTTGGAGGGCATTACACCCAAATGATAAGACCGGTGCATACCACTTATCACAATTAGAAAAAATAATCCTTCAGTTCAAGAAAAAAACACAAGAGCAGAGCGAAGGATTTGAAAAGGCAAAACTCATTGCCAGTAATATGATCAAATACAGCAATACTTCTACCTCGTCTTCTTTAAATAAGAAGAGAGATACTCTGATCAGAGGAAACACTCCTGCTGACAAACAGCTACAAGCTATAATGTCTCAAATAGACATCTGTGATCTTGTAAACATCAGAAATAAAGAATTTACTGAGTTTGCAAAACTCTTTAAGTTCAAAGATGAAAAATTAGGAAGAATTGAAGGAGACCTTCATCTTCTTGAATGTTTAGACTTATATCAAATAGGGGTATTCCCTACAGAAAAATTCATTGAACTTCTACAGAAGACAGGGGAAAATAATTTGGAAGATCTGCTAACACATTCAGATCAGCTGGTCAAAAATAAATATAACAAATATCGAATCCTTGCATGGTTCGAGCAAATACCACAATATGAAAGAGCAATCCAAGCAGGGATTGTCCATGAACTCTACATCAACATCTCCCAACCAGGAGACTTTTCTAAAACTATTCCCGATATATGTGCAAAAACTGTCCTATCAAAGAAAAATAAGTTTCACACAATCTACAAGTTTCAAATATGGAGCATCTGGGAAGAAAAGCAGTATGTTCGCCAGTTCAAGTCTATCCAACTCTGGGAGCTCGACATCGTACAAACGGAGCCAACGCTCCAGATTGAAAGGGGAAAAGATAAAACATTTGATCCAGAAAAAATCCAGTATGAAGCTACAGAAGAATTTTTCCTAGAATTATGGGAAAAATATACATTCTGCAAAAATATACAGGTCCAAGGTAATATCATCCTTATCGATTGGACAGGTGAAGAAAATCCCAAAGAAGAAAGAGCGCAGTTCTTTCTAGGACTAAAAGAATCCTGGAAACTCGGCCCCATTGGGACAGATGTCATGTATTCCTTCTACGATGAAAAAGGTCTACAGGATGACATCGAAATGCTTTCTCCAACCCGTACTGTCAACAGCGAATTTATGCAAGAAGGAACCAGCGCTATCTAGAAGCATGGTGGGCCACTCCAATAATGCCACGGCAGACAGAGCGTGGTGAAGTATGATGTGATATGTCTAAAGTATGTCTAAAGTAGTTTGTCCATATGTGTAAGAAACTTACTCCGTAAGTTTCCCTTAGCGTGTCTCCTAAGCTTCCTCCTTAGCTTCTTTCCTAAGCTTCTTCTTTAGCTTGTATCCTAAGCCTTCTCTCCCTATATAAAGAGAGGCCATGGTGTGTGTCAAGGCAGAGCATCCTTAGCAAGAGCTTGCCTAGTGTGCTTGTATCTCAGTGTGTATGTGTGCTACTATCCAATAAATAAAATATCTACTTCCTTTGAATTTCCGCTGTCACTCTAAACTTTACCAGATGTGTAAAAGATAATAATGTATGATGTGATATATGTCTAAAGTATGTCTAGAGTCGTTTGTCCATATGTGTGGAAACTTACTGGGTAAGTTTCCTTTAGCGTGTCTTGTACGCCAAGTTAGCTTACACCGTAAGTTAACTTGTAGCCTAAGTTTCCTTTGAGTCCTTTAGCTTGTATCCTAAGCCTTCTCTCCCTATATAAAGAGAGGCCATGGTGTGTGTCAAGGCAGAGCATCCTTAGCAAGAGCTTGCCTAGTGTGCTTGTATCTCAGTGTGTATGTGTGCTACTATCCAATAAATAAAATATCTACTTCCTTTGAATTTCCGCTGTCACTCTAAACTGGTATCAGAGCTTGGCAAAGAAATCAGAGTTCTTCTCTCGATCAGGTACAATCTCTAAACTACTCTTCGTAGTTTAGGATTAGGATGGAGGAGTAATCTCCTTCATGTTGGTTAAGCTAGCTATGAAAATAAACACTTTTTCTTGTTCTTAGGCTTGGTTAATTAGGCCATGTAGTAAAACATTTATCTTTAGGCTGTGTGAGCGAAAGCCATGGATGCTGTAGTTTTTCTTCAACTAGTTTTGTGAGTTGTGATCTTCGTCTCCAATGGTGTCATAATTTTCTAGTGAGTTGTGATCTACTTCTCTATGTGTTCATACAAGCTTGTGGTGCTAGTTGCCCGTAGGGACTTTGCTTGTGTGTTGCTATTACCCGTTGTTGGCTTAGATTTGAGGCTGTACCCCGCTATAAATCCACGGTGTGGGAGTGTGATGCTAGAGATGTTAGGTTCAAAGCACTAAAAAATATAATGACGCCGGTGATGTTAGAAATAGTCGAAGCACGAAAAGAGTTAGGGAAATACCTATTGCTGTAAGAGCTTAGCCATATCAGAAATCCTTTTAATGGTTACTACAGTAAGTGCATCTTTAAACAAGAAATCTTTTGAAAAAGATAGTTTATTATAGCTTAGCTAAACCAACATGAGTTCTCCTTTCCATGAATAATCATATCTACGAAGAAGAAGAGTGCACACTTGCACTAAAAATTAATGACTACAGTCATTTTTCGCATATCCCTAATACTTTGAAAACTGCCAATTCTAATCACATAATTGGTATGTTAAACACTTTGGTTGACAAGGTGTCAGATATCCAAACTAGCCTACTTGGCTTAGAACGAAGTATCGAAAAGAAAATCGATAATATAAAAATTCCTGAACTCGACAGTATTGATCTTAATAATCAATCTAAACAACTTTTGCAGTCTATCACTAGACCAGAAGTTGAAATATGTTCTCCAACAAAGGAGAAAATTAATTTTCATTTTATGAATAATATGGTAAAGTATTCCTCTCTAGAGGAGAATACTATTCCTATTGATAAAGTTGAAAAATCATATTACAATTATTTCCTTGAGTTAAGAAAGAAAGAACTCGAAGGAACAATTCCTTGCACTGATGTTCAAACATATTTTGAAAAACATGAATATGCAATAAGGTACTTTATGTCCAAGGAAGAATCTGATTCTGAAATAGAATCAACAAAATCTTTCAGCTCCATTGAGCAAGAATCTTCAGAGTCTACTGACTCAGAAAGCTCTACTGAGCAAACTTTCAGCTCTACTGAGCAAACTTCCAGCTCTACTGAGCAAAATAAACAAAAAACCTTTTTTAAGGTATATGCTGATCAAGAAACATTGATCGACCAACAAATGACTGAGATTGGTGAAACTTCTCGAGTCAGTGATAGAGGAAAAAGACCTCTAGAACCTGAAGAAAATCCTTTACCGGATTTTCAACCTTCCAATCCGGAAGAATTTCTACGATATGGTAGAAGTTCTGAAAGATTATTTTACAAAAACAATTTCCTTAATTGGAGAGATAATCAAACCAGAATAATGCTGGGTGAATATGATAAACGAAGTGCTCATATGGGTACATATTTCAATATTGATAGAATACCCCATAGACATCTTAAAAATTATTTTAAAGATTGGGGTCAACATATGCGCGGTATAAGATATCTCTTAAAGGGGATGTCTAACCGAGATTTTTTCAAATATACATGTTCCTTATGGGAAGGATATGCAGCTGATTGGCTGAGAAGCCTTGAGGCTACTAATGAGGTTGAAAAAGCCAATATTGAATCCCAAGAAACTACCGATAAAATGATCTTTCGACTGTTATCTTCATTCTACAGTGATTTAACAGGGGAAACCCTACAAAGAACTATAGATGAAGAAAACAAGTTATTAATGATGAAATTATGTGACATATGTGAATTAGAAACATTTGTCACAGATTATATTGGGCAAGTCTTCAAACTTGAAGATCCCGATAGAAAAGTATTTTGGTTAGAAAGATTCTTTCTAAAAATCCCAGAACCATGGGGAGACTTGATAAAAAATCATTATAACAAATTATTGGCAGCAAATTCTGCTGGCCTTATTGGAGATAAACTCAGAGGTCAAAGTACAGGATATTTAAAACAAGCCTGTATGGAAACCATTAAAGCATTCTGTCAAAGTGCTAAAGCACACAAACAAATAAAAAATAGAGTGAAAAACTCTAAGCTGGGAATACAGTGTTGTCCCAGATACGACCCAGATATAAATCTGGAATATGGGTGTGAACCCAAATATGGATCTTATAAAAGACCCTCCAAAAAATTCAAAATAACAAGGAAAAAATGGAAGCCAGAATACAAGAGAAAGTGGCAAAAAAATAATAATTCTAAACCGAAAAGGTTTATAAAAAATAAATTCCGAAAAGGATGCAAATGCTTTAAATGTGAAAAAGAAGGGCACTATGCCAATGAATGCAATGAAAAGATTCAAAAGGTTATAATAAATAATCTACAAGAGTATGGGATTCATACTCAAACTCTGGAGGAAATACCTACAGATGATGAGACTTCTGTCTATGAGTTATCCTCTATTACTGAGAGTAATTATAACTCAGATTCCTCTTTGGACATGGAACCATTGAGGATAAATATGATAACAATCAATAAAATAGCTAATGCTATACGGGTAGAAACGCTTTCTCCTAAAGCCTTTTTACCTACAAGAGATAACACATGCTCTCCTGCCCTGAATTTACGAGCAGCTGAAAGCTTGATAATAGAAAGATATTCTGTATTAGATGTCCCACTGGACTTAAGAATAATAATCCCTAAAGGGTATTATGGGCAAATCATTAATACAACCGCTGTATCAAAGAAGCAACTCTTTGTTATAAGCGGAATAATAACTTCTGAATACAGAAGCAAAATTTCAGTATTCTTTAAGAGTCTGAATCACTTTGCTATACAAATACATCAAGGAAATGTCATTGCACAATTATTAATACTCAAATATGAAGAACTTCCTATAGGAAGACTTCGAGACACAGAAGACTCTGGTTGTGCTAGTACGCATATATCTAGTACAGATTACAGAGTAAATATGAATTTCCTAAGGGAAGATACCACCAATGTGGATATTGATAATAGCATTGGAGAAGTCTACGACATATCCGATGATGACTTAACAAAATTATTAGAGATGATTCCTCATCCAGATAAAAAGGATGTATATAAAACTGAGAGATCTATTATATCAAGATTTAATTCTAAAAGTACTTACATTTTTGAAAAAATGCAAGGAAATATAGAATTAAAAGGTATTCAGGACCTCTCATCAATAAAGCTTATAAGCTATGAGAAGATAAAAAGAATAAAACAAAGATATCCAAAGATGAATTATCTTCATCTAGGATTGATACAAATAAAAATTATTGCACAATTTCGTGCCGGAATAGATACACCAATTTTAATGGTGGTAAGAGACGAAAGGATTCACGATCCTTTAAACTCCATCATTGGGGGAACTAAATCAAATCTAGCAAACAGAATGTTTGCATTCAATATCCATCCAAATTTTTCTGTTGCATTAACAGATGAAAACATTACAGATATTTGTACCTTATCAATTAATTTGAAAGGTATAGAAATGAAACCAGGATCAAAAATCCTAAGTATCCAATGGGAAAGTTGCATCGCTCTTAATGAAGTTGCTACTTTCAAAACAAAAACTTCCAAAGATTACATCCAACTCTTTGAAGTTGGAACAGGAAAGGTTATTCAACCTAAGATAATCGAACAAAAACACATTACTTTCAACAATGACATGGCTTTATTCATAAGTGAACTAAAGCCTAAACAAGCAAAAATCCCAGAAGAGACTTTCATAGTCTCGGGAAATAAAATTACTACGATTTACAAAAACATAGAGGAAGACGATTCTTCTTCTTCAAAACCAACTCTTAAAAGATCAAGTTCTTGCTCCATTAGAAGAGATAGTAACCTACTTCTTCATAATGAGGCATCTATATTACTAACGCCTAATGTGCTTAAAGATATACAAAGAAAGAGCTTGAGTTTTGAAAAGACTCAACCGATTGAAGGATCAACAATTCAGATGATCGAAAAATTACATGATACTGAATCAATAGAAGATTTTGATAACCTTGGAAACATGATTATCAAAGTCCCCATAAAAAATATCAAAACTTAAACACTACTGTGTTTTTAAACAACTTCAACACTACTGTGTTTTTAATACTCCACAGGTATATCTATGGAAGCAAGAGATTTAAAGTTCGTCTACATCAAAAGGGAGGAAGTACAAAGCTTCATCCAAGAACACAAAAAATATTTTCTAAGCAAAAAGAACTGGCTACTGCCAATAGCTGGACGATTAGTTGCAGCAACCAGACGAAATCTGGCTTTTAATGTCGAAGATGATCATTACATTTGTCCGAAATGTCATGATATATATAATACAATTGAAGAATATCAGGATGAGCATGACTCGATTTCATGCGATGAACAATACAGCAGACCACCAACACCAGTTTCTACCCTAACACCCGAGGGCATGGATGACTCTGAAGAACCAAATCAGCAGCCAATCCACATGGACGCAGACAGAGAAGGCATAGTAAAGAACAGCCACGACGTCGTCGATCAGCACATCGAAGACCAGCAAACCAAAGATATCAGTCAACTGAAGACTAATATCAAACAGCTACAAAATGACATCAATCAGCTCAGAGAGGACACCCTTCAACTCCAGCAGCAATTCCAGGACGTGCTACAGCACCAACTTGATGGGTCTGTCAGGAATATTCGTTCCACAGTAATCCTGCCTCCCACTCACAACAAACTTCTACTAGAAGACTCCAGCACTAGCCAGAAGCATGGTGGGCCACTTTACCAACAGGTGGATGCACAGCAGCGTGGTGATGTGTAAAAGATAATAATGTATGATGTGATATATGTCTAAAGTATGTCTAGAGTCGTTTGTCCATATGTGTGGAAACTTACTGGGTAAGTTTCCTTTAGCGTGTCTTGTACGCCAAGTTAGCTTACACCGTAAGTTAACTTGTAGCCTAAGTTTCCTTTGAGTCCTTTAGCTTGTATCCTAAGCCTTCTCTCCCTATATAAAGAGAGGCCATGGTGTGTGTCAAGGCAGAGCATCCTTAGCAAGAGCTTGCCTAGTGTGCTTGTATCTCAGTGTGTATGTGTGCTACTATCCAATAAATAAAATATCTACTTCCTTTGAATTTCCGCTGTCACTCTAAACTGAATATATGTATATATAGATATGTATATATATATATATATGTATATATATATACATATATATACATATATATATATGTATATATACATATATATGTATATATACATATATATATATATATATATATATATATATATATATGTATATATACATATATATGTATATATACATATATATATATGTATATATATGTATATATATATATATATGTATATATACATATATATATATATATATATATATATATATATATATATAGATAGATTTTACATATTTAGACTAATTTAGACGTGTAGATCAATGTGAACAGTTCGGATTATCCATGTGCACTCCATGTAAAAAGTTCACGCGGAGTGCACACGGAGGGTAGTGCACAACGGAAGGGCCCCCTCCCACCCCCTCTCTCTCTTTATATATATATATATATATATATATATATATATATATATATATATATATATATATATATATATATATATATATATAGTAATGTTAAGTGTTACAAAATTGTATGGATGAAAATCATTGGTTTTTATAGTCACATGATGGAAGGGCAATTTTTTTTAAAAATAATTTGATTTTACATATTTAGACTAATTTAGACGTGTAGATTAATGTGAACGGTTCCGATCGTTGATACAAAGGCAGGAAGGCCGAGTGCACACGAGTGCACGTGTGCAACGGAGGCCTCGTGCACAACGAAACATTTTTTTTCTCTCTCTCTCTCTCTCTCTCTCTCTCTCTCTCTCTCTATATATATATATATATATATATATATATATATAATAAAACACAAGGCAAAGTTACCAAGTGGCTCTCCTTCAATTGGAAGGAAATCAATGGTCACGATTAATGCTCACAAAAGACATTCCCGCCCGCTACAGTAACAGGTATTGTAACTACAGTAGCCTCATTCAGTTTTTTTATATATTTTTTTTATATTTTTTATTTTTTTATAAGGATAATGACCAACATTTGAATTAGGCTATTGTAGACTCATACGTAGTATACTTATATATGGTTGAGATCAAGCCTGAGATGATTGGCCACTACCTTGCTGAGTTCTCCATTTCATACAAGCCCGTCATAAATGGTAGACCTGGTATTGGTGCTTCTCACTCTTCCAGGTTAATTCGCCTCAAGTGAAGAGCCACAAAGAAGTCTTTGATAGTTTGGAAGCTCTGCTGCTGGGCTATTTAATTTAGGAATAGGTGGTTCCGTGTTTTTTGCTGTAAACTTTGCTAAATTTTGACTCATGTGGTTGATATATGTTTGGGTTTTAAAATTAATTAACCTTTAATCCCTACTTTTAATTAATTTAGAAAAGACTAATTAAAATCACACTAATCTTAATTATGAAAAGCTTTAATTGTTGTGGTTTAATTAGTCTTCTTTTAATTAATTAAAATTTTGGGATTAAAAAGTTAATTAGTTTAAATCTAATTAAGTTTAATTAATCCATCCAAAACATTAGGGATTAAGCTTAAATAAAATTAATTAATCCCTAATTTTTGATTAATTTCATGTAAAATAAAAAAAAATAAGAAAATGTTTAAAATTACTTTCGTTGCAGTATTACTACAACCAAAACAAAACTAACATTTAATTATCTCTATAGTAAACCTATATTCAACCAAAGCTACTTTTAAAAAATCAAATCCAACGAATTGTTTTCGCTACAGTGCTTTTCCATCTCTCATTTTTTTTACAACCAACCAAACCACCTCTAATTGATTTAGTATGTAATTATTTTACGATATTCTAATTATTTTTTATAACTTATCGTAGTCACTAACTAGATTGTATTGCATATAAATGTTGATTGCATATATTTTATGTGATTTGTTAGTCAAATAGGACTGCATATATTTTACTGTTTATAGTGTTTTTCATAAATTGCATCGTTCAAAAGACGTGCCGTAGGCACGTGTCCACGGGTAAACCTAGTATATATATATATATATATATATATATATATATATATATATATATATATATATATATATATATATATTACCAAATGTCTTTTTATATATATTACCAAATGTCTTTTTATACATTAATTTTGCAAAAGCTATTTTGTGAAAACAGTTTACCAAACAATATTTTGTTTTCGAAAATCGCAATAAACAACTTTATATATATTCTTTCTTCATAAACTAAGTTTAAAATGAATTTTCAAAACAAAAAACCAAACACAGCCTAACCCTTTCAATTTCTACAGCTTAAAATTTTTTAATTAAACAACTCCTTTGGCTATGGACCACAATTTAGATGATATTCTTTAAAAATTGAAATGAACATAAAATTATAGTAATTATCTATGGCCATTGCTAATAAATAACCCTATAACCATTCACTACAGAACATTCTAGAACTGATACCAACATTTGAGAATTTTTTTCCGTACTGACCCACTTTTTGAAAATATTGACCAGATTGATTCACTTTCAAAAATATTTACCTAACTGGCATAGTTTGGGACACCTCAACATAAAACGCTATTGGCTATAACTACATATATTATTTTGATGCCGCTGTTGCCAATAACGACACCTGTAAAATAAAAAAAAAATTTATTGTCGCTATTGTGAGTAACAACATCAGTATATCTCGCATTCACTTAGGAGTTTTCTGACTTGAGGAAAAAATTGTAAGTGAAATCACTTATAACTGATGCCGCTATTTCCAATAACGGCATAAATTAGCCTGAAGCCGCTATTGACAATAACGACATTAGTATAATCCACAGTGTATTCCAACTTTCGTGCAGACGCATCAACTTCAAGCCCTATTTTCGAGTTTGATACAGCCAGAATCTCTCAAAAACTCAAAACATAAAAGTTGTAAATTTTTTTCTTGATGTTTCATAGCATTTTGAATCATCTCAATCGAAGTTCGGATGATAGTGTTATGCCCAGATTACGAAGCGATGTTGAAATTGTCCAGAAAAAAATATAAGTGAAAATATTTGATAACCGATGTCGTTATTCCCAATAACAGTATCAATTAGCTTGAGGCCGCTATTGACAATAACGACATCAGTGTAATCCACAGTGTACTCCAAATTTCGTGCAGATGCATAAACTTCAAGCCCTATTTTGAGCTTGATGCAGATATTTTTCTTGATGTTCATAGCATTTTGAATCATCTTAATCGAAGTTCAGATGATAGAGTTATGCCTAGATTATGAAGCGATGTCGAAACTATAACTGATTCTGGACAGTTTCGACATCTCTATATAAGCTGGGAATAACTTTATCATCCGAATTTCAATTAAGATGATTCAAAATGCTATGAAACATCAAGAAAAATATCTACAACTTTAATGTTTTGTGTTTTCAGAGATACTGCCTGCATCAAGGTCGAAATCGAGCTTGAAGTTGATGCACCTGCACGAAAATTTAGAGTACACTGTAGATTACAATGATGCTGCTATTGCAAATAGCAACATTAGGCTAATTTATGCCGTTATTGGGAATAATGATATCAGTTATAAGATTTTTTTTTTACAAATTTTTTTTTTCAAGTCAGAGAACTCCTAAGTGAATGCGAAATATACTGATGCCGTTACTCCCAATGGCGGCAATGAATTTTTTTTACAGGTGCCGCTATTGACAACAACGACATCAAAATAACAGATATCGTTATTGTCAATAGCGTTTTATTTTGACGTGTCTAAAAGTGGATCAGTTGGGTAAATATTCTCGAAAGTAGGTCAGTTTGGTCAATATGTTCAAAAAGTAGGTCAGTACGGAAAAAAATTTAACATTTGATACAATCGTGCTGTATAAGCGTAGCTTTTAATCACTCTCCGAAATTCCCATGCCTTCTACCCAACCCCGTCAATCAAAGTATAATCCCAACCAGCATCGACAATGTTGAGATTACTGCTCTCCGAATCTAAATCTAAATCAATCACCCCTCTTCTTCGAACCAATCCCATTCTCCCTAAGCCCTACCACCAACAATTCCCACCCCCAAATCGGACCCCTTCCACTTCCGCGATCCGATGGTGGAGGAGGGGCTTCAGCACCGAGCGAGAGTCTCTCGACTACGACGTCGTCATCGTCGGCGCGGGGCCTGCAGGTTTGTCGGCGGCCATTCGGTTGAAGCAGTTGTGCTTTGAGAAAAACACGGATCTTTCAGTTTGCGTCGTCGAAAAAGGCTCGGAAGTTGGTAATTCTTCGATTATTATATCTCTGATTGATGATGATGATTTATTGTGATCAGATGATCCGATTTAGTGCATGCTGGATATTGGGTGATATTAGATATGATATGATAGTTATTGGGTGATATCAGATATGATATGATAGTTATATGGTTCTGCAGTCATGACATAGGAAAGTACTTAAAAATTACGCTACAAAATCGAAATATATTGGAAGAAGACAGTAGCCCGAATGAGGGGATATATAACGTTTAGAATATTTATGATTTCTTGTATGCAACTGTCTAGTTAACTTATCATGTTTTTTGAAGGCTGATATAACCGGATGTTTGAGGTAGAGATTTTCTAATTTAAGACTCTTAGTTATCCTTTGGGCATACCACTGTTGTTGCTGCTAGAAGCAAACAAATATGTGAATTCTTTTAATAAAAACAATAAAGATATGAGTTTTTACTTTCGCCGATGTTGACCGATGATTGTCGGGGACGGATGTGATCGCTGTCGTTGACCTGCAAAACAGTGTGAAACACCGAGGTTGGCCCCGACGACAGACCCTCTGATGCCCAAGTAAGAAAACTTAGAAGATATGAGAGTTTTGAGAGCGGAATTTGCAATTACCTGGTTTCCGAAAAGGTCAAGAGGTATATATAGTCGCTGGGCCAGTTTCAAATTATTGGATTTATCTCTACCTTTTGGTGTTTTGATAAGGTTTGTTACCCTCTCCTATGTAAAGAGATCGAGTCAGGACTCTTCTCTTGATATAAAGAGAGTTTTCAAACTCACTTATGCATAGGAAGATAGAAGCGGTTACCCTCTAGAGATCGGAGATTTAAACTAGGTTCTTCAGATCAACCTAAACTTCCTTGCGTTAAAACTGTTATGACAACCCCTTATTGCAGGTCGGATTGGGTTGATGGGCCTGAAAGTAGCCCAACTCCTTCTGTCGGGCTTGTATTTACTAAAATTTACCGTTTTACCCCCGAGAGCTTTAGGACTCGTGCTCGATTTGATCAGTCCCGATTTTTTTCTATTTTTACCCGCATCAACCATGTTATAGTACTGAATCAGAGAAAGTTATTTCTCAACACTGATGTTGACTAGTAACTTTGTTATATGATGTTTCACTTATGGTTTGACCATGATCGGTTTGGTTTCCACATAATTATCCTAGTATCTCTAGAAAGATATGCCAATTCTCCAACTTACTAGCTTCTTGGATAAGTTTTAGGGGTATATGAACAGTGTCTTTTTCTATAAACAACATTTTGTTAGCTTCTGTTGAGGATTTGTCTATTAGAAGAAGAATCTTATTTAGTCTTTTGCTTCACCCTTTTGGTTTATTTTGTGCTGCTACCTTTTGCTTGTTGCATGTGCGACCCAAAGTAACATTTCTCAACTATGGTCGATAAACGATAATCAATAATCAATAAATCAATAACCGATGTTTAGTGACAATCTTTAGATCTATCAATTTTTTATTAACCTATCTAATGCACGCAATCCTGCGTTTCATACCACAGGTTCGGGTGCATACAATCAAGTGAACATTTAGACTATAATGGTGAATTTTACAGGGTCATGTACTCCGGTCTTGCAATATCAATGACCAATGACCGATGACCGATGACCAATACACGATGAATCGGGATACTGTAGTCAGTAATCCTCAATCAATCGATGACCAATATGACCGATAACAATGACTAATATGGGCTGTAACCAATATCTCATTCCGAGTACTCTCTTATACTGTCCACTACTAAGTCGACCCTTATTATTCCGGCTTGTTATCATTTTATTACGATCAATTATAGACATGTAATCAATATGATCAATGAAAACGGTGTATCAATAATTTTGCTACGGTACAATCGATGAGAACAGTAGTATTAATACAATATCAAAAAGATATCAAGGTTATGCGATACATAAAATATACATCGTTCAATTCATTAAATATGAAAAATAGCGGGTTTATATGCAAAAACATAACAATGCAGGTTCTGGACAGTAGCACCTATTGGTACTTAAATTCACTTTCCCACTGCTATGGGGATGCAAATCTGATTCCATCAGGGATTTCAGAAACTAGACTCCTTGCGGTTCCGACGCATATTCACACGATACATTATATTTACATTAGCTTTGCATATAAATTCATTATTTACTTGTTTCGTGTACAGTCTCGGTTCTGAAAATTATAACACAATAGTACTAAAACATTAATAACTTATAATCTATAAATCGGATTGAGAATCCGTGAGATATTCTGGATTCTAGACTCGGTGTGCTACAATTTCTATGTACAAGGTTATAAATTTTAGTATCCGAAATTGGGTCGAAACCTCAGTACAAGGTCAAGCAATTTATAGGGTAGTAAAGTTGAATGTCTGATAACACGATAAATTAACGGTTTGAGATTTAAATCAATAATAATGGCACGATAAGAAGATTATGAATCAATAACTTGGTACAATAAAGGATCTATTATCAACTCAATAACTACTTGCTGGATGTCAAAGAAAATGCTTGCACAGGAACTAACATGTGTACAAGAGATGCTTGTCTTTTATACGATGAGTACGAGCGACAACAAGAATGGGAACGATGCAGCCACAACTGCGAGAAAACCGCAACTGTAGCAACAATGCAGCAACAACGAAGACGATGGCAGCGGGTTTGTGTTGCTGCTGTTGGGGTTCGAGGAAGTGCAGCAAGTGGAGAGAGGGTCGAGTGGTTGCGGTGTTCGGGGGAGGCAGGAAGGGGGTCTGTTTCGGGGTGGTGAAGGCAGGGTGCTTCGGTGGTGGAAGTCTGTAGTGGAGGTGATTGGGGTTGCTGTTGATGAGGGGGCAGTCGGTGGGTGTCGCTGAGGTGGGAGGTGACGATGATGAGGCTTCAGGGTTCGATGGACAGCGGGGAGGCTGGCGATGGAGGAGAGTAGTGGGCGACTTAGGGAGGTCGGTCTCGGAGGCACGCAGGTTGTGGTGCACGGTGCTGTGGTGCGCGGTCGGGGAGGCTTCGATGAGGAGATGGGTTTCGATGTGCGGTGGCGGAGTGGGTTACGGGGGTCGAGGTGGGCTTGCGGTGATCGGCTACGGTTGTGCAATGGCCAGGCAGCAAGGCAGTAAGGCGGTGATGACAACGCGACGAGGGGATGCGGTGGTGGTTGCTGTCGGTGGTTCTTGGCTATCGAGAAGGCTGCGGGGGTGCTGCAAGGAGGCGAAAGGAGGCAGCGGTGGTTCAAGGGTGCAGACAGGTGGTGTTCGGGTGTAGTGGTGGCGAGATGGAGTTTGGCCGTTCGGGGTTGCTGAAGGTGGTAGCGACAACTTGGATAGAGGAGCTGGTCGGAGAGAGGTGTTAGGAGATGGTGGTGTAGCGGGGGTTGGAGAGAGTTCAGGGACATGGCGAGGTGAACGAGAGAAGCAGAGCTTGGGTGGGTTTTGGAACCAGATGAAGAAGAAGAAGAGGAAGATGAAAGGAAAAGAAGAGGCAGTCGGGGTTAGTTAGAGATAGTGGGGTTAGGTTAGTTGGGGTGATTATGAGATAATTAGGGGATTAGTGGGATTAGGTAGTTAGACAGTATGGGAAGATTTCGGGTAGAATTAAGGATTTAGATTAAATGAATTGATTAAATTTGGGCTACACAATTATAATGAAGAAATAATCAAGTATAAGGTGGGCTTTGGGTTCACAAAATAGGATTGGGTTGGGCTTACAGAATAAATAAATAGATAAACAAAATAATAGAATGGATTCGGAGTTATGGGCTTTAACAACAAATAAGGAGATAATATATAGAATGACTATGATAAATGAAACTGGTTGTAATTAAAAATAGATTGTGCTTACAAACTATAGAATGGATTGGGTTTTGACAAATAATTGATTATTCAAATTAATTAGAATAATCAAATAATAATAATAGACTTGGTTTGGGTTAAAATATAATTAATCAAATAAGAAAAGAAACAAACTTTTAGAATGGAATAAGATTTGTGTTAAAATATATAATCGTTTCAAAATAACTACAAATACATTTGATGTTCAGAAATGATTTTAATAGGAAATCCAAAATGAATAGAAATGAATTTAAGAGCGGAAAACAATTTATAAAGAACTAAAATTTCTAAAAAAATATATACATAGAAAATACGTATAGACGGAAATGGGGTTACACTAAACCCTCTAGCGTAAGTTCCATGCCAGCGAAAGAGAAATACACAATAGTTTTGAATAACAAGTTATGTTGGTAGGAATTGCAAATCTTAAATCGTTAAAAAATGAGAAATCAATGTATCTTATTTTATTATGAATGTTGATAACCATTTCATATCATTTTATAAATGGATCATGAGTCATGACCCTGTTCATTATTTCCTACAGCTGATGAATACATCACAATTTTATTCATGTAGTTAGTGTTATACTGTTATCAACTGGGCATAGGAAAGACGAAAACTTTGTTTCTTTAGTTATATTTTATAGTATAAATAGGTGCATCAGCTCTCACTCTTCAGGAAATATATCCAATCAATCAGAAAAGAGGGTCTTTCCCTCAGTTTTCCGTTATACGAGTACAGTAATTCTTGCAGATATACTATTTTACTAATATAATATTTCTTAATTTTATTTATATGATGATTGAGTAGTGTATACAACCACTAGTTGCATAATGTATTATTATTTTTAATTACTAGAATGTTGTTCTAGCTATGCCATCCATTGTTATTTATGTAAATTTTCGGATAAGTCTTATGAAAGTACAAATTTTGATTTGAGTTCTGTTGCTGCATATTTATAATATAATATTATTTTTTATTAGTTAAACTATTCCTGGCATTTCTTGGGTTATTGCCACAGATTCGGTACTTCTGGATTATTTTTTCTAACTGACTTTCTACTCGTTTCCAGGTGCTCACATTATATCTGGTAATGTTTTCGAGCCGCGTGCACTTGACGAACTGATTCCCAATTGGAGGAATGAGGGGGTATGTGTCTCAGATATGTAGCCTGTTTTCATGGTTTCAGTGTTTCAGTTGTGGATTAATATCTTAAAATGAAATTGACTAGAAACAATAGTTCAAAGAATTGCCTGATTGGATCAGTTTTGGGGGAGGGCAATCCAATCCTCCAATAGATCGGGATCGGCTATTCGGATCGGGGATTGGTGGAGGTGGATATGGAATCGGCCAGATCAGTCCGATCCGGGATGATACCACCGATTTGAATGAACTGATCAATTAATTTTTTAAAAAATATCAAAATATTTTATTTACTAATAGAAAATATTTGTATATTATTTTATTTTAGAAAACACCTTAGACCAAAAATTCAGTACTGCCAATTTGGCCATTCCTACCCCTATGTCCAAAAGTTTAGCAACCAATACCATTCCTGATATCGAGACTTTGAACCTTGATAGATACAGTTTGAAGTGCTGCAACGCAAAATGTTAATTAGGGAACTCAATTTATTCATGGAAAGGCTATTGCTGGCAAAGTTCTATGTGCTTTGAGTTTGAAGCAAATATTTAGAAATTGTGCTAAACAGGGATTAAAAAGTGCGGAAATCCATATCATGAAAATAGAGTAAGGACCAAGAATTTAGATGAAAGGAAGATATTTGTTCGCCATAGCCATTTATATCTTGGTTTTGGTAGTTAGAGCTTCAAGTTTTTACCTGCCACCTACCTAGTGTCATTCATCTTCTCTTTATTGGCTCGTACAGAAAAGCTTTAATATGAAGGTGTTGGCTCTTCAATCTCACATTTGATAATAGGTCATGCTATTTAACATATATTTTCAAATTTTTATTGAAATATATGAGTTCAACTGAAGTTTCCATTCGAAAAGATGATAAGTTTGTCTCTTTAGAGAGTGTGTTGCAATTATCTCTGAATAGTTTGCATATTTTCCCTGAGCCTGCATCAAACCACTATAAAGTTCTAAATCAAAATAATCTAAAACCGCCAAAACTGACATCAGTCACCCTCAAACAACTTGGACGAGACACAGAAGAGTAGATACGCGTGATTCTGAGTCAAATCTAATACTCCGTTCATTTCCCTCATTTTCCATATTGTAGTTTGTTCATACACATTTTGATTGTTTAATTAATTTGTGATCCCATTAGAGTAACAACAGTGAGTTCTAAGTATAGCATTGTATCTTCATTTTTGGGCCTCTTTTACATTTAATTAATGTGATGCTAAAACTCAGCATCATCTTTCTCGTTTTGCTGTCGGAACAGTGGGGTTAATCGCTATTATCTTTGATTGATCTGCCTTATTTTCTTTCATTTTATCATCTTATCATACATTACCTGTGCTTGACACAATCTACTCCTTCCTCGGTGACATCAAACTAGTAGATGATTCTTTTGGTTTTTCTAGGTTAAATGGGGTAAACTACTTTAATGCTATATTTTTTCGTACTATATTTGTTTCCCTTCCAGGGCATCATTATTCTTCTATATTATACATAGAAATAATTTTATTCCAGAATATCCTTACCAAGAAGGGTGTGGACTCCTTGCTCTGGGAAATTGGTAATTGATTACTGCATAACACGTTTTAACCAATCTTTAGTTCAAGTAACCTGTAACCTCAGACAAATGTGGCTTCCTTTTGTGTTTTCTACATCATGTCTCACCAATTGGACTATTATTCATTAAAGGCCACAACCATATGAACACTGCTCTGCAGCTTCATGCAATTTTGGTACATAGATATTTCAAATATGTGATGTTCTTTTACATGGAATTAGAGATTTCTTGTTTGCTAGTTATCTTCAGAGATACTGTGATATATTGAAATTGTTAACTTGCTTCTTATATGTTTATAGCTTGCTGCAGGCCCCAATTGATACTCCAGTCTCTTCTGATAAGTTTTGGTTGCTTACGAAAGAGCATTCTTTCTCATTGCCGTCTCCCTTTGAAAATAAGGGAAATTATGTAATTAGGTGTGACATATTATTCTAACTAGAACATGCTGATATATGCCATTCTGCCTTTATAAGTGAAATCTTTATAAGTTACTGAATGCATTCCTCTTTGTTAATATAAAATCATAAAATCCCTCAAGCCTCATCACAACTTGGTGTGATGGTAGGGACATCTAACATGGTATCTAATCATCCAAGGTTCAAATTCCATTGGCATAATCTAAATGGCAGCCAAAAAGTTATATCGCTGCAACAACCGGCATCGGCCCGCTAAATGGGCGCTCAGCCTACTGGGAGATGTTAGAAAATATATTTGAAAACTGTCACTGCAATTTTGGATTTTTGGTTCAGGATCTCCCTTAGAAAGCATATCTTACTTCCATTTGTAGAAACAATTCACGAGTATATTACAATATATTGAACTGATTTTTCCTGTTTCTATGATATTTCTTACTGGCCTTAGAAGTGTATTATTATGTGTGGGTGCTTTACTGCGCCCCCCCCCCCCCCCCCCCCCCCCCCCCCCTCTCCTTTTTCTTCCGTCTTCCAACCCCATCCTCTAGATACTATTGTCTTGAATAACTTGTTTGCTTCTTGTTTTATTTAATTGCTCGTCATACTTCATTTAACTAGTATTTGGTTGCAAGAACTATAGCTCATCATTGAAAACATGTATATATTTATTGTAACTGTCAATTACCAACTTCAACATACCTTATGAGCTCTTTATTATTGCATTCAATTTTTTCACCTCTGTAAATCAATATCTCTGATATTTTATCAAAACTGATGCCTGGCCACATTTACTTATTCAACTTTCCCAGTTTTAACCTTTTATAGTTTTTGCTTATGCTACTGTGCATTCTCTTTATCTGCAGCATGCTCTCTCCACTCCCTCTTGGTTATTGTCTTTTTAAATCTTTGGTCGCGCATTCTTTCTCATCTTTATTGAATATATTAAATTTGAGAGTTGCTCTGTATATTGATTTCAAATATTCATTCAATCAACTTAATCTTAAGAAGTATAACCACATCAACTTTTCATGGTTTGGATTTTTTTTGTTTAGTCTGTTTCGTACAAAGCATAGTTATGCAAATCTTTGGTCACTATATGATAGAACTTTGGATCCAGAGTCAACAATTTTGCAAATTATTTTATGCATGTGAGATATTCCCTATTTTATCTGTATTAAACAAATTGGTTGCATCCTGTTACCTGTTCTAGGTTTTATTTGTTTTTTGTTTTTTTTCTGTATCTCTTAGAGGCATGGAAGTGGAAGGGCTAAATATGTTGTCTTATTTTCTGCAAAGTATTTACACAATGTCTTTAAGCTGGTTTGGGGTCTATCTACTTCCCTGACATGGTCTATATTTTTGCAAATTAATAGAGTGCGGGTCATAGATTATCCCAAGTCTGAGTACAAAACTATACAGTAATCTCAATTATGTGTCAAATGTTCGAGTGGCCAAGATAATTCATTCATCGAGCGATTGATCTTTGTGTGCGCAACTTCTGTTTATGTAATTGATTCTTATTCTAAGAATCACTAACTCAATAAACCATTCCTTCTGTAGCTTGAGCCAGCTTGTTCGCTGGATGGCAACAAAGGCTGAAGAATTGGGTGTAGAAATCTATCCTGGTTTTTCTGCTAGCGAGGTATATTGATAATTGACTCATGGCGGACACTACATGTAATCTTGGATGCTTATTCTTAGTTTTTCTAATTTGGCAGATCATATATGATGTAAATCATAATGTTGTTGGAATCCGGACTAACGATATGGGCATTGCTAAAGATGGTACTAAAAGAGAAACTTTTCAGCAGGGTGTAGACTTGAAAGGCATGGCTGCTCAAATATCCTTTTCACTGTACTGTGTATCATCTGTGTTGATTATTTTACTTTATGAACCTACTAAACCATAATTGAATTTTTTATTATAAATGTTAAAAAAAACACATTTGGTCGTTTCTTGCTTCATATCTCTTTGTTAAAAGAGTTAAAATTCTTAAATTTAATTTACATGGCGCTAAAATTAACATCTACCCAATCATCTACCTTTAGAATGCCGTATTTTGAACTGCCATGTTCGCTGCTTTACAGTTTACCTTTATTTCTTTTCTTCTTCATACTCTTTTCAATTTTCTGGAGTTGCGATCCGATTTTTCAACTGTTTATAGTGTACTATTTGCATCTGGAAATCCATGTTTAGGAGGAAAAATAGATATGAATGTTAATCTAGTAGCTAGCAGTGTGTACTATTGTATCACATCAACTGATCTCTGCACCCTTATGTCCCATTCATCTTTAGCTAATGTCGACCCTACCAGTGCTCTGTTTTGCTTGTACGAAGTTAGTTTATGATGAAGTTGAACCAAGTCTTGCACCTCTCTCCTCTACAGTAAATGTGCTTTAAGCTTGTTAGTGCGAACGGACAATAGTAGTGTAAGCTTGTCCCTACTGTTTTGTACTTGAGGATACCTTGCTGGTGTGTGGTTTTGAAATTTGTGTTGGACCCAGGGACCTATGTGATTAAAAGTGATCTAGTCATTATATTTCCTTTAAAAAATGTATGATTATCATTTGCGTCAAGAATATTAGAACATGTTATATGCATTAGTACTTACTCTAGGAAGGATTCAACTTACCAACTATTATGCTTTTTAAGCATATATAGAATTTGAAAAGTTAATTCTAAACCTAATGGATCTCAAGTTTTTGTTATTATTTTTATTTTAGTTTTTACATGTTGGCGATAGATTGGGGAAAAAAGAAAAAAGATAGATTGATTTCCATCTAAATGAATTATGCTTATTTATAAATCAAAATACTTATATTCTATAAAATTGTAATAATTTATGGACAGTTGATGCTTATACACTGTGAAAGTTTATATATATATATATATAGTACATATATATATAGAGAGAGAGAGAGTTCCTTTCCGTTGTTGTAGCGCCCCGGATCCCCGTTACCGGACATCCGTGATACAACCAGATTCTTTGCCTACAAATGCATCTCAATACAGTAATAACACGGAAATTTAAAAACTTTTTACTGCCAAATAAAATCATTACATCATTAATTACAAATATATCTTGTTCCTGAACAAGGAATACAAATTACATTAACTCGTTACAACTTATTACAAAATAATTACAAACTCCACCTGTAATGCTATCAGCCTTCCTGAATGGTAATCGACTGATCACCGCCAAAACTCCACTGAGTGGTCAATCTGCTTTCCTGGGACATGCCCCCTCGGCTTGAGTATTCCACTGCGCGACTCAGGTATTCTGCATCTGCTCGAATGGTAGGTAAGTATACTGCTCCTCCACTTGGTTGCCCGCAATTCCGATCCGGTTTCGAGCACCTAATTGAGTGGGCACGTCAGTAATTCTACTGACGCAATGCTGATAATAGCAGCGATCTCCAACTTGCACACCACAAATCATGAATGGAAAAGGAAACGTGCATCCTAATTTCATAGTGTTCGTGTATGCCATGACCTGAAGTCTAATGCATAATACAGAGTACAAAAACGAATGCACTTACTCTAATGTAAGCAAGACTCTAGATACGCATGCATCCCATACTACATACGTTTCAGATCAAGCCGTCTTCTCCAATTTCAGGGTTTCGAATCCTCGCTATGCAAATACATTCTACTATTGTACTTAACCTGTTCCTGATAGATACAGTGTGGCTGGTTAATCCTACAGTTATTACTGCTAAATACAGTGGTGTTCCCGTTTGCCACTAGTGCCCCAATCCGTCTGGATCACACCAAATGCCGTGACGATCTTACAGATACACAACCGCATATCTATGGCGCCGAAGATCCATGAGATCGGATCCCCTATGGTCCGTTCGTGTCCACCAACATAAAAACATGACGGCCTCGAGGGTCTAAGCCCCCTAGCCGACAAGAGCCCTCCCGTTCTTACTACAACACTTCAGGAATCAACAGAGCGAGATACGGCTTCCGTGTGCTCAGCCAGTGAGCAGACACAGCCCGTATCCCTACGGTAGGAAGAGACAACCCTGGTTATTATCGCCAAGTGCTGGCTCTTAGAACAAGTCGAATTATAGGGTTTCACCCATAATACCAACTTGGTCTTTAAGCGAGAAGGAAACTTAATTAAATAATAATTACTAAAATATGTTTATCACCCAAATTCATGCACGAAGTTTTATCGAACAATTGATCCCTGACTGGTCTGTCAAAATAATAACTCGGCGAGTCGATATTTATCAGCTGCCACACTCCTGTTGGTCCTTAACCAAATTTCCGGTCCGTGACCCTCAGCGAGTGGTACAACGACGCCCAATAAATGCCTTTTACTGGCAATACTTACCAACATGACACCTAACTATTGACAGACCATGGCTATAAAACATAAGCAAACATACTCAAAATGTGATAAAATCAATATCTTGAGCATAACAACGCTATTAGTTCACAAGTCCATAACTTCTAATCCTAGTACTGGGATTGCATGAATTGATACCTTGGGGGAAGCTAAGAATGCATAGGGTTTATAGTCGTAGGGTATCACTCTACCTTAACAACTAACTCAAGTCACAAACGTCCTCAACAGGAGTTTAACAGCATCAAGACAAGTAATTTCACCAATTATCCCCAATAGTAAGTCCATTAACTCTTAATTACAAGAGGGGAAAATGTACTCCCAAATACTTAGTCAAAAACTAGAAATTTAATTCTAAGTTGATTCTGTCCAGAATTTAAAAGGGTCATAACTCTCAAAGTATAACTCGGATTTGGGTGTTCTTACCCATTTTGGAAAGCTAAGAATCTAGGCTACAAATTCCTAGTTCACCACTGCATCAGATTTATAATACCCCGTATTTCCTTAAGAAGATATATATATATATATATATATATATATATATATATATATATATATATATAGTATAGAGTGGCATTATATGGTAATAATGTGGAGTTGTATTGGTTGTTGAATTAAAAATGGTGATGAGGTGGCTGTCACTTTCGAAAGTGAAGGGAAAGACCTTGATGGCTTCAAGATGTGTGCAACTTGATGATGATGATGATGGAATGCATGCATGGGGATAGTAACGTGGCTTGGCTTGGGATTTAAGGTCCCATATCGGAAATTAGCAGGGAGGTGTGTGTGTATATATTAGGAAATCCAAATGATAAGGGGTACCTAACGGTTAACCACCCTTTTGATAGTGCCTGTGGTGGGCGTGGTTAGAGTTTTGTGTCCGTTCTTTTGCGTGTGCACATACGTAGCCGTGTGCGCAGCTGAGCCGGGCTCGGGGCGTTACAAGATTCATCCATCTAATTGCTCTAAAAGGCCTCATAATCATTAGCCCATGTACTTCCTGTACAATGGTTGTACCTTACCGATGACGTAAAAACCTACTCGCTCATCGGAATGACACAATTCTAGATTCTATGGAAAGCTGAACCTGCCCTCTGCAACTATCTAGTTGATCACAAATCCAAATTATTCCATTTGATACGGTGAAAACACTCATCTTTCTCAAGTGTACAGAAAATACATAATGTGCTTCACTAAACAGAGCCTATAGCTCAAAAACTGGTTTCTGTTCCATCTTATAAAAATCATAACTATTACTCTACTTGTAGAATTCCTTGATACAAGGCTTGTTGGAAAGCTTAAGATGTCTACTATAACTTTCTAGTTATACATTTCCTCAAATTCTGCTCATACAGAGCCATAGAGTTGCATTCACATCAGGGTGTCAATTTTGACTAAGTTCTGCACAGTGCTTCCTTAAAATTTCACAATAAATCACATGCATAACCAATGATTATTAAACTAGTATTTCCAGAAACTAGACATCATCATGCACATCATACACAAAAGATCTCATCCTGATTCCAAGTATTCAGTGAGTTCTACTCATTTCAATCCTGTACAAAAGCTCCACTATTCACTCGTCTCTGTCATGAATACTCTTGCTTAAACAATTTTGAACATGCATCAAATGTCATCAAAATAATTTCAATATTTTTCTGTAGGATCTGGACTCACAGGATACTACGATAAAAATTTCAGAGATAGATCATGCATCAATAAATTCTAAAAATTCCTTCAAGTTCAGGTTTGGCAAAAGGCAGAACTAGTCTCTGCCTTACGACCCAATCAACAAAAGTGATTTCTTTAAAATACCAAATAAGGTCAGAAAAATCTGAAATAATTCATGTAGCCTCTAGACATATATGAGATCATGTTGTAAAAATTTCAAGGTCAAATTCTATCTACGTCGTTCTCTGGAAATTCGAGAATACAACATGCAGTTTGTGTTTTCTGTTTTCAAGTTCAGATTTTGAACAATCTATCTCTTAACAATCAACCTCATTACTACTACCACTAATATTACTCATGAATCAAACAAGAAAACAAGAAACAAGAGTTTAGAGAACTCCCCACCCTTCAATGAAGTTGAGAATGTGTGTAGCTTGGCCTCCTCTTTCTTGTTCTCCTCCAAGAATTTCTCTTGATCACCTTCTTTCTCGTTCTCTCACTCTCTCTTTCTTTATTTCTCTAGAAAATTTCAAAAATTTGAAGTGAGAGTGATGGAGGGAGTTTAAATGAAGCGAGGGAGAGATGGGGGGGGGGGGGTGCAAGGGGGTGGCCGGCATGTGGGGTCAAGGGGGGAAGGGTGCGAACCAAGTGTCATGGTGGTTTTCACAAAACCATGCTCTCTTGGCTCAAGGTTTTGAGAAGATATTTCTTCAAGATCTATCTTAGCCATAGATCATGAAGGATGAGAGATGAGAGGTTGGATCTGTGTGCATGGCAAAATATTTCCAATGTAGCATCACACATAAATATTTGCATACGTATCATACACATATACTAGTGTATGTACTAGTATCAATCCTCTCATTCATGTGCACAATCATGAACATAGCCATTCATATTCATATATTCATATAAATCAAGCAAAATAATTAATAATACAATATATATATATATATATATATATATATATATATATAGATATAGATATTTTATCTACATACTCAAAATACGATATATTGAATTTGTATAAGAAAATATGTTTATAAAAATTAATATTAGAAAAATACATAATCTCGGTCAATTCGAAACTGTACACGGATTATAATGCAAAATAGTTATATGCTATTTGTGCACCACCCATGGTGCACACGGTGTGTGTACTCGGCCTTCGGGCGTTTATATTGACGATCCGAATCGTTCACATCTACACATCTAAATTAGTCTAAATATGTAAAATCAAGTCATTTGAAATTCATTTGCTCATGTGTTGAAGTGTTACAAAGTTGTTTGGCTGAATATTGTTTTTTTATAATGACATGATGGATACGCAATGAATTTTAAATGAATTGATTTTACATATTTAAACTAATTTAGATGTGTAGATCAATGTGAACGGTTCGGATCGTCGATATGAACGCCCGAAGGCCAAGTGCACACGCCGTGTGCACCATGGGTGGTGCACAACGGAAGGGAACTATATATATGAGAAATGCTCCATTGCAAACACTAAATATTGTGCAAACGCGTGCAAACCACCTATGTTGTTATTTCAAACAATGGCTTAGGTGGTTTGCATGCGTGTTCGTGCATATTAGATTTAATATTGAGATGTTCCATCTGGAAATTTGTAGGGTTAATCATGCAGTACATAGCTTTGACATGCTCGGGGAACTTAGCAAAGCTGGTATCCGAACCTTATAGAAGTAAGCAAATAATCTTCCTTATAAATGTCAAGTGCAAACTCGACCGAAAAAGGCCACTCCTCGTCCTTCTATAGCATTTACTTGTGCATCCATCTTCATCAATTCTAATTTCTGTATCTTTCTCTTTCAGAATATTGTGCTTTCACGTGGGTAATATTGAGCTTTTGCTTTTCATCCTTTTTTTGCTTCAACATAGATCCAAACTTTTTGTCCTTCTCCTGCTTATTGATAAGCTGCTTCAGTCTGGTTCACCTCAACAATATGCTTATTACATGGTTACATGGGAATGATCTGATTTTTGTAATCTCCATGGTTGCAATACCTTGCCACAAACATATAGATGTGTGTTGGTGAGTGTATATTCTTGTTAACTTGCACTGCACACGAGGTGGTTCACAATAGTGTCTTGAAATGGTCAAAAGCAAATTGCCATCCACACCAATAGACGGACTTGGCTTGGGAATTTTAAATTTTCAACCTGCACCAAGCAACTGCCCACATAATGCGGGACCCAAAAAACATATATACAGACCTCCCAATTAGTAATGGGTGTATATTTCAATCATATGATACTTTTGATTAGGTATATAGTGAAAGAGGTATTATTTAACTATTCTATACTGCTGTGATGTCGAAGGCACGCCTCAGGAGCAAGGCGCACGTGAAATGGATGGGTGTGCCTCAAGCCTCAGTTGAAGCACACCCCTTGTTCGAAGCGATGGTGAGGCGCGCGCCTCGGCACGCCTTGACGAAAGGCGCGCCTCAACATTGTTTTTTTCCTTTTTTTTTCCCTTTATTATTTAAAGTATTATTTCTTTTTTTGGTTTCGAGTCTTTTGACAGATATATATATATATATATATATATATATTATTTAAAGTATTATTTCCATGTTTAGTTTTGAGTCTTTTGACAGGTTTTTTTATTTATATTCTTTTTTATTTTTTAAATTATTCTTTTTTTAATAGTATTTTGCTTTTTTAGTTTTCTTGCTTTTTTAGTTATGCAATGCTTTTGCTTTACTGCTTTATTGGGCTATTTGGATGAAACTTACTGTAATAATTAATTGTTGAATACTTGAATATAGTTAATATTTAATTGTAATATTGTAATACTCTGTAATGGTGTAATTCTAATACTGCACTATGATATTCTCAAAAAAAATTTAATTGTTGAATGTACAAAAATTATAACTTACATAGTTACAACTTACAAATTGCACTTACACCGCTACACGGTTACACTTACAAGTTACACCTACAAAATACACTCACATTGTAGTTTTACAAAAAACACATTGAATCACTTCTTCTTTGGGGCAAGAAAATAAACTCGTGCAAATCTTCCCATTACCGTTTAATCTCAATTATCTACATGAAGATAAAAATATACATTTATTAACAAATAGATACTAATTACTAAATATGCGACAATTAAAATTTAAGACAAAATATACAGTTCTGGTTATAGCATTTTAGATTTCATTTTCAGATTTGCTTCTCATTGGTACTAACTTGCTATACTGGCTATATATTAATTGAAATGAAAGTGTATATATAGTGAATATGGGAATGATGGGTGAACATGTAATGGTAGTGGCCACTGTGTGAAGCATAACAATTTTCCATTCTAGCAATTTCATCATCTAAAAAAAATAGTCTTAGGGTCGACCTGCACAAGGGATGAATTTTAAATAGGGCAGAGCTTTAGTCCATTAGTCAAACCCTCAACCCTTCTCCATTAAAAATCAAAAGCCTCCAATGCCTCTCTGTGTCCATCAATAACTTCAATCACCATCCTCCCATTAGTGGCATTTGTAGTCTTAAATCAGTATGTTGCTCGTAGTAGTCCTTATCGATCTTTAGCTACTTTCGATCCTTTGGGTAGCCTTCCATCCCTTTCGCGAACTTAGTAACCCAGGCTCGGTTTGACATTGATATGGGTCAAAGGAGTGGGTCACCCACTGTGCCCCACGAGATGTGAGCAGCAAGTTCTTTTCAATAATCAAAATTATTTGCCAATTACCACTTCTGAATGAGAAAATAGTTTTTAAATAAATAAATGTTTGGTAAACATCTTTTGTAAAATTGCTTTGAGATTATAAAATTTATCTTATAATAAAAATTGGAAAACCTTTTGTAACATAAATGAAATTTTAAAAATTAAAAATTTCTAAAGTATTTTTCTTTTCAATTTTAATATTTCTATTTAATTGCATAAATTTTATTATTATGTTTTCTATATTTTAATCACATAACAAGAATTCAATTAAAAATTTTGTGTCAGCCTAATAATTATAAGATTTTACATGTTCAAGCATCAAATCAATGAAAGAGCTGAAAAATTTGTGAGAAAAAGAAATAAAAGAAAAAACAAATTTTAGGGTTGAGGAAAGGGAGGAGGACCGAATGGTGAAGAGAATGAAGGAGATGTGATAGTAGGTTTGAGGATAAACATGGAGAGAGGGAGGAAAGAGAGGCGAGAGCATGGAAGGTTTGAGGAGAAAAAGAAGAAGGGGTAGAGAAAGGCGAGGGGATGAAGATTTGAAAGGAAGGGGGTGGGGGGATGGGAAGAGAGAGAGAGAGAGAAAAAGAAAGAAAACAATAAAAAAGAGTGACAGAGGCGAGAAGAAAGGTGGAGGAAGAAAGAAAAAGAACGTGAGATATTTTATCTAATGTTTAGGTTCGACAAAGAGTTTTTCTTAAAACTAAAAACCTTAATTTGGTGTGGTGAGATTTTGAAGGAAAAGTGAAGGTTTTAGAAATCTCTCCAACCCAAACAAGATTTAAAAAGAAGAAACAACCGAACACCGAATTTCTTAGAATTGTTTTTGGATCTTTGAAAGAGCATTTGAGCTTTCCGAAAGCAATGCCAAACAGAGCCTTGCTCTTCCTTTCGAAAGGAATTTGATACACACCAAATAGGAGTGATGCTGAAGTGAAGATGATGTGTGTATCATTTCCTATGTAAATAGAGAAAGTATAGGGATTTAAGTGTAAAAGTGTAATGTACATAATTTGCATGTGTAATGGAGCTATAAATAGGAAGAGGACATCTAGTTATGGGTATGTCTGATTTAGGAAGAATAATCCATCTGTCTTCTCTGTTATTCTTCTTCTTCTCCATTTTTGATTTCACCCGAATTCTGGGCCTCTCTCTCAAACCCTAACTCACATCTTCTTCCTATCGTCAATTCATTATTTTTGAGTTCTTTAATGTCGGCAATGTAGTTTCAAACACATCAAATGGTATAAGAGCCGATCGATCATTCAGATCGAGAGGTGGATGGTGTTCGCCGAGATCAAGAAGCTGCAGTACCAGAAGCGGGTGGAGTTTTGGGTGGAGCGCCAGAGTTGGAGTTAAAATAATGTCAACAATTCATGGAAGAGGAGAATGTCGGGAATTGATGGTCATCTTCAAGAATTTGCCACTCAATTGCCTCAAATGCCGGTAGTTCTTGCTCAATTATAGCATCTAATACATCAAGTTGGGGAATTAGTTGTTTCATCTAGACCAAATCGAGAATCCGAGGAGGTAATTCCACAGCTTGAACTTGTCGTTAAGCATAACCCAATCTTGATCGATTTTCTATGGAAGCAAAATTGGGTTCTTATCAAAAAAGCAGGGATCAAATGGCTAATGGAAGGAATTTTGAACGCTATAGTATGGCAAATTCTTATCCTAACGTTCCCCCATTCAACCCTGTTGTTAAAGAACAAACTTCATGTGTGAAGGTACAATTAGCCATGGGGAATGGGGAATGCTCAACAAGTGTTCGATCATGGTCCAAAGCTCGCAGTCAAAACAATCAAAGTTGGATGATGAAGGGAGCAAATTACATGGTGTTGAATTAGCAGTGGAAAACTGGAAATGGAGAAAACAAAGTTCAATCGAGGGATAACTTCAACTGTTCTTCAAGAGGTGAAACATGGTGATACTCTCAGGTGAATTAGTGCTTATGCAATTGGGCAGTGCATGGATCATGAAATGGGTAAACTCAGAGCCAAGATAATTAGTGATGCGGACAACAAATTTGTTTTATTTTTATTTTGAGATTGCCATATGTAGATTTATTTGAGATTTATTTTGGATTTGTTTTGAGCCTATATATAGGCCTTGAGAATAATGAGAAAATGTTATTCCTGATTAAAATTTTTTTTGTTTTGAGTTATTGCTCTTCATCCCTCTTTTTGTGTAACACAATTGAGAGAACTATTAGGGTTTGTGAGAAATCCTAATAAAGTATCAGAGTTTGTGATAAACTCTAAAATTACACATAAATTCCCAAATTAAAATCCTAAACCCTAATCCCCAAATCCTAACCATACCCTCCTTTTCATCTTCTCCCTCGTCTTCCCTAACCCTTGTCGGTGCCGCCGTCGCTCTGCGACGCCGCCAACCCCCCATCGTCGCTCGAACACCTAACCAGCCTGCCGCCATCGTCATCCTCATCGCCATCGATCCTGGCTTCCCTTCCGTCTTCCTCTGCATGCACTCCGAAACCCATCCACTGCTCGTCCTCCGAATGCTAGCGATCACCCAACTCCGTCGCCTCACTGCCTCCCTGCAGCCGCCCATCACTGCGCACCCCGCCACCCCACCGTCGTCTACCACCCTTGACTACCACCTCCGTCGACTTCATCCCCTGCGCCGTTGCCGCGTGCAACTGAGCGCCTTTGCCTCCCTGCAACCTCACTAACCACCAACTAACTGCACCACTTTGCACCACCCTCGCTACCCTTCCCTGACGACTGCAGCCGCATCCCACAACCCCGCTGCTCCTCCACCGCAACTACACACAATCTGCAATCCCGATAAACTCTTTCTACTTCTCAAATATTTGTGTTACTGCTTTAACATCTCTATAATATTATTTGATTTATCTGTCGTCCACCAATATTAAGAGTGTGTGCTTCTACTTGCTAATTGGAGTATGAATTGTTATTGACTATTTTACTTGCTAAAGAATGCTTAAGTAATTATTATTGATTATTAGGATTGAATTTTAATTGGGTTTGTTACACTTATCTCATATCTTGAAAATCCATCAACCCATTAATAGTTTTAATTTCTCACTTAATCTGCATTACATGTTGGTAAATTTAATCCTTTAAAATTCTTGGAAATTCTCTATTTAGGGCTAAGTTTACATCAATTAGCCTCTTCAAGTTCAGTTATGATGCTGAGTTCATCCTTATAGTGATGAAGACGGTGACCAAGTCACCTTGGATAACGATGATGAGCTACATGATGCTATTGTTCATTAGCGTTTGAACCCTCTCAGAATAAATGTTCAGTTGAAACCTAATACTAGTGGCTTTGCTGAAACCCACAACTTCAAACCCCAGTTAGTACCCAATCTATTGTTGAGCTGCCAAAATATGTTCCGGAGCCAATCATAAATGCACTTTCAAACCTACTCAGTGTTGCTCAGAAAGCGGTATCATCTTCACCAATTTTTGCTCAAGTGGATGAGGTGATCAAATCCGAGCCACTCAAAAGTGCTATATCCAATCTCTTTATGGTTGTGATGAAGGCTGCATCCTTTTCGCCTACTTCTGTCCATCTTGTGGAGGGCTTCTCAAAATTGGGATTATCCAATGCCTGCCAACCCTTTGGTTACTCCGGTGAGTCATTAGGTGAGTCCAATGGAGCTTCACCTCATCTAATGGATCTGAATGTCGATCTAAAAGTTTCAAATGATTCGAATTTATCAAGCAAAACAAATTTTGTAAATCCTGATCTAGAGCCGAATGGTTCTGGTAATGCTAGAAAGACTTGGGATCTGTCATTTGCCACTCCTTTGTTCAAGGAAACATCAAACCTTGATAAGGAATTGAACAAAGAAAAGAGCATGGAGAAGAGGCTGAGATTGTATGTGAGTTACTTTTCAAAGATGTGGGTGAACAAATCAATTCAATTGTCGAGACAACTAATGCTAAACAGGGAGATGATTTTAGTACAATTAATGGCATGACTTCCCTTGGTTCCATTGATGGGCACTTCATCCTTGAAAAGCTCTCTTTTCTTGCAAAGTTGTTCATCTTTGATCCAGGAGGAAGAAAGCTTTAACCATGGTTATGGTGCAGTCGGAAACACACCAAATGTTATCATATTTTTGCTTCGTCAGTTGATCTTGCACAAGTTCGTGGGAAAACTGTGTATATCCAATATTCAAATAGACAAGAAAATTGTAAACAGTAAGAGTACTGGAGATATTGCAGGGAATGTGTTGCTTGTTACAATTGAGGGGGTCGAAGCTCCTTTGGAAATTGCTGCATTTGAAAATGCTGCTGAATTTCAGGCATTAATCCAGTTCAGAGACGACACTTGGCCCTGATTGAAAGAAGTAAAAAAAAGAGTATGAGAGTAATGTGCTTCTTGCTTCCATGCTTCCATAGAGAATATGCAATATGTTGTAACAGTTGATGTGAAGAAATTTTGACTCTACGACCTTGAGGCAAGGTTTTAAAAAAGGGGGAGGAGTTGATACACACCCAAATAGGAGTGAAGCTGAAGTGAAGGTGAAGTGCGTATCAGTTCATATGTAAATAGAGAAAGTATATGGATTTAAGTGTAAAAGTGTAATGTACATAATATGCACGTGTAATGGAAGCTATAAATAGGAAGAGGACAACCAGTTATGGGTATGTCTTGATTTAGGAACAATCCATCTGTCTTCTTCCGCGTTCTGGCTCTCAAACCCTAACTGTCTTCTTCTTCCTACCATCAATTCACTGTTCTTGAGTTCTTTAATGTTTGCAATGCAGTTTCGAACGCATCAGAATTCTCCATCTTTTATTACTCTGAGTTGCCTTTGATTGTGATTAAGGTTTAAGTATTTTGCTCCTTTGTCCATGAGTTTGGATTTGCGTATATAAACTTAAAGTACATTTGGGGATTTAAAACATTCATTGAGGCCTTGATTCTTTCTATTAGATCAGTTTGTTTCTGAATTCTGATGGATTTAGTACTAAAACAAAACCTAATCTTCGAACAAAATTAGATGCTTGGATGAATACGAGAGGAAAATCACCTTCAAATGGGAATGGGAAGGAGTAGCTTTAAAGTTTAAAGGAGGCAAGAGGGATCAAAGGCTGCGTAAAGGATCAGGCCCAACCACAGATTGATTTAGAGGCGCAGATTCCAGTGAAGAGAGCATTGGAGTTGAAGTGATTGATGGAGAAGACATAAAGAAGACACTCAGATTGATTTTAAAAGGGTGAGTTTTTTAAGCTTAAGTGGCCAAAAAGTGAAAATTATGGGATTTACACTAAAAGAAGCAAAACAGTCCACCGATTTTATTGCCTTTTTTAAAATTAAATGGGTGACTTAATTGGCCCAATCCACTTAAGTGGGTCCAAGTGGGGATAAATAGACATAGGTAAAGCCCTTTTAAACCCGAATCCGACCAGATATCCAAATCTCAAAGTTGTCTCATTCCAAAAGTTGGATGTCCTTGCCAGGTAATTTTTCATCAATTTACATTTTATTTGTGTATATACTTTTATTGCTATTTAACTCAATATGTTCATTCTCATTATAGCATCTTTATTGCATAGTCCTGCAATTTGTAGCATTTTACATCATTTACTCTTTATTTCTCAACATTTTTAATTATTTTTTACATTGGGTAGTATTTTTTATAATTTTCATGCATTTTTAGAATTATTGTACAATTTTAGAAAAGCGGAGCGCTTAATTGTGCTTAAGCGTGAAGCGGTTTTTCGAGCGCTTAAGTAAGATTTATGCTTTTATAAACCTTTGGCACTTGAGAGTGGAGGGTTTTGATTTATTGGAGGAGAGACAAGAGTTCGATAATGACTAACAAGTCTGCGTCTCCTCCAAATTCATCCATTTTTACCAGAGCCCAAGAACTATGAATACAGGCATTAAAGTTCTTAGAATGGAAAGCAATTATGGTTCATCTGATGGTATTGTGCAACATGGATATCCATCATTCTTATATTCATTTAGAAACCCAGATACATTTTTTTTCAGTTATATAGTAGCAAGAATTATTTAGTTAGGTAAAATTGCTTTTACAATGCACCTGCTCGGAAATGAAGTTTACTACATACAATTCAATGGACTTTGATGATGCTATGGCAGTAAATGATATTTCTATTCTAAACAAGAATCCACCAATTAAATCTAGATATATCAATCTTAAATTAAATTATTAAATGAGAACTATAAAATCAAAATCAGACTATAACCTAATCAATCATTTTTTGCAAAATCCGATATCAGAGACCATGTCAAAACCCAAACTAGAACAATCCAGATGATTGAAACACAACCATGAAATAAGCAAAAGAATCGGTCACTAACAAAAGACTATTTGTTGACCAACGACTACAGTGACAATGAAGAACTATGGTCGGGGAGGTGGTGACGTGAAAGATTGACAAGGACTTGTAACCTTCAATGAATGCAAGATCTGATTACCATGCTGTTCGTGCTACCATTGCTCTGAGAAGACGATCACAACGATTAAATTAGTTTAGGAGTATAAGGAAAAGAAGAAACGATTTGAGTGGGAAGTGTCGTTTGAGAGGTCGAATAATTTTTTTTTTAACGCAATGGTAACTTTATATGGAGATTTGAGATCGGATTGAAGTCACAAAAGGTTATATTTCAATCTTTTTAACAAAAAAAAAAATCTCCTCCAGCTTGTATAATGAAAGGCTGATATGAATTTGACTAGTTGAACGTGTCAAATTTATTTTGAACAGAAAACAATATAATTTAAGCTATTGGTTTTTACATATATGTAAGTTATCTAAGAGGCAGGCCTAATTAATTTTTATTTCTTATATGATGATCACATTCGTTCATGTAATGATCTTTATGCCCTAAAATGGTTGTGTATAAAATATTATGTGGAAATGTGAACTCTGTTCAACTCATCAAATGATTGTAAAATGAATGATTTTCTACAATATAATGAACAAGGTCACTTAAAACTATACTTGAATATTTTAGAACAAGAATAACGTGATGAATGACTGATGATACAGAATATGATTTTAGGCCAGACCCTTAATCTAACTTATCTAAGGGCCATCTTAGTTACACTTTGTATATATGTAAAACTGTATATGTATTTTGGACTATCATTTTTCATGGATCGAAAATGATCATGCAGGACGTGTCACTCTACTTGCTGAAGGATGTAGAGGTTCAATTTCAGAGGTGTGCTTAATAGTGTTTTGAGTAGTACGAGTCAGCTTGCTTTTGTGCTATCTTCATGTTTATTAATGAATTTCTCTTTTTTATTTGCAGAAACTGATAACAGATCATAATCTTCGAGAAAACGGACAAGGACAACATCAAACTTATGCGTTAGGTATAAAAGAGGTAAAGAAACCTTCTCCTTAAAAAAATGTGGTGCACTTTTACTCCTGCTAGCATTAAAGAAGAGAGACTTCACCAAATGACCAACCACTGCTTTCTCCTTGTAGTCATACAGGGATCCAGTCTTTGTTCGTCCCAAATCTTGTCCGGAAAAATCTTGACTGTTCATAGATAGGATATTTTGATCCAATCTTCCACCTACTAGTCATGGGTGCGTGACTGTATAAGTTGTTTGTGCAAATATTACTTGACACATTTGATTCAAAGAATATAACACCTTATATGGAAATCCAACTATGTTCAACACCTAAAACACTTACAGTCAACTAGGAAAATAGCAGATGAAAATCCTGTACATAGTGAATCTCTAACAACTAATTTATGGATCTAATAACTAGTAATTACTGAACTCTCGAGTTAAAAACAATACTAAAGTTTGTAAAAGAAAAAATTAAGGATAAATCACCAAGAATCCAATTCATATCTTGTAAAGCAACAAACAATTTACAAACCAAACCATAAGGCCAGATACAGTTCTGATCAATATATTAGATCAACCACAAGGATTTTATTGAACAATTTATACATCCAATTAATTGAGAGCAGTTAATTTACACTCATAGCTCTACCATTTATCATTTCTAGACTCCAAGCTTTGGAAAGTGGAAGCACAATCAAACAAGCTACCATTATACCTTTTTTGGCCGAAGCATAATTGAGAAATAGTTTTAAAATAGAAATAAACAGAGTAAGCAAAAACTAATAGAAAAAAGATTCCATAAACAAATGGAGGAAGAGTAAGCAAAAACTAATAGAAAAAAGATTCCATAAATAAATGAAGGAGGAAGAGGGAAGGATATGAAGAAAGAGAAACTAAAGTTTAGGAGGAGGTGATGTAAACTTAACCATAAATAGAGAATTTCTAAGAATTTTAAAGGATTAAATTTACCAACACGTAATGCAGATTAAGTTTGAAATTATAACTATTAATGAGTTTGATGGATTTTCAAGATGTGAAATAGTTTAACAAGCCTAATTAAAAGTTCACTCCTATCAATCAACAATAATACTTGATCGTTCTTAGCATGTAAGATATTCAATAAAGATTTGTACACTAATAGGCAAGTAGAACACACATTCTCAATATTTGTGGACGATAGATAAATCAAATAATATTATAGAGATGATAGATGATATCACAAATAAATGAGAAGTGGAAAGAGTTTACCGAGTTGCGATGAAAGCATCGTGAAGTTGCTGGATTTGAACAATAGGTGGCGTTAGGGGTCGGGCGGTTGTCGATGTGAAGGAGGAGCAGCGAGGGGGGGCATCGGGGTGGCTGTGGTCAATGACGACAGGGAGAAAGAGGGGGTCTCGGGGGGAAAGGCGGCGATGGTGGGGGAAGCGGGGCTTTGGGGTGGTTGATTGACGAGGGTGAAGGGAGAGGGGAGCAATCGGGGTTGTTGGTGGTTGTCGACGGGATAGTGGTGGTGTCTGCGGGTGAAGGAAGAGGCGAGGGCGACGAAGGAGGGCCAGTGGAGGGGCGAGCTGGGAAGACGACGGGGATGGTGAAGGTGGTCGGAGTGGTAGTCGACGGTCGGTGAGAGAGGGAGGAGGACGATGGTGGAGACGAAGAGGGGCTAGAGTTTGGAGTTGGGATTAGGGTTTATGATTTTAATTTGGGGATTTGGGATAATTTTAGTGTTTATCACAAACCCTAAGATTGTATCTTAATTGTCTCACACTGAAGTGGATGAAGAGCAAAAACTCGACACAATATTTTTTTTAATCATGAATAGCATTACTCATTAATCTCAAGGTCTATATATAGGCTTAAAATAAATCTATATAATAAAACACAAAGAAAGCTATCAAGTGGCTCTCCTTCAATCCCCCCAAAAATCAAAGGCCGAGATCTAACCTCACAATACATATTTTTCCCCACAACAGTTTCCCCCCAAAACTCAAATTCAAATCCCCCACCTAAAACAACTCCTATATTTATTTAATTTTTTTTCTCTCCCTCCCTCTTCTATTAAAAAAATTAAGAACATACAAATTTAAAAAATTTAAAAAGTTTAAAAAATTTAAAAAATTTAAAAATAATTCAAAACAATCAAAAAAATCATATAATATGTTTTTTGCTGGACCCCCAAAAGTTTCTCATATAATATGTTTGCTACTTCAATTAATTTGCTGGATCTCCAAGACTATTTTATATGATCAAATAAGGTGCACCGTTCCGAAGACGTGCTGTAGGCACGTGTCAACGGGCAAACCTAGTCTTGATACAAATTTCAAAATATTCTCAAATCTCAGAAATATTCTAATGCATAAAAGATAGGGTATAAATCGTAAAACTACTACATATGGCTATAATTACCAAAACAAATATGATTACTGAATAAAATACTAAATTAATGAAGCAGCTGTCCTAGACGATATTTGCGCTGATAGAAACGCTCGAATCGTCTTGAACCGATGTCCTCATCATTCTCCCCTGGTGGGAGAAGGCTTGATCCAGTTGAGTCAAAACCAGTCCTATCATAGTGCTCTAAAAGGTCTGGATCCAAGTGCTGGAGTTCTTCACGATCTATCCAAATATTCTCCGACTCCGACTTTTTTTCATCTTACCAAATACCTATGAATACTACAATCTCTAGTAGAGATTATCCGATCATCTAAAATATTATCTAATTCTTCTGTCGGTGGGTAAGTAGTATCAGGTAGTGGGGGTAATGGGGGAATCTCACCATTAGGCTGCAGAGTAGGCTCATCTATAAGAGGATTTCTAGGGTCAAATTCTAGGCTTTCATAGGGTACTATTGTTGATTCTTGATTTTGATGATCACAACACAGTGCAACATGTGTATATGTTATACAGCTAACATTGCAGGTTGTACATACAAAAGACTATTTCAGCTGAACAAATGAACAAGCTCAAAGGATACATTTAAAGACTTCACTCAGACAAGATTCAAGATTTCACTCAAGACAAGACTCAAGACTTAAGACCTTTAGCTCAATTGTGTCAAAATTGTAGTATCTTGTAAAAACATTGTATCTTATTTTTTGTTGAGTCTTAGTCTGATGTAAAGCCTTGTCACACACACACACACTCAAAATTTCATAATGTGTGTTTCTTAAAAACCCCCAAAAAGAGTCAAAACAGTTTGAAGTAATTTAACTTTTGAGTACCAGTCGACTTAAGCTTTTGCCAGTCGACTGACAGTACAAAACTGTTTAAATTTATTCAAATCTGATCAGTCGACTCATATGGCAACCCAGTCGACTGTTCGAGAGCTTTTGACCGTTTTCTGTTTTCAAAATCGAATTTTTTCAAAATCAAAAGCTTAGATCCGTTGGTTGACAGTTGGAGTAACTGTCTCCCAACGTCCAGGAGATCAAACTCTATAAGTAGAGTTCAGATCTCACTGAAAAGATCTACAGAATACTCTTTGAAATCCGAGCATTCCTTGAGAAAAATTCTAAGTGATATTTTTGAAAAAAAAAGGCTTTCAAGTTCAAACTCTCTGGTTCTCTACACTCAGTCCAGTATAGCAACGATTTCGCTCTGGACTGGGTATAGAAGTCGACCTTGTTCTTAGCCACGTGCAACAACACAATACACCAACAAGGCTATAGGTTGACTGTAAAGTTTTTCTTGTTCTTTTGCTCTCGGTTGGAGAGTGTTTTTGACTCTAGGTTGTAGAGTCGGTTTGTTTCACTCTTGGTAGTAGAGTGGGTCTGCTTTCTCTGGTTGAGAGAAAGGACTACGGGTTAGACAAGGTTGTTGTCTTAACGCCGTAGGGTATTCTTGTAAACTTTTTCAAGAATAGTGGAAATCTCAAGTGGGTTGCTTGGGGACTGGACGTAGGTCGGGAGGACCGAACCAGGATATATCTTGCGTACTCTGTGATTGGTTGTCTTGATTTTGCATTTACTCTTGTTTACTTAAGTTCTGCAAAAAGTGTCTGGACAGTCGACTCCTTGCACTATCAGTCGACTGGTCAGTGTCGTATAAGTTGTATTTTCATTGTGTCTTCAGTCGCCTGTCTTATCTATAAGTCGACTGCACAGAGTTACTATTTTTGCTTTATTTTGGTCATATCAGTCGACTGGTTCACAACCAAGTCGACTGCACCGAAGAAAATTTCCACAGTTTTTTATTAACACTATTCACCCCCCCTCTAGTGTTTGTTGTTTCGCCTACAGGATCCAACAACTATATCCTCAATATTGAAAGTCTTATGCCAAAACCTTCATGAAGGTCAATGACATAGGCATTATCATTAATTTTATAAAGAATTTTAAATAGGTCTGCAACATGTGTATTCAACTTCTTAACGGATCTAGCTGGAAATCGTTCCGGATGAATCCAAACCATCACTTCGTCACCCACATTAAAAGTTTTAAATTTTCTTCTAATATCTGCTCTTAGCTTGTAGTTAAAATTATTTTCATTAATTTTTTTGAAAATTTCTCTATGCAAGTCATGAATGCGGGATGCAAATGCAGATGCAGACTCTGAGACTCGGTGATGTTCTAGCATGGGAACAAGATCTATGAGCTGCCTAGGACGATAACCATGTACAATTTCATGTGGACTCATGCCAGTAATTCTGTTCTTAGATGTGTTATAAGCAAATTCAGCAACTATTAATTTTAAGTCCCACGTTCCTAAGTTCTCTCCCATAAGAATACGCAAGAGATTGCCAAGACTCCGATTGACAACCTTAGTCGTTCCACAGTCTGTGGGTGGAAAGCTGAAGAGAACTTCAATTCGTGCCCATCTTGTGCTATGGGGTTTTCTAAAAATAACTCATAAATTTCACATCCCTATCGGACACAATGATTTTTGGTAACCCATGTAGCTTCACAATGTTACCGAAGATCTGAGCTACATGAGATGTATTAAAAGTTTTCGAGCATAGAAGGAAGTGAGTCATTTTAGAAAAACGATCCACGGCGACAAGAGTGGAATCTTTATTTTGTATTTTCGGTAAGCTTAACACCAAATTCATACCCATATCTTTCCAAAGGCGACTGGGAACAGGTAACGGAGTATACAGGCATGTGTACTGTTTTTGTTGCTTGGCGAGCTGACAAGTATGACATCTGTTAATAAGTCTCGCAACATCTCTCTTTAGTTTAGGCCAGTAAAACCTGTGTTCCACAGCATCAATGGTCTTGCTATACCCAAAGTGTCTAGCAAGGCCACCAGCGTGCAATGTCCAAATAAGATACTCTCGTAATGATGTACTAGGAATGCGCATTTTGGAGCGATAGAAGAGATAATCATCTTTGAACAAATAATCATCTATCACTCGAGTGATACCATCCTTCAAAGAGGTGATCTCATGAAAATCTGGGCAGGAGGCATATTCATCTTTTACTCTCTCAAAACCAATCATTTTGGTGTGCAGTGTAGATAAGATTATGTGACAACGACTTAGAGCATCCGCGACCTTATTATCAATCCTTTTGTATGCCTAATGGTATACGAATATTCTTGTAGGAACTCTACTCATCGAGCATGTCTCAGATTCAACTTTTGTTGAGAATTAAGGAATCTTAGGGCCTCATGGTCGGTGAAAATGTCGAATTCTTGTGGTAGGAGGTAATGTCGTCAATAGCGAAGTGATTGAATCACCGCATAGAACTCTTTGTCATAAGTGGAGTATTTTTGTTTTGCTTCGTCAGTTTTTCGTTGAAATAAGTAACATGATGACTCTCTTGACTGAGGATTCCACCTATACCAAAACCAGAAGCATCACACGTTACTTCGAAGACTTTAGTGAAATTAAGCAACCTCATGACAGGTGTCCTGAGTCATTCTTTTCTTGATCTTTTCAAAGGCTTTCGTGGCTTCTTTCGACCAGACGAATTCAGCTTTCTTCAAATAGTTGGTTATCGGAGCCATGATTGTGCTAAATTCTTGCACAAATTGACGATAGGAAGTGGCAAGACCATGAAAACTCCGCACATCACGAATATTGTGGGGCTCAGGCCACTCAGTAATAGCTCGTATCTTTTCTAGGTCAGTGGATATTTTCCTGGTAGAAACAATAAATCCCAGAAAGATAGTTTAATCGAAGAGAAAGGTACATTTGGTAGGATTAGTGTAAAGCTGTTCCTTCCTCAAAACACTGCAGACTTGTCTTAAATGGTCAAGATGTTGCCCAACGGATCGACTGTAAATGAGAATATCATCAAAGTACACCACAAGAAACTTGTCCATAAAGGGACAGAGTACTTGTATCATGATTCTCATAAACGTGCTTGGGGCATTTGTCATTCCAAACAGCATGACCATCCATTTGTACAGGCCATCCTTCGTTTTGAAGGCGGTTTTCCATTCATCATCAGGACGAACACATATTTGGTGGTAGCCACTTTTAAGATCAGTCTTGAAAAAGATTGTGGCACCAGACATCATATCCAACATGTTATCCAATCGGGGAATGGGAAAACGTACTTTACCGTGATCTTGTATATCGCACGGCTGTCCACACATATGCCAGGTTCCGTCTTTTTTTGGCGTCAATAGAGTGGGAACATCGCAAGGACTTAAAGCTTTTTCTGATAAAGCTCTTTGCTAATAACTCATCAACTTGCCTTTTCAACTCAACATGTTCTGTCGGATTCATCTGATAATGTGGCAAGTTAGGTAGACTCGCTCCTGAAACCAGATCAATAGCGTGTTGGATGTTACATAGTGGGGCAACTGGTTGGGGTGGTCAACAAGAAACACATCTACAAATTTTTGTAGGACAGGAGTAACTTGAGGCGGGATGAGTGACTTAGGATTTTTAGGGACTTCTCTTACTGTGAGTAGAAGAATCGTAGCTCCTTTGTCAATTTCTTTCGTGGTTCCTTTTCACGCATATACTTTACTTTCTTACCCTTTCTCGAGGGAGCTGGTGTTGTTTAAGCTGGAACAGTTCGTGGTCTCACGGATATGAGCTTTATTTTTAGTCCGTCATGCTGGAACACACATTGATTGGATCAGCCATATATGGTCACATCGTGGTCGTATTACCAAGGTCTCCCCTAAAATGACTTGAGCCACATCATTTGAGCACATCACACCAAATTTGTTCTTTGTAAGCTTTGAACAAACATCGATGTATTATTTGGAGGGCTGTCACATCAATTCAAGATACTTTGTATGGGCATGGATGGGGTTCAGCCTTAAGTCCGGTCTTAGCTAAGATCGCAGAAGAGACAACGTTGACGCAACTCCCACTGTCAACAATCACCTTACAGTTTTTGCCACCTATAGTTGTAAAGGTGTGAAATATAACAGTGCGCTTCCAATCATCTTCTTCTTTTGGCTAGGACAAAGCACATCTGACTACATTCAAGTGAGGTGATTGGATAGACCGAATATAGTGGAGATACTGGTCATCTTCTTCTTTGCCGAAGTCATCGCTTTCAATAGGCTCATAGGAAAACTCATTATTGGAATCATCAGCGATGACAGTGGCACCCTCTACTATATTGATTCTACTGGGGCTGGGACAGTTGCCAGCAACATGGCCGTATTCCTTACATTTATAACACTTAGTGAGAGGATCAACCTTAGAGTAGTCTTTTTCGGTGTTCTTACCCTTATTGTCATTTCTAGGTAGATAAGAATTTGAATTAGGCTTGTTGGGGTAAGATTTATTGGGGTACTGAGAAGATGAGGGCTTAGGCTTAGCGGGGTCAGTGGAGGTCATTTTAGAGGAATGATCATTCGAATCATTGGATTTATAATGGGAACTTGCTTTAAGGGAATCCATATCGAGGACAAGGGCATAAACTACTGTTAATGAGTCTACATTTCTATGAGTTAGCTCGTTCCTCAGATCAGCTTGTAATCTATCCCTGAACCCAGAATGAGTTTGTTCTTCGTTCTCTTTACCTAAGGCATTGCACCGAATAAGGAAGTCATCAAATTTATCAACATACTCTTGGGTGGATTTGCTTTCTTGATAGAGTTGGTTCTACGAATCTAACAATCGGGTGTGGAACGATAACGATACATATCTTTTAGTGAGCTTTTCTTTCATGGCTTCCCAGGTGGCTATGGGTGCCAGGCCTCAGCCTCTACGACATGTTTAAGATTGGTCCAATGTTGTTGAGCTTTGCCAGTCAATTTTATAGTGGTAAATTTAACCTTCAGGGTTTTGCTCATGTCAAATTACACGACGTAGTGGTCCATGGCACGGATCCAATCGAGATAAGCATGGGGTTCTATACGACCTTCAAAGTGGGGAACGTCAGCCTTAACGTTCTTTTTGTATTGTTCGTTAGGGTCACGATCTTGACGTTGATCGTCATGATCATTCCCTTTAGGGATCTGACGATTAGCATGAAGCTCAGGGGCAACAGTTTGATTTAATTTCACTTCCTCAAGTCTCTGATTGATATTGGCAAGAGTTGCTTGAATGGCTGTGAGGGTAGTGGAAATATCAAAGTTGTCCATCTCAGTTCGGGGAGGGGCTCGCGGAAGTCTAGGGTTTCTAATTGGATGATTTGGGAGGGACAAGAAAGGCTCTTCAGGATCTGTGATGGTGCTGCGATTCTGCGAAGATGCATTCACCAACGGTGAAAAACTAGGGGTCGTGTTTACTGAAATTTGGGAAAACATGTCCTAAATGCACCTAAGTTGGTTTTTTTAAAATCCGAAGTGATCTAAAAGAACGAAAAAATAAAAAAGACTCAAAACAATCCTAAATGAATGCAAAAATTATAGCTAAATGATGCAAGAACTAGGATTTTAAGAACCTTCGTTCTGATGCCAAAATGATGTAAACCCTAAATAGAGAATTTCTAAGAATTTTAAAGGATTAAATTTACCAACACGTAATGCAGATTAAGTTAGAAATTATAACTATTAATTGGTTTGATAGATTTTCAAGATGTGAAATAGTTTAACAAGTCCAATTTAAAGTTCAATCCTATCAATCAACAATAATACTTAATAGTTCTTAGCATGTAAGATATTCAATAAGGATTTGTACACTAATAGGCAAGTAGAACACACTCTTAATATTTGTAGACGATAGATAAATCAAATAATATTATAGAGATGGTAGATGGTATCACAAATAAATGAGAAGTGGAAAGAGTTTACCGAGTTGTGATGAAAGCTTTGTGAAGTTGCTGGATTTGAACAATAGGTGGCGCTAGGGGTGCGGGCGGCCATCGATGGAGGCCACATGTGGCGGCGCCGAGATGTGAAGGAGCAGCAGCAGGGGGGGCATCGGGGGGGGGGGGCTGTGGTCGACGACGGTAGGGAGAAAAAGGGGGTCTCTAGGGGAAAGGCGGCGACGGTGGGGGAAGCGGGGCTTCGGGGTGGTTGATTGACGAGGATGAAGGGAGAGGGGAGCAGTCGGGGTCGTCGGTGGTTGTCGACTGGACAGTGGTAGTGTGTGCGGGTGAAGGAAGAGGCAAGGGCGATGAGGGCGACGAAGGAGGGCCGGCGGAGGGGCGAATGGTGTGAAGGTGGTCGGAGTGGTAGTCGACGGTCGGTGAGAGGGAGGAGGAAGAAGATGGTGGAGAAGAAGGGGGGGCTAGGGTTTGGCGTTGGGATTAGGGTTTAAGATTTTAATTTGGGAATTTGGTATAGTTTTAGAGTTTATCACAGACCATAAAATTGTATCTCAATTGTCTCATACAAAAGAGGATGTAAAGCAAAAACTCAACACAATAATTTTAAAAAAATCAAGAATAGCATTATTTCTCATCAATCTCAAGGCCTATATATATACTCAAAACAAATTTTGATACAAAATCTCAAAATATTCTAAATTCTCAGAAATATTCTAATGCATAAAAGAAAGGGTACAAATCGTAAAACCGCTACATATAGCTATAATTGCCATAACAAATATGATAACTGAAAAAAATACTAAACTAATGAAGCAGGAAGCAGCTGTCCTAGACGATGTGTGCGCAAATAGAAACACCCAAATCGTCTTGAACCGATGTCCTCGTTAAGAGGACATTAATAAAATACTATAAAAGGGAGTCCATTGTAATCAACTGATTTTGTCCCTTATATACGCACATACACACTTAACTTCTCAATGTAGATATCAACAGGGTTTTAAATCTCGAATTTTGGACTCATCTCGGCAGTGGGTGTTTCGTCTTGGATCGAAGATATCAAAGGAGATTTCGGAAAAATGTGATCATCTCGGATGTTCATTTCGGACACTCAATAAACATATTTTTTCTGTTACTAAACAAGATATTGTATATTCTACATCTCATTTATCATATAAAATATTGAATAATGCAACTAATGACATGAATCAATCACGGTAAATATTCGCAGAATTTAACAACAATATAAAAAAGAATGTAATATAAGTATATAACTAAATTTAATTTGCATTGATTAGAAAAAATGTATTAGTTAATAGACTTGCTTGACTTTGCATATACACAAACAATAGACAGACAAAATCCGCACATTATCTTAGCTTAAGGTCATATATTGAAAGACTTATATGCAAAAAGTAAAACAATAAAAAAAATTATATATTCACAATAACATTAGGGTGTCGATTTTGACCATATTTCGGCCAATATTTCGGCAATTTCGGCTCAAAACGATATGGAGTATAAAATCAGTGATTTCATATTGGCAAGCCAACCGAATGAAAATTTCAGCCGAAATTTTGGCCGTATCGGCCGAAATTTAAAACAATGGATATCAAGTATGTGATCTATGTAGTTTATACGAAGCAAATTTGTTTTTAGGCTAAATTTAAAAAAACCCCACTGAACTTTGGGCTATTTTAAAAAAATCGCACTAAGTTTTTTTTAATAAAAAAATCGCACAAAACTATTGTTTAAAAAAACACACACTGACAGAGTTAGGGTTAGGGTTAGGGTTAGAGTTAGTTCAGGGGGGTTTATTTAAACACCTGATTAGGTAAGTGATGTTTTTTAAAACACAAATGAAAGATGAATGTGGTTTTTTTAAATTTAGCCTAATGGAAAGCTAATTCCGTTAAAGTGAGTTTTTTTAAACTATAGTTTTGTGCGGTTTAAAAAAAAAAAAAAACTTAGTGCAGTTTTTTTAAAATGGCTCAAACTTCAGTGGTTTTTTTTTATAATTTTAATTTAGCCTTGTTTTTAATATGTAAGAAAATATTTTCCTGTCAGTTTCTATTATAGTCCAACTTCCTTTTTACTGTCATTGTGCCAGTGAAATGCTATATACAACTGAATTACCAAGTGTCATTCTTTGTCTTATAACTAACCCCAATCAATGAAAAAGTTGCTTGCCTAGTTTACATGTGCTAATTTGTTCTTTTTAATAAGGATGACTAAGTTCAAAGCTTAATTGATGATGCCTTAGTATAAGGATGGTTAAGTTGATGATGCCTCCAATATAAGAATGACTTAGTTGAATGCTTAGTGGCCTAATCCTCAAATATTCTTCAAGCTTATCCTTATACAATTCATCCCCCAGAAATATGATATGCCCACCCAAGACCTGTGATCAAATTTCTAAAATCGGAACTGTTAGGCCAAAAGTTTCACCATGATCCTCATCCTGCGTAAAGAATCATATGCCATAATCCAATACATAAAGCAGCATGTGTAATCATTAAACATAAAACTAATAGACAGTCATTACTAAACTATTTTTCAAGTACAAACAACGAGACTGCTATGTAGATAACTGAATCATAAATACAATCTCGTAAAACTAAACTACTTAACCATATATACACATTTGGTAATGTGAAACAGAAAGCATGATAAAATATGTACTTGGTTTCCTTAGCACTTCTTTTATTATTATTCCTAAACTATACATCTCTCCCTATTTTTTATCTTCTCTAGTTTCTTTCTGAGTCCCCCCTCAATCATTCTCTCTCATAGGCTAACGTTTCTTTCACACTTTTCACTCTCCAAAATTTTCTTTCTACTGTAATCTCTCTCTCTCTCTCTCTCTCTCCCCTTCTCCTGTTAATTGTTTTCTTTGTTTCCGTCCCCTCTCCCCATCAGTCTCCCTTTTTTTGTCCTTTTCTCCGGCATTGTGGAAGAGGAGGGGAGGGGGGGGGGGCATAAGTTAAGTGAATGCACAAATTTTGAGGCACATCCAATTTTTATTAAAGTGTCAAGTGTACATTAAAGTCTTAACAGAAATTTGTAGACATAATGTTTTGTAATTTGTATTCAACACTAGGCATATGTTTGCAGTATGTATTGAACACACCATTATGCTAGTCCTCATTTAAGCCAATGGTAAAAATGTTGATAGATCTACTTCTATAGAATTTAAAATTTAATGGAAGGGCTGTAGTTAAACTCGATATTCCATTTTTGTAATTTGAGCATGCGGATTGCATTATCTGTTTTATATATATACTAGGTTTGCCCATTGACACGTGCCTACGGCACGTCTTCGGAACGGTGCACCTGGTTTGATTATATAAAATAGTTTTGGAGGTCCAGCAAATTAATTGAAGTAGTAAACATATTATATGAGGAAGCAGTATATCTACCTTTAAGCTCAACCATCGCCTTCTTGATCATTAGCTTGAACTTACATGGAAATGCATATAGTTTGTTAGAAACACTGCATAGAGTTTTTTTTAACTTCAGCATCACTTTTAGATGCTTATAATCGTTATGCAAGGACATTATCATATAGGTTTTATAGAGCTTACTCTAAGCTCATAACCACTATGAGCATGTCTAAATACAATGGTAACGCAAGTGCAGGTGTGAAGATATCTACAATATCAATAATCTAAACATTTGTTTGTCTGAGACTCAATTTGCAATTAAAATACCTCTTATTATTATTTCAACCAAAATGAAATACATGAAGTTCTCAAAACTCTAATCAAGCTAATCATTTCTTTTATCTCCACTTTGTCTCCCCATTGCACCTTTATAAAAAAAAATCAAAATGGATAAATAACAAATTTACTTTAGCTTTCTTTCTTGAGTAGATAGTTTGCATCTTTCACTAGTAAACTCCAGTCATCCCAATCCTATATGTCCAAACATACACTAAAAGTTCTTATATGTTATATTATCCATGGTTTCTAATAACCTGTGAAGGGAATACTTCACGATAGTATTTTCTCTTGTAGTAAAGAAATTAATGTTGCATATTTGCCAAGTTATTTTAGGTTGCTGGTCAGCTTACCTGTCCTGCTATGGTTTGGAAGTCAAAATTGAGGCCACCAAATAATCCATCTCTCACTTGTGTACACCTTCAATCAAAACCAATAAAAAACTCATCAAATAAATCACTAAATTAAAATTTTTTAAAGCTAAAAATAAAACAATCATATCTCTCTGAACTTAGATCCCATGCACACAAAAAAAAACTGAGTAATCCCCTGCACACAAAATTAAAAATTAGAATGAGAATTCGGTTAATGAGATGAAATTAGAGTCGTCGCATTGCATATAGAGGCTCTCGATTCAGTGGAGGGGAGTCGTGATACGGAGTCGCTTGATATTCGCGCTCGATTTGGTGGAGGGGAGACACTGATACGGAATCAGCAGCGGATCAGATATTGGCGATGACCTCTTGACTGGAGTTTGACATTGGATTGCTTTGAGATTTTCAAAGTTTCAAAATTTCAAAATTTTAAATTTAAATTTAAATTTTTTAAATTTTTTTTAAATTTTTAATGTTTTTAATTTTTTTAAATTGTTTATTTTTTTTAATTTTTAAATATATTTTAATTTTTTAAATAATTGTAAATTTTTTGTGTTTGATTTTTTTGAATTATTTTTAAAGTTTTTAAATTTTTAATTTTTTTAGTTTTTATGTTTGCAAGTTTTTTTAATTTTTTATTTTTTATAATTTTTTTAATTTTTATTTTCTTAATTTTTTGAATAGGGAGAGAGAGAGAGAGAGAGAGAGAGAGAGAGAGAGAGATAATTAAATAAATAAAGGAGTTGTTTTGGGTGGGGGGATTTGAATGAGTTTTGGGGGGAAAATGTGTTTTGTAAGGTTAGATCTGGGCCTTTGATTTTGGGGGGGGATTGAAGGAGAGCCACTTGATAGCTTTCTTTGTGTTTTATTATATATACTAGATTTGCCCGTGGGCACGTGCCTACGGCACGTCTTCGGAACGATATAAAACACTAAAAGCCATGTAAACAGTAAAACAATAATTATGTAGCTCAAGTTTGAATAGTATGAGAATAATTAGTTATAAATAAAAGTCTATGTTTCCATTAGTATATGTTGAAAAATAATTATAAATGGGGATATAAAATCTAACTTCTTAGAACTTTAAGTGTGGAAAATAATGAAATTTAATTGTTGAAGAGATATTTGCTATTAAAAATTCTGAAAATTTACAAAACCGAAATCTTAAAATCTAGATTTCTAAGTAAATGAAGAAAGAATGGGATAGAGAGAGAGAGAGAAAGAGAAAGAGAGAAATATGAAAAAGTAAAGAGAGGAGATAGATAGTAATAAAGTAATGAGTTTTTTAGGGGGGAAAATTTGGTTTTTGGGTTTGAAATTTTGGAGGGAAAATGTGTTTTGAGAGGTTTGATATGGACCTTTGATTTTGGGGGGATTGATTGTGAGCCACTTGATAGCTTTCTTTGTAATTTATTATATAGATATATAGTAATGTTCCCAGAGTAGATGTGTGGGTCTGGAATGGTAGATTATAACCTAAACTTGAGAACCTGAAGTAGTAATCATATAGGAACTTCCAACCAGATGCAAAATTGAGGTACTTTTTATATGTGTTGGATAAGAGTTGAGGTCAAATTTGAGTCTATCGTCTCTTTTGGTTTGGCAAAGTTGCAAACTCAACCCAGATAATACTTATCCTACATGTCAAGGTATTTTTTTCCAAATCAATTAAGGTACTTGGTAGTTGTTACCTTGTATTGTTATATCTTTTATGGTTTGAAGCACCAAAAAAAGTGGAGCTTTGATTTACAATGTATCTGTAGGCACTGTGCAGTGAAACTTCCATCTCAGTTCATTTGTTTGCTATTGAGATGGTAATTATTTTGTTTTATGTGACTTTTAATTGGGAGTAGTAATATTATTAATTGTTTATTGCTGCTTTTATGTGCGAAATGTGCCCTAGAGCTTATTCCTATCTAAACAAGGGACCTACATATTGCATTTATCTTTGAAACAGACCATGAGTTGCATGAATGGCTACCAGATCTTAACTTGAGGTTTGCATTTAACTTTGACCGTACTGCTGTTTAGGCTTAACTGAAATCGCTGAGGAGTAAATTCATGAGCTATGCTCATTAGCTGCTGAGCTTTATACCAAGACATTTCTACATACTTACCTGACCAGGCCATGGCACCCACTCACTTTTTCTAATTTATATTCTACGCATACCACATGCAATAGTTGCTATTGACTCAAGGTTATATGATGTTTTTGAAATTTTCAGATTGACGAGAGGTAAACCAAAATTATCCTGGCACACTCACGGGGTGGGCGCCATGGGCCCTCTTTAGTGGGAAATAATTCCCATGTCTATATAGGTAGATAATATCATATAGAATAGCAATGTGGAGCAATACATATACAATGCATGTATATGATATCATATATAATGACTAATTGACCTATCTACCATACTTGAAATGTATGTATGTTCAGACATGAACTCTCATTGCTACTCTCAGTACACTCCTCTCTTGACCCACAGTCATGTTTAGTCATGTTGCTCCACAGTGTACACCATTTTCATTATCGAAATACTGCAGGTGTCTTTTGGTTGATGAGCATTTGCATTTTAAGTTCTATAGTGACTTCTCTTTTAGCTATGTTTACATGTTTGCAGCAGATAACAATAATTTGCTATCATCTTCTCAAAATATTAGATACTTTGCTGTCAGATTTCCTTTTCTGGATGGACAATGTTGGAATTTTGAAGGTTTTGTGGATGCATTTGGCAATGCTTCTGAACACGTCAAGTCTTGTTCGTTAAATTATTTATATCCTGTACTGCAAACTTTTGCAAATAATTCTTTCTTGTTCAACTCCAAACAAATTATAGTTTTCTCTTTTCCATGTCAGATTATGTAGATTTCAGTCTCTAGAGAATTTATTGATGTTAAATTTGTTGTTGTTAAAGGTCTGGGAAGTTGAAGAGTCAAAGCATAAACCTGGGGCTGTGCTACACACATTGGGCTGGCCTTTAAATAGTCACACATATGGTGGAAGTTTTTTGTATCATATGAAGGATAGGCAGGTAATGATTTATTTTTTGTATTTTACTGTTCTAAATTGTATCTTGAATAATGATGGATCTGAATGTAAGTTTTCAATTGAACTATTTAAAACTTCTGTATAGATTCAATTCAATTATAAATTACATAAGCAGACAATCTTGAACCCTAATGATCTTTTCGTTAACTTGCTGTTTTGTTTTTTTTGTTTTTTTTGTTTTGAAGAACTTCTATTTTGTATTTGCTTCCTATGTGTAGAACAATTTTGTGGTTTTGTCCATTGGACTGCCTAGTGTTGAAAATCATCTCATTCCTACATTCATAAACAAGAAGAATCCTGGTTAATTAGGTCCTCATGCCTTATTAATGAACTAGTATTGAAGAAAGTGTAGTTAAAAAAAAAGATGAGTATTAAAAGAAGGCATGCCTACACAAAATATCAAGATGTGAGTGATTCTAAATCTTCGGATATGCCATGGTTAGAACGTGCACAGCAACATATGTCTAATATAGTAATATTATGTATAAAGAAACAGTTTTCTTCATAAAAGTATTGTATGTCTCCATGATTTCTGTCACAAACATGAATTTTGATATCTAACACATACATGGGTTGGAGTCTTATAGAGACTGCAACTAATTTGTTGAAGCCTCAACTTACAGTCCATCATTTTTGTAGCTTAATGTGTACTAACACTAGGTTTCTTGTAACCTTGATTAATTCCATCACTAAAACAAACTTCTAGCTCAAACATCATTTGAGTCAGATTCTTGGGGATACTGTTTCTGCATAATACCAAGAAAAAAGAGTTTCATCTAAGAGAGTTTACTTGATATTCATATGAATTATGCAACTACTCAAAGGCTACTTCTTTCCTTTTTGTACAAGAAGGGATATTTTGCTATATTCCTGAAATGGCCGAACATGCTTGCATGAGATGTTGTCCAGGTAGGTATGTGGTTGGTTCTTTTTGATTCATTATCTTAGATTCTCTGATTTTTAGCTATTAATTACTTTCCCTAGATGTCTTCATTATGTTCCATATTATCATTGACGTTATTGATTATTATGTTTCATCAACATACGCGAAGAAACTTATAAGGAATTACGTATAAATTGTAAAGCTTTTCAGGAGATTGGGTTTTATGTTTCCTCGATAATTAGTGTAGTTCTTCAATGCCTCGTTTGTTAAACTCTGTGGCCATATTCCACCTTTTTCTTCAAAAAACTCTTATGCTAAATGCATTTGTTACTTATTCTGGTTTGATGACCTAACCTTGGATGTTGCATGTGCAGATATCAATTGGCTTAGTTATTGCTCTAGATTATCACAATCCTTATTTGAGTCCGTTTGATGAATTTCAGGTACGTGATTTGTGTTCTAAATATCTACTTTACACATCACATTCGTAACATCTATTTTATGGTCACATTTGGTGTTCTAACTCTGACAATAGCCAGATCTATGTTTTTACCTGATGTTTTATGTAAACCTAAAATTGCACCCAGTATTTGTCTGTAAATGAACACAATGTCAGATCACTTAATTAGCACATTTTGCCTAATTTTTCCCACTACCCACTTTCAATATTTATGAGGATATTGTGTATGAATACAGATTGCAATCTTACATTAACTATCTGTACACATGGGTTTCACGAAAGCTTAAAATATTGTGGACAATGAATAGAACATAATGAAGTGGATCTTAATTTGTAAGAGCATCCACAATGGTAATTCCTATTTTTTGGCAAAATGGGACGAATAGAAATGGAATAGATCGCTGCAGTGAGCGTTTGCTATATTTTGACAAGGACGAGACATCTTGTTTCGTCGTTTAATTTTTTTTTTTTTAAAGATTTAATTAATTACCGATTAACTATTAAAACATATTAATTAAATAAATTAAATATTATAATATAACCTAAACCTATCTAAACACCTACCAAAACATCATTAAACCAACTAAACCTACTTTTTTAAAGTCCCTAAAAGCTGGACGGGACATGATGTCCCGTCCGTGCTTTTTGGTGAATTTTTTTTTTTTTTTCATCCAATCTGGTCCGTTGGATCGTGAAAAAAAAAAAAATTCCAAAAAACAAAACGGACGGGACAACATGACTCGTCCGATTGTTTTTAAAAAAAATTTTTTTTTTTTTTGGGAAGGACGATACAACATGTATCGTCCGACCCTATTTTAAAAAATATATATATATATACATATATACGGGACGAGACAAGTTGTCTCGTCCGATCGGAACGAAAAAAAAAAAAAGCTGAGACGATACATGATGTATCGTCCTCTATAATCTCAAATTCGCTAGCCCACTTCTCATATTTGAGAAGCGACTGTAGCTCGTTCGCTATTTTTTGAGAAAATAGCAAACGACTGCAGCGCTCAATTCTTATAAAATTCTCATATTATGAGAATATGGGAATTATAACAAACGACTGTGGATGCTCTAAGTTCCGTGATATAGCTATTTAATGAGCTTACACAACATCAGAAGGTATCATTACAGTGTCAGACTCTAACATGGCAAAGATATGAGAGCCAACTAGATGTGAACAAGAAGATCTAGAAATAACCAGCCACCACACTATATATTGTAATGAAGTGTATCTCAACTTGTGAGTTAAATTACTTGATTTAATGAGCTTAAACGTCATAACAAAGTAACATTGCAAGGTCAATCTACAACTAACAAAGGTTGCTAGAAAAATTGATGGGTACTAGAAGATGTAGAAATAACTCTCCACCACACTAATGCCACCTTAGCCATGTGCCATCCCACTTCCCTCCCTTTTTGCTTTCTTATAACCATGGCCTAACATATTTCAAAATTGATCGCTTATGACTTGCTCAGAACTGAAGGAGATAACATGTCTTATTGCATAAGAAAAACAAAATGAAGAAACTTCAGAATCAGAATGTTTAACGAAAGATTCCAGTCAAGTGTTGGTCCACCAGCTGAAATACATCTTGGCCCTAGTAACTAGGTACATTTGGATTTTTGAATTTCAGTACACAATGATGATGAATTTAGAGGATTTGGATTGGAATTTGCTTTCAGGTTGTCCTACGGAAAGCGGACATGGCAAGAAGTGTCACTCCTTGACCTTGTGTTTGACACATACTGGATATGTGTATATCCAGGACAAACTCCACCTGCGACTAGCCAAAAAAGAACCTAGAGTTGTTTAGCTAAAGCTTCTTTATACTAGAAGGAATATTTTATATATAATTGTGAACCTCTTCTCATGTAACCCGCGCTCAGTGGTACATAGTGGATCTAATACCATTGAGAAGTATAACCCATTAAACAGTCAGAATGAAACCCACACAACTGATATGGTACTTGAAGCATAGCTACCTGCCTCTTACAATTTTAATCACAATAATTATAATTAGAACAATTAAATTTTCATTCTTCCCCCTTCAGCTATTCACTTCTCTGCTAGTCCTGTAGGGATTATAAGATGCTCCTTATAGTCTGTTGTTTTCTTCGCCCTAAGGCCCCTAATACTAGTTAAGAAGGAATTGCATTAGATTGACAACAAGTCACAATTCTTTTTCAAATTATTCATTGCTGCTTGTTCTTGTTGCTGATCTTGCTTGATGGGAAAGGGCCTCACCATTGATGAATGTATTATAAATCTGCTGAATAAATCAATGATGAAAATTATTGCTAGAACCCAATTTTGGGTATCAATACCTTATAATTCTACAGCTTTGTTCCCCCAAAAACAGAAACAATAAAACAACACTTATAATACTTTTTAGATGCTAAACACTTGATGAAATAGTTTACTTATATTTTCTGATATTGATTGTTCATCAGCATCTGCTGAAACAATAATTTTAGCACACCACATTCTGTGTGAGGTATTTGCCGTTATGTATACAATATACTCATTTGCTGTGTTAATCGTACATTTTTAAGTTGCAGAAATTCAAGCACCACCCTGCCATCAGCCAGCTTTTAGAAGGTGGAACCGTGCTCCAGTATGGTGCCCGTACTTTGAACGAAGGTGGCTTTCAGGTACTGATTCATTTTTATGTATCATATCAATTTCGATAGTAAGCCGATGAACGTTAAGAATTATTGACATCCTGAATACACTATACCTACAAATGACCCTCTTAAAGTTAGGGATACATCTCACTCATCCTTTTCTCAATGTTAGCATCTGTATGCAAGTCATTACTCACTTGTTGCTTTAGAATTGGAAGATGACATATCATAGTAATTAACTTTGTTGTATTACCTTTTATTTTAGTCAATTCCTTATCCAGTATTTCCTGGTGGGGCCATTATTGGATGCTCTGCCGGCTTCCTGAATGTGCCTAAAATAAAAGGAACGCACACTGCCATGAAATCAGGTATTTCACTTTAAAATTTATTTGTCAATGATATAGCCATACTTCAGTTTTACAACTATCACGTAAATAGTTTCAATTTGAATATCTAACATGAATAGCATCCCTAGCTTCATTACCTACAATGTGAACTGTAGTGAGTATCCTTGTCTTCTATAGGGATATTGGCGGCAGAAGCTACTTATAAGGTGTTAGTCAAAGGGGCTAACATGGAAATCTACTGGGAGAATTTGAAGAAATCTTGGGTTTGGGATGAACTCCACAAAGCACGAAACTATAGACCAGTTAATTTCCTCCTAATTGTGGTGTTTGTTTTGCAAGAAGTTCTGAGATCAAGTATTCTGTGGGGAATTATTAGCTACTATCATTTACCTTTTTGGGTTGATTTTTACAAATATACATTGCGCCTTATTGCAGTTTTTTTCTTCTAGGCATTCAAATATGGACTGATACCAGGTTTGGCCTATTCTGCATTGGAACGGTGAGATCAAACTTTCATTGGTGTATGTTTAGTCTTTATTAACTTTACCTAACTTTGATCTCTCCTCTTTATCTCATTATATTGGTTTTTCTTTTATAGCTATATTTTTAGGGGCCACTTGCCTTTGACACTAAAACATGGAAAGCCTGATCATGAAGCCACAGATGTGAGTACACACTACTTCATCCATATATGTTTGTATTTACACGTGAAAGCCGTTACTGTTTCACTAGTAGTTGATAAAACTGAAGACATTAGCATATACTAGTTCCTATTCGAAGAGTTTCAAGTTTTTCATGGTTCAAAAACTCAGTGTGGGGTTGGCGTCAGCCTTATAATTTTGGTATCCTCGATTACTCTAGATTTCCAGACTTGTCAACTTGTGTTATCTGATTTTTTGTATTGGCTTTAGACTTTAATCCATTAAGTTTTTAAAAGGAGTTTCATAAAAATTATCTATCTTTGTTAAATACCCTACTAGTAGACCATAACTCTGAAGTCGTGGTACAAGGGTAAAGGGCTTAGTATTTATATTCTAACATGCCCTCATAGGCTTAGGGCCATTTTTGTGGGTCAGACTTGGATTGTATAGAACAATATTTTTATTATTATTCACATTTAAAATTGTGCAACCAGTAGGAATTGAACATGCGTTATTTTGATACCGTGTGAAATGACACTGGTCTACCATTAGACCATAACTTTGAAGTTTTGGTAAGGGTAAGGGTTTAGTATTTATGTTCTAAGAATCTTAAACCAAAAATGCTAAAATATTTTTTTTTTCACATTTATTACTTATATTATAATTATTGTGTTTTGTCCTTATTTTTCAATTTTATTTACAAATGATATTTAATATAAATTTAATTTTCGTAGAAATGAATAACAAAATCAATGTTTTATGTGTTAAAATATATGCTAAACATTCACATTTAAAATGTAATTATATTCTCTAAAAGTATATACTCTAAATATATCTAGAATTTTTCTTTTGCTCTTTCTTGCATGTGCTCTCTCAGTCACAGAGTTTCTCGCTCGTGCTCTCTTTCATTTCTGTTTTCCCTGCTGGTTGTTCACGGCATCGACATCATAATTGTGTTTTCCCGTCTAAAGTTTTATTTTATTACCATTGGATTTACTTTTCTTTCCTTATTAAATATATGTTATTGGTGATATTATGTTTTTGGTTTAATTGCAACATAGTCCCTAAATTAATGTGTAATTGCAATTTACTCCTTCAAACCATGATAATGCAATTTAATCCCATCATAAATGTAACTTAACCAATTTGGTCCCATATTTGGTTTTTCTTTGATGATGTCAGCGATCGAGGGTTAAAAATTGAGATAACCCCAATTAATCCTTTTGGTTAGATGTGAAGCACACTTCTTGAGTCCAAAGCCCTCCTTTCTTCTCAAATTCTTCTTTCTAACTGAACTCAACCTTAAACTTGAATTCACCTTGTTCCTCCGTTCACCACCTTCACCCTTTACTAAAAAAAGAACACCTATTTCTCCACTTCTGCTTCCACTCCCCACCATCACCCTCCTCATCCTCTACTCATCCACCACCGTAAATACTCCTCAAGTTCGTGCATATATGTCATCAATGTCCAACTTGTCATAGATAAATTGATTTCTAACGCCTTGATAGATTAAATTCTAATGCATATCAATGGCTTTGTAAAGTTACCAAGTGAACTGATGATCCATACGCGCATGCCTTAATATGTCCTCAGTTTTAACTACCATTGAACCACATGACAATCGATCACTATATGATTGGGATTTAGAGAAGTTGTGTTGTTTTTGTTTTTTTGTTTTTTTTGGGGGGGGGGATAAGAAGTTGCGGAGAAGATGAACAGTGCGGAATATATATATATATATATATATATATATATATATATATAGAGAGAGAGAGAGAGAGAGAGAGAGAGAGAGAGAGAGAGAGAGAGAGAGAGAAATCTTCGGTTGCACATTACTTTGGTGAGCACTCCGTGAGCACTCACGAACTAGAGACCCTATGAAAAATCCGAACCGCTTATATTGTTTTATATGCCTTAGATAGCCTAACAATAAAAAATCAAGTAATGTATATATATATATATATATATATATATATATATATATATATATATACATAGGGAAGTCTTCCGTTGTGCACCACCTATGGTGCACATGGCGTGTGCACTCGGCCTTCCCCCCTTCGTATTGACGATCCGAACCGTTCACATTGATCTACACATCTAAATTAGTCTAAATATGTAAAATCAAATCATTTGAAATTCATTTGCCCATCCATTGAAGTGTTGCAAAATTGTATGGCTGAAAATCATTGTTTTTTATAGTCACATGATGGATGGGCAAATGAATTTCAAATGATTTGATTTTACATATTTAGACTAATTTAGATGTGTTAATCAATGTGAATGGTTCGGATCGTTGATACGAAGGCGGGAAGGCCGAGTGCACACGCTGGGGTGGTGCACAATGGAAGATTTTCCTATATATATATATAAGCAATGCTCCATTGTAAACGGGACCCATGCAAATGAGTATGCAAACCACTTAAGGAACAATGGCTTATGTTGTATCCGAATATAGCCTAAGCCGTTGTTCGGAACAACGGCTTTAGTGGTTTGCAATGGAGCATTGCTCTATATGAGCAATGCTTTATTGCAAACGGGTCCCATGCAAACGGGTATGCAATATATATATATAACTTTTGTTGTACACTAGCCTCTGTGTGCACTCGGCCTTTGGGCCTTCGTATCCGAACCGTTCACATTGATCTACACATCTAAATTAATCTAAATATGCAAAATCAAGTCATTTAAAATTCATTTGCCCATCCATTGAAGTGTTACAAAATTATATGGCTGAATATCGTTTTTTTATAATGACATGATGGATGGACAAATGAATCTCAACTGACTTGATTTTACATATTTATTCAAATTTAGACGTGTAGATCAATGTGAACGGTTTAGATCGTCGATACGAAGGTACGAAGGCCGAGTTGCACACGGAGGCTAGTGCACAATGGAAGGGAACTATATATATATATATATTGTGAGAAAGAGAGAGAGAGAGAGAGCAATTAGGGTTCTATGAGAAGTGGGATAATTTTTCTTTGATCTTTCATGCTCAGATACCATATTAGTAATTTTAGAGATGGAAAATATTCGATAATCATAACCGACTTCAAGGTCTCCAATATATAGGAGAGGGTACAAGCCAAAGCATTGTTTCTTCCTATGTGAGACTAAACTAAACTACTACTTAGTACACATCTAGTAGGGATATATTAGGAAGTACATATATATTAAGTGAATGACGTCTATATTTGAATTAGAAAAGTTTGGCTAGAGTTTAATAAAAAAGACCAAATTGATGAAATTGCGTTAAGGGACTAAAATGCAATATCCATTTTGGCGGACTAAATTGCTATATATATATATATATATATATAGGGTTATGATCCTGTGAGAACTCTTTTGGTGAGAGCCATGTGAGAACTTCTCATTAGCACATTATTGCAAAATCCAAACCGTTCATTTTAATCTACATGTCTAAATTAGTTCTAGAATGGAAGATCAAGTCATTTGAGATTTGTTTGTCCATACATTACATTGTTACAAATTGTGTAGCTGAATATATATATATATATATATATATATATATATATATATATATAGGAAAAGGCTCCGTTGCACACTACTTTTGGTGCTCACGGCGTGAACACTACGTCTTCGGGCGTTCAAATCGAAAATCCGAACCGTTCACATTGATCTACACATCTAAATTAGTCTAAATATGTAAAATCAAATCATTTGAAATTCATTTGCCCATTCATTGAAGTATTACAAAATTGTATGGCTGAAATTCATTGTTTTTATAGTCGCGTGATGGATGGGCAAATGAATTTCAAATGATTTGATTTTACATATTTAGACTAATTTAGATGTGTAGATCAATGTGAACGGTTCGGATTTTCGATTTGAACGCCCGAAGACGTAGTGTTCACGCCGTGAGCACCAAGGTAGTGTGCAACGGAGCCTTTCCCTATATATATATATATATATATATGATCAGTTGAGCACTCCTCTAGTGCTTACCGCGTGAACACTAGGCCTTCGGGCGTTCATATCGAAAATCCGAACCGTTCACATTGATCTATACATCTAAATTAGTCTAAATATGTAAAATCAAATCATTTGAAATTCATTTGCCCATTCATTGCATGTCACTATAAAAACAATGAATGGGCAAATGAATTTCAAATGATTTGATTTTACATATTTAAACTAATTTAGATGTGTAGATCAATGTGAACGGTTCGGATTTTCGATATGAACGCCTGAAGGCCTAGTGTTCATGTGGTGAGCACTAGAGGAGTGCTCAACCGATCCTTTCCCTATATATATATATATATATATATATATATATATATATATATATCTCAATTACCCCTATGTTTTTAGTCAGATACATGATCTATTGGCCAAGACCTAGCTAACTCGGGGAGTATTGTCCCTGTCTCGGCTGATATTTGAGACAATGATATTATGATTGTTGCTAATAACTAACACTAAGGATATATCTTGTGCAGATTGCCAGCGACCATAGTCCAATTGAGTATCCAAAACCAGATGGAGTAGTTTCGTTTGATGTGCCAACTTCATTGTACAGGTTTATGAGCTAATCTGATTGTAATGAAAATTTATTAACATTTCCCTTCAAAATCACTTCAGAAGCATGCATACTAGGGCATGAGAAGCATGAAATGTGAAGGAATTATCATGGAGCATGTTTTTTTTAAATTTTATTTATTTATTTATTCGACATTCGGCTGTATCTGCCAACTTTGGGGAGAAGGGATTTTCTGACATCCTGAATTAATTCTAAGGCCGGAATCGAACCTGTGAGCTCTCTTATGAGCTCCCACATAAGAGTGAGAGCATTCATGTTGAGATCAAATAACGTATAAAAAAGTTGAGCATCTCTGGTTGTAATCAAAATTTATTAACTTTTGCCTTAACAAACAATTAGAATGCATACAAGGGCATGAAAGCATGGAATGTAAAGGAATCATGTGAGCATGTATGTCGAGATCGAATAACCTATCAAAAGTTATGATCTATGTTTGTGGTTTAACCTCTTATTAAATTAGCTATTCCCTAGCTCATTTTTTGCCATAGTTTCACCAATATATCCCTTTGGGCAGTAAGGTGCTCCACAAGTTTCACAATAGATGTATTATGCAGTTCATAAGAGGAACCAAATTTTCTGTGTGGAAAGGTATTATTCTCAACCCAAGATAAACACTTGGAGGATTATGCCTGATGAGGTGAAAACAGTAGAACTGAACACTACTCCCAACTTACTTGACCCTTCAGCATCAGGACAAACTAAACAGAATTTTAAAGGAATCCAGAGACTATATCCTTCTGTACGACATTTAGGTGAGGTAGATAGTTGCTTGGCTTAAAGTTATGCTGCAAGTGGATGTCAAATTCTTCATCCTGAGTGATTTTGAATTCACACAGTGGAGATTGTTGAGCGATTTTGAATTCACACAGTGGAGATTGTTGAGGATTTATGTGCAGTAGTCCCACAACTAGTATTTGATATAAGTTCCAAGACATGTTTGACCAAGTCCACAAGATAGATTATGCTTTTCTGTGAATATGTCTTATTACATAATTTAAGCCTCAGAGATGTAAATGTTTCAGCATTGTTGTCTTTTTTCCTTTTTCTGTTCATTTATTCGATTCTTTTCTTTATTGTGATGCTTGTACTATTCCCATGTTGCTAACCTCATTAAAACAGATCAAAAGGTGTTTAGTGCCTTGTGCCTTTCTAATACTAGGATTTTCAGTCTTTCAATTTGTCGATACAAACAAAAACAAAGCCTTTCTCCCAAAATTTTGGTGTCAGCTACATGAATCCTTTCAATTTATCGACATGTTACGCAATTTGCGGTCAATATCACTCATTATTTGTTACTTACTAATCTGAAAGCTTGCAACATAACCAGTAGCTGTCTTCTGTCCTTTGTGAGTAAGAAATTTTTAAAACTTCGATTATACTGATCAATTGATAGTCTAATAAAACAACTACTTGAAGGGACAGCACTGGCAGATTATCAATATTTGGTTTTTCCTAAAGACCAAACTAGTTTATATAATTGTTCTACCTAGTACCAAATGACTGACTATAACATATCATATCAGACTCTGAGATGCTTTCTTATTACATTTTCCATCTTTTATGAGTAGGAGCAACACAAATCATGAACATGATCAGCCAATTCATCTCCAATTGAAGGACCCCACTATCCCCGAACTTGTAAACCTTCCAAAATATGCCGGACCAGAGTCACGCTATTGCCCTGCTCGTGTCTATGAGTAAGAAAACATTTCTATCATTTGATGGTACCACTTCAGGGTCCTTAATTTTTTTTTTATCACGATATCTTTTGATATGAAGCATCAGCAATGCATCTCAACTAAAAGAAAAGACTTACAAACTTGTGGCTTGTTATTTATTTTTTCTTTTATGTGATTATTTTAGGTATGTTTGTGATGAGAAGCTTGGGATGAAGCTCCAGATCAATTTTCAGAATTGCCTTCATTGCAAGGTATCGTAGTTGTTTACATATAGATATATCTCTCAATCATAAACAACTTCAGAGGTTGTTTGGTGTAGTGGCAGGACTATTTCACAATAAAAATGTGTAACTCATTTACAAGGCCATTGTTATTCAAGTTGCCTTGGTAATCCAAAGCACAGTCAACTAGAAGAACCTACAAAGGAATATTTAACAATGATTGCTTATCGTGTTATCTTACAAGCTTGGTGGTTGGACTCCAGTCACTCCACTAAATGGTTTTGGTGTTAGGGTTTTCATAACAAGACTGAATTCTTGCTATCAAGCATCCATCCTAGTTAAAGCTGTGGTGATATCAACTAACAGCCATCAATTGGGTTTCAGGTAGAAGTAGAGTTCAAGAAAGTTTGGAGTGTAGATCACAATAATAACCATTTTCCTAATAATTTAGTTAATGTTTATATGTCCATACTTAAATTTAAGGCAAACTTCCTCCAAGGTCAGAGTCTCCTGGCTGTTAGAACTTAGAACAACTGGTTAACAAGAAAAAATATCTATATATCTATATGCATTCACGAGATAGATTCCCAGTTTCCTGCATGTGATCTAGTTTAGAAGCATATGCTACATTTTCACAGAAAATACAGTATGAACTTGTTTTCCCTATGACATTTATCTGAAGTTTTTGTACAATCTCTCTTCCCTCAGTCTTGTTACCTGTCTTCTGATCTATTTTATCATAGGTTTCATAATTATCAATTTTTCTTTTTGGTCAAACCGATCATTTAATCAGGCTTGTGATATTAAAGATCCAACGCAAAATATCAAGTGGACAGTGCCTGAAGGTGGTGGTGGTCCTGGGTATACTGTCATGTAAACTTCCCTCACAAATGTACTTGGCTGCCATTTGCTTATGTAAACTTCCCTCGATGTCATTTGCTTATGTAAACTTCCCTCACACATGTAGTTAGCTGCCATTTGCTTCCTTAATAACTGCTTGTACAATGATTTGGTAAACTCTATTGGTCATTTTATCGTATATTCTACTCATATTTACTGACCAATTCTGGCTCACTACCTCCCAGCGCAGATGCACAGAAATGTGTTGGTAAATTTTATTAGTCAATTTATCGTTTACTCCATTCGTATCTACTGCACTAAACTGGCTCTCTACCTCCCAGCGGCGATGCACAGAAATGTGAACTTTCACGAGTAGTGGATGTGAATATGATGTTGAATGTACCATGTTGTTGGTCATCATTGACCCTAAACTTGTAGGCAATTGCCATTAGATAATTTGCCAAAGAAAAAAAGTGTGGTCAAATTGAGTGTTGTTGCTTATTTTGGTGTGGGAGCAAACAAATAGTGAATTTATATTTTGAAGGAAACTACTAAATGTCTAACATTTGATCGTTGTCGTAAAAAGTGGTTAAAGCTTCTGAGATTGGATTTGGATCGTTGAAAGAGTACATCGATCTGAATTTGATGGTTACTGACGCGGCCGATGGATCTGCGAAAAGCCTGAAGCACCGGGGTTGGTCCTGACGATAGATTTTCCGATGCTCAAGTCATAACTAGAGAGAGGGAGAGAGTTTGAGAGAGTAAAGATTGATTACACACTTTGGGGGGGGGGGGGGGGGGGGGGGGGGGGGGGATCGTATTTATAGGTCTGAGAAATAGTTAGGAGATTGATATAAATTTGTTATCTCCCGAATATTCTCTTCCTTAAGAGATAGAACCCGTTACTCTTTTGGTGGGGATAGAGATTTGACCCTTATGGACCGGGTGTCTCTTTTGGCGCTTTTAATAAGTTTGAAAGCGGTTCATATCTTGTTAATAAGTCTGAAGAATGGTCGGACATGTTAGAGATTTCAAGATATGTGCTGGAATCGTATGACCCTGTTTTGCAGCGATTTTTACTATTATCATTGAGTATATGTCGATTTTTACTATTATCATTGAGTATATGTGTATATGCTTTTATTAGTCAATTTATCGTTTAGTATTCATATTTATTGCACAAAACTGGCTCTCTACCTTCCAGCTGCGATGCACAGAAATGGGAACTTTTATAGGTAGTGGATGTGAATATGATGTTGAATGTACCACGTTGGATAATTGCCATTGGATAATTTTCCAAAGACAAAAAGGTGTGGTCAAATTAAGTTATATGTGTATGTGCAATGCAAGTTCTTCGTATGTTCTGGGTAATGTTGTTGGGTGATGTTGTCGATGATTCATTGGAAGGTTCCCATAAGGATAGTTGACATGTAGGGTTTTCTTTTACATAAAATTTTCGAGGACTTCTCGGATTATCTTTGTTCATCTGTCCTTTTTTTTTTCTTCATTGTGCTAACATTAGCTTTAGGTGGAGATGGGGGAACTGCACTAGAGTGCCTCGTAAATCATCAGTGTTTTAGATTGAAACATATCATATCATGCGGACAGATGAAATTATGAGAAGGCATTGTAGTATTCCAGCTTAGTTCGGTGGGTCCTTATTATGGTAAATTGGTAAATGATGTTGCTTTTTGGTGGGTCTATTGTTTTACACGTAACGAATCTATAGAGGGAAGATTAATATGTTTTTACAAAGGCATTGTATTATGAAGGTAAAGAGGCAAAGTTAGATTAATATGTAGAAGTTGCATCAGAAAATAGGAAGAAAATAGGAAAAATGGTCTGCTAGTGGTTGCGCCGTTCGTCATCTTTCTTATGTCGCCAAAAAATTGAAGAGGCTTACAACTTATAATATGCTTTTATGACTAGTTTGTGTTGTATATAATTGTATCCTGCTTATCAACAAATAAGACATTGAATTTTTTAAACATATCCTTGATAATCTTCAACTCTTTTTTAACATAAGTTATATATATATATTAAATTTGTTATTTGAGAAAGGGGAATTTCATACTCTCGAGAAGGTGATCTTCTTATATAAAGTATTGTACTAACTTGCTGCAACCTGCCATTGGGAATGGGTTGGGTACTGGTCGCCACGGAAATGGGTCAAACGGGTCAGGTCAAAATGTACCCGCTTTAATAGGTCATAATTTTATGGGCCCGTCCCGTACCCACGGGTTATGGGTATACCCACGTGTACCCGTCATTTAATTTGTTTTTTGTGTGCAGAAAATTAACAAAAAAGAAGAATATCTAAAGAAAAATGTAGACACCGTAGAATCAACAACAAAATCTATAGGGGCAAAATCTCAAGGAAAATGTAGAACCAACAATAAAATAATATGAAGGAAGATGAATCATTGTAATATTTTGGTAATTTTTTTTTAATTCACCCTAACAAGTTATGAGTGACACTACAACTGATGGAGGGACATGGAGAGGAGTGATGGGAAGGGGGCAGTGGTGGTGCGATGGAGGAGGTGGCCTGACGAGAGATGGATGAGGCGGCTATGACAAATAAGAGGCAAAGTGGGGAAAGAAGAAAACATAGATCTGCCTCTTAGTTCTAATATTTAGGATTTTAGATTTTTTAGGTTTAGTAAATTAGTTAAGGGTTACGGGGGTTACGAATACAGGTATTTGGGTTTGGGTTTGGGTGTATATACTATTAAAATGTGCATACTACATATAAATAATTATAAAACATAATAATGGTTACCCACGGGCATACCGACTCAACCCGTTCGGGTTTTAGGTACCCAACTTGTTTTTCCACCTCTAAGTAGAGGTGAGTTGTTCACCTATAGTTGTCTAAAATTTGATCTATTGGGATCATATTTTAGATGTACGCTACCTCCAATTTATTTTTTTTAAACCTTAAAGTTGAGATAAAATATATGTTAGGGTGTGTTTTGGGGGGGGGGGGGGGGGGGGGGTGTGTGGTGGGGTGGGTTTTAAAATGTTTCTTGTTTGGTTCATTTTTTAGGAGGGGAGGGGAGGAAAATAGAGGGGTGCAGAATCTCTCCTGAGTCACTTTTGGCTCTCCTCCAATATTGGAGGAATTTGGAGGGGATAAAAATTGAGTCTAAGTGATTGAACTAAATTGTCCTTTTTATATTTCTATAAATCTAAACCAAATCTGCCAAATTTGTTTTTTGTCGAAGATTTAGGGTGTGGTTCATTTGACTGATTTGTTTTTTGTTCATTTGTATACTTATAGGTTTGGTTAAGATTGCAAATTGATGATAATTTATTACGGTTTACTCGGTTTGCAACGGTAAATTTTTTTTCTAGTTGCAACCGCAGTTTGGTTTGTAATTCTTAGGCCTAGCGAAGAAGATCATTCAACTAAATAACAGAGAAGATATGATCTGTTATTAAGGTGATTGATGTTCCCTTTTTTAATTTTTTCTTAATGATCTACCTTAGTAATTAGCAGGATTTGGAGAATTATTTTTATCGTCTGCGCAACATTAGAGCTTGCTTCATTTTACTTAAACTATGGATCTTTTGGAAACAATGGCTCTTTAGTTGTTTTCGTAAGTCTTACAGTACTTTGTGGATGATAACTTGATAATAGTCTGTTGATGTTGACATGCTTGCGTGCAGTCAGATTCAAACATCTTGAGTAGTTTAGCACGTTCACTTATACTATCTTCATTGGTTTCGTCAAAATCATAGATCAAAATTTTAACACGTGGAAACAATCTTCTTTTCACTTTAGTGTCGTGATGGCACATTTATTTTAGGTTATTGTTACGTAAATTTAATTACCTCGGTGATAGAATTAGAAGCATACTCTGTATAAAGTTTTATGTGGTTGAGTTTTGTTACAAAATGTAAATAGATATAAAAGTAATTTTATTAAAAAATCCATTCCTTCCCCTTGTGAACCAAACAAGAAGATAGTTGTTTTTCCTCCCCTCCATTTCCTTTTCCTCCCATCCCCTCCTTTAAACCAAACAGAGCTTATGGTAGGTATCTAAATTTCAATTCAACCAAATTTATTTTTAAAGTTAAAATAAAGTTACACTTACAACTTATAGATTTTGCCCCTCCCATTTATTTTTAAAGTTAAAATAAAGTTACACTTACAAATTATCTTAAAATTTGAAAAAACCTCAAGTCTATTAAGTTGTATGGTTTGGCCCCCCAAAAATTATTAAACAGCTTCTAAAATATATAGAGTTATATGACCCCCCCTCCACACACGCACACAATTGTTTTGGCTGCGCCCATGATTATTACTCTACTATTAACTTATTCATATACAATACCTGACTCAGGTCTATATTGTTTTATAACACATTTTATATTATGACGTTATTTTGTAGCATGTGACAAGCTTTTTCTTGCACATTTTATATTATGACGTTATTTTGTAGCATGTGACAAGCTTTTTCTTGGAGCAAGCCAATTTATAAGCAAGCTTTTGGATGTATACAGTTCATTGATTCGGAGTTGAGCATTCACTGAATAGAATAAAATAGGATGAAGCATCTCGTTAGAATCTCTCGCAGAGAGAAGCCTTACACCTCATCTCTTATAAATTCGGTATAATGACATATTACACTACTTATAGTGTCTTTTTCCATATGTAAGCAAGCTTGAAAAATCATAATATATTAACTGCATGTTTACATGCTCCGTCTTTTAATAGTGAGAGATAAATTTGAGTCTTACATTGGATTATCTATTCATGAGCTAGGAACTACTAAATTTGTTAAACAATACCCATTTAAGTTTCTAAGTGGAACCTCTACAATATCTTTTCAGAGGCAATCATTTAACATATTTTCTTTATAACTTACATGGCTAAAGAAAATTGATGGTGTAAACCTGGTTGCATCAACATTCGAACAAGAAGTATTTAAAATTAACGACTAAAATATCTAGGGGAAAGCTATAGGATCTCTTCTATTTGTAATTTTGTTTTTTCATATTTATAATAAGCATTGAGCAATGAGATAGCTTTGATTACTTGGAAATAAGTTTACCCTCTTTGGTTCTATTTTGTACTTTTATTTATTAATGATTTTGGACATGTATAATATTTGTTAATTATCATATTTTGCATTAATACAAGGGGTTCAATGAAAAAACTTAATAAACTATTAAGAATTACATCAATATTTACTATAGAAAAATGATGTACATGAATGGTTGAGCTATACTAGAATTACCATGTACAATAATGCATCCATCCATAATGTTGTTTTTTTAAAGTTTTAGCTGACGGTAATATAATTTTTGATTTAAATATGTGGTTGAGATTTAATTTGGTGATTGATTTTTAAGTGAATTATTATCACTTTGTTTATCAAACACTCACAACCATCATTAACACACCTTATTTTGGTATGTGTAATAGCTTTTTTTTGTCTGTGGAATTTGCACAGGGATATACTAGTTCTTAATAAACAAACAGTCAGAGTCCATACATGATAGAAACGGTTCGAATGGGAAGAGAAGGAAAAATTATATTCACTCCCTTCTGGTTAATGACACTCTCACACTTCACAACCACTTATCAGATCAGCATTCGAAGAGCACTTCAAATCTATTTGTGGTACATGCACTCAAGCTGACTTCACTATTGACTGGCACACACTATACCCATCCTATGATACCAACCTGTCGCATTTGGATGCCCCCTTCACTTTGGAAGAGGTTCGCTGTGCAGTTTTTGACATGAGTGGTGACAAGGCGCCGGGCCCAGATGGTCTCTCGATGAGCTTCTATCACACATTTTGGGATACAATCAAAATTGATCTCTTTGCTATGATTGAGGCTATTCATAAGAGAGAATCTGATATTTGTAGACTTAACTACTCCAATATTATGTTGATTCCCAAAATTGAGGGGACGAACACTGTTTCTGATTTCAGGCCTATTAGTCTACTTAATTGCTCCTTTAAAATTTGTACCAAGATTCTAGCTAATAGGCTTACTCCAGTTCTTGATTCCTTAGTATCATCATCCCAAAGTGCTTTCCTGATAGGAAAATCTACAATTGATTGCTTCCTGGTGGCACATGAAGCTATTCATCTCTACAGTAGTAAGCACTCTGACACTCTTTGTAATACCCCAGATCTTGAGCGAACAGTCGACTGGTGGTTTGAGCAGTCGACTGGTCTGCGCGGGATTTGAGAATTTGAGAAAGATTGAGAAATATAGTCCCACATGGGAAGTATACAAAAACTAATTTGAGTATAAATACTATTAGCCAATGATCAAGAGTCACCAATTCGGTAAACCACCTTTTGAGATGCAGCCTGTGGTGGGCAGTTGTACTACATAGTATCTAATTTGTATTTCTGAAAAATATTAAAAATTGTCTGAGTATTGGGGCGGGGCGTTACAAATTGGTATCAGAGCCGACTTTCTACACCGGGTGTATTTGATACACTGCAGGGTGCATTTGCGTGTGGTGGGCAGTTGTACTACATAGTATCTAATTTGTATTTCTAAAAATATTAAAATTGTCTGAGTATTGGGGCGGGGCGTTACAAATGGTATCAGAGCCGACTTTCTACACCGGGTGTATTTGATACACTGCAGGGTGCATTTGCGTGTCGAGGGTCGGCAGACCTACACACGGAATGTATCGGGTGTATCTGCACGTCAAGGGTCTTGAAGGCCTATTCGTGGGGTACATAATATTTAGGTGTTCGTGTGTCGAGGGTCTACGGGCCTATTCACGGAGCATGCAGGGTGTTAGAAAGGCGGTCCTACAATAGATGTGTGCCCTGTACTCAGCGAGGACGCTGATTTCTAAGGTGGGGTGTATGTAATACTCCAGATCTTGAGCGAACAGTCGACTGGTCTGCGCGGGATTTGAGAATTTGAGAAAGATTGAGAAATATAGTCCAACATGGGAAGTATACAAAAACTAATTTGAGTATAAATACTATTAGCCAATGATCAAGAGTCACCAATTCGGTTAACCACCTTTTGAGAGGCAGCCTGTGGTGGGCAGTTGTACTACATAGTATCTAATTTGTATTTCTGAAAAATATTAAAAATTGTCTGAGTATTGGGGCGGGGCGTTACACTCTTATGTTCAAAATTGATTTAAAAAAAGCTTTTAATACTGTCAGTTGGGACTTTATTGATCAGATGTTGCAAGCCAGAGGCTTTGGCACAAGCTGGTGCTCTTGGATTAAAAGAATACTCAACACATCAAAATCATCCATATTGTTAAATGGAAAAAGTGGGAAACTTATTAACTCTAAAAGAGGACTCAAGCAAGGTGATCCTCTGTCGCCTATGCTTTTCATTCTAGTGGTGGATGTTCTTGCTAGGATGCTGCAATGTGGCCGTAGTAATGGATCTTTCTCCCCTCTCCAACTTAGAGGTTCTTTATCCTCCCTCTCCATTCTACAATTTGCTGATGACACTCTCCTTTTTTGCAATGGTAAAGAACAAGAGGTGCTCAATCTTAAGGTAGTCTTACAACTTTTTGCTAACATCTCAGGGCTACAAATCAACTTCCTGAAGTCCTCAATTGTATATTTTGGTAAATCCAGAGCCAAATTGAATGCTTTCTCTTCAATCCTTAACTGTAAACAAGAGAAACTTCCAATAAAGTACTTGGCCTTGCCTCTAAACAAAGGAAAGCTGAGGAAATCAGAATGGCAACCACTCATCCTTCGAATTGAACGTAGACTCTCAACTTGGAAAGGCAGATTGCTTTCAAAGGGGGGCAAGCTTGTGCTCATTAATTCTATTCTCTCTGCTCTACCACTCTATTTTGCTTCATTCTTTAAAATTCCTCCGTGGGTGATAAGGAGAATTGATCAGATTCGCAGCAGATTTTTCTGGTCAGGAGAGGACAAAGACAATAGAGGCATTGCATGTGTACAGTGGAAGAAAGTGTGTCAACCTAAACCATATGGAGGCTTGGGCATCCTAGATCTCAGAATCCTGAACGATGCTCTACTTATGAAATGGTGGTGGAAGATCCTCTCTTCAGACTGTCTTGTTAGTCACACACTTAATTCCCTATATTCCAGCAGGCGCAACAAGGATTTCTGCTGCCACTCAAATGCTTCAAACTTCTGGAAAGGACTCTTCGGTCATAAAGAACAGTTCATGCTGAACCTGAACTGGAAACTTGGCAATGGGAATTTGATCATGTTCTGGCACTCTAGATGGATTGATAGGGATAATGTATCAACCATCTGTCCTACTCTTGCCTCTTTTGCCTGGAACACTCAGTCTGATGTCCCCTCCCAAGGAGTATGGATTGATAACAATTGACACTAGCGACCTAGACTGAACAACATTCCTACGCAAGCTCAAAGATGAAAAGCTGAAACTGCTCGACATAATTGTTACCGCTGATTTCGGTGTGGGGGTAAACAGATAGAATTTGTGAGTCCGAGAAAAACCTGAACAGTTGACTCAGCCTCCTTGCTCCTGCCGCGACCTGCAAGGAAGTGCGAAACACCGGGGTTGATTCCGGCGACGCACCCTCCGACGCTCTTGTCAGTAATCAGAGGAGATTAAGAAAGAGCTTAAAGTGGTAAAAAAGTGATTAACCTGGTCATGGAGGTAGAGGGGTTGTATTTATAGTCGCCAGGGGAGCCGTTTAAGGGTCTGATTTCCTGTGTAACAGCCGGGAGCAAAATCCTCAGTCCGTTTAGGAAATCTTTCCTTGATTCCCGGTGAGAGCAAATCAAGGCCATTGATTTGGCCACATCATGGATCCTGATTTGTCTCTTGTTGGTTTGGGTTCGTCTCGGGTCGGAACCCGTACCCAATGGGTGTGGATCTATCCGCGGGTTATTGGATCTGCGAGAAGGAGATTCAGTACCCGCTTTGGATCCGCTTGTATGTGAAATTACCTTTTTACCCCCGAGCTTCAAGATTCGTGCCCAATCTGGACGGTTCCGATTTAACCCCATTTTTAGCCATATCACGAGCCCCCCACTCCTAAAGACTGAGCGTGATCAGCCTTTGAGGAGTAGTTTGACTGTTTTGTTGGCTAGCGGAGTTGTATCGGAGTCCATATGGTGGACTTAGAATCTCGAAGGGGGTAGTGAGGTAACTTTTTGGTGCCATGCACTGTCTCCTAGCCATATCGAGTATTTGACGGCTTTTATTCATTTTTTTCGGATTATTTATTTAATTTTGCGATGTGTTTACTAATCGTTCGGGGGGCCTTAACAGTGTATTCTGGGCAATAATTGTTTGTTCAGGGGCCCAAAAATATAGCCCCGAATTTTCAATTATTTTCTAGAATTTTTAGTTAAATTTCCCGAATTTTTAGCAATTTTTCGCAATTTTTAAGTAAATAAAGCGATTTAAATAAATAAAAAATGGTTTTTAATACTGATTTATGGTGTGGCACAATCTGGACCTTTGATCGTCGTCGAGCGTGATTTTTGAGAGATCTGACGGTCTCCATCGCTCAGCATCCTTTTTCTCCGTTTACGAGCTCGGAATGGCACTTGCTCGGCAACCGACCGAAGGCATGGGGTTTCGGCAGTCCGAGCGACGTGGCGCAGTCTGAGCCATTGGATGGCGGTGCGTATCTCGAGACGGGCACATTTCTCAAGAAAACACTATCTTGTCATTTAGTGTCCTCGGCGAGATCTGGGCCGTCTGATCGAGATCAGGCGCGAAAGTTGAGGAGAAAGTGTGTTTTCTCCGTTTGCGAGCTCGGAAAGGCACTTGCTCGGCAACCGACCGAAGGCATGGGGTTTCGGTAGTCCGAGCGACGTGGCACAGTCTGAGCCGTTGGATGGCGGCGCGCATCTCGAGACGGGCACATTTCTCAAGAAAATACTATCTTGTCGTTTAGTGTTCTCGACGAGATCTGGGCCGTCTGATCGAGATCAGGTGCGAAAGTTGAGGAGAAAGTGTGTTTTCTCCGTTTGCGAGCTCGGAAAGGCACTTGCTCGGAGACCGACCGAAGGCATAGGGTTTCGGCAGGACGAGCGACGCGGCGCAATCCGTCTCGAGACAGTCCTGTTCCCAAGGACATTAATGGTGCTCCGGGGTTCGTGCGGCGCTTCATTTTCCAATGGTCATTAATGACAGCGCCCTTCGATTAATGTGCGGTGTTTCAACTTCCGAGGGTCATAATGGCTGGATCTTGGAGGAGAGCTATAAGTACTCCATTCCCCTTGTCATTTTCAGTCGCAGCAATGTTGAGTTTTAGACCTCGGTGGTATTTGCCTTGGGTGACTTCTCCTTCGGGGTTCGGAGGGGTGGTCGCTCTTTTGCCTTTTTCTTCTCTCGTTCCCGACGGCCCCAAAGTGGATGTCAGGAGCGGGGGAGAATAAGGTAAGAGTGGTGACGACCCTAGTCCGAATCCGAGGGGTGAGTTACTTCGGAAGGACGGGTGGTCACTCTGTTGCCTTGTTCTTCTCCCGTTCCTCACGGTTCCGAAGGGGATGTCAGGAGCGGGAGAGAATGAGGCAGTAGTGGCGACGACAGTAGTCCGGACCCGGGGTGTGAGCTACTTCGGAAGGACGGGTGGTCGTTCTCCCACCAAGATCTTCTGCCTACTCTGTTTGCTCCGCAGCGGGTGTCAGGGTGGGTAGAGATCATGGTGGGAGAGGTGGCCATCCATGTCCGAACCCGAGGGGTGAGTTTGTCGGAAGAACGAGCGGTCGTTCTTCCGGAAGAAATGAAGGGCGTTCCGGGCAAGTTGTTTGCAACTGTGAAGGTTCTGTTGCCAGAGCAGGCCGAACCTTTGCGGTTGCAATCAACTGGCTCGGAATGGTTTGTTTCTCCCGATCTCTGAGTGTTGATCTGCTTTCGACCGGGGCCCGTGGGTCGGCGGAATACCGACCGGGACACGGGACCTGGGGGGCGCTCGCCAAGGGCGGTGCCTTAAAACTTTGAATCAAAATTTTTCCTGGTTCCTCTAGACATAGGTGGGACGTCCGAGGGTTCAGCTGTCCGAGCGACGTGGTGCAAACCGAGCCGTTGGATGATGGTGCGCATCTCAAGACAGGCACATTTCTCCAGAAAACACTATCTTGTCGTCTAGTGTTCTCGGCAAGATCTGGGCCGTCTGATCGAGATCAAGCGCGAAAGCTGAGGAGAAAGTGAGTTTTCCCCGTTTGCAGGCTCGGGAAGGCACTTGCTCGGAAACCGACCGGACTCTGTTGTAGGCCGGTTCGGATCGCGTATGGTTCGGATTTAGATCCCCTGGCGCCGAGTTAGTTGACTTGGTGAAGAAGACAGTTGTGTTGGGCCTTCGCGACGTTTCGAGAGCAGCCCAAAGGTCGCGAACTTTCGTTTGGAAGACCAAGGGACGTTCCATTTTACTATAAATCTTCACCCCCCCTTAGATCAAGTCTCACTTTTTACTTTTACTCTCTCTCTTCAGTTCTCACTCTGTCTTCGAAGTTTTCAGCTCTCTGGTGGCAGTGCTAGCTGTTGCGGTAGCGTTCCTTACTTCCGGTGAACTTTCCGACCGTACCAATCACTTCAAGGTCAGTCCCTTTCCCTTCTCTTTTAGAAAAATGGTTAAGATCACGGATGAGACCCCCACCTCGGAGCAAGCCGTTGGCCGAGGGGATAAAGGGAAGGAGGTAGTGGAGCCGAGCGATCCGGATGTCGTTCGTCCGGACAGAGAGGGCGAAGTGGCCGAGCTGCCCAGGGAGGTTGCGGCGGTGTCCCGGGAGGGCAAGGCCGTGGTCACGATCGTGGAAACGCCGAAGAGAGCGGGCGCGTTCGGTCGGCAGCCTATTGCCCTGTCGAGCGTGGGAGGCATCCGGGACTATGACGAGGATACCTTGGAGAGAGTCACCCAAGGCACGGCTAAGCTGGTGGAGGAGAACGAGCCGAGGGAGCTGTCCGAGGTGGACCATACCATCTCGTCTCTCACCGAGGGGGACCTTCACTTGATCCGAGAAGGCTTCCGGATCCCTGCCGATTATGGACTGCTCCTCCCCGGGCCGGGTTTCCGAGCCAACACAAAGTCCTCGTCGGACGTGTGTGTCTTTCCGGTCGACTCCCTTATTGCCGGACTCCGCTTTCCCCTCCACCCGTTCGTGGTTGATGTTCTGACATGGTACGGTCTGAGCCCCGCCCAGCTGATGCCGAACACATGGAGGCACGTCATGGCATTCGTCCTCCGATGCCAAGAGGTCGGCGGTGAGCCGAGTATGTTCCTCTTTCGGAGTCTCTACCGACCATGTCAGCCAAGGCAAGACGAACGGAGGTTCTATCTTACGCCCCGGCCGGGCGTGAAGCTGATCGAGAATCCGGATTCGATCAAACATTGGAAGGAGAAGTACTTCCTCATCCGAGCTCCGGCGCCGTGGGTGATACCGACGGTTTGGGCAAAGGAGGGTCTGCCCAAGCGGACCAAGAGGGAGGCGCCGCTGAGTGATGAGGAGGCGGAGGTCCAGAGGAAGCTCCTCGCCCTGCCAGCGCTAAGCTGGAAAGAAATTACCGAGGAGGATCTGTTCCGTGGGGTCTCAGTCCGATCGACCCTAGTATGCTTCTGGTATTTATACTCTTTGCTTAAAGTTCATGAAAATTGTTCTAAGTTTTTTCATTCGGCTTTTGCAGAGACGATGAAGCTGGACTACAAGGCTCTGGTGGCGAAGGGCTGATCGGAGCAGGAGGCGAAGAAGAAGAGGCCTTCGGCGGGGCCTCAGGACGGCCGAGCCTCGAAGAAGCCCTCGGTCGAGAAGCCTGCCGACCAACCGAAGGTCGCGGTCCTCGACCATGGGGAGATCAAGGTCCTCGACTCTCCTGCCTCGGGTGCGCCGACACCGCCCCCGAAGGGGGATGCTCCCGGTTCGTCGAGCGGTGTGTTCGGCGCGAAGGAGGTGCTATCCCTCCAGGTTCCGCCCCTCACTGCCGAGGCGGAGAGGATCTTGACCGAGCATCACAAGCAAATCTTCGTTCCTGACTGGCAGGTGATGAACGTCGACGGTTTCTTGGGTGACGGCAACATCTGCATGGAGGCGGTGAAGCACCTGCCGACCCCAAAGGACCGAGCGACCCTGAAGGCCGGGCAGGCAGGGGACGCCGTGATGCAGATCGCTCGGAATACTATGTCGGTAAGTAGGCCGAGTTCTCCCTCATCAAGATTTCTTTCTTAGAACTTTTCCAAGTCCTTGGGTTCGGATTTTAATGTGCTGTTCTTTTCCAGACCCTCTGCCACTTCAATTTCCTGGTCGAGGAGTTGGCGAACAAGGAACAGGAGAAGGAGCGGGAGAGGGCGGAGCGCGTCAAGATTGCGCAGCAGCTTGATGCCGAGCAGCTTCTCTCGACGAAGAGGGCTGCTGAAGTGGGGGGCCTGGAGAAGCAGCTGGCCGAGTCCATTCAGCTGTCGAAGGACACGGCGGCCAAACTTGAGGCGAAGGAGAAGGAGGCTGCCGAGCTGAAGGAGGAGCTGGCCAACGCTCGGTCGGAAGCGGAGAAGGCTCGGAAGAGGGCCGAGAAGATCAGGACCAAACACCTCAAGAAGGTGAAGAAGATGAAGAAGGCCGTGCAGGAGGAGGCCGCGCAGCACATGCTCCAGAACATGGAGGACGCCTACGGTCGAGCCCTGCTCCACGTAGCCGCCAAGAACCCGGGCTTCGACACGTCCTCCTACCATTTTTACGACCCCGTGGAAGGAGAGGAGGGGGTTACCGAGGGGTTGCTCGGCCCTGAGGGAGAGACGGAACCCGTCGAAGGCCCAGGGGAGACCGAAGCCGAGGGCGAGGAGGAGGACGACTCCGAGGAGGAGAGTTGGAGCGAAGGCGGAGGCGAGGGCGATGGCGAGGACAAGACCGGGGGGTCGACGGACCCGAGCGGCAAAAAGGTCGACCCCTGACTCGGTTGTCTTTTTTAGTCTTTTGTTGTTTGTAAGCCTCATTGCGGACTGGCCACCGCTTTTGTAAAACTTTCTCCTCGGTTTTGAATGAAAATATTTTGTTTGGCCAAAATTTGTCCAAGTGTTGGGCCTCAGATTTGTGTGTGACTAGTTGTAGATGTTTCCGTGTATTGTCCCATCGGATTTATCTCCACTTTTCAGGTGAAGTTCGGTCCGATCACGGAGGTTGTATACCTTCGGAAGGAGCTGGCGAAAACGAAGGGCGAGCTCTTTCAGAGCCGACAGAATCGATTTCTCCTGCTCGGCAGGCTGGAGGAGACGAAGGCAGCTCTGCGGAGGTACTGTCGCGAGCTGTGGCAACTGCGGAAGTACCCCCAAGCTCCTTGTCCCGAAGGTGAAGTCGAGCGGCTCCGTAGAGAGCTCACTGCCGCCTGAGCAGAAGAATGACGACCTTTTGGCTGAGGTCCAACACTTGGAATTAGCGGAGAAAGAACATTCGGCGGCAGAAGAGAAACTGACTTCCGAGCTGGAGAAGGCATCGACCGAGCCAAGCGGCTATTGGCCGAAGTCGACAGGCTCAGAAGGGTCACGATAGATAGGGGGATCGAGGTCACCCACTTCCGACGGCTTGCGACCGATGGCGCCACCATCTCTGGCTCGTCAAGACCCTCTCGTCCGAAGAAGATGGCGAAGGACGACGCTCTGAGAGACAGAATCATTGAACTGGAGGAAGAGGTCGCGTCGCTCAAGCCTGTGCCGGAGAGGGCTAACGTCCGCAGTACGTCATGTACTCGCGAAGAGAGCGAGAGAGGGATTTCTTTTTACGAACTTGCGACACGCTCGCCTATGACCAGACGGAGTCCAGCTGACGCTCAGAGCAGTGCGGCCGTCTCGTCGAGCGGGGCCTCGGTCGGCGCCGCTGTTAGGGCCAGCAGTGAAGGGGGGTCGCGCTTCGTTGGTTTAGGATTGAGCTCGGAGGGCAGGCCTCGTCGTCCTCGCGTTTCCTTAAACCAAAGCGTTCCCCTTCCGAAGAGAACCTGACTATGTCGCTTCATGTCCCTTCTGATTTGCTGTAAAACGTTGTTGTAGACTCGGTTTTTGTTGTATTGTGGAACCATTATGTCTGAATATGATTGGAAAATTCTTCAAGTGTGGTGCCTCGGAAGTATATTGAAATCTTGTTGTTCGTTTTTCCCTTTTTTCAGCTCGAGGCGACCGATTCATATGCTGATCTGCACGGCTCGGATGATGACTCTGAATCCGAAGCCACTTCAGGGACGGCGGCTCTGAGTCCCAGGAGCGTCGAGCTGGAGGTACGCCGAGCTGAGAGTGAGCAGGCTCACCTTTTGTCCGTCCTCGACCTACGGGAAGCCGAGATCCAGCGCCTGGAGAATAGGATCGCCGAGCTGAACCCTGTAGAAGGGGACGAGGATTCGCAAACCGCGTTCAGCAACGCTCTTCGAGTCAAGTGTATTCGGCACAACCAGTCGAAGATTATAGCCGAGCGGGATGATTTGCTCTCGGAGATTCGACACTTGCAGACTGTGGTAGCGAAGCTCCGGAACGATGCAGGGGAGCTACCAGCCGAGGAGGACGAACAGTCGGCCGAACAGTCTAGTGAAGATTTTTCCATATGAGGGCTAAGTGTAGTGGGTCGGCATCGTGTATTTTGTTTCCCAACACTTTGTAACCATGAAAAAGATGTGCTTTGTGTTATGGCCTGGTTGTTTAATAAAATATCTTTCATTGCTTTGCATATTTGCTTTGCTTATATCTGTGTTGGTTGCGCCGAGATCTTTGAACCGAGCGTGTTAGTTCCCTCGGCGAGAGTGTTGAACCGAACGGGCCCCTACGAGTACACTGTTTTGTCGTTTAGCGACTCTGACAAGGTACGACACGAATTCCTAGGGGGCTCTGTTCCCAAGAAAGCGCTATCTTGTCGTTTAGCGTGGGTGGCAAGATCTGAGCCGTTGAACGTAGGCACGAATCTCGAGGCGGCTCAGTTCCCAAGAAAACGTTATCTTGTCGTTTAGCACAGGTGGCAAGATCTGAGCCGTCTGATCGAGATCATGCACGAAAGTTGAGGAGAAAGTGAATTTTCTCCGTTTGCGAGCTCGGGAAGGCACTTGCTCGGTGGCCGACCGAAGACGTAGGGCTTCGGTCGACCGAAGACGTAGGGCTTCGGTCTTCGGCAACTGGGCAAGATCGCTCGGATGACGTGGCCGAATGAGGCCTCGGCATGGATCTACTGGAGAGGCTTTGAAAGGACTGGGAGCCAAGTGTTGGACCCCGGGACCGTCGGTGTAGTTCAATGGTTGTGGGGGCAATTCCGAACGGCGATCTACCCCTGGCTTGCTCAGAAGCGAGCCGAGGAGGTAAAGTCGAGCCGAGTGTTGGACTCCGAACCATCGGTGTAGTTCAACGGTTGTGGGAGCAATTCCGAACGGCGATCTACCCCTGGCTTGCGCGGAAGCGAGCCGAGGAGGTAAAGTCGAACCGAGTGTTGGACTCTGAACCATCGGTGTAGTTCAACGGTTGTGGGAGCAATTCCGAACGGCGATCTACCCCTGGCTTGCTCGGAAGCGAGCCGAGGAGGTAAAGTCGAGCCGAGTGTTGGACTCCGAACCATCGGTGTAGCTCAACGGTTGTGGGAGCAATTCCGAACGGCGATCTACCCCTGGCTTGCGCGGAAGCGAGCCGAGGAGGTAAAGTCGAGCCGAGTGTTGGACTCCGAACCATCGGTGTAGTTCAACGGTTGTGGGAGCAATTTCGAACGGCGATCTACCCCTGGCTTGCTTGAAAGCGAGTCAAGGAGGTAAAGTCGAGCCGAGTGTTGGACTCCGAACCATTGGTGTAGTTCAACGGTTGTAGGAGCAGTTCCGAACGACGGTCTACCCCTGGTTCGTCCGGGGACGAGCCGAGGAGGTGAGGTCGTGTCGAACGTGGACTCCGAACCATTGGTTGAAGATCACAAATTTACAAGCAGGCGATAAGAGGGGAGAGAAACATGCGAATTCACAAACATGAAAGAGCTTTCTTTATTGATAATCGACGGCGAACCGTTTTACATAGTACAATTTATGAAAATAGGTTACAAGTCGGAGGACTGGAATGGCTCGATACCCCCTGATACTTAGAGTGGCGCCGGAGTGCTTTCTTGGTATTTTAGGAGGTGGTCGGCATTCCAGGTCCTCGGAAGCTCTCTGCCCTCTAGGTCTTCAAGACGATAGGTTCCGGGCCGAACTACCCTCGTGATCCTATACGGCCCTTCCCAGTTCGGAGCCAGCTTGCTCTTCTGACTGGGGAAGGATATGGCTAGCTTTCTCAAGACCAAATCTCCTTGCTTAAGGTTGGCGGGTCGGACCTTTTTGTTGTACGCCAGTTCAACCCTTCTTCGGTAAAGCTGCTGCCGAATCGACGCCCTTTCCCTCAGCTCGTCTATCAGGTCCAAGTCTGCTCTGAGGTCCCTGGCATTCTGTGCTTCGTCATAGGCTGTGAGCCGAGGGGAAGGTATTCCGACCTCGAGAGGTATCACGGCCTCGGACCCATAGGTGAGGTTGAAAGGGGACTCGCCTGTGGGGGTCCGCTTGCTCGTGCGGTAGTTCCATAGGATGTTGGGGAGTTGGTCGACCATAAGCCCTTGGAACTTTTGTCGAGCCTTTTCTTGATGCCTGCGAGGATCTGCCGGTTAGCATTTTCTGCCTGTCCGTTCGACTGAGGGTGGGAGACGGACGAGAAGCGCTGCTGAATGGCCAGGTCGTCGCATAGAGCTCGGAACGCTGCGCCCGTGAACTGAGTCCCGTTGTCCGTTACGAGGACACGGGGGACGCCGAACCTGCATATGATGCTCTTCCAGAAGAACTGTACCACTTTGTTCTCGGTTATAGTGGTGAGGGGCTCAGCCTCGACCCACTTCGAGAAGTAGTCGATGGCCACGACGAGGAACCTGAACTGACCCGGAGCCGGAGGGAAGGGCCCTAGTAAGTCCATGCCCCACATTGCGAAGGGGATGGGACTTGATAGGGAGGCGAGGTTGGCCTGAGGGAGGCGTCGGATGCTGGAGTGTCTCTGACAGGAGCTGCATTGCCGAACGTGTCGCTCGGCGTCTTGAAGGAGGGTCGGCCAGAAGTACCCATAATTCAAAGCTTTTCGGGCCAAGGACCTAAATCCCGAGTGTGCCCCTCCGATGCCTTCGTGGAGCTCTTGTAGGGCATATTCGGCCTGATCCGGAGAGAGGCACCTTAGGTACGGTCGGCCGTCTATTTGAGAGAAAGAGCGTTTGTATAGGATGCCCTCGATCAAGACATATCGCTCGGCCCGGGTTCTGACTCGGCATGCTTCCTTGGGATCCGAGGGCAGAACCCTGTCCCTTAAGAATTCTACCAGTGGCTTCATCCAATTGTATTGTAGCATGACCTGGCAAAGATTCCGCCGAGGCAGGGGTCTCGTCTTCGATGCTCGGCTTGGAGAGGACTTCGATCAGTACGGTCTGTTCGAGACCTTGCAGTGAGGACGAGGCCAATTTGGAGAGGGCGTCGGCCTGTGAGTTTTCTTCACGAGGGACCCGCTGGATGAGCGCCTCGTCGAACCGGCCCATGAGGGTCCGAACCTTAGCAAGGTACTTCGCCATCCGCTCGTCTCGGGCCTCGTACTCGCCCAAGACTTGGTTCACGACGAGCTGGGAATCGCTGTGGATTCGGAGGCGCTGCGCCCCAGCACTTCGTGCAAGTCCGAGACCAGCAATGAGTGCCTCGTACTCTGCCTCATTGTTCGAGGCCTTGAAGTTCATGCGGATCGCGTACTGGAGGACGAAGTCGTCAGGGCCGTTTAGAATGATGCCGGCGCCGCTTCCTTCATTACAGGAGGATCCGTCCACGAAGACTGTCCAGACGGGAGGTCCACTCGGGATGTGGCCGACCTCAGGGATAGTGGACTCTACGATGAAGTCGGCGAGGGCCTGTGCCTTAATTGCCGATCCGGGGCTGGTAAGAGATGTCATGCTGGCTCAGCTCTATGGACCACTTCATCAGCCGGCCCGAGGTCTCAGGCTTGTAGAGGATCTGCTTTAGGGGTTGGTCGGTGAGGACAACGATCGAGTGGGACTGAAAGTATGGCCGAAGCTTCCTCGTCGCCGTGACTAGGGCGTAGGCCATCTTCTCTATCTTCGGATAGCGGAGCTCGGCGTCCCGAAGCACTTTGCTCACGTAGTAGATCGGCCTTTGGGTTCGGTCCTCTTCTCTCACCAAGACAGCGCTCAAGGTCTGCTCGGAAGCAGCCAAGTAGACGAAGAGAGTCTCGCCCGGGACAGGTTTGCTGAGTAGAGGGGGGTTCACTAAGTAGGCCTTCAGCTGGTCGAACGACTCCTGCTGTGGCTGGCCCCATTCAAAACCCTTAGTCCCCCTGAGTGCTTTGAAGAAGGGGAGGCACTTTTCCCCTGACTTCGAGAGGAACCGACCGATAGCGGCAAGCCGACCGGTCAGCTTCTGCACCTCCTTGATGTTCCGAGGCGGGGCCATGTCCAATATGGCCTTAATCTTCTCGGGATTGGCTTCGATCCCTCGTTGGCTTACCATGAAGCCGAGGAATTTTCCCGAGGAGACTCCGAACGCACACTTGTTCGGGTTCAGCCACATGCTGTGCCTTCTCAACACGCCGAAGGCCTCTTGGAGGTCGGCCACGTGATCTGTGCCTCGGACGCTCTTGATGAGCATGTCGTCAACGTACACCTCCATATTCCGGCCTATCTGGTTCTGGAAAACCTTATTGACGAGGCGCTGATAGGTGGCGCCCGCGTTCTTCAAGCCGAACGGCATGACCCGATAGCAGTAGAGGCCCTGGTCGGTGATGAAGGACGTCTTCGGAATGTCCGGAGGGAACATTCGGATCTGATTGTACCCCGAGAAGGCGTCCATGAAGCTGAGGAGCTCATGGCCCGAGGTGGCGTCGATAAGGGTGTCGATGTTCGGGAGAGGGAATGGATCCTTTGGACACGCTTTGTTCAGGTCGGTGAAGTCAATGCATATCCTCCACGAGCCATTGGACTTCTTGACCATTACAACATTCGACAGCCACTCGGGGTAATTTACCTCCTGTATGAACTTGGCCTTTAGAAGTTTATCAACCTCCTCCTTGATGGCCTGTTGTCGCTCGGGAGCGAACTTTCGCCTCTTCTGCTGAACCGGTTTGCACCCCGGTTCGACACTTAGGCGATGGACGAGCAGCTCCTCGGAAATGCCGGGCATGTCCGCGGCCGACCAAGCGAACAAGTCGCGGTTATCCCGGATGCATTGAATCAGATCCGAGCACAGTGCTGTCGGCAAGGACTTGCTGATGAGGAACTTCCGGCTCGGGTCCTCGTCCGAGAAGAGTACTTCTTCTAACTCGTCCGCCGGCTCGGACGTTGGCCGAGCTTTCGGCTCGGGGATTTCTAGTGTCTCGAGCGAGAGCACTGGACCCCCGGTGGAAGTCATGTAGCACTTCCGGGCTGTTTCTTGGCTTCCCCTGACTTCCCCTACTCCCGACCGAGTGGGGAACTTCATTTTCAAATGATACGCCGAGGGGAGAGCCTCCAGGGCGGCTAGGCCGGGACGGCCTAGAATGACATTATACGCTGCCGGGACGTCGACGACCATGAAGTCCATCGGCTCGGTCCGGGTAGTAGGGGTGCTTCCCGCAGTAACGTCTAGGGTTATCACCCCCTCGACGGTTACCGGGACCCCCGTGAACCCGTGGAGTGTGTAACCGGCCGGCTTGAGACGGTCTCGGGACAGCTGCAGGCCTCGGAAGGCCGAGAGGAAGAGGATATTGACCGAACTCCCATTGTCTACTAAAATCCTCTGCACCTTGAAGTTGGCCATGCGAAGGTCGATGACGAGGGCATCACAGTGTGGGGTTCGGACCCCTTCGAGGTCGGCATCGGAGAAAGACACAGGGACGCCGAGACCTTTTGGGGGAGGGACACTGTGGACCGAGTTGACCTCTCGGACGAAGGCCTTCCGGGAGGAATTAGAGGAGCCCCCCATGGGGCCTCCGTGGATCAGGTGCAGAATCCATTCCTCCTCGAACTCGGGCGTTTCCTCGCGCCGCTCGGAGCGCTTGTTAGCCCCCCGAGGCGGAGGAGAGTTGCGATCCGTCCGGTCGTTAGCCTTCACGAACTTGGCCAACTGCCCCCTCCGGATGAGGGCTTCAATCTCATCTCTCAAAGCCCGGCAGTCATTCGTGTCGTGGCCGTGGTCTCGGTGGTAACGACACCACTTGTCTTTGTTCCTCCTCTTCGCCGGGGTGTGCATCCTCGGAGCTGGAGGGATGACCCCCTCCTTCTCCACTTCCATTAGGATAGTAGAGACGTTAGTGGTGAGGGGAGTGAACTTCTCGAACCTGGGGGGAGGGCGACGCTGACCGCCATTGTCCTTCTGAGCTTTCTTGGACCCCTCTTCCCCCGTCGCCTTCCTCTTCGACCCTGCGGAGGGCCCTCCGAAGCTCGGAAGGGCTTCAGCCTCCTCTGCTTGGATGTACTTCTCGCACCTCAGGAGGAGGTCGGCGAAGTCATGCGGTGGTTTCTTGGCTAGGGACGATCGGAGGTTGGCGTTGAGGACGTTCGACTGGAACGCCACGGTCGCCACCGACTGGTCTAAGGAGGCGATAGACCTTACCTCTGCGGTGAATCTTTTCACATAGTCCCGCAGCTTCTCTTCCCTTTCCTGCCGTAGGTTCAGCAGGGAGAGACTTGTCTTCTCGGCTCGCCTGCTACTCACGAAGTGAGTAATGAACAGTGTTTCAAACTGCTCGAATGAGAAGATGGAGGAGGGGGCGAGCCTGGAATACCATTCCCGGGCCGACCCCCTGAGGGTGGCAGGGAAGGTCCTGCAGAGCACAGCGTCGGAAGCTTGATGGATCAGCATCAGGGTCTTGAAGCTTTCGACGTGATCGACCGGGTCGGATTCCCCTGAGTATGTTTCAAACTGTGGCGGTTTGAAACTCCTCGGTATGTGGGCCTCCATGATCGACCGTGAGAAGGGGGGTCGGCTGGGACGGAAGGTTCCTGCTCGGGACTCCTCCTCCCTGTCCATGCGGCCGATACGCCTTTCCACCTCGTGGATACGGCGGATGAGGGCGTCGTCCCTTCGCTGGTAATCGTATGACCCCCCGGACTCCTCTTCATAGGAGGGGGAGCGCGGACTCTGGCGCCGGTAGTCCTGGGATCGGCGAGGGCTGTATTGCTGCCGCTGGCGGCTGGGAGCCGGGGAAGGACTTCGAGTTCGGCGGCGAGGACTGGGGTCCCTCAGGGGCGTCGGAGCCCTCTGAGCATTTTGGACGTTCTGCCGAAGGTTGAGAGCCTGCAGAACGGTGTCCTGAAATTGCAGGAACTCGGCATGAGTGATCGGTGCATCATTGTTCCTCCGAGGATGCCGATCCGCAGGGGAATGCGGCCTCCTCCTCCTGCGTTCGGGAGATGCTGCTCGACCTCTGCGGTCCGGGGACCTCCTACTGTCTCGGCGGCGAGGCGACCGCTCTCCCTGACGCTTGCGGGAGGCTCCCTCTCGGGCCCGCCTCTCGTCAAGGTGGGTGCGGAGGTCGTCGTCCTTCTGGCGGTTCAGGAGAGTGTTGCGGAGGTCGGGATGGTGAGAGGCCATTGAGTCCGAGGACCCATTATGGACCGAGACATGGTCCTGATGGAGGGGCTGCTTCTGCTTCCGGCCGTTATGACCGGAAGGGCCATTGTTGGGTTGCTGCTTGGGATGAGGAGGTGGGACCTGCTGGGCCGGTGGAGGAAGATCGGACTGTGGAATGGGGTTGACCGGGGCTTCCTCCGTAGGGTCGGCAGGATTGGCCACCCGGTTCGACCCCCTGGATCTGACCTTCTTCGGAGGCATGGCTGCAGAGGACGACGGAGAAGAAGCCGAGGCTGTTCGTGCGGTTTTTCCCACAGACGGCGCCAATCTGTTACCGCTGATTTCGGTGTGGGGGTAAACAGATAGAATTTGTGAGTCCGAGAAAAACCTGAACAGTTGACTCAGCCTCCTTGCTCCTGCCGCGACCTGCAAGGAAGTGCGAAACACCGGGGTTGATTCCGGCGACGCACCCTCCGACGCTCTTGTCAGTAATCAGAGGAGATTAAGAAAGAGCTTAAAGTGGTAAAAAAGTGATTAACCTGGTCATGGAGGTAGAGGGGTTGTATTTATAGTCGCCAGGGGAGCCGTTTAAGGGTCTGATTTCCTGTGTAACAGCCGGGAGCAAAATCCTCAGTCCGTTTAGGAAATCTTTCCTTGATTCCCGGTGAGAGCAAATTAAGGCCATTGATTTGGCCACATCATGGATCCTGATTTGTCTCTTGTTGGTTTGGGCTCGTCTCGGGTCGGAACCCGTACCCAATGGGTGTGGATCTATCCGCGGGTTATTGGATCTGCGAGAAGGAGATTCAGTACCCGCTTTGGATCCGCTTGTATGTGAAATTACCTTTTTACCCCCGAGCTTCAAGATTCGTGCCCAATCTGGCCGGTTCCGATTTAACCCCATTTTTAGCCATATCAATAATCAAGCATTACAACCCAGCAACAATGCGGATTGTGCCTCTTGGAGACACAATGCATCAGGGGTGTATACATACTGTCAAGTCTTTCTCCAACCTCTTCGCATATTCAAGGCTACAGTCTCCATACCATTCTGCTACTTGGAATTCAATCGCACCCCTTGAGATCAAGATTTTCATTTGGCAACTTAGTTGGGAAATGCTCAACTCTAAAGACTTACTTGCTTCAAAGGGATGGGTGGGGGACCCTACCTGCACATCTTCTTTCTGAGTTACTTCACAAATATCTTCAACATCAATACTTTGCCACACTCTATTCACGACTGCTTTACTTCTTGGTATTTTGGCTCTCACTTGCACTGCTCCACTTGGCACTTACTCACCATAGCTATTTGTTGAAGTTTATGGCTTGCTAGAAATGCTAGAATTTTCTCAGCTTCAGCTCATTCCACTGATTCTCTAATTGCTAATGCTAAATTTTGGTTTTGATATTGGCTAGATGGTTGCGAGAATGAAAAGAAGAAGGAACAACTGCTGAAAGGACTTGATTCTGTTGGAGCAAGGGATATCCTCTTCGCTAAGGCCAGGGCATCCGAAGGAAATGCAAGTGCACACAACTCCTCAACCTGATGAAGCCTCACAGGCTCCTTTTTGTTTTTGTTTTTTTTGGTGCACAAACCTGGCAGAATGTTTATTGCTATTCCTAGCTTTTATACTATTAGATTTCTGGGGATCAAAGGTTTTATTTTGTGGTTCTTTGCATCTATAAGTGATCTGAACACCATGTATTAAGGCAATTTGAGGAGTACGACAGAAGTCCGCTGCCCTCTCTTCGACTTAATACTAGGTATTATCCGATCTCTTATACTTACGATGAACTAGATCCTCTCCTTCATCCCTTTTTGTACTCTATTATTATGTAACCCTAACTCTTTTATTTATAAATATATGCTAATGTGAGGTAGGACCTTATCCTACCTTTTACCGGTCAAAAAAAAAAAAAAAACATAATAGAAACAATTTTTTTTTTTGCAGTGGCCCACTTTTTCAAAATATTGACCAATCTGACCCTTATTTCGAAAATATTTATCCAACCGATCCAGTTTTGGACACGTAAGCTTTAACTGCTATTGGAAATAACGATATAGGTTATTTATATGTTGTTGTTTTCAATAGCGGCATGTCTAATTTTTTTTCTTCACATGCCGCTATTTTGAGTAACGACATCAGTTAACTTCTTTTTAATTATGTACTCTCTGACTTGGAAAAAATTGTAAGTGTGAGAAAATCTTATAGCTGATGCCGCTATCAGTAATGCGAATGACGTTGTTGGGGATAGCAGCATCAGCTATAAGATTTTCTCATACTTGCAATTTTTTCCAAATTAGAGAGTACACGATTGGGAAGAAGTTAACTGATGCCGTTACTTAAAATAGCGGCATGTGAATTTTTTTTTAGAGATGCCTCTATGAAAACCCGGCATTGAAAACAACAGCACATACATAACTTTTGCTGTTATTTTCAATAGCGGTTAATACTGATGTGTTTAAAACTGGATCTGTTGGGTAAATATTTTCGAAAGTTGATCAGATCAGTCAATATTTTGAATTAGTGGGTCAGTACAGGAAAAAATCAAGGAAAAAAATCAATAGAAAACGTGGTAATGGGTAGACAAAGCATTATCCAAACTGATGATGATTACTACACCTAATCTAGATATTAAATATCATAATATGATTTCTTTTTTATTAATATTTTTTGTGTCAATGGATGGTAATATGTAAACAGTAGTATAATGATTCTCAAATTCACAATGTCACAATTGACATTCATCAGATGGGTGGTTTAATCCCTTAATAAACATTCTTTTCAATAAGCGTCATGGATTGACATTTGTTCGTTTCTGCTTTTTTATGACGTGGGAGTAATTAGATGGTGAGTTTTTGAGGAGAAAAACTACGATCTAGACCGTCGATCATGGCTGAAAGCTCATTGATCTGAATCTGAATCTTAATGACTGAAAGTTCCTTGATATGAATCTGAATGGTTGAGAATGTCTAGCCTTGGATCTGGACAACCAAAAACGTCTAGCGAATCTGTACAAAGCCTAAACACTGGGTTGGCATCAGTGAAAGATCATCCGACGCTCAAGTCAGTATCTCAGAAAGAAAATTAGAGTTTAAGTGAAAAAGATTGCTTACCTTTTACTGATCGCGCGGGAGGGGAGGATTTATAGACTAGGAGTTAGTTGAAAAAGATAGAAATGAAAAGGTATATTTTAAGCTTAAGTTGGACAATCTCATGGTGAAGAGATAGAATTGGTTGATAATCATGTTTAAGATAGATGATTTAACTGATAACCATAATTAGCTTGTAATACCTCTTTTAAATTAATATACAAGTAACTAAGAATTAATATAAATGAGGGCAATAATCATGTAATAGTATGAGTGAACCTAGACGGCTAACTGATGAAAATAAGTGATTATTATACTATAAGGCAATCAAACTTCAAGATGTTGTTCTAATGCAGTGCTTGTCTTGATAGCTATGCCGCCCGTACAACATAATTTCTGAATGCAAGCTGCTAATCATTTTCTTCTCATTATAGGGTTCGATATCTTGCCATGCAAAATCAAACCCTTGCAAATGATATGACAAAGCGTAAGCCCCGTGGGCCCCATTCCCCGCCTACCGATCATTCTAAGTCTTATCCCTGGCTTAGAACTTCACGTGAGCGTCTCCCTCTCATGGAATTTGTGGGTATGTCCCACTTCCCCGGAACTCGAGGCCTATCCCAACCTTCTTAAATCACCTTAGGGCATATCCTTGGTCACGGTTTTGTGAGTCTTACCTCCCTACCGATTGTCCTGAGTCTCATCCCTGGCTTAGAACATTTTGTGGGTCTATCCCACGTCCTTAAACACCCTAGGGCATATTCTCGGTCGTGGGTATTGTGGATCTCACATAACTTCCGACCTTGTCCTTGTCACTTCACCTTCTAGTGCCCATTTTTAAGTGTAGGGTGTATAACCATACTTACCTAGTCATAGTGGTCCCGTTCCGAACATATCTTTATAAACATGGGTTGATCCGTCATTGCTAGACACGCTACTCCTACAATGGAGTTACAAAGCTTACCAGACCCGGACCCCATGTAGGCACTGGCATCAAACCCTTAGTGATCTCACCAAGTTACACCATCAGATATTCTACTCGATGCTTCACTTGTGCACAACCGGCACGCACTTCAAACCATGTGCACTTGTGCAATTAGCCATCCTTTAGAGTATTTATATACAATTAACTGCTCTCGAAAAATCACTAAAACATCATAGAAATCGAAACCTCCTATGTTTAGGTCTATTAGTTATAAACGGCCGATCTATGCAATTAAACCCGTACTTGGGTTGAGGCCAAGCTTAACCATTCATAAACTTAACTCGGACTTATCCAAGTCCAAACCCGGTCTGACCAGCGCCCCAACTTGGCCCAAATAGAACTCACACAAAGCCCAGACAGGACCTAATCCTGGCCCAACAGGGCCCCAAAATTTCCCAAACCGAGTCCAATTTGTATTGGATTTGAGCCCAATCAAGGCCCGAATCCGCACTCTCTCTTAGCCTGGGTTAACCATCACTTAATCAACTTTTAGACATAAGGAAAAGAGTTTTAAATAAGGACTTTACAGTCCCAAAACAGAGACTAAAACAACCCCAAAGAAAGTACAACAAACAGTCCAAACATTGTTGTTTTGGGCTCTTTCCGAACCTGATTCAAGAGCTATAGAAGCTCAAACATACATCAGTTCGACTTAGCATTTAAACAGTGATATTAACAATCTAGTAAGCTATTTGGACAAACAAATCATACCCATGCTTATTCCAAGAAGGAAAACTAACAAGCACCTTTCAAAATCATAAGAACTCATAACATGCAAAAACATAGATTTCGCAAGAAAATCACCCACATTGATTGCTTGTAGATGAAAACGGCAATAGACTTCATACAAACGCTCCCACGCAGCGAATCTGAAAATGGATTGAAGATGGATTTCAGAGTCTTACCTTTTGATGACAACCGAAAGCCCAACTCCTAGCCCTTGCCCTTGACTCGTCCTCTCCCTCAACCTCACAACTTCTCAACTTCTCAATTCAACCGAAAGCCCAACTTCTCAATTAATAACTCCATGCCCAAAACACGTGTGATTACACAACACAAATGTCAAACAACTATTTAAGACATTAAAAATCTAGTATATTAATACAACTTTATTTCATTTTAAATAATATTTTCTCATACAAGGGTAACATACAAATGCACGTGCATCATACGTGCAAGTGAAAAATGGCCATTTACTATTTTGTCGGATGTTCCATCACTCCCTCTTTAGAAAAAGTTTTGTCCCCAAAACTTGCTAAGGCACAACTTACTACTTGAACACACGTCCCTCATGCAAAAAGTTGAGGGTACTCTATCCTCATCTTACCTTCCGGCTCCCACGTAACCTATTCCACATCGTGATCCTCTAGAGGACTTTAACCACTGGTATGTTTTTAGTCCTCAACTGTCACGCCCCGCTCCCCAAAAATACGAAATACGAACACATGACATTGGCCCAGCGAATGACTAACGTCACCCATAAGCTGATTAATCGATGAACTCAACAATATAATCAATACAGAACAATTGCGCAGGCAATAATAATAATCTCATGAACAATAATACTTGGAATGAAGTAATATAAAATATCCAAATACAATAAACCAACATTTGGATACAATAATAAAATCCGGAATATAAGCCCAATATAATAGTAATCTAATCACAAATAATAACAAGTCTCAATACATTAAGTTCAATAAAACAATAAGGAATTAAAAAGCATTAAATATTCAGAATCTTTGTTCTCCAATTTCAGTAGGCAATTCTCCTCCATTACCTGTGTACACTTCATCTAAAAAGAGGAGAAAAATTGTCCTTAGAGAAAGTCATAGACAGCAAGTAGAGAAAACAAGAAACAATGGAATAACGGTATAACAATGAATCAGTGGATCAATAGGAATCAATAATATGGGACAATAATCAATAAACAATGTCATGGTAAACGATGCATTGGTATAAACAATGATTCAATATTCGATAACAATATTCAATGATCAACAACAATAACACTTAGCCAATATTCGATATCAATAGAAACAATGATGTACAATATGCAATGTCGATGTCGTGTCAATCCTTATGTCTATTAACCATTTTAATACTAACCAATGCACGTACTACTACATCCCATACTATAAGTTCGATGCATACAATCAATTTTGTTTAGACTGAGTGGTGAATTTTATAGATCATGTGTCAGTAGGATAATCACTGATACGATACAATATTGTTGCACCATACATTATGATAATTCACTGATTCACTGATACGATACATTGATACGATTCATTGATGCAATATACAAGAGATTGGGGTGCCGTAGTTAGCGCTCCACAATCAATCCATAAACACTGGCCGACACAGTCGCTATATTATTCACTACTCAGGTCATTCCCTTAAACCTGGGCTTATTAATTATTTTATTAATACAACAATACAATATGCAATTTGAGACATTGAGTGAACAATAATAGCAAAAGAGAACAATAAGATGATAACATGAAGTAGGACAATTGAAATGATGACAATAAGATACTAGAATCATGCAATGCAATATACACACTGTAAATCATGCAAGACTACAATATAGGAACAATTAATCTATTAAACTGAAAAGTGAAATTCTGGACAGTAAGAGTGGTCTGTATAAAAATACAGTTTTCTGTTGTTTCAGAACTCAAAAACTGAATCCGTCAGAAATTCTAGAAACAAGAATTCCACACAGTTCCAAAGCATATTTAAAGTTCAAAATCCGACAAAAGTAGCTAGGTCAATCACACAATTCTTTACAGATTTTATGTTCAGGCAGAATTTCGACATCATGTTATTTTATTTTTAGAAACAGTAAAAATTCAATATTAAATTCATTAAAAATATTTTCTAGACTACTAAACATGATTACTAACAATCTTGAAATTATCAGAGCAAAATTTTATCATTTGATCAGCCTATTTTCTATTTGAACATGCAAGATACAAGAATCTGAAAATCTGAAAGTAAAAACAAAGCTGTAGTGAAACGGGCTAACTTTTGCTACACAACTCGGAATTTAGAAATTTAAGATGTTCTGAAAACTAGAATGATAAGACTACAATTCATATTCAGAAAGTAATTCGTTTTAAGATCATTTACTGGTTCAAAACTAGCAGTCAATATACAGGCCAGCAAACAATATACAAGTTTTGGGTAGTTTTTATGAAATAAATTAATTTAAACATGATGGGTATCAATTCCATTAGTCAATAAATTATACAATCAATATGAAGGGTGTCAAAACATGATAATTAAAATTAGAACACACTCATACATTAATTTATCATCAATCAACCATCATTCAATCAAACAACATATAATCTAACCATTCCCTCTCCAATAATTTATTTGTATGATAATTATATGAACAACCCTATTCTCAATTCTATATGAATGCATGAAAGATTTAATCTTTGGAGTCAAAAGTTGCACGATGTCAAATAAATTGGGGTTAGGTCGTATAAACCCTCAATATACCCAACAAAAGAGATGAACAATGTATACTACGATAAACATGAGATCTACTTGCAAGAGTTTCAATAAAATTTGAATTTGATACAATTAACAATTCAAGAGGACAGTGACTTGCCTTATAACCGGTGAAAACGAATACTAAGAATAACGGGATAAGAATCCCGAAGCAACGAACTCACGAACTAGTAATTTAACACATGCAATATACGTGTAAGAGCAAAGAGTCAACACAGCAACAGTACAAGAGAACTCATCAACCTCAGCAACAATAACTCAAAGAGACAGCAGCAACAGCGCCAAGCCAAGGGCGGCGGTGGCGCTGGCGACCAGGCGCAACGTCGACGGCGAGGTCGAGCATCGGTGCTGTGGGCGGCGCGAAGTTGTCGACGACGGATGGGGATTTGGGTCGCTGCTAATGTCGAGGACAGAGGAGAAGGGGCTGGGGGGTTTGCTGGAGGTCATTGACGGAAAGGGGGTGGCGCCAGAGGTCGTCGACAAGGAGGGTGTCGAGGAGGGCTGCCGGAGTTGGCCTGAGAAGAAGACCGGATATGGGGTTTTGGAGATTGGGCGGGAAACTCATGGGGAGAGAGAAACGAAGAGGAGAGAGAGAGAGAGGGAAGAGAGAGAAACGATTGTAAGCGGCTAGGGTTTCGATTGTGTGCAATTTTTAGGGTTTGCAGTAGAGTTATATTTATAGGGTACAATTAGGGTGTTGGATTGGCGGTTTAGGATCCAATAATAGCGGATTTGGGTTCAAGACAAATAACATTGGGTTTTAGGGTTCAAATAAGGGATAGATCTAAATTAATAGGGTTCAAATAAAAACTCTCACAATAAATAAAAGAAAATAGAATCAACAAGAATGGTTCAATCAAGAAGAACGGGGAATTTCATGAACAAGATTTAAATTGAAATAATCAAGAAACGATAATAGAGTATTTTATTCAACTACAAATAAAATATTACAAAAGGGGAAAAAAATAAAAATAGCAGGAACGGTAGTTACATCACACTTTCTCCTTTCTAACCACAATTTGGACCAAGGTTTCTTCATAAGTCATATCCAGACGAAGATCTTCCGGCGCTTCAGGCAAGATATGAATATAGTCTGCCATGTACTTCTTTAACATCCATACGTTGAAAATGTTGTGAACCTGAGCAAATTCTTTGCGTGATTCCAATAGATAAGCAGTCCTTCCTACTATGTTCAGGATTGATATGGTCCAATGTATCTTGGTGAAAGCTTACCTCCTTTCCAGTCATGCCTTGCTTTCCAAGAATACGAAAAACGAGTACATGACATTGGCCCAGCGAATGACTAACGTCACCCATAAGTTGTTTATCCTATCAACTCAACAATATAATCAATACAGAACAATTACGCATGCAATAATAATAGTCTCATGAACAATAGTACTTGGAATGAAGCAATATGAAATATCCAAATACAATAATAATCCAACATCTGGAAACAAATAAAAGCAATATTCGGGTCAAAAGCCCACAATACAATGAGATAACAATAGTTCAATGATTAAGTCTCCATGATAAAGCAATAATTTATTAAGCGGTGATCCTATCAATTCCTTTACCAATGTTGTTCTCCCAATCCATCAGGCAATTCTCCATTAACATCTGTAAATACTTCATCTAAAAAGAGAAGAAAAATTATCCTTAGAGCAAGTCGTGGACAGCAAGTAGAGAAAACAAAGAACAATGGAATAATGGTATAATAATGAATTCAATGGATCAATAAGAATCAATAACTTGGACAATAATCAATATCACGGTAATCGATGCAACTGGTATAAACAATGATTCAGTATTCGGTAACAATAATCAGTGATCAATATCAATAACACTTAGCCAATATTCCTTATCAACAGAAACAATGATGAACAATATGTAGTGTTGATGTGGTGTCAATGCTTAAGTCTATTAATCATTTTAATCCTAACTAATGTAGCAATTCATGTGTCCCATTTATTTACCACATGGTTGCTACATACAAACAAGTTACGCTTAGACTTAGTAGTAGATTTTATAGTTCATGTACTCAGGAAACGATATAAACAATTTTCTTCAGTATTTAGTTATTCAGTTATTCAGTATCAATATCCATGAAATAATATGCAGTTATCTAGTTATTCAGTCATTCAGTTATGCAGTAATTGTAGGGAAACCACGAGCTCCCTTCTGAGTACAGTCTCTATATGTCCACTACTTAGGTCAACCCTTAAACTCCGGTTTGTTAATAATTTTATCAATGCAACAATACAATATGCAATCTAGAGACATTAGATGAACGATAGTAACAATAAGGGAAACAATTAGATGATAACTTGAATGGGACAATGAAAATGATGATAATAGGATACTAGGATCATACAATGCAATATACACACTCTAAATCATGCGAGACCGCAATATAGGAACAATTAATTCATGAAAATTGGAAAGTGAAATTCTGGATAGCAAGAGTAGTCTGTACAAAAATGTAATTTGTCGCTGTTTCAGAACTCAAAAACTGAAACCATCAGAAATTCTAAAAACTAGACGTCCGCACGGTTCCAACGCATATTTAAAGTTCAAAATCTGACAGAAGTAGCTGGGTCAATCATACCATTTTTTACAGATTTTATGTTTAGGCAGAAATTCGACATCATGTTATTATATTTTTAGAATCAGCAAAAATTCAAAATAAAATTCATAAAAAATGTTTTCTAGACTCCTAAACATGTTAAGTAACAATCTGGAAATTTTCAGAGCAATATTTTAACATATGATCAGCCTTTTAAGAGTTTAAACATCAAATATACAAGAATCTGAAAATCTGAAATAAAAATACAGCTGTAGTAAAACGGGCATAAATTTTGCTACATAACTCGGAATTCAAAAATTCAAGACGTTTTGGAAACTAGAAAGATAAGGCTACAATTCTTATGCGGAAAGTAATTTATTTTGAGATTATTTACTGTGTCGAAAATAAAACACAACATACAGCCAGCAAGCAACATACAGGGTTTTTGGAAAATTTTTCATGAAATAAATTTGTTAAACATGATAGGTATCAATTCTATAGTCAATAAACTTCATAATTAGTACGATGGTTGTCAACACATAATAAATAAAATTAGAAACACACACGTACGCTATTTTAACATCAATCAAACATCAAACGTTCAATCAAACATATAACCTAGCAATTATCTCTACAATAATTAATTGTGTTATGACTATCTGAACAACCCTATTCTTAATTCTATATGAATGCATGAAAGATTCAATGTTTTAGAGTCAAAAGTGGCACGATGTCAAGAATATTGGGGTTAGCTCGTGTAAACCCTCAATAGACCCAACGAAGATGATCAATACAATGATATGATAACAAATAGGATCTACTTGCAAGAATTTCAATGAAACTTGAATTTGATAAAATGTACAATTCAAGGGGAAAGTGACTTGCCTTATAGACTACGAAATTGAATACCAAGAATAACGGGATGAGAATTCGGAAGCAACTAATCCACAAACTAACACAAAATAAGACGTGTATACTATGTGAAATAGAGACAATAGTTTCAACAGTTCAACAGAAAAAGCAAGGGGCAATGGTGGTTGATTGGACCAGGGTGGTTCCGACGTCACTGGTGCAGTCTACGGTCGGTGAAGGCATCGCAGGTGGCGGCGCATGGGGATCTGGGCGTCGCTGATGTCGAGGGAGGAGGACAGGGGGGTTACGATCTGGGTGTCGACATGAGGGAGGACCGGTGGGGGTTGGGGGCTGCAGCACGATGGGGAACAGGGGAAAGGGGATCGAGGTCGGGGTCAGAGGGTGAGGGCGGCGATGGGGGTCGCCGGAGAAGGGGCCGCCGGAATTTGATCAGGGATGGAATGGGTTCAGATCGGGGAGAGAGAAAGAGGAGAGAGGAGAGAGAATAGATGGCTAGTTAGGGTTCAATTTGTGCAATTTTTATTGTTTGCAATGGAGTTGTATTTATAGGGATAGGTTAAAATTCAATAGGAATGGATCTTGGTTTCAGGTTTAATTCCAATAAGAAAGTAGGCTATAGGGTTTATAAAATATATATATAAATATACATTGAATCAAATAATAAGATACATATAGGTAGAGTATGTTCGGGCTTTACAATAATAATAATAATAATAGTAATAATAATAATAATAATAATAAATAATAATAATAATAATAATAATAATAATAATAATAATGACGATAAGAATAATAATACTAATAATTACAATAATAATAGTAACAAAAATATTAATATTAATAACAATACTAATAATAATAATAATAACAATAATAATGATAATAACCGCAATTAAAATAATAACAATAATAATAAGATTAAAATGATCCAATAATAATAATATATTTGCTCTAGGCTAAAGTGTAAATAGTCGATCAATTATGAATAGAAAACAAAGTTAAAATATACCATCGTTCGTAATAAATATAAATTTTCGATTAGAAAAAATTTTAGTAGAAAATCCAAAATGAACTTAATACAAAATAAATTTATAATAAAGGGAAAGAAGCAAAATGGTGGCAACACCAGAATAAGAAAAAACATAGATAGAACTGGAGTGATCAAGAATGATGTTGAATAAATATTCAATGAAAGATGGTAATGCAAATGTATGAATATGGAGGTAAGCAATACCAAGAGGGAGAAGCAACATGAGAATTCTAAGACCAGTGGGTTATGGGCCCACCACGCTTCTGCTGCGCAGAAATCCAAGCTGCAGACATGTCATTGTAGATCAAGCGATGCCAATCGACGGAACAAGCAGGAAGAAGAAGAACGGATGGTACCAGAATCAAAAGAATATGGCTACAAAAGATTGAAATTATACCCAATAAGGAATCAATGAATGGAAGAGACGAAAGACAACAAGAAATGAAGGAACTGAATGTGAAGGGATCAAAGAGGATTCAAATAAGACTAGTTTCCAGATCATAAGTTGGTTATCAATTGTTCATATATGTGATTGCCTGTATTGTACATACTGTTGAGTCAAACCAGTTAAAAACCTAAATCTGATTAATATATCAGTCAAATCCAAACTTCCTTACGTTAGTCGCGTTTGACTAATATATTATCCAAATCTGGGCTCTGATACCACTAAAAACCTTGTCACGCTCCGCTTCCCAAAAATACGGAAAACGAGTACATGACATTGGCCCAGCGAATGACTAACGTTACTTATAAGCTATTTATCTGATCAACTCAACAATATAATCAATACAGAACAATTACGCAAGTAATAATAATAATCTCATAAACAATAATACTTGGAATGAAGTAATATAAAATATCCAAATACAATAATAATCCAACATCTAGAAACAAATAAAAGCAATATTTGGGTCAAAAGCCCACAATACAATGAGATAACAATAGTTCAATGATTAAGTCTCCATAATAAAGCAATAATTTATTAAGCGGCGATCCTATCAATTCCATTACCAATGTTGTTCTCCTAATCCATCAGGCAATTCTCCATCAATACCTGTAAACACTTCATCTAAAAAGAGGAGAAAAATTGTTCTAAGAGCAAGTCATGGACAGCAAGTAGAGAAAACAAAGAACAATGGAATAACGGTATAACAATGAATTCAACGGATCAATAGGAATCAATAACTTGGGACAATAATCAATATCATAGTAATCGATGCAATTGGTATAAGCAATGATTCAGTATTCGGTAACAATAATTAGTGATCAATATCAATAACACTTAGCCAATATTCCTTATCAACAGAAACAATGATGAACAATATGTAGTGTTGATGTGGTGTCAATGCTTAAGTCTATTAATCATTTTAATCCTAACTAATGTAGCAATTCATGTGTCCCATTTATTTACCACATGGTTGCTACATACAAACAAGTTAAGTTTAGACTTAGTAGTAGATTTTATAGTTCATGTACTCAGGAAACGATATAAACAATTTTCTTCAGTATTTAGTTATTCAGTTATTCAGTATCAATATCCATGGAATAATATGCAGTTATTCAGTATCAATATCCATGGAATAATATGCAGTTATTCAGTCATTCAGTGATTCAGTCATTCAGTAATTGTAGGGAAACCACAAGCTTCCTTCCATTTACAGTCTCTATATTGTCCACTACTTAGGTCAACCCTTAAACCTCGGCTTGTTAACAATTTTATCCATGCAACAATACAATATACAATCTAGAGACATTAGAATAAATGATAGTAACAATAAAGGAAACAATGAGATGATAACTTGAATAGGATAATGAAAATGATGAGAATAGGATACTAGGATCATGCAATGCAATATAAATCATGCGAGACTACAATATAGGAACAATTAATTCATTTAAAGTGAAAAGTGAAATTCTGGACAACAAGAGTAGTCTGTACAAAAAATATAATTTCCTGCTGTTTCAAACTCGAAAACTCAAACTGTCAGAAATTCTGAAAACTAGACTTTCACACGGTTCCAACGCATATTCAAAGGTCAAAATCCGACAAAAGTAGCTAGGTCAAACACACCATTTTTTACAGATTTCATGTTCAGGCAGAAAATTGACATCATGTTATTTTAGAATCAGCAAAAAATCGAAATAAAATTCATAAAAAAAATATTTTCTAGACTTCTAAACATGTTAAGTAACAATCTGGAAATTTTTAGAGCAATATTTTAACATATGATCTGCCTTTTAAGAGTTCAGACATCAAATATACAAGAATCTGAAAATCTGGAAATAAAAACACAGCTGTAGTAAAACGGGCATAACTTTTGCTACACAACTCGGAATTCAGAAATTCAAGACGTTCTAGAAACTAGAAAGATAAGGCTACAATTCTTATCCAGAAAGTAATTCATTTTGAGATCATTTACTGGGTCGAAAATAGCAGACAACATACAAACAGCAAGCAACAGACAGGATTTTTGGAAAAATTTTTATGAAAAAAATTAATTAAACATAATGGGTATCAATTTCCTTAGTCAATAAACTTCATAATTAGCACAATGGTTGTCAACACACCATAAATAAAATTAGAAACACACACATACGCTATTTTAACATCAATCAAACATGAAACGAACAATCAAACATACAACATAGTAATTATCACTACAATAATTAATTGTGTTATGACTATGTGAACAACCCTATTCTCAATTCTATATGAATGCATGAAAGATTCATTTTTTTAGAGTCAAAAGTGGCACGATATCAAGAATATTGGGGTTAGCTTGTGTAAACCCTCCATAGACCCAACGAAGATGATCAATACAACGATATGATAACAAATAGGATCTACTTGCAAGAATTTTAATGAAACTTGAATTTGATAAAATATATAATTCAAGGGGAAATGACTTGCCTTATAGACAACAAAATTGAATACTAAGAATAACGGGATGAAAATCCCGAAGCAACGAACCCATGAACTAACACAAAATAACATGTGTTTATTACATGCAATAGAGATAATAGTTTCAACAATTCAACAACAAAAGCAAGGGGCAATGGTCGCCAACTGGACCAGGGGGGTTTCGACATCGCTGGCGCAGTTGACGGCAGGGTGAGGGCGTCGCAAGTGGCGGCGTGCAGGGATCTGGGCGTCGATGATGTTGAGGGAGGAGGATAGGGGGGTTTCGAACTGGGTGTCAACATGAGGGAGGACCAGCGGGGGTTGGGGGTTGCAGCACGATGGGGAACAGAGGAAAGGGGATCGATGTCGGGGTCAAAGGGTGAGGGTGGTGTTGCCACTGATTTCGCTGTGGGGGAAATCAGATGAATTTGTGGGTTCGCAGGAAATCAAATGGGTCAAACCTGACCACTTCCACTATTGTTAGGCTTGCTCCTTGTTGCTGCCACTGACCTGCACAAAGTTCGAAACACTGGGGTTGATCCCGGCGACAAACCCTCCGATGCTCTTGTCAGTACTCAGAAAAGAATATGAAAGAACTTTAGGTAGGCAAAGAGTGATCACCTTGTAACGGTAGAAGGTAGGGGGTTTTTATAGTTGCTGTGGGGATCTACTTCGAGATAAGAACGAATCTCTACTCCCCGGTGTGGCTGGATAGAAGTGGTTAGAACCACCTCCTAAGGATAAGGAAGAATCAAAATTTCTCCATATCCTCCTGAATAGTCTCTTAACGGGTTGGGACCCATACCTAGTTAAACAGATTTGTTCAGGGTTACTGGGCCCCAGAGAAAAGACCCAGTTCCCATTTCGGACCCGTCTGTAGGTGAGATTACCGTTTTGCCCTAGTGAGCTTTAAGATTCGTGCCCAATTTGAACGGTTCTGATTTGATCCCATTTTTAGCCATATTACGAGCCCCCCACTCCTAAAGACTGTTTTCTGCAGCCTTTGGGGAGTAGTTTTGCTGCAATGGTGCACAGGACTTTATTGGAGTTCTTAAAGGGGGTTCGAATCTTGTTCGAGGAGTAACGGTGTTTTTCTAAGCTGGTAGCATGCCCAAGATTGTTCTTAGGCTCTTCTGGATTTTTGGTGATTTTTTTCGATTTTTACATTATTTTTTGAATTATTTATTCAATTTTGCAAAGCAATGACTTACTTTCCGAAAGCACTAATTAATTATTCTAACCATTAATTATTTACCCACGGACTCAAAAATATTTCCCCGAATTTATAATTATTTTTTAGAATTTTTAATTAATTTTCCTAAATTTTTAATCATTTTTTTGTAATTTTTAAATATATAGTTCGAATTAATAAATAAAAAATAAATTTAATCACCGTATTATCGATGTGGACGAGTTTGGGAAGTCCATCGCCTACTGGCGTGAATATCTGAATGATTAGAGGGTGGGTCTGAGCTTTGGTGACGTGGTCGAATCAGGGGCGTTCATCAGGCTTTGGCGAGAAATTCTAAGTGATCAGACGGCTCCCTTGATACGAAGGCATTTTTTCCCTCATTTGGGGGTCGATGGAAAGAACGCTTTGCACCTGTCGCCGACCCCCTTCAGCCACTTTGGTAAGTTGACATGTGTCTGGATGGAGGCCGAGGTCAAAGGGGTTCGACATATGTTGCCGAAGTCGAGGGGGACCTCGAGAGGATGACACGTGTCTGGGTGAAGGCCGAGGTCGAAGGGGTTCGGCGTATGTTGCCGAAGTCGAGAGGGACCTCGAGAGGATGACACGTGTCAGGGTTGACCGTTGACCGTTGACTGGTCAGAGTGTTTTGTCGTGTTTGGACGTCGGTGGCATGAATGCTCGATACCCGTTGCCGAAGTCCAAGAGTGGTTTTTTTCACATTTGGATGTCGGTGGTAAGAGTGCTTGGCACACGTTGCCGAAGTCCAAGAGGTTGATTTTTCTCGTATTTGGATGTCGGTGGCAAGAGCGCTCGACACACGTTGCTGAAATCCAAGAGAGAATTTTCTCGTATTTGGACGTCGGTGTCAAGAGCGCTCGGCACACGTTGCCGAAGTCCAAGAGAGATTTTTTCTCACATTTGGATGTCGGTGGCAAGAGTTCTCGGCGCAGGTTGCCAAAGTCCAAGAGATTGATTTTTCTCGCATTTGGACGTCGGTGGCAAGAGTGCTCGGCGCAGGTTTGCTGAAGTCCAAGAGTTTGATTTTTCTCGCATTTGGACATCGGTGGCAAAAGCGCTCGACACATTTTGTCGAAGTCCAAGAGATTGATTTTTATCGCATTTGGACGTCGGTGGCAAGAATGCACGGTGCAGGTCGCCGAAGTCCAAGAGAGATTTTTTCTCATATTTGGACGTCGGTGGCAAGAGTGCTCGGTGCAGGTTGCCGAAGTCCAAGAGATTGATTTTTCTCGCATTTGGAAGTCGGTGGAAAGAGAGCTCGGCACAGGTTGCCGAAGTCCAAGAGAGATTTTTTCTCATGTTTGGACGTCGGTGGCAAAAGTTCTTGACGCAAGTTGCCGAAGTCCAAGAGAGATTTCTTCTCATGTTTGGACGTCGGTGGCAAGAGTGCTCGGCGCAGGTTGCCGAAGTCTAATAGATTGATTTTTCTCGCATTTGGACGTCAGTAGCAAGAGCGCTCGGCACAGGTTGCCGAAGTCCAAGAGATTGGCACGTGGCGCACTGACCATTTGACCATTGACCAGCCAAAGGCCTGTTGAGTTTCTTATCATCTTGTGGTTGATGGGCCGGGCTTTTGCATTTTTGAAGCCCGTTAGTCTCGATTTGCATGCAGCTTCTATAAAATTTCACCCCCACTCCTCTCTTGTTCATTTCTCTAGTTTTTACTCAAGCGACTAGTTTTCACTAGCGCTTCAGGCGAGAATTTACTGACTTCCGGTGATCTTTCCGGCCGTCGCTGTCACCTCAAGGTAACTCAACACTCAGCTTATTTTTTTAAAAAAAAATGTCTAGCTTTCCCCCGAGGCCAGAGACCTCCCCCCCCCCCCCCCCCCCGCAGCTGATGGGACAACCTCGAGTCGAGTTCCTTCAGTCGACCAAGGCAAAGCTGTAGAAGGGCCTTCTTCGATCGTAGTGGAGACTGTAGTTAAGAACCTACGGAGGATGGGGGAGTTCGGTAGGTTGCCTGGGGTTCTGACCGGACTTCAGAGGGTTCGGGAATTGCCAGAGGAGCATGCCGAACGCATCATGTACGAAATGGGGCGGAGCTTCGAAGAGAATACCGCAAGGGAGACTTCGGAGGTTGACGATACCATCTCTATACTCAACGAGGCAGACCTGGCCTCAGTTCGGGAATGCTTTTAGATCCCCGAGGAGTTCGAGCTGTTGCTGCCTGGGTTCTGATCAGTAAGGCCCCGAAGAAGAGGAAGAGGGTCGTCTAGAAGGTGTCTTCTCCGAGACCGAAGACGATTACCCCAGTTGTAGAGAAGGCAGCTGTGTCGGCCACTGTCATTCAGAGGCCACCGACCCCCGTGGTGACTTTGGCCTCGGCAGATGCGGGGGCCTTCCCCTTCGCTGCCACTTTGGGTATGGAGGCCGCGTCTCTAACGGCCGAGGCCGAGGTGTTCCTGATCAAGGAAACGAAAAGATCTTCGTCCCGGATTAGCAGGTCCAGAAGCTTGACAGGTTCCTCGGTGACTTGAAGTGGAGTATGCAGGTGGTTCGGCATCTCGCAACGCCGAAGGACAGGGCCGCCATGGATGTTGGCGGAGTAGGAGACGACGCACTGGAGATCGCTCGAGCCACAGTATCGGTAAGCATTGCTTCTTCAGAGCGTAGTTGTATACTTGTACTCTTTTCTTGGTTCTCAATGTGACTGTTTTCTTTTTGCAGATAACTTGCCACTTCGGTCATCTAATGGAAAAAATGACCAAACTAGAGAAAAAGTTAAAGTAGGAGATGGATAGGGCTCGGGCAGAGAAGGCTCGTATTGCCAACGAGCTCGAGCAGCTGAAGGCCGAAGCCGAGGGGAAGATGACAAGGATGGAGTACCTCAACGGTCTCGTGGCAAAGCTCGAGGCCGACATCACCATTGTGCTCCAATAGAAGGAGTCGACAGCGAAAGAGAGGTAGGAGGCCATCGAGGCTGCTAAGATCGTCACGTCAAGAAGGCCGAGGCCGAAGTCCTACGCCTGGGCCCTCGAGCAAGTGAAGGAGAGCTACCTCGAGGTGGACTGCTCCTGATGGCACCTCTTCCCCGACCACGTCCCGGGATTCGACGATGCCTCCGAGGAAGGCTAAGAAGGAGACGATGACATGGAGGTTGAGGTCATCGAGCCCAAATTGGAGACCGCCTCGTATGCCATACCCTTGGTGATCATTGTCGCCACGCATGGGTCGGAGCCTGCAACGACAGACAGCCACGGCAAAGAGGTCCGGCCTTGACTTGTAATTCACAGTTTCGATAAGAAATGTATTGCCTAATCGCGGACTGGCCACCGCTTGTAACTTTTGAATTTCAATGAAATGAAAACTTTTTGAAACCTTTTTGGCTAAGTGTTCATTGCAATTTTTCTGATTTGCTCCCGAGTTGTCTTGTTGTGGCTTCGTTTGAACAAAATATCTTGGCTTTTTCAGATCGCCAAAGTATCTTAGTTGGTCGAAGTATCTGAGATTGCCAAATTGTCTCGACTCCGGATTGGCCTTGGGATCATAAAGCTGGGCCTTGTTCGAACTCGAGAGAGGTTGTTTAAAGCTGAGTCGGAGTTGAACTACCTCAAGCTGATGCTGGCTCGTCGCACCTCTGAGCTGAAACGGCTAAAGGAGAAGGCTCGCTAAGTGCCCGCCGAAGGGAAGGAGATGTGTCCCTCGATGGCTGTTAGCCAGGGCTTAAGATTAAAATTCCTTCGCCAGTCTCTGTTCGCAGTCAGGGTTGAGAGAGATGGACTAAAGAATGTGGTACTGGAGAAGTTCTTCGAGGCGGCACAACTGCAGAGGACTATCACCGAGGCTTCTCGCACGGGTATCTCGAGCCGAATTCCATGCCTGAAGATCAGAGTGACGGATGAGTCACTGAAGGAACGGGTCGTAGAGCTAGAGGTCGAGAACCATCGGCTACGATAGCTTTTCGAGGGGAGTAACATCAGGAGCACTTCCTGCCCCCAAAGTGAGTACAGATAAGGGAGGTCATTCCACGAGTTGGCTCTATGCTCGCCGCCCATCATGAGGCGCCCTAGTGATGCACAGAGCGGAGTAGCTGGTTCGTCAGGCAGAGCGTCTGTTGGGGCAACACTTAGGCTCTCAGGTGCCGACGATGCAACTCGGCTCGCTGGTTTGGAGACCACCACGGAAGTAAGGCCACAGCAACACGGCTCTTGCCGGCCTCGTTTGTCACTTAAGAGAAGCATCCCGCTCCCCAGAATGGGTTAGGGTAGATCTTTGTAATTTTGTAATCTTTGTTTCGAATGAGTTGTACTTCGATGTAAAGATGAGTTGTTGGTCTATAGTTAGACTTGTACCTCAAATTTTAATGAAATGGAAAACTTATTTCTCGAACTTGTGTATTTTGTTATCGTTTGCAAGCATATCAATAGTTGTGGAACATCCCAGGTCGCCGAAGTCCAAGAGATGGATTTTTCTCGCATTTGGACATCGGTGGCAAGAATGCTCAGCATCCGTCACCGAAGTCCAGGAGATTAATTTCTCTCGTATTTGGATGTCGGTGGAAAGAATGCTCGGCACACACTGCCAAAATCCAAGAGATTGATTTCCCTCATATTTGGACGTCGGTGGCAAGAATGCTCAGGTACACGTCGCTGAAGTCCAAGAGATTGATTTTTCTCGTATTTGGACGTCGGTGGTAAGAATGCTCGGTGCAGGTTGGCAAAGTCCAAGGGATTGATTTTTCTCGCATTTGGACGTTGGTGGTAAGAATGCTCGGCGCATGTTGCCGAAGTCCAGAAGATTGATTTCTCACGTTTGGACATCGTCCGAGCTTGTCGTTAGAGAATGTCAACAGCTATGGGAGAAATTTCGAATGGTGAACCACTTCTTACTCTCTTAGAAGCAAGTAGTTGAAGCAGAATCGAACCAAGCGTTGGACTCCGAGCGTATCATTTAGAAAATATCAACAGATGTAGGAGCAATTCCGAATGGTGAAACGCTTCGTACTCGCTTAGAAGCTCTCAACCGCCCCACTCTTGAGGGGTCATCTTCCGGGAACAAACGGAAGACTACTGAGGAAGGAGCTAAGAAGCTCCAAAAAGACAACGGAGGTCAACGTCGTCCTCTTCCCCACTTCGAAAAGTTCACTCCGCTCAATATAAGTGTCTCCGCCATCTTGATGGAAATTGGGAACGAGGGTATTCGACCGCCATCTCCAAAGATGAACACCCCTAGAAAGAAGAGAAACTGGGATAAGTGGTGCCGCTTCCACAGGGACCACGGGCACGACACAGACGACTGTCGGGACGTGAAGGACGAGATCGAGGCCATCATTCAGAGAGGGCGGCTCGCTAGGTTTGTAAGGAGGGATAGGGCCGATCCACCTCCAACCCCTGGGGGGCTAACATGCAAACTGAACAACATGCAGAGACCCCGGATGTCACTGTAGTTGAAGCGGAATCGAACCAAGTGTTGGACTCCGAGAGTGTCGTTTAGAAAATATCAACAACTGTGGAAGCAATTCCAAATGGTGAAACGCTTCGTACTCACTTATAAGCAAGTAGTTAAAGCAGAATCGAACCGAGTGTTGGACTCCGAGCTTGTTGTTTTAGAGAGTTTCGCGCATCTCAAAGCAAACCAACTAGATTATTAGCCAAAAAAAAATTCCCAGGAAGTAACTCGCCTTTATTAAATATACTTGAGTGGCTGCTTTTGAGTTGCAAGCCATTCTTACATTTTTAAAAGAGATAACAAGGTAGATAAAAACACCAAATAGAAACGTCTCGACTCAAGAGTCGCCTGAAGTTGCTTGGAGCGGTGTTACAACACCCTCTTGGTACTTCATTAAGTGGTCAGCATTCCAAGTCCTCAGTATTTTCTTGCCCCCCGGGTCTTCGAGTTGGTACGCGCCTGGATAAAAAACTCTGGAGACCCTATATGGACCTTCCCAGTTGGGTGCTAGCTTGCCCTTTTTTGCTTGGAAGGGAGATTGATAGCTTCCGGAGTACTAGGTCCCCCTCTTTAAGATTAGCGGGTCAGACTTTCTTATTGTAGGGCTGTGTGATCCTACATCGGTACATCTCCTGTCTGATGGAAGCTCTTTCGCGGATCGCATCGATGAGGTCCAAACTGTTGCGAGCTGGTTCACGTTCTGCTCTTCATTGTAGGCGATTAATCAGGGCAAAGGTAGGCCGACCTCGAGGGAAATAATGGCTTCGGAGCCATAAGTGAGATTGAAGGGGGATTCTCCCATCGGGGTTCTCTTCGTGGTACGATAACTCCATAGCACGTTGGGAAGTTGTTCGACCCATAGTCCCTTGGTGGACTTATCGAGCCTCTTCTTTAGGCCGGAGAGTATTTGTCGAATGGCGTTCTCCACTTGGCCGTTGGATTGAGGGTGGAATGTTGAGGAGAACCACTGTTGGATGCCGAGGTTAGCGCAGAAGTTGCGAAAAGTTGCCCCTGCGAACTGGGTTCCGTTGTCGGTTATAAGTATACGAGGTACGCCGAACCGACAAACAATATTCTTTCAGAAGAACTTCATAATCATTACAAGGGGTTCAACCTCGATCCACTTGGAGAAATAATCTATCGCAATGACGAGGAACTTCAGTTGGCCAGGCACTGGGGGGAACGGTCCAAGCAAGTCCATCCCCCACATTGCAAAAGGGATCGGATTGGCTAAAGAGGAGAGCTGGGCTTGTGGTAAGCGACGGATCCGAGAGAATCTTTGGCAGGAGCCGCATTGGTGGACGTACTCTACGGAGTCACTAAGTAGTGAGGGCCAGAAGTAGCCGTAATTTAAGAGTTTATAGGCGAGGGATCTCGCTCCCAAGTGTGCGCCACACATACCATCATGGGCCTCTTTCAGGGCGTATAGTGCTTCTTCGGGAGAGAGAAACCTTAGGTAGGGTCTGCCGTTGATCTGAGTGTAGGAGCATTTGTACATAACTTCATCAAGGAGTGTGTACCGCTTGGCTCTAGTCATGACTCTTCTTGCCTCTCTTGGATTGGCTGGAAGAACTCCGTCTCTAAGGTACTCGAGTAGGGGCTTCATCCAATTTTGCCCAAGTGTTAGGGACATAGTGTCCATCGGCTCTAAGCTGTGACCTCTATCAATACGGTTCGCTCCAAACCATGGAGGGAGGAGGAGGCGAGCCTTGAGAGGGCGTCCGCTTGTGTGTTTTCCTCTCGAGGGACCTGCTGGAGTCGAGCATCTTCAAATAAAGCTAGTAGTCCCTTTACCTTTGCCAAGTACTTGGCCATGTGCTCATCTCTTGCTTCGTACTCCCCGGACACTTGGTTCACGACAAACTGCGAATCACTGAAGACCTGGATACGCTTGGCCCCTACTTTGCGGGCCATGCAGAGCCCCGCTATAAGGGCATCGTATTCAGCTTCGTTGTTCGATGCGCGGAAGTTTATGCGGAGGGAGTATTGCAGAACGAAACATTTGGGCCGGTCAAGATGATGCCTGCCCCACTTCCGTCAGTGCACGAGGACCCGTCAACATACACGGTCCAGAGTAGGGGTTCGTCAGTCGACTCATAGGGGTCCGGAATGGTGCTCTCCACAATGAATTCAGCTAGGGCTTGTGCCTTGATAGCGGTTCGGGGTTGGTAGTTAATGTCGTGCTGGCTCAGCTCTATAGATCATTTCATCAAGCGTCCCGATGTCTTCGGCTTGTGGAGAACTTGCTTTAGCGGCTGGTCGGTAAGAATGACCACCGAATGGGACTGAAAATACGGGCGAAGTTTCCTTGCCACCATGACCAACGCGTATGCCATCTTTTTCACCTTCGGGTAGCGGATTTCCGCGTCCCTAAGGACCTTACTCACATAGTAGATAGGGCGTTGCGTCTTATCCTCCTCTCTTACAAGGACGACACTAAGGGTCTACTCCGAAGTTGCCAGGTATATGTAGAGGGTTTTGCCGGGCTTCGACTTGCTCAAGAGTGAGGGGTTTACCAGGTAAGCCTTCAGTTGATCGATGGACTCTTGCTGTTGTTGCCCCCACTCAAAGCCTTTCGTTCCCCTCAGGGCTTTGAAGAACATAAGGCATTTCTTGCCTGACTTGGAGAGAAATCGCTCTATAGCTGCGAGGCGTCCCGTGAGCCTCTGCACTTCTTTGACATTGGAGGGAGGGGCCATATTGAGTATGGCTTTGATCTTCTCAGGGTTGGCTTCTATGCCCCTTTGGCTCACCGTGAATCTGAGGAATTTTTTGGACGAGACGCCGAAGGCGCACTTGTTCGGATTCAACCTCATGTTGTGCCTTCTCAACACCCCGAAGGCTTCCTGGAGGTCAAGGACATGCTCCTACCCCCGGATGCTGTTGACCAACATGTCGTCCATATAGACTTCCATGTTACGGTCAATCTGGTCTCAGAAGACCTTGTTGAATAGGTACTGGCATGTAGCTCTCGCATTCTTCAGCCCGAATGGCATGACCCAGTAGTAGTACAGGCCTTGGTCAGTCACGAACGAGGTATTCGGGATGTTGGAAGGGAACATCCAGATCTGGTTATACCCCGAGAAGGCATCTATGAAGCTGAGGAGCTCATGGCCGAAGGTCGCATCGATCAGAGCATCGATGCTCGGAAGGGGGAATGGATCCTTTGGGCATGCCTTGTTGAGGTCGGTAAAATCGATGCATATCCTCCAACTCCTGTTGGCCTTTTTAACCATTACCACATTGGATAGCCATTTGGGATAGTTCACATCTTGGATGAATCAGGCGTCCAGGAGCTTCTCGACCTCTTCCTTGATCGCCTGTTAGCACTCGGGAGCGAATTTACGTCGCTTCTGCTGGACGGGCTTGACTCCCGAGGCAACGCTGAGGTGGTGCATCAAGAGCTCTTCTGATAACCCAGGCATATCCACCGCTGTCCAGGCAAAAAGATCATGGTTCTCCCTTATGCATTGGGAGATGTCTTTTTTGATGGAGGGAGAAGAGCCTTGCTGATCTGGAATGTCTTGGTGGCTTCTTCTTCTGAGAAGGCCACTTCTTCCAGCTTGTCTACCGGCTCGGAGATGATCTTGCTACTTTCTCGTGGGAGTTTGAGGGCTTCAAGGGAGAGGGTCGGGCCTCCCATCGAGGCCATGTAACACTTGCGAGCCGCCTCCTCGCTCCCTCTTACTTCTCCCACTCCTACGGGGTGGGGAACTTCATCTTCATATGATAGGCCGATGGGATGGCCTGGAGAGCGGCCAGACCTAGTCGACCCAGGATAACATTATAGGCGGCTTTCACATCTACCACCATGAAGTCCACCGGCTCCATGTGGGTGACCGGGGGTTTACTAGCGGTCACGTCGAGGGTTATAACTCCCTCGATCATCACCGGTACCCCAGTGAATCCATGAAGAGTATAACCAGCGGGCTTGAGCCGATCTCTCAACAGCTGGAGGCGCTTGAACACCTCCAAGAAATGAATATTAACCGAACTGTCGTTATCCACCAGGACCTGGTGTACGTCGAAGTTGGCCATACGGAGGTTAATAACAAGGGCGTCGCAATGAGGCATGCATATGCCCTCCAAGTCCCTATCAGAGAACGTGATAGGAACCCCAAGGCCCTTCGGAGGAGGATGACTCTGTACGGCGTTCACTTCTCGAACGAAGACTTTTCAGAAAGAGTTAGAGTCTCCCCCCATTGGGCCTCTGTGTATGTGTAGGACAGCCTCTGCTTCGACATTTGGGGTCTCTGCATGTTGTTCGGTTTGCCTGTTAGCCCCCCTGGGTGGTGGAGGTGGATCGACTCTGTCCCTCCTTACGAACCTAGTGAGCTGCCCTCTCTAAATGAGGGCCTCGATCTCGTCCTTCACGGCCCGACAGTCGTCTGTGTCGTGCCCGTGGTCCCTGTGGAAGCGACACCACTTATCTTGGTTTCTCTTCTTTCCGGGGGTGTTCATCTTTGGAGGTGGCGGTAGAATACCCTCGTTCCCAATTTCCATCAAGATGGCAGAGACACTCGCATTTAGCGGAGTGAACTTTTCGAAGCGGGGAAGAGGGCGACGTTGACCTCCATTGTCTCTAAAGGCAAGTTGCTTGTATGTTATTTTGTTCATCATACAAGTTAAATACCGTAAGTAGTCTTGCATGCATCTTTGTTGTCACCCTCATGATCCGTTCCTTAATCTCATGACTATGATTATCTCACTATAAGTTCACACAATACACGAAATTAAATTGGATTAGATGGATATCTTGATGTGTATGCGCTTGTTCGTAACATACCGTATATTGTAGATTTTGTTACATGAATGATGTGATAGTCGGGTTATCTCGTTATAGACTTATTGATATCCATATCATGTTGATTTGAGCGACCAATATACCATGCTTGCATTATATCTCGAATTGGATCTATTGAAATTGAATTGTTTGATGAAATGCATAAAAGAAGATTCTTTTTATTGCTGACCTGATTTGATATAGCATTTTAGACCCTGTTAATGTCAGTAAAATAAATTATTTTGTGAACATGATTCGCAGGGCTTTTTTTCTAGTTTTCAAAACATTCAACGGATCTCAATTCCGTTATTTTATGTGTGAGTTATCTCTGATCTACTGCAGATTGTATCGAAATTTCCAGATTCTGATTTTAAGATTGGTGCATAAGTTATTATTTTAAAACGGATGTTAAAAGTAAAATTTGGACTTGATACTTTTCTGAGTATGTTTAGACATGACTAGGATCAGCTCCTAATTTTTGTAGAATTATTTAATGGTTTTTATAACTTATTTCATGCTTGTGAAACCAATCAATATATTTCCAAACAGCATGATGTTCAGTAAAGAATTCTTAAGTCATTTTTGATGAAAACTTTGTGAATATGAGCTGTATCCTGATTTGTCTATTTTACTATTTCTTTGACGGATTGGGATTTCGATTTGTATTTTGTGAATTATCACTGTATTGGTACTGCTGTGTCTGAACCTTTAGATTTACAATTTTGCTGCATCACTCCGTTTTCCAAATTAAATAGACTATACTATCTATAATGGAATTTCATAAAATTTTATCTGTTGAGACTAGACATGCTAGGGAACCTTCCATATTTTTCTCAGATTTTATTATGATGTTTTTAGACCCTTTTCATGCTTATGAACAATACCTTGCATATTCTGGCTGAATGTAAACACTGTTTTGGACCTCGTTACTGTGGCTGATGTATGACTTGTGTATATGCGCTGGATTCAGCAAAGAGTCCAGTTTCTAGATTTTTTGACGGATCTAGATTTGCATTCCTGTTGCAACGGAAATCTCAGTTTTGGTACAGTAATGTCTTGCTGTCCAGAACTAGAAGTTTCGTTGATCTAACTGTTATAGATTGATTTGTCACCCATTTGTGTTTCCTATTCGACTTAGACTTTTCCTTTGTTCTTGCCATGTCTTTTTGCCCTGTTTGTGTTCGTTCACACCTGTTTAATAATATTGACAACTAATCAAGTCAGGGTTTAAGGGAAAGATCTAGTAGTGGACAATATAAAAATGTGTACTCAGAAGAGGACTCGTTTTCTCAATTGTTTACCGTGGTACCGTGTTTCACCCACTGTTTTTCTCTGGATGCATGATTACATGATCCATGACACCATTACCGTTTACTGTTACTGTTACTGTTGCCTGAGTACACGGCCCTATAGATTCCACTACGAGATCTAAACGAAACTGTTTGAATGTAGCAACAATGTGGTAAATAAATGGGACGCATGAAGTGCTACCTAGATAGTAATGAAAAATAGACTTAAGAATAATTGTTTCACTGACACACCCTGTTACTATTACTGTCATCTTCACTGTTACAGTTACCGTTATTCTCTACTGTTACGTTACCGTTATCCTCTACTGTTACTGTTACTGTTATTCTTTACTGTTACTGTTACTGTATCCTTCATTGTTTACCTACTGAGGGGTCATCTTTCAGGAACAAACGGAAGACTGTATTGTTTACCTACTGAGGGGTCATCTTCCGGGAACAAGGACACTTTAGTCTTCCATAATTCACACTTAGACAACTTCGCGTACAACTCATGTTCTTGAAGCTTGCTCAGAACTGCAGTCAGATGCTTGGTATAATCCTCCTCTGTCTTAGAGTACACCAGGATGTCGTCTATGAAGACCACCACAATTTTTTTGAAGATTGCTGGAGCGTTGGTCACTCCAAATGACATCACCAAGAACTCATAGTGTCTATGTTGAGTCCTGAAGGCTATCTTCGGTACATCTTCCTCCTTGACACAGACCTGATGGTAACCCAATAGCAGATCGATCTTTGAGAACACTGCTGTTCCTTGTAGCTAATCAAACAAGTCATCGATCCTGGGAATTGGATACTAGTTTTAGACTGTGACTTTGTTCAACTCCTGGTAATCGATACACATCCTTGATGACCCGTTCTTCTTCTTGACCAGTAATACCGGTGCTCCCCTATGGTGAGGCACTAGCTTTGCCGCTTTCTTCCTCGACTCCTGTGTTGCGCGTTCGCATCCACTGACATTCTGCAACAGGCATGCCACCATACCGTCAGGTTGCAGATTTGCCTCATCGACAACTGGTTGCAGGTTTGCCTTCGGTTGCAATTTTCCCTCCCTAACATCTAGTTGTACGTTTGCCTCCATCCATGTCCGGATGTAGTTTGCCTCATCGACATCGGTTGCACCATAATTGATAGTAAAAGAAAAAGTTACACTGGGTTAGTTCAGACATAGGAAAAATCATAAACATAAGTTACAAAAATGCAACAGTATGATTTACGATCATCCCACTGTTCAACAAAACCCGACTGTAACTGGGGCATTCAAGTCTAATTTCCGACCGTGTTAGACTACAATTTGAAGTCGGGTCTGATACCAACTCTGTAGCGCCCCGAATTCCTAAGACTGGAACTCAGAACAAAATCCAGAATCTTACTCAAATGAATCCAAACACAGAAAAATCAAATTAAATTAAAAACGTGTATTACATCAAATGTAATTACAATGTCCAATAATACAACAAATATTACAACATGAATTACAAATATCATTAGACTACTGCAACTTCCACTTGGATGCTTCCCACGGCTCGAGTCCCTCGCTTCACAAACTGCAATCCAGAACCTAACAAACTATGGGCACATCAGTAGAATACAACTGATGCTATGCTGATAAAACTAGCGACTCCAAAACCTCAACAACCAAAATATTGATGCAAAGAAAAACGTGATGTCAAGCCAAGTGTTGGTGTATGCAATGACCTAGGATCTAATGTACAAGAAAATGAACCCGATGCTCCTACTCTAATGCCCGCTTGATTGGAGATATATGCATCACATAGTACAAATCCCCCCCAAAAACGACGTTCTTCAGATGACAGGGTTTGATCCCTCGCCATGCATCGTACTCTTGGGCTCTCTCCTATTTCTGACGTTCTAGTGATGATGAGGTTGCAGTCGTATGGTTCACTCCTGTCGCTGCAGTCAGTAGTGGTGTCTGTACCCCATCTGTTTTCCACTATGCCAGGCGTTGCATTCAGACGGCATACTTTTGCCACTGCAGTCAAATAATAGTGTTGTAGTAAATTCTCCTTCACGGACCTCATAAAAAAGCTGCTGTGCTGATATAAAAGGTTAGAGGTCAAAATTTTGGATGTGAATCTTCTTTGGTTTCTAATAGTCTTTTTGTTCCTGATGTTGAAACTTCACCTGCTTCAGCCATTTGTTGGTCAACAGTACTTTCTTGATCAGAATATACTTCAAAAAATTTGGAGTTTTTAACTTCATTTATTCTTGCTCAGTAAAGCTATTTGAATTTTAGTTAGTGCATTCGTCTCTCTGCTCAGTAAAGCTAGATTTTCTTGTTCAGTAAAGGTTTTTTTTTTTTTTTTTTTTTTTTTTTTTTTTTCTGTGCTCAGTAGAGCAATTATCATTTATGTTTTGTAGAATCAGATATTTTCTCTTTAGTCATAAAGTATCTGATTGCATATTCATGTTTTTCAAAGTAAACTTGAACATCAGTACAAAAAATTCTCCTTTTAATTTCTTATCTCTTAATTCTAGAAAATAATCATAATAAATTTTATCTATTTCATCAATTGGAATAGTATTTTTCTCTAAAGAAGGATACTTAACCAAATTGATACAATTCATTCCATAAAAATTGATTTTGTCTTTTTCGGAGAAGATGGCTCTTCTTCTTGTTTTGATATGGATTATAAAGTAGTTTTGATTGATCAGAAAGATTTATACTATCTACTTTAGAGATTTTTATATTTTCAATTTTCTTATTCGGAATGTCAGCATAGTGACTATAGTCACTTGTCTCTAAAGAAGATGTACACATATCAGCATTGTAATTCGGACTTTGGTTGTTTCCCATAGATTGGAGGATTGATGTTGGATAGCTACCTTAAATGTAGAAGACAAGAAATATGTTTCTTTAACTATTTCCAAATTTGACCCTATCATCTCCAGCTAACCATTATACTCCCTTCTAACACGCTCTTCCCTTAGTTTTCTGTGACTTTATGGCGGGGGTAGACTCGAACTAACTGACCACTAGCCTATACAACTACTTCAGAGATGTAGAGTACAACTCTGTAATGTTTCCTACCAGGACTGTAACGAAAACCGTTAAAGTCAAAGAACATTAGTCTACGACATGGCTAGCTACTTCAACATGAAGGATTTACTCCTCCATCCTAACTATCCTAATTACAAGATAGTTAGAGGTTTACCTGCGAACCCACCTGAACTAGGCTCTATAACCAAGCTCCAACCAAGCCCTAAAACAATTTGTTCATAGTACGCAGCTATTAGGAAGAAAACTCAAATGAAGAAGAACACGCAAACCTTTTATTGATATTATTAATATATTACAAGACTTACTTTCAACATGATAATACAATACTCAACTAGATATCCAACTCACTTACATAACTCCTCTATTTATAAGAGGACTCGGATTCGGACTCCAAACCATATTACAGACTAATTAATAAATAGTATATACATAATGCAATACAATAAATGTGCTGACTAATCGGGATAGGGCGCTCCTGTTGCTGTCACCTTTCTCTTTTATGCATCGCTTTCTCCTGTTCTTTTATTCATATACCATACACGTTGCCTCGATCTTTTTCATTCTTCTACATGCTTCCACTTTCTTCCACCATATTCTCTATTGTCTTTTATCATGATGGACATCGCCATCATTCATGTCATCATTATCCTTCTTCATTCCACTTCCACATTGCCTTAAACTCCACTAATTCAATATGCCATTTGTTATAATTATCTCTTTTTCTTTATTCTCTACAAAGTGATGTCTAACTCATGATTAAGTTATCTTGATTAGGTTATTAATATTAACTCTGGGTGACTTCACCGCGTGTGGGAACCGTATCTCTGATTTTAATCTTTCAATGACTATTTATGTATAATTTGTTTTTTTTTAAAGTAAAAGGTGGAATCTAGCCACCCGTTTTATTAATAAATGTTTAATAAAATTTCTCTAGAGTACTGGAAAATGTACAAGAAACTATAAAGCAGGAAATAAAACATGAATCTTCAACATTGCCCTGTAGGGTTTGAAATGTACAAAAGTGATACCGACATACAAAATAACAAATACAAAGAAAAACGAGTACAAGCATAGCGGTCCTTCCAAAAAATATCTGGAAGGTGAGATTCTGGATGTTGTCACTCTACCTAGTTTAGGGTAGGTCCAAACTCTAGCTCCTCATCATTGTACTCGTCTACCTAAAAGGCTCTGGCGATCCTCCCTCTCAAATTTGTGGCAGCAGTTGTAGCCCAAAAGCAAATAAGATGCATGATATGATTTAAAATAACAGAAGTGCTATTACAGGTCCTACGAAAGTAAAAATTTTTTCCTGTCAAGCCATAAAACCCATGTTGTAGCAGTAATGGCGATGTCCATCTCGTGATGCATAGAGGCAAATTTGGGACCAACCCATAAATCCATATATGTGTTGGGATAGTCACTCATACCTAAGGTCCGCAGAACCTCAACCAGTGTTGCCTTACTACGCTGGCAATCAATAAACAGGTGGTCCAATGATTCTGTATGATAGTTGCAAAATCCACATTTGGTCGCAATGGTTGGCTATCTTTTGGCTAGTTTCTCTTTAGTTAGGATGGCTTTATTGAGCACCAGCCAGAGGAATACCATGACTTTGAGAGGAGCTTTTGCCTCCAGAGGATCGTAGCCCACCTAGGCCTACATCTCCGAATGTAAACCCTATGACTCATTATTGTATTTTGTATGTATTTAATTATTTTTTCTGGGCATTTTATTCCTGATTGTATTCTTTTGTCCCTTTTAGACCGTGTATTGAAGTTCCTCTCTTAGTAAAATTCATTGTTTTGATTAAGCTTTGTTTCCCCAAGCTGATTGATCTAAAAAAAATTGTTCTTCTTGAATATTGACTAAACCTAATTCATGGCCTATTTATTTAATATTTGACTTTTTTCCATCCTATTAAATACTACCCAATAACCTAAACCCGCTTTAACTCTATATAACCTAATTGTCTCTACTCTAATCATAATTATCTAAACCCTAATCCTATACACCCACTACAGCCATCACCCTACACCTTCCGTCTCCTTCTTCCTCTCTCTCTCCCGTCTGCACCCATCACCCCCCTCAACCCCCGTCGACGCCGCCTTGACGCCACCTGCACCTCAACAGCCCAAGCCATTGCCCCTGTACCATCATTGCCTTACTCGAGCATCGTCGCTGTCGTCTTCCCTGCATCGAGCTTCCCTCGACACTGCGGTTCCTCTTGCCGTCGACTCAACCATCGACCCATCCCCCCTGTTGCTGCTACCGTGGTTGACAACCGCCCCTCGATCCCTCCGATGCTCCTCGCCATCTGTCGAAGTCGTCACCGCACTTACTGATTACTGCCGTAGCTGCATGTGTAGAGAACATGTGTATCGCACGTGTTATCTTTGGCTGCCCTTGCTATTGTACGGGCTGTCCCTTGTGCACGTGTCTCGTGTTCGTGTGTCGGGATCTGTTCCTGTTATTCTATTTCATCGTCTTCGTCGTCTCTAAAGGCAAGTAGCTTGTATGTTATTTTGTTCTTCATACAAGTTAAATACCGTAAGTAGTCTTGCATGCATCTTTGTTGTCACTCTCATCATCCGTTCCTTCATCTCATGACTATGATTATCTCACTATAAGATGACCCCTCAGTAGGTAAACAATGAAGCAGTTTGTTCCCGAAAGATGACCCCTCAGTAGGTAAACAATGAAGGATACAGTGACAGTAACAGTAAAGAATAACAGTACCAGTAACAGTAGACTGTCACATTAGTCCTCCATAACTAGTTACTATTACTGTCACTGTAGTAGGTAAACAATGAAGGATACAGTTATGTAGTAGGTAAACAATGAAGGATACGGTAACAGTAACTGTATCCTTCATTGTTTACCTACTTGCTCCCACACTTTGTTTACCTACCTACTTGCTCCCACACTTTCTTTACCTACTGTTACTGTCACTGTATCCTTCATTGTTTACCTACTACCGTTTCCTGTTGTTTGTAGACTGTCATCTACTGTTTCTTTCCTCCCTAAAACTACATCCTGTTTGGTTTCATATTTTCCGTTTCCACTTTTCTTGCTTGTACTACTTGCGGCCCGAAACTTGCAACTAACGGGAGTAATGTTTTCTTGTTTTTCTATTTTCTTGAAATTGCTATATGAGCAGGTTTTGGTGATCAACCAGCCGAGGGAGTTGGTAAGCAAAGGTTTTAGGCCCCACTTTGGAAAATCCTGCTTAGTGATTTGTTTTTGAGTTATTTCATTCATGTTGCTTCATTGAGACTTGTAACGGGCTTGTAGTCTCGAAGTTGTTTTGATTCAGATCTTGCATTTGTTTGGGAATTTTATATTGTTGCAAATAAATGCTGTTGGTTAATAATTTTTCATGCATGCATGGTTGAGTATATTACTATATTTACTGTTATGCTGAGTTAAGTAGATCCTTACAGCTTATGAATGGTGAAAGCCATTCACTGGACTTCATCGCGTATCGTATTCCGTATTCCTTTTGGGAAGTGGAGCGTGACACCGGAAGTGGATACGATTGTACAAGGAACGGACTTTGTTAGAGCCATTGTTCTCTAGCCCCCAAGATTTTCTTTCCTGGTCGTGCGTGCATTTCATCTCAGTCGATGCGATGTGGTCTTGGACAACTTTCAGCTTCACGCGAGATTCTGGACTAAGTAGAGTTCTAAAGGATGGTTTCCATGCTCTGCTCCTCCCCGTCTTCGCCATGGTGGTGTGATGTTGGGATGCTTGCTCGTTTAGGTTTGGGAACCTTTCTCTAAAAGTGTGAGTGCCTCACCATTTGTCCTATCAGAATTTGGTCGATTAATCATTGCCAATAAATGACATAATCACCGTGCTGAACTGCTCGTTGGCTCAGGTGACCCTTTCCAGAACCATGAAATCTTAGAACCCATCTGAAAACCTAAACTTCTCGTTCCTTTCCATTGTAAGTAAGATTGAATGAATTCCTGCTAGCCTTCACCATTTGTGTGGAACACTTTCCACCACCATTTTCCCTACAAAGCAAGGTTCATGTCCCTCAGATCGATGATACCCAGTCTGCCATGCATTTTCTTGCATGCATGCTTTCTTCCATATGATCGAATGGTAGCCTTGTTTATCCGTGTCAGCTCATTTCCACAAAATCTCTTCCAGATGCGGTTAATTCTTTGGACAACCCACTTTGGGAATTCGAAGAAAGACATACGTATGCAGGTAGGTTAGACAGGAACGAGTTGATAAGGACCACTCTTCCACCAAGAGAGAGAAACTTGTCTTTCCATCCTGACAGGCGAGCCTCCACTATGTCAATGATCGGTAGCCAGTCCGCCTTCTTAAGTTTACCTAGTCTGAGTGGTAGACCCAGGTAATTGATAGAAAAACTTTCCCTCTTACAACTGAGGATAGTAGTGTGTGCCTCTGCCTCTGCTTCCGATAGAGCAATAAAAACCAGAGCACTTTGTGGATGTTAACCGTTAAGCTGGACCACGCCTCAAATCAGTAGATGGCTCCCTTAAAGCAGATCGTTTTTGCCCTTACCCCAGTTACCGAACATAATCATATCATTCACATACTATAAAATCGTACATCCTTGCCGCGTCCTACTGCAGTTATCCAACAAAAGATAAGATCCAGTCTTCTTGCTTGCAGTTGTCCAACATGATCTTACGCACATCCTCAACAAGAGTGAAAAGAAGGGGTGATAGTAGGTCCCCTTGTCTTATTCATTTCCTACAAGAGAAGGGATGACATGTTCATCTGTTAATCGATATAGACATTTTACTCGTTCACAGGCAATGAAAAATCTATCTGATCCATCTTTCACCAAATCCTCTGCCTTTGAGAGTTTCTTGTAGACATTCCTAGTCCATTGTGTCATACGCTTTCTCGAAGTCTAAATTTAGAAGGTAGCTCTTCTCATTTGCAATATGATACTGATGAATCACCTCTTTAGCTGTGGCCACACAGTCTAGAATACATCTCTCGCGGATGAAGCATGACTGTTTGCGGCTGATTAATTTATTCAATTTTTTTCTAACCGACTTGCCAAGACCATGGTGATAATCTTAACCGAGCAGTTTAGGAGACTAATGGGTTTAAAATCACCTACCTTTTAAGTTCCATCCCATTTGGAGATGAGGATGACTTCAACAAAGTTGAACATGCCCAATTTTAAACTATGGTCTAAGAATTCATCCATGAGGGCCATAATATCCCATTTGATTTCATTCCAAAAGGTTTGGTAGAACATCATCATGAAGCCGTCTTGCCCGGGTGCCTTGTTTGATCCCATTTGAGTAATCATTTCTTTCACTTCCTCCTCCGTGAATCGATACTCCATCTCTCGCAGGGTCTGAGTATTCATCCATGAGGGCCATAATGTCTCCTTTAAATTCATCCCAAAAGGTTTGGTAGAACATCATCGGGAAGTTGTCTTCCTTTGTGCATTGTCTAATCCCATTTGAGTAATCTTTTCTTTTACTTCCTCATCTGTGAATAGGACCTCCATCTCTCACAAGGTCCTCAGGATGACTATTATGCCAGATGTTATCCCTTAGAGGGACTCTAAATGCATTTTTTCCTAATTAGTCCTTATAATGAGCTTGAAAGATTTCTGTGATTTCCCTCTCGTTTTGAGATGTCCCAGAGTCCATTTGGATAGATACGATAAGGTTAGATCTTCGTCATGCACTAGCCGCCCGATGAAACAAGTCAGCGTTCACATCTCCTTCTTTGAGCCACGAATTCTTAGATCTCTGTTGCCACTTGATATCCTCTAGTTTGTATAAGATTGCAATGTTATTGCTAAGATTTAGTGGTCTGTTCCACTCCTCCTGGGACAAGTCACTAGACTCCTCCAATCTTTCAAATTCGTCGATGTCCTCCAGGAACGAGTCTTTTGCAAGCCAAATAGTCGAGAATCTAGTGTGGTTCCATTTTTGCAATCCATTTCGTAGATGCTAAACATTTTCACACCAGCATGATGCAGCATCCATACCTCAGGTTGGCAAAGCCCAACTGTTCATAACCATGTAGTGAAATCCCAGGATCTCCAGACATGCCTTTCAAATTTGAACTTCCTCGATTTTTGGGAGCACTGCTCTCACATGGAGAGAATGACGGGGACATGGTTTGGGGTTGGTCTTGGAAGTGATTTTGCAAATGGCATTGGTCTAAGAAATCCTAGGTATGTTTGGATAGATAGCATAAGGTTATATCTCCTTCGCATCTCCTTCTTTGAGTCACGAGGTCCTAGATCTCTGTTTCCACTTGATCTCCTCTATTTTGTATAAGTTTGCAATGTTATTCCTAAGATCTAGTAGTTTGTCTCACTTCTCCTTGGAAAAAGTAAGGAGACTCCTCCAATCTTTCTAATTCATCGATGCCGTCCTAGAATGATTCTTTTGCATGCCAAATAGTCGAGAATCTAGTGCGGTTCTATTTTCGCATTCTATTTCGTAGACAGAAGAGCTTTTCACATCAATAGGATGCAGCATCCATACCTAAGGTTGGCAAAGCCCAGCTTTCCATAACCATGTGGTGAAACCCCTGGATCTCCAGCCTGACCTTCTTGAATCTGAACTTCCTTAATTTTCGATAGCACCTGCTCTCCCTGGAGAGAATGATGGGGATGTGGTCTAAGGTTGGTCTTGGATGTGATTTTGCAGATGCCATCAGGAAAGTTATTTCCCTGTCCAAGGAGACTAAGATTCCATATACTTTAACCATGATGGGGGTCGCTTGCATGTTTGACTAAGTAAAGAGTCTGTCGTTAATTGGAATGTCAATCAGCTCTAGGTCAGAAATCACCCTATTGAACTCTTCCCTATCCATGTCATTCAACCCTCTGCCATGGTTATCAAACGCAAACCTTGTGATATTGAAATCACCCTCCAATAACCTAGACATTCTGCTACCGTGCTTGGATTGAACTAATCTCGTGATATTGAAATCACCCCCCAAGCAACCCAGGCATTTGCCAACGTGCTTGGATTGAAAAGAGTTCAATCCAAAACGCGCCTCTAGCAGACTACTGATTCAGCCCATAAAGTACTGTAACCATTTGGGACAAACTATCCGTTCAACGCAGCAATCAGACCGACAGTGAATAATTACCTCAGAATTCATCTGGAAATGTGAAGATATCTGGATTAAAGCCGATAACAATACCTCCTGAGGCACAATCGAGGGACTTACTTTCCACTCCTTAGTTCTAAACCCTCCAAGCCATCTGAGTTTACACCCATGCATGAGCTTGGTTTCTTGTAGACCCACAACATCTGCTGGAAGTATTAATAACAACTCTGACCATTTCTCTTTTACCCCTCCCCCTAACCCCCTAATATTTCAAAAGAAAATACTCATTGGGAACCATTTTGGGGATTGCACGTGTGGTTAAGGGAGTGCCCCTCCACCTTGCCTTCCTTTGAGGGACGCACCAAAATGGGGTTTAAGGTCATGTTTAAGTCTACTTTATCCCTTTCCCATCCTCTAATTTTGTTAAGTAAGAAAGCATTACGTTATATAGTGCTCACTGCTAAGCCACATGTTTTAGCTAAATTAAAAACATCGGTATCTGACATAAAGTTGAAAATAGAAGCTAAGAAAATTATGCGTACCTCCACCGTAATGTTTGGCCGTCTTGGCCGCTACGGTAATATCAACGTAGACATCCAAGGACTCCTCATGAGCCCTCTTAGACACTCTCTGAACCTTGAAACCCATTGGCATTCTCGATTCCCTGGAGCTACATTGTAAGCGGTCGGTGGGTATGTAGAAGGTACCATGTCTGGGTACCGGATGTGACCACTCTCTCTATATCCGCGACAAACTCTGAGTCCTTTGAGTCGTCGTCTGTGTATATATATTCCTCCTCTAGGTATGATCGTGCATCCATATCGTCATCACTAATAGAAGAATCCACTATAAGCATTTGCTCCACGCCCATTTTGGATCCCATCATTGTAACACCCCGTAAAATAGCATATAGCTATTTTGTATGATAATCCGTGCACAGTTGAGAATTGTACACGATTACATATTTTTCTAATAATTATTAGTTTAAAATGAGAAAATTTCCGATATATTATATATTCAGAACCCGATAAAGTATATTCAGGATATCTTCTCAAATAAATTGTGTGTATTGTCCTGATTGTTTTAGCAAGACAATCTTCGGAAAAATAATAATTTTTATAAACATATATTTTTATAAATTCTAAGTATCTTATTTTTAAGTATATAGATAGATATCTATATATATATATATATTGATTGGATCATATTGGATCGTATATGATATACGATGTCACCCCTATTTTCCCAAAAAAAAACGTATTTTTTTGTGTATTTTCTGTATTTCAAATTTTCGCAAATTATTTTTTTCAGTTGTCAAATTCTTTTATCAAAATGTAATACTGGATCTTCTATTAAAATGTATTTCGATTGATAATTTTATTTGAAAATCTTATTATTGTTATTAACACTTAGATTTCTATTATTATTTTTAATATTATTATTATTATTATTATTATTGTTATTGTTATTGTTTTTTATTATTAATATTATTATTTTTTATAAAATCCCAATTCTATATTTTTATTGGTTATTTTATTTGCCCAAAACCCGAAACCCAATTACCCCTTATTTTATTGGATTTCTTCTTAAACCCAATATCCCCAATACCCAGTTACACACCAGTTTACCCTATTTCCTATTTAATAAAACCCCAAAACCCAATACCATTACCCTATTTAACTCCAACCCGTTACCCACATAAGCCCAACCCGAAACCAACAGAACCTAACCCTAAACTTCACCAACCTATATTTATACCCTAAAGCCTGTTCACCTTCATCCCATGCACCCGCCGCTTCATCCTCTTCCTCCTTCATCTTCTACGTCTAAACCATCCCTCCTGTGTGCATCTCTCTCACCCGACCTTCACCCCGTCCACCTCAACAGCCTTCATCAACCCCTGCCTCCCTGTCGCAGCATCGCCTCGATGACCACCTACCAGCACCTTCTGCCACTTGCTTCCTCGACCTTTGACTGCAGAGATGTCAAACAGCCAGTGAAGCACTCCTCCGCAGCGCTGTTCTTCTTCCTCCAGTCACACCACGGCCACAGCATCGACCACGATGCTTCCCCTGCCGTCCCCCTTGGCCGCTATGCCGCCCCACCTTATCGGCAGCCCTATCCCATCGCCATCTTCTGCCTTGCCGCAGCTAGCGTGACCCCTTGGCCATCGCCATCCGCTGTTGGAGCCAGTGCAGCCATTACGGTTGTGCATGGGTTTTTGATCATGTTGATTCTGGACCGTCCAATCTTGTGATCTTCATCTTAATTGATTGATTCATAGCTGTCCGTTAATTTGATCTTGATCATCACCATCAGGGTGATCTTGGCCGTCCGTTGGATCTTGAGCATCATGCTTGATTGGATGTGGGCCGTCGATCTCCTTTTGATCATCTGATTAAATCCTAGCCGTCCGATCTCTTCTTGATCGTCACGATCATGATGATCATCAACTTCCTTTGATCGCAGCCATTCGATCGATCGATCTTGATCTTCATCATTATCTTCATCATCAAGAAATCCGACTGCCGATCTGATCCGATCATCTTGATCTTGATCTTTGATCTCAGCCGTCCGATTGTGTTCGTGATCTCGATCGTCTTCACCTTGTTCGTGATTGGTTCGTGATCCGTTCATTGTGATTGTATTCGTGCCCGGGAATCCATTCCCGTTATTCTTACTCGATTTCGTTTTCATCATCGGTTAAGGCAAATAACTTGTACTCAAATTTCTTTGTATGATACAAGTCATAAATACCACTTGTAGTGTAGTTGGGTTCTAGAGACAACTCGTGTGTGATGTATGTTTGATGAGTATTGTCTCTATAGTATTTTGACCATAGTTGCCTCACGACATAAAATTTGACATGAAACAACTTAGGTTTTGCCCGTTCTTGATTGGATCATGTATGTGGGATTTTTTGTGAGAATTTGAGTAGTTGTTGAGATCCATGTGATAGACTTGCTTTGGATATGTTAATTACCCTATTTCATGATGCTTGGACACTTGGTAGCTCGATTTCATGTTTGGTTGTGTTTGGATTAAGTTTCGTTGGATCTATGTTGATTTTGGTTTTTGAGGAAATTCTGTGTTTTGTCGATAATTTGTCTTGATCAGTAATTTAGACCATATTAAGGTCAGAATCTTAATTTCAGTATAAAATATGATTTGTAGAGGAATTCGTCTTCTTTCCAACCCCTCTGACCTTGCTCGATTTCATTTTCGTATGTGTGAGATATGACTGTTTTACTACAGAAATATATTTCATTTCTAGATTTCGTTTCTTGGTAATTTTGATGACTAAATTATTTTGATACTAGTTCTAAACATGTTATTTTGATTTAGTTTTTCTATACCTATTTAGGGATTATCCAGAATTTTTGTGGATTTTATTGATGAGTTTTATATACCGTTTCATACTTGTTCATAAAAACCATACTTGTTGGAATTTGCTCGCTGTTTTGTAAAGATTTGTATTATCACCCTGATGTTGGTTCTTGATTTTGATGATCACAACACAATGCAACATGTGTCTATATTATACAGCTGACATTGCAGTGCAGAGACTAGAGACAATTCTAGCTGAACAAACAAACAAGCTTCAAACAGATACAGATGAAGAAGACAAGGATCAAATTTCAAACTCAAGACTCAAGACTCAAGACTTCAAGCTCAAATGTGTTATCTCATTTTGTCTTGTAAACATTGTATTTTATTTCTTGTTGAGTCTTAGTATGATGTAAAGCCTTGTCAACACACACACACACACATACTCAAAATTTCATAATGTGTGTCTCTTAAAAACCCCCAAAAATAAGTCAAAACAGTTTGAAGAATTTTAACTTTTAAGTACCAGTCGACTTAAGCTTTTGCCAGTCGACTGATAAGTACAAAACTGTTTAAAATTATTCAAACTCTGATCAGTCGACTCATATGGCAACCCAGTCGACTGTTCGAGAGCTTTTGACCATTTTCTGATTTTCAAAATCGAAGTTTTTCAAATTCAAAAGTTCTGATCCGTTGGTTGACAGTTATGTAACCGTTTTCCAACGTTCAGAAGATCAAAACTCCTTAAATAGAGTTTCATATCTCTCTGAAAAGTACAGAACTTAACACAACTTGATTTCATATACTTCCGAGCATTCTAGTGAAAAACTTTCTAAGAGATTTTCTGTGAGAAACAAAGCTTTAAAAGTTCATACACTTTGGTTCTCTACATTCAGTCCAGTATAGCATTGAATTCGCTCTGGACTGAGTATAGAAGTCAACCTTGTGATTTAGCCTCGTGCATCAACACATACACTAACAAGGCTATAGGTTGATTGTAAAAATTCTTCTTGTACTTTTGCTCTCGGTTGGAGAGTGGTTGTTGACTCTTGGTTGAAGAGTCGGTGTCGTTTCACTCTTGGTTGTAGAGTGGGTCTGCTTTCTCTGGTTGAGAGAAAGGACTACGGGTTAGACAAGGTTGTTGTCGTAACGCCGTAGGGTATTCTTGTAATTTTTTCAAGAATAGTGGAAATCTCAAGTGGGTTGCTTGGGGACTGGATGTAGGTCGGGAGGACCGAACCAGGATATATCTTGTGTACTCTGTGATTGATTATCTTGTGGTTGCATTTACTTTTGTTAAATTAAGTTCTGCAAAACTTGTCTGGCCAGTCGACTCAGCTTCGTATCAGCCGACTGATCAGTCTCGTATTAGTTTTCTCTTTGTCTCATCAGTCGCCTGCCTTATCTATAAGTCGACTGCATCGAGAGTTTAAATTTCTTTTACTTTGGCTATATCAGTCGACTGGTTCACCACTAAGTCGACTGTGCCGAGAGAAATTATTTATTCCGCAATTTATTTTTGATAAACACTATTCACCCCCCCCTCTAGTGTTTGTTGCTTAGCCTACAGGATCCTACACTTGGTATCAGAGTAAGGTTACAGGCTATGGCAACTACTTCAAATACAAATCAGTACCATGAAGGCCATTCTACACAACGGCCACCACTATTTGATGGAACGAACTACAATTATTGGAAGTGCCGAATGCGAATCTATCTCCAGTCAATCAACTATGAGATATGGCAAATGACAGAGACGGAATATACTGCCCCTACCATTCCATATGCACAATGGAATGATGATCAAAAGAGTCAGACTATGAACAATGCCAAAGCAATGAATGCTCTATTTTGTGCACTAACAAAGGAAGAATTCAACCGTGTATCCAATGCTACAACCGCATATCAAATTTGGCATACACTCGAGGTAACACATGAAGGAACGAATAAAGTAAAAGAGTCTAAAATTTCTGTTCTTGTCCACAGGTTTGAGATGTTCAGAATGAAGGACAATGAGACTGTGTCTGAGATGATTACAAGATTCACAGACATCACCAACTCTCTTGTGGCGCTTGGAAAGACTTATACCCAAGCAGAGATGGTCAGAAAAGTTCTACGAGCACTCACTCCAGAATGGGAGAAGAAAACCACAGCAATAGAGGAGGCGAATGACTTGTCAACACTTACTCTCGAGAATCTTGTTGGTAATCTCATGGCATATGAGGTCCAACTTGAAGATCGAAAGAAAGATACTGAATCACAACAAGCAAAGAAAAAATCATTGGCTTTTAAAGCCATGACTGACTCAGAAGATGAGGAAGAAGATGAAGAAGAAATAGCAATGTTCACTCGGAAATTCAAGAAGTTCTTAAAGAAGGGTAAGTTTCATTCTAAAATTAAAGATTCTAATGACCCTCCTACATGTTTCAGGTGCAATAAAATAGGTCACATGAAGAAGGATTGTCCCTTAGAAAATGCAAAGAACAAGGGAAAAGCATCCAACTTCAAAAAGGATAAATATCCAAAGAACAAATTTGCCAAGAACAAAAAGGCCTATCAAGCCACATGGGATGATAGTGATTCATCTTTCGAAGAAGAAACGGATGAAAATAACGAAGTGGCAAATGTATGTTTTATGGCTGCACAACAAGAGCATGTAAGTAATGATTATGATTCCGAAGATCTTCTTGATGCATTTAATGAAATATTCCAGGAGTTAAAGAAAGAAAAGATTAGAGTTAAGAATCTTGAGAAAGTGAATCAAACACTTAATCAAGAAAATCTTAACCTTGATAAGGAAGTAAAATCCTTAAATTCTCGCATTGCAAGTTTAGATACTGATCTTGAAACTCTCAAAAAGAATTATGAAGAGATTTCAAAGAACGTGTCTAAGTTTAACAAAGGCAAAGAGAATTTAAATGATATGCTTCATCATCAAGTTACATCTAGTCAAAAATTTGGACTTGGTTTTAAAAAGACCTCTGTAAAAGAATCTCCTGTTTTAAACACTAGTAAGAATAAGTCAGCATCTATTTCTAGTGTTACACACAAGTTATATGATTTCTTTGCAAAACCAAAAGTTGTTCAATTCAGTGATAAAAGTAATACTAACATTCGGTTAAGTCGACTGAACCATACAACCAGTCGTCTGTCTAGAGAAAGTGGATCTTATTCCACGAGATCAAAACCTCTTATAAGTCGACTTAGTGCATCTACCAGTCGACTGATATATACCAACAGTCGACTGAGCAACACTGGTAAGTCGACTGGACAGAACAAACTAGTATGGGTTCCAGTCAATCTTAATCAGAATGATAGAATTGCTTATATCAATTCTTATATGCTGAATGTGTGTAATTCTACCTATTATATTCCTGCTTATGGAGGAAGATCAAACTCTTCATGGGTTTGGTTTCCCCTAAACTAATGTGCTTTGGACCTAATAAAAAGGGTACCATATTTACCTCAAATTTTTTATAGGTACCCAAGAAAGAACGCTGGATATTAGACAGCGGATGTTCAAAACACATGACAGGGCATGCCAACTTACTATCCACCATTCAAAATATAGATGGAGGAACCGTCACCTTTGGAGATAACAACAAAGGCAAAGTCATCGGTATTGGCATGGTCGGTAAAATATCTAACCCTATTATAGAAAATGTGCTATTAGTTAATGGTTTAAAGCATAATCTCTTAAGTATTAGTCAATTGTGTGATAAGGGTTATAAAATAGTTTTTGAAAAAGATGCATGCTTAATTTATGATTCTACTATGCAAAATATTATTTTTCAAGGCTTTCGTAAAAATAATATTTATGAATTATGTTTGAATGCAATTGATTTTTCAAATGATTTTTGTTTGATAGCCTCTAACAATGAATCTTGGTTATGGCATAGAAGATTTGGACATGTGAACATGAAAAATCTCTCAAAATTATCTAAATATAACCTAGTTAAGGGACTGCCAAAACTATCCTTTAAAAAGGATAAGTTATGTGATGCATGTCAACTAGGAAAACAAATCAAATCCACTTTTAAAACAAAAGACGTAATCTCTACTAGTAGGCCACTTGAATTAAATCACATGGATTTATTTGGCCCTACTAGAGTTGCTTCTTTAAATAAAAGTAGATATGTGTTTGTTTTAGTAGATGATTTTTCAAGATTCACTTGGACATTCTTTTTAAAACATAAAAATGATGCTTTTGAAGAATTTGCACATTTTTGTAAACGTGTTCAAAATCAAAGATCTCTAACCATAGTCACTATTAGAAGTGATCATGGTGGAGAATTTGAAAATGAAACATTTACAGAATATTGCAACAAGAATGGTATAACACATTCATTTGCATTTCCTAGAGCTTCACCACAAAATGGTGTGGTTGAAAGGAAAAATAGGACTTTGCAAGAATGCGCACGTACTATGCTTGTTGAAAGCAATCTACCAAAGCATTTTTGGGCTGAAGCTGTTGCTACAGCTTGTTATGTTTTGAATAGAATTCTTCTAAGACCAAAACTAAAGAAGACTTGTTACGAGTTATTTTTTAATAAAATTCCTAAAGTCTCTTACTTTAAGACATTTGGTTGCAAGTGTTTTATTCTAAACACAAAAGATAATTTAGACAAATTTGATCCTAGATCTAATGAGGGTATCTTTTTGGGATACTCAAATAGGAGTAAAGCATATAGAATTTTCAATAAGTCTACAATGACTATTGAAGAATCAATGCATGTTACATTCGATGAATCCTTACCTTCATCAACATTAAATAAAGATGATGAAACTGAGTTATCACCTTTAGATAATGTGATTAAATCCTTAGAGCAAACTAATCTGTCTGATAAGTCGACTGATAAGGTCTCCCAGTCGACTGACTTAAAGCAGTCGACTGAAGAACAAGTCAAGTCGACTGATCCGATTGAGATATCTTCAACTTTACCAAAGTCATTTGTTGAAGTTAAAGATCATCCTCATGACTTAATAATTGGTAACATCTCCCATGGTATTCAGACACGTTCACATGTTAATATGATCTCTCATACAGTATTCTTGTCGGATTTTGAACCGAAAAATATACAAGAAGCTTGTGAGAATGAATATTGGATGAATGCCATGCAAGATGAACTAAACCAATTTATAAGGAATGATGTATGGGATTTAGTTCCTTGACCTCCTGATCAGACTATCATTGGTACCAAATGGGTATTCAAGAATAAGTTAGATGAATCAGGACAAGTTGTAAGGAACAAGGCTAGATTAGTTGCCCAAGGATATAATCAAGAAGAAGGTATAGATTTTGATGAAACATATGCTCCTGTTGCTAGACTAGAATCTATTCGTATTTTATTATCTTTTGCCTGCTTTATGAATTTTATACTTTATCAAATGGATGTGAAAAGTGCCTTTCTTAATGGGTTTATTAAGGAAAATGTTTATGTTAAACAACCACCAGGTTTTGAACATGAACAATTTCCAGATCATGTTTATAAATTGAAAAAGGCTTTATACGGTCTTAAACAAGCACCTCGTGCTTGGTATGATCGTTTAAAAACTTTTCTTTTAGAAACAGGATTTAAAATAGGTAAAGTAGACACTACTTTGTTTATCAAAAGAGTTGAGAATGATATCTTAATCATACAAATATATGTTGATGATATAATTTTTGGTTCTACAAATAATAATCTATGTCAAGAGTTTGCTAATACCATGAAAAATAAATTTGAGATGAGTCACATGGGTGAACTCAATTATTTCCTTGGATTGCAAATTAAACAATCCTCAAATGGCATATTTATCAATCAAGGCAAATATGCAAAGGAATTACTCAAACGTTTTCACATGGATAGTACTAGTAGTAAATCTACACCTATGGCTACTACTACTACTCTTGACAAAGATTTATTAGGTAAGAGTGTTGATCAAAAACTCTATCGAGGTATGATTGGTTCACTCTTATATATTACTGCAAGTAGACCAGATATTATGTTCAGCATATGTTTATGTGCTAGATATCAATCTAGTCCTAAAGAATCTCATTTAAAAGCAGTGAAACGAATTTTAAGATATATTAAAGGCACATCTGAATATGGTTTATTTTATCCACGCACCGATAACTTTCAACTTTTGTCTTATAGCGATGCCGATTTTGCTGGAAGCAAAACTGATCGCAAGAGTACTAGTGGTACATGTCACTTTTTGGGACATTCCCTAGTATCTTGGTGCAGTAAAAAGCACTCCGTATCCCTATCAACCACAGAAGCTGAATATATCGCTGCAAGTTTGGCATGTGCACAAATTTTATGGATGAAACAAACCTTGTTAGATTATGGTATTTCATTTGAGAAACCCTCAATTATGTGTGATAATACCAGTGCAATTAATCTATCTAAAAATCCGATTCAACATTCACGTACGAAACATATTGATATTCGACATCATTTTCTACGTGATCATATTTTAAAAGGAGATATATCTTTAGACTTTATCTCTACTGATAAACAAGTAGCAGATATATTTACCAAGCCCCTTAAAGAAGATACTTTCATTAAGTTAAGAAGAGAACTTGGAATTTGTGATTTTATTGATACTTGTTGAACATGGTTTCTGTTAAGTCGACTATCTTTGTGTATAAGTCGACTGAACTGCTTTTTAAACATATACATTTTTTATTATCTAACCAGTCGCCTGGTTCATATACCAGTCGACTGATTAGTAGATATATCTGTTTTATGCTCTTCTCGACTCAGTCGACTGATAACTCCTACCAGTCGACTGTCGCGAGATAAATTGTCTTCAGAGTCTTCATCACAATTTTTGAGATAAAACTGCTCAAATTCTCACCCGTGACTTCTTATCTTAGCCGTTGAGATCTCTTCCTTGCATCTGAGCCGTTAATTCTCTGTTAAAAACCCTTTACCAGCCCCTCTTTCTCACTTTTACCGATCTCAATTTCACCCCCAAATTTTCAAAACCCTAAGGCAAGAGAAGAAGAAGCTCATTCGACCAGATCTCAAGTCGACTGCTGGTGTTGTCTCTCTCTTCCATCTTGGTAAAATCTCGATTTCTTGTCTCCTTTCAAAACTCTAATGGCACCCAAAAGATTTAAGAGAACTCATGAGGGTACATCCTCTTCCCAAGAGTACACCCAATACCTCTTGAGTCCCGATCTACTTGATCGTTGGTATCTCTTTTGCACCATTCAAATCTTCCCTGGAAGATTTGTAAATTTTGGTGATTTAGATCGTTTTAACCTCACTCCACTGTTTCAAAACTGTAGCCTTTATGAATTTCTATCTTTATCCAACCAACCAAATTACTACCCACAACTCATATATTTGTTTTATACAAATATGAGAATTGTTCAAAAACCAAATGGGGATGTTTTAATCCGGTCGTCTGTGAAAAATCAGAAAATGACTATAACACCGACTAGGATTAATGCAATGTTGGGTATAGATGATGGTGGAATGCATCTTGATGATGTAATTCTAGATGATGCCTCAATATTATCTAGAATTCTCTTACCAAATTCTCAACTTCCAATGACTAGCAGAAATCTACGACCAATTGCTAAGCTTGTCGGTAGGATATTAGCTTATAACATCCTTCCTAAAAAGGGAAGTTATGATCAATATTCTACTGAGTTACAAAAGGCTATATATGCAATTTTTGGTAGGATAGCTGTTAATTGGGGTCAAGTTATATTTTCCAAACTTTCTCAAGACCACACTCATTTTCTACCCTTTAGAGGTTTCCTTACTAGAGTCTTTCTTTCTTTTGGAGTTGATCTAGATTCTGAGACAAATGTAGTCTCTCGATATGACTGTTTCGATCGTGCTAGTTTGGCACGAATGAAACTCCTTGATGCTCCTACTCGCTCACCCCCTAGGTCTCCTCCAATGTCTCAAGCTCCTTTAGGTTCATCTTCTAGACCTAGAGCCCCTCAACCTTCTACTTCTGATGATCCACCTCTCCCTCAAGCCAATTATGATGATCCTCGAACCATGTACGACTGTGTGTCTTACCTAATGAACCATTCAGTCACAGTTGATAGACATCTTTCATCCCTTGGTTCCAAACTAGACCATATTGGTTCTGAGGTAGCCCATCTCTCTCATCTCTTCACTTCTCAGTTTTCTCCTCCTTCTCAAGCTGAAGATGAAGATTCCGATGAAGATGACGATTGAAGACTTTTTATGTTTATGTAATTTTTTTAATGCACTTTGTTTCTATGTATTAGACCTTCTTTTTATGCAAACTCTTGTTATTATTATGCTTTTTGATGATTCCAAAGGGGGAGAGAAAGAATGTGTTCAGTTCATTATGTCTGTGTGTTATGTTTTTTAAAAAAAAAAAAAAAAAAAAAAATCTCTCTGGTCAGTCGACTTCCCCAAGGATACAGTCGACTGCTGCTGCAGCTATGAAACTTGCTGCATCTGTGATATTTGATATAATGTATGCATGTTCTGGTCAGTCGCCTGATCTATTCTCCAGTCGACTGATACATTCTGTATATCAGAGTTTTTATTTTATGTATGCATATTGTGTTTTTCATAGGGGGAGTTTTCAAAGCTTGTATGTCTGTTTATAAACTGTTATCAGCTATTGTGTTGTCATCATCAAAAAGGGGGAGAATGTTGGTTCTTGATTTTGATGATCACAACACAATGCAACATGTGTCTATATTATACAGCTGACATTGCAGTGCAGAGACTAGAGACAATTCTAGCTGAACAAACAAACAAGCTTCAAACAGATACAGATGAAGAAGACAAGGATCAAATTTCAAACTCAAGACTCAAGACTCAAGACTTCAAGCTCAAATGTGTTATCTCATTTTGTCTTGTAAACATTGTATTTTATTTCTTGTTGAGTCTTAGTATGATGTAAAGCCTTGTCAACACACACACACACACATACTCAAAATTTCATAATGTGTGTCTCTTAAAAACCCCCAAAAATAAGTCAAAACAGTTTGAAGAATTTTAACTTTTAAGTACCAGTCGACTTAAGCTTTTGCCAGTCGACTGATAAGTACAAAACTGTTTAAAATTATTCAAACTCTGATCAGTCGACTCATATGGCAACCCAGTCGACTGTTCGAGAGCTTTTGACCGTTTTCTGATTTTCAAAATCGAAGTTTTTCAAATTCAAAAGTTCTGATCCGTTGGTTGACAGTTATGTAACCGTTTTCCAACGTTCAGAAGATCAAAACTCCTTAAATAGAGTTTCATATCTCTCTGAAAAGTACAGAACTTAACACAACTTGATTTCATATACTTCCGAGCATTCTAGTGAAAAACTTTCTAAGAGATTTTCTGTGAGAAACAAAGCTTTAAAAGTTCATACACTTTGGTTCTCTACATTCAGTCCAGTATAGCATTGAATTCGCTCTGGACTGAGTATAGAAGTCAACCTTGTGATTTAGCCTCGTGCATCAACACATACACTAACAAGGCTATAGGTTGATTGTAAAAATTCTTCTTGTACTTTTGCTCTCGGTTGGAGAGTGGTTGTTGACTCTTGGTTGAAGAGTCGGTGTCGTTTCACTCTTGGTTGTAGAGTGGGTCTGCTTTCTCTGGTTGAGAGAAAGGACTACGGGTTAGACAAGGTTGTTGTCGTAACGCCGTAGGGTATTCTTGTAATTTTTTCAAGAATAGTCAAAATCTCAAGTGGGTTGCTTGGGGACTGGATGTAGGTCGGGAGGACCGAACCAGGATATATCTTGTGTACTCTGTGATTGATTATCTTGTGGTTGCATTTACTTTTGTTAAATTAAGTTCTGCAAAACTTGTCTGGCCAGTCGACTCAGCTTCGTATCAGCCGACTGATCAGTCTCGTATTAGTTTTCTCTTTGTCTCATCAGTCGCCTGCCTTATCTATAAGTCGACTGCATCGAGAGTTTAAATTTCTTTTACTTTGGCTATATCAGTCGACTGGTTCACCACTAAGTCGACTGTGCCGAGAGAAATTATTTATTCCGCAATTTATTTTTGATAAACACTATTCAGCCCCCCCCCCCCCCTCTAGTGTTTGTTGCTTAGCCTACAGGATCCTACACCTGATTCATATTACTGTATGAAAAATATTTGTGAAATATGAAAGTTAGATTATTTTGTCTATTTTCATCTCCCTTTGGCGGATTTGGATTTCGTTTTACGGTTTGTGAGATATTATAGTTTGTACAGCAGTGTTGGGAATTCCAGATTTGCCAAACTTTCGTTTCTTGATATTTTCTGATTTTTGATGGCTAAACTAGCCTTACTAGAAAATTACGAAACTTTATATTATGATACTAGACACATAGGGAAATACCCCAGATTTTTCGTGGATTTATTTAATGAGTTTTCACACTGTTTCCCCTGCTCTTGAATTCGATTTTCTGATTTGTGACTGAACCTATTTTCTGGATTCAAATTAGTTTTGAGTTATAATTTTGTGAAATACTAAGTGACTTATTTATGCTTACTAGATTCAGTTGGGAGTCTATTTTCTAGACCTTTCGATGGATTCAGATTTGCATGTTTGTAACAATGGGAATCACTGTTTTACTGTAGTGTGGTCATGATGTCCTGAACTAGAGATTTGGTTATTTTGTTCTTTACGTGTTATCTTGCACCTGTACATGTTTATCTTGCAACTTGAACTTGTTACATGATAATGCCATATTATTCTTGATATGTTTTGCACACCTACATGCTTGTTTTACATTAATAATAAAATAATCAAGCCGGGGTTTAAGGGAAAGATCTAATAGTGGATAATTCAGAAACGTGTACTCGGAACGGGGGCCCGTATTTTCCATATTTGGAATTTGGTATATGATATGGACTATTTGGAATTTGGTATATGATTTGGATTATTTGGAATTTGGTATATGATTTGATTAATTTGAAATTTGGTATATGATTTGGATTACTTGTCCCTGAGTACATTGCCCTCTATGGTCCACTATGAAATCTAAAGCAAAACTGTTTGTTGTAGCAACCATGTAGTAAAAGCTGGGATACATGAAGTGCTATCTAGATAGACAAGACTTGATACATGATACTTGAACATGATACATGCTTGCTTGATACTTGACTACATGATACATAAGACCTGATACATGAGACTTGATACATGACACTTGACCCTTGCTACTTGTTACTTAATTTTGTGATACTTGATTTCATGACACATGATACTTGATACTTGATACTTGTTTGCATGATACTTGTTTAGTTGACACTTGATACATGCTACTTGTACTTGTTCACCTTACCATGCTAGTTGTTATACTTGATATTATGCCTATTCCATGTTATTAGTTAGTTTTTCCCATATACTTGTATCCTGCATTTCAAGCGGCCCGTAACTTGCAATTGACGAGTACTTGTTTTCTTTTTCCTATCCCTACAATTGTTAAATTGCAGATTTTGGAGAACAGGTTCCAGATGGTATAGGTGACATGAAATATTAGTGCTGGATTTGCTATTATTATTTCTTGTAGTTTGCTTGAACAATATTGTATTTTGTACTTGGATTTATTCTTGTATTTGGGCAATGTAACCCAGGATTTTGACTTATTCAGATCATGACTATTTGAGATTAAAGTATTTGGTTTCAAGTATTCTTGTTGGTATTTTGGTTCATATGAGCATGTTGGTTGATTCTTTTGCTTCTGACTCTAATTATTCTTCTGGAATGTTGTAAAGATTATTATACAGCTTATGGATGATGAAAATCATTCGCTGGGCTTTCGTCGCGTATCCGTATTCCGTATTCTCTTTTGGAAAGCGGGGCGTGACATACGATCTATAATTGTTTTAAATGTATATGTCCATATATATTCTACGATTTAATTACTTGAATATGTTTTTCTATATATAGATATATCAACAATTGATTGAGTATATGAATAAAGTGAATTGAATGTGGAATGTATGTTCATATTTATGCATATGAGTTAGGGTTAAGGTTACTATTTTGACCTAGAGTTTTGGTGACCTAGGGTTAGAAACTAACCATCCCATCATCATGATTTGTGCTTGATGAGATTAATGAGATTCAAGGGTCCACCTTGTGCCATGAAGATTTTCTTCATGAAAGAATGAGAAGATCATGGAAAGTTCTAGCATAATGTGTTGGCATTCAATCCCACCATCCAAACCTTTCACCCATCCACCCTCTATCTCCACCCTCCACCTCATCACCCCCACTCACACCCAATTTCGGCCAACCCACCCCCATCCCCATTCTCCTATTTTTATAAAAACCCCAACACTTCATTCTTTCTCCATTTTGCTTTCTTCATCTTCTAGTTCAGCAAAACATAATATATGAGAAAGAAAGTGAGAAAATAGAGTGTTTTAGCCACCAAGACATTTACTCCTTTGTAGGTTTTGAATCAAGTGGAGACTAGCTTGGTAAAGGAGAAAGAGGAGTTGAAGACTAGGTTTTTCCTCAACACTGAAGGTGGGTGTTCTCAAACTCTAATCTAGTTATTTTCTTGTTTCTTTGTGTGTGTGATGGAATTTCTAGCTTACAAATGGCTTAGAATCTTGAACCAAGATTTTTAGTGTATGTTCTAATATGAGTCTAGAGCATGCTTGATATTTTTTCATAATATTGGGGTTCATTTAGTAGCTCAAACAATTATTTTAATTTCAGGTAGTGAGCAGTAAAGAACTGCTGTATTTGTGTGAATTTGGGTGCTCTTCCAAAATTGGCACCATCTGTGCGAATCAGAAAGAGCAATCCGACCATACTCGCCGGTAAAAGTAGTTTTCAGTCATGCCTTGAAAGGGAAAATAGAATGCGACAGCATCAAACCAAAGAGCCACCCCTCTTCCTCCACCTCCTCCACTTGAGGATGTTCCCCCTTAACAAGATCAACAAGTTCAGAAGCCTCAACCTGAACAGCCGCCTCCCAAAATCGGCTCGCCCTATGTCCAGAGGGGCGGCGCCGGGGGGCTCTCGCCAAAGCCGTCAAGAACAACATCTTCACCATGACCATGTCTCGGTCCACAATCCTTCCACTGACTCAATGTCCTTACAAGGTCCTCAGGGGTTAAGAGACCTCTATCAAATCATCATCAGGATCGACCTCCGAACCCGCTTGAATGAGAGACTAGCCCATGATGACATCCCTCATCCAGAACACTAGAGAAGTCAGAGGAGTCGTTCTCCCCGAAGGCAAAAATTCAGAAAGCCCGCCTGTCCAAGGGGGAGAAGGGGGCTCCTCCCCATCGATAACGAAGAAGCCACACCGCTACGAGCCGATAGCACAATGGTCCGCCAGGATGGAGGGGCATCGGTCACACAGGCAGAATTCTGAAATTTCAAAGATGACATCCTGCAAGCCCTTAACATCGCTCCAAATTACGACCGACAAGCACATAGCCCTCGCCATGCCACCGCTCATGAAGGAGAGTCTCGAGGGTCGATTAGATCCGACCAGAGGGACGACTCGGTTCAATGCTGCCTTTGAGAGATGGAAAGGCACCTCAGCAAGATCAACCTCGAAGAAGGTAAACATACCAAGAACTTCCGCCCAAGCAGACCCCCTTCTCCAGGACCATCACGGAAGCCCGTGTCCCCGAGACCTTCAAGCCACCTTATTTTAAATCGTACAACGAGAAGTCTGACCCGACTGATCATATTTAGAGTTTTAAAACCCTCATGATGATCCATCAGGCCTTGGACACGCTCCTATGCAAGGCCTTCCCAACACCGTTGAGGGCACCAGTGAGCAAATGGTACTCTCGTTCATCCCTAGCCAATCTTCTCATTTGACCAGTTTGAGGAGCTCTTCCTCACCCACTTTGTTTGTAGTCACCGAGCCTGAGAAAACAAATGCATCCTTGCTAGCCCTCAGTCAAAGGAAAGGTGAACACCTAAGAGATTATATTCGGCGCTTTACTGTTAAAGCTCGGTCTATTGCCTCTCTCAACCAATCAATAGCCTCTGCGACATTCAAACAAAACGTCAATAACGCCGACCTCAAGGCATCCCTTGCCAAGAAGGCTCCTGGGACTTCTCAGAACTCTTGCTTAGGAGTGAGATGTACATCCGAGCTAAAGAGGCTCTCAATCCCCCCAATCAAGAAGAGCTGTCTTCCGGGACCAAACGGAAGAGTGCGAACGGAGAAGGATCCCAAAAATTTCAAAAAGAGGACAATGGTCAGCACCGCCCTGCTCCTCATTTTGAGAAGTTCGCCCTCCCTCCCCCTAATGGCAGTATACCAACAGTTCTCATGGATGTGGACAAGGAAGGGCTACTCCGTGCTCCCCCTAGAATGAATACCCCAGCAAAGGTGTCCCTTCCACAGGGATCATGGCCACGACACGGATGACAAACGGGCTCTCAATGAGGAGATCGAAGAGCTCATATAGCGGGGGAACTTAGCCAAGTTTGTTAGAATGGACAGAGTTGATCCTCCTCCACCCCGGGGTGCTAACAAGCACACCGAGAAGCCTTCTGAGTCCCAAGACTTGGATCCAGGAGCAGTTCTCTATTCGATCCAGGGAGGGCATACGGGGAGAAAATCAAACTTCTCCCGAAAGGCCTTCATCCGAGAAGTTAATTTAGTACAGAACTTTCCACCGCCCAAAATCCTCGGGATTCTCATGACGTTCTCAGACAGGGATTTAGATGGCATCTGAACACCCCATTGTTATGCCCTTATCATCAGTCTCAGCATGGTCAACCATGAAGTGTGCCAGATCCTGGTCGACAATGGCAGTTCCATCAATATCCTCTTCCTGGAAGCCTTCCAAGCCCTCAAGCTTTCTCAATCATCTAAAGCCTGTCGGATACACACTCCACGAGTTCTCTGGGGTTCCAGTCTCAATCGAAGGAATAGTCACTCTTGATGTGACTGCAGTAAAAGCCCCGACAACCTACACACAAGCAATGGACTTCATGGTCGTCGATGTGTAGGTCGCTTACAATTTCATTTTGGGATGACCAGGCCTAGCAGTACTTCATGACGTACCCTCAGCCTTTCAGATGAAAATGAAGCTCCTGGGCTCAGTAGGGTAGGGGAAGTCAAAGGAAACCAAGAGACAGCTCGGAGGTGCTACACAACTACAATGGAGGGATCAGTCCTCCCACTTGAAGCATTAGAGCTCCCCCAATGGAACAATCAAGTCATTCTCAAAGTAGTTGATGAACTCAAGGAGATCCCCCTCTTCTGGGAAGGAAGGCTTGGAATACAAAGCATCAAATGAAGTACCACAAGGGTGCCTCACCATCTCATAGGAGTAGATTTTAAGTTTTCAATAAGGCTGCCACTTGCGATACGACCAAAGCATGTAATAACGGCTCGTCCCCCTCAAGGCAGCCACTAAATTTAGATATGTCATCCAACTCACTTCTCGAGTTTCCTCTACAAGCTTGTTGGGTTCAAACAGCATGTTTGGGGGCCAATTTCAACCTCAAGATTGACTCCCCAAGCTTGCAGGGTTCAAGCAGCAAGTTTTAAGTCCAACTCTTTATTTGGGTCTCCTCTACTAGCCTGTCGGGACCAAACGGTAAGGTCGGCATCAAACCCCTCCTCGGGTTGCAAGCTCACTGGATGGCAAGGTCGGTGCCAACTCCCTCATGAAGTCACCTCAATAAGCCTGCTGGGTCCAAACGATAAGGTCAGCACCAACTCCCTCATGGAGTCGCCTCAACAAGCCAGTCGAGTCCAAATGGTAAGATCGGTGTCAACCCCCTCCTCGGGTTGCTTCTACAAATTTTTCGGGCTCAAATGGAAAATTTGACGTTTAACTCACCCCTAGAGTTGCTCCAAGAACTTGCCTCTCGAACGACTCTCTCTTAGAGCTCGACGATGCTCTTCATCCTGCCCGCCTCCCGAGCGGTCTTCTTCCAAAACAAATTCGGAGCTCAACTCATCCTTAGAGTTGCTCCTCAAACTCGCCTCCCGAACAGCTCTCCCCAAGATCTTAGTAATGCTTTTCGTCCTGCTCGCCTCCCGAACGACCTTCTTACAAACAAGTTCAGAGCTCAACTCACCCCTAGAGTTGCTCCTCAAACTCGCCTCCTGAATGGCTCTCTCGTAGAGCCCAGTGATGCTTTTCATCCTGCTGGACTCCCAAGTGGTCTGCTTCCAAACGAGTTCGGAGCTCAACTTACCCCTAGAGTTGCTCCGTGAACTCACCTCCCGAATGATCCTTCCCTAAAGCCTGGTTATGTTGTTCGTCTCGCTCACCTCCTGAGCGACCTTCTTCCAAATGAGTTTGGAGCTCAACTCGACCCTAGAGCTGCTCCCAGAACTCGCCTCCCGAGCGGCTTTCTTATTTCACAGTGAATTTGGAGCTAAACTCACCTCCCAAGTGGCTCTCTTCTAGAGCTCGGCGATGCTCTTCATCCTGCTCACCTCCTGAGTGGCCTTCTTCCACAATGAGTTCGGAGCTCAACTCACCCTAGAGTTGCTCCTCAAAATCGCCTCCCGAACGGCTCTCACCTAGAGCCTGGCAATGATCTTCATCTCGCTCGCCTCCCGAGCGACCTTCTTTCAAAATGAGTTCGAAGCTTAACTCACTCCTAGAGTTACTCCCAGAACAAACCTCCCAACGGCTCTTCCTGTTAGCCTGGTTATGCTCTTCATCTCACTCGCCTTCCGAGCGGCCTTCTTCCAAACGAGTTTGGAGCTCAAATCACCCCTGAGTTGCTCCCATAACTCACCTCCTAAGTGGCTCTTTCTAGAGCTCGACGATGCACTTCATCTCTCTCACTTCCCGAATGGCTCTCTCGTAGAGCCCTATTATACTCTTCATCATGCTCGCTCCCTGAGCAACCCTCTTCTTCACCAACAGCGAGTTCGGAGCTTTACTCAACCTTAGAGTTGCTCCCTAAACTCACCTCCTGAATGGCTCTTCCCTAGAGCCTGGTTATGTTGTTCGTCTCGCTCGCCTCCCGAGCGACCTTCTTCCAAACGAGTTCGGAGCTCAACTCACCCCTAGAGCTTCTCCTCAAACTCGCCACCCGAAGGGCGCTCCTAGAGCCTGGCAATGCTCTTCATCTCTCTCACCACCGATCGACCTTCTTCCACAAGGACTTCGGAGCTCAACTCACCCCTAGAGTCGCTCCCCAAACTTGCCTCTCGAATGGCTCTTACCAAGAGCCTTACAAAGCTCTTCTTCATAGCTCCTTCATGGCGAAGCTCCTTTTTTTAGCCTAACGGGAGCGGAAATCACTTTCGTTGCTCCCCGAGAGCACAACCCCTCTCCGTAGATCCTCAACACCGAAGCTCTTCTCAACCTCATGGAGGCAAAGATATTGTAGCCCTATTTTGACCCTAAAGACGGGTGATTCTTCTACTGACTTTTGAAGAGAAATTGTAGATCTTCGAGTCACCTTCGAAACGAGTGGTTACACGCTTCAATCAGACTTCTGCAGAACCAGAAAAGTTTATTATACTTCAGCACCATGTAGATCTCTCAAAAGTGCGCCACCAAGTTAAATAAAGTGTCAATGCAAAAATCTACAAGAAAGCAAGTTGGTCAAGTGGTTAGGCTACTCATCCCCCTCCTCAATGAGCCTGAGTTCAATTCCCGTGGCAATTTATTTTATTGCACGTGCACCGCACGTGCTATTAAGAACCAAAAATAGAAGTTGCATAAAAAATGGTCAGATCTCGTCATGATCCATGCTTGCACGATCAATGCTTCAGATTTTACCAGGTCATCATCTTCGAAAAAGAACGTGCACTACACGTGCTAAATCGAGCAAACATGCGCCCGAACTAAAAATGGCACAAAATTCTCTTCAAAGCCTGTGCCAGATCGTGATCAACGACTGAGATTCAAAAAAAACATGTGTACTGCACGTGCTACGTCGAGAAGATGTGTTTCCAAACTAAATTGGAGAAAAATACTCTCTTCCCGATCTGCACCCAATCTCGATCGATGGCTAAGTTCTGCAAAAAAAAAGGTCAACTGCCAGCATTGACCGCCACGTGTGACGACGCCCGAACGTTCTCATCGTTCGGCTGATCGCGCTGAGCAGACGGAAAACCAAACATGAAATGAGAGAAAATATCCTCCTCCCGATCTATGCTCGATTGTGATCGACGGTCCAGATTTTCCCATGTCATCAAGGTAATTTTCTCTTTAATTAATTTCCTTATTTAATTATTAAATAGAATTAATTATTTAAAAATCCAAAAAATGATTAAAATTTTGAAAAAAATTATTATAAATTCTAAAAATAATTATTAATTTGTAAAATAAATTTAAATTCTCAAATTATAACTATTAAATTATAATAAGTAATTAAAATTTTCAAAAATTAATTATTTAAATTAGAAAATTGAATTAAAATTCAAAAAAATGATTAAAAAATTGGAAAAAGTTCACAAAAATCTAGAAAAATAAAAAAAAAATACAGAAAATTCTGAAAATAATTTTAAGTATTTTACAAACTCAGAAAAGCATCGTTACACCCCAAGCAAGATCTAAACATCCCCGAGAACGCCGATAAATTCTATGAGTCATTAAAAACGGACGAACTACTCCTCAAAGGCTGTGAAACTTAGTCTTCGAGAGTGGGGGCTTGTGATATGGCTAGAAATAGAACTAAATTAGGACTGTTCAAATCGGGCACGATTCTCAAAGCTCTCAGGGGCAAAATAGTAAGTTCCCCTACAAACGAGTCTGAAAAGGTGAACTGGGTCTTTTCCAAGCTCAATAACCAAAAAAAGGGTTTGCATTACTGGCTTATGATGGTCGCCCATTATAAATAAACCCAGATCATTTAAGAGTAATTTAACTTTATGGTTATTCCTAAGAGATGGTTTAAGCTAAATTTTTTATCATGAAGGAACTTAAACTCTATTGCTTATTCAAAAACACTGGGAAGAAGAGAGAAATGATTATCTTTAAACTGTTTCCAAAGGCGACTATAATAACCCTCCACCCCCACCATAAAGAGGTAATCAATATATTTCTACGAAAAAGCTCTTTCTTTATCTTTTAGATTACGGACTTGAGCGTCGGAAGGTTCGTCACCGGGATTAATTTCGGTGTTTCGAATTTTTTGCAGATCAGCAGTAGTGTTGAGAACAGTCAAACATCAGAAAGTAATGAAAAGGTTAGCCTTCATTGGTTCCAAAAGAATTCACAAATTATATGTTTTCTCCCACCCCAAAATTAGCAACAACAAGAAAGAAACGACATTTGAACCTGAAGAAAATCCGTATTTGGAGTTTTAGCCGTCCAATCCAGAAGAATTTGCCAGAAATAGCAAAATATCATAGAAATACAAACACTTAAACTGCAGAACATGAAAAAAGTGGAAACCAAAGGTTAAGAAAAAACGCCAAACTTATACTAAACCCAAAAGGTTTAGAAAGAAAAGGTTTTCCGGAAAAGGATGTTTGAAATGTCACATAGGACATTTTGCTAATAGGTATACTGAAATAATTAATTATTTACATGAGTAACGACTAGAAAAAATTCATACTGACACAAATGCATCAGTATATGAATTATCTTATATAAGTAATAGAGATTCCATTAAAGATTCTGATTCCTCATTAGAAATAGAATCATTAAAATTCAATATGATTACCAAAAATAAAATAACTAATGTTATTTGGGTAGAAACATTATCCCCATATGCTATTCTACCATCTAAAGATGATATAAATTCCCCTGCTCTAAATCTTCTTGCGGCTAAGAACATGGTAATAGACAGATACTCTATCTTAGATATCCTACTGGACTTACGCATAATAATCCCTAGACGATAATATGGACAAATTGTCAACACTATTCCTATTGCAAAAATATAACTTTTTGTTGTTAATGGAACACTAATTTCAGAAAACAAAAATAAAATCTATGTATTCTCTAAAGGCGTAAATAATTTCTTTATAGAAATAATTCAGGAGATATTATAGCATTATAGCACAATTGCCAATATTAAAATATGAAGAACTTCCTATTTGAAGATTCAAAGCAGCATAAGAATTAATACAAAGTAACAGTTCAAGTACACCAATATCTGCATCTCAAAAAGGGAAACTATATGAATAGAGAATAAACATGATAAAATTACAGTGAAAAGCTGATTATAATATTCATATACCAATTACACTAAATTTTCCTTAATATAAGGAAATAACTATACATACATCAGTAGATACTGAGCACAAATCAATTTATTATAGTCGTGTTTTATACCAAAACAATATTGTTTAGAGTTAACTCATAAAGCCTATGTAAGAAGCTTTAGTGGTTCCAACTCTATAATTACTCATAATATAAAAAAATCTTCAAGATTGCATGGACAATATAAGCAAACTTTTACCACTGCAAATAGAGAAACACTTTTGTTCTTTAAATAATATTCAAATCCGTCAGATTTCATTCAATGTCATTTTTCATAATTTCTTTGATCTACACACAACATTGCGTGGTGAGCTTTAAATCGAAAATCCTTGGGTAAATAAAAACCACTACCAACAAATTAAACATAAGAGATGAACAACCTTTTCGTGTTGACATCTGCTGAAGGCAACTACTCACAAACTACTTTGTGTTCTAGGTCTTCCTCTTCATCTTCAACAATCAATTCTTCATCTTCACCAACTTTTGCTTCTGAGACTAGAACTTTTTATATGTTGAACATCTCCTTTTCTACCATCAATCTTACTTTCTTTCACTCCCTCTCCTTACCATCACCATTGGCAGACACTCCAACGATACTATTCTTTTTCCTCTCTGATCACCCTCCTCTAATACATCTCCTATGGATCTGTTCGAGTTGGAGATGCGGGGCTGTGGGCCCAACGAAGGGGTCCACAACCCCCAACCCCACCCCTAGCCCACAAACATCCCCCCTCCCCTCCTTTCACCGCACGACTAACCACATCTCAGCCCACCTTATTGAAGGCGATCACCACCCCTAAGAAGGACATGAGAGATTTCATTGCTACGTACGGTGTATATCGAGGAACTCATCACCAGCGCACAGGAGAAACCCGTTGTCTATATCATCGACATCTCTCACCTCAACATGGAGGAAGGGCTCTTTGAGGGGGTCCTCCTACAAATCGCTATGGGCGTAAAAGGATCCCTTACTGATAAGGGACGAGTCTACGAAAGGCAAATGGAGGAAGGATGTAACGCCTAAAAAAAAAAAAATCCCTTCCCCCCCCCCCCCCCCCCCCCCCCAATTCTATAGCTCCAAATTCAACACTTTCAATTTCTATGCCACTTTGAACATAAACTAAGATATATATTTCAAATAAAAATTTTGTAGTGTTTCCCCTGAAATTTCTACCCCGAAACACAAAAAGCTTACGAAATTCTGCTCTAAATTTCGTAGCTTACAACACAGGCAATATTTTCGCGGGCTCCCCTGGCCAAAATGAGTAGAATCACATTGGCAATATATATATGCTCTAGGGGCCAAACTCATAATAGAATATCAAATATCAAATAAAAACCATAAATTTCTTCGAAAAAATATCAAAATTTTTAGAAAACCTTTGTAAAACATACCACAGGACCCAGGTACTAAACAACGAGATGGGTACGGGTCAAAAATATATCATATTTCCCCATACTAAGCTCATCATCACCGTCTACATACTAGTATACATCCAAAATACAATTTAAACCATAAACTTCACTATTCATATAACTAAACTTATACAAAAATTTTAAAAAGAAAAGAACCCACTCAAAACTAAAATCCATGCCTCATATCTGCACTACTGAGGACATTTAACGGTAGGGGGTCTAGTGTAGTCCTGAGACTCCACTAACCCCCCAAACATTAGGGGTTAGCCATCTGCGAAGTTCTATTTGACTGATATATTACTCAACTCTGGGCTCTGATACCACTCAAAACCTTGTCACGCCCCGCTTTCCAAAATACGGAATACGAGTACGTAATGTAGGCCCAGCGAATGATGTAAACACCATCCATAAGCTGTACCAGACTAACTCAACAATATGCAACAACAACACAACCATGCAGGAAGAGATAATCATGTGAATAAAGATAACTTTAATAAATAATGATATAATCCAACAATAATAATATCCAACACAAGAAGAAAAACAAACTCCGAGAACATAAGCCCAAAACAAAATACAAAGTCATAACAATGTTCAAAGAAATAAGCTAGCAATAAATAAATTAAGCAGCTCAATCTTGGACTCCATCTCTAGAATCGTTGCTCACCAATACCTTTAGGGATTGATCCTTCAGTACCTGTAAAATCTTGATCTAAAAAGAAGAAAAAGAGTGCCCTTAGAGCAAGTCGTGGGCAGCAAGTAGAGAAAACTGAGGATAAAGGAAAACATGTATATCAAAGAAAAGGACAAGATCAAAGTCAATGAACAAAGCAAAGAGCAGGCAATAATATCAAAGGTGTACAATAATCATGCATATAATGAGTGATTTCAAGTTGAGTCCAATACAAGATCAAGTATGCAGGTTATTAATCATTTTATTAGCCTATCTAGTGCACGTACTACTGCATCCCATACTACAAGTTCGGCGCAAGCACACAGTGAACGTTTTAGACTGATGGTGAATTCACGGTTTGTGTACTCAGCACTGATAACAATAATTTACAATCTAGAATTAACAAGTAATCATTGCAATCAATACTCCTCCTTCCATGTCAAGTGTTCAAGTGAGCAAGAAGGCCTTACCAAGTACATTTTCTAATCGTTCACTATCAAGTCTATCCCTTATTATCCCGGCTTGTTATTAGTTTATTTTCATCCTATGTGAGCATGCAAGAGGATTTCAATATTGTATGGTACTAAGTGTGTCTAATTCTATACGTTATAGACAAAGCATGAAGCAAACACATCATATAAGTACAATTCACATAATCAGGATAACATGACCTTGCTGTACTAAAATATGGATTATGGCTACTACAAAATAGAAAATCTGAATCGTCAAAAGGTCTAGAAAGTAGACTTCCACACGGTTCCAGCGAATATAATTAAGGCATATAAAAGATAACAAAACTAGGGTAAAAATTCTATTCTATTCAGGTTTTATGTTCAAGCAGCATGCAGAAAGTTGTGTTCAACTATTTGTTTTAGGTCAAAGAACTCATCAAATAAATCCATAAAAATTCTGGGTTATTCCTACATGTGTCTAGGTTCAGTAGATTTATTTCAGATTTTTCTTTTACTGTTAGCATGGTCAATTAAATTAAGAAACAGCAGGATACGCATGCATTTGTGAATCTAGAATTTATGACACAGCTGTACTAAAATGATGATATCTAAAGGTTACACATCGGAATACAAATCCACAAAAAGGGCAGTAAACTAGACATCAGAGTCTAAATTTTATGTTCAGAAAGTTATTTCAAATTATGACAATAGCATAGTTGAAAATCTGATTCAAAATGGAACAACTAGCGGTCTATAAATTGTTTTACGAAAAAGGGGCGATAAATAAATCATACAATCATATATTTCATGCAAAATAGTAGTCAAAGTGATCCTAGGTGTCAACATACATATTTCTATGTTTAAGATACAATTTCACAAGCATGGTATTACTTCATCAATCAAATTCAATCCAACACGCATACAATGCATCAATAAGTCTATAGCATGGATCTAGTTAATTACATGTAAGTGCATATGCATGAAACAATAGGGACTAGGTTTTAGATCAAAGAGAACGGCACGATGTTAAAAGTATGTCGGTTTAGCTTGTGTAAACCCTCGATAAACTTAACGGAATTGTCAAAAGCAGTATGATAATGAAATGGACGGGATCTACTTGCAGAGATCAAATAAACTTGAACAAAACAAAATATTAGTTCAAGAAGAGACTTGCCTGTTAAATTGCAGATTCAAATGATAAAGAATAACGGGATAAGAATCCTGGGCGACGATCCACAAGATCACGAGCGAGACATGTACGAAACACCAAACGACAACTCAAGACCGAACAGCAAACAGCAACACACACACACATAGCGGATCCAACAGCGGATCACCACACCGGATCGGCCAAAACAGCAAACGGCGAACTTCAGATCCACTGTGCCAAAACAGCAAATGAAGAAGGTGACCAATCACCTATCGTCTCCTGCCTTCGATAGAGAGAAAGAAGGTGAGAGCTCCGTTTAGACTCAGCAATGCTGGGCACGGCTGCAATGACGACAGAGATGACGGTAGGGATGTCGCTGCGATCGGGAAGTGACGGCAACAACGAGATTCCGACAATGAGAGCGTGAACTCTGTTTTCCGCTCGAAAATAGGGGAACGACGACGGGGCACTCGGGGCCTGGACGACGGCAATGACGATGAGGGGGATCTCTGGTGGGTGAAGGGAGTGCATGACGTAGGATCACGGTGGCAATGGCAAGGACGGGGGTTCGGCAGTGGAGCAAAGGGTAATGGGGGTGTGATCAATGATGGGTTGATGGCGAAGAAGATGGTGGGGAAGATGATTAGAGAGCGACGAGGGAACGGGGAAGACGATGAAGGGATGGTGATGACGGTGGTGGTCGGAGCGTCGAGGTGGCAAGGGGCGATGAGCGATGGGTTTGGTTTCAGTCTGGGGTAAAACAGAGAGAGAGAGAAGTCGGGGAGAGAGAGTGTGGCAGAGAGAGATAGATAGGGTAATTAGGGTTTAATTAATGAGGGTGTTTATAGAAGATTAGAAAATTGAATTTTGGGTTGTGGTTTAGTGGGTTTTGGGTACAGATTTTGGCTCCAAAAAGAGACGAACAAGCATAAAACAAAGAGTTGAACAGAAAGGGGAACAAATCAAACTCAAAATAGGAAGTGCGAAAACTCGCAATGAACCAAATATAGTAAAATACAACCAAAAGAGTACAGAACGATCAAGAAAAAATAAAAGAACCCAAGAAAAGCTAAAAATATAATATAATAAAGGGATCCATATACAATAATCAAAAGAGAACAAAATGCAATAAAATCCAAAAATAGGGGTTACACTTAGTCTCTTTCAGAATCTCTCATTCCAATTCCTAGCCCAACATATTTTAATTGCTATTATATTTTTCTCCTAGCCCATTCTACAAAATTTATTTGAGAAGCCCAACTCAATTATTTACTCTATTTCTTGTGCAGCCCACAAACCCACTTCAACCCAAAAATAATTCATCACAATTCCAAAAACCCTTCAACTTCTATAACCTACATAACTCCCCATCTAATAACATATTAAACAAATCATAACTTACCCAGACTAACCATAAATCAATTCCCTATTAATTCCCATCATTATAATAAAATAACTATATTATTAATGTATTATAATAACCCCCCCCCCCCCCCACCGTCCCTCTCTCTCCCCCGATCTCTCTCTCCCTTCTTCTTCCTCTCTGTTCTAACCCGACGCCAAGAAACACAAAAACCGCTGGAGCAACCACCATCACCCTCTTCAACTCCGTTGTCGTTCCCCCTCCTCGCTACCGTCTTCGCCCCTGCACTTCGCCCTGCAACCCATTAACACACCTCGCTGCTCCTCATTGATCAAACCCAGTCGTTGTCCCTTGTTGCGATCTTCCTCGAACCACCACTCCACAACCCTCCCCCGATCATCTCCCTCACCTTGCCCCCGACGTCCTCGACCTGCACCCATCGTCCACCGCAGTCGTCTTCGACACCCTCCGACAACCTCCACTTTCGTCGCCTCCCGTCGATGCCACCTTCCTCGGAGCGGTCGACGACAGCACCCCTGCTACCTCACCACTAGCGACTAACCCGAAGCACCACCCCGTCGCTGCCCTACACTGGAGTCCCCTTGCGGCTCTTGCTCGTGCTGTGTGTTGTCGAGCCACCGCCACCGCATGTCGTAGCCGCTCGTGTTCCTTTCGTCGCAGTCCTCGTAACCATCACATAAGGCAAGCATCCCTTGTACACCCTCGTTGCTCTTGTACAAGTATTTCGTTGAATTCCACAAGTAGTTCATCCTTTTATTAATTACCCAACTCGTTGCCGTCATGTACTGTTGAATTCAAATCTATACACCGTTCATCGTTCATTCAATTTCCATCAACTCGAACATCATAGAAACACATGAGAAACCATTCGCATATGCATATGATACACAAACACGAACTAGAAACATGAAACTATAAAAGAAAGATGGATTTGAATTTATTATGCTTGCATTTGATTATGTGGTTATATTTGTAGTCTAATATTGTTAAAAGTTCTAATATTCATCTTGTTAATGATAGACACCATGCTGATTTCTAGATGTAATTATATGTTCAGTTTTAACCATAAAACTATACACTTGCAAATGAAAGATTGTTAAAATAGACTTAGTGTATTTCTGGACTGTTGTCTTCTCTAGATTGGAGCGAGAATTCAACACAGTTACTGATGATATTATCTAAAACTTATTAAATAGAAATTGTAGCGTGTCTAGTTTCTAGAACATCTAACGGATTCTTAATCCAACATATAGATTGTAAAATATGTAGTTTCTACCACTGTACTATCGTAGTTTTCAGATTACTGCTTTATAGTTGCCACACCACGTTCAACTGATCGAAACAGTAGGTTAATATGAGAATTAAAATCCAAATTTACAAGAATGTTAGTAAGCAATGTCAGGAACTCATTTATAATTTTTGTAATAATTTTAGTTAAGTTTTTAGTCGAATTATTTATATAATAACTTAACGTCAAGTTGCTGCCAGAACAGTAGACTCGTAAAGAATCAACTAGTAGACATAGTTACTGTGACCGAAATGTATCGTATGAATATGCATCAGAACTGGCAGAGAGTCTAGTTTCTAGAATCTTTGCTGGATTCTTATTTGGTTCCCCGTAGCAGCCGAAATTTTACTTTGTACAGAAAGGTACTGTTGTGCAGAATTTTGTTTTCATGCTTCTTAAATATAAATGTGTTAACTTTGTATCTATGAATTGCACTACATACTGAATATCGCACAACCATTGGTATCTCATTATTATAGTTCATTGACACTGTTCCATCGACTGCATATGTATGATTCATTGTAATAAAAGAATGACAAGCTGGGGTAAAAAGAGAAAAGACCTAGTAGTGGACGAATAGGAGATTGTACTCGGAAGGGGGCCCGTGTTTTCTGTGATGATGATACATGATTACAAGTCACATAGAACTAAGTGCCATGTCGCGGGATGACGGGGGCCACCTCAAGAATCTACGGGGGGGCCTTTTAGAATCCATTACCTGATTACGCATACAAATCACATGGAACTAAGTGCCACATCGTGGGATGATGGGGACCACCTCTAGTATCTACGGGGTCCACCTCTAGAATCCACCACTTGACTGCATGATTCTTGTTACATGAGTTCCCGAGTACATGCCCCTGTATAATTCACCATTAGATTAAAAATGTCAACTTGATTGTATGCACTCGAACCTGTGATATGGGATATAGGATTGCATGCATTAGTTAGGACTAATAAAAGACTAATAAACATAAGAATAATACTGAACATTGACACAACATTTCTACTATTGTTCATTATTACCAACTATCATGGTATTGACCGTTGCTTATTAATTGATTCAGTTTCACAGTTATGCTCACAATTTATCGTCTTTATTGGTATTGTGCATATTACATCGTCCTAGTTATTGTTATTGCATCATCATGTTTATTGTTTCACTACTTTCACTACTTGTTGTCCGAGCTTGCTCTAACAGACATTTCCCTCCCAACCCTAGATGTTGAGATTATAGGTAGCCCAGAGAAATTGATTGAAGAACTTGGAGAACAGATTTTCTAGAGAATAGAGTTGGACCCTTAGTCTTCAATAATTATCTTGCATTGTCATGTTTACTTTATTTTCAGTATTGTTATTATCGTACATTGTACTAGGCTTTGGTGTACCGAAGTTATTCTATTTCCATGTGTTGGTTATGTATGAGACAGTTCATGGAATGTTCATGTTATGTGATTATCTTATTGCATGCGTGGTTGTTATTACATTTCATATTGTTGAGTTAAACTGTTACAGCGTATGGGTGATATATACATCATCCGTTGAGCCTTAGTCACATGACCGTATTTTCGTATTTTGGGAAGTGGGGCGTGATACCACCGACAACTGCCTATCCCTCAAAGAAGAACTTGAATGTCTGATTCGTTGGGGCTACCTCACCTAGTTTGTACAACAAAAGAATGTCACTGAAACCCCTCCGGCACGGGGGGGCTTGTAATACCCCATAAAATGGAGTTATGACAATTTTGCACACGTGTATTACACACATGTATTTTGTACCGTTACGCGTAATATTCATAAAATTCTTAATATAAATAATTTTACGAATTTTGTATTTCTATTGTTTATAAATAATTTTCCGTTCTCTCGAAAATCATTTTCTCTTATTTTGAGCAACTAAAATATATTTTGTTTATACGTGCAATACACGTGTTTTAAATACATGTGCTGATTATATTTTTAATATATAAAATTTATGAAGTCATGCATATTTATTGTATTTGCTAAATTTAAATGATTAGATTATCATTAACCTAAACTAAGTTTAATTAAACATATTCTTTTATTTTTGAACTTGTACCACCATGTTAAATAATTTTTGTATTTGTGGAGAATCAAAATAAAAATTCGTGCATACACATACACATATACATACACTCATTTCTTCATTTCATTCAACTCCAATTATTCCATCCCAATATACATACCTATACATATATATATCGACAAATGTATATAACTATATATATATATATCTACACACATACACACACTTAAATCTCCACCAATCACTCCCTAACTACCCACTTCTCCTAACCAGCCAACCCCACTTCTCCACACCATTATTTCCACTCATCTAAATAGAATTATACACTAATCGTCCACCATTTAACTCCATCTCCTACTCTACTGCCCTCCTCCTTAAAATCCCGAAGCTCCACCCTTCTCTCCATTCTCTCTGAGCCCCTCTATAACCCAGTATATATACTACACATCATACTTCATAATCTTACTCCATCACTTCCATTGTAACATCCTGAATTTTCAGCTATAATTAAATAAGAGTTGTTTGATTTCACGTGTTGTGCACGTGCAAATTTATAGTACATTTTTTTCTTAAAATTTATTCTTCATGAACAAATGTTATAATTATTCTCTTCCTTATTTAGAAAGCCTATTTAAACTCTAGGCCTATTTATCTCATTCTAGCCCACCCTAATTAATTAATCAATTTATTTAGAAACCCATGGACTTTTAGCCCATTAGTGTGAGCCCATTAATTAGATCCTCTTTAATTAACATGACTTGTAATGTAGACTAGTTTTGTACCAAATTAAATTAATTAAGCTTGTACAAACTAGTAACTAAGGGGGTGTTTTGATAACATGTGCATTGCACTAGCACGTGTTTGGAGCCCATAAGGGGGTGGCCGGATGGTGGACAAAGAGAGAGGGAGAGATGGAGGTAGTGGAGAGGTAGTTTCTCAATTATGGGCAGTTGCTTCAACTCCCTAACTCATCCTAGCGTTTAATCCCTAACCATTTGATTAAATCCTAGCCATCTATTCATCCTAGCCATCTATTCTCACTCAAAAAATGTATAAATACCCCCTAGTTCTTCTCATTTAGTACACTAGAAGAATTGATTAAGAAAGAAAAGATTAGAGTGAGAAAAAATTGAGAGTTTTGGTGAGTAAAAGATTGAGGGAATTATTTGTGTGTGTGTTCTTTCAAGAGGTGGCCGGCCTACTCCATAGGAGCAAGAAGAGGAGCTTGGTTTCCACTCAAGCTAGGAGGAGAAGTCAAATTGGTGGTACAAGCTAGGAGGAGAAGGATCCAATCGTTCATTCTAGGAGATTTTAGGAGTTCTTAGTTGTTTCTCTCCATAAAGGTGGGTGATTTTCTCAAACTTCTAACTAGATATCATGCTAGGGTTTGGTTGATAAAATTGCTAAGAAAAACTAAGTAGATTGGCCCATGTTTGTGTATACAGAGAAAAACTGTAGGTAGAATAAATGCTTGGTTAATTGACTTCCTAGTTGATACAATTGTGATTTCCATGTTATAATTGATCATATTGCCATGAAACGTATGTTTGAGCCATGCTAAATTGAGAAAATTGTGCTCATGTAATGATTAGTTGATTAAGTGAACCACTGAAGTTGTATTGTCTAAATTAAGGGAACACTAGTGTAATAAAAGAGAATTTTGTCCTAGAAATGTTTATAGAAATAAAAAAAAAAGGGAAAAACAATCTTTTGTGATAATGGTTGTGCTAAATTGTTGAATTTTAATGTCGAAAATATATTCATAATCTACTTTAAATTGCAACCTGGTGCAATCGACAGTCGACCGAACTAGAGTCGACAGTCGACTGTCAGGTAATAAATTTTGGATTTTAGTTGCAGAACAGTCGATCGGCTATGTTTTAACAGTCGATTATCACGGTCCTGGCTATTGGTTTTCGAGTTTTAAATCCTCGTAGAACAGTCGACTCGCCTATCTCAACAGTCGACTATCATAGTTTTCAGCTGATGAAATATTTCAAAAAAAAAAAGTTTTCAGGTATTCTAAAAATTGAGGGGAAAAATGATAGATTTATTCTAAAAATTCCTAGACTTCATGAAAATTGTTCCTTTCATTTTGACCTATTATAATGAGAACTAAAGGCTATTACGAAAAAAGAAACTTGATACAATTTCTTACAATATAATATTGATTAATTAAATAAATACTTGCTGAGTAGAGTTACATTTAAAATGAAAATTGTGACATGGAAAATTTAAGTAAGATAAATGTAATTTTGGCCTAATAAGTGGAAGGATGGCATTATGAATGTAAAGAAATTTTGTGAAGTGTATGTATGAATGTTGACAAGTGAATAAATGAATTGTAGTGATATACATGAAATTGTACATAAGAATAAAATAGAAATCATGTCGATTTATGAGAAAGATTTTATGAGTATGAATACTCAAATCTGTGAACATGAAATGAGATTAAAGGACCAGAGTGTAGCTAAGCCTCATACCGGCATTGAATGAATTCTTTGAGATAAGATTTGAAATGAAAAGACCAAGTTTGGGTCATGTTGTTGAATTAATGTGTAAGACCGATATAGGGGAAGTGCTAAGTCTAGGGGATTGATTTATTCATGATTCCAATTATTTAAGGACTAGATACGTAGTGAAGATGTGATGAAAGTAAGAGAAAAACATGAGTATGAGGTCCATTGGATTGGCGGCGTGAGAGTATTCACAGGATGTCCTCATGATGCGTCATGATTAGGGCATGGATACTACTCTAGAGTACTGTCCCGGTGGCGACACTTGTGGGGTATTTAGTACTACGTGTGGTGCCATGGTCCATGGCGGAGGTGAATTGACCACAGGATGCCTGCATGATGAGTCATGTGTCAGTGCGTGGGCTTCTCTCCAGGATGCCTGGACGTGGGCTCGTAACTCATAGAATACCTACGATACTTACTGTAGTTACCATAGTAGTTTAAAACATGACAAGGGATTGAACCCTACAAGATGAAGAACGATTAAGGGCATGCCCTCGGACCTATGTTGTATGAGATGCATAGAGTCCGAACAAGTGCGTATTAGTGTCATGTAATATAAATAACTGCATTAAGGACTAAGTGCACAGCACAACACGACATCAATAGGATAGTCCCCGTAGTTTTGTTTGTGGCAAGTTTGTGTTTTCTATGTAAGAGAAAATTGATGTATTATATCCTTGTGTCAGTTGAATGAACTGACGTGCCCATAGTTTCTATGTAGGATAAAGTGCATGAAAAAGACTAAGGAGGAATTGATGCTTAAAGAATTATTCAAGTGTTATTTTATTTCATTCATGTTATTGTTGTAACTTTGCTTCCGTTGTTTAAATGTAACTCTGATGTAATAAAAGTTTTTATTTCATTGTAAAATTGTATGAAGAGAAGTGTAAAGATCCTGTGGAACTTCGAATTCGGCCTTATTTGGAATTCGGGGTGTTACAGAGTGGTTTCAGAGCCACGCTTCCAAGTAGTACAAATTTATAAGAAACGACACCTAGAGTGGACATTAGAGCGTGTGTTGAGTATAAGATTTAAATGTAAGTCACTTACATTTGTGTTGCTCTATGATTTATACTTCTTCTTCTTTCTCCAAGATAGCGTACCACTTCGACCTAGCAGGCGATAATGATTGGCACATAATCGAGGAGGATTACTATTCCTGACAAGCTGATTCCGACGAAGAAGATTCCGAAGAATTTGAGGAGGAATGACCTGAGTCCCGAGAGATCACTCCACCTCCGATTTATCTGATGATTCCTTCAGCGAGGAAGTGCCAGTTCCGAGCAGTCTTATTGTGTCTCTTCATAGGCAAGTAGAGACCTAGAGGGAGAGAGCTTCGAGAAGCCAAGAGGAACCGTAGGAACTAGAATGTTGTATCTTTGTACTGCTTTCATTTGATGTCAGAAATGTTTTAAATTTGAATGTACCAAGTTTGAATTCAATGAAATGAAGAGTCAATTTAAATTCATGTCTTCTACTTCGAATTTAATGGATCTTTTGCATCAGAATATGGCTGGAAGAAGAGCTAGAAATGGACAAGGGCTTGACTTGGAAACGGAGTTAGCAAGAGTCTATCAAACCCTCAATGCCATTTCCATGAATCAGAACCAGGGGAGGATGCCTGCAAATCCAGTACCTGAGGAAATCAAACACGTGGGATCATTCAAGAGGATGAAACCACCCGTGTTTGAGGGAAAGTCAGATCCAGATGCGGCTAACAATTGGATCAGGCTGGTCGAGACCATCTTTGATGTCTTGGAAACTCCGGAAGCCAGCAAGGTGAAGTTAGCTGCACCACAGTTCGAGAAGGATGCAGCTATTTGGTGGTGGTCCATGATGTGGATAATGGGAGATGTTGTTCTTGGCTGGGAGGAATTCTTGAAAGAGTTCCGCAGTCACTACTTTTCATCTGATGTCCAGAAGAAGAAGGCTATGGAACTCTTGGCACTGCAGCAGGGCGGATGTTGGTTAGAGAGTGTGAGACAAGGTTTACTCTGAGGTTGGAAGTTCGAGCATGGAGTAAGGCCAAGTCTAAGGTCCAAAATGATAACTCTTGGTATCAGGAGGTTTGACAAGTTGGTCAAGCAAGCTGCAGCTACGGAGGAAGATATGGAGCAGTTTCATGCCGCTCAGAACCGGAGGAGCAACTGGCATGTTGGGAAGAGGCTCGCAGTTTCTGGGAATGTCAGAGGGCAGCCGCCAGGTCAAAGGTTCAAACCTACTTGGGAAAACGCTGTTAATGTGGCTAGAAGACCCGAGAATGTTTGGGTGAGACCTCCTGTGACTTGTTTCAGTTGTGGAGAGACAGACCACTACAAGTCTCAGAGCCCTAAGCTGCAAGATGTTGTTTATAATGGACCAACTCAGCAGGTTGGGAAGAAGTCATACCAGTAGTGGCGAGTATTTGCCTTGACTGAAGCAGACGCTGATGTAGAAGATCACGTCATCACTGGTGCGAGGGAGGATGTTTAGATGTTTTTCTGTTGTTCTCTTTTCCCTGCTTATTTTTGTGAACTGTTATATAACGAGTGTGTGTTATGTGTTGATTCTTGATTTTGATGATTACAACACAATGCAAAGTTGTTGTGCTACTTCTTAGATATTACAGGATGTACACAAAGGCAAAATGTTCAAACAAGCTCTCAAAGCAAGTTGATCAAGCAAAGATACAAACAAAGCTCTCAAAGCTAACTGATCAAGAAAGCTACAAGGTTGCCAGCTTCAAAGATAAAAACAAAGGCTAAAGCTCCATCTCAAGACTCAAGACTCGAGACAAGACCTATGCTTAAATGTGTTGTATTAAATATCTTGTAACAGTTGTAACTCTTTTATTTCTTTGAGTCTTAGAATGCTGTAATAGCCTTGTCACACACACTCACACATATCTTTAAATAATTGAGTTTTTTACAAAACTTAAAAAGATCGAAACAAGATTGAATAAGCTCAGCGGTTAAGTACCAGTCGACCGCTATTTGGCACCAGTTGACTGTCTAGTACGAAACTGTCTGAACTCATTCAAACTCTGACCAGTCGACTCATTATGGCAATCCAGTCGACTGTTCAAGCCGTTTCGACAGTTTTCTATTTTTAAACTTGTTTTTCAAAATTAAATCTTTACTGCTGTTGTATGGCAGTTGGGATTCAACCTTCCAACGGTCAAATGTCTTTATCTCTTAAAAAGAGTACAAAGATCATTTAATAAAGGTTAACAATTTTTTTCCAAGCATTTTCTTTCTTAAGTTCTCAAGCTTTTGGTTTTGACAAGAAAAAGCTTTTAAAAGCATTCACTTTCTAAGTCTTGGTTCTCTGAAATCAGTCTAGTATAACAGTGATTTCATTTTAGACTGATTTCGAAAGTTGACCTAATAGCCACGCACAAAATCACATTCACAACAAGGCTATAGGTTGATTGTAAACATTTTGTTGTTGTTCTTCACTCTCGGGTTGTGAGAGTGGTTCCTCTCGGTTGAAGAGTAGGACTCTAGGGTGTAGAGTCAGGTTTTCACTATTGGTGGAAGAGTGGGGTGCTCTCTCTAGTGGTGAGAGAAGACTACGGGTTGGACAAGGTTGTTGTCTAACGCCTTAGGGTATTCTTGTAATTTTTCAAGAATAATGGAAAAATCTCAAGTGGGTTGCTTGGGGACTGGATGTAGATCGGGATGACCGAACCAGGATACATCGTGTGTACTCTGTGGTTGTATTTCTCTGAACTTGCATTTCATTGACTTGCTTTTAAGTTTTTTGTGAAACTTGTCTAGACCGTCGACTGTGTACCTTTTTAAGTCGACTGGTCATACTTGTACTACATTCTCTCTGAAAACTTGTCTGGTAAGTCGACTGGTTCTTCTATAAGTCGATTGATCAGACTCGGCTTAAAATACTCTTCTTAACTATCTCCCCAGTCGACTGGTTTCTCTATTCAAGTCAACTGGACCAAAGAGAAAGTTCAATTCCGCAATTATTTTTATAAAACACTATTCAACCCCCCCTCTAGTGTTTCTTGCCTTGTCTACAGGATCCAACACTTGGTATCAGAGCCTGGTTGAGTGCAATGGCAACTACTTCTAATGGAAATTAATATCATGAAGGCCAGTCTACACAAAGGCCACCCCTTTTCGATGGAACTAATTACAACTATTGGATGTGTAGAATGAAGATCTACCTTCAGTCCATCAACTATAAAATATCTGACAGATACCGAGTACACCGCTCCTACTATTCCATATGCACAATGGAACGATGAAATGAAGAACAAAACAATGAACAATGCAAAGGTGATGAATGCACTGTTTTGTGCTCTTACAAAGGAGGAGTTCAACCGTGTGTCCAATGCAACAACTTCACATCAAATTTGGCACACACTCGAGGTAACTCATGAAGGAACAAATAAAGTAAAAGAATCTAAAATATCTGTTCTTGTTCACAGGTTTGAAATGTTCCGCATGAAGGAGAATGAAAATATGTCTGAGATGATTACAAGGTTCACAGATATTACTTATTCACTTGTGGCACTTGGAAAGACGTATACTCAAGCCGAGATGGTGAGGAAGGTGTTTCGTGCACTAACCCCCGAATGGGAGAAGAAGACCACTGCCATAGAAGAGGCCAATGATTTAACACAACTTTCTCTTGAGAATCTTGTAGGAAATCTTATGGCTTATGAGGTACAACTTGAAGAGCGCAAGAAGGATGCCGAACCACAACAATCAAAGAAGAAGACATTAGCATTCAAAGCCATGCCGGACTCCGAGGATGAAGAAGAAGATGAGGAAGAGATTGTCATGTTCGTGAGAAATTCACAAAGTTCCTAAGAAAAGGTAAGTTTAATTCAAAATCTAAGGAACCTAATGAACTTCAAACTTGTTTTAGGTGTAACAAGACAGGCCATATGAAGAAGGATTGCCCACTAGAGAACGCAAAATCTAAGGAAAAGGCGTCCAACTTCAAGAAGGACAAGTCCACAAAGAACAAGTTCGTGAAGAACAAAAAGGCATACCAAGCAACTTGGGATGATAGCAATTCTTCGTGAAGAAGAAATTGATGAGACAAACGAGGTTGCAAACGTTTGTTTTATGGCATCTCAAAATCAAGTAAGTAATGACTATGATTCTAATGATTTACTTGATGCTTTCAACAATATTTTTCAAGAACTTAAAAAAAAGATTAGAGTTTAGAACTTAGAGAAAGTTAATCAAACACTTTCTCAAGAGAATCTTAACCTTGATAAAGAAGTAAAATCCTTAAATTTTCGTCTTTCTAGTTTAGATATGAATCTTGAGTCTCTAAAGAAAAATTATGAAGAGATATCCAAGAACGTATCTAAATTTAATAAAGGAAAAGAGAATTTAAATGATGTTCTTCAAAATCAAGTACAATCTAATCAAAAGTTTGGACTTGGTTTTAAAAAGTCACTTGAAAAATCTCATTCTTCTAAGAACACCAGTATAAACAAATCTGTATCTATTTCTAGTGTTAAAAATAAACTTTATGAGTTTTTTAAAAAACCAAAAACTGTAACTTTTCATGAAAAAGGCAAATCTGCAGTTCAGACCAGTCGACTGAATCCACATATCAGTCGTCTGTCCAGAGGTACTGAGTCTCATTCAACGAGACAAATACCTCAGATAAGTCGACCTATACTACCTCCCAGTCGAATGAATAACAGTAAAAGTCGACTGAAAGGTGTTGTAAAGTCGACTGGACAGAGCAAATATGTATGGGTTCCAGTCAACCTGAGTTTGAAAGATAGAAATGCTTACATTAATTCATATATGCTTACTGTATGTAATTCTGCTAATTATATTTCTTCTTATGGTGGAAAATCAAACTCTTCATGGGTTTGGTTTCCCACAAACTAATCTATTTTTGGACCCAATGAAAAGGGTACCATATTCAATTTGAATATTTTATAGGTACCTAAGAGAGATCGTTGGATACTTGACAAGGGATACTCGAAGCACATGACTGGTCATGCCAATCTCCTATCTTCCATACAAGACATTGATGGAGGAACAGTCACATTTGGTGACAACAACAAAGGAAAGGTTATAGGAATTGGTATGGTCGGTAAGCACACTAATCCCTCTATAGAAGATGTCTTATTAGTTAGTGGGCTTAAGCATAACCTGTTAAGTATTAGCCAACTATGTGATAAGGGTTATAAAATTATGTTTGAAAAAGATGGATGTTTAATTTATGATTCTACCATGCAAAATATAATTTTTCAAGGTTTTAGGAAAAAAAACATTTATGAATTGTGTTTAAAAGTATATGAGTTTTCGAAAGATTTTTGCTTAGTAGCTTCTAATAATGATTCTTGGCTACGGGATACACGTTTTGGTCATGTGAATATGAAAAATCTCTCTAAATTGTCTATGTACAACCTAGTTAAAGGGCTGCCAAGACTATCCTTTAAAAAGGATAAGTTATGTGATGTATGTCAACTAGGTAAACAAATTAAATCTACTTTTAAAACAAAAAAAAGTAATTTCTACTAGTAGGCCGCTCGAATTAATCCACATGGATTTATTTGGCCCTACTAGAGTTGCTTCTTTGAATAAAAGTAGGTATGTATTTGTTTTAGTAGACGATTTTTCACGATTCACTTGGACTTTCTTTTTAAAATATAAGAATGATGCTTTTGAAGAATCTGGTAATTTTTGTAAATGAATTCAAAATCAAAAGCCTTTAACCATAGTCACTATAAGAAGTGATCGTGGTAGAGAATTTGAAAATAAAATGTTTGCAGAATATTGCAACAAGAATGGTATAACTCATTCGTTTGCATTTCCTAGAGCTTCCCCACAAAATTGTATGGTTGAAAGGAAGAATAGGACTTTGCAAGAATGTGTACGTACCATGCTTGTTGAAAGCAATTTACCTAAGTATTTTTGGGCTGAAGCTGTTGCTACAGCTTGTTATGTTTTAAATAGAATTTTGATTAGGCTTAAGCTAAAGAAAACATGTTATGAGCTATTTTTTGATAGAATTCCTAAGGTCTCTTACTTTAAAATATCCGGATGTAAGTGTTTTATTGTGAACACTAAGGATAATTTAAATAAGTTTGATTCTAGATCTAATGAGGGTATCTTTGTAGGATACTGAAATAGGAGTAAGGCATATAGAATCTTCAACAAGTCAACAATGACTATTGAAGAATCCATGTATGTTGCATTTGATGAATCTCTGTCTTCATCGACTTTAATTGAAGATGATGAAACTGATTCATCACCTTTAAATAAAGTAATTACATCTTTAGAGCAAACTAGCCTTGCGGATAAGTCAACCGATAAGGAAGTCAAGTCGACTGTTGTAAGCAAGTCGACTGATCCTGTTGTGATGTCTGCAACTTTACCAAAGTCTTTTGTTGAAGTTAGAGATCATCCTAATGACTTAATAATTGGTGACATTTCACATGGTATTCAGAACGAGATCACATGTTAACATGATATCTCACACAATTTTCTTGTCGGATTTTGAGCCGAAGAATATACAAGAAGCATGTGAGAATGAATTTTGGATGAATGCCATGTAAGATGAGTTAAACCAATTCATTAGGAATGATGTATGTGATTTAGTTCCACGACCTCCTGATCATACTATATTGGTACCAAATGGGTATTCAAGAATAAGTTAGATGAATCAGGACAAGTTGTTAGGAACAAAGCTAGACTAGTTGCTCAAGGGTATAATCAAGAAGAATGTATAGATTTTGATGAAACATATGCTCATGTTGCTAGATTAGAATCAATCCGTATCTGATTATCTTTTGCATGTTTTATGAATTTTACCCTCTTTTAAATGGATGTTAAAAGTGCTTTCCTTAATAGGTTTATAAAGGAAGATGTTTATGTTAAGCAACCACCTGGTTTCGAACATGAACAATCCCCAAACCATGTTTTTAAATTGAAAAAGGCTTTATATGGTATTAAACAAGCACCACGTGCTTGGTATGATCGATTGAAGACTTTTCTTTTAGAAACGAGTTTTGCAATAGGTAAAGTAGACACTATCCTGTTTATTAGGAGAATAGAGACAGATATCTTGATCATACAAATATATGTAGATGACATAATTTTTGGTTCTACGAATAGTAATCTATGTCAAGAGTTTGCTAACACCATGAAAAATGAGTTTGAAATGAATCACATGGGTGAACTCAATTATTTTCTTGGACTACAAATTAAGCAGTCACATAATGGCATATTTATTAATCAAGGAAAATATCCTAAGGAATTAGTCAAACGGTTTAACATGGATAGCACGAGTAGTAAGACCACACCTATGGCTACTACCACTACCCTTGACAAAGATTAATTAGGTAAGAGTGTCGATCAGAAACTCTATCGAGGTATGATTGGCTCACTCTTATATATAACTGCCAGTAGACCGGACATTATGTTTAGTGTATGTTTGTGTGCTAGATATCAGTCAAGTCCTAAAGAGTCTCACTTAAAAGCTGTGAAACGTATTTTAAGATACCTTCAAGCCACATCAGAATATGGTCTATTTTATCCACGCACCGATAACTTTCAACTTTTGTCATATAGTGATGCGGACTTTGCCGGTAATAAAACTGACCGCAAGAGCATTAGTGGGACATGTCACTTTTTGGGACATTCACTAGTCTCTTGGTGCAGCAAGAAGCAAAATTCGGTATTCCTATCTACCACAGAAGCTGAATATATCGCTGCAAGTTTGGCTTGTGTCCAAATCTTGTGGATGAAACAAACCCTATTAGACTATGGTATTTCATTTGAAAAACCTTCAATAATGTGTGATAATACCAGTGTCATTAACTTATCTAAAAATCCGGTTCAACACTCACGTATGAAACATATTGATATTCGACATCATTTTTTACGTGATCATGTTTTAAAGGGAGATATTTCTTTAGACTTTGTTTCTACTGATAAACAGGTAGCTGACATTTTTACCAAACCTCTTAAGGAAGACACATTTAGCACCTTAAACTAGGGATTTGTAGTTTTCATGATGTTTTTTAAATTTTTCTCTGGTAAGTCGACTTACAAGTACTTTTCAGTCGACTGCCAAGTATCTTAATTTTTCTAAGTTTTTGTCTGAGTTTCATGTTCTGGACAGTCGACTGTGCAGAATACCCAGTCGACTGACCAGTTGTATTAGTGCTATGTTCGTTTGTTTATTTAGATATCGACTAAGTCGACTGCCCCTTAATACCAGTCGACTGTCGCGAATCAGTTTTCTTCAAAATTGAATTTTGGCACATCGTTTGAGGCGATTCTTTTCACTTTACTGCAATCCTTTGACCAATCTCAGCCTTTGAAACTCCCTAACCTTCATCTTAGTCATCCATTCAAAGTAAAAACCTTAACTCTTTACCCTCATTCTTTCACATTTACCCTAACTCTCTTTCTCTACCGAGCTCTCAAGTCGGCTGCTGCTGCTGCTTGGCGATTTCAAGGATTTTGAACCCCCATATTGAAGATCTCTTTCAATTTTCAGTGATTCTCAGAAGATCTCTTGAAGTTCTTTACTTCTCTTTGCTACTTCCTTGTCGGTATATTTTTCTTAGAACTTTTTCCATCTCTTGATTTTTAGGATTTTTTTTATGGCCCCCAAAAGGTCCCGTTCATCAAATGTAGAAGAAGGACAAGGATCTAAAAACTATCTTCAATATTTGAGAAAACCAGATCTCATTGATAAATGGTACATTATTTCTTCCATTATCATTTTTCCAGGTAGATTTGTGAATTTTCCGAATATAGATCGGTTCCCTCTAGCCCCATTATTTGAGCAATGTGGGTTATTTGATCTATTGTCTCTTATCAATCAACCCTCTTATTATCCTCATTTAATATATTTGTTTTATACAAATATGAAGATTACTACTTCAAAGGATGGTAACGAGATTCTTATTTTATCATCTGTCAAAGATAAACATATGAGAATCTTCCCTGCAAGACTAAGTCTAATTTTGAGTCTGTCTGATGAAGGGTGTGACTTAGGAGATGTTGATATGAATGATGACTTCGTCTTTTCTAAAATTTATTTGCCAAATCATGGTCCTCCTATGACCAATCGATCTATCACTCCTATTGCTAAGCTAGTTGCATGAATACTGTCATATAACATTATTCTCAAAACTGGGAGCTTTGATCAGTATTCATTTGAGTTGCAACAAGCTGTTTATGCAATATTCGGCAATATTAAAATAAATTGGGGTCTATCCATCTTTAAACGTCTTGCTAAGGCTCATACTTCATTTCTTCCCTTTGGTGCTTTACTCACTCACGTCTTCTATGCTCCTGATGTTAATCTCAAATCTGAGACGGATGTTGTAAAACACTTTGATTCATTTTATCGTGCTAGTTTAGCACGTATGAAGTTGCTAAATTCTCCACCTAGGTCTCTGTCTAGGAATGTCCCTCCTATCCCCTTAGCCACTTCAGCTCGTCGGTCTTCTGCTTCTAGTTCATCTCGTCCTCGTGCTGATTTTGATGATCCAAGAAGTCTTTACACTTCTGTTAATTATATTATGGATCGTCAAGACGCTCTCATGGATCGTCAAGATGCCCTTGAAGCAAGTATTTCTCATCTTACCCACCTATTTACCACTCAGTTTCCTCCTCCCTCTCATGGTGGCCAAGATGAAGATGATGAAGATTGATGAGCTACTATTTTTTTATTTTTTTTATGTATTTCCTACTTATTGTTGCATTTTCTATCTATTATGTAACCGTTTGAACTAAGACTATTATCTTTTTATATAAATGTCATTTTGCTATGTATTATTTTTGTGGTTTATTTTTCCTCCATTATTTTTTGTTGATGACAAAGGGGGAGAAAATATAAGCTATAATCTTTATATTGCTTTGTGTTATGTTTATGTTGCTTTTTTGTGTTATGTTTATGTTGCTTTTTTGTGATGCATATCTTTGTGTATGTCTTTGTGCATGTTTTTATGCATGTTTTCACACTTATGCATGTTTTACATTTGATAGGGGGAGCATGTAAGCATTTGTAATATTTATTTTCATTATTGTAAGCTATTGTATTGTCACCATCAAAAAGGGAGAGAATGTTGATTCTTGATTTTGATGATTACAACACAATGCAAAGTTGTTGTGCTACTTCTTAGATATTACAGGACGTACACAACGGAAAAATGTTCAAACAAGCTCTCAAATCAAGTTGATCAAGCAAAGCTACAAACAAAGCTCTCAAAGCTAACTGATCAAGAAAGCTACAAGGTTGCCAGCTTCAAAGATAAAAACAAAGGCTAAAGCTTCATCTCAAGACTCAAGACTCGAGACAAGACCTATGCTTAAATGTGTTGTATTAAGTGTCTTGTAACAGTTGTAACTCTTTTATTTCTTTGAGTCTTAGAATGCTGTAATAGCCTTGTCACACACACTCACACATATCTTTAAATAATTGAGTGTTTTACAAAACTCAAAAAGATCGAAACAAGCTTGAACCAGTCGACCGCTATTTGGCACCAGTCGACTGTCTAGTACGAAACTGTCTGAACTCATTCAAACTCTGACCAGTCTACTCATTATGGCAACCCAGTCGACTGTTCAAGTTGTTTCGACAGTTTTCTGTTTTAAACTTGTTTTTTTAAATCAAATCTTTACTGCCTTGTATGGCAGTTAGGACTCAACCTTCCAACGGTCAAACATCTCTAACTTTATAAAAGGAGTACAGAGATCATTTGACAAAGGTTAACAATTTTTTTCCAAGCATTTTGTTTCTCAAGTTCTCAAGCTTTTGGTTTTGACAAGAAAAAGCTTTCTAAAAGCATTCACTTTCTAAGTCTTGGTTCTCTGAATTCTGTCTAGTATAACAGTGATTTCGTTTTAGACTCATTTCGGAAGTTGACCTAATAGCCACGCACAAAATCACATTCACAACAAGGCTATAGGTTGATTGTAAACATTTTGTTGTTGTTCTTCACTGTCGGGTTGTGAGAGTGGTTCCTCTTGGTTGGAGAGTTGGGCTCTAGGGTGTAGAGTTAGGTTTTCACTCTTGGTAGAAGATTGGGGTGCTCTCTCTAGTGGTGAGAGAGGACTACAGGTTGGACAAAGTTCTTGTCTAACGCCGTAGGGTATTCTTGTAATTTTTCAAGAATAGTGGAAAAATCTCAAGTGGGTTGCTTGGGGACTGGATGTAGGTCGGGAGGACCGAACCAGGATACATCGTGTGTACTCTGTGGTTGTATTTATATGAACTTGCATTTTATTTACTTGCTTTTTAAGTTCTCTGTGAAACTTGTCTGGACTGTTGACTGTGTACCTTTTTAAGTCGACTGGTCAGACTTGTACTACATTCTCTCTGAAAACTTGTCTGGTAAGTCGATTGGTTCTTCTATAAGTCGATTGATCAGACTCGGCTTAAAATACTCTTCTTAACTATCTCCCCAGTCGACTGGTTTCTCTATTCAAGTCAACTGGACCAAAGAGAAAGTTCAATTCCGCAATTATTTTTATAAAACACTATTCACCCCCTATAGTGTTTCTTGCCTTGCCTACAGGATCCAACATTATATAACAGGTGAACTTTATTTGAATAGAAAGAAAGCTGTTGTTTTGTTCGATACTGGATCCTCTCATACTTTTATATCACCTAAGTTTGCTAAAGTCTTGGGAGTCGAACCGAAGGTTTTTCCAGGCAAGGTCTTAGCAGTAGCTACTCCATTAGGGGAGACTCTAACCACTGATCGGTACTATGCGGACTGCAAGATCGAGATTGGGGCTAGAATTTTTGGGATTGATCTAATCGAGCTGAATATCCTGGGGGTCGATGTTATCATTAGCATTGATTGGAGGTCAGTGTACAATGTGAACATCGAGTGCATGACAAAGGAAGTAACAGTGAAGACTCCAGGTGGTCCTGAAGTCACTTTCCAAGGGAAGAAGAGATGTTCAGTTCTGGTGGCAGCTATCAGCAAGAAGAAGGTTACTGTAGAGGTGCAGCAAGTTCCCGTGGTTCGGGATTACCCGATTCTATTCTTGAAAGATTTTTCTGGGTTACCCCCGCATCGTGATGTAGAGTTCAGCATCACTATCCAACAGGGGAGTGCACCCATTTCCAAGGTACCTATAGGATGGCACCTGTGAAGCAGGATGAGATCAAACAGTAGATTGAGGAACTGTTGGAGAAAGGCTTTATTCAACCGAGTGCATCTCCCTGGGGAGCACCGGTGCTGTTGGTAAAGAAGAAGGATGGATTAATGAGGATGTGCATCGGTTACCGAGAGCTGAATAAGGTCACTGTTCAGAATAAGTATCATATTCCACGAATTGATGACTTGTTCGATCGTCTACAAGGAGCGGCTATTCTCTCCAAAATAGATCTTCGACCAAGATACTGTCACGCCCCGCTTCCCAAAAAAAGAATACGGAATACGGATACAAAAGCCCAGCGAATGATTTTCATCATCCATAAGCTGTTCAAGAATCTTTACAACATTTCACAAGAATAATCAGAGTCGGAAGCAAAAGAATCAACCAACATGCACATATGAACCAAGATACCAACAAGAATGCTTGAAAACAAATATATAAATCTTAAATAGTCATGATCTGATAAGTCAAAATTCTGGGTCATATTGCCCAAATACATGAATAAAACCAAATATCAAAATACAATATTGTTCAAGCAACTACAAGAATAATAATAATAACAAGATCCAGCACTAATAGTTCATGTCACCAATACTATCTGGAACCTGTTCTCCAAAATCTGTAATTCAACAATTGCAGGAAAGAGGAAAAGAGAAAATAAGTACCCGTCAATTGTAAGTTACCGGCTGCTTGTAATGCAAGATACAAGTACATGGGAAAAACTAACAAATAACATAGAATAGGCATGATATTAAGTATAACAACTGGCATGGTAAGGTGAACAAGTACAAGTGGCATATATCAAGTGTCAAGTGAACAAGTATCATGTAAACAAGCATCACGTATCAAGTAGTCAAGTATCAAGTAAGCATGTATCATGTTCAAGTATCATGTTCAAGTTTCATGTTCAAGTATCATGTTCAAGTCTTGTAGTTGTTACTATCTAGGTTGCACTTCATGCATGCCCTGCTGCTTGGTTGCTACAATAAACAGTTTCGCTTTAGATTTTATAGAGGACTATAGAGGGCAGTGTACTCAGGGACAAGTAATCTAAATCATATACCAAATTCCAAATTAACCAAATCATATACCAAATTCTAAATAATACAAATCATATAACAAATTCCAAATAATCCAAATCATATACCAAATTCCAAATAAGGGAAACACGGGCCCCCTTCCGAGTACACGTTTCTGAATTATCCACTATTAGATCTTTCCCTTAAACCCCGGCTTGGTTATTTATTAATATTATCAAACAAGCATGTATGTGTGCAAATCATAACAAGAATAACATAGCATGATCATGTAACAAGTTCAAGTTGCAAGATAAGCATGTACGGGAGCAAGATAACACATAAAAGAATAAAATAACCAAATCTCAAGTTCAGGACAGCACGACCACATTGCAGTAAAACAGTGATTCCCAGTATTACAAATATGCAAATCTGAATCCGTCGAAACGTCTAGAAAATAGACTCCTAACCGAACTCAGAGAATATAAATAAGTTATATAGTAATTCATGAAAATATAGCTCAAAACCGATTGGAATACAGAAAATAGGTTCAGCCAAAAATTAGAAAAACGAATTCTCAGTCAGAAAAACAGCATTAAAACTCCTCAAATAAATCCAGGAAAAATCTGGGGTAACCCACTATATGTCTAGTATCATAATATAAAGTTTTATAATATTCCAGTAAAATTAGTTCAGTCAACAAAAATCGGAAAACCTCAAGAAACGATAGTTTGGCAAATCTGGAATTCCCAACACTGCTGTACAAAAGCTGAAATATCTCGCAAACCGTGAAATGAAATCCAAATTTGCCAAAGGGAGATGAAAATAGACAAAATAATCTAACTTTCATATTTCATAAATATTTTCCATACGGTAGAAGAAAATAGGGTGAAAATACAATTCTTTACATAACAGCGAGCAAAATACAGCAAGTATAGCTTTCATAAACAAGCATGAAACGGCATATAAAACTCATCAAAAAAATCCATCAAAATTATGGGTAATCCCTTGATAGATATAGAGATACTGACCAAAGTTTCAGATCATAATAATATCTGTACCACAAGTATCAAAATAATTTAGTCATCAAAATCATCGAGAAACGAAATCTGGAAATGAAATACACATCTGTAGTAAAATAGCCATATCTCACACATACGAAAATGAAATCAATCAAGGTTAGAGGGGTTGGAAAGAATATGAATTTCTCTACAAATCATGTTTTATACTAAAATTAAGTTTCTGACCTTAATATGGTCTAAATTATTGATCAAGACAGATTATCGGCAAAACACAGAATTTCCTTTAGGAACAAAACCAACATGAATCACACGAAACTTAATCAAAATATAACTAAACATGAATTAGAGTCTACTAGGTGTCCAAACAATATGATATAGGGTATACAACATATCCACAACAAGTATCTCACATGGATCTCACAAGCACACGAGTTCTCATAATTGTTTCACATAAACATCATATCATGAATGGGCAAAACCTAGGGTGTTTCATGTCATACGTACGTCGTGAGGAAACTATGGTCAAAACACTATAGAGACAATATCAACAAGGGGTTTCACACACAATTTGTCTCTAGAACCCAACTACACTACAAGCGTTATTTATGACTTGTATCATACAAAGGAATTGAGTACAAGTTACTTGCCTGAGATACGACGACGAGAACGGAGAAGGAACAAGAATAACAGGAACAGATCCCAGGGCACAAACACAAACACAACGAATGGATCACGAACCAATCACCGAACACAATCGAACTGCTGAGATCAAGAGATCAAGGCGATCGGATCAGATCGGACGACTCTGATCGAAGGTTAAGATCAAGATCAAGATGTTATCAGTATCTTGATGATGATGATGATGATCGGATCAGATCGACGATCGGACGGCCACCAATCAAGTGATCAAAGAACTCCAAGATGATGATGGTGCGATCAACGGCCGAGAATCAATCAATCAAGATCAAGAGATCAAGCTCACAATCAAACGGACAGCTAGGATCAAAGCAATCAAGGAACCACGATGATCATGATGGTCAAGAAAGAATTTGACGGCCAGGATTCCAAAAGTTCACAACTCCAAATCAAACAGTAACTCTAAAGTGGTGCGCTGTCTTGGCTTTGACGGCAGGCGACGTGCAGGGGCAGCACTGGCGAGAGGACACGGCGACGATGGACGGTAGGGGGGCTATCGGCAATCGCTGCAGTCGTGGCTGCAGTCGGCGTCGCCAGGGAAGGCATGGCCAGCAACGTACGAGGGAGGGAGGCGCTGTAGGACGGGGGAGCACCACTGAGGGGGAACCAGGGCTGTTGACGGGGTAGCAGATGGTGAATGGCAGGAGGATGGTGCAGGCGGCGCGACAGGAGGAGGGGGGACCAGGGGTTACGCCGTTGCCTGGATGAGCGCAATGCGAGAGAGAGAGAGAGAGGTGAAGACGAGAGGGGGCTAGGGCGGAAATATGAAATGGCAGGGGGGAGAGAACAGGTGCAGAGAGAGATGGGTTTATATAAGGGTAGAGAAGTTAGGGTTAACAGGGGTAGGGGAGGCGGGTGGTTAGGTTGCTAACGGGGAGGGTAACAGTATTGGGTTTTGGGTTAAATATAATAGGTTGGGGATTTATAAGGGTAATGGGTTATTGGGTTAGCAGGGTTTGGGTAGTTTAAGTAAATGGCTTTGGGGGTTTAAACGGGTTTAGGGTGTATTAATAGATGGGTTAAGAATAAAAAAAATAGGGTAGGGCATAGGAGTACTTAATGGGTATGGGCTTAATGTAAATGGGTATTAGGGTTAATTGAATAGGAATAGGGTAAAATAAGATAACCAAATAATAAAAATATACAATTAGGGCTTTATAAAAATATTAATAACAATAATAATAATAATAATAAATAACAGTAATAATAATAATACTAGAGATCAAAGTAACCATATCAAAAATAAGGTTTGTATTACAAATGTAAAATTCATAGAAAATAGTTACCATAAGATTACTTATTGAAAATTAGATTTTAATTGAAGAGTCAAGAATACCTTCTAACAAAAGAATTTGAAAGCAGTAAAAATAATTTACGAAAATTTTAACTACAGAAAATACATTTTTGGAAAAACAGGGGTTACAGATACCATCAGGTTCGAGTGAAAGCTGAAGATGTGCATAAGACTGCGTTCAGAACTCGACTTGGGCATTACGAATTCTTAGTTATGCCATTTGGAGTAACGAATGCACCTGCAATCTTTATGGATATGATGAACAGAGTTCGGAGGCCGTTTATTGATTCTTTCATCGTGGTGTTTATCGATGATATCCTTATGTACTCCAAGTCGGAAGAGAAGCACACAGAGCATCTGGCTGTAGTTTTGAAGAAACTGGAAGTGCATGGATTGTATGCCAAGTTATCCAAGTGCGATTTCTAAAAATCTGAGGTGACTTTCCTGGGTCACATCCTTTTTAAGAAGGGAGTGGCAACTGGTCCTTAGAAGATAGAGGCGGTGAAAGTTTGGGCAAGGCCTACTTCAGTGAAGGAAATCAGAAATTTCCTTGGGCTAACTAGATACTACAGGAGGTTCATTCAGGGCTATGCTCAGATAGCCGTGCCGCTTACTGGTTTGACCAAGAAGAATATGAACTTCAAGTGGACTGAGCAGTACGAGACAAGCTATCAGGAGTTGAAAGAGAAGCTGACTACTGCTCCCTATTTTGGCTTTGCCTAGAGCAGGTGTTGAGTATGATGTCTATAGCGGTGCTTCACATCGTGGACTTGGTTGTGTCTTAATGCAAGAAGAGAAAGTGATCGCATATGGGTCTAGGCAACTAAGACCGCATGAAAAGAATTATCCGACTCATGATCTGGAGTTGGCTGCGATTATCTTCGCCTTGAAGCAATGGAGACATTACGTGTATGGTGAGAAGCTGAACATGTACACGGACCATAAAAACTTGAAGTACATCTATCAACAGAAGGACCTAAATCTGAGGCAACAGAGTTGGCTGGAAGTACTTGAGGACATTCTTTCTGAGATTAAGTACCATCCTGGGAAGGCTAATGTTGTTGCTGATGCACTTAGCCGTAAGAGCAGTCTGGCTAGTTTGATTACAACTCAGAGGCATCTTGCAAAGGAGTTGGATCGAACTGGTATTGAAATTGTTCTGTAAGGTTTGGGAGCATCCTTAGCTCAGTTCAGGCTTCAGCCCACGCTAAATGAAAGGATTATTGCATGTCAGAGGGAAGATGCAGATATTCAGAATATGAAGTTGCAGGTTGGTGCTGGCAAGTTGTTGGAGTCTCAGATCAGGGATGAGGTGTTGTGGTTTGGAGAGAGGCTGTGTGTTCCGGATCAAGCAGAATTGACGAAGAGTATTCTTCAGGAGGCACATGCTACTCTTTTGTCTGTACACCTTGGGAGTACCAAGATGTATAAGGACATCAAGCAACATTTCTGGTGGTCAGGTTTGACGCGGAATGTGACTGAGTTTGTGGCGAAGTGTGAGATCTGTCAGTAGGTCAAAGCTGAGAATCAGAAGCCCGGAGGTTTATTGCAACCGTTACCTATTCCGGAGTAGAAGTGGGATAACATCAGCATGGATTTCATTACGGGTTTACCCAAGAGTTCAAAGGGTAATGATGCGATTTGGGTCATAGTCGATCGACTAACCAAGTTCGCTCACTTCTTAGCGATAAAACTCATTTCATCTATGGACAAGTTGGCCTGAGCTGTATGTTAGAGAGATTGTCAGGCTTCATGGTGTTCCATTGACCATTGTGTCTGATCGAGATGCGCAGCTTACTTCGCATTTCTGGAGGAGCCTTCAGACAGCTTTGGGTACCAAGACGGATTTCAGCACTGCTTTCCATCCTCAGACTGATGGTCAGACTGAAAGAGTCAATCAAGTTCTTGAGGATATGCTTCGGTATTATGTTCTAGATTTTGGAGGCAGTTGAGAAAGGCATCTAGCTCTGGTGGAGTTTGTCTACAATAACAGTTTTTAGACTAGTATCGGGATGGCATCGTACGAAGCTCTTTATGGCAGAAAGTACAGGATACCTGTTTGCTGGTTTGAAGTTGGAGAGCGGCAGATGTTTGGGCCTGAGATCGTGCAGCAGACCTCTGAAAAGATCGTTCTGATCAGGAAGAGGTGGGTGGATGCTCAGAGTAGGCAGAAGAGTTATGCAGACAACCGGAGGATGGACCTTGAATTTGAGGTTGGTGACTTTGTCTTTCTGAAGGTATCACCTAGCAAAGGTGTGATTCACTTTAGCAGAGGTGGGAAGTTAGCCTCAAGGTTTATTGGCCCGTACAAGATATTGAAGCGAATTGGAAAAGCTGCTTACCGGTTGGAGTTGTCGGAAGAGTTGTCTCATGTGCACAATGTCTTCCATGTGTCTATGCTGAGAGGTTACATTCCAGATCCGAGTCACTATTTGCCCAAAGTGCCAGAGGGTTTGCAGTTGGATCTGAGTTATATTGAGCTCCCGGTTGAGATTGTGGATCGTTAGGAGAAAGTCTTGAGGAACCAGTTGGTTGAAGAGGCTACTTGGGAATCTGAAGAGAGGATGATGAAAGATCATCCGGAGCTTTTTGTTTGATTTGTATCTTCTTTTCTTCTCTTTTCTGTTTTCTTGTGGTATTTTGTTTTCGCACTCTTTAAGCGTAGTTCCGGGAACGGAACTATTCTAAGGAGGGAGTGCTGTAATATCCTGAATTTTTAGCTATAATTAAATAACAGTTGTTTGATTTCACGTGTTGTGCACGTGCAAATTTATAGTACATTTTCCCCTAAAAATTATTCTTCATGAACAAATGTTTTAATTATTCTCTTCCTTATTTAGAAAGCCAATTTAAACTGAGGCCCTGTTTGTCTCATTCTAGCCCACCCTAATTAATTAATCAATTTATTTAGAAACCCATGGACTTTAGCCCATTAGTGTGATCCCATTAATTAAATCCTCTTTAATTAACATGACTTGTAGTATAGATTAGTTTTGTAGCAAATTAAATTGTACAAACTAGTAACTAGGGGGGTGTTTTGATAACACGTGCATTGCACTAGCACGCGTTTGAAGCCTATATGGGGGTGGCCGGATGGTGGACAAAGAGAGAGGGAGAGATAGAGGTAGTGGAGAGGTAGTTTCTCAATCATGGGTAGTTGCTACAACTCCCTAACTCATCCCAGCCTTTGATCCCTAACCATTTGATTAAATCCTAGCCATCTATTCTCACTCATAATATGTATAAATACCCCCTAGTTCTTTTCATTTAGTACACTAAAAGAATTGATTAAGAAAGAAAAGATTAAAGTGAGAAAAGATTGAGATTTTTGGTGAGTAACAGATTGAGGGATTTATTTGTGTGTGTGTTCTTTCAAGAGGTGGTCGGCCTACACCATAGGAGCAAGAAGAGGAGCTCGGTTTCAACTCAAGCTAGGAGGAGAAGTCAAATTGGTGGCACAAGCTAGGAGGAGAAGGATCCACTCGTTCATTCTAGGAGATTTTAGGAGTTCTTAGTTGTTTCTCTCCATAAAGGTGGGTGATTTTCTCAAATTTCTAACTAGATATCAGCTAGGGTTTGGTTGATAAAATTGCTAAGAAAAACTAAGTAGATTGGCCCATGTTTGTGTATATAGAGAAAAATTGTAGATAAAATAAATGCTTGGTGAATTGACTTGCTAGTTGATACAAATGTGATTTCCATGCTATAATTGATCATATTGCCATGAAACGTATGTTTGACCCATGCTAAATTGAGAAAATTGTGCTTATGTAATTATTAGTTGATTAAGTGAACCATTGAAGTTGTAATGTCTAAATTAAGGGAACACTAGTGTAATAAAAGAGAATTTTGTCATAGAAATGTTTGTAGAAATAAAAGAAAATAAGAAAAACAATCTTTTGTGATATTGGTAGTGCTAAATTGTTGAATTTTAATGTCGAAAATATATTCATAATCTACTCTAAATTGCAACCTAGTGCAATCGACAGTCGACCGAACTAGAGTCGACAGTCGACTGTCAGGTAATAAATTTCGGATTTTAGTTGCAGAACAGTCGACAGGCTATGTTTTAACAGTCGATTGTCACGGTCTTGACTATTGGTTTTCGAGTTTTAAATCCTCGCATAACATTCGACTGGCCTATCTCAACAGTCGACCTATCACGGCTTTCGGCTGATGAAATATTTCAAAAAAAAAAAAGGTGTTCAAGTGTTCTAAAAATTGAGGAAAAAAAAAGTTAGATTTATTCTAAAAATTCCTAGACTTCATGAAAATTGTTCCTTTCATTTTGACCTATTATAATGAGAATTAAAAGCTATTTGAGAAAAAAGAAACTTGATACAATTTCTTAGAATATAATATTGATTAATTAAATAAACACTTGCTGAGTAGAGTTACTTTTAAAATGAAAATTGTGACATGAAAAATTTAAGTAAAATAAATGTATTTTTGGCCTAATAAGTGGAAGGATGACATTATGAATGTAAAGAAATTTTGTGAAGTGTATGTATGAATGTTGACAAGTGAATAAATGAATTGTAGTGATATATATGAAATTGTACATAAGAATAAAATAGAAATCATGTTGATTTATGAGAAAGATTTTATGAGTGTGAATACTCAAATCTATGAACATGAAATGAGATTAAAGGACTAGAGTGTAGCTATACCTTATACCGACATTGAATGAATTCTTTGAGATAAGATTTGAAATGAAAAGACCAAGTTTGGATCATGTTGTTAAATTAATGAGTAAGACTGGTTAGGGGAAGTGCTAACTCTAGGGGATTGATTTTATTCATGATTCCAATAATTTAAGGACTAGATACATAGTAAAAATGTGATGAAAGTAGGAGAAAAACATGAGTATGAGGGCTATTGAATTGGCGGTGTGAGAGTATTCACAGGATGTCCTCATGATGCGTCATGATTAGGGCATGGATACTACTTCAGAGTACTGTGCCCGGTGGCGACGCTTGTGGGGTATTTGGTGACTACGGGTGGTGCAATGATCCATGGCAGACGTGAATTGACCATAGGATGCCTGTATGATGAGTCATGTGTTAGTGCGTGGGGTTCTCTCCAGGATGCCTAGACGTTGGCTCGTAACTCATAGAATACCTAGGATATTACCGTAGTTACCGTAGTAGTTTAAATCATGGCGAGGGATTGAACCCTACAAGATAAAGTACGATTAAGGGCTTGCCCTCGGATCTATGTAGTATGGGATGCATAGAATCTGAACAAGTGCACATTAGTGTCATGTAATATAAATAACTGCATTAAGGACTAAGTGCACAACACAACACGATATCAATAGGATAGTCCCCATAGTTTTGTTTGTGACAAGTGTGTGCTTTCTAAGTAAGAGAAAATTGATGTATTATATCCTTGCGTCAGTTGAATGAACTGACGTGCCCACAGTTTCTATGTAAGATAAAGTGCATGAAAAACACTGAGGAATTGATGCTTAAAGAATTATTCAAGTGTTGTTTTATTTCATTCATATTATTGTTGTAACTTTGTTTCCGCAGTTTAAATGTAACTCTAATGTAATAAAAGTTTTTATTTCCTTTTAAAATTGTACGAAGAGAAGTGTAAAGATCCTGTGGAACTTCTAATTCGGCCTTATTTGGAATTCGGGGTGTTACATCCATCATACAACCGAGCCTTCATTCCTTTTACCTACGACTTTCTTCTTCTCCTATGCTTGCCGGGGTGTAGCACGAAGCGGACCACAACGACGAGTTGCGTGCACGGGGAATCAGCATCGTAATAGCTACACGAACTCGAGCCTATCAAAAAGGATCGGGTGGGCGTTCCTTTAACTTTCTAATTTATTTTTAGTAGTGTCATGCTAAATTGTATATATGTGTGCCTATCGAAAAGGATCAGGTGGGCGTTCCTTTAACTTTCTAATTTATTTTTAGTAGTGTCATGCTAAACTGTATGTGTGTGTGTGTGTGTGTGTGTGTGTGTGTGTGTGTGTGTGTGCAGATGTTCTCAAATTTTGATTTGTTTTATGGTATTGTGATAGTTTCAAATTGTGCAAATCAAATTCTTATGAAGTAATAGAAGTTGAGGGTATGGGATGTTAATTATTTTTAGAGGGAGTACAATTAGTTTTAATTCATGATTATAATTTATTGTACGCTCACAAAATTCATGATGGATTAATTAGAAAGAGAAAATTTTAGATGGTTATTTACTGCCTTCAATTTTATTAAATACTCTTAAATCTTAGGGTTCTGATACATGAATTGATGTATATGTGGATGGTTGGATTTTCGAGTATGGATTAGAGTCCAATTATTACATTCATATTTATTTTCCCTAAGGGAAATTAGCAGGAGTTGAGGCTGGGTAGCCTGGTTAGTGGGATCGGATTTAGGTGCTGCGTACAGTAGGTCAGGCCGCAGGTTCGAACCTGGGGGCGTTTTGTTTTAGAAATTTGGTCTTTTCTTTCTACAAATTTTGCTTATTAGAATAAAAAGACATAAACCTTTATGAAATTAGTAACATTTTTTGTACAAGATTGTGATGCTTGATAGACCAGTTGGAGGGTGTGACTTTGGGCGTTGGGCTTTGTGTGGGGTTGCTGTTTCGAGCCATGGAGGAGCCTTTATTTTAGGAATTTTGTTTAAAAATTCAATTTATGAGTATTTTTATCAGGAAATTTATATTTTTGGAGTTTTGTATAAATAAATAATGAGTACAAGTACTTTTGGGTTAATTTTCCACCATAAATTAAATGATTAACTACGGGGCCAATTTTTATTTACTCCTTTTTGAATATTTTGGAGGAATAAGGAATTGATTTTTGAAGGATATTAAGTTTTGGGGATTTGGAGGATTAAGAATACATTTTGAGGGATATTATCTTTTGAGTATCTTGGAGAATTAGAAATTGATTTTGAGGGATATTATCTTTTAAGTATCTTTTGAGAATTAGAAATTGATTTTTGAGGAATATTATTTTAATTAAGAATTGAATTTTGAGGGATATTATCTTAATGGAAGTTGGTACTTGAGAAAACTTGGATATGAGGGCCTAGAGTGATCCGCGGGGTGAGATATTCCTAGGTGGGATTGATCTCCACAGTTCTGGGATGAGTGCGACGCTCATGGGACATTCGTGTGACGATGGCTCCATAGTGACCTACGGGGTGAGGTATTCTCAAAAATTCCCAGACGAGAGTGATTTGTGGATAGAGATTGATCTCCAGAGTTCCGGGACGAGAGCCAATACTCACAGGATGTCTAAATGTTGAAATTCATCATGGTTTTAGGTTTGCAAAATGAGGGATCGAACCCTATTATAAGAAGAATGTTAAGGGCTTGCCTTCAGACTTATGTAGTATGAGATGCAAAGAATCCGAACAAGTGTGCATTAGTGTGCATTGTGTACATTTGTTGCTTTCTTGGATACTTCGTTTATATCATTGTTTTATGCATTTTGATTTCTGTTTCATGGAATAAACTTATACACTTAGATTAGATTCACTTTCTGTTTTTATTTATCTCTGTCATTATTGCTTTTGTATTGTGCATCAAGTTTGTGATTGTTAAAGTTGAGGATCGCTTTGTTATAGCATTGCATCAATTGCATTCAACTGACATGCCCGCAGTTCTCATGTTTTGCAGAACTCGGATTAGCGAGCGGCGTGGACATGAGTATAGTGTCTTGGGATGTTGCAAGATTGATGATTATGATGATGTTAGTTGTATTCTATATGTAATTTTCATTGTGCATTGTAAAGTACTATTTTGCATTAAAAGAGTTTCAAATTCCTTGTAATTTTTGTATGAAATTGAAGTAATGATCATGATTGTGCTACGAATTACTTTTGTTTTGGAATTCGGGGTGTTACAGAGTGGTATCAGAGCGAACTTCAATAATTAATACAAAAATAAAGGAAACAAAATTAGGGGGGACATTAGATGTGTGAGTGTCTGTTTTGAGTCATGAATGTTATAGTTATTGAATTTGCATTCATGATACTCTCCTCATATACATTGATGTGGTACTGTATGCGAGCATGCTTCTTTTGTACCACGAGTACAATGGTTGAGTTGAACCTGCATTCATGATACCTTTTATGCAAATTAACTTTTCTCTTTATTTTCTCTTCTCAATGTATATTCTTTAATACTATTTTTCATCTTTAACGCTTACTACTTTTTCAAAAAAAAAAAAAAATTCTTTTACTATTAATTCACGTTGATATTTATTATTTTATCTACATTCTTTGGTCTTAATCTTTAATTTCTTCTTACTTATTTTTCATTCTTAAATTTTTGTCCATATTTTTACGTGCTTTATGTTTTCACATTTATTTTTGCTATTACTTTTACATATTTTATTAAGTTTCAATTACTACTTATTACATTATATTACTACAATAATTTTATGTTATTATTATTTCAATTATATTTTAAAACTTTTATTTTAGTATATTTAAATTCATTTTATATATGTTTTGATTTTACGATACTGTATTTTATGATTTTTTTTATTGTCCTATTTATTTGAATATATTTTAACATGATTTGAATATTTATACTTATATAAATATAATATAATTTTACACATTATAATTTTCCCTTTTATTCCTATTTTGTTTTTCAGCTTATATTCAATACAATTGTTATTACTTATTATTTACTACTTTTTGTTATATTTACTCCCTACTAATAATAGCTCCTTATTAATTTTATTTATTTATTTTTTTTAATTTTATACTTTTACTTCTCTAATATAATATATTTATTTACTACTTATATTTGTACTTATTTTCAATTTTTATTATTATCTTTAACATTCTTTACTATTTCTTACTACCTATAATTTCAAATATTTGCAATAAATATTATATACATTTTAACATACTTAGTACACATTATTTTACACTTATCTAAATACTACCTAATTGTATATTTTATAACATATAAATATTTATGTCGATTATACCAACATACTACATGGCATGTTTATTTTCTCATTCGTAGTTGCATTAAGGTCGAGCATATATTTTATTCATTTTCCTTCTTACTTTTATAAATTATTTTCATCACTACTAATTTTTACTAATTATAATTGATATATATAATCTATGCGAGTATTTTTAATATTCCATCATTGTAATTTTCTACTTTATTTCCTATTTTTACTATCCCATACTTGCATTTTTATTTTGATATTACTATTATAATCATTTGTACTAATTTATATTATTTTATAATATTTTACAACTTATCATACACAACTTCAACTTTATTATTTATAATACAGTTATACTTATTTACACATTTAACTAACTACTTTATTATTTATACTTGCTTCTATATCTACCATATATGCGTTATTATTATTTTATTTTATTTTTCAACCTATATTATTACTGTTTACTCTTAACTAGTTTTGCTATCTTATTATTTTTATTTTGTATATATACTTTATCTTTACATATATTAGTATTTGTATTTTTATACTATTTACCTTTATTTTATGTTTTAGTAGCTTATCTTATAATTGATTGCTACTCATATAATTAATTTTTATTATTTATACTTTTATTTACTATTTACATTTTATTTGATTTGTATAGTATATTATTACTCTTACTATTAATATATTTTGTTTTACTAACACAATTACTTATAATTTTCATATTGTAGTATTGTTTGTTTTATCATATATTTTTACGCTTATCTACGTATAAAATATTATATGTTGATTTTCTTGCTATACTTGACAATTTATAAATAATTTGATATATACTAATCGCTATTCTATATATTTAATTTTAAACCGTATATATAGTTATTATGTTACTTTACAATTTTTTTATAATATTAATTCGATAAACATAATTATTTTTATCTGATATTATTTATACTTTTTTAAACTAAATTTCACACTCGTATATTTTTTAAATTTTTATCTATCTGTCTTCTCTTGAATTGCTACTTTCTTTTATCTCTTAATATATAATCTTAGTTTAGTTTACATTTTTAATCATTCATTTCTTCCCATTTTCTTTTAATTATCTTCTCTTTTGTTGACTTTTTCCAATTCTTATTAGCTACTGCTAACTACTTTTCAATTATTATTATCATCTCAACTATTTACCAGTTTGTTTTATATTTCGATATTGTTAATTTGTTTATATTATATATTCTTTATCATAATACTGCTCATCTTATTCCTTATTTAGTGCTGTAGTTCTATTTTATTTTCGTCTATTTCTTTTTCATTCTAATTCTTACTACTTTCATTACTTTGCGTACAATACTTACTATTTTATTAAAGCATCAACTTTACTATGCTTTCTTTCCAATTTATTTAGTTTTTCAATTCATTTCGCAATAGATTACATATATATATATATATATATATATATATATATATATATATATATATATATATATATATATATATATATATATATATGGAAGTTTTCTGTTGTGCAACACCTATAGTGCACACGGCGTGTGCACGTGTAGATCAGTGTGAACGGTTCGGATTGTCCATACGAAGGCGGGAAGGCCGAGTGAATACGAGTGCACACGGAGGGGTGGTACACAATGGAAGATTTTCATATATATATATATATATATATATATATATATATATATATATATATATATATATATCCTATATTACCTAATACATAACCTATTATTACTTTTGTATAAGAATTACTTTCAAACTATATTATTTTTTCACCATCACATTTCTTTTCTACAAATTTTTCTAGTTTGTTTGATCCTTTCGTATTTTTCGTTCTTATTAATCTCTCATACTTTGTACTCTTATTAACTTGGTAAGTCATACTTGATACTCATATTTTCTTTATTCTAAATCTACTTTATTTTAAGTCTATCTTGTTTTCTACATTATGTATTTTTATACTATGTTTATTTTTCAAATTCTTTATAAGGCGTGTTCAAGACACAACTTTTACCCTAGTAAGTTCTGAGGACAGAACTTTTTCAATGGGGGAAGAGTATAATACCCCGCAAAATTGAGTTATGGCAATTTTGCTTCACGTGTGTTACACACATATATTTTGTACCGCTACACGTAATATTCGAAACATTCTTAATATAAATATTTTTACGTATTTCGTATTTCTATTGTTTATAAATATTTTTTTCGTTCTCTCGAAATTCATTTTCTTCTATTTTGAGCCAACTCAATTTTTTTATACGTACCATACATGTGCTTTCAATACACGTGTTGATTATATTTTTAATATATAAAATTTATGGAGTCATGCATATATTATTTATTTGCTAAATTTAAAGGATTAGATTAGCATTAACCTAACTAAGTTTAATTAAACTTATTCTTTTATTTTTGAACTTTTACCACCATGTTAAATAATTTTTGTATTTGTGGAGAATCAAAATAAAAAACCGGGCAAACACATACACTCATTTCTTCATCCCATTCAACTCCAATTATTCCATCCCTATAGACATACCTATATATCTATATAATAAAACACAAAGAAAGCTATCAAGTGGCTCACCTTCAATCCCCCCAAAATTAAAGGCCCAGATCTAACCTCACAAAACACATTTTCCCCCCCAAAATTTCAAACCCCAAAACTATTTTTTCCCCCCAAAACTAAAAAACTCATTACTTTATTACTATCTCTCTCTTCTCTCTTCACTTTTTCATATTTCTCTTTCTCTCTTTCTCTCATTGTTTCTTTATTTAGTAATAAATTTAGATTTTAATATTTCAGGTTTGTAAATTTTTAGAATTTTTATGTTTTTTTTTATTGCACATGTTATATTGAAAATAGCAAATATCTCTTCAACAGTTGAATTTTATCATTTTTCACACTTAAAGTTCTAAGAAGTTAGATTTTACACCCCCATTTATAATTATTTTTCAACATATACTAATGGAAACATGAACTTTTATTTACAACTAATTATTGTCATACTATTCAAACTTGAGCTACATAATTATTGTTTTACTGTTTACAGGGCTTTTTTGTGTGTTGTATCATTCCGAAGACGTGCCGTAGGCACGTGCCCACGGAAAAATCTAGTGTGTATATATATATATATATATATATATATATACATACACACATCTAAATCTCCACTAATCACTCCCTAACTACCCACTTCTCCTAACCAGCCAACCCCACTTCTCCACTCCATTATTTCCACTGATTTACATAGAATTATACACTAAACCTCCACCATTTAACTCCATCCGCTACTCCACTGCCTTCCTCCTTCAAATCCTGAAGCTCCACCCTTCTCTCCATTTTCATTCTGAGCCCCACTATCTCCCAAAATATTTATACTACATATCATACTTCAAAATCATACTCCATCACTTCCATCATACAATCGGGCTTTCATTCCTTCAACCTACGGCTTTCTTCTTCTCCTACGCTTGTCGGGGTGTAGCATGAAGCTGAGCACAATGTCGAGTTGCGCGCACGAGGAATTGAAATCGTAATAGCTACACCAACTCGAGCCTATCAGAAAGGAAATGGGTGGGCTTCTCCTTTAACTTTCTAATTTATTTTTAGTAGCATCATGCTAAATTGTACAAATATATATATATATATATATATATATATATATATATATATATATATAGGTAAAAGGGATATGTGCAGCTTGCTCATTTAGTAAATGAGCAATTGATTATGTGGCATGCATGTGATACATTGAACAACTAACCCTTTTAAGGATTTTCCAATCACATATATGACACATCATCAATTGCTTATTTACTAAATAAGCAAGTTACTCATACCCCTTTTTCCTTATATATATATATATATATATATATATATATACATACATACATATATATCTGTGTGTGTGTGTGTTTGTGTGTGTAGATGTTCTCAAATTTTGATTTATTTTATGGTTTTATGATAGTTTCAAATTATGCAAAATGAATTTCTATGAATTAATAGAAGTAAAGGGTATGACATGTTAATTATTTTTAGAGGGAGTATAATTAGTTTTAATTCATAATTAGAATTTATTGTGCGCTCAAAAAATTCATGATGGATTAATTAAAAAAAGAAAATTTTAGATGGTTATTTACTGCCTTTAATCTTATTAAATACTCCGATTTCAATCTTAGGATTCTACTACATGACTTGATGTATACGTGGATTGTTGGATTTTCGAGTATGGATTAGAGTACGAGTATTACATTCATGTTTATTTTCCATGAGGGAAATTTGTAGGAGTGGAAGCTGGACAGCCTGATTGGTGGGTTCAGATTTGGGTGATGCGTACAGTAGGTCAGGTCGCGGGTTCGAACGTTGGGGGGTATTTTCTTTCGGAAATTTGGTCTTTTCTTTCTACCTTTATAAAATATAGTAACATTTTCTCAACGTAATTGTGATGCTTGATAGACCAGTTGGAGGGTGTGACTTTCGGCGTTGGGGCTTTGTGTTGGGTTGCTGGTTTGAGCCAGGGAGGTGACATTTTTTAAGGAATTTTGTTTAAAATTTTACTTTATGAGTATTTTTAACACGAAAATTACATTTTTTGGAGTTTTGTATAAATAAAAAATGAGTACAAGTATTTTTGGATTAATTTCCATAATAAATTAAATGATTAACGACATGTGTGATTTTTTATTTACTCTTTTTTTAGTATTTTGGAGCAATAAGGAATTGACTTTTGAAGGATATTAACTTTTGTGGATTTGGAGGATTAAGAATTGATTTTGAGGTATATTATCTTTTTAGTATTTTTGGAGAATTTGAAATTGATTTTTGAGGAATATTATTTGAATGAAAATTGGTAAAAATATTTTGGAAGTATTTGGGATAATTAAGAATTGATTTTGGAGGGATATTATCTTAATGGAAGTTGGTACAATTATTTTGGATTAAATTCCATATTAGAATGAACGATTTGGTATAGATTTGATAACTTGAACTGAATTACTGGAACATAGATGATGTTGATTGAATTGAGGTGTATGAAGTCATATTATAACCGTTTGGAAAATTTTATCTAGTTATTTGCGTTGCTCTCAACTTGGAATCAAATAATGTTAGCGTTGTATTAATGGGTGATCGTTTGATGACACAAGAAGGAAGTTCTGTAAAAGCAACAGGAAGAATTGCTCAGATACCCATGAGCGAGGCTTATTTGGGTCGTGTTATAGGATGCCTAGTTGAATAGAATTTATAATGATTATAATTGAGGTTAAGGATAACCTAGCAAATTCTTTGTTTGAATTATGTGGACTCATTGTGTGGACTTTAGAGACTGAGCGAGACCCAGGATACCGCCAAATTGTGACTATTGAAAATTTGAGAAATTGCCAGTGTGGGCAAATTTTCTTGGTCCGGTAGGATAAGCTAACTCTAGGGAATATTAATTATGATTGGATGTAAGGATAGGCACTAGAGGGGAGATGTGACAAAACTTGAGCAAACTTGGGTATGATGGCCAAGAGTGGTCCACGAGGTAAGATATTCCCAGGTAGGATTGATCTCCAGAGTTCCGGGACGAGTGCGACGCTCATAGGACATTTGTGTGACGAGGGCTCTAGAGTGACCTACGGGGTGAGGTATTCTCAAGAATTCCTAGACGATAGTGATCTATGGATAAAGGTTGACCTCTAAAGTCCCGGGGCGAGAACAAATACTCACAAGATGTCTAAATCTTGAAATTTGTCATGGTTTTAGGTTTGCATAACGTGGGATCAAACCTTATAATAAGAAAAATGTTAAGGGCTTGCCCTGGGACCTATGTAGTATGTAATCCATAGAATTCGAACAAGTGTGAATTAGTGTGCATTGTGTGCATTTTTTTCTTTCCTAGATACTTAGTTTATACCATTGTTTTATGCATTTTGATTTATGTTTTATGGCATAGATTTATACACTTAAATTAGATTCACTTTCTGATTTTATTTATCTCTGTCATTATTGCTTTTATATTATGCATCAAGTTTGTGATTGTTAAAGTTGAGGTTCGCTTTGTTATAACATTGCGTCAGTTGCATTCAATTGATGTCCCCGCAGTTCTCATGTTTTGCAGGACTCGGAGTAGAGAGCGACGTGTGCTTGAGTTTAGTGTCGAGGGATGTTGCACGATTCAAGATTTTGAAGATGTTAGGTGTATTTTATATGTAATTTTCGCTGTGCATTGTGAAATAATATTTTTTATTGAAAGAGTTTCAAATTCCTTGTAATTTATGTACAAAATTGAAGTAATGATTATGATTGTGCTACGAATTATATGTGTTTATGAATTCGGGTTATTATAGAGGGGTATTAGAGCGTACTTCAATAAGTAGTACATAAAAAAGGGAAACAAAATTAGGGTGGACAATATATGTGTGGGTGTCATTTTTGAGTCATGAATGTTATATTTATTGAACTTGCAATCATGATACTCTCCTCGTATACATTGATGTGGTATTGTATGCGAGCAAGCTTCTTTTGTATCACGAGTGCAACAGTTGATTTGAACCTGTATTCATGATACCTTTTACGCCAATTAACTTTACTCTTTATTTTCTCTTCTCAATGTATTTTCTTTAATACTACTTTTCATCTTTAACGCTTACTACTTTTTCAAAAAAAAGTAAAAATAATATATATATGTATATATATATATATATATATATATATATGTAAAACACAAAGAAAGCTATCAAGTGGCTCTCCTTCAATCCCCCCCAAAATTAAAGGCCGAGATCTATCCTTACAAAACACATTTGCCTCCCTAAAAGTTTCCCCCCCAAAACTCAAATTCAAATCCCCCACCCAAAACAGCTCCTTTATTTATTTAACTCTCTTTCTCTCTCTCTCTCTCTCTCTCTCTCTCTCTCTCTCTCTTCAATTCAAAAATTTAAGAAAACAAAAATTTTTAAAATTTTAAAAAAATTTTAAAAATTAAACAACTAAAAAAAATTTAAAAAATTATAACTTTAATAATAATTCAAAAAAATCAAAAAATTAAAAAAACTTATAAAAAAATTATTTAAAAAATTATATAAAATTTTTAATTTTTAATTTTTTTTAATATTTAAACATTTAAAAATTTAGATATATAATAACACAAAGAAAGCTATCAAGTGGCTCACCTTCAATCCCCCCCAAAATTAAAGGCCCAGATCTATCCTTACAAAACACATTTGCCCCCCCCCCCCAAAGTTTTCCGCCCAAAACTCAAATTCAAATACCCCCACCCAAAACAATTCCTTTATTTATTTAACTCTCTCTCTCTCTCTCTCTCTTCTATTAAAAAATTTAAGAAAACAAAAATTTTAAAAATTTTAAAAAAATTTAAAAAATTAAACAACTAAAAAATTAAAAAAAATTATAACTTTAATAATAATTCAAAAAAAATCAAAAAATCAAAAACTTATAAAAAATTTTATAAAAAATTTCAATTTTTTAAAAATATGTATATTTTTTTAATATTTAAAAATTTAGATATATAATAAAACACAAAGAAAGCTATCAAGTCTCTCCTTCACCCCCCCCCTCCCCTCCAAAAAATGAAAGGCCCAGATCTATTCTCCCCCCCCCCCCCCCCCTCCCCCCCAAAGTTTTCCCCCCAAAACTCAAATTCAAATCCCCCACCCAAAAAAAACTCCTTTATTTATTTAACACACTCTCTCTCTCTCTCTCAAATCCCCCACCCAAAACAACTCCTTTATTTATTTAACTCTCTCTCTCTCTCTCTCTTCTATTAAAAAAATTTAAGAAAACAAAAATGTTAAAAATGTTAAAAAAGTAAAAAAATTAAACAACTAAAAAAATTTAAAAAAATTATAACTTTAATAATAATTCAAAAAAATCAAAAAAAATCAAAAACTTATAAAAAAATTTATAAAAAAATTATAAAATTTTTTAAATTTTTTTAAAAAATATATATATATATTTAATATTTAAAAATCTAAAAATTTAGATATATAATAAAACACAAAGAAAGCTATCAAGTGACTCTGTAGCGCCCCGAATTTCTAATATGATATCTTAGAAATACGTGGCACAATTCCCAGCATCAACTTCAAATGTAAGATTAAACACAGCCAACACAAATAAATTCTCAACTTTCATTACATTAATCTTTACATAGCACAACGGAATACAGTACACCTTAAATTATGAATTTCTTTCTTACAACACTTTCTTTCACATATTACATAAATCATTATATTACTTTAACTCAAGCATCCAAATTCCGAGCTACAAGTAACAACCTGTAAAATATGAGGCTAGAGATAACCCTAACCCCCAAAACTAATGGGGTCAGCCATAACAGTGTAAGTGACATAAAATAAGAACAAGAAACATAAATAAACATGAAAACCTGGAATCGTAAACAACACGTACTAGAGACCAGAACAAAAGAAATACGAAATAATAAGGAAACATCAAAACATCAAGTGTAGCTAGACTAAGTGTCAAGTGTAGAAAACAGGAAACCACATGCATGAAACCAAGTCAAGAAAACATAATTCTATATGCTGACTCTCTAATGTGTACTTGTCGGAGTCTATGCATCCCACTCTACATAGGTCCGGTGCAAGCCCTCATTATAGGGTTTAATTCCCCGTTATGCAACAAATTCTAACACGATGACTACTACGAGATAAAGATAAACTGCGAGTATTAGCCCATGCCCCGATAATTCTGGAGGTCAAACTCTATCCACAGATAATTCCGGAGACTATTTCACTCACACCTGGGAATCTTCGAGAATACCCCACACCGCAAGCGATGACACCTCATCACATGAATACCACATGTGCGTCGCCTCGACCCCGATAATTCTGGAGATCAATTCCATACCACAGGTAATTCCGGAGACTATTTCACTCACACCTGGATAATTCTGGGGATTATCTCACACTGCAAGCCATACTGAGGTGCATAACCCATGTTCCCGTTCATCATATCACCACTAGTGCCGGTCCTTATCATTTTAGGTTATTCAATTACTTTACGAATCTCCTAGAGTTGGTGTACCCTACCGGACTTAACTCAACAACTGATCTACTAAAATGCCTCAACAGGCCCAAATATAAATATCTTGACTGCCGGTATACTAGGGTCACACACACCCTCTAGAGACTCACACCCAATATCCAAACAAAACTTCCAACATACATTGCTCAGCTAAACCATTTGAAAACGTGTGTTCAGTAGAAGATAAAGTATAGAATAGTAAGTTATAGATTAAAAACATTTAGGAAATAAATCATTTAAAAGAAAATTCAATGATATAAAGATACATCAGTATCAGTCGACTATAGACAAGCGTAAGTCGACTGTTCAGAGAGAAAATCCAATATTCTTAAGAAAATAATTCTAAGTATAGTAGTCGACTGTAAAAAGTCAGAGGTCGACTGTCCAGAGCGAAAAATCCAATAATCTTTTAAGAAATAATTCTAAGTGGTGCCAGTCGACTGTAAGAATCATCAGTCGACTGTCCAGAATGAAATTTCAAGAAAAACTAGAGTACACAACAGCCAAGGTCGTGTCGGTCGACTGTGAAGTCACACCGGTCGACTGTCAACCTACAGACTGCAGACTTTTGGTTGTGCACATTTCAACCGATACGTAGTTTTACTTTATGAAAACGATTTCTACAAAAAGTATATTTCTTATATGATCAGTTACAACCTGTAGGGTTTATAATAACCCACCAAACTAATTCAAAGTTACTTGAATTCATAAAAGTAGTGATTTGTTGATTTCTTTCGATTAAAACATAGATTGTGCATATAGTCAAAAATAGGGTTTCTAAAAAAGTTATTGATCATTGAAATAGTTTCATATTCAGATCCAAACCATATCAATACCGAATTTTCAAAAGATCCCCAATTTAGTTGTGTTCATCAACTCAATCCAATTTATCTGAAATCCAATTTTCAAGACATGATCTCCTAACTCATCAGTCCTTCTCAACATTTCCTCAATTTCAATCACCATTATGAACTAATAAACATGAACAAATCTAAGATTTCTATAGTCAAGTTGTGTTCATCTAAACTCAACGATAATAAAACTCACATCATCCACATGCAAATCTATCCAAAGATAATTAGGGTTCATAAAAGATCAATTTTCAATTCATCCATCCATTCAATCCATCATGTGCATATTCATACTCAAACCCTAACATGCTTTCTAGTAGATGAAATACTACATATAACATGCACAAAATAAAATAAAACAAACAAGTCACTCACCTCAAATGGCGAGATCTAACAAGAAAAACCTTTCTTTTGCGAAATCCAAGATCACCTCCTTAAATCTCCAAGAAATAATAAAACCTTTGTGTTGTGCAGCGAAAGACGACTGCACTCCACTCTTATATGTATGTATATATATATATATATATATATATATATATATATATATATATATAGGCTAGAATAGGAGAATTAGGGTTTTAAACACATTTGCAAAATAACCCTTTTAAAGTATAACTTTACATAAATAGATCTCTATACTTGGAAATTTGATAAAACCAATTAAATTGATATTTAAAAGCAAAATAAACACTTTATTTCTAGCCAGCACTGTTTGGAAGGTCCAGAAAATAGTTTTGCACTTTCATCCTTTAAAATGACAATTTTGCAAAAAGATCATTCTTTTTCATAATATTTGTAAATAGACCCAATTAATATTAGAAAAATCTAGAAAAATTACAAATAAATCCCAAATAATAAATAATGATTTTCCATAAAATAATTTTGGCCTTTGAACTTCTCAAGAAAATATTTGCACGTGTTTCGCACGTGTAAAAGATAAATCTTCAGAAAATATTTATTAAATCTCCAAAAAATTATTTTAATTCAATTATAAATCTATAAAAATAATATTTAAAAATACGAGGTACTACATCACTCCCTCCTTAGAAGAGTTCTGTCCTCAGAACTACTGCTAATGGGGTCTAAAATAAGAATAACAAGGAATTTGAAATTCCATAAATGAACCATAATTCAAAACATTCACATAGAAGGACTTAATCAAATAAAAGAAATACAACTCAATCCATTAGTTCAATCATCCAAAGAAATACCACCACATAAATAAGATACAATCATACAAAAAGATCAGGAAAATCCTTCTGCATGCGATCCTCTGGCTCCCAAGTAGCCTCCTCGAACTGCTGATTCCTCCACAGCACCTTGACCATAGGTATCAATTTACTCCTAAGAACTTTCTCCCTACGGTCAACGATCTCCACAGGCTGTTCCTTGTAACTCAAGTTCACCTATAGACCTTCAGGAACCTCTACCAACTGATGACTCTGATCCGGCACATACTTCCTCAACAATGACACATGGAACACATCATGCACCTGTGCCAACTCCTCTGGAAGCTTCAACCTATATGCTGTCTTGCCAATCCACTCCACAATCTTGTATGGCCCAATATACCTTGGCGCCAACTTGCCTCCCTTACCAAACCTGGTCACTCCTTTGGTTGGAGACACCTTAAGGAAAACTGCATCCCTAACCTTAAACTCCAAGTCCCTTTGTCGAGTATCAGCGTAACTCTTCTGCCGACTCTGAGCCTCACCCAATCTCTTGCGAATCAGCTCAATCTGCTATGACGTCTGCTGCACGATCTCAGGACCAAACATCTGCCTCTCGCCAACCTCGTACCAACAAACAGGTGTCCTGCACCTCCGCCCGTACAAAGCCTCATACAGTGCCATCCCGATACTCGCATGGTAACTGTTGTTATAAGCAAACTCAACCAATGCCAAGTATCTCTCCCAGCTACCACCAAAATCTATAACACAAGCCCTCAACATATCTTCTAGCACTCGATTCACCCTCTCAGTCTGACCATCGGTCTTTGGATGAAAAGCGGTACTAAAATTAGTTCTAGTGCCCAAAGCTGCTTGTAGGTTCTTCCAAAACCTTGAAGTGAACCTTGCATCCCTGTCGGAAACAATCGACACAGGAACTCCATGAAGTCTCACAATCTCACCAATGTACAACTCACCCAATTTCTCCAACGACCAAGTAATCATCATGGCCAGAAAGTGAGCCGACTTAGTCAAACGGTCCACAATAACCCAAATCGAGTCATTGCCCTTCGAACTCCTCGGCAATCCCGTGATGAAATCCATACTGATATTCTCCCATTTCCACTCCGGAATGGGCAACAACTGCAACAAACCTTCAGGTCTCTGATTTTCTGCTTTGATCTGCTGACAAATCAGACACCTTGCTATGAAATCTGCCACATCCCTCTTCATACCAGACCACCAAAAGTGCTGTTTGATGTCCTTGTACATCTTTGTGCCTCCAGGATTTACTAACAACAAGGTACTGTGTGCTTCCAGCAAGATACTCTCTCTCAAATCTGCATTATTCGGAACACACAACCTCTCACCCATCCGTAGAACTCCATCTTGGACACGAAACTCTGATAGCTTGCCTTCTGAAACCTGTTGCAACATCTTCTGAATCTCTGAATCTAATTTCTGACCTTCCACAATTCTCTCTCTCAAGGAAGGCTGCAGTCTCAACTGAGCCAAAGACGCCCCCAAACCCTGTAGTCCAAAAAATAGTTTTGCACTTTCATCCTTTCAAATGACAATTTTGCAAAAAAATCTTCTTTTTCGTAATATTTGCAAATAGACCCAATTAATATCAGAAAAATCTAGAAAAATTAAAAATAAATCCCAAATAATAAATAATGATTTTCCACTAAATAATTTTGGCCTTTAAACTTCTCAAGAAAATATTTGCACGTGTTTCGCACGTGTAAAAGATAAATCTTCAGAAAATATTTATTAAATCTCCAAAAAATCATTTTAATTCAATTATAAATCTACAAAAATAATATTTAAAAATACGGGCTACTACAGGCTCTCCTTCAATCCCCCCAAAATTAAAGGCCCAGATCTATCCTTACAAAACACATTCCCCCCCTAAAGTTTCCCCCCAAAACTCAAATTCAAATCCCCCACCCAAAACAGCACCTTTATTTATTTAACTCTCTCTCTCTCTCTCTCTCTCTCTCTCTCTCTTCTCTTCAAAAATTTAAGAAAACAAAAATTTTAAAAAATTTTTAAAAATTAAAAAATTAAACAACTAAAAAATTAAAAAATTTATAACGTTAATAATAATTCAAAAAAAACCAAAAAAATTAAAAAAACTTATAAAAAAATTATTAAAAAATTTAAAATTTTTAAAAAAATAATTTTTTAAAATATTTAAAAATTTTAAAATTTTAAAATTTTTTCATTTTTTAAAAATTTTAGAAATTTTAGAAATTTTAAAAATTTTAAAAATTTTAAAAATTTTGAAAATTTTGAAAATTTTAAAAATTTTGAAAATTTTAAAAAGATTAAAAATTTTAAAATTTTAAAAATAAAAAAATTTGAAAATTTGAAAATTTGAAAATTTCAAAGCAAATCCAAATCCAAATCCAATATCGAACCCCAATCAAGAGGTCGTCGCCGATATCTGATCCATTGCCGATTCCGTATCGGTGGACTCCCCTCCACCATATCGAGAATGAATATCAAGCGACTCCGTATCGCCGACTCCCCTCCACCGAATCGAGAGCCTCTATATGCGACGCGACGACTCTAATTTCATCTCATTAACCGAATTCTCATTCTAATTTTTAGTTTTTTGTGTGCAGGGGATTACTCAGTTTTTTCTGACTCGAATTTTGTGTGTGCATGTGATTTAAGTTCAGAGAGGTATGATTGTTTTATTTTTTGAACCATTTTTGGGTTTAAATTTTTTTAATTTGGTGATTTATTTGATGAGTTTTTTATTGGTTTTGATTTAAGGTGTACGCAAGTGAGAGATGAATTATTTGGTGGCCTCAATTTTGGCTTCCAAACCATTGCAAGACAGGTAAGCTGACTAGAAACCAAAAATAACTTGACAAATATGCAACATTAATTTCTTTACTACAAGAGAAAATACTATCGTGAAGTTCCTTTCACTGATTGTTAGAAACCATGGATAACATAACGTATAAGAACTTTTAGTATATGTTTGGATATATAGGATTGGGATGACTGGAGTTTACTAGTGAAGGGTGCAAACTCTCCACTCAAGAAAGACAGCTAAAGTAAATTTGTTATTTATCCATTTTAATTTTTTTTATAAAGGTGCAATGAGGAGACAAAGTGGAGATAAAAGAAATGATTAGCTTGGATTAAAGTTTTGAGAACTTCATGTATTTCATTTTGGTTGAAATAATAATAAGAGGTATTTCAATTGCAAATTGAGTCTCAAACAAACAAATGTTTAGATTATTGGTATTGTAGATACCTTCAGACATGTAATTGCGTTACCATTGTATTTAGACATGCTCATAGTGGTTATGGGATTAGAGTAAGCTCTATAAAACCAAAATGATAATGTCCTTGCATAACTATTACAAACATCTAAAAGTGATGCTGAAGTTAAAAAAAATTCTATGTATTGTTTCTAACAAACTATATGCATTCCAGGTAAGTTCAAGCTAATGATCAAGAAGGCGATGGTTGAGCTTAAGGGTAGATATACTGTTTTCTCATATAATATGTTTGCAACTAAAATTAATTTGCTGGACCTCCAAAACTATTTATATCATCAAACTAGGTGCACCGTTCCGAAGACGTGCCGTAGGCACGTGTCAACGGGCAAACCTAGTATGTATGTCACGCTCCCGCTTCCCAAAAATACGGAATACGAGCACGTAACAAAAACCCAGCGAATGATTATTATCATCCTTAAGCTGTTTCAAGAAATCTTTGCAACACATCACAGAATATATCAGAGTCGGAAGCAAAAAGCACAACCATTTATAAATACTTGAAACAAATTACCAACAGAAATTTACTTGAATCCAAATACAATACTTCCAAATAAATCAGAGTCTGGAGAAAAATAAATATCCTGGGTCACATCGCCCAAATACAGATAATATCCAAATAAACCAATACACTTTATTCTAGTTCAAGCAACACTGAAAATAATAATAATAAATCAGAAATCTCCAAGTTAATACATCTTTTCGCCATTACCATCAAGCAACTGACCTTCTTGATCTGCAATAAGTAAATTTACAGGAAAAGGAGAAAAGAAGAAAACAAATACCCGTCAATTGCAAGTCACGGGTCACAAATAATGTAGGATACAAGCACATGGAAAAACTAACCAAAAGCATGGCATACTAACAGTACGGTTGTTTTATGTCTAGGGCAGTGTCATAAGGTAACTAACAATCTCTAGTAACAGTATCTCAGTATCTCAGTGAATTAGGATAACAGTATATCAGTATTAGTTCAACAGTCTCAGTATATCAGTCTCAGTCTAACAGTCTCAGTTTATGTTCTTACAGTCTTGTGTGTATTACTAACTAGGTAGCACTTCATGCGCCATACTTTTATCACATGGTTGCTACATTCAAAACATTTTCGTTTGTAGATTTCGTAGGGGATATTATAGGGCAGTGTACTTAGGTATCGGTAATAGTAACAGTAGCAGTAAAAGTTCGAACCTAGTGGTCTGCCTCCGAGTACACCTTCCTATAGGAAAGTGTGCAGTCAGGTAATCAGTAACAGTAACAGTTCGAACCTAGTGGTCCGCCTCCAAGTACACATTTCTATGCTTTCCCTCTACTAGATCCTTCCCATAAACTCCGGCTTGATTACTTTTATTTATTGTTATCAAACGGACATGAATGTGCGCTAAATGGTGTCAAACTAACATGATAGGATCAGGTTTAGGTTCAGGTAATCACATCAGCAAGTATAGGTGATATAGAGTCACATAAACAAGCAAAATAGGGTATGTTTGCAATCAGGACACCATGACTACTAAAACAGAGATTCTGAGAGCTACAGACATGCAAATCAATATCCGTTGAAGGATCTGGAAACTAGACATCCACACGATTCCAACGCATATAAATAAGTCACATACTAGTTCACAACATCTCAACTCAAAACTGATTTGAATACCGATTTTATGTTCAGCCAGAAAACAGGGGAACGACTTCAAAAGCATGAAAACAGCATGAAAACATATCAATTAGTTTCACGATAAATCTGGGGTAATTCCCTATAGATATAGACTCAAGATAATAAGTTTCATAATATTCCAGTAAGTATAGATAAGTCATCAAAAATGAGAAGCAACTCAAAAACATGGTTTGATGAATCTGGAATTTCTCAACACTGCTGTACGAAAACAACGATATCTCGCAATCAGTGAATCGAAATCCAGTTCTGCCAAAACGACGTGAAAATAGGTGAAATTTACTTTCATATTTCACAAAAAAGTTTCATACAGTACAAAGAATTAGGGTGAAAACTGGGTTCTATACTGAACAGCACGCATATTACAGCACATGGTAACTTTAGAAAAAAACATGAAACACTACTTAAAACTCATCTTTAAAATACAACAGAAACCTGGGTAGCCCCTAGTATCATAAGGAAACACTGAGCAAAATATTATACCAAGATATTATGAATAGCCTAGTTCTTGAAAATAAATAGCTAACAAAATTTGCACAAGACTGAATATGGAAACTACTGACACGTCTGTACCAAAGACATCATAACTCATTCATACGAACTCCAAATCAAGTAAAACCAGTGGGGTTTGAAAATAGACACAATTATCTACAATTCACTTTTAATTTTGAAGTTGAGATTCCGACTGTAGCATAGGTGAAAACAGCAAACAACACAGAACAGACTGCACAATACAGATTCCACACATCTACTTAAAATCAACATAACTTCCACAATTTTGATCCAAACTTAACCAAACTTGAAACACAGCCTACCAATCATCTAAATATCATAGTTTAGGGATTCTAACATGTCCAAACCTATTGTCTCTCACATGGGCAATCAATCAAACACATAGCATGCAATTATCACATACACGAACAAAAATCAAAATTTGGGCATAACCTATGTTATTATCCTATCAAACTTGGTGCTATAAGTCATCTATGGCCAATTAACACAATAGAGACAAAACCCATCAATAACAATATAATTTTTGGCCGTCTCTAGACCCAACTTCACTATATGTGAACTTTTTGACTTGTATCAACCTAATGAATTGAAGTACAAGTTACTTGCCTCTTAATGGAGTGAATCACGATGCAAATGAGTCCAAGTGCAAAATCCACGAACGAAATCCTTCCACGCGCGAATCCAAGCGAACCCACGAACCAAAATGCCTACACGATCGATCTCCTTGATGCACGAACCCAAGTGGATGATACCCACTTCAAAAACACCACGACGGGAGGGTCTTGTACTGATTTGGGTGTTGGTGGTGCTGTTTGGAGTAGCCGGCCACACAAGGAAGAAGGTTTAGGGTTGTAGGTTTGTAGGAGATTGAAGTATGGACGGATGGGGGTTTTGTAGTGGAGTTGATGGTCGGATTAGAGGAGTGGAGAGGCTCGGTTTGGGAAGGGGAATATGCAGGTCGGGATACGAGGAAAAGGAGGCCGGTTGTTTTGGGAGGAAAAATAAGGATTAGGGTTAGGGTTTAAGGGGATTAGGGTTATATATATGGGTTAAATTGTGGGCTAATGGGTAGTGGGTATGATTATGTAGTAATAGGTATACAATTGGGTAATGGGTATTTGGTAGATTTCAAATAGGAGTACAATTTATAGTGAATTCTATGGGTCCTAAAAAATCTCCTTAAGGGTCAAAAATCATAATTTCGGAAAATCACCACAAAAAATGCATCACATCACCAAAATAAATAATAATAATGAACGAGGCCAAAAAAATGAGAAAAAGAACTCAAAATGACGAAAATGAACAAAACGACGAACAATCAGCACAAGGAGGTCAAAAATGAAAGAAAAAGAATATATATTGAAAATAATCCAATATACGGTTCCGGAAAAATAAAAGAGAAATAAAAATACACAAAAATGAAAAATACACTCTAAAATACATAAAAATGAAAAACAGGGGTTACAATCCTACCCGCCTTACAACAAAATTTCGCGCTCGAAATTTGCTTAGGCGGTACATAGGACAAGGCAAAAACAAACTGGGGAAGGGCAAAAAAAACAGAGGGCTAATGGGAAAGGGACAAGGCAGTGGCAACACCAGAAAAGAAAGAAGTGAATAACAATGAGGTCAAATGGAATGCATGAAAGAGAATAAATAGTATCAAAATGAAAGAATCATCACAAGATAACCAAGCAATAAGGGAGTCGGCAGAAATGAAATTAAAGAGAGAAAAGACACGGAAGAATTGAATCAAATAATAAGTCAACGGATGAGAACAATGCAAGAGATAGGAGAAACCAAAGCAATGCAAGGAAGGGAAGCAACAATATGATCCTGGGACCTGTGGGTTATGGGCCCACCACGCTTCCGCTGCGCCACTCTAATAGTGACGTTCCAAGCTGAAGACATGTCGTTGTAGACCATGTGACTCCAAGCAACGATCCGAGCAGGAAGAATAGAATGAGACATCAGATTAAAATTAGAATTTAGAGGAGGACTTTAATTTAAATAATTAGGTCAAAACTAATGAGAATTAACAAAAATAATATTAATAATAAAAAACTCAACACATAATAATAATAAAGTAATAATGCCAAAAATAAAAAAAAAAATAATAATCATCATCATCATAAACATACTGGTAAAAATAATAATAATAATAAAATATTAACAATACTGGTAAGGATAATAATACAAGACATAAAATAATTTGGGGTTCATCATTTCTGTGAAAATAATTCAATATCAACATTAGAAATAAAATAGTAAGAAAATACAATAATTATAATAATAGTAATAGTAATAACAATAATAATAATAATAATAATAATAAGTAAAACAATAATAATAGTAGTAGTAGAAATTTTTTGATGTGGATTTGCCTCATTTACATCCATCTGTAGTCTTGCCTTCTCGACATCAAGTTGCAGGTTTGCCTCCACGACATCAGGTTGCAGGTTACCATCTGGATATTTGGTTGCACATTTTGCCTCCCCGATATCCAGTTGCAATTTGCCTCCATTGACGTCTAGTTGCATGTTTGCCATCTCGACATCCAGTTGCAACAAAACGATGAACGAAATGATGTGATCTTCCACACGTACTTAGATATTGATTGCTCAATTTAAGTACGAAGTAAAAATTTGTGATATTAAAATACACAGTTATTCGTAATAATAAAATTTTTAGAAAACAATTTTATAGAAGATCCAAAATATAACAAATAATAATCGAAATACACAAAATATTCGAAATATATATATATATATATATATAAAGAAAATATAGGTAAGAGAAGAATGAATTTTATACTCAATAAAGAGTCAACAAAGAAGGACGACTACAAGAGACGAAAGAAATTAAGAATCAAAGAATTGAATATGAAGGAAGAGGAACGAGGTGGCACAAGCAGAATTTCAAGATAATATGGCAGAAAAAGAATAACTAGCATGATAATCAAAATGAGTCAACAAATGAAGATGGATGAAAGAATCAAAGAAATATGGGTACGGAAAGAACGAAATATACCCAATAAGGAATCAACAAATGGAAACGACTAAAAGAGGCGGAAGAAACAAGGAATCAAGGAAATCGAATAAGAAGGAATCAAAATGGATGGAATAAGACTAGTATCCAGAATCTGAGTTGGTGTTATGTTTCATTTATGCATGCATGGTTGCTGAAGTGTTGTGCAGATCCCAGTTCGAGCCAAGCTTGTCTAATATATTAGGCAATTAATACATTAGCCAAACCTGATGCTCTGATACCACTAAAAAAATCCTGTCACGCTCCGCTTCCCAAAAATACAGAATACGAGCACGTAACAAAAGCCTAGCGAATGATTATTATCATCCTTAAGCTGTTTCAAGAAATCTTTAAAACACATCATAGAATATATCAGAGTCGGAAGCAAAAGGCACAACCATTCATGAATACTTGAAACAAATTACGAACAGAAATTTACTTGAATCCAAATACAATACTTCCAAATAAATCAGAAAAACAAATATCCTGGGTCACATCTTCCAAATACAAATAATATCCAAATAAACCAATACATTTTATTCCAGTTCAAGCAACACTGAAAATAATAATAATAAATCAGAAATCTCCAAGTTAATACATCCTTTCGCCATTACCATCAAGCAGCTGACCTTCCTGATCTGCAATAAGGAAATTTACAGGAAAAGGAGAAAAGAAGAAAACAAGTACCCGTCAATTGCAAGTCACGGGTCACAAATAATATAGGATACAAGCACATGGGAAAACTAACTAAGAGCATGGCATACTAACAGTACAATTGTTTTATGTCTAGGGCAGTGTCATAAGGTAACTAACAATCTCTAGTAACAGTATCTCCGTATCTCAGTGAATCAGGATTACAGTATATCAGTATTAGTTCAACAGTCTCAGTATATCAGTCTCAGTCTAACAGTCTCAGTTTATGTTCTTACAGTCTTGTGTGTATTACTAACTAGGTAGCACTTCATGCGCCATACTTTTATCACATGGTTGCTATATTCAAAACATTTTCGTTTGTAGATTTCATAGGGGATATTATAGGGCAGTGTACTTAGGTATCGGTAATAGTAACAGTAGCAGTAAAAGTTCGAACCTAGTGGTCCGCCTCCGAGTACACCTTCCTATAGAGAAGTGTGCAGTCAGGTAATCAGTAACAGTAACAGTTCGAACTTAGTGGTCCGCCTCCAAGTACACATTTCTATGCTTTCCCTCTACTAGATCATTCCCATAAACCACGGCTTGATTACTTTTATTAATTATTATCAAACGGACATGAATGTGCGCTAAATGGTGTCAAACTAACATGATAGGATCAGGTTTAGGTTCAGGTAATCACATCAACAAGTATAGGTGAAATAGAGTCACATAAACAAGCAAAATAGGGTATGTTTGCAATCAGGACAGCACGACCAGTCAGTACTAAAACAGAGATTCTGAGAGATACAGACATGCAAATCAATATCCGTTAAAGGATTTGGAAACTAGACATCCACACGATTCCAACGCATATAAATAAGTCACATAATAGTTCACAACATCTCAACTCAAAACTAATTTGAATACCAATTTTATGTTCAGCCAGAAAACAGGGGAACGACTTCAAAAGCATCAAAACAGCATGAAAACATATCAATTAATTTCACGATAAATTTGGGGTAATCCTCTATAGATATAGACTCAAAATAATAAGTTTCATAATATTCCAGTAAGTATAGATAAGTCATCAAAAATGAGAAGCAACTCAAAAACATGGTTTGACGAATCTGGAATTTCTCAACATTGCTGTACGAAAATAAGGATATCTCGCAATCAGTGAATCGAAATCCAATTCTGCCAAAACGACGTGAAAATACGTGAAATTTACTAACTTTCTTATTTCACAAAAAATTTTCATACAGTATAAAAAATTAGGGTGAAAACTGGGTTCTATACTGAACAGCACGCATATTACAGCACAAGGTGACTTTAAAAAAGAACATGAAACACTACTTAAAACTCATCTTTAAAATACAACAGAAATCTGGCTAGCCCCTAGTATCATAAGAAAACACTGAGCAAAATATTATACCAAGATATTATGTATAGCCTAGTTCTTGAAAATAAATAGCTAACAAAATTTGCATAAGACTGAATCTGGAAACTACCGACACGTTTGTACCAAAAACATCATAACTCATTCATACAAACTCCAAATCAAGTAAAACCAGTGGGGTTTGAAAATAGACACAATTATCTACAATTCACTTTAAATTTTGAAGTTGAGATTCAGACTTTAGAATAGGTGAAAACAGCAAACAACACAGAACAGACTGCACAATACAGATTCCACACCTCTACTTAAAATCAACATAACTTCCACAATTTTGATCCAGACTTAACCAAACTTGAAACACAGCCTACCAATCATCTAAATATCATATTTTAGGGATTCTAACATGTCCAAACCTATTGTCTCTCACATGGGCAATCAATCAAATACATAGCATGCAATTATCACATAAACGAACAAAAATCAAATTTTGGGCATAACCTATGTTATTATCCTATCAAACTTGGTGCTATATGTTATCTATGGCCAATTAACACAATAGAGACAAAACCCATCAATAACAATACAATTTTTGGCCGTTTCTAGACCCAACTATACTATATGTGAACTTTTTGACTTGTATCAACCTAATGAATTGAAGTACAAGTTACTTGCCTCTTAATGGAGTGAATCACGACACAAACGAGTTCAAGTGCGAAACCCACGAACGAAATCCTTCCACGCGCGAATCCAAGCGAACCCACGAACCAAAACGCCTACACGATCGATCTCCTTGATGCACGAACCCAAGTGGATGATACCCACTTCAAAAACACCACAAAGGGAGGGTCTTGTACTAATTTGGGTGTTGGTGGTGCTGTTTGGAGTAGCCGGCCACACAAGGAAGAAGGTTTAGGGTTGTAGGTTTGTAGGAGATTGAAGTATGGATGGATGGGGGTTTGTAGTGGAGTTGATGGCCGGATTGGAGGAGTGGAGAGGCTCGGTTTGGGAAGGGGAATATGCAGGCCGGGATACACTTGACGGAGGAAACAGAGGTTGGTTGTTTTGGGAGGAAAATAAGGATTAGGGTTAGGGTTTAAGGGGATTAGGGTTATATATATGGGTTAAAATGTGGGCTAATGGGTAGTGGGTATGATTATGTAGTAATAGGTATACAATTGGGTAATGGATATTGGGTAGATTTCAAATAGGAATACAATTTATAGTGAATTCTATGGATCCTAAAAAATCTCCTTATGGGTCAAAAAACATAATTTGGAAAAATCACCACCAAAAATTCATCACATCACCAAAATAAATAATAATAATGAACGAGGCCAAGAAAATGAGAAAAAGAACTCAAAATGGCAAAAATGAACAAAACGACGAACAATCAGCACAAGAAGGTCAAAAATGAAATAAAAAGAATATATATTGAAAATAATCCAATATACGGTTCCGGAAAAACAAAAGAGAAATAAAAATACACAAAAATGAAAAATACACTCAAAAATACATAAAAATGAAAAACAGGGGTTACAATGTATGTATATATATATATATATATATATATATATATATATATATAGGGAAAGGCTCCGTTGCACACTACTTTGGTGCTCACCGCGTGAACACTACGTCTTCGGGCGTTCATATCGAAAATCCGAACCATTTACATTGATCTACACATCTAAATTAGTCTAAATATGTAAAATCAAATCATTTGAAATTCATTTGCCCATTCATTGAAGTGTTACAAATTGTATGGCTGAAATTCATTGTTTTTATAGTCACATGATGGATGGGCAAATGAATTTCAAATGATTTGATTTTACATATTTAGACTAATTTAGATGTGTAGATCAATGTGAACGGTTCGGATTTTCGATATGAACGCCCGAAGACATAGTGTTCACGCGGTGAGCACCAAAATAGTGTGCAACGGAGCCTTTCCCTCTATATATATATATATATATATATATATATATATATATATGACTGATCAGGTGCCGAACTGGTTCGCACCTGAGCACTGGTTCGCACCTGATCAGGGAGTGAACTCAATTCGTGTCTGTTAAATCTCTTTCTGATTATGATGGGCATCAGACGCTCAAAACAGTGGGGGTTTAAGTCGGGGGCATTCATGTAATTTCTCATCAGATATTGTCTTTCCTCTTCATCCTCAATTCTGAACCCATGTCTCTCTCTCTTTCTCTTTCTTTGCTCTAACAACCGAAACCCTAATGGCGATTTCCTCATCTATCAAACCCACTAATGTTCGAAACCCCAATTTCGATTTCCTTCCTCCTCTCTTTCTCGAGATCTCTGCCTCATCTTCTCTTCCCAGCCATATTTGGCCCCTCTTTTACACTGGTAAGTTCTTGCCCTTAATAGCTTCTACTTTCTATTTCTAATTTGTAGTAATGAATGAATTAAGTTAATACATTTGTTAGTTTATTTATTTTTTCTCTTCGAGTAAAAAGTTTTAAGGAATTTTCTAGAACAATGAGAGACCATTTTATTTTTGGGTTTATATGAATTTTACTACTCTCTTTAATAATGCACGCCATTTGTTCGGCGAAATTTCTTATGCATTTGATTCATTTATGCTTGATTCATTCGAATGTTGTGCAACACTTGTTGTTGTTCTGAGCCTACAATTTTTGCAGTAGTTGTATTCAATGGTATTGTTTTCAATATGCAATTGTTATGAGCCACATATTTGTGATCTAAGCCTACAAGTTCTTCGAGTTAAATATATTGGATTGAATTGTTGATATCATGCCCCCTTCAAAATTATATGAATTATTTAGTGTTCCGAGCCTACAATACCTAAGATATGCTCATATTGGATTATGTACCTTGATTTCCTTTGTTGCATCAGGTTTTTGTAACATTAGGATACTCATTCAGGTTATGTTCCAGGTTTTGTGGTCTCCCTTGACTTTTTCTATTAATTTTTTTGGTTGCCTGAGGTTATGCACCAGGTTTCAAATTTGAATCATGTAGCACGAGCTTAAAAATTCAAGTTAAGCACATGATACCTCTTCACTGTAAGCATCTTTTGTGGGAGACTAAATATATAGACTGAATTGTTGATATCATGCCGAATTGAAAACTGGCGCATTTTTTTGGTGATCTGAGCTTATAAGTTCTTATTGTTAAATATGTTGGATTTTGTCCCTTGATTTCTTTTGTTGACTCGTTCAGTTTTGTGTAAGATCTCTAAATGTTTAAGCATTTGTTCCAGGTTTTTATGGTCTCTTGAATTTTTTTGGTTGATTTTTTCGGTTGCATCAAGGGCTGCTCTAGGTTTCAAATGCAATCACACTAAAGCTTGAATAAGTTGGCAGTAACAAAAGCTTACAAATGTGAATCAAGCCTACAAATGTAGTTGTATATAAATGAGTATATGGAGCATATTTTATGTAATAGATCCTCGTCCATAATTTCAAATGTATTTGTATGACTGATGGAGTTCAAATGTAAGTGGGTCGATATGTGTGTAAAACGTTGGTAATCTGTGAGATTTTATTTTTTTAAATGATTGTAATTATTATCGAAATAACTAGCTTATTTGTTGGCATTTGGTGATGAAAAGCCATCTTTCTGCAATCAAGCTAAAAAAAATTTTGACCCTAGGTTGTGTTTTTACACTACTAACAAAGACTCATTTGACTACAAAGCTTGGAGTACAAAAAGTGGGCAGCCACCAGCCTGTATCTGTTGCATATGTACAAGGTTGAAGGTCAAATTCCTATTTAGCATCTATTCAAGTTAGCAGTAATTGCTCGACGGGTCATCCATCTCTTGTTGTGACAAACATGTCTTCATGTATTGAGAGAAACTCAACATTTCCTGTAAGAGTTTAGTGTAGAATATTAAACTCAAAAACTGTAATATTGATACTAATCTTTAGTAAAGGATAGGAACTCCATCCATCAAACTGTAATATGTAGTGTTATAAACTCAACTTCATTATTGACAGTTCAAACACTGAATATCTCTCTCTCTCTCTCGCAATGTAGTAAACTTTCTACAAAATGGAAATTCTTGTACAGAATTTCTTGCACCAATTTCTTTTATAGAATAATACAACAATAATTAAGATGCAGCGATAAGTTCTTCATACAAGAAGGAGAACTGAACTTCTTCATACAAGAAGGAGAACTGGACAAGAATCAAAACTCAACCAGGCTAATCAACAATCTACTTGAATAACATAACTTGCACCAAGTTAAGAATTTCCTCATACACCTTGCAGCCTTCTAACTCAAGCATTTTCTCAAACATCTTACATGCTACTTCTAACTCAAGCATTTCACCAAACACCTTGTGCCCCATCATTCCTTCCAATTCTCATGTCCTCCGTAATGATGATAACAAGTGGGACAAAGGAACTTTGTGACTTGGTCATAGAATTATCTATGACATTAGCACTTCCATCTTGGCCTTCCATACCTATAAACAACATGTCCATATACTGTTCAGCAATCACTGTAAAGTTTATGCTAAATAAAAGAGAAAAAACCATGATAATGACTGAAGTTACCTCAGGGAAATTTTTTCGAACAAATGGTGTCCGTTATTAAAGAGAGTAGTAAAATTCATATAAACCCAAAAATAAAATGGACTCTCATTGTTCTAAAAAATTCCTTAAAACTTTTTACTCGAAGAGAAAAAATAAATAAACTAACACATGTATTAACTTAATTCATTCGTTACTTCAATTTAGAAACAGAAAGTAGAAGCTATTAAGGGCAAGAACTTACCAGTGTAAAAGAGGGGGCATAGATGGCTGGGAAGAGAAGATGAGGCGGAGATCTCGGGAGATAGAGGAGGAAAGAAATCAAAATTGGGGTTTCGAACATTAGTGGGTTTTGATATATGAGGAAATCGCCATTAGGGTTTCGGTTGTTAGAGTGAACAGAGAGAGAGAGAGAGAGAGAGAGACATGGGTTCAGAATTGAGGATGAAGAGGAAAGAGAATATGTGATGAAAAATTACAAAATTACATGAATGCCCTCGACTTAAACCCCCACTGTTTTGAGCGTCTGATGCCCATCATAATCAGAAAGAGATCTAACCGCCACGAATTGAGTTCGCTCCTGAACAGGTGCGAACCATTTCGCACCTGGATCAGTCCTTATATATATATATATATATGTAGAGTCCCCTTCGGTTGCACACTACTTTTGGTGAGCACTCCGTGAGCACTTATGAAATAAAGCACCTATGACAAATCCAAACCGCTCATATTGTTCTATATACCTTAGATAGCCTAACAATAAAAAATCAAGTAATTTGAAGTTCATTTGCCCATCCATCATGCTGTTAGAATTTTCAGCCATACAATTTTGTAATGATGTAAATCATGGGCAAATGAACTTCAAATTACTTGATTTTTTATTGTTAGGCTATCTAAGGTATATAGAACAATATGAGCGGTTCGGATTTGTCATAGGTGCTCTATTTCGTGAGTGCTCACGGAGTGCTCACCAAAGTAGTGAGCAACCGAAGATTTCTCTATATATGTATATATATATATATATTACTATTAATTCACGTTGATATTTATTATTTTATCTACCTTCTTTTGTACTAATCTTTAATTTTGTCTTACTTATTTTTTATTCTTAAATTTTTGCCTGTATTTTTATGTGGTTTATGTTTACACATTTATTTTTGCTATTAGTTTTACGTAGTTTATTAAGTTTCAATTATTACTTATTACATTATTATTACCACTGTAATTTTCTTTTATTATATTTTAAAATTTTTGTTTTAGTATATTTAAATTCATTTTATATATGTTTTGATTTTATGATACTATATTATATTTATATTGTCCTATTTATTTCAGTATATTTTAACAAGATTTGAATATTTATACATATAAATATAATATACTTCTACACATTATAATTTTCCCTTTTATTAGTATTTTGTTTTTACAACTTATATTCAATACAATTGTTATTTCTTATTATTTACAACTTTTTGTTATATTTACTCTACACAATTAATAGTTACTTATTAATTTTTTATTGGTTTATTTTATTATTTTTACACTTTTACTTCTCTAATATAATATTTTCATTTACTACTTATATTTTTACTTAGTTTCAATTTTTATTATTATCTTCAACATTCATTACTATTTTCTTACTACCTATAATTTCAAATATTTACTATAAATATTATATACATTTTAACATACTTAGTACACATATTATTTTACACTTATCTAATTACTTCATTATTGTATATTTAATAATATATAATTATTTATCTCTATTATGGCAACATACTACACGACATGTTTATTTTCTCATTCGCATTTGCATGTAAGCTTATGCATATATTTTATTCCATTTTCCTTCTAACTTTTATAAATTATTTTCATTACTACTAATTTTTACTAATTATAATTGATATTTATAATCTATGCCTGTATTTTTAAAATTCTATTGTTGTAATTTTCTAATTCATTTCCTACTTTTACTATCCCACACTTTCATTTTTATTTTTATATCACTATTTTATTCTTTTGTACTATTTTATACCATTTTATAATATTTTACAACTTATCCTATTCTACTTCAACATTATTATTTATAATACATTTGTACTTATTTACACATTTTGTCACGCCCCGCTTCCTAAAGTACGGGCTCAACGAATGATGTAAACATCATCCATAAGCTGTACTAGTTTAACTCAACAATATGAGGAAAATAACACAACCACGCATGGATAAACAATCACATAGACAATAAGTAAATTTCAATAATATGAAATAATCCATCAAAGTAATATCCAACATCTGGAAAAAAAAAAAACTTCGGATCAACAAGGCCCGGAAACAAAGTAATATAATAATAGCAATGTTAAAAAAGAAATAGCATAAATAGATAATCAATGCAATCTGTTCCTTGAGCTCTAATCTCTAAAAGTGTTGCTCACCGAGTCCTTTGGGTATTATTCCGTGTGTATCGTAAACTCGTGATATAAAGTAGAAAAATATTATCCGTTAGAGTAAGTTCCGGACTGCAAGTAGTGAAAGCAGAGAGCAAGAAAAAAAACATGGTGTATCAAGAATAATCAACTAGATCAAGTCAAGGAGCAATAACAAAGGTCGATAATGCGATCAAGGGTCTATAAGTAATTATGCAAGAATCAATGGTTACAATCAATGATCAAGATCGATGGCAATATTCAAGATCAAGAACGCAAGTGACAGTCTATGTTTATTAGTCTTTTATTAACCTATCTAATACACATAATACTGTGTCCCATACCACAGGTTCGATGCATGCAAATAGTGATCGTTTAGACTGTAATGATGAACTCAACAGACGTGTACTCGGATAACAAGATAACAAGATAACAAGATAACAAGATAACAAGATAACCTGCGTTACTCCACCTTCCATAATAATAATCCATGTACACAAGGACCACTTACCGAGTACAGTTTCGATTGTTCACTACCAAATTGACCTTTAATACCTCGGCTTGTTAATATTTTATTACATTCTAATGTGAGCACGCAATGGGTGTATCAGTGTTGAAGCAAGATCAGGAAGATATCAAGGTTGTGTCATGCTTGGTGGACTAATTTCTACTCATTAAGTATAAACTCAACGTGTTTATACTAAATCAATACAATGATATACATTCTGGACAACAAGACGTTGTACCAAAACAGAGATTCCTGTTGCTACAAGAAAGCAAATCAGGATCCGTTAGGAGTTCTAGAAAGTAGACTCTCTTCCGATTCCAACGCATATACACACGATATATTGAAATCAAAGAAACTAGGTGTAAAATCTTATTCTTTATTGATCTTATGTTCATGCAGCAGGTTAAAGGTCATGTTCACACATATGTATTGGGTCTGAAAATTTATCAATTAATTTTAAAAAAAATCAGGGTAACTCCTAATCATGTCTAGTTACAACCACATAAATTTCAAATTTTAATTCTACTGTTATCATTTTTGTTCAATTAACCATTCAGGTTGATACACATGTAACGGCAAATCTGGGAGTCTAGACCTAGCAACACTCAAAGTCTGATATCTTGCAGATTATGACTCGGAATTCAGATCCGTCGAATGTTCTGAAAAGTAGATTCACAGGTCTACAATTTTTGTTTACAAAGTTCTATTAAATTATTACAGAAACTGGTTCAAATATTTAATGCAATATAGAACAGACAGCCGGCTAGCAAGGTGATTGATATGAATTGGCAATAATTTAAACATGCATGCATATAATTTTAGGTCAGCAAAACAACCGAAACTCTACTTAATCATCAGGATGAATTTGTAACATTAATAAGGCAAGATTGCTATAATCACGACATTTAATTCACGAACAAAATCATATTCAATTGAAAACATTCAAATCATCACTCTACCCTATAATGTGGTTCTTGTTGTATTTATGTAGTATGCATCTGATGACGTGCAATCAAGTTTGGGTTTGAGTCAAAGATAACGATACGAAAAGAGAGTTATTACTTGGTTTCACCGATGAATCCGTAATAACCTCTTGAAAGGGGTATCAAACAAATAGAAATGATAAAATCGAAATGTGAACTACTTGCAGAGATCAAAAGAAATCTTGAACACAAATAATTAATTGGTTCAAGAGGACTTTTCTTATACCGATGTTTAATCCGAATGAGAGAATAATGGAATTAGGATCCCGACGGCACAACACATAATTAACAACATGTGCAATACACAGTGGCACAAACAGAAAACAGGGACACAGCAACAGCAAGATCAACACAATAGCAAACACAGCAACGGGATGCTATGCACGGGGAGAGAGGGAGTAGCGGGGACAATAGCGCAGGTCGGGGGTCGTGGTCGACTTCGGTGGTGGCACTCGGCGAGAGGAAGAAGGCAGTTGGCGGGGGGTGGAGACTAGAGTTTGGGGGACCACGAGATGGTGGGTTTCGAGGCAAACAGAGGAAGAAGAGGATCGAGGGTAGGTCGACGGTGCTAGAGGGCAACGGGAGTTGCAGTGGTCAGTAGGTGCATGTCGAAGGGGTTCGATGGGGTCTGGAGGTGGACAGGGGAGTAGCGGAGGAGGTGGGCGGGGAAGCAATGGGTGCAAGAGGCGATTGGTGATGGGGAGCGGCGGCTCTCGGTTGACGTGGTGAAGGAGACGGGGTCTGGAGGAAGAAGATGAAGCATCAGGGGGATAAGGGGTGGCTGGCAGTTAACATGGTAATTAGGGTTTAGTGATGAGATTACGAGATTTATATAGGAGATTAAGATGTGGGTTTGGGTAATGGGTTAACGGGTTACAGGGTTCAGGTTTAAATTCAATAGGAAAACAAATATGATTAATGTAGATCTAATTGGAGTATTCAATATGCAAAATTTAAATAGGTTGAACAACAAGATTTTCAGGGTTCAATAGAAAATAAAATTGATTGGAAGAATAAATTAAGTTGAAGACAAATAACAAATTTTATTATCAAATAGTAAAATTACAGGGGTTCAGAAAAGTAAGATAAAGAAAATATAATACAAGAAAACTGAAATCAGGAATAGGGGTTACAAATCCTACCCACCTTACCAGAAGAATTTCGTCATTGAATTTCATTTAGGCGGATCGTAGGACAAAAGCAAAATCAAATTTGTGGGGTAACAAAATAGGGAAGTAAAGGGAAAGAAACAAAATGGTGGTAACACCAGAATAAGAAGGAACATGGATAGGAATGGAGTGATCTAGAATGATGTTGAATAAAGATTCAATGAATGATGACAATGCAGATGTATGAGAAGGGAGTAAACGGTGCGGAGAAGGAGAAGCAACAAGAGAATTCTGAGACCTATGGGTTATGGGCCAACCACGCTTCCGATGCGCTACTCTAGTCCGAAAGGCTCTGTCATCAACGTCCATTAACTCCAGTAATTTGCCTCATGGCTCATCATATCCTTGACATGTCCAAACGACATCTCTTTAGCATGAAGTTTGAACTCCTTGTGACTTAGGATTCTGAACACTTCCTGAGATCCTGGGACTCTGCAGGCACATTTTGGAGCAAACGATGACACTTTCTGGTGATGTTCCAAGCTGCTGACATGTCGTTGTAAATCGAGTAAGGCTGATCGACGAATCAAGCAGAAAGAAAAAGAATGGATAACTCTAGAATCAAAAGAATATATGGGTACGAAAAGAATGAAATTATATCCAATAAGAAATCAATGAATAATGAAGACTGCAAGTGACGGTAGGAAGTAAGAAATGAAAGAAGTGAATATGAAGGGATCAAAAAGTGGATCGAAGAAGGTTAGTGCCCAGATTGTTGGATGGTTATTACATGTTCATGTGATCAACGTGGTTCGCACATCATTGAGTTAACCTGGCTAGAGCCTAACCCTGGCTAACATGCTAGCCAATCCTGACTTACACATCGGCCAAAACTGGGCTTAAAACCTGGCTCTGATAGCATTAAAATCTGTCACTCTCGGCTTACCAAAGTACGGGAATACGAGCACGTAACAAAGTCCCAGCGAAAGATGCAAACATCATCCATAAGTTGTACCAGTTTAACTCAACAATATGAAGAAAATAATACAACCACGCATGGATAAACAATCACATAGAAAATAAGTAAATTCCAATAACATGAATTAATCCATCAAAGTAATATCCAATATCTGGGAAAACAAACTTCGGGTCAACAAGGCCCAGAAACAAAGTACAATAATAATATCATTGTTCAAAATGAAATAGCATAAATAGATAATCAATCCAGTATATTCCTTGAGCTCCAATCTCCAAAAGTGTTGCTCACCAACTCCTTCGGGTATTATTCCGTGTGTACCTACAAACTCGTGATCTAAATTAGAAAAATATTATCTGTTAGAGCAAATTCCGGACTGCAAGTAGGAAAAGCAGAGAGCAAGAAAAAGAAACATGGTATATCAAGAATAATGAACTAGATCAAGTCAAGGAGCAATAATAAAGGTCGATAATGCGATCAAGGGTCTATAAGTAATCATGCAAGAATCAATGGTTACAATCAATGATCAAGATCGATTACAATATTCAAGGTCAAGAACGCATGTGACAATCTAGGTTTACTAGTCTTTTATTAACCTGTCTAATGCACGTAATACAATGTCCCATACCACAGGCTCGGTGCATGCAAATAGTGATCGTTTAGACTGTGATGGTGAACCTAGCAGATCGTGTACTCAGATAACAAGATAACAAGGGTTTGGGTTTAAATTAAATAGGAAAAAAAATAGGATAATATAGATCTAACTGGAGTATTCAATATGCAAAATTTAAATAGGCTGAATAACAAAATTTTCAGGGTTCAACCGAAAATAAAATTGATTGGAAGAATAAATTGAGTTGAAGACAAATAACAAATTTTATTATCAAACAGCAAAATTATAGAGCTTCAGAAAAGCAAGATAAAGGATAAATAATACAAGAAAACTGAAATCGAGAATAGGGGTTACACATTTACTTAACTACTTTATTATTAATACGTGCTTCTATATCTCCCTATATGCGTTATTATGATTTTTTTTTAACAACCTATATTATTACTGTTTATTATTAATCATTTTTGCTATCTTATTATTGTTATTTTGTATATATACTTTATCTTTATATATATTAGTATTTGTATTTTTATACTGTTTCATTTTATTTTATATTTTAATGCTAGCTTATCTTATAATTGGTTACTACTCATATATTTAATTTTTATTATTTGTATTTTATTAACTATTTACATTTTGTTTAATTTATAGCATTGTTCAAAATGAAATAGCATAAATAGATAATCAATCCAGTATATTCCTTGAGCTCCAATCTCCAAAAGTGTTGCTCACCAAGTCCTTCGGGTATTATTCCTCTTACTATTATTATACTTTGTTTTACTAACACAATAACTTATAATTTTCATATTGTAGTATTGTTTGTATTATCATATATTTTTACGCTTATTTATGTATAAAATATTATATGTTGATTTTCTTTCTATACTTGACAATTTATAAATAATTTGATACGTACTAATCGCTATTCTATATATTTAATTTTAAATCATTAAAATTGTTATTATATTACTTTACAAATTATTTTATTATAACATTTATTTGATATAAGTAATTATTTTTAACTTATATTGTTTATACTTTTTTAAATTAAATTTCACACTTATATATATTTCAAATTTTTATCCCTTAATTTTATTGCTACTTATATTGCTACTTTATTTTATCTCTTAATTTATAATCCCAGTTTAATTTAGGATTTTAATCATTCATTTCTTCGCACTTTATTTTAATTATTTTCTCTTTCGTTGAATTTTTCAAATTCTTATTAGCTACTGCTAACTACTTTTAAATTATTATGATCGCCTCGACTATTTACCAGTTTGTTTTAAATTTCAATATTGTTATTTTTGTTTTATACTATCTATTTCTTCATCATAATACTGCTGCTCTTCTTATCATCGTCAATTTTCAAGCTACTTAATATTTATTTACGCTCTTAATCTATTAATTTTAAATATTTTTCTACTGCATTGTAAATTGTCTATACTATTTCAATTCTTCTATTCTTTGTACTAACACTTCTTTTATTTCTTATTTAGTCCTATACTTCTGTTTTTATTTTCGGATATTTCTTTTTCATTCTACTTCTTAATACTTTCATTACTTTGCTTACTATACTTATTATTTTATTAAAATATCTATTTTACTATGCATTCTTTCTAATTTATTTCATTTTTCAATTCCTTTTGCGATAGATTACATAATTTACACACACACACACACACACACACACACACACACACACACACACACACACATATATATATAAATTTTTCTATATTATCTAATACTTAACCTATTATTACTTTTGTATGTGATTACTTTCAATCAATATTATCTTTCACCATCACATTTCTTTTCTACAAATTTTTCTAGTTTGTTTGATACTTTCGTATTTTTCTAATTTATTTCATTTTTCAATTCCTTTTGCGATAGATTACTTAATTTACACACACACACACACACACACACACACACACACACACACATATATTTCTATATTATGTAATACTTAACCTATTATTACTTTTGTATGTGATTACTTTCAATCGATATTATCTTTCACCATCACATTTCTTTTCTACAAATTTTTCTAGTTTGTTTGATACTTTCGTGTTTTTCGTTCTTATTAATCTCTCCTACTTTGTACTCTTATTCATTTGGTATGTCTTACTCGATACTCATATTTTCTTTATTCTAAATTTACTTTATTTTAAGTCTATCTTGTTTTCTACATTATGTATTTTTATAATATGTTTATTTTTCAAATTCATTATAAGGCGTGTTAAAGATACAATTTTTACCCTAGTAAGTTCTAAGGACCGAAATTTTCTAATGGGGGAAGAGTGTAATACCCCGCAAAATTGAGTAATGACAATTTTGCCCCACATGTGTTAAACACATGTATTTTGTACCGTTACGCATAATATTCGTAACATTCTTAATATAAATATTTTTATGCATTTTGTATTTTGTATTTCTATTGTTTATAAATATTTTTCCGTTCTCTCGAAATTTATTTTCTCCTATTTTGAGCAAACTCAAATATATTTTGTTTATACGTGCAATACACGTACTTTCGATACATGTGTTGATTATATTTTTGAAATATAAAATTTATTAAGTCATGCATATATATTTTATTTGCTAAATTTAAAAGAATAGATTAGCATTAACCAACACTAAGTTTAATTAAACATATCCTTTTAATTTTGAATTTGTACCACCATGTTAAATAATTTTTGTATTTGTGGAGAATCAAAATAAAAACCCGTGCATACACATACACATACACTCATTTCTTCATTTCATTCAACTCCAATTATTCCATCCCCCCCCCCCCCCCCCCCCCCCCCCACACACACACACACACACACACACACACACCCCCCAAAATCTCCACCAATCACTCCATAACTACCCTCTTCTCCACTCCATTATTTCCACTCTTCTACATAGAATTATACACTAAATCTCTACCATTTAACTCCAGCTGCTACGCCACTGCCTTCCTCCTTCAAATCCCGAAGCTCCACCCTTCTCTTCATTCTCATTCCGAGCCCCTCTATCTACCAATATATATATACTACATATCATATGGCATAATCATACTCCCTCACTTCCATCATACAACTGAGCCTTCATTCCTTCAACCTACGGCTTTCTTCTTATCCTATGCATGCCGGGGTGTAGCACGAAGCTGAGCACAACGACGAGTTGCGTGCATGAGGAATTGGCATCGTAATAGCTACACCAACTCGAGCTTTTTAGAAAGGATTGGGTCGGCGTTCCTTTAACATTCTGATTTTTTTTAGTAGTGCCATGATAAACTGTATATATATATATATATATATATATATATATATATATCTGTGTGTGTGTGTGTGTGTGTGTGTGTGTGTGTGTGTGTGTTCTAATTTTGATTTGTTTTATGGTATTACTAGATTTGCCCGTGGGCACGTGCCTACGGTACGTCTTCGGAATGATACAGCATATGAAAGTCTTATAAACAGTAAAACAACAATTATGTAGCTCAAGTTTAAATAGTAAAACAATAATTAGTTGTAAATAAATGTCCATATTTTCATTAGTATATGTTGAAAAATAATTATAAATGGGGGTGTAAAATCAAACTTCTTAGAACTTTGAGTGTGAAAATTGATGTAATTTAACTGTTGATGAGATATTTGCTATTTTCAATGTAACATGAACAATAAAAAAAAGCATAAAAAATATGAAAATATAAATTTCTGAGTAAATAGAGAGAGAGAGAGAGAAATAAATAAATAAATAAATAAATAAATAAATAAATAAATAAGAAAATTGTTTTGGGTGATTTGAATTTGAGTTTTGGGAGAGAACTTTTAGGTGGGAAAATATGTTTTGTGAGGTTAGATCTAGACCATTGATTTCAATCCTACTGAATGAGAGTCACTTGATAGCTTTCTTTGTGTTTTATTATATAGATGATAGTTTCAAATTGCGCAAAAAAATTGCTATGAAGTAATAGAAGTAGAGGGTATGGCATGTTAATTATTTTTGGAGGAAGTATACTTAGTTTTAATTTCATGATTAGAATTTATTAAATGCTCACAAATTTCATGATGGATTAATTAAAAAGAGAAAAGTTTAGATGGTTATTTACTGCCTTTAATTTTATTAAATACTCTGACTTAAATCTTAGGGTTCTGATACACGAATTGATGTATATGTGGATTGTTGGATTTTCGAGTATGGATTAGAGTCCGAGTATTACATTCATATTTATTTTCCCTGAGGGAAATTAGCAGGAGTTAAGACTGGATAGCCTGGTTAGAGGGTTCGGATTTGGGTGTTGTGTACAACAAGTTAGGTCGCGGGTTTGAACCTGTGGGCGTATTTGGTTTTGGAAGTTTGGTCTTTTCTTTCTGTAAATTTTGCTAATTAAAATAAATAGACAGAAACCTTTATAAAATATAGTAACATTTTCCCTAAATGATTGTGATGCTTGATAGACCATCTGGAGGGTGTGACTTTGGGCGTTGGGGCTTTGTGCTGGGTTGCTGGTTCGAGCTAGAGAGGAGCCCTTTTTTTAGGAATTTTATTTAAAAATTCACTTTATGAGTATTTTTAACATGAAAATTATATTTTTGGAGTTTTGTATAAATAAAAGTTGTGTATAAGTATTTTTAGGTTAATTTCCACAATAAATTAAATGATTAACTACGTGTTTGGTTTTTATTTACTCCTTTTTGATTATTTTGGAGTTATAAGGTATTGATTTTTGAAGGATATTAACTTTTGTGGATTTGGAGGAATAAAAATTAATTTTGAGGGATATTATTTTTTGAGTATTTTTGGAGAATTAGAAATTGATTTTTGAGGAATATTATTTTAATGAAAATTGGTACAAATATTTTGGAAGTGTTTGGGATAATTAAGAAATGATTTGTGATGGATATTATCTTAATGGAAGTTGCCACAGATGTTTTGGATTAAATTTCATATTAGAATGAACGATTTGATATTGATTAGGTAATTTGAATTGAATTACAAGAACATAGATGATGTTGTTTGAATTGAGGCGTTCGAAGTCCTATTATGAAAGTTTGGAAAATTTTATCTAGTTATTTGAGGATGACTAGTTGAATGGAATTAATAGGGATAACCTAGCAAATTTCTTTTTTGAATTATGTGGACTCATTGTTTGGAGTCTAGATGCTGAGCGAGACCCAGGATACCGGCAAATTGTGATTATTGAAAATTTGAGAAATTGCCAGTGTGGGCTAATATTCTCGGTGTGTGGATTTATTTCCTGTAGGGTAAGCTAGCTCTAGGGAATATTAATTATGATTGGATATGAGGATAGGAACTAGAGGTGAGATTTGACGAAACTTGAGCAAACTTGGGTATGAGGGCCCAGAGTAATTCGCGAGGTGAGATATTCCAAGGTGGGATTGATCTCCAGAGTGCCGGGATGAGTGCGACGCTCATGGGACATTCATGTGGTGAGGTCTCTAAAGTGACCTAAGGGGTGAGGTATTCTTGAAAATTTCCATACGAGAGTGATATGTGGATAGAGATTGACCTCCAGAGTTTTGGGGCGAGATCCAATACTCACAGAATGTCTGAATCTTGAAATTTATCATGGTTTTAGGTTTGCATAACGAGGAATCGAACCCTATAATAAGAAGAACGTTAAGGGCTTGCCCTCGGAACTATGTAGTATGAGATGCATAGAATCAGAACAAGTGGGCATTAGTGTGCTTTGTGTGCATTTGTTGCTTTCTTGGATACTTGATTTAGACAATTATTTAATGCATTTTGATTTCTGTTTCATGGCATAAACTTATATATTAGATTAGATTCACCTTTTATTTTTATTTATCTCCGTCATTATTGATTTTGTTTTGTGCATCAAGTTTGTGTTTGTTAAAGTTGAGGATCACTTTGTTATAGCATTGTGTCAGTTGCATTTAACTGATGTGCCCGCAAGTTCACATGTTTTACAGGACTCAGATTAGCGAGCAGCGTGGGCATGATTTTAGTGTCGAGGGATGTTGCAAGATTGAAAATTTTGATGATGTTATTTGTATTTTATATGTAATTTCCGCTGTGCATTGTAAAGTACTATTTTGTATTGAAAGAGTTCAAATTCCTTGTAATTTTTGTATGAAATTGAAGTAATGATGCTTGTTGTGCTACGAATTACCGGTGTTTTGAAATTTGGGGTGTTACAGAGCTAAAAAGCATCAAGAGAAGCCCTCTAAATCCCAAAACTCAGAACACATGACCATTCTCCACTCCATCCGTGGAGGGCCGATGTGGGTAGATTTGAACTCCTCCTACAAGGCATTCGTCAGGGAGGTCAACTCAATGCACAACATCCCACCAGCCAAGAGCATAGGGGTTCCGATATCTTTCTCCGATATGGACTTAAAAGGTGTTCGAACACCTCATTGCGACGCATTGATCATAAACCTTTGTATGGTGAATTATGAGGTACGCCGCATCCTGTGGAAAATGGCAACTCGGTAAATATATTTTTCATGAACACTTTGAACGTCCTCAAGCTCTCCCCCTAGATCGACTTAAGCTAGCCAGTCATACACTATGGATTCTCTGGTGTCCCCATCCAAATTGAAGGAATCAGTACACTCGATGTGACTGCAGGAAAGCTTTCAGCCACTCGAACTGAGGCACTGGACATTATGGTATAAGATGTTAAAGCTGCGTGCAATGCCATATTTGGCAGTAGAGTCGGAGGCCTTTCATGTAGTTGCTTCCGCCTACCATATGAAATTGAAGTTCCCAATAACAGCAGGCGCAGGCCAAGTTGTAGGGAGCCAACAGATAGTACGAGTGTGCTACATTGCCACAATGAGGGGCTCTGTTCTCTCCTCGACGCCATATAACTACTACCAGAAAGCAGTCATAGTAACCCCGAGCCCATAAACGAGCTTGAAACAACTGCCCCAAACAATCCTCGCCAGAACTTCCAAACCTGCCAAACATCTCCTGCCAGGTCCAAATTCGTCCTAGTCAGAATATAGTACTAGACTTGAATGCCTCGCCCGAAGCCACTACTTTCATTCAGCATAATGAAGTAGTCATGCCTAAACACTTTGACGAACTTGAATATCTCCCATTTTCTTTGAAAAATAAGGGGAAGCTCGCTCCAAAACAGGCAAGTCCAGAGAAGGTCCACCAAGTTGTTCGCCTAGTGGCTCATCAACTTGAAGACCCATGGGACAAGGAGATATCAGCAGGAACTTGCAATGAGGAACTGTTGGTGTATGCCCTGGAGGCCAGTTGTGTATTGACATGACTAGTTTACATTTTATCATGACATTTATTTCATATTTAGGCATTTTATTTATTGTGTTATTTATTGTGAATTAAAAGAACATAATGAAGTCCTTAGAATAGTAAGTTCAATGCCACGGAGATATCAAGTCAATAACTTGATTGTGAGATCCTATTAGCTGAAATTAGAACACTGTTCTTAAATGTCCCTAGTCAAGTACTATTGTGAATTAGGACAACGATAATACATAGAGACTAGTGTGTGCATAGACTGATGACCATTCTCACGGTTCATAGATATGAGATATCAAGTCTTCAAATGGGTATATATTAGAGGAATAATGTACTAGACTGACCCAACATGAGAATGCTGCATGGATCCTTACGTGTCATAAGGGTTCTCACAGTAACCATGGTGTACGTAGTCCTTTGACTTGAAGTCACTACGGTTCCTACATGAGAAGTTATATGTTTTAATGCTGTCAAATATTGCCTTTAATAAAGGGATTATAAATCCTACTATTGGATATACTACAAATCATGCGGAGAGATGTGAGTGACTTAGATAGGATTTGTTCCTCTTACATAACAGGCGAGATATCTACGGGCCACTTGAATGAGTGAGACTCCAAAATGCATGGTCATGCTCAAATGAGTCAATATGAGATATTGATCTCATTTATTTTAGTAAGCCTACTCGGACATCAAGAAACCAAAGATTCAACTATACAAGGGTGACACGTTCTATGCCTTGTGGTCAATTAAGATATCTGGATAAATGGACTAGACTATATGGTAACATTGGTCACGGATAGGTTATGTCAAATCACTGACATTCCCGTTACTTGAGTAACAATGATGTATTGCTAGGTAGCGCTCACTATTTGTAATAATCAAATATGATTCTAGTATTACTGTCAATATAATGGGAACCTACAGGGTCACACACTTAGAATGGATCAAAATTAGGATTTAAATTCATAAGATGAATTTAATTAGGGATCTAAGTAAGACTTGGACTCTTGACATTGGTTGGAAATTTAATTAGATTAAATGGGCCGACTAAAGTTCAATGGTCCACACATGAATCTGACTCAGGTCAGACTATGAGCCCAATAACCAAATTACTCTCTTAGGGTTAGTTTTCTGCACCTATATATTTGATATGTATTTGTGGAAAAGATACAGGTGAAAAAATCCTAGCCGTCACAGAAAGTGAGAGAGAGAGAGATCAAGAGGAGGAACATTTTCTTCTCGCAGCTAGCACCGCGGCCTGAGGGATAGCTGTTTTTTGTTCCGTTCATGTGGATACCGTACAGGCACTATAATATTGCAGTGCTTTGATTGGCATACTGTGTAGACAGTAGATCCACCTTTAAGGTATAACTCCTAAACACTATTTATAGTTTTCGCATGGATCTATGGCCAGGTTTTGATATTTTTGTAATTTTTTCACTATGTATTTAATATGTGATTGCATTCGAAACCTAACAAGAACACCTTATGAACCTTGGCAAGGGCGCTTAATGCCCCCTCCTCTATATAGTTTCAATTTTTGAAATAAAGGCTAGCCACTAGAGCAACCGTTCAGTTTTATTGTTTAATAAAGACTGCTTTCGCTACTGATCACTGCATGTAATAAAGGCTAGCCACTAAAGCAGCCAATTAGTTTATTCTTTCAATAAAAATTTATCATTTATCCTTTCAAAGATCTTGTACAATTCTCTAGATGCAAACAATGAGTTAAATGCCAAGCTTATTCCAGAAAACGGCACCAAAACCTCATTAAAAAGCAACTTACAAGACGAGTTTGCAGTCCATACCCGTGGCTCAGAGTTGCTCTAGCAACTTGTAGCAAACCAAGTTCAGAGCTCACATCGCCATTTGATATGCTCCTACAACTCATCAAAAACCCTTTAACGACAAGTTCAGACTGCATACCATGGCTCGGAGTTGCTTTAGCAACCTGCAATCAAGCACGTTCAGAGCTCAACTCGCCATTCAATTTTCTCCTGCCACCTATTAAACCCCTAAATGACAAGTTCGGAATCCATACCCATGGCTCGGAGTTGCATTAGCAACCTGCGAATAAGCAAGTTCAGAGCTCAACTCACCATTCGATCTGTTCCCGAAACTTGTTAAAAACCTTAAAGACGGATTAGAGGTCCATATTCGTGGATTGCATTTGCTCCACCAAACCTACAAATATGCAAGTTTGGAGCTCAACTCACCAGTCGAGGTGACTCTCATAATTCGTTGGAGGACCTATACAACAAGTTCGGGGTCCAACTCTTCCATAGTCTCTCCTACAACTAGCTAAACATCTATACAGCAAGTTAGGAGTCCAACTATCCTTAGAGTTGCTCCCACAACGAACTAGGTTCAAAATGGACAAGTTCCAACTCCGTCAAGTGCTCCCCACACCGTTCGAGCTCTGTAACCGCTCATTAACTTCAAACAACGAGTTCAACGTCTTCCACACTGCTCAAGCTCCCTCAACAACTAGTTAACTTCAAACAACGAGTTCAACGCCTTGCTCACCGCTCGAGCTCTATCAACAACTAGTTGCTCTTCACAAGAGCTCGATGCCTCGCTCTTCGCAAGAGCTCTATCAAATGACTCAAAAACTTCATACAATGAATTTCACAACAAGGATCAAGCATATTAAAGAGCTTTCATTGCAAAAACAACAAGTTTCTTTACAGTCGCGGGATTAACACAAATCTATGTCTGGGATTCAATATCATTGCTAAAACTTGCAAGTAAAAAACTATGAGCCTTGTTACAATTGCCGAATTACATTGAGTCTGCCACTTCAAATAAAAGCATCACTACGAAAGTTTACCAAAATGGTGAGTGGCATGGTAGTCTTGTAAGATGATCTACAGCCATCCTTTCGGCTGCATGAGCGTGGAATGTTCCTCTTATGGGACACAAGCCTCCTCACGGGCTTTTTGCTGGACACCACTTCTACTGGGCCACTTGAACCCTTGCTAGGATGCGCCAATCCCGTGAACTTAGTCTGGAGACCACGACCCCCATGCATGCGAAGCTCCACGGGTAGAACCCAATCTTGACATGTCGCCTACTCTGAGCATCACTAGGATGATGAGGGGTCACCCGTGCAATCGGGCCCGCTCCTCTAACTATCAACCCTGCTCCACCAGTCGTTGCAGCCTTTCTAACACCAGCAGTACGTGAAGTTCTAGTTGTGCGCAGCCCCCAAGCTTCATTTGGAGATGGTATATCTCCAAATCCGTTTCAACTAGCACTTCTTTAAGTACACTCCCCAACACTGTCCTTCATCACTTTTGGAAGCAAGGGCATACAAACTAGGAAATCAGTATGTAGGAGGGTTAACTCATAGTCTCTCTCTACTAACACTAACTTGAGATGAACTGTCTTTAACCACCCGTTCTCTGACTGACCACAAAAGTGATCAAGCATTAAGTCCGTTATGCACAACCTCTTCTGAAGTTGCTTAACCTCATCACCTCGGGACTTCTCTTTCGCTATCGCAATCATCTACCAATGCGAAGGACCAAAGAGTTATCTTAACATCGACAAGACGAGGGACACAATCGCAAAAGAGATAAACAACAAAATGTCACAACCAAGAGTAACTCCAAGTACACCAGAACAATACACAAATGTAGATAAAGCAAGAAAGCATTTTTCATATACTAAAAGAAAGATACAAGGGTGTGGTGGCCAGTCTGCAATATGCTGTCATACAGAAATCGAAAACAAAAAAAACTAAAAACATGAAGGATGAATGAAGTGTCCACCTGCCTTGGTGAAACCAAGGGCAAGGAGCCTTCAATCGATTCCTTCCTCGTGCTATTCTTCCCTGAGCACTCGTTGCGCAACCTGCAGGAGCGCCGCCCTTATCACCATCTTCCCTGACTCATCCACCCTAGGAGCCTCTCCAGGACAGAGCATCACTTGGTACCCTTTCTCGGTGAATCTGGGAACACGCTCCGCCACATGAGAAATAGCCTGGGTATAGGACATATCAATCACACTCTACAGCTTGGCATTGACCTCAGCCTCCACCTCGGCCTCTGCGATCTTCATTGTAGAGGCCGTCTCAGCCCGTGCCTTCTCCAACTCCAAAATAAGGTCAGACATCCTCTTCTCTGATGCCTCAAGCTTGAGACATGACTCCTCCTCTTCTCCAATGCCTCCAAATTTAGGCTTAACTCCTCATCTTCTTTGATGCCTCAAACTTCGTCTTGAGCCTCTTCACGACCCTCATCTTGTCCCATTCGGCACTAGAGACTTGCACCCTCAGACCCTTCTTCTAGGTGGTGTAGAAATCGACAAGTGGCCGAAGTGACACGCCATCTAGAAAAAGAAGAAAAAACGTTCAAGACATTGCACTACAAATGGAAAATACGAAAGCCAAACTTCAAAAATCACTAGACGTATAGTCATATGCTCTCGAGCAATCTCCAAGATGGTTCTCTTAGGTGGATCCATCTTCAGCCTCTCCCGATCAATTGAAGTAGGGAGGTGGCGAATCCCATCCAAGCAAGCAGCTGAGTTACCAAGGAAGCTATCCTAATACTTCATGCTCTAGTTAGGAACATGAATTATCTCCCACTCATCACTAAGAATCATTGTAGACTGAGAAATTAGGGGGACAGGCGTAACATGCTACGATGACCGCTAGGAAAGAACTGTAGCGCCCCGATTTCCGACACTGGGAAACCGTGACACGAGCCAAGACCTTTTCTTCAATTAGTCACAATACAAAGAAAAACAGGAGAATTTAAAACTTTTTATTCAATACACAATGTGTTACAAGTCTGAATACTGTACAACTGTAATACCTTACAATAGAGTTACAATATTACCTTTACATTTCTAAGTATTACAACCTTCAACATCTTACATCAGAGTACTTCTCAACTAACAGATAATCAATACATATACTGCAGCGGAACTAAACATAACACTGACTCCTTGCTTTCCTTGCCTTGAGTCCTCCTGAATCTCACCTTTGTACTTCGGCGATCCAGTACCTATGGAAGTGGGGATGTCAGTATTCACTGACGCTTAAAGGCTGATCATATAACAGCGAATCTCCCAAACAATATACAAAATATAGCAATGGTGTTGGTGTAGTTTAAGTGTTCGTGAGTGCTATGGCTAGATTCTAATGCAATATTTAAATAGAACTAGGACGTTTCCTATTCTAATGTCAGCAAGTCTCCGAAGCAACATGCAGCCCATACTACATGCGACCCCATCTCAAGCCGTTTCTCCATATATAGGGATTGAACCCTGCGTTGTGAACTTCTAATTGTACACAACCTGTTCCCGACACCTACACGTGGCTAATGAGGTTGCAGACGTGGTCAAGTCCCACTATTGCATTTCGCCAGTGGTGTCTATGTGCGCCACTGCGACCCGGCCAACCGGACCTCTCTCAAAATAGACGAACCCAATGTATCGGGCGTCATTCCAAAATCAAACTATAGGGTTTCGCAAGCGCAGGGTAGCGCGAAAGCCTACCCTGTGGCACCCTCTGGGGTATCGCAAGCGCAGGACTGCACAATGCATCCTGTGGCACCCCCAGCCACGGTACCTCAGGAATTAACAGCGCGAGATACGCAACCCGTGTCCTCAACTTGTGAGACGGCACCGTACGTATCCCTTTGACGGGAAGGTACAACCCAATACACCACCTATGATCTGCCTCAAGGGACGAGTTAGCGTAAGGGGCCCCCTACAACTGACTCCTCTCTCCCGGCAAAAGGGTTAAGTAAACTGATCCTTGTAAGTCACTATCCTAATGATGTCCCTGACTCGAACAATCCTAGGGGTGACAATATTATAAACACAACATGCTAGGCCTTTAAATTAGGCTTCGCAAGACAACTCTACTAGGCTGCTCAACCTAGACTTACCAGAATCCCTCGGGATCCGGTTCGTGGCTCATCGATCCAAGACTTTGGCCTGCGCGAATATACATGCATGCCGCTACCCTAGATTTGGATTTCGTCTATACTCCGGTCCTCGATTAACCTACCCTAGTTAAGATTCGACGGTACACAAGGAGTGACTCCTCCACAGTTCCTTAGGGTAAGAAAACATATGTCTTGATGGTCGATAGCCCTTAGGGTGGTAATCTCACCCTAAACGAGCACAACAAACTGTGTACTAGCTAACAAGCTATACACGAGTTACAACCACATACGAGCCAATTAAGCTACGTATGAAACAATAACTACCTACGAGCCAGGCGGCCCTCGTAGGAGATAACCACGTACATACCAGCCAAATAAGCCGCGTATGAGACCAACAGCTACGCACGGGCCAGTCGAGCCGCGTACGAGACAACAACCTATATACGAGCCAACTAAGCTACGTATGAGACCCACAGCTACATACGGGCCAGTCGAGCCACGTACGAGCATAACCATATGCAAACAACCATACAGGTAATCAATCCTAGAAGCAACCAAACGTGCTTACTAACAAACTTGGTAATCTATTATTAGAAGCAACAGAGGGATCTACCAATAGTCTATGATCGGTATTCTACTAAGGAAGAACCGAAGGCGGCATAACAACCTTTATCAACTAACTATTACTAGTGGTCTTCCCGATCTTATTACTTTGACCTATAATGCCTTAAGCATGACATACACTCGTAAACATCTTCCTACGGTAATCCAATTACAAAATAGAACTACTCACCATCACACTCCTAAGTATGAATATGATTCCGCTTGTGCTTACATCGAGCTTTAAGCATAAAAATCACTACGACCTAGACATGAAGTCCACTGTAGTCAAGCGAGCGTGAAAGCTTACTACTTATCTTGAATAATCACCATAATCCAAGCATGGATAGATAACTAATATAACATACAACATTCCAAGGCATAGTAGGTATTCTAACATTACTCCTACAACGTTCTAAGCATGTTTTACTTTAGCATGGTATAAAACATAACATAAAATCACTACAACTAGCCATGGGTAGTTTCTTTACTCTAAGCGTGAATGTCATAGTATGGATATCATTAACTTAACATGATCAATAATTAGCATGATACCTACTTACTTAGCATGAATAATGATTAAGCATGATCATCTACGAACATAGCATGAACAAATACTTATCTAAGCATGGGTATCATGAGTATTCATTTAATCTAGCATGACATACAACTTAATTACCATTAAGCTAGCATGGCATACAACTTACTTGTAATTAAGCTAGCATGGCATAGATCTTACTTACAATTAAAACTAACATGGTATATCACATACCTACAATTAAACTAGTCATGGTATATCACACACCTACAATTAAACTAGCATGGTATATCACATACTTACAATTAAACTAGCATGGTATATCACATACCTATAATTAAACTAGCATGGTGTATCACTTGCCTATAATTAAACTAACGTGGTAAGTAATTTTATCACGGATCCTACAACATTCTAGGCACAATTAATCTAAACATGGTAGGAAACTCTTAGATTGAATCCTACAACATTCTAAGCATAAATGGGTTGATCTAAACATGGTAGGAACTCTTAGATTGAATCCTACAACATATTAAGCATGAATGAGTGAATCTAAATATGGTAGGAAACTCTTAGATTGCATCCTACAACATTCTAAGCATAAATAGGCTAATCTAACATGGTAGGAACTTTTAGAATTTGTCCTACAACATTCTATCATGAAATAGCATTCATAAAACATGATGGGTAATTTTAGGAAGCATACTACAACATTTTAAGCTTAAAAATATGATAGGTAATCTTAGAAAGAAACCTACAACACATATGTCATTCCTACATATGATAGGCAATTTTAGGATTTCTCCTCCAACATTCTAAACATCATTAAGTATGCTAGATATTTTTAGAGTGAATCCTACGACATTCTAAACATAAAGCAATGATAGGATATTTTTAGAAATAATCCTACAACATTCTTAACATAAAGCATGATGGGATATTTTTTAGAAATAATCCTACAACATTCTAAACATAATAGGATATTTATAGAAGAAATCCTACAACTAACTAAGCATGAAACATGGTAGGATATTTTTTTAGAAGAAATCCTACAACTAATTAAACATGAAAACATGGTAGGATATTTTTAGAAGGCATCCTACAACTAACTAAACATGAAAACGTGGTAGGATATTTTTAGAAAAAGTCCTACAACATTCTAAGCATATCTAAATTATGCTAATATAATCTTAGCATGGTATCTACTTTGTGAACACAAAATAAACATCTACAATCATCTACTACTATTACTACTCCATTTTAATCAAAAGCACAACATACAACTATCTACCATTACTACTACTTTATTTTAGTCAAGAACATAACACTCAACTATCTACTACTACTATTACTTCATTCTCATCAAAAATCACAACATACAACTATCTTATTACTACTACTACTTTATGGACATAAACATCTACACTACTTACTACCACTTCTTCCTTTAATCAACATACTACTACTTTATTTAATCAACCATACTACTACTACCTTATTAATCAACATACTATTACTACTTTATTTAATCAACATGCTACTACTACCTCATTTAATCACATACTACTACTTTATATTTTAGCATACTACTACTTAGTTGCTTACTAGTCTTTATTATTACTAGTGATAAAGAAAAGATCATTTTTTATTTTATTTTACTTTACAACTAGTAAATATGAAAGAAAAAGATCTCTTTTTATTATTTCTACAACTAGTGATTAAAAAGAAAAGATCTTTTTAATATTTCTACAACTAGTAATTAAAAAGAAAAGATCTTTTTAATATTTCTACAACTAGTGATTAAAAAGAAAAGATCTTTTTAATATTTCTTTAACTAGTGATTAATAAAAAGAAAAGATCTTTTTATTCTACAACTAGTGATTAATAAAAAGAAAAGATCTTTTTAATCTACAACTAGTGATTAATAAAAAAAAGGAAAGATCTTTTTATTCAATAAAGAAAATTACAACAAACATATGCTTATTATTATTAGTCCAAGTTCCATAAAGTCCTACAACCAAAATGGTTGTAAAAATGTATTCATATGCTTATGTGTAGTTCTCATCCAAGTCCTACAACCTTAAGTGGTTGTATGTTCAAGTCCATATGCCATATGTGAATTTTAGTCCAATCAATAAACACAAACAACAACTACTATTTCAAGATTCAATCTTTACGTGTTATTTAGTACTACCACTATTTCTTTTTATTTTTCCATACAAGGCTACAACTAAGCAACATACAAAATCATCACAAGAAGCACCCAAAATAAAAGAAACAAACAAGGAGGATGAGAAGAAGAAGCATCAAACAACAAAACAAACAAACAAACAAACAAACAATCAAAGAAGCATGAAGAAATCCCCACCTTAGCCTTTTTTTTTTTGGAAGGACTAGCTTGCTAACCTTCTCCTTCCCCTAGCTTTTAAGAAAGCTTCTAACAACCTACAAAACAAAACTCTCAAGTTAATCTTTGTTCTCTCTTTCTTTTCCTTTCTTTCTCTCTTTATTTCTTTTTGTTTTCTAAAATGAGAGAAGGAGGAGAATGAGGGGGTATTTATAGGTGGAGAGAAGGGTGGATAGTGCAAAATTGCACTCAACAATATGCACAAAACTCCTTCCCCCATTTAAGGGCCGGCCATACCTTAAGGAAGGTAGGGGTGAGGTGTAGGGTGGTGAGGTGGAGGGATAAGGTTTCTAGAAGGGTTTTAACACTTCTCATGCATACAAACCCTATATTAAACCACCTAATCAAACCTTAACCTTCTAATTAAGTTGCCATGACAAGAGTAAGTACATTGTTCTTTGAGTATATGCCATATACTTTGTATAATGTACTAAGTACCATACAATTGTATGTATGTGTACATGTATGTGTATACCAAAAATTTCTTATAAAATCCTCATAAAATCCCCATAAAATAGTTTAATTTAGAAAATAATAATAAAATAAATTTTATTATTAATTCGGAGGATCGCGCTATCAATTTGATGCGCTTCGGGTGCACACCGACCGATAGATGCGCGTAGCCACTGTTTGTGGGCAAACCGGCGAAAAATCACCAAAATAATCTGATTTTGGAATTAAAATAAAATAATAATAAAATAATAATAAAATAGTAATTTATATGAGTTAATATCTGTCCGGGATATTACATTACTCCCTCCTTAGAATAGTTCTGTCCTCAGAACTACTTCAAGTTAGGAGAATGAATCGACAAATACGAAATAACATAGTCGGAGAACAAGAGATGAACCGAAATTTTTCTTTGAACATCCTTCCAATGGGTTACACTTATATATACAAAAATCCCTGGTTTACAAAATGTCATCTCTTCCTAAGTAATGACTTTCCTACCTATACATTTCAGGAGTAGGAGTCAAGATCACAAAATAATAAAACGGTCTACCTAAACCTACTTGGTTACAAGTGTCACATTTTTTCCTAAGTGACATCCTCCCGATCTATACATCACAGATGTAGGGGCCAAAATCACAAAATAACCAAACAACTCCTAAGTACCCGACCGCCTAGTCGGTACTGCTGGCTCCCTCACGTGGGTCCTGTCCGGTCATCAGTGCCAGTAGCTGTGCAATCTGAACCTGAAGGTCTGCGCACCGGCGCTCCAGGCGCTCAAACTGTGCCCTGTAGGCACGGTTTTGGATCAACATTCGGCGTTGAGCCCTTGCGTTGGCACTCCTCAGCCTTTCTACCTCCCTTGCATGGTGATAGTTGACGAACTCGCATGAGTCCATCTTGTTCTCTAGATGGACGTGAGACCAAGTCAGCGTGGAGATGTCTTCGAAGACCTGCTGAAAGGCCTCCTCCACGGGGGTAAGCTGGGGAGGTGGCGGTACGGGGGCCTGACCTCCAAAAGCAAAAGCCCCTGCTGTGGCAGCTGCGGGGGCTCCGTGGGCCAGTCCGGCCTCCACCGGTGGCTGAGCCTCCTCCAAGATAGGCTCTGTGTCCGAGTCTATCTCTATCACCTCTCCCTGACCCCACCCACTCCCCGTGGGAACTGATCTGTCCGTCATCCTGCAAGGAGTGGATACAGAAATTAGCATCGATATAGAAATATTATAAAACATAAGTTGAAAGAACAACAATATGAGTTATAATTATCTACAACTAGCTAAAACCCAATCTCCTAAAGGCATCTAAGTTTAAATTTTCCTACTGTGTTGAACTGTAAATTGAAGCTAGCTCTGATACCACTTTGTAGCGCCCCGATTTCCGACACTGGGAAACTGTGACACGAGCCAAGACCTTTTCTTCAATTAGTCACAATACACAGAAAAACAGGAGAATTTAAAACTTTTTATTCAATACACAATGTGTTACAAGTCTGAATACTGTACAACTGTAATACCTTACAATAGAGTTACAATATTACCTTTACATTTCTAAGTTTTACAACCTTCAACATCTTACATCAGAGTACTTCTCAACTAACAGATAATCAATACATATACTGCAGCGGAACTAAACATAACACTGAATCCTTGCTTTCCTTGCCTTGAGTCCTCCTGAATCTCGCCTTTGTACTTCGGCGATCCAGTACCTATGGAAGTGGGGACGTCAGTATTCACTGACGCTTAAAGGCTGATCATATAGCAGCGAATCTCCCAAACAATATATAAAATATAGCAATGGTGTTGGTGTAGTTTAAGTGTTCGTGAGTGCTATGGCTAGACTCTAATGCAATATTTAAATAGAACTAGGACGTTTCCTATTCTAATGTCAGCAAGTCTCCGAAGCAACATGCAGCCCATACTACATGCGACCCCATCTCAAGTCGTTTCTCCATATATAGGGATTTGAACCCGCGTTGTGAACTTCTAATTGTACACAACCTGTTCCCGACACCTACACGTGGCTAATGAGGTTGCAGACGTGGTCAAGTCCCACTATTGCATTTCGCTAGTGGTGTCTATGTTCGCCACTGCGACCCGGCCAACCAGACCTGTCACGCCCCGCTTCCCAAAAATACGGAATACGAGCACGTAACAAAAGCCCAGCGAATGAATATAATCATCCTTAAGCTGTTCAGGAATTCTTTACAACATATATCACAGGCAGTATATCAGAGTCAACAAATATCAGAGTCAATGTAGATATCACAGTCGGAAGCAAAGAGTGGAACCAACATGCATCATTGAGATAATTGTTACCAACAGGAATTAATTGAAACCAAATATCTTGTTCTCAAATAAAAACAGAGTCTGGAACAAATATTCTGGGTCACATCGCCCAAATACAAATAATACTCAAGTCTCAAATACAGGAATAATCAAGTTCACGAATACAGAATAAAGTTCTAACAGGAAACAGAAATAATAATCAGCAACTAATACTGCGAACCACCAGTACCTTCTTGAATCTGTCCACCGTAATCTGCAATCATCGAATGCAGGAAAAAGGAAAAGAAGAAAACACAGTACCCGTCAATGGCAAGTCCGGGTCACAAATAGAATAGGATACAAGCACATGGACACTATCTAATCACAGGATATACTAACAGGTAAAGGTAAACATATGTCAAGTGTCAACAGGTAAACAGGTAGCATGTATAATTATCAGGTATCAGGTAAATCTGGTAAATCTATATCAAGTATTAGGAAAACAGGTAACAGGAATATCAGGATAATCAGGTAACAGGTATACAGGTAACAGGTAATCATGTATTAATATCTTGTATTATTACTATCTAGGTAACACTTCATGTGCCATCTTTTTATCACATGGTTGTTACAGTCAATGCAGTTTCGCTTTAGATTTCGTAGGGGATATTGTAGGGCAGTGTACTTAGGTACAAGAAATAGTAACAGTAACAGTAACAGTCATCCGAGTACATTTTCCTATAGGAAAACATGTAGTCAGGTAATCAGGTAACAGTCATCCGAGTACATCTTCCTATAGGAAAGCATGTAGTCAGGTAATCAGGTAACAGAACAGTTCGAACCCATTGGTCCGCCTCCAAGTACACATTTCTATGCTTTCCCCTACTAGATCTGTCCCATAAACCCCGGCTTGATTACTTTTATTATTAATATCATCCACAGGCATGAGAGTGTGCTAAATAATGTCAAACTAACAGGTCATAATCAGGTTTAGTCTCAGGGAATTAGATCAGCAAGTATAGGTGCAAAACATTCACAAATACGAGCAAAATGGTATATGTTTATAATCAGGCCAGCAAGACCAGTCTGTACAAAAACAGTGATCCAAAGATCTACAGGCATGAGATTCATAATCCGTCGAAGGATCTGGAAACCAGACTTCCACACGCTTCTAACGCTTATAAGAAATCCATATGCTATTTCACAACATCACGACTCAAAACACAATTCAACACAGTTTTCATGTACAGTCAGAAAATAGGAGAATAACTTAAACCACATGAAAACAGCAGATAAAATCATTAATTAAATCCACGAAAATTCTGGGGTAATCCCCTATATGTATAGTCTCAAAATATAGATTTTCATATTTTTCCAAAAAGTATAGATATGTTTTCAAAAATAGAAGGTAACACATAACACAGTTTTGATGGATCTGGAATTCTTTAACACCGCTGTACAAAATCATGCATATCTTACACACAGCGCATCAAAATCCACTTCCGCCAAAACGGGATGAAAGTATACACGATTACCCAACTTTCATATCTCACATAAAATATTCATACAGTAATTAGAAATAATGTGAACACGGCATTCAACATACAATCACACGCAGTTTACAGCAAAAGCGATCCATAGAAAAGGATGTAAGGCATCACTCAAAACTCATCTTTTAATTACCAAAAAAATCAGAGAACTACCTAACATCATGGTGAAAAACTGGACAAAATCTTGTGGCATGAAATTATGTCTAACTTGGATCTTGAAAATAAATTGGTGATAAAATCTACCCCGAAATAAATCTGGGAACTACCGGCATGCAGTCACTACAATAATCATAACTAATTCATACAAACTCCAAACATGGTGAAATCAGTGGGATTAGAAATTAGATTCAATTCTCTACAATTTACTCAGAAATAGTTATGTTGAAATTCGGACTCTAATTCAGGTAAAAACAACAATCAATCCAGTTCAATCCAAATTCCAGATTTCTCAACCAACTTCAAAACATCATAACTTCCTCAAAAATCATCAAAACTCTTCCAAATTCAAAACGCTGTCTACCCACTGTCCAAATGTCATAATGGAGGATATCTAACATGTCAAAATCTAGTATTCCTCATATGGGTGTTCAAACATACATCGGATATACAATATGTCACATACGCGATAACAATCGCGTTGGGTGAATCCTAAGGCACAACCCTATCAAACTTCATGTCCTAAGTCGTCTATGACCTGTTTTGAACCTTAGAGACGAAACCCACAATTAAAAACATGATCTTTGTCCGTCTCTAGTCTCAACCTATCCTATGTGTGAACTTTCTACTTGTATCAACCTAAGAAATTTAAGTACAAGTTACTTGCCTTTATGTGATGATGAACGCGACGAATCCAAGCCTTCAAAGAAAACCCACGAACAAAAGTCCTTCCACGCGTGATTTCAAGCGAACCCACGAACCGAATCTTGCCTACGACCGTCTTCTTGAAGCACGAACTCGAAGCGGGTGATACCCACTTGTCCAAATCAGCGAAGGGGATGTAGGGGGCTGATTTGAGATGGATGGGTGCTGTTTTGAGATGCCGGCCACCAAAGGAGAGGAAAAGACGGGGTTTTTGATGTAGAAGGAGTTGTATGGATGGAGGAGGGAGGGTTTGTATGGTCGGCAATGGCTAGGGCAGCACAAGGGGGTGTCGGCCTGGGGTGGTATGCAGGCCGGGAGAGAAGAGAAGGAGAGGGGTAAGCCGGTTTTGATTAGAGAAGGAAAAAGAAGATTAGGGTTAGGGATTAATAGATGAGGGGGTATTTATAGGGGATCAAATGTGGGTTAATGGGTAGTGGATATCAATAGGAAACAATAGGTATACAATTGGGTAATGGATATTGGGTAGATTTCAAATGAGGATATAAAATACAATGAATCCTATAGCTCCTAAAAATCTCCTTAAGGGCCAAAAATCTCAAATTGGTCAAAACTCTCCTAAAAATCCACCATGACCCTAAAATAACATTTATACATGAACGGGATCAAGAAATTGAGAAAAAGAGCTCAAAATGTCGAAAAAAGGCCAAACGGCGCACAATCAACAAAAGGAGGTCAAAACTGCTAGAAAAATATTATAGAATAAAGATAATTAATTTTATTGATCCGAAAAATACAATGGAAAATAATAATTCACAAAAATGAAAAATACCCTCAAAATACCAAAAGTGAAAGACAGGGGTTACAATCCTACCCCTCTACAAGAAAATTTCGTCCTCGAAATTAAAAAGAAAGGTACATAGGATAACCCCAAACAAAACCAAACAGCCAAAAGCAAAACAAACAACTACTCAAACAAGTGAGGAAACTTCTGCTGAATTTCCTCCTCCAACTCCCATGTCGACTCACCAGGCGAGTGAGGATTCCAAGCAACACGAACCAGCTTAATGACCTTGTTCTTAAGCACTTTCTCCCGCCGATCCACAATAGCAATTGGCGGAATCTCACAAGTCAAATCCGGCCTAACGGTCAACTCTGAATAGTCGATCACGTGGCTCTCATCTCGGATATATCTCCTGAGTTGTGAGACATGGAAAACATCGTGCACTCTCGATAAAGCTGGCGGCAATGCGAGACGATAGGCCACCTTGCCTACTCGCTCCAAAATCTCGAACGGTCCAATAAACCTCGGGCTAAGCTTGCCCCCGCCACCGAACCGAATGACACCGCACCACGGCGATACCTTGAGAAAAACATGGTCACCAACTGCGAACTCCAACGCCCTGCGATGAACATCAGCTCACCGCCTCTGCCTGTCCTGAGCTGCCTGCAAGTGCTTCCTAATTTGAACTACTGCATCAACTGTCTTGGTGATCAACTCTGGACCCAACAACTTCCTCTCACCAACATCATCCCAGCACACTGGCGATCTACACTTCCGCCCATAGAGTGCCTCGAACGGAGCAGCTTTAATACTAGCTTGAAAGCGTTATTGTAAGAGAACTCTACTAGATGCAAATGATCTTCCCAAGACCCACCAAACTGAAGCATGCAGGATCTCAACATGTCCTCAAGAATTTGAATAGTCCGCTCTGACTGTCCATCAGTCTGGGGATGAAAAGCTGTACTGTACTTTAATTTGCTCCCCAAACTGCTCTGAAAACTCTCCCAAAACTGAGACCTGAATCTCGTATCCCTGTCGGATACAATACTAACTGGAACCCCATGAAGTCTGACAATCTCTGGCATATACCTCTCAGCAAGGCTCTCAGTAGACTGACCGACACGAAAAGGAATGAAGTGAGCACTCTTCGTCAAACGGTCAACAATCACCCAAATAGCATTATAACCCTTCGGACTCCTCGGCAAAGCAGTCACAAAATCCATGGTGATATGTTCCCACTTCCACTCTGGAATAGGAAGCGGTTGAAGAAGTCCTGCGGTTCTCTGATGTTCTGCTTTAACCTGCTGACAGATCAAACACTGCGAAACAAACTGCGCGGCAGCCCTTTTCATACCATGCCACCAGAAATGAAGCTTCAAATCCCGATACATCTTAGTACCGCCGGGATGGATAGAATACAAAGACTGATGAGCTTCTTCAAGCAACCTCTGACGAACTTCTCCTTTAGGGACACACAACCGGGAACCAAAACGAAGAGAACCATCTGCATGAATAACCTTGTCTGTCCTGGACCCAGACTCAATCTCAGCACGAAACTTCTGCAACTGCGCATCGCTAGCCTGCACCTCTTTAATCTGCTCCACAAGAGACGACTGCAGCTGGAGCGCCAAACAACTCCGACCAGAACTCGGCAACACAACATCAAGCTCCAACCTTCCCATCTGCTCAATGAGATCTCTCTGCTGAGTAAGAAACGAAACCGCTGGTCTCCTGCTCAAAGCATCAGGCACCAAGTTTACTTTACTAGGATGGTATTGCAAACTGATGTCATACTCGGCCATAAGTTCCAACCAACGCCTTTGCCTCATTTTCAACTCCTTCTGGGTGAAGACGTACTTGAGACTTTTGTGGTCTGTAAAGATCTCCACTCGGTCTCCAAGCAAATAATGCCTCCACAGCTTCAAAGCAAAAATCACTGCCGCTAACTCCATGTCGTGAGTAGGATAGTTTTTCTCATGCGGCCTCAACTGCCTTGATGCATACGCAACAACACGACCCTTCTGCATAAGAACCGCTCCAAGACCCTTACCAGAAGCATCACAGTGAACTACAAATCTTCCTGAACCATCTGGAATAGTCAACACAGGCGCCGACGTCAGTCTGCTCTTCAACTCAACAAAAGCCACATTGCACTCATCAAACCAACAAAACTTCTGATCCTTCCCAGTCAATTTAGTCAAAGGTCCTGCTATCCTCGAAAAATCCTGGACGAACTTCCGATAATAGCCAGCCAAACCAAGAAAACTCCTGACTTCTGAAACTGACTTGGGAATAGGCCAATCATTCACAGCTTCAATCTTGACAGGATCCACCGAAATACCATCGCCAGAAATAATGTGCCCCAAGAAAGAAATCTTGTCGAGCCAAAACTTGCACTTGCTCAGTTTTCCATAGAGTTGATGCTCTCTCATAGTCTGCAGAACCACTCTAAGATGCTCAGCATGATCTTCCCGATTCTTAGAATACACCAAAATATCATCAATGAAGACCACCACGAACTTATCCAAATACTGCGAGAACACCCGATTCATAAGACTCATGAATACAGCCGGCGCATTCGTGACTCCGAACGGCATCACAAGATACTCATAGTGTACGTATCTAGTCCTGAAAGCAGTCTTTGGTATGTCTGTAGCCTTCACCTTAACTTGGTGATATCCAGAACGAAGATCCAACTTCGAGAAAACAGAAGTCCCACTCAACTGATCAAACAAATCATCAATCCTGGGCAACGGATACCGATTCTTCACCGTAACTCTGTTCAGCTCTCGGTAATCCACGCACATCCGACGACTTCCATCCTTCTTATCAACAAAAAGGACAGGAGCTCCCTAAGGCGAAACACTGGGTCTGATGAAACCCAAATCAAGCAACTGCTGAATCTGCACCTTAAGCTCTGCCAACTCAACCGGTGCCATCCTGTAGGGACTCTTCGATATCGGTTCTGTTCCAGGCTGAACATCAATACCGAACTCCACTTCTCTATCAGGGGGTAAGCCAGGCAATTCATCTGGAAAAACATCCAAGAAATCCCGAACAACTAGAGGCGCAGCCTCACAGCCTGATTGCAATTCCATTGCACAATCCACCTGCTCAACTACAGTCTTTGCTCGACCAAGAGAAGATTCTCCGGCATGGAACTCAAATTCTGCCCGATTTGGAATTCTGAAGACAACTTTCTTGGCACGACAATCAATAAAGGCATGGGCTTCTCCCAACCAATCCATACCAAGAATAACATCGAATCCTGAATTTCCAATTATAATTAGGTTGGCTTTGAAATCTGCATTTCCAATAGCAACGGAACATTGCCTGCACTCACGGGAACAACTGACAATTCCTCCACCCGTCACGATGTTCCAAGCCTCTGACATGTTGCTGCATTCTAACTGATGGCGAGCGACAAATCGAGAGGAGACAAATGAATGGGTTGCCCCAGAATCAAAGAGAACATATGCAGGAAAAGAGAAAACAAGGATGATACCTAGCAGAAATCAAATCTAGGAAAAGCATAGAAGACCAAGGGTGAGGAGAGAACAACAATGCAGGGAAACAAAGCAAAGAAGCAAAGCAATGCTAAGGGAACAACTAAAAGGAACAAAACATCAAGCAATAAAACAAAAATAAATATACCTGCCACAACTCCTTCAGCAGTCTCAACATCTGCGGCAGTCAAGTTGAAAGCTTGACCCCTCCTCGGAACAGCTGTCCTTTGACCGACAATCTGGCGTTGAGGAGGAAGTGGTGGCCTAACTGGACCACGAGCTGGACCTGCCTGCTAATTAGGACCCCTAGCTGGAAGAGCCATCGGTTGAAATGCTTGGGGACAATATCGCACTCCATGCTCAAAAGAACCACACCTAAAGCATCGGCGATTGGCGCGCCTACATTCCTTGCGATCATGCCCAGGCAAACGACAGAAATCACAGTAAGCATTCCTCTGAGAACCAGTAGCAGAGTAAGGAGTTGCCCTGACTGGATGGGCGGAAACAGGCCTTCGGATAGGACCACCAGACCTAGCAGTAGAATGTGGTACAGTCCGTTGAGAAAGGGACGAACCACCACGAGCCTGCTCCTGAGCTCGAGCTGCTTCAAGGGCCTCAGCATAAGTACGCAGACGAAGAGAGACCAGGTGCCTCTTGATATCCTGCTCCAGACCATTAGTGAACCTGCGAGCCCTATCCTCTTCAGTTGCCACAAGAATGGCAGCGAAGCGGCTAAGCCTCGTAAACTCAGCAGCGTACTCATCCACTGTCCTGGAACCCTGTTGCAAGAAGTCCATGTTACAACATTCATAATTATCCATGCAATATTGTAACAAATCCAGAATTGAACAACGACTTAACCTGTTTTAGGGCCAGGAATTGCTGTTCCATCTCAACCCGAGTACTGTTGGGGAAAAACTTCTCCAAGAATCCCCGAGTAAAGGTAGCCCAAGCAATAGGCTTCACCAGGCGCTCAGACTCAGCCATCCACCAAATATGCGCTAAATCCTCCAGCTGGACGGAAACAACGTCCACCCGATCAGACTCTGCAACACGAGCGGCGGCCAACAAACGCTCCGTCCGGATCAGCCACTGTTCAGCCTCCAAAGGCGTCTCAGTGCCGGAAAAACGATCGGGATGCAGCCTCATAAAGTCCGTAACTGTCCCTGGGCGAGGCAGAAGAGTTGCCTGCACAGGCGCAACAGGAGGCAGAACCCGAGCAGCTTCAAGTGCAGCCATAACCAGATCACTGTGGTTTTGCTGCTGATTAATCAACCGCTCAAGCACAGCAGTGACAGCCTCAATCGGATCAGCTCGAGATTCAGAGGTAGAACCTTTACGAGCCATAGTCTGCACAACCCGAAAACAGTTAGCATCCAGATTCTGTGTTGGTGTCATATTTCAATTTTGCATGCATGGTTGGTGATATATTGCACAGATTCCCGTTCGAGTCAAGCTTGTCTAATATATTAGGCAACTAATACATTAGCCAAACCTGAGGCTCTGATACCACAGAAAACCCTGTCACACCCCGCTTCCCAAAAATACGAAATACGAGCACGTAACAAAAGCCCAGCGAATGAATATAATCATCCTTAAGCTGTTCAGGAATTCTTTACAACATATATCACAGGCAGTATATCAGAGTCAACAAATATCAGAGTCAATGTAGATATCACAGTCGGAAGCAAAGAGTGGAACCAACATGCATCATTGAGAAAATTGTTACCAACAGGAATTAATTGAAACCAAATATCTTGTTCTCAAATAAAAACAGAGTCTGGAACAAATATTCTGGGTCACATCGCCCAAATACAAATAATACTCAAGTCTCAAATACAGGAATAATCAAGTTCACGAATACAGAATAAAGTTCTAACAGGTAACAGAAATAATAATCAGCAACTAATACTGCGAACCACCAGTACCTTCTTGAATCTGTCCACCGTAATCTGCAATCATCGAATGCAGGAAAAAGGAAAAGAAGAAAACACAGTACCCGTCAATGGCAAGTCCGGGTCACAAATAGAATATGATACAAGCACATGGACACTATCTAATCACAGGATATACTAACAGGTGAAGGTAAACATATGTCAAGTGTCAACAGGTAAACAGGTAGCATGTATAATTATCAGGTATCAGGTAAATCTGGTAAATCTATATCAAGTATCAGGAAAATAGGTAACAGGAATATCAGGTGCATGTAACAGGTATACAGGTAACAGGTAATCATGTATTAATATCTTGTATTATTACTATCTAGGTAACACTTCATGTGCCATCTTTTTATCACATGGTTGTTACAGTCAATGCAGTTTCGCTTTAGATTTCGTAGGGATATTGTAGGGCAGTGTACTTAGGTACAGGAAATAGTAACAGTAACAGTAACAGTCATCCGAGTACATTTTCCTATAGGGAAACATGTAGTCAGGTAATCAGGTAACAGTCATCCGAGTACATCTTCCTACAGGAAAGCATGTAGTCAGGTAATCAGGTAACAGAACAGTTCGAACCCATTGGTCCGCCTCCAAGTACACATTTCTATGCTTTCCCCTTACTAGATCTGTCCCATAAACCCCGGCTTGATTACTTTTATTATTAATATCATCCACAGGAATGAGAGTGTGCTAAATAATGTCAAACTAACAGGTCATAATCAGGTTTAGTCTCAGGGAATTAGATCAGCAAGTATAGGTGCAAAACATTCACAAATACGAGCAAAATGGTATATGTTTATAATCAGGCCAGCAAGACCAGTCTGTACAAAAACAGTGATCCAAAGATCTACAGGCATGAGATTCATAATCCGTCGAAAGATCTGGAAACCAGACTTCCACACGCTTCTAACAGTTATAAGAAATCCATATGCTATTTCACAACATCACGACTCAAAACACAATTCAACACAGTTTTCATGTACAGTCTGAAAATAGGGGAATAACGTAAACCACATGAAAACAGCAGATAAAATCATTAATTAAATCCACGAAAAATTCTGGAGTAATCCCCTATATGTATAGTCTCAAAATATAGATTTTCATATTTTTCCAGAAAGTATAGATATGTTTTCAAAAATAGAAGGTAACACATAACACAGTTTTGATGGATCTGGAATTCTTCAACACCGCTGTACAAAATCATGCATATCTTACACACAGCGCATCAAAATCCACTTCCGCCAAAACGGGATGAAAGTATACACGATTACCCAACTTTCATATCTCACATAAAATATTCATACAGTAATTAGAAATAATGTGAACACGGCATTCAACATACAATCACACGCAGTTTACAGCAAAAGCGATCCATAGAAAAGGATGTAAGGCATCACTCAAAACTCATCTTTTAATTACCAAAAAAATCAGAGAACTACCTAACATCATGGTGAAAAACTGGACAAAATCTAGTGGCATGAAATTATGTCTAACTTAGATCTTGAAAATAAATTGGTGATAAAATCTACCCCGAAATAAATCTGGAAACTACCGGCATGCAGTCACTACAATAATCATAACTAATTCATACAAACTCCAAACAGGGTGAAATCAGTGGGATTAGAAATTAGATTCAATTCTCTACAATTTACTCAGAAATAGTCATGTTGAAATTCGGACTCTAATTCAGGTAAAAACAACAATCAATCCAGTTCAATCCAAATTCCAGATTTCTCAACCAACTTCAAAACATCATAACTTCCTCAAAAATCATCAAAACTCTTCCAAATTCAAAACGCTGTCTACCCACTGTCCAAATGTCATAATGGAGGATATCTAACATGTCAAAATCTAGTATTCCTCATATGGGTGTTCAAACATACATCGGATATACAATATGTCACATACGCGATAACAATCGCGTTGGGTGAATCCTAAGGCACAACCCTATCAAACTTCATGTCCTAAGTCGTCTATGGCCTGTTTTGAACCTTAGAGACGAAACCCACAATTAAAAACATGATCTTTGTCCGTCTCTAGTCTCAACCTATCCTATGTGTGAACTTTCTACTTGTATCAACCTAAGAAATTTAAGTACAAGTTACTTGCCTTTATGTGATGATGAACGTGACGAATCCAAGCCTTCAAAGAAAACCCACGAACAAAAGTCCTTCCACGCGCGATTTCAAGCGAACCCACGAACCGAATCTTGCCTACGACCGTCTTTTTGAAGCACGAACTCGAAGCGGGTGATACCCACTTGTCCAAATCAGCGAAGAGGATGTAGGGGGCTGATTTGAGATGGATGGGTGCTGTTTTGAGATGCCGGCCACCAAAGGAGAGGAAAAGACGAGGTTTTTGATGTAGAAGGAGTTGTATGGATGGAGGAGGGAGGGTTTGTATGGTCGGCAATGGCTAGGGCAGCACAAGGGGGTGTCGGCCTGGGGTGGTATGCAGGCCGGGAGAGAAGAGAAGGAGAGGGGTAAGCCGGTTTTGATTAGAGAAGGAAAAAGAAGATTAGGGTTAGGGATTAATAGATGAGGGGGTATTTATAGGGGATCAAATGTGGGTTAATGGGTAGTGGATATCAATAGGAAACAATAGGTATACAATTGGGTAATGGATATTGGGTAGATTTCAAATGAGGATATAAAATACAATGAATCCTATAGCTCCTAAAAATCTCCTTAAGGGCCAAAAATCTCAAATTGGTCAAAACTCTCCTAAAAATCCACCATGACCCTAAAATAACATTTATACATGAACGGGATCAAGAAATTGAGAAAAAGAGCTCAAAATGTCGAAAAAAAGGCCAAACGGCGCACAATCAACAAAAGGAGGTCAAAACTGCCAGAAAAATATTATAGAATAAAGATAATTAATTTTATTGATCCGAAAAATACAATGGAAAATAATAATTCACAAAAATGAAAAATACCCTCAAAATACCAAAAGTGAAAGACAGGGGTTACAGGACCTCTTTCAAAATAGACGAACCCAATGTATCGGGCGTCATTCCAAAATCAAGCTATAGGGTTTCGCAAGCGCAGGGTAGCGCGAAGCCTACCCTGTGGCACCCTCTGGGGTATCGCAAGCGCAGGACTGCACAATACATCCTGTGGCACCCCCAGCCACGGTACCTCAGGAATTAACAGTGCGAGATACGCAACCCGTGTCCTCAACTTGTGAGACGGCACCGTACGTATCCCTTTGACGGGAAGGTACAACCCAATACACCACCTATGATCTGCCTCAAGGGACGAGTTAGCGTAAGGGGCCCCCTACAACTGACTCCTCTCTCCCGGCAAAAGGGTTAAGTAAACTGATCCTTGTAAGTCACTATCCTAATGATGTCCCTGACTCGAACAATCCTAGGGGTGACAATATTATAAACACAACATGCTAGGCCTTTAAATTAGGCTTCGCAAGACAACTCTACTAGGCTGCTCAACCTAGACTTACCAGAATCCCTCGGGATCCGGTTCGTGGCTCATCGATCCAAGACTTTGGCCGCGCGAATATACATGCATGCCGCTACCCTAGATTTGGATTTCGTCTATACTCCGGTCCTCGATTAACCTACCCTAGTTAAGATTCGACGGTACACAAGGAGTGACTCCTCCACAGTTCCTTAGGGTAAGAAAACATATGTCTTGATGGTCGATAGCCCTTAGGGTGGTAATCTCACCCTAAACGAGCACAACAAACTGTGTACTAGCTAACAAGCTATACACGAGTTACAACCACATACGAGCCAATTAAGCTACGTATGAAACAATAACTACCTACGAGCCAGGCGGCCCTCGTAGGAGATAACCACGTACATACCAGCCAAATAAGCCGCGTATGAGACCAACAGCTACGCACGGGCCAGTCGAGCCGCGTACGAGACAACAACCTATATACGAGCCAACTAAGCTACGTATGAGACCCTACAGCTACATACGGGCCAGTTGAGCCACGTACGAGCATAACCATATGCAAACAACCATACAGGTAATCAGTCCTATAAGCAACCAAACGTGCTTACTAACAAACTTGGTAATCTATTATTAGAAGCAACAGAGGGATCTACCAATAGTCTATGATCGGTATTCTACTAAGGAAGAACCGAAGGCGGCATAACAGCCTTTATCAACTAACTATTACTAGTGGTCTTCCCGATCTTATTACTTTCGACCTATAATGCCTTAAGCATGACATACACTCGTAAGCATCTTCCTACGGTAATCCAATTACAAAATAGAACTACTCACCATCACACTCCTAAGTATGAATATGATTCCGCTTGTGCTTACATCGAGCTTTAAGCATAAAAATCACTACGACCTAGACATGAAGTCCACTGTAGTCAAGCGAGCGTGAAAGCTTACTACTTATCTTGAATAATCACCATAATCCAAGCATGGATAGATAACTAATATAACATACAACATTCCAAGGCATAGTAGGTATTCTAACATTACTCCTACAACGTTCTAAGCATGTTTTACTTTAGCATGGTATAAAACATAACATAAAATCACTACAACTAGCCATGGGTAGTTTCTTTACTCTAAGCGTGAATGTCATAGTATGGATATCATTAACTTAACATGATCAATAATTAGCATGATACCTACTTACTTAGCATGAATAATGATTAAGCATGATCATCTACGAACATAGCATGAACAAATACTTATCTAAGCATGGGTATCATGAGTATTCATTTAATCTAGCATGGCATACAACTTAATTACCATTAAGCTAGCATGGCATACAACTTACTTGTAATTAAGCTAGCATGGCATAGATCTTACTTACAATTAAAACTAACATGGTATATCACATACCTACAATTAAACTAGTCATGGTATATCACACACCTACAATTAAACTAGCATGGTATATCACATACTTACAATTAAACTAGCATGGTATATCACATACCTACAATTAAACTAGCATGGTGTATCACTTGCCTATAATTAAACTAACGTGGTAAGTAATTTTATCACGGATCCTACAACATTCTAGGAACAATTAATCTAAACATGGTACGAAACTCTTAGATTGAATCCTACAACATTCTAAGCATAAATGGGTTGATCTAAACATGGTAGGAACTCTTAGATTGAATCCTACAACATATTAAGCATGAATGAGTGAATCTAAATATGGTAGGAAACTCTTAGATTGCATCCTACAACATTCTAAGCATAAATAGGCTAATCTAACATGGTAGGAACTTTTAGAATTTGTCCTACAACATTCTATCATGAAATAGCATTCATAAAACATGATGGGTAATTTTAGGAAGCATACTACAACATTTTAAGCTTAAAAATATGATAGGTAATCTTAGAAAGAAACCTACAACACATATGTCATTCCTACATATGATAGGCAATTTTAGGATTTCTCCTCCAACATTCTAAACTTCATTAAGTATGCTAGATATTTTTAGAGTGAATCCTACGACATTCTAAACATAAAGCAATGATAGGATATTTTTAGGAATAATCCTACAACATTCTTAACATAAAGCATGATGGGATATTTTTTAGAAATATTCCTACAACATTCTAAACATATAGGATATTTATAGAAGAAATCCTACAACTAACTAAGCATGAAACATGGTAGGATATTTTTTTAGAAGAAATCCTACAACTAATTAAACATGAAAACATGGTAGGATATTTTTAGAAGGTATCCTACAACTAACTAAACATGAAAACGTGGTAGGATATTTTTAGAAAAAGTCCTACAACATTCTAAGCATATCTAAATTATGCTAATCTAATCTTAGCATGGTATCTACTTTGTGAACACAAAATAAACATCTACAATCATCTACTACTATTACTACTCCATTTTAATCAAAAGCACAACATACAACTATCTACCATTACTACTACTTTATTTTAGTCAAGAACATAACACTCAACTATCTACTACTACTATTACTTCATTCTCATCAAAAATCACAACATACAACTATCTTATTACTACTACTACTTTATGGACATAAACATCTACACTACTTACTACCACTTCTTCCTTTAATCAACATACTACTACTTTATTTAATCAACCATACTACTACTACCTTATTAATCAACATACTATTACTACTTTATTTAATCAACATGCTACTACTACCTCATTTAATCACATACTACTACTTTATATTTTAGCATACTACTACTTAGTTGCTTACTAGTCTTTATTATTACTAGTGATAAAGAAAAGATCATTTTTTATTTTATTTTACTTTACAACTAGTAAATATGAAAGAAAAAGATCTCTTTTTATTATTTCTACAACTAGTGATTAAAAAGAAAAGATCTTTTTAATATTTCTACAACTAGTGATTAAAAAGAAAAGATCTTTTTAATATTTCTTTAACTAGTGATTAATAAAAAGAAAAGATCTTTTTATTCTACAACTAGTGATTAATAAAAAGAAAAGATCTTTTTAATCTACAACTAGTGATTAATAAAAAAAAGGAAAGATCTTTTTATTCAATAAAGAAAATTACAACAAACATATGCTTATTATTATTAGTCCAAGTTCCATAAAGTCCTACAACCAAAATGGTTGTAAAAATGTATTCATATGCTTATGTGTAGTTCTCATCCAAGTCCTACAACCTTAAGTGATTGTATGTTCAAGTCCACATGCCATATGTGAATTTTAGTCCAATCAATAAACACAAACAACAACTACTATTTCAAGATTCAATCTTTACGTGTTATTTAGTACTACCACTATTTCTTTTTATTTTTCCATACAAGGCTACAACTAAGCAACATAGAAAATCATCACAAGAAGCACCCAAAATAAAAGAAACAAACAAGGAGGATGAGAAGAAGAAGCATCAAACAACAAAACAAACAAACAAACAAACAAATAATCAAAGAAGCATGAAGAAACCCCCACCTTAGCCTTTTTTTTTGGAAGGACTAGCTTGCTAACCTTCTCCTTCCCCTAGCTTTTAAGAAAGCTTCTAACAACCTACAAAACAAAACTCTCAAGTTAATCTTTGTTCTCTCTTTCTTTTCCTTTCTTTCTTTCTTTCTTTCCTTTTGTTTTCTAAAATGAGAGAAGGAGGAGAATGAGGGGGTATTTATAGGTGGAGAGAAGGGTGGATAGTGCAAAATTGCACTCAACAATATGCACAAAACTCCTTCCCCCATTTAAGGGCCGGCCATACCTTAGGGAAGGTAGGGGTGAGGTGTAGGGTGGTGAGGTGGAGGGATAAGGTTTCTAGAAGGGTTTTAACACTTCTCATGCATACAAACCCTATATTAAACCACCTAATCAAACCTTAACCTTCTAATTAAGTTGCCATGACAAGAGTAAGTACATTGTTCTTTGAGTATATGCCATATACTTTGTATAATGTACTAAGTACCATACAATTGTATGTATGTGTACATGTATGTGTATACCAAAAATTTCTTATAAAAATCCTCATAAAATCCCCATAAAATAGTTTAATTTAGAAAATAACAATAAAATAAATTTTATTATTAATTCGGAGGATCGCGCTATCAATTTGATGCGCTTCGGGTGCACACCGACCGATAGATGCGCGTAGCCACTGTTTGTGGGCAAATCGACGAAAAATCACCAAAATAATCTGATTTTGGAATTAAAATAAAATAATAATAAAATAATAATAAAATAGTAATTTATATGAGTTAATATCCGTCCGGGATATTACAAGAACCCGATGCAGAAGTATCAGGCGACGCTCCCAATGGCATCTCAGTAGGAACAGTTGGGGCCGGAGCAGAGGGATCCTTGGAAGTAGGGGTATGGCTCATCATCCTTTTGTGCTTCTTAGGCTAATCAGTCCTTTTGTTGTGGATGGTCTCTCGATCACCGATCAAGTCCTTAAAGTCCATCCTCGCTTTCCTTGGAAGATGAAACACGAAGAGATGCAAACTCACAATGCAAAGTAAAGCAATGCAAAATAGCAAAGACATAAACTAAGAAACAAGATATGGAAGGAAACGAAAGCAATAAACCATACTAGGGTCCACTCGGCTAAGACCATCCTCGAAGAGTAAATTGTCGGTGATATCTGGCACTGCTAATATCTTCTGCATGACAAAAGCGTCACTAAAACTCTTCTACTTCTCGGTGAAAACTGGTTCTACCTTCAACGTCAACAAAACCTTCCTTATCCATGTCACGAAAATTCCCCACGGTTCAGGACCACGGATGATGAAGAACTTCTCCCTCCAATACTTGATCGAGTCAGGAACCTCGATCACCCCACGATTACTACGTGGGCAAAAATACCACTGTTCCTCCATCTTGTTCGGCTAAGCGATCTTGATGTGTCGCCTAAAAATGGTTAGACTCGATTTGACTACGAGCCTACGACACTATAGGATGAATCACAATTTCTGCCTCCACGCTTTACTAATTGATCACCTCTCTTGTAACCCCTGTTTTTCATTTTGTGTATTTTGAGTGTATTTTCTTTTTCTTTGTATTTGATTCTATTGTATCTCTTTTGGATTGTATATTGAATTTTTATTTCAATATATTTTCATTTTATTGTTCTTGTCTTCTTTTATTTGAATTCTTGATTTTCGTTCGTCTCTTGTTTCATTCCATTTTGATTGAACTGATTATTTTTTTTATCCTCTTTATTTTCATTCATATCCTAAATTATATTGTTCTATTATTCTGTTCATTTTTGCCCTATCTATATTTTGCTTGAATCCATAATACCCATTTTTGATTCCCTAACTATCCACTTAACCAATACCCTGCATACTAAAACCAAACACCCAGTTAATTACCTATACTCTGTTTGTAATTTCTAACCAATAACTAATCCCCAATATCCATCTGCATAAATTCCTACCCTGAGTACCTAATGCTCATTTGTCTAATTAACCAAACCTATGCACTAATTACCCCAGACCCGTTAGCATCCCTATACCCAATATCACCCTCCCCATGCTTCAGGCGACTTTTAACCCATCAAAACCCTAACTTCCCTACCTTATAATACCCCCTTTGCATGCTCCTATTCACCTTTCCCCTACATTCAACTCCAGCCGTCAGCCCCTTCTTCACCCTTGCACTACCGACCTTCTCTCCCTGTCCTCTTGTCCTTTTTCCCGAGCATAACGCATCACCTCAGGTGACCCCCCCCCCCCCGGTGCCCTATTTTCCCTGCGTTGACCTAACAGCGAGCCGTGACAACCCTCAGTCGCGCAGCCCGTACTCCGCCATCTCCGACAGCAGTAGTGCCTTCACTACGCTGTGCTGCTGTTTCTCCTCGCTCTTTGTGTGCGAGGGGGATTGTGAGCAGGTTCACTCATTGGCTCTTGGTTGTACATGTTGGTGGTTCGTGGAGTTTGCTGTTCTTGGATTTGTTCGTAGTTGTTAGTGGATCTTGTTCGTGGTTTCCGTTCGTGGTTGGTTGTGTTCGTTGCTCCGAGAATCCGTTCTCGTTATTCTTGCTTGGATTCATTTTCATCGTCGGTTAACGTAAGTAACTTGTACTCAATTTCTTTGTATGATACAAGTCATAAATTTTGCTTGTAGTGTAGTTGGGTTCTAGAGACAACTCGTGTGTAATGTATTTTTGATGAGTATTGTCTCTATATTGCTATTGACCATAGTTGCCTCACGACACAAAATTTGACATGAAACAACTTAGGTTTTGACCGTTCTTGATGTGATTATATATGTGAGTTAATTATGAGAATTTGTGTGTTTGTTTGAACCTATGTGATATACTTATTGTGGACATGCTATATACCCTATTTCATGATGTTTGGATACTTAGTAGACTCTATATCATATTCAGTTATGTTTGGAACGAGTTTCATATGTTGTATGTTGATTTGTTGTTGAAAGGAAAATCTATATTTTGTCGATGATCAGTTTTGATTACTATTTTAGACCATATTAAGATCAGTATCTTAACTTCAGTATTAAACATGATTTTTAGAGAAATCCGTCTTCTTTCCAAACTCTCTGACCTTGATCGATTTCATTTTTGTATGTGTGAGATATGATTGTTTTACTACAGAGGTGTATTAAATTTCCAGATTTCGTTTCTTGATGATTTCGATGACTAAACTATTTTGATAATAGTGCTAAACATATTATTTTGATCTGAAATTTTGGTCAGTATTTCTACACTTAATTAGGGATTACCCAGAAATTTAGTGGAATTGATTGATGAGTTTTATGACCGATTTCATGCTTGTTTACAAAAGCAATACTTGCTGGATTTTGCTCGCTGTTCAGTAAAGAAGTGTTTTTTCACCCTAATTCCTTTTACTGGATGAAAAATATTTGTGAAATAAGAAAGTTAACTTATTCTGTTTATTTTCATCTCCTATTAGCGGATTTGGATTTCGTTTCACAGTTTGCGAGATATTACTGTTTTCGTACTGTAGTGTTTATAATTCCAGATTTACAAAACTACTGCATCTTGATATTTTCTTATTTTACTTGACTACTCTATTCAAATTGAAAAATTATGAAACTTGATTTTCTGTTACTATACATATAGAGGAATACCCCAGATTGTTCATGGATTTATTTATTGAGTTTTCATGTCGTTTTCTTGTTCTTGAATACAATTTTTGATTTCTGGCTGAACGTGTTTTTTGGATTCAAACCAGTTTTGAGACTTGATTATGTGAAATACTATATGACTATATGTTTGCTAGATTCGGCCGAGAGTCTATTTTCTTGACCTTTCGATGGATTCAAATTTGTATTTTTATAACAACGGGAATTTCAGTTTTACTGCAGTTTAGTCTTGCTGTCCTGAACTAGAAATTTGGTTATTTTATCTTTTTATGTGTTATCTTTCACCCGTACATATTTATCTTGCAACTTAAACTTGTTACTTGATCATACCATGATATACTTGCTTGTTTCGTGACACATACATACTTGTTTGACATTAATAATAAAATAACCAAGCCAGGGTTTAAAGGGACAGATCTATTAGTAGATAATTCAGAAATGTGTACTCAGAAGAGAATCTATTGATTCTATGTGATACTTGGCTTGATACTTGAGACTTGGCTTGATACTTGTTACTTGAGGCTTGATATTTCACCACTTGAGGTTTATTACTTGATACTTGATACTTGGCTTGATATTTCATACTTAAGGCTTGATATTTCACTTGAGGTTTGTTACTTGATACTTGAGGCTTGATACTTGATACTTGGCTTGATACTTCACTCTTGAGGCTTGATACTTGATACTTGATTTCTTGAGACTTGTCCCTGAGTACACTGCCCTCTATGGTCCACTATAAAATCTAAAACAAAGTTGTGTTAACCGTAGTAACCATGTAGTAAAAGTATGGATGCATAAAGTGCTACCTAAATAGTAATAATACAAGACTTGAACATGATCACTTGACACTTGTTATCTGTTACTTGATTTCGTGACATTTGATTCTTGATTCATGATACTTGTTTCCTGTTTACATGATACTTATTCACTTGACACTTGATACATGCCCCTTGCATTTGTTCATCTTCCCATGCTAGTTGTTATACTTGATATCATGCCTATTCCATGTTATTAGTTAGTTTTTCCCCATGTACTTGTATCCTGCATTATAAGTGGCCCGTAACTTGCATTGACGGGAGTTTGTTTTCTTTTTACTATCCCTATAATTGTTAAATTACAGATTTTGGAGAACTGGTACCAGATGGTGTTGGTGATATGAGATGCTAGCCGCTGAATTTTGCTATTATTATTTTTTGTTGCTTGTTTTGAACAATTATATCTTGTACTTGGATTTATTTTTATTTGGGCAATGTGACCCAGGATATTTGACTTATTCAGATTGGGATTATTTGAGATTAATATATTTTGGTTTCAAGTATTCTTGTTGGTATTTTGATTCGATTATGCATACTTGGTTAATTCTTTTACTTCCGACTCTGATTATTCTTGTGAAATGTTGTAAAGATTTTTGAACAGCTTATGGATGATGAAAATCATTCGCTGGGCTTAGTCATGTTATTAGTTAGTTTTCCCCACTTTCATTTACAACATATTCTTTACAACAGCACAACAGAATTAAATAAATACAATACATCTACAATAATGAAAATTCTTCATTCTTGTAACAACTCATCATAGTGACTTCAAGATCATGCCATGTCCAATCTTGCAACTGGAAAACTGTGGGCACGTCAGTTGCATACAACTGACGCAATGCTATAATACAATGACTTTTTAATTTAGCAAACACATAACTTGAATGCAAATAGGAAAAGTGACTATCCTAGTCGTGTTAGTGTATGATATGACTTAATGCCTAATGCAAATATTTATACTACGATGACACTAATGCATACTTATTTGGATTCTATGCATCCCATAATACGTATGTCCGAGGAAAAGCCCTTATCGTACTACTCATTATAGGATTCAATTCCTCGTTATGAAAACTCTACTACGGTAACAAAAGCAAGGTTTAGACATTCCACGAGTACGGATTCCAGTCCCAAGTCCATCGGCAAACTATACAGAATCCTCATCGTGCGAACATCCCGCAAGTGCCGCTCTAGCCCCAATATATACATATATGATGTGTCTAATTTATATACAAATATTTGTACTCATTTACCAATTAAAAGTGCTTGTTTTCATTGACATTGTCTATAATTCATCTTATTTCTATACGATTTCAATTAATTAATTATTTTTGAAGAAATCATATTTTTGATGCAAAAAGTAAAGATTTGTGGAAAAAAAATCAACAAACAAAATAAAATAATGGACTTATCAATTTTTATTGTTTTTTTGAGTAAAAATAATTTTAGAAGGATTTTAATGAGCTAATATGATTTTTAGTTAGTTTAATTAATTTTAAACTAATTAATTTATTTTATTTTTAATCCTAAATTTTGGTCTTATTTTGTGTATGCAGAAGCACGTGGTTGGCAGAAAAAGCAGAAAAAGAAGAAAAGAGAAAGAAATAAAATTCAGGCCAAATAAGGAAGGAAATAAATAGAAGAAGAAGTACTATTCTGCAAAAGTGCAAACCCTAACTCCCTTCCCGTTCTCTATAAATACAAACCAAAAGGGAGAGAGAAGATTCAAGAGGTGATGGCTAATCAATATTTTAAATTAAAAAAAAAATCATACAAATCCAGAGAGAGTTCGAACTCCCTCTGTCTTTTCTTGCGTGACAGATGAATCCAGAGACCAGCACGCTGATCGAAGAGGAGCAGCCAAGTGCAGCGACAGCAGGTGCACGGGTTCCAGTGTCTAACTTGGCTGATGTGACAGCGGCTAACAGGCGGGACCCACCAGACCGGACGTGACAGGTTCTGACTGGTGATGTGACGCGCTAATGTGGCTCCACTGCTGACGGCGACAGTTGGGTTCGGCTTTTGAGACAGAAAAGGGGTTTGAATTAAATTTTGTATTCTTTTTGTATCTTTTCTTCTCCAAATTTCTTTTGATGCAATCCCAGGCATTTTTATTAATTGCAAACTAAACATGAACTAAATTTATTGTTCTAGAGGCTAACATGTAGCCGAGTTTTGTAGAACACAAATTTTAATTCCTTATTTTATTTTATTTTTCCTGGTTGTGTTTTAATTTTTATTATTTATGCGTACAAAATGGTGGATAGACATTTGTATGATTTTTTCAAATCATGAAGAGACCGAACTGATAATTTGTGATTAATAAAAATTAAATACCGTTATTGGAGGACGTAACCGTTAAAAAATCCAAAATTTCAATTAATAATTTGATGGATAGGCGAAGAATTAGTTGAGAATAATTTTTAGACTACGTGGATAGAGTGGTTAATATCTTCAGGATTTTGGTCTACAATTTGGAAAGATAATATCTTTAATTCATAAGGAGTTATAATTTGTATGTGTGATAAACGAGGTGAACCAAGAGCCCTAGAACTAATTTTATCATTAATAAATTACAAGAGCTTCACAGTTTAACAGCCTTTTCCCTCTTCACCAATTTAGTTAGATTTAATTAGATTAATGTAATTTAGTTGTTTTATCATTTATAAAATTCGATCTTCCAAATAGTGATTAATCTAGTGATATAGGTACTCAATAAAATATCTAGTCCCTGTGGGTTCGACACTCTACTCAATTAACTATATTACTTGTGCGATTTTGTACATTTACAAATATTCATCAATATACATTGGAGATGTGCCTCCCATCTGCCTGACTATTCATGATCCCGGAATCCACCATCCGATTTATCTTAGTTCCGGATTTAATTAAGGCTCGTCTCACCCCGCAAGCAACCACAGTCAAGGAGTCCACCGTCAAACTGGGTCTATAGTCCTGGAATCCACATTAGAATATATAGATGCACCCCACTTACGTTTGCCCAAGTTTCATCACATCTTCTTCTAGTGCATACTCTTAGATTTAAACATGAATAATAATACCACCTAGAACTAGCTTAACCTCCTACCGGTCTTAAACATTGTACCGAGAACGATAGCCCATATTGGCCACTTCTCAAATCTCAATAATCACTTTCATCGCTGCCGATACTCTGGGTCTCACTTAGCCTCTAGTATCAACACAATTCATATTCACAGCATTCATGGTTTATCCATACCCTCTTTATACACATTTTGAAATTTTAGTCATTCACATATCCAATTATTCTCTTGTTCACACAACTCAGTTATTTGTATAACTAATTTCATAGTCTTATCCAACATTTCAACTTAAACATTCTCTATGTAAAAAATAGATAGTTTATTCACCCCCTTCTAATAGGATTCTCAAAGAAGTTGTAACTACATTCAATAGACTCTTTTTTTCTAAACAAGATAATCTTCAGCTTCCAATTTTACTCTTTAACAACTCAAATTAACTCTAGCTCCAGATTTTTCCAAATGAGGTAATTTTTAGAATACCTCTAGTCCAAATAATCAAGTTTCCTTCTTAATCAAAATGTAAATTAGTATTCATTTAGTTCCAAACTCAATTTTTTATATTCAACTCAAACCACAAATTTCCTCCTTAAATCACATTTTAAATCTCATAATATAATTCCAGTTCAAAATAAGATATCTCTTATTCAAATTAATTGTTATTCATTTTATGCCCAAAACATAGCTTATAATAGTGTAGAATTATTTCCCAAGGTTGTAGTAATATTCTAAAATATTTCTACAAATTTTCTCCAATTTTAAAACATGAAAAACCATTTAAAAACATATATATCAAATTGTCCACACCCAGAGTCGAACCCAGGCACAAAGCAACCCAAGATCGCAACCCAGTGCACCCAACAACCAACTTGCCAACTCACAGTTGGTGAAACAAATCCATTTCGGTTGTTCCTGTAATAAATCTACGACTATTATGTAAAAATAATATTTAAAAAAAATAAAAGAGCCTCCCAAGACTCGAACCCGAGCACACCCAGAGCGCAAAACCCCCTTGCACTCACGCACCGACCAAGAAGTCCAAGCATCAATTATGATTATAAGTGTATTAAATTATCTTTATACCCACTCTCTGTTTCTTGATTATTTTTTATCTAATCACATAACTTCAAATTTTCTTCTTCTTTCATTAATTTCAGGATCCATTCTATACACAACACTTGTCGCCGCTATTTCTGCCTCCGATGTCGACTGCCTCAAAACCACCACTGCAACCCATCATCGCCCTCGCCCCGCTCATCGTGCACCTCGTCACCCCCACCTCGTTGCTCTTCCATTGCCCCGTCGATGCCCACCGCCACTGCCATCGCCCCCATCCTTGTCCTCCACTCCACCGTTTGCTGCTCCCGCCATTGCTACAGACCACCTCTTCACCGCTCGAGCCATTGCATGCCTCCAGTCGCCAGCGAAACCAAGTAGTAGTTTTCTTTTCGTGCTATATCCTTGAATCAAATATACTTTGATTGTATGCATTGGACTGGTAAGACTATTATTAAAAATTCTAGACTGTAGAAATGACAAGTTTCTATCTTCATAACCTTAGAAATGCACCCGAAATACTGTACATGAATGCTTGTAAACTCTCATGATAGAATACACGTTTTGTATATCTCGATTGTGGATAAATAAAATTTATCATGTCATTATCTTGTTGTCTAGTATGTGTTGTACTGAATTTTTGACCCCGTTACTTTTAGATTTAGATTAAAATTTATTAATGGAAGTCATAGCCCTCTGAATCTATTTTCGAGAATCTTTTACGGATCAAAATAACAATTAAGTTATCACATTTTTAACACTGCTTGGTTTTAACTTTTCGAACTGTCGTTTACAAGCGTATTGATAAGAATGGTTAATTAAAAGAAAATGTTAATAGCAGAATTGGAACTTGAAATTAACTAGGATGCTACTAAACATTATTAGGTGTCACTCTGATATTTTTAGAAGATTAATTAATGACTTCCTCGACACGTTATGCATACAAAAATATGACCCTAGAGTGCTGTCAGAGCACTAGTTCAGTAACGAACCCGACTTTTGACCTTGTTACAGATAATATTAGTTAAAACCTATTAAAGAAGAGTTGTAGCCGTGTACGTATGGAATCCAAAGTATCTGACAATTTTATAATCCGACTTGTGGATTACAGATATTCAGATTCTCGTGATGTAACGTCTGAATTTTAGAATACTGTCTGAAAATACATTACCATGTTTAATTAGTTGAAATAGTATATTAAATTAAGGATTTATACCTGATATTAATCGTGTTGTTTGTAAACACTATTAAGAACTAAATTATTATTTTTGTAAGATTTCTAAATGATTTTACAACCAACTTTTATATATAAGAACTTAACCCTGACATGTTGCCTGAACATGAAACCAGTAAAGAATATAACTTTACACCTAGTTACTATGATTATAATACATCGTGTGAATATGACTAGGAATGGCAGGGAGGGCTAGTTTCTAGAACCTCTGACGAAACAAGATTTGCTTTCCCGTATTAGCGGGAAAGTCGACTTTTGTACAGCAACATATCGTTGTCCAGAATTTGCATTCTTCATGTTTAATGGTAAATCTGTTTAAACTTTGCATTGCACTGCATCCTATCCATTGTACAATAATTGATACCTCGTTGATATCATTTCTTGACACCCATTCTATTGATCGGATATTCATGATTCATCTTAATAAAATAGTAACAAGCCAGGTTAATAAGGGTCGACTTGGTAGTGAACGATCGAGACCGTACTCGGATGAGGGGCCCGTGTTTTCCTATATTGTTATTGTTATCGTGTATCGTATTGTGGACAAATTCTTGTGATTCAATGCTGATTGTGGATTCCCGTTATTGATTATCGTGCCGAGTACATGAACTGTAGAGTTCACCCTATAGTCTAACCGTTCATTTGCTTGTATGCACCAAACCTGTGGTATGAGACACAGAATTACGTGCATTAGATAAGATAATAAAACATGATAAACCGATGTGTGACACTTGCATGGATCTTGGTTATTGTTATCAACTTGATTCTTGTTTGATTGTTTTTTGTTATTCGTTGAATTGTTGATTATAGACCTTGCCTTGTTATCGATATTTTCATTGACAATTGATATAGTTCTAGTTCCTAGTTTCTTGATATTTGTATGTCCTATTTTATTGTTCCTTGCTTGTTACTACTTGTTGTCCGTGACTTGCTCTAACGGACATTCCCCCCCCCTCCCCCCTGACTATGAGCTTGCAGGTATACAAGGAGAATTGCCCAAAGGACTTGGTGAGGAAATCTTTTAGGGATTGGTGCCGAATTATTGGCATACAATAATTATCTCGTCCATGTTGTTTTAAATTTCAGCATTATTTAAATTATCGTACTTTGTATTTTGGGCTTTGATGACCCAAAGTTTATTTCTTTCCAGATGTTGGTTATGTTGGGATATTTCATGGATTATTTATGTTATGTGATTTTATTATAGCATGCGTGGTTGTAATTGTATTGCATATTATTGAGTTAAATATTATAGCTTATGAATGATGCAAATCATTCGTTGGGCCGTTATTATGTGCTCGTATTCCTGTATTCTGGGAAGCTGAGCGTGACAGGTTTTTAGTGGTATCAGAGTCCAGGTTTGGCTCTAGCCAGGTTAATTCAATAATGTGCGCACCACGTTGATCACATGAACATGTAACAACCAACTTATAATATGGGTAATAATCTTATTCGAACCACTTTTTGATCCCTTCATATTAGTTTCTTCATTTCTTATTTTCTTTTGTCACTTCCTTTCATCTACATTCATTGATTCCTTATTGGGTATAAATTCATTTTTTTCGTACCCATGTTCCATTTGATTCCGATGCTAACCACTCATTTGTTTCTTCCTGCTTCGTGGATTGGCACTGTTTGGCAAGTGACGTGCTGCCAGCAGCTTGGAATATCACAACAGGCAGAGGCGTCATTATCTGTTTGAAGGTGTGCAAGCAGATTCTTTTGTTGATTAGGGGCGTGGAATTCAAGGTCGACCTTATTGTGAACCCTAACTCCGGCTTTGACGTGATCCTTAGGATGGATTGGCTGGGAGTTACCAATGTGGTGATTGATTGCCGAGAGAAGAAGGTAATTCAGTTTCCCAGGTTACCACGAGTTCGAATTTATTGCAGGTTAAACACCGTCATACCAAAAGGCTTATGTGCTTAAGTTAATGCGCACTGATGGTGATGTTGCACCCATGGTTGTGCGAGGTTTTCAGGATATTTGCCTAGAAGAATTTCTCGAGTTTCTGCTAGAACGAGATGTGGAATTCGGTATCAAAGTTATGTCAAGAACAACACCAAACTCCAAGAGTCTGTACCGGATGGCACCAGTTGAGTTGGCAGAACAGAAGGTGCAAGTCCAAGAGTTGTTGGATAGGGGTTTCATCAGGCCAAGTGTTTCGCCTTGGGGAGCCCCTGGTGTTGTTCATCAATAAGAAAGATGTTAGTCACATGCTCTGCATTGACTATCAGGAGTTGAATAATGTCACCGTGAACAACTGACATCCGTTGCCGAGGATCGACAATCTATTCGATAAGCTTGGGGGTGTTTGAGTTTTCTCAAAGCTATATCTTCACTCTGGCTATCATCAGGTGAAAGTAAAGACTGTGGATATTCAGAAGACGACGTTTCGCACAAGATACAGACATTACGAGTTCTTAGTAATCACAGATGCACTGTCACGCTCCGCTTCCCAAAAAGGAGATACAGAATACAGATACATGACTAAGTCCAACGAATGATTTTCATCATCTATAAGCTGATCTTTACAACTTTACACAGGAATATCAGAGTAGGAAGCAAGAGAAGTCAACCACGCATGTATAAATAAATCAATATACTAATAGAATTTACTTGAAACAAAATTTAATAATCTCAAATAAACTAGATCTTAACAAGTTAATAATTCTGGGTCACATTGCCCAATACAAATAATCCAAGTAACAGATACATTTATTCAAAATAAGCAGCAAGAAATAATAATAATAGTAGTAAGAACTCCAACATCTAAAATCTCAGATCACCTACTCTATCAGGCAACTGGTCTCCATAATCTGCAATTTAGCTAATTGCAGGAAGAGGAAAAGAAAACAAAATGGCCGTCAATGCAAGTTACGGTCCGCATGTAGTGCAGGCACAAGTATAGGGAAAGATAAACAAATATAAAATAAGAGCAGAAACAAACATAGCATGGAATAGATATGACAAAGTAAAATAGAATGTCTAATATGAATCAGAAAACAGAATCAAGTAACATGGATGCTAACAGGTACAGGTGATATGTAACAGATGTTAAGTATCATGCAAACAGGTAAACAAATAACAGATGTCAGATAACAGATACAGGTAAACAGGTACAGATGTCCAGTAGCATGTAACAGATAACAGATGTCAGATTATGTCAAGTCTTGTATTTATTTCTATCTAGGAGCACTTCATGCATCCCAGGTTTTTACCATATGGTTGTTACATTCAAACAATTTCATTTAAATTTCGTAGTGGACTGTATAGGGCTGTATACTCCGATATCAGACAGATAGATAACAGATGTAGATACAGACAGACAGGTAGAACTTACGGGTTCTCTTCTGAGTACACCTTTCTATAGGGAAGTGTGCAGTCAGGTAATCAGATAACAAAATCGTGTATCATGTAGTCATGAACATGTAACAGATAACAAATAATCATGTGGGATACACGGGTCCCCTTCCAAGTACACATTTCTATCTTATCCACTACTAGATCTTTACCTTAACCCCAACTTTATTATTTGTTATTATTAACGTGTATGTGTCACCAAACAGACAGGCATGTATGTGTCACAAAATAGGGCAAAAATAACGTGGTATAAACAGGTAACAGGTTCATATTGAAAGATAAATATGTACAGGTGATAGAAAACACATAAAAGGATAAGACAACGAAAATTCTAGTTCAGGACAGCAAGACAATACTGCACTAAACCTAGAATTCCCGTTGCTGCAAGTGTTCAAATCTGGATCCATTAGAAAATCCACAAAATAGACTCTCAGCCGAATCCAGCAAATATATATAAGTAATATGGTATTTCACTAAAACATGACTCAAAACAGATTTGTATCCAGAAAACGTGTTCAGCCAGAAATCAAAAGTTTGTATTCATAAACAGGAATACGGCATAAAAGCTTACTGATTAAATCTAAGAAAAATCTGGGGTATTCCCTAGTATGTCTAGTAAGGAAAAAAAAGTTTCATAATTTTTCAACATAAATAGAATAGTCAAGTAAAATCAGAAAGCAGCAAGATACAGAAAGTTTGTAAATCTGGAATTATAAACACAGAAGTACTAAAACAGCAACATCCTATAAATCAAAATCCAGATCCGTCAAAAGGGTGATAAAATAGATACTAAAGCTACAATTCATATTCACAAAGTTTTGTTAAACAGCAAATAGAATTAGATCTAAATTAAGGTTCTTTACTGAACATCACGAAAATTTTGCAATTATAGTAGTTGTTTGTGAGCATAGAATAGTGTATAAAAAGTTATCAATTAAACCCACAAATATTAGGGGTCAATCCTAATCAAGTCTAGTTCTACTCAGCAAAATATCGGATCAAAATATTATCTTTAACATCAGTATAAAATAAATTATCATCCAGAATTCATATAAAATAGGATCTGGAATTTTCTACACATCTGTAGTAAAATAGCTATAACTTGCAGCTCATAAATCGAAACTGACATCTATCAGAATATCTGAAAAGTAGACAGAATTATCTATAATTCATATTCACAAATAATTTTTAAATACTGACCTTAATAAGGTTTAAATTACTGATAAAAAACGGGGTAACAATAAGGACAGAATTATATGAAACACATCCAAATTATAACAAAGTGTGAAAGTATGGTGTATTAGATGTCCAAGCAATATGGTATAGGGTGTTTGACAAGTCTACAATGAGTTATACTACAACAAACCCATCAAACATACAAGATCATACAATACCTCATAATTCACGAACTGGTTATCTCTAAGTCTAAATTCATGTTGTGTGTGTAATGAAACAACAACGGACGGATCAAAATATAGAGACAAGATATAACAGGGGTTTTGCACAAGAATTGACTCTGTAACATCCCGTATAATTTACTTTAATTAAAAATACTTTTTTTTCAATTATTTTTGCACGTGCAATACACGTGCAAATTTAAGCTTTATTTTTCATCCCCCTCATTTAAATTTATGTTGTAGTATGCATGAATCCTTTTATTTAGTCTTTTTTTAAACCCCTAGGCCTAATAGCCCATCAAAATAGAAAAAAAATTTAATTGTTAATAAGAGCCCGATGCAAAAGGCCTACGAATAATTCTACATTTATTTTGTGCATTTTTCCTACACTTGTTTTCTAACAAACACCTAGACTATAACTAGGAGCAATTAATAAATAAATTATTTATCGTGCTTGTGCACTGCACGTGCACGTGTTGGTGAGTGAGTAGAGAGTGGCGTGCGGTTGGAAGGCGTGGGCCACAGTCGTGTGTGTCGTGAGGAGTGGGAGAGGGATTATTGGAGAGTTGGTTTTAACTAAAATTAAAATCCCTATATATAATCCCTAAGTCTATCAATTCACACTTACCCATTCACTGTTAAACAAAACCTATTTTTCACTATTGCCGAGAGCGATTAAGAGAGAGGAGGAAGGAGCAGAGCATGGGAGATTTCAATGGCTTTCGGAGTTGGGGATTTGTCTCGATTTCGTGGAGTTCGGAGGATCTTTTGAAGGTGAAACTATTTTTAGTACTCTCCTAATAGGTGGGTGATCCTTTATGCTCTCTAAATTATTGAGTAGTTGAATGTGTAGATTACACTAGAAAGTAAATTGCCAATGTAGAATAGTTTAGTTGCTCTCATGAATTGAGATGTGTGTGCTAGTAAATACTCTAAAATTTTAAGTAAAGTGCATGTTGAATAAAATGGACTTGAAGGAATCAAAATTTGTGTAAATTAGCATGTGAATTGTTGACGTGTGTTCACTTTAGAAGAGTAGATGTTTTATGACTTTATTCACCATGAGAAAAATTATCGTATTGTTATTGGACATGAAAAAGTATATTTATTGAGTTAAATTGACATTTCGCAATATATAGCGAAAATTGGGTTACTCTTTACACTGTGGAAATTTTCAGTTGTGTGAATCTATTATTGCACTAGAATTCATTTTGCTATTCTCGAATTATTTTTTTAAGTGCGGGGGTTCGACTATTTGTGTCTTGAATTGGTTTTCGAAAAAGTAAATCTTTTAATTGTGTATTGGGGATAGGTTGGGTATTTAAAACTCATTTGAATACTCCAATCCGTGGGCGCTCTTGGCCCTGTGGCTTGGGCGTTGGGTTGTTTCCTTACTAGTTCTGGGTTCGAATCCTTCTGAGCTCTCTGACTTGCTACTGAGTTCTTTGACTTGGGTTCTAAAACACTTTTTTTGAATTGTGGGTTCTTTGACTTGGGTTCTAAAACACATTTTAGAGTTGTGGGTTCTCTGACTTGGGTTCTAAAACACATTTTTTGTTGTGAGCTCTCTGACTTGATTCTAAACATTATATTTTTTTGTGAAGTTCGGACTGGGTTTCTCAAACTCCTTATTAAAAAATTTTGAGAACTGGAAGTGTGAGAAGAACCTAATTAAAAGTAGAATTGAGATAAATTGATAAGTTGATGAATTTGAGAATTTATTCAAGAGTATGACCTTGAATTATAGGAACATGAAACTGTGGACAACGCAATTGAATTTTTTTTTCTCTTAATAAGATTCTATTTTTATTTTGGTTGATTAAGATACGGTGTGTGATTAAATTATGAAGTGATTACTCCATATTCTGAGCCATGAAATGAATTGTTCTTTTTGAAAGAATTGTGAATAAGTGAATGAATTGAATTTCATGAGATTGATTAAGTTGAAGATATGAATATAATGAAGTTTAATACATGATTATTAAAGGGTATGAGTACCCATAGATTCTAGTACATGAAAGGTTGTGATCTAGAGGTTTAGTGAGACCCCAGGTACCGGCAAGTTGAATTAAAAGTTTGAGTTATTTTGAGATATGGCTTTGTAAGCTATCTCGGTATTTTGTGATCAAGTCCGGTAGTGGGTAAAGCTAACTCTAGGGGTTGTAATTGATTCATGTCCTGAACTTAAGAACTAGGCACTAAGTGAAGATGTAGTAAACCTGGGCAAACGTAAGTGAGATGCTTCTATATAGTCGGGCGGTGGATTCCGGGACTATGGTTGCTTCGATGGAGACGGGCTTTTATTTTAAATCCGGGACTATGCGTAGTCGGGCGAATAGTTTGCCGTACTCCTGTGTATATATGTATACCGGGGCTAGAGGGGCATTGAGGATGTTCGCATGACGAGGAGTCTGTATAATAGTCGGGTGTAGATTCCGGGACTGGGATTCGTACACGTGGAATGTCTAAACTTTGTTTTATTACTGGGTAGTTGTCATGGCGAGGAATCGAACCCTTTATTATGGAGTACGTAGGTGCTTGCCCTCAGACCTATGTAGTATGGGATGCATAGAATCCGAACAAGTATGCATTAGTGTCATCTTAGTGTAAAATATCTGCGTTAGGCATTAAGGCATTGCATACACTTACATGTTTAGAGTAGAAACTTTCACACTTTGTGTGCATTCAAGTTTGTTGTTTCTTAAAGTATTAAAAGATCGTAATACTATTCGGCATAGAGAGGATGGCCGTGTATAATATTTTGTCGATTGTAAGCAACTAACGTGCCCACAGTTTTATATGCAGGTTTTGGATTTTTCAAGAAGATATAAGGGTGACTTGATGCTAATAATCATTTAAGTGTTAAAGTTGTTGAAATTGTAATTTTACATTGTTGTATTTCATTTTTCCTCTGGGTGTTAATGTAAAAGACTCTATTGTAATAAAAGTTTTAAATTCCTTGTAAAATTGTACGAAATGAAGTGTAAAGATCCCGTGGAACTTCGAATTCGGTCGTATTTGGAATTCGGGACGGTACAAAGTGGTATCAGAGCCACGCTTCAATAAGTAGTACAAATTTATAAGGAACGACACCCTAGAGTGGTCATTAGAGTGTGACTTTCAACTTATAGAGATTTAAAGTAAGTAACTTACATTTTTTTTGCTCTATATGATGACATTTTTTTCTCCTTTCCCTATAAGATGGACAATCATCATGATCCCCAGAATGAGGCACACTGGTTTGTCCCCTTCGAGGTTAAAGGGAAAGAGCCAATGGAGGAAGAAGAAGACCCAGAGGAAATAGAAGAGGAATTTCCCGAGTCCAGAGAGATTACTCTACCTCCGCCTGATTTCCCCTAAGAATCTTCAGACGAAGAACTTATTCCAGATGACCGAGGTGGTATTGTTGTTTCTCTTCGAAGAGAATTGGAAGCTCAAAAGTGGAGAGTAAACCACTTAGAAGCGCAACGGGCAGAAGAGAAGGAGTGCATTCAGGAGCTGAGTTATCAAGTGTGCGAACTCGAGAAGGTTCTACACGTGAATGATCGACACTTTGCCAAGCTGGACCACATTACATGTTGGGACAAGCAGGAACGGCATCAGAGATTTGAAGATATGAAGAAAGAAATTCAGGAACTACGGGAAGAGCTCAGAGCAGCCAAAAGAGCTCAGAAAGAGCTCAGAAATCTAGGATGTCTTTTGTTAAAACCGATGTAATGGGTTCAATGAAGCAAGTTTCTTTTTTTCTTTCCGAATGTAAAAAGTTTAATTTTGGAATGAATAAAAATTTTGTTGAAGGAATGTAAGTTGTGCGATATATGATGATTAATGATAAATTTTATGACTCAGAAATGGCTGGAAGAAGGAACAGGAACGGCGAAGGGCATATTGGTGAGAATGGAATAGATTTGGAGACCGAGTTAGCTCGAGTTTATCAGACCTTAAATGCCTTTGCCGCCAACATTGCCGGGAACACTAGACCAGGGCCAACTGTGTAGGTCCCTGAAGCAATCAAACTGGTGGAATCATTCAAAAATATGAAGCCACCTGTGTTTGAGGGCCAGACAAATCCAGACATTGCAGATGACAGGATCAGGAAGATTGAGACGGTTTTTGAAGTACTGGAGACCCCTGAGGAAAATAAGGTGAAGTTGGCCACCATCCAGCTGGAGAAAGACGCAAGAGTCTGGTGGCAATCACTGAAAAGGACTTTGGGCAATGTGCAGCTTGCTTGGGAAGAGTTTCTTAGAGAATTCAGGAGTCACTATTTTCTCATGGATGTTGAAGAGAAGAAGGCTATGGAGTTTTTGGGCTGGCAGCAAGGAGGAATGACCGTGCGGGAGTATGAAACCAAATTTAATCAACTCTCGAGGTACGCACCGAAAATGGTTCTGGACGAAGCCAAGAAAGCACGGAAGTTTGAGCAAGGTTTGAGGCCAAGCTTGAAGACCCAGATGACACCTCTAGGTATCCAAAGATTTGAGAAGTTGGTCAGGAGAGTTGCCGCTACTGATTCGGATATGATCCAGTACCAGGCAGTACGGGTCAAGAGGAGTAGCTGGAGCATTGGCAAGAAGCCTGCAGCACCAGGCAATTTTAAGGGACAGCCCCCTTCAAACCCATCATAGTGAATGCTGTTGCAGTGACTAGGAGAGTACCCACCTGCTACAAATTTGAAGAGGCAAGCCACATATCTTCTGGGTGCACGAAGTCGCAAGTGGGCAAGACCTATTATCTTTGTGGCAAGGAGGGCCACATCAAGCCATTTTGCCCTCAGATTCAGCAGGAACGACCGAGTCAGAAGCAGTCCGACCCAGGGCAGAAGCAATTCTGACATGGGCGAGTGTTCGCTTTGACCGAGGCTGATGCTGATGATGTTGACTACATCATCACGAGTATGGGGGATGAGGCTTACATTGCTTTGTTGCTATTTTCCATTTATATAAGAAATATTATGTAATGAGAGTACTCTTATGTAACAGGAGATATTCAGATAAATGGAATAAATGCATCACTTTTATTTGATACGGGATCATCGCGCATATTTGTGTCACCCTCATTTGCAAAACGATTGGGAGTCGAACCTTAAATTTTTCCTGGCAAAGTTCTATCTGTGGCTACTTCGTCAGGAGAAAACTTGACTACCGACCGACATTATAAAGGGTTTGATCTTGAGATCGGAGGCAGGCTCTTCAGCATCGACCTCATTGAGTTGGCAGTTTTGGGGGTCGACATCATTATTGGCATAGACTGGATATCAGTTTACAGTACCACTGTTAAGTGCAAGGAGCAAGGAGGTTGTGGTGAAGGCGCCAGGAGGACCAACAGTTACATTTCAAGAGAAGAGGAAGTGTAAGCAGTTGGTAGCAGCTTTGACGGAGCAGAAAGTTCCTAAAGTAGTGGTGCAGATTCCAGTGGTCCGACATTTTTTAACAGTGTTTCTTGAAGACCTACCTGGGATTCCCCTCCATCGAGATGTAGAGTTCAGCATCACCGTTCAGCCAGAGAGTGCACCCATTTCCAAGGCACCATACAGAATGGCACCGGTTGAATAAGATGAGATCAAGAAGCAGATCGAAGAGTTGTTGGGAAAGGATTCATCAGACCTAGTGCGTCACCTTGGGGAGCCCTAGTTCTTTTGGTGAATAAGAAGGATGGATCGATGAGAATGGGCATCGATTATAGAGAATTGAACAAGGTGACAATGCAGAACAAGTATCTGATTCTCCAAATCGATGATTTGTTCGACCGTCTACAAGGAGCAGCTATTTTCTCCAAGATAGTCCTTCGGTCAGGATATCACTAGTTCCAAGTAAAGGAAGAAGATGTGCACAAGACGGCATTCAAAACCAGGCATGGTCACTATGAGTTTCTAGTCATGCCGTTTGGAGTAACCAATGCACTTGCTATCTTCATGGACATGATGAACAGAGTCCTACAGCCATTCATCAATTCCTTCATCGTTGTGTTCATCGACGACATTTTGGTATACTCCGAGTCAGAAGAAGAGCATGCCGAGCACCTAGCAGAGGTACTGAAGTAGCTACAGGAGCAGAAACTGTATGTGAAGCTGTCCAAATGTGACTTCAGGAAAACCGAAGTTACCTTCCTAGGTCACATCCTTTCTAAGGAGGGAGTGTCTACTGACCCACAGAAGATTGAGGCAATGAAAGATTGGCCAAAACCGACCACAGTGAAAGAGATTAGGAGCTTTCTGGGTTTAACTGGATCCTATAGAAGATTCATTCAGGGTTACGCCCAGATAACTGTGCCACTCACACGGCTTACAAGGAAGAATGTGAGTTTCAAATGGTCAGAACAGTGTGAAGCTAACTTTCTGAAGTTGAAGGGAAGGTTGACTACCGCTCCCATTTTGGCTTTGCCAAGAGTAGGAGTCGACTATGATGTCTACAGCGATGCTTCCCATCGTGGTTTGGGCTGTGTGCTGATGCAAGAGGGAAAGGTAATAGCTTATGGGTCTAGAAAGCTGAGACCACATGAAAAGAATTACCCAACCCATAATCCGGAGTTGGCAGCGATTATTTTTGCTCTGAAGCAGTGGAGGCACTACGTGTACGGGGAGAAAGTCAACATGTACATGAATCATAAGAGTGAAGTATATCTACCAGCAGAGGGACTTAAATCTGAGGTAAAGGAGATGGTTGGAAGTGTTGGAAGATATCCAACCCGAAATCAAGTACCATCCAAGCAAGGCCAATATGGTGGCCGATGTGCACAGCAGGAACGTGCAGGTCCCGACTGATCACAACTCAGGAGAAGTTAGCTGAGTTGTATGTTGGAGAGATCGTGAAGCTTCATGGAGTTCCTCTATCGATAGTATTCGACCGAGATGCGCGTTTCATCTCGCATTTCTGGAGAAGTCTTCAAGAAGCTTTGGGAATGAAGACTGATTTCAGTACTGCTTTTCATTCTCAAACTGATGGGCAGACTGAGAGAGTCAACCGGGTACTAGAAGATATGCAGAGATGTTGCGTGTTGGACTTTGGTGGCAGTTAGGAGATGCATTTGGTTCTTGTGGAATTCACCTACAACAACAGTTTCTAGACAAGCATCGGGATGGCACCGTACGAGGCTCTGTATGGAAGGAACTGTAGGACACCGATATGTTGGTATGAAGTGGGGGAATGGCAGCTGTTTGGGCTGGAGATTGTGCAGCAGACCACAGAAAAAATCGAGTTGATCAGGAAGAGGTTAGTCGACGCACAAAGTAGGCAGAAGAGTTATGCCGACAACCGGAGGAGAGATTCGGAGTTTGAAGAAGGTGATTTTGTCTTTGTGAAGGTGTCTCCGACCAAGGGGGTGATTCGGTTTGGAAGAGGAGGAAAATTAGCCCCGAGATACATAGGCCCTTATAAGATATTGAAGATAATTGGAAAGACAGCTTATCGGTTAGAACTACCAGAAGAGTTGGCCCAACTACACAATGTCTTTCATGTGTGTATGTTACGAGGTTATGTTCCGAATCCGATTCATCATTTTCCTGAAGTGCCACAGGGTCTGCAACTGGATTTGAGCTATGCAGAGCGTCCAGTGGATATTGTGGATCATCGGGAGAAGGTCTTGAGGAATAAGACAATACCTATGGTCAAGGTCGTTTGGAGGAACCAATTTGTTGAGGAGGCCACTTGGGAATTAGAGGACAAGATGATGAGAGATCACCCTGAGCTTTTTAACTGAAATTTTTAAACTCTTTTCCTTTTCTTTCTTTTTTTTCTCACTCTTAATTGTAGTTCCGAGGACAGAACTATTCTAAGGAGGGAGTGCTGTAACATCCCGTATAATTTACTTTAATTAAAAATACTTTTTTTTCAATTATTTTTGCACGTGCAATACACGTGCAAATTTAATCTTTATTTTTCATCCCTCTCATTTAAATTTATGTTGTAGTATGCATGAATCCTTTTATTTAGTCTTTTATTAAACCCCTAGGCCTAATATCCCATCAAAATAGAAAAAAAAATTAATTGTTAATAAGAGCCCGATGCAAAAGGCCTACGAATAATTCTACATTTATTTTGTGCATTTTTCCTACACTTGTTTTGTAACAAACACCTAGACTATAACTAGGAGCAATTAATTAATAAATTATTTAGCGTGCTTGTGCACTGCACGTGCAAGTGTTGGTGAGTGAGTGGAGAGTGGCGTGCGGTTGGAAGGCGTGGGCCGCAGTCGTGTGAGTCGTGAGGAGTGGGAGAGGGATTATTGGAGAGTTGGTTTTATAACTAAAATTAAAATCCATATAGATAATCCCTAAGTCTATATATTCACACTTACCCATTCACTGTTAAACAAAACCTATTTTTCACTATTGCCGAGAGCGATTAAGAGAGAGGAGGAAGGAGCAGAGCATGGGAGATTTCAATGGCTTTCGGAGTTGGGGATTTGGCTCGATTTCGTGGAGTTCGGAGGATCTTTTGAAGGTGAAACTATTTTTAGTACTCTCCTAATAGGTGGGTGATCCTTTATGCTCTCTAAATTGTTGAGTAGTTGCATGTGTAGATTACACTAGAAAGTAAATTGCCAATGTAGAATAGTTTAGTTGCTCTCATGAATTGAGATGTGTGTGCAAGTAAATACTCTAAAATTTTAAGTAAAGTGCATGCTGATTAAAATGGACTTGAAGGAATGAAAATTTGTGTAAATTGGCATGTGAATGTTGACGTGTGTTCACTTTAGAAGAGTAGATGTTTTATGACTTTATTCACCATGAGAAAAATTATCGTATTGTTATTGGACATGAATAAGTATATTTATTGAGTTCAATTGTGTGAATCTATTATTGTACTAGAATTCATTTTTCTGTTCTCGAATTATTTTTTTGAGTGCAGGGGTTCAACAATTTGTGTCGTGAATTGGTTTTCAGAAAAGTAAATCTTTTAACAGTGTATTGGAGAGAGGTTGGGTATTAAAAACCCATTTGAATACTCCAACCCGTGGGCGCTCTTGGCCCTGTGGCTTGGGTGTTGGGTTGTTTCCTTGCTGGTTTTGTATTCGAATCCTTCTGAGCTCTCTGACTTGCTTCTGAGTTCTCTGACTTGGGTTCTAAAACACATTTTTTGAGTTGTGGGTTCTCTGACTTGGGTTTTAAAACACATTTTTGAGTTGTGGGTTCTCTGACTTGGGTTCTAAAACACATTTTTTGGTGTGAGCTCTCTGACTTGATTCTAAACATTATATTTTTTTTGTGAAGTTCGGACTGGGTTTCTCAAACTCCTTATTAAAATTTTTTGAGAACTGGAAGTGTGAGAAGAACCTAATTAAAAGTAGAATTGAGATAAATTGATAAGTTGATGAATTTGAGAATTTATTCAAGAGTGTGAACTTGAATTATAGGAACATGAAATTCTGGACAATGCAGTTGATATTTTTTTCTCTTAATAAGATTCTATAATTATTTTGGTTTAAGATACGGTGTGTGATTAATTATGAAGTGATTACTCCATATTATGAGCCATGAAATGAATTGTTCTTTTTGAAAGAATTGTGAATAAGTGACTGAATTGAATTTCATGAGATTGATTAAGTTGAAGATATGAATATAATGAAGTTTAATACATGATTATTGAAGGGTATGAGTACCCATGGATTCTAGTACATGAAAGGTTGTGATCTAGAGGTTTAGTGAGACCCAAGGTACCGACAAGTTGAATTAAAAGATTGAGTTATTTTGAGTTATGGCTTTGTGAGCTATCTCGGTATTTTGTGATTAAGTCCGGTAGGGGGTAAAGCTAACTCTAGGGGTTGTAATTGATTCATGTCGTGAACTTAAGAACTAGGAACTAAGTGAAGATGTAGTAAACCTAGGCAAATGTAAGTGGGACGCTTCTATATAATCGAGTGGTGGATTCCGGCACTATAGACCCAGCCGGGCGGTGGATTCCTTGACTGTGGTTGCTTCGATGCAGACGGGCTTTTATTTTAAATCCAGGACTATGTGCAATCGGACAGATAGTTTGCCGTATTCCAGTGTATATACGTATACCAGGGCTGGAGGGACACTTGTAGGATGTTCGCACGATGAGGAGTTTGTATAACAGTCGGACGGTGGACTCCGGGACTGGGATCCGTACTCGTGGAACGTCTAAACTTTATTTTATTACTGGGTAGTTTTTCATGGCAACGAATCCAACCCTTTATTGTGGAGTACATAGGTGCTTGCCCTCGGACCTATGTAGTATGGAATACATAGAATCCGAACAAGTTTGCATTAATGTCATCTTAGTGTAAAATATCTGCATTAGGCATTAAGGCATTGCATACACTTACATGTTTAGAGTAGACACTTTCACACTTTATTTGCATTCAAGTTTGTTGTTTGTTAAAGTATTAAAAGATCGTTATACTGTTTGGCATGGAGAGGATGGCCGCATATAATATTTCATCGGTTGTAAGCAACTGACGTGCCCATAGTTTATATGCAGGATTTGGATTTTTCAAGAAGATATAAAGTTGACTTGATACTGATAATCATTTAAGTGTTAAAGTTATTAAAATTGTAATTTTACATTGTTGTATTTCATTTTTCCGCTGCGTGTTAATGTAAAAGACTCTGTTGTAATAAAAGTTTTAAATTCCTTGTAAAATTGTACGAAATAAAGTGTAAAGATCCTATGGAACTTCAAATTCAGTCGTATTTGGAATTCGGGGCGTTACATACTCTAGAACAACCCTACACTATAGGAGGTATTTAGTACTTATATTATACAACAAAAAGAATACAAGTTACTTGCCTTATCGATGCCGACGAAAATGACAAAGCAAGAACAACAATAACGGGAATGGATTCCCGGGCAATGATCTCAATGAACGAATCCTGAACTACAAACACGCGATCACACGAACATAATACTTACGAACTCACTAGATCAACACACGCACATAAGAGAGGGCAGCGGAGGGAGTGCAAAGGAGAACGGCGACGGCGACGGTAGCGGCAAAACGACGGCGAGGAGCACTCGCTACTGCTGCTCTCAGTCGTCGGGGGAGCAGTACACAGGGAGCGTCGGGCTGTCGAGGTGAGGTAACAGCACAGGGGGTGCGGGCTGTGGTGGCTGCGGTCTGGCAGTGCGACCAGAGGGGGGAGAGATCGGGAGGCGCTCTGGCTGGCTATTGACGTTGTTGTCGATGCTGGCCCTGGCGTCGCTTGCTTCGGGAGAGGAGAAGGGAAGGAGGGGATGCCGAGGTGGTGGAGGAAGAGGAGGCCGAGAGGATGAACATGAGGGATCGGGCATTGGGTTAGGAGAGAAAGAGAGGTCGGGGATGAAGATATTAGGCAGCGACTAGGGTTTTGTAGGGTGAACAGGGGTATAAGGGGTGTATAAATATATAGAGAGATTGGGTGAGTATGGCTAACAGGTAGGGTTTCTGATGGGTTATTGGGTTACAGTAATGGGTATTAGATCCATAAGAAATAGAGTAGGATTTTAATTGGGTTATGAAAAGTTCAAGAGAATTATAGGATGATCCAATAAATGAGATAGTAACAAAATAAATAAATAAAATGGGGCCTGAAAAATTTATAATGAGGATCAAAAAAATAATGGCTTGATCAAACAGGGATGAAATAATAGGAGAAAATTGAGTCAAGAAGATCAAATAAGAAGACGACAACTCAAATAAATGGATATATTGAAAACGGAGTTCCAATACACGGTTCAAAAGGAGTAGAAGAATATAATAGGAATCAAATACACAAAAAGAAAAATACATCCAAAAAAAAAAAATACAGAAAATAGAAAACAGGGGTTACATGCACCAGCGGTATTCATGAGTCTGATGAACAGGGTCTTCTCTCCGTTCTTAGACAAATTTATGGTGGTATCATCGACGACATCCTGGTGTACTCTCGGAAAAGGGAAGACCATGCAGAGCATTTGAGGGTTGTCTTGCAGACTTTGAGAGAGACTTAGGAAGCTCAGTAAGTGTGAAGCTTTGCTTGACCATGTTGCTTTTCTGGGTCATATTATCTCGGGCGATGCTGTTTCAGTTGATTCTTCGAAGGTTACTGTAGTCAAGGATTGGCCAGTACCAAAGTCTGCATCAGGAGTGTGAAGTTTCCTCAGATTGGCAGGGTATTACGGGAAGTTTGTTCAGGATTTCTCAAAAATTGTCAGGCCCCTAACCAATTTGATGAGGTAAGAATAGAAATTTGTTTGTGATGGAGCTTGTGATGAAGCCTTCATAGAGCTGAAGAACCGGTATACATTAGTACTTGTGCTGACTACAGCAGAAAGTTCAGGAGGTTTTGCGGTCCACTGTGATGCTTCAGGCAGAGGGTTAGGAGCAGCGCTGATGCAGCATGGCAGAGTTGTTGCTTATGCATCCAGACAGTTGAAGCCTCATGAGAAGAACTACCCTACGCATGATCTTGAACTTGCAGTCATAATCTTCGCATTGAAATTATGGAGGCATTATTTGCTTGGGGATAGAATTGAGATCTTCACAGATCACAAGAGTTTCAAAAACGTGTTCACACAGAAGGAGCTGAACATGAGGTAGAGAATATGGTTAGAGCTGATGGAAGATTATGACATCAACTTGCAATACCACCAAGGCAATGTGAATTTGGTACCTAGCGCCTTGAGAAGGAGACCAGCCGCTATGTTCCTCACAAAAAAGAAGGAAATATTGGAGGATATGAAAGACTAGAATTGGATGAGATTCTTCCTGGTTCAGCACAACAATATATGATGCTGTTGTTGCAGTCTTCATTGGTAGTGCAAATCAAGGAAGCTCAAGGAGGTGATCCACAGTTGCAGGAATTTCAAAGTGAAGTAGAAGCCGACCTAAGGACTGTCTTGGTCATCCATGAAGACGGAACGCTTTGTTTTGGTGCCTGATTATGTGTACCGAAGGGGGAAGTCAGGCAGAAGCTACTTGACAAAGCTCATTACTCACCCTAGTTTATTCATCCTGGAGGCACAAAGATGTACAGGGATCTGAAGTAGAACTTTTAATGGCCCGTTATGAAGAGATCAGTGGCAAGATTTGTGTCTCAGTGTTTCATCTTCCAGCAAGTGAAGACAGAACATCAGAGGACCGCAAGACTACTTCAGCCTCTTCCAATCCCGGAGTGGAAATGGGAGAACGTTTCCATAGATTTCGTGACAGCATTGCCAAGGAGTCCCAAGGGTCATAATGCCATTTGGGTGATAGTAGACCAGTTGACGAAGGGTGCTCATTTCATTTCGTTCAGAGTGGGTCAATCTACGGAGAGCCTGGCTGAGAAGTACATGCCGGAAGTTGTGAGACTGCATGGAGTTCTTGTCAGCATTGTATCAGACAGAGATACAAGGATCGGATCTCATTTTTTGGGAGAGTCTTCAGAGGAGTCTAGGAAGTAAGTTGAACTATAGCACTGCATTTCACCCACAGACAGACGGGAAATTTGAGAGGAAGATTCAGACACTGGAGGACATGTTGAGGTCTTGTGCTCTTTAGTTTGGAGGTTTGTAGGAAGATCATCTGCACTTGGTTGAGTTCTCGTAAAATAACAGCAACCAAGCAAATCTCAAGGCAGCCCCGTACGAGGCACTCTATGGTCGTAAATGTCGATCGCCGCTCTGTTGGGATAACATCGGCGAGAGAAAACCTTTGGGGCCTGAATTGATCAGCAGGACAGTTAACTCAGTGGCTCAAATTAGGAAGCACTTGCAAGCAGCTTAGGAAAGGCAGAAGTAGTGGGCCGATTCTCACCGAAGGCCTTCAGAATTTGTGGCAGAAGACCATGTATTCCTCAAAGTGTTACCATGGAAAGATGTTATCCGCTTTGGTGGTGGGGATAAGCAAAGTCCCCGATTCATCGGTCCATTCGATATTGTGGAAGGAGTGGGCAAGGTAGCTTACAGGCTCGCATTGCCACCAGCCTAATCTGGAGTCTATGATGTGTTCCATGTCTCCCAACTCAGGAAATACATCTGAGACGACAGTCATGTGATTAACTACTCGGAGTTGTCTGTGAGGCCAGATTTATCTTGTGAGATCCAACCAATCTCTACCTTGGACAGGCATGAGAAAGTCCTGTAGAATAAGGTTATCAAGCTTGTTCGAGTTTCATGGAAAACTCACTCGCCCGGTGAGTCGACTTGGGAACTTAAGGAAGAAATCTGAAGGAAGTTCCCTCATCTCTTCGAGTAGGCTTTTCTCGGGGTTTACCCTATGACCCGCTTTAATGAATTTCGAGGACGAAATTCTTCTTGTAAGGTGGGTAGGATTGTAACCCCCTTTCTGAATTTTTGGAGTTCTTTTTTTGTAATGCTTTTCTTTTCTCAATTACTGTAATCTGAGTTATCTAGGAATTTTGTTGTGTTCTTCAACCCAATTGTATTCTTTCTGTCGATCAATTTTCTTTTTAGTTGAGTCCTATAAATTCTTGTACAACTTATTTAATTTTGGTTTGTGGACTATTCTAATTAAACCACTATAATCTTGATTGTTTCTTATTGAATTCTAAACCTAATTCTTTAGCCCAGTTCAACCCAAAATTCATACTATTAAAAGTCCATTAATTATTTATTTTATTTAATGTTGAGCCCAACGATTGAAGCCTAGCCCAATTCCACCCTAATAGATTCGCTATTTATCTCCTCATAATCTCATACTCATGTCAAACCCCCTGATCTCCACTAACAGCACAATCTTTCCTATTTCCTCTTAACCACCCATCTTCATTAAACCCTAACTAATTACTAAATTAACCTACTCCTAATCACCCCCTTCTTTAATCATAGCCGACTAATCCCCTTCTCCTCTTTCTTCTTCCTCTGTTCGATCCCGAACCCAACCCTCCGACCGCCTTGCTCCACGTGTCACGCCCCGCTTTTCAAAAAATACGGAACACAAGCACATGACATTTGCCCAGTGAATGACTTGCGTCATCTATAAGCTATTTACTCATTCAACTTAACAATATAAACAATACAAAACAATTGCGCAGGCAATAATAACAACCACATGAACAATAATACTTCGAATAAAACAATATGAAATATCCAAATAAATTAATCCAACATCTGGAAAAGGATAATAAAATCTGGGTCATATGCCCAATACAATAATAAATCCAATCACAATAATAATAAGTCTCAATACAATAACTCCAATGCAATAATATTCAACCAGAAAGCATAAATCTTTAGAAAGCTTGTTCTCCAATCCCAGCAGGTAATTCTCCTTTATTACCTGTGAATACTTCATCTAAAAGAAGAAGAAAATTTGTCCTTAGAGCAAGACATGGACAGCAAGTAGAGAAAACAAGGAAACTGTAGCGCCCCGATTTCCTTATACTGAAAAACCAAGACACGAGCCAGGACCTTTTCTTCAATTAGTCACAATACACATAAAAACAGGAGAATTTAAAACTTTTTATTCAATACACAATGTGTTACAAGTCTGAATATCATACAATTGCAATACATTACAATAGTGTTACAATAATACCTTTACAATCCCAAGCATTACAACCTTCAACAATTTACACCAGAGTACAAGGAATGAAGAACAACACTTGGTAACTCTCACTTGAGTACTCCTCAACTAATAGATAATCTACATACATATTACAGCGGAACTAAACATGACATTGACTCCTTGCTTTCCTTGCCTTGAGTCCTCCTGAATCGCGCACCTGTACTTCGCCGATCCAGTACCTATGGAAGTGGGGACGTCAGTATTCACTGACGCTTTAAGGCTGATAACATAGCAGCTAATCTCCCAAATAACATACAAAACATGGCAATTGTGTCGGTGTAGTTTAAGTATTCGTGAGTGCTATGACTAGACTCTAATGCGATAATTAACTAAAACTGGGATGCTCCTATTCTAATGCTAGCCAGTCTCCGAAGCAACATGCAGCCCATACTATATGCGCCCCATCTCAAGCCGTTTTCTCCATATATAGGGATTGAACCCGCGTTATGAAATCCTAATTGTACACAATCCTGTTCCTGACAATACCACGTGACCAGTGAGGTTGCAGAAGGGGTCAAGTCCCCCGATGCAGTCTGTTTATGGTGTCTCCGTTTGCCACTACTACCCGGCATGCCGGACCTCACTCAAACAAGGTTGCAGGTACGGTCAGTTCCGTTACTGCAGTCATATAGTGGTGTCCATGTTTGCCACTATTTCCCAGTATATCGGGACTCATTCCAAATCAAAAGAACATAAGGTCTCGCAAGCGCAGGGTAGCGCGAAGCCTACCTTGTGGCACCCCTGGGGTCTCGCAAGCGCAGGACTACACAATGCATCCTGTGGCACCCCAAGCCACGGTATTTCAGGAATTAACAGTGCGAGATACACAACCCGTGCTCCCAACTCGTGTGACATCACCGTACGTATCCCTTTGACGAGAAGGTACAACCCAATATCACCACCTAAGGTCTGCCCAAGGGACGAGTTAGTCGCAAGGGGCCCCCTACAACCCACTCTTCCCTTTCCGGCAAAGGGTCTAAGTAAATGATCTTTATAAGTTACTACCCTAATGATGTCCCTAACCATGAACACTCCTAGGGATGACAATATTAAAAACACAACCTGGTAGGCCTTAAATTAGACTTCGCAGGGCAACTCTACTAGGCTGCTCAACCTAGACCTACCAGAATCCCTCAGGATCCGGTTCCTGGCCTATCGATCCAAGACCCCGGCAATGCGAACATACATGCATGCCACTACCCTGAACTTGGATTCCGTCTATACTTCGGTCCTCGATCAACCTACACCGGTTAAGATTCGATGGTACACAAGGAGTGACTCCTCCACAGTTCCTTAGGAGTAAGAAAACATATGTCTTGATGGTCGATAGCCCCTAGGGTAATAATATCACCCTAGACGAGCACAACGAACTGCGTACTAGCTAACAAGCTATATACGAGTAACTAACCGCATACGAGCTAATAAGCTACGTATGGACCAACAACTACCTACGAGCCAGGCGGGCCCCGTAGGAGATAACAACATACATACCAGCCGAATAAGCCGTGTATGAGACCAACAGCTACGCACGGGCCAGTCGAGCCACGCACGAGCACAACTACCTACATACGAGCCAAATAAACTACGTATGAGACCCACAGCTACATACGAGCCAGTCGAGCCACGTATGAGCACAACCATATGCAAACAACCATACAGGTAATCAACCTAGAAGCAACCAACGTGCTTACTAGCAAACTTGATCTTCTATTATTAGAAGCAACAGAAGAATCCACTAATAGTCTATGGTAGGCATTCTACCAACAAAAAGGCCGAAGGCGACATAACAACTTTTATCGAACAACCCATTATTAATGACCTTTCTAATCCTTATTACCCCTATGGATGAGGAATGTCCCCATGATAAGGTCTAATTCCAATTTGAACCTCACACACTAGAACTCACGGTTTCCTTTCAAAACGAACTAGAACAACATAGAACCTACGTTCGTTCAATATTCAACTAGGATGCTACACTATACCCTTCAAGCATGTGTGGGCCCCCTACTAACATTAACCATAACAAGGTAGTTATCACTATAATTACCACATGATTCTTTCCTATTACTTAACCTATAGCATGGTATACAATTGTAAGCATCAACCTACAACAACTAGTCATGGTATATAACATAACCACCATCTCACGACAATCCAATCATGGTATATAACATAGCCATCAACTCACAACACTCTTAAGCATGAGTACGATTTAAGCATGCACTTATAACAATCTTAAGCATGAATAATTACTATGATCTAAACATGAAGTTTTACTATAGTCAAGCATAAGTTACAATTTGAGCGTGAATACTTACTACTTAGAGTATATATCTCTACTACCACCTTATGCATGGATCTTCATTACTTGACATGATTAATCATCACAACCCAAGCATGGATATACAATTAACATTAACCTACAATATTCCTAAGCATGAATTATAACTCCTACAATATTCTAAGCATGGTAGATTAATTCCTACCTTAATCTAAACATGGCATTTGTTAAACATGAGTATCTTCGAACTCGATCTTGAACAATATTTAGGCACGAACATACACTACTTACGCATGGATATCATCTAAGCATGAATGTTTACTAATTAAGCATGAATATCATTATGCATGAGCATCTACTAACTTAAGCATGAGTGTCATTAAGCATGAACACTTACTAACTTAAGCATGAATATTTAGCATGAACATCTACTAACTTAAGCATGAATATTTAGCATGAACATCTACTAACTTAAGCATGAATATTTAGCATGAACATCTACTATGAATAACATTTTGTATGAACATATACCTATCTAAGCATAGATATCATCTAAGCATGAATGTCTACTAACTAAGCATGAATATTTAGCATGAACTTCTACTATGAATAACATTTAGTATGAACATATACCTATCTAAGCATGGATATCATCTAAGCATGAATGTCTACTAACTAAGCATGAACATCATTATGCATGAGCATCTACTAACTTAAGCATGAGTGTCATTACCTACTAACTTAAGCATGAATATTTATTTAATCTAGCATGGTATACAACTTTCCTAAAATCATCTAAGTATAGATAAATTAATCTAGCATGGTATATAACTTTCCTTCAATCATCTAAGTATAGATAAATTAATCTAGCATGGCATACAACTTTCCTACAATCATCTAAGTATAGATAAATTAATCTAGCATGGTATACAACTTTCCTTCAATCATCTAAGTATAGATAAATTAATCTAGCATGGTATACAACTTTCTTACAATCATCTAAGTATAGATAAATTAATCTAGCATGGTATACAACTTTCCTACAATCACTTAAGTATGATATTTAATTCAATATAATCATAAATATCCATTTAATATTCATATGCATCTACTATAATTTAATTAAACACCACATCTACTACAATATAACATCTACTACTAAAACTTCCACTAAAATCTTTATCTAAACATAAACATCTACTACTAAACTACTTTATTTTAACACATAAGCATCTACTACAACTTTTATTAAAACATAAACATTTCTACAATTTTGTGTAGACATCTACTACAACTATTTTATTTAAACTTCATATAAATATCTACTAAAACTTCTTTATTAGCATCTATTTCTTATTATTACTAGTGAACATAAAAAGAGATCTTTTTAATCATTCTACAACTAGTGATTTAGATTGGTTTCTTTCATACTTAGAATTAACATCTACAATGGGTTCTTTCTTACTTAAGATTATAAAAGAAAATAAACTATAATAAAATAAAGTAAGAACCCTCCATTTTGGTTCAACCAACATATGCTTTCTTTTTAGTCCAAAGTTCAATGTATGTCCTACAACCAAAATGGTTGTATACAAGTCCATATGCCTTATGCAAGAGTTCACATTCAAGTCCTACAACCCCAAATGGTTGTATGTACAAGTCCATATGCATGTGTCATTTTAGTCCAATTAATAACCACAAAAACAACCACTACTACTACAAAGATTCCATCTTTATGTTCATTACTACTACTTATCACATTTCTTTTTCATGTGGTATTTACTTTTAACCATCCATAAACTTACAACAACACTATCACAATAAACACCCCAAAAGAACAAAAGAAAACAAAACAAAGAAGGTGAGAAGAAGAAGAAACCAAAACATCAATTCAAACAAACAAAAAGAAGGTGGAGAACCCCCCACCTTAATCTCTTTTTGATGGAAGAACTAGACTAACTCTCCTCCTCAGCTCCTAGGAATCCTTATGAAACCTACAATGGAAAACTCTCAAGTTAGTATGGTTCCTCTCTTTCTTTTCCTTTCTTTCTTTTTATCTTTCTAAAATTGAGACAATGGTGAAGGGAAGGGGTATTTATAGGTGGAGAAAAGGGTGGAGAGTGCAAATTTGCACACACAAACTTGCAAAAAAACCCTCCCACATATGGGGTCCAGTTTTGATCTAGGGGAGGTGGAAATTGGTGGAGGTAGGGTGTGGGTGAGGTGTAGGTTTCTAGAAGAATACCTCATAATTCTCTTATGCATACATCTTAATCCCATGTTTAATTCTCCTACAATCCTAACTATCTAATTAGGATTGTCATGACAAGGAGAACAATTTTATCCAAAATACATACCACATACTTTGTACAATGTACTAATCGACATACTACACGTATGTGCGCATATATGTATGTATACCGAAAATATTCTCATAATCCGTATAAATAATTTAATCTCGGAAATAATAATAAAATAATTTCTATTATTAGTTCAGAAGATCACGGTATCAATTTGATACAATACGGATGTATACTGACCGGTATCTGGGTACAGATAATGTCTATGAACAAACCGGGTGAAAATCCCCAAAATATTTCAATTTGGAATTAAAACAAAATAATAATAAAATAATAATTTATATAAGGTAATTTTCGTCCGGGATATTACAATACTCCCTCCTTAGAATAGTTCTGTCCTCAGAACTACGTTAAGTTAGGAAAACAGGCAAACATCCGAAAGAAAGCTTGTGCTGCTTTCCGGCTCCCAAGTGGCTCATCCACGAACTAGTTCTCCAAGGAACCCGACCTTTGCAATTCGGTAGCTACTCCTTCCTTAGAATAGGACATGATCCATGAACATCACTTCCAACTTCCAGGATTTTCTCCTGTGATTTGCTCAAGTTGACGCTCCAGATGTTGTAATCAACAAAACCAATTCTGGAATTGCCTTCGGCACACACCTTAACTCTAGGAAAAATAATTTAGACAAAAGATTATGATGAACCAAGTTTGAACAAAACAGTTGCCTGGATTTCATATATATATAAATCCGACTGATTGCAAAAGTGTTACATCATACATCACTCCTTAGTCCCAAACAATTCAAAATACGACTCTAAGTCTTAGTTGCAGTCCCATACTAGTACTGGCTCTCCCGCCTTCTTCAGCTTGCCCTTTACTAAGCGTGGACTCTTACTCTTGGGGGACAGGCTCCTTTCCTTTATTGTCCACCTTCAGGGTTAATATGCCGCTACTATTTTTGTGAAACTGGAGACAATTTGGCCTGATATGACCAATCTCCCCACATTTGTTACAGACACGTGTATCCATCTGGGGGTCCTTCTTCGGGCACTGGCTCATGAAATGACCTCGCTCACCACATAGAAAATAACTTTCTGCCTTGGCGCCTCTAAGTTTGGCCTCTGTCTTCTGAGTCTTCTGCTCCTGACCTCGGTCTTCAAACCCTGATGCTGGTATAGATCTCTTACCTCGACGTCGTGGACAGACTGATTTCTTATGTCCAACTTCCTTACAGAAATGGCATGTTACAACCTCGGTGGTTCCCTGGACTTGCTCCCATTCATACTGCAGTCTAGCCAAGCCGGAATCAAAGCATTCTTGTTCCTTGGCTAGGCTTGCTAATATAGCTCTACAAGCATCACCCACTTGCTTAGCTTGTCGACCTCTCCTGGTCCTGCATCTCTTTAGCTTCTTCATCTCCTGGCGTATGCTGGCTGCCGCCGCGGTGCACTGATCCGCACTTAGCTCCTGCGATGGCGAATCTCCATTGGCTCCTCACTCGAGATTATCAGATCATCCATTGAATTCGGCTCAATCTCTTCCATCAACACATCCACGGTTAGGATATCCTCGAACACCATCCTTCAACCGCATATACTAGCAATTAGTCCAGATATAGAAAATTTATAAAGTATAGGTTGAAAGAAAGAACAATATGAATTATAATTGTCTACAACTTAACTAAAACTCGACTCCTAAACGACATCCAAGTTTAATTTTCCTCCTGTGTTGGACTGTAAATTGAAGTTAGCTCTGATACCACTCTGTAGCGCCCCGATTTCCTTATACTGCAAAACCGAGACACGAGCCAGGACATTTTCTTCAATTAGTCACAATACACATAAAAACAGGAGAATTTAAAACTTTTTAATCAACACCCAATGTATTACAAGTCTGAATATCATACAACTGCAATACATTACAATAGTGTTACAATAATACCTGTACAATCCTAAGCATTACAACCTTCAACAATTTACACCAGAGTACAAGGAATGAAGAACAACACTTGGTAACTCTCACTTGAGTACTCTTCAACTAATAGATAATCTACATACATATTACAGCGGAACTAAACATGACATTGACTCCTTGCTTTCCTTGCCTTGAGTCCTCCTGAATCGCGCACCTGTACTTCGCCGATCCAGTACCTATGGAAGTGGGGACGTTAGTATTCACTGACGCTTTAAGGCAGATAACATAGCAGCGAATCTCCCAAACAACATACAAAACATGGCAATTGTGTCGGTGTAGTTTAAGTGTTCGTGAGTGCTATGACTAGACTCTAATGCAATAATTAACTAAAACTAGGATGCTCCTATTCTAATGCCAGTAAGTCTCCGAAGCAACATGCAGCCCATACTACATGCGCCCCATCTCAAGCCGTTTTCTCCATATATAGGGACTGAACCCGTGTTATGAATTTCTAATTGTACACAATCCTGTTCTGACAATACCACGAGACTAGTGAGGATGCAGAAGGGGTCAAGTCCCCCTATGCAGTCTGCTTATGGTGTCTCCGTTTGCCACTACTACCCGGCATGCCGGACCTCACTCAAATAAGGTTGCAGGTACGGTCTAGTTCCGTTACTGCAGTCATATAGTGGTATCCATGTTTGCCACTGTTGCCCGGTATATCGGGCCTCATTTCAAATCAAAAGAACATAGGGTCTCGCAAGCGCAGGGTAGCGCGAAGCCTACCCTGTGGCACCCCTGGGGTCTCGCAAGCGCGGGACTGCACAATGCATCTTGTGGCACCCCAAGCCACGGTGTTTCAGGAATTAACAGTGCGAGATACGCAATCCGTGCTCCCAACTCGTGAGACGTCACCGTATGTATCCCTTTGACGAGAAGGTACAACCCAATATCACCACCTAAGGTCTGCCCAAGGGACGAGTTAGTCGCAAGGGGCCCCCTACAACCCACTCTTCCCTTTCCGGCAAAGGGTCTAAGTAAATGATCTTTATAAGTTACTACCCTAATGATGTCCCTAACCCTGAACACTCCTAGGGATGACAATATTAAAACACAACCTGCTAGGCCTTAAATTAGACTTCGCAAGGCAACTCTACTAGGCTGCTCAACCTAGACCTACTAGAATCCCTCAGGATCAGGTTCCTGGCCTATCGATCCAAGACCGCGGCAATGCGAACATACATGCATGCCACTACCCTGAACTTGGATTCCGTCTATACTCCGGTCCTCGATCAACCTACACCGGTTAAGATTCGACGGTACACAAGGAGTGACTCCTCCACAGTTCCTTAGGAGTAAGAAAATATATGTCTTAATGGTCGATAGCCCCTAGGGTAATAATATCACCCTAGACGAGCACAACGAACTGCGTACTAGCTAACAAGCTATATACGAGTAACTAACCACATACGAGCCAATAAGCTACGTATGGACCAACAACTACCTACGAGCCAGGCGGGCCCCGTAGGAGATAACAACATACATACCAGCCGAATAAGCCGTGTATGAGACCAACAGCTATGCACGGGCCAGTCGAGCCACGCACGAGCACAACCACCTACATACGAGCCAAATAAACTACGTATGAGACCCACAGCTACATACGAGCCAGTCGAGCCACGTATGAGCACAACCATATGCAAACAACCATACAGGTAATCAACCTAGAAGCAACCAACGTGCTTACTAGCAAATTTGATCTTCTATTATTAGAAGCAACAGAAGAATCCACTAATAGTCTATGGTAGGCATTCTACCAACAAAAAGGCCGAAGGCGACATAACAACTTTTATCGAACAACCCATTATTAATGACCTTTCTAATCCTTATTACCCCTACGGATGAGGAATGTCCCCATGATAAGGTCTAATTCCAATTTGAACCTCACACACTAGAACTCACGGTTTCCTTTCAAAACGAACTAGAACAACATAGAACCTACGTTCGTTCAATATTCAACTAGGATGCTACACTATACCCTTCAAGCATGTGTGGGCCCCCTACTAACATTAACCACAACAAGGTAGTTATCACTATAATTACCATATGATTCTTTCCTATTACTTAACCTATAGCATGGTATACAATTGTAAGCATCAACCTACAACAACTAGTCATGGTATATAACATAACCACCATCTCACAACAATCCAATCATGGTATATAACATAGCCATCAACTCACAACACTCTTAAGCATGAGTACGATTTAAGCATGCACTTATAACAATCTTAAGCATGAATAATTACTATGATCTAAACATGAAGTTTTACTATAGTCAAGCATAAGTTACAACTTGAGCGTGAATACTTGCTACTTGGAGTATATATCTCTACTACCACCTTATGCATGGATCTTCATTACTTGACATGATTAATCATCACAACCCAAGCATGGATATACAATTAACATTAACCTACAATATTCCTAAGCATGAATTATAACTCCTACAATATTCTAAGCATGGTAGATTAATTCCTACCTTAATCTAAACATGGCATTTGTTAAACATGAGTATCTTCTAACTCAATCTTGAACAATATTTAGGCACGAACATACACTACTTACGCATGGATATCATGTAAGCATGAATGTCTACTAACTAAGCATGAACATCATTATGCATGAGCATCTACTAACTTAAGCATGAGTGTCATTAAGCATGAACACCTACTAACTTAAGCATGAATATTTAGCATGAACATCTACTAACTTAAGCATGGATATTTAGCATGAACATCTACTATGAATAACATTTAGTATGAACATATACCTATCTAAGCATAAATATCATCTAAGCATGAATGTCTACTAACTAAGCATGAATATTTAGCATGAACTTCTACTATGAATAACATTTAGTATGAACTCCGCTGTACACTTGCAAGGAAAGTGCGAAACACCGGGGTTGATCCCAGCAACGCACCCTCCGACGCTCTTGTCAGTAACCAGTGATGATTAAAAAAGAGCTTAAGTTGGCAAAAAAGTGATTAACCTGTAACAGTGGTAGGTGGGGTGTATTTATAGTCGCCGTTGGGATCAGATTAGGAATGTGATTCCTGTCATCTGATAAGGTGTAAAATCCTCGTAATCAGATTAGGAATGTAATCCCTTAATTCCCGGTGAGAGGATAGTCGCGAATCAGGCCCGTTGATTTGGTTCAATCAGATACCCTAATTCTATCCTGTCGGACTGGGTTTGTATCGGGTCGGGACCCGTACCCAGTTGAGGTAGATCCGTTTACGGGTTATTGGATCTGTGAGAAGGAGACCCAGTACCCGCTTCGGACCCGTTAGTAGGTGAAATTACCGTTTTACCCCTGAGCTTAAAGATTCGTCTCCGATGTGAACGGTCCCAATTTAATCCTATTTTTAGCCATATCACGAGCCCCCCACTTTTAGAGACTAAGTTTTTCAGTCTTTGAGTAGTAGTTTTACTGTTCTAATGGCGTACGTGATTTTATCGGTGTTCTTAAGGGAGTTTTAGATCTTGCTTGGGGTGTAACGGTGTTATTCTGGGCTTGTAAAATGCCCAAAAATATTCTTAGAATTTTCTGGATTTTTGGTGATTTTTTCAGATTTTTCTGAATTTTTTCTCTTTTTTTGAATTTTTTATTCATTTTTCGAATTAAATAATTAATTATCGAAAATATTAATTAATTATTCTAATTTAATAATTATTTTTCCAGAATTTTAAAATAATTTTTCTGAATTAATAATTATTTTTAGAATTTTTAATTAATTTTTTTGGATTTTTTAAATATTTTTTCGGAATTTTTAAATAATTAAAACAATTCAATAAATAAATAAATAATTTAAATATACCTGGACACGTGGCGCGATCTGTGCCGTCGGATCCCGGCACGAATCTCGAGGAGGCGCGTTTCCCAAAAAATCGTTATCTTGTCGTTTAGCCCACGTGGCGCGATCTGGACCGTCCATCACTGGAAGCGTGAATTTCTGGTAGATCCAATGGTCGTAGTCGCTCGACGGCTTTTTTCTCCGTTTGTGGAGCTCGGATGGGGACTTGCTCGGCTGTCCGACCGGGAGGTGTTTTTATTTTTCTCTCTCTCTCCGCGCTGCCTTTCTTCTTTCTTTCCTTCTTCTTTCCCCCGCTGCTTCTCTTTCTTCTTCATTTCCTTCTCCTCCATCTTCAGCTTCGACTCTTCCTCTACGTGTCTGTGTGCTGGAGCTCGGAGCTCGGCGGAGGGGAAAGAGGAGCTCGGAGGCGTTCGACGAAGGAGCCGGAGCTCGCGGCGTGGATGTCGATGGTGAGTTGGCGAGAGGAGCTCGATTGCAGCTTGGCTGTCGTGCGAGCTCGGCGAGGAGAAGAGCTTGCAAGGGGGGAAGCTCATCGAGCCGATGTATGGCAGTGAGGGAGGAGCTCGAGCTCGGAGTTTGGCGGAGGAGATGTTGGAGCTCGGTGAGGCTCGTCGACAGTGGTGGAGAAGAAGGTCGGTACTCGAGCTCGACGGTAATGGTGGGAGGCGAGCATGGAGTTCGGCCGCGAAGGGGAAGTCGGAGCTCGGAGTTCGACTGAAGTGGGATTTGAGGTCGATGAAGAAGAGCTTGATGCTTGTGGAGTAGGAAGATCGTCAGAGACATGGTGATGGGTTCGAGTTCGGAGACGATGCTTCGACATATTGGAGAGCTTCGGCATAGCGATTGTGTTGCTCGACGAAGAGGGGTTCGAGCTTGGCCATGGAGCTTGACGAAGCTCGGCGGAGGTGGTGATGGCGAGGTCGAGCTCGTGCGAGGTGGTGGTGGAGTTTTGTGTTCGGCCGGGGAGCTCGGCACCGTGGAGCTTCGACGTCGGCGTTGCTCAGGAATCGAGCTCGGTGACGGAGCTTGTCGGTGTGGAGACGTGGTCGAGCTCGGTGATGGAGCTCGCGACGAAGTGGAGTTCGAAGCTTCGGAGGTTGAAGGGTTGGGTCCATCTTCCTCTGTTTTTGGCGGGAGAGTGGAAGGGAAGAAAAAGGGAAGGGTTCGGGTTTGGGACCCTAACGGGTCCGACCCGACCCTTCTCTCAATTTTATTTTATTTTATTTTATTTTTTCTTCTTCTTCTCCTCTACTTCTTGTTCGGCAACTCCGAGCGCAAATTTTGAGGCGCATTTTTTTTGCAACTTTGAAGCTCGGTAGGACAGTAGCTCGGATTGGAGATCCGAACTATGTGGCTTGATCTGGAGGGTTGATCACGATCGTGGCGCGAATCTCGAGACGGGCCCAGTTCCCAAGAAAATACTATCTTGTCGTTTAGCGATGCTAGCAAGATCTGGGCCGTCCGATCGAGATCTTACACGAATGTTGAGGGAAAAGTGATTTTTCTCCGTTTTTGGGCTCGGATGGGCACTTGCTCGGTTAGCCGACCGGAGGGAATAGCTCGGATTCGATTTTGACAGTTGCTCTGGTTTGGTTCGAATTTTTCCCTCGCGCGAGTGGCTTGGCTCGGATTTCCGAGCTATTCGGCGCAGTTGTATTGAGATCCACTTTCTTGGTGCTACGGAGGTCCGATCGGGGCGTGCGACCTCTCATTTCGAAGCTACTTCGAAGATCTACAACTTCCCTTTAGGAGTGGGATGAAGATTCACCCTCCTTCATGGTCAAAATAGCCCCGCAACATCCTTGTCTTTATGAAGTTGAGGAGTGTTTTGGTCTTGGGGATTTTGGCAGAGGAGGCTCCGCTCCTAGGGGCGGAGAAGATGTGCCAGGAAGACCCTTGTGCTAGGAAGACCCTTGCAAGATGTGCTAGGAAGACCCTAGGGGTGAAGAAGGGGCGCGAGCGGCTCGGATCTCGAGGCGGGCACAGTTTCTAAGAAAACACTATCTTGTCGTTTAGTGCTGCTGGAGCGATCTGAGCCGTTTGATCGAGATCTTACGCGAATGTTGAGGGAAAAGTGATTTTTCTCCATTTTTGGGCTCGGATGGGCACTTGCTCGGTTAGCCGACCGGGCTCTTTGATGTTGGGGCCGGATCGGCACTTGCTCGGCATCCGAGCGGAGGGAAGAGCTCGGCTCTGGAAGAGAGCCATTTGTGAGACAAGTGTGAGGAGGAACTCTAGGAGAGAGTTGTGCTCCAAATTTGTCGAGAAGGGGTCCGCTTTGGAGGCAAGCGGAGTGAAGAGCTCGGCTCTGGAAGAGAGCTATTTGTGAGACAAGTGTGAGGAGGAACTCTAGGAGAGAGTTGTTGTAACGCCCCGAATCCCAAATACACTGAATTCGAGATGTTCTACAGGATCTTTTCACTTTCTTTAGTACAATTTTACAGGGAAATTAAAACTTTTCATCACACATCAGAGTTTACATCATAACTACATCTTTCTTTTGCACAGCGGAAGTAAAATACAACAATTTGATACAAATACAACAACATAATGTAATCTTTAAGCATCCATCCTCTTTAATCTTTAACATGATATTTACCTGCATATAAGACTGTGGGTACGTCAGTTTATTCAACCGACGAACATTATACACGGCCATCCTCTCTATGCCGGAAATAGTATAACTTAACATTTCATATTTAGCAAACACAAACTTGTCACATTTCAAACTAAAGGGACTACCCTATTGATGTCGTGTTGTGATTGTGCACTTAGTCCTTAATGCAGTAACTTATGTTATATGACACTAATGCGCACTTGTTCGGATTCTATGCATCCCATACTACATAGGTCCGAGGGCAAGCCCTTATTCGTTCTTCATCTTTATAGGGTTCAATCCCCCGTTATGATTTAATCTACTACTGTAATTACGGTAAGTATCCTAGATGTTATCTGACCTACGAACTCATGTTTAGGCACTCTGGAGTAGTACCCTCACCCAGACGCATCATGGGAATTCCTGGGATACGCTCTCACCATAAACATGACACCACCCGTAGTCTTCAAACATCCCACGAGCGTCGCCACTGGGACGGTACTCTGGAACAGTATCCTCACCCAGACTCGTCATGGAAATTCCTGGGATACGCTCTCGCCGCTGCCCAGGGCCCTCATACTCAATGTTTTTCTCTTACTTTCATCACATCTTCACTATGTACTAGTCCTTAGTTTTATTAAAAATCATGAACAAAATTAATCACTAGAGTTAGCCTCTCCATCAACCGGACTTATTCATTCATTTCATCTTGACCAACCTTGGTCTAATTTCACTTTATTTTATTTCTCGATGCCGGGGAGACTTAGCTACTCTATTTCAAATTTCATTTCACAATCTTCAATTTATCCAATTTCCATGTCGAGTTCTCAAACTCACATGTACATTCTCTTTCAATTCATGATTTCACTTTGTTCACTAGTCCATCATTACACAAAATTTGTATATACTTATCAATTGTCACATCATGATAATTCTACATTACTAAACAATGTACACATTTCATGTTATTCCACAAGTGAGGACATACTTGCATCATGTCACACAACTACATCTCTTTTTACCAAATTAATACTTGAAGTTCCCATTCACTTCTTTTGTCAAATTATAATCACATAACAATAATCTATATCAACTCACATATCAATCTATACATTTTTAACTACAACCATAGTTAAATTCATTCAAATAATACTCAAACCATTCCCATAAAATTCCTTATATTTTTCTGAGAATTACCATATTTTTTCCACATTTTTTGGACATCTACAACTCCCAAAAAAAATATTTTTTATAAGTGCCATAGGGAGGAATCGAACCCAGGCACGGCAGAGAAGGAGCCAAGAGCACCCGCCAACAGGCCGACTGTGCTAGCGGTATAGAAGGAATGAATTAAGTATATAGGGTTTGGTCGACAGTCATGTATATATATACTCAGTTTGGTAAAAAATTGGTGAAGGCCAGGTTCGAACCGCACCGCTCAGAGAAGCAGACCGCGGTCAGAGACCGCCTGAGCCACTGGCTCGGGTTGTCTTAAACCCACACAAAAATCCATATGTATTATTTTCGTGCAGTTTTAAAAATAACTCGGTATTCATGTAACTATAGTTTCTTATTGCTTTGGAAAAATTTACTGAAAACTTCCAGATCAGTTTTCACTCATACCAGTAAGATAAAAATAATTTTTTGTACTATAAAAATGTATTTTTTTTTTCCACAAATCAATGAATTACTCACTAAATCTACTATTTCTTTTATTTTCGACATTGAAATAATCAATTAGTCTTCTAATCCCTTTTTCTTTCACAATTCTCATATGATAAATCACTGTTATTAATCTATATTCGCACCACATACATCTTTTGGATTTTTCCATACCCATATCAACAAAAGGATTTTTTTTTTTTTTAGCACATGAATAGGTAAAACTCAAAAATACTAATTTTTGGGTATTTCTATTTTGATGACAACAAGCAATTTCATTGGTTCATTTATGTCACAAAATATACTTCTACTTTTGAATTAACATATTTACAACTCAAACATTCAAGCAAACTCTCTATTCAAAGTGTGTCATTTCCTTAGTCAATTTCGTGTTTCAACCATTCAATTAACAAACAATTTAATGGAGATTTTCACACATCAAACTAGTCATATCCCACCATCATTCAATTAAACTAATCATCATAGAAAGTTCTACATATAATTTAATTTCATGCTAGAATTACACACACAAATTAATCACATCATTTCAATCCATTCATATACTAACTTTTCAATTAAAGTGGGCTCTTATTAGTATTTTTCATGTATAGTGTTTGATAATCAAAACTAGCATGGACTTCTATACTAGAAATATGAAATGTTTTACCCACCTTAAATGGAGAGAAACACAAAAAGCAACAAGTCCTTGTAGATGAAAGCACCTCCTCCTAGCCAAAAGCACTCAAGCTCCAAGCCTCCAAACCAATGCCGAATGCTTCTCCTTGCACCAACCGAAAGCTTCCCCTCCTTAGTGATGCCGGCCACTCCAAGCACAAAAGCCCACACAACTCTCTATCTTTATATCTCACACAATCACTACAATACTATAACTTGAAAATATACTTTGCATATCAAAATTAGCCATGAGAGGGGGGGGGGGGGGGGGTATTTATACAAAAAAATGAGGGGAATGGAGGGCCAAGATTGCTTGGGGTAGTTGTTGGATGAAGGGCTTAGATCAAAGTAGGAGTTAGGAAAACTACCCACTACTAAGAAACTACCACCATGTTCTCCACACCCAAAATCAAAAATCCCTCCAAAAAGAATGATACCCAGCCTCCCATAGTGAGTGTGCATTGCACGTGTACGTGTAGTGCACGTGCATGCAACTAGGCCAAATTTGTACCTTCTTAAATTTGTATAAAAATAATTTAGTAAAAAAAAAAAGTCTTCTACATGACAAGTTTAATTAAAATAGGTTCATTCATGGGCTTTCTTTGTGGGCCAAAACTAGTTTATAAAAACAAATAAAATAAAATACTTTTTGGGCTTTTTTTTAAAAAAGGGCTTTTTACTAAATTAAAATAAGGCTTTAAAGAAAGGCTTTTTGTACTAAAATAATTTGAGAAAATATTTAAATATGCACATCATGATAAAATAATCCAAACAAAATATTGCACGTGCACACTACGTGCAAAAATAAATAATTTTTCATTAATTGAAAAATCAGGGTATTACAGCACTCCCTCCTTAGAATAGTTCTGTCCCCGGAACTACAATCAAGAGCGAGAAAACAAACAAAATACAGCACACACAACAAGAACAAAAGGTACCAAAAATACAATCAAGCAAAAAGCTCAGGATAGTCCTTTAACATCCTCTCCTCAGACTCCCAAGTAGCCTCTTCAACCAAGTGGTTTCTCCAGACTACCTTGACCATCGGTATCGTCTTATTCCTCAAGACTTTCTCTCGACGATCAACAATCTCAACAGGAGACTCGATGTAATTCAGGTCTAACTGCAAACCTTCCGGCACTTCAGGCAAATGATGACTCGGGTCTGGAATATAACCTCTCAGCATAGACACATGAAAGACATTGTGCACCTGAGACAACTCTTCCGGTAATTCAAGCCGGTAAGCAGTTTTCCCGATCCTTTTCAATATCTTATACGGGCCTATAAACCTCGGGGCTAACTTCCCGCCTTTGCCAAAACGAACCACACCTTTACTGGGTGATACCTTCAGAAAGACGAAGTCACCAACCTCAAACTCAAGGTCCCTTCTCCGGTTGTCTGCATAGCTTTTCTGCCTGCTCTGAGCTTCCACCAACCTTTTCCTGATCAGATCAATCTTCTCAGAAGTTAGTTGCACAAGCTCAGGACCAAACAACTGACGCTCCCCTACTTCATACCAACACACAGGAGTTCTGCACTTCCTGCCATACAAAGCTTCGTACGGCGCCATCCCAATACTGGCCTGAAAACTGTTGTTGTAGGCAAACTCCACCAAAGGTAAATGCCTTTCCCAACTGCCTCCAAAGTCTAGTATACAACACCGAAGCATATCCTCAAGAATACGGTTGACTCTCTCGGTCTGCCCATCGGTTTGCGGATGAAAAGCAGTGCTGAAATCTGTCTTGGTACCCAAAGCTGCCTGAAGACTCCTCCAGAAATGCGAAGTAAACCGCGCATCTCGATCAGACACAATAGTCGAAGGAACGCCATGAAGTCGGACAATCTCACCAACATACATCTCAGCCAACTTGTCCATCGAAGCAGTGAGTTTCATCGCCAAAAAGTGAGCGGACTTGGTAAGTCGATCGACTATAACCCAAATAGCATCATTGCCTTTGGAACTCTTAGGCAATCCCGTGATGAAATCCATACTGATGTTATCCCACTTCCATTCCGGAATAGTTAACGGCTGTAATAGACCTCCGGGTCTCTGATTTTCGGCTTTGACTTGTTGACAAACCTTACACTTCGCGACAAATTCAGCCACATCCCGCTTCAAACCTGACCACCAGAAATGCTGCTTGATGTCCTTGTACATCTTAGTACTCCCAGGATGTACCGACAAAAGAGTAGCATGCGCCTCCTGAAGAATACTCTCTTTCAGGTCCGCCTGATTTGGAACGCACAGCCTATCTCCGAACCACAGCACTCCATCCCTGATTTGAAATCCGGGCAACCTGCCAGCACCAACCTGCTCCTTCATCTCCAAAGTATCAGCATCAACCTCCTGACTTGCAATGATCCTTGCATTCAAAGTAGGCTGAAGCCTCAACTGAGCCAAAGATGCTTCCAATCCTTGCAAGACAACCTCAATACCAGCTCGGTCCAGCTCCTCAATCAGATGCCTCTGAGTTGTAATCAAACAGGCCAAACTGCTCTTGCGGCTAAGTGCATCAGCCACAACATTAGCCTTTCCAGGATGATACTTGATCTCAGGTCGCATATCCTCGAGCACTTCCAACCATCTCCGCTGCCTCAGATTGAGATCCCTCTGCTGATATATATACTTCAAGCTCTTATGATCCGTGTACATATTCAACTTCTCACCGTACACGTAGTGCCTCCATTGCTTCAAGGCAAAGATAATCGCAGCCAACTCCAGATCATGAGTCGGGTAATTTTTCTCATGTGGTCGTAGTTGCCTAGACCCATAAGCGATTACTCTTCCCTCTTGCATTAAGACACAACCAAGCCCCCGATGTGAAGCATCGCTATAAACGTCATACTCAACACCAGCTCTAGGCAAAGCCAAAATAGGTGCAGTAGTCAGTCTATCTTTCAACTCCTGAAAACTCGCCTCACATTGCTCGGTCCACTTGAAGCTCACATTCTTCTTGGTCAGCCCGGTAAGCGGTACAGCTATCTGAGCATAACCTTAAATGAATCTCCGATAATACCCAGTCATCCCAAGGAAACTTCTGACTTCCTTCACTGTAGTAGGCCTTGCCCAATCTCTCACTGCCTCTATCTTCTGAGGATCAGTTGCCACTCCCTCCTTAGAAAGGATGTGACCTAGGAATGCCACTTCAGACTTCCAGAAATCACACTTGGATAACTTGGCATACAACTTCTGCTCTTCCAACTTCCGCAAAACTGCTGCCAGATGCTCGGTGTGCTCCTCCTCAGACTTGGAGTACACGAGAATATCGTCGATAAACACCACGACGAAAGAATCAATAAACGGCCTCAGAACTCTGTTCATCAAGTCCATGAAGATTGCGGGTGCATTCGTCACTCCGAATGGCATAACTAAGAATTCGTAATGCCCATGCCGAGTTCTAAACGCGGTCTTATGCACATCTTCAGCTTTCACTCGAACTTGGTGGTAACCTGATCGAAGATCTATTTTCGAGAATACAGCTGCTCCTTGTAGACGATCGAACAAGTCATCAATTCGAGGAATCGGATACTTATTCTGAACAGTGACCTTATTCAGCTCCCGGTAATCGATGCACATTCTCATCGATCCATCCTTCTTCTTTACCGAAAGCACTGGTGCTCCCCAAGGTGACGCACTAGGTTGAATAAAGCCTTTTCCCAACAGTTCCTCAATCTGCCGTTTCACCTCATCCTGTTCCACTGGAGCCATCCTATACGGTGCCTTAGAAATGGGTGCACTTCCCGGTTGAACAGTGATGCTGAACTCTACATCACGATGCGGAGGTAACCCAGGAAAATCTTCCAAGAACACGGTCGGATAGTCCCGAACCACAGGAATCCCTTGTACTTCCACAGGAGTCTCTTCCTTGCGGATAGTTGCCACCAGCTTGGAACATTTTCGCTTCCCTTGGAACACGACTTCAGGTCCACCTGGAGCCTTCACTGTCACCGTCTTGGCCTTACATTCGATGCTTGCACTGTACACCGACATCCAATCAATGCCAATGATAACATCGACTCCCAAGATAGTCAGCTCGATCAGATCAATGCCAAAGATTCTATCCCCAATCACAATCTCGCAATCAGCATAATACCGATCAGTGGTTAAAGTTTCCCCTGACGGAGTAGCTACTGCTAAGATCTTGCCTGGGAAAATCTTCGGTTCCACTCCCAACACTTTAGCAAACTTTGGAGACACAAATGTATGAGAGGATCCAAGTATCAAACAATACGACAGCTTTCATTCCATTAAGATAGAGTTCGCCTGTTACATAATATACATCATTACATAACAGCCTTACTAAACAAAGGGAAAAGAAATGACAAAACCCTAAACACCAGCCCTCGTACCAGAGATGACCTGATCTGCCTCCTCAGCATCAGCTTCTGTCAAGGCAAATACTCGCCCTGATTGGTACGGCCTCTTCCCAGCCTGCTGCGTTGGTGCGTTGCTGTTTCCACCCTGTAGTTTGGGACATTGAGATTTGTAATGCCCTGTTTCACCACAGTTGTAGCAAGTCACCGCAGGAGGTCTCACCACATTGTTTCCAGGCCCCCCAGCCACACTAACAGCGTTCGCCCCTGTCGGTTTGAACCTCTGTGCAGATGGTTGCCCCTTGAAACTCCCCGATTGTGCAGGCCTCTTCCCGGACTGCCAGTTGTTCCTCCTGTTCTGAGCCATGTGGAACTGCTCCATATCCGCCTCCGTCGCTGCTGCCCTCTTGACCAGCTTATCGAATCTCCTGATACCAAGGGGTATCATACGAGATCTCAAACTAGGCCTCAGACCATGCTCGAACTTGCGAGCTTTCTTGGCCTCATCCATCACCAGCTCTGGAGCATACCTGGAGAGCTGAGTAAACTTGGTCTCATATGCTCTCACCGACATGCTGCCTTGCTGAAGCGACAGAAACTCCATCGCCTTCTTCTCCTGAACGTCGGAGGGGAAATAGTGGCTGCGAAATTCTTCCAGAAATTCCTCCCAGCCAAGCAACAGACCTCCCATGGTCCTCTTCATGGATTGCCACCAAACCGCCGCGTCCTTCTCCAGCTGCAAAGTCGCCAACTTGACCTTGCTACCCTCCGGTGTCTCCAACACCTCGAAGATTGCCTCCACTTGCCGTATCCAGTTGTCAGCCGCATCTGGGTCTGACTTTCCCTCGAATACAGGTGGTTTCATTCTCTTGAACGATTCCACCAGCTTAATCGCCTCGGGCACTGGATTTGCCGGCCCCCTAGCTTGGTTCTGAGCCACAGCATTCAGCGTCTGGTAGACCCTAGCAAGCTCAGTCTCCAGATCCAAACCTTCCCCATTCCTTGCTCCTCTTCTCGACATATTCTGATGCAAAAGATCCGTCAAATTCGAAGTATATAACAAGAATTTAAACCAACCTCCATTTCATTGAATTTAAAAAGTTTATACATTCGAATTTAAAAACATCTCTAAACATCAGAATGAAAGAAACAGAAGCTACAACACTCTAACTCCTACGGGTCCTCTTCGCTGCTCGAAGTTCTTCCCGCAGTTCTTCAACCTCATCCTTCAGCACATCAGTTAGGTTCTTTTTCTTCTCAAGTTCCCAAATCCGATGGCTAAGAACAGAATAGTCGGCCTTCCGCTTCTCCAGCTGAGCCTCCAACAATCCAACTCTCTCTTTCAGGGTTTCCACTTGCCTCTGAAGAGAAGTTACAAGACCACTTGGAACGGGTACTTCTTCCTCGTCAGAAGAAGAATCATTAGATGAATCCGGAGGTGGGGTGATCTCTCGGGATTCAGGGTACTCCTCATCATCAGAATCAGCTTGTCCAGGGTAGTACTCGTCCTCGGAATCTGCCTGTCCAGGATGGTACTCTTCCTCAATAATATGCCAGTCGTCACCTCCAGCAGGGTCGAAGTGATCAGCCATCTTAGAAATAGAGAGGAAGAAGCATAAATCTTAGAGCAACACAAATGTAAGTCACTTACATTTAAATCTCTAGATTCAAACACACACTCTAATGTCCACATCTAGGGTGTCGTTCCCTATAAATTTGTACAAGTGTGAAAGTGTAGAAAACCTGGCTCTGATACCACTCTGTAACGCCCCGAATCCCAAATACACTGAATTCGAGATGTTCTACAGGATCTTTTCACTTTCTTTAGTACAATTTTACAGGGAAATTAAAACTTTTCATCACACATCAGAGTTTACATCATAATTACATCTTTCTTTTGCACAGCGGAAGTAAAATACAATAATTTGATACAAATACAACAGCATAATGTAATCTTTAAGCATCCATCCTCTTTAATCTTTAACATGATATTTACCTACATATAAGACTGTGGGTACGTCAGTTTATTCAACCGACGAACATTATACACGGCCATCCTCTCTATGCCGGAAATAGTATAACTTAACATTTCATATTTAGCAAACACAAACTTGTCACATTTCAAACTAAAGGGACTACCCTATTGATGTCGTGTTGTGATTGTGCACTTAGTCCTTAATGCAGTTACTTATGTTATATGACACTAATGCGCACTTGTTCGGATTCTATGCATCCCATACTACATAGGTCCGAGGGCAAGCCCTTATTCGTTCTTCATCTTTATAGGGTTCAATCCCCCGTTATGATTTAATCTACTACTGTAATTACGGTAAGTATCCTAGATGTTATCTGACCTACGAACTCATGTTTAGGCACTCTGGAGTAGTACCCTCACCCAGACGCATCATGGAAATTCCTGGGATACGCTCTCACCATAAACATGACACCACCCGTAGTCTTCAAACATCCCACGAGCGTCGCCACTGGGACGGTACTCTGGAACAGTATCCTCACCCAGACTCGTCATGGGAATTCCTGGGATACGCTCTCGCCGCTGCCCAGGGCCCTCATACTCAATGTTTTTCTCTTACTTTCATCACATCTTCACTATGTACTAGTCCTTAGTTTTATTAAAAATCATGAACAAAATTAATCACTAGAGTTAGCCTCTCCATCAACCGGACTTATTCATTCATTTCATCTTGACCAACCTTGGTCTAATTTCACTTTATTTTATTTCTCGATGCCGGGGAGACTTAGCTACTCTATTTCAAATTTCATTTCACAATCTTCAATTTATACAATTTCCATGTCGAGTTCTCAAACTCACATGTACATTCTCTTTCAATTCATGATTTCACTTTGTTCACTAGTCCATCATTACACAAAATTTGTATATACTTATCAATTGTCACATCATGATAATTCTACATTACTAAACAATGTACACATTTCATGTTATTCCACAAGTGAGGACATACTTGCATCATGTCACACAACTACATCTCTTTTTACCAAATTAATACTTGAAGTTCCCATTCACTTCTTTTGTCAAATTATAATCACATAACAATAATCTATATCAACTCACATATCAATCTATACATTTTTAACTACAACCATAGTTAAATTCATTCAAATAATACTCAAACCATTCCCATAAAATTCCTTATATTTTTCTGAGAATTACCATATTTTTTCCACATTTTTTGGACATCTACAACTCCCAAAAAAAATATTTTTTATAAGTGCCATAGGGAGGAATCGAACCCAGGCACGGCAGAGAAGGAGCCAAGAGCACCCGCCAACAGGCCGACTGTGCTAGCGGTATAGAAGGAATGAATTAAGTATATAGGGTTTGGTCGACAGTCATGTATATATATACTCAGTTTGGTAAAAAATTGGTGAAGGCCAGGTTCGAACCGCACCGCTCAGAGAAGCAGACCGCGGTCAGAGACCGCCTGAGCCACTGGCTCGGGTTGTCTTAAACCCACACAAAAATCCATATGTATTATTTTCGTGCAGTTTTAAAAATAACTCGGTATTCATGTAACCATAGTTTCTTATTGCTTTGGAAAAATTTACTGAAAACTTCCAGATCAGTTTTCACTCATACCAGTAAGATAAAAATAATTTTTTGTACTATAAAAATGTATTTTTTTTTCCACAAATCAATGAATTACTCACTAAATCTACTATTTCTTTTATTTTCGACATTGAAATAATCAATTAGTCTTCTAATCCCTTTTTCTTTCACAATTCTCATATGATAAATCACTGTTATTAATCTATATTCGCACCACATACATCTTTTGGATTTTTCCATACCCATATCAACAAAAGGATTTTTTTTTTTTTTAGCACATGAATAGGTAAAACTCAAAAATACTAATTTTTGGGTATTTCTATTTTGATGACAACAAGCAATTTCATTGGTTCATTTATGTCACAAAATATACTTCTACTTTTGAATTAACATATTTACAACTCAAACATTCAAGCAAACTCTCTATTCAAAGTGTGTCATTTCCTTAGTCAATTTCGTGTTTCAACCATTCAATTAACAAACAATTTAATGGAGATTTTCACACATCAAACTAGTCATATCCCACCATCATTCAATTAAACTAATCATCATAGAAAGTTCTACATATAATTTAATTTCATGCTAGAATTACACACACAAATTAATCACATCATTTCAATCCATTCATATACTAACTTTTCAATTAAAGTGGGCTCTTATTAGTATTTTTCATGTATAGTGTTTGATAATCAAAACTAGCATGGACTTCTATACTAGAAATATGAAATGTTTTACCCACCTTAAATGGAGAGAAACACAAAAAGCAACAAGTCCTTGTAGATGAAAGCACCTCCTCCTAGCCAAAAGCACTCAAGCTCCAAGCCTCCAAACCAATGCCGAATGCTTCTCCTTGCACCAACCGAAAGCTTCCCCTCCTTAGTAATGCCGGCCACTCCAAGCACAAAAGCCCACACAACTCTCTATCTTTACATCTCACACAATCACTACAATACTATAACTTGAAAATATACTTTGCATATCAAAATTAGCCATGAGAGGGGGGGGGGGGGGTATTTATACAAAAAAATGAGGGGAATGGAGGGCCAAGATTGCTTGGGGTAGTTGTTGGATGAAGGGCTTAGATCAAAGTAGGAGTTAGGAAAACTACCCACTACTAAGAAACTACCACCATGTTCTCCACACCCAAAATCAAAAATCCCTCCAAAAAGAATGATACCCGGCCTCCCATAGTGAGTGTGCATTGCACGTGTACGTGTAGTGCACGTGCATGCAACTAGGCCAAATTTGTACCTTCTTAAATTTGTATAAAAATAATTTAGTAAAAAAAAAAAGTCTTCTACATGACAAGTTTAATTAAAATAGGTTCATTCATGGGCTTTCTTTGTGGGGCCAAAACTAGTTTATAAAAACAAATAAAATAAAATACTTTTTGAGCTTTTTTTAAAAAAGGGCTTTTTACTAAATTAAAATAAGGCTTTAAAGAAAGGCTTTTTGTACTAAAATAATTTGAGAAAATATTTAAATATACACATCATGATAAAATAATCCAAACAAAATATTGCACGTGCACACTACGTGCAAAAATAAATAATTTTTCATTAATTGAAAAATCAGGGTATTACAGTTGTGCTCCAAACTTATCGAGAAGGTGTCCGCTTTGGAGGCGAGCGGAGTGAAGAGCTCGGCTCTGGAAGAGAGCTATTTGTGAGACAAGTGTGAGGAGGAACCCTAGGAGAGAGTTGTGTTCCAAACTTGTCGAGAAGGGGTCCGCTTTAGAGGTGAGCGGAGCAAAGAGCTCGGCTCTGGGAGAGAGCTATTTGTGAGACAAGTGTGAGGAGGAACTCTAGGAGAGAGTTGTGCTCCAAACTTATCAAGAAGGGGTCCGCTTTAGAGGTGAGCGGAGCAAAGAGCTCGGCTCTGGGAGAGGGCCATTTGGAAGACGAGTTTGAGGAGCAACTCTAAGGGAGAGTTGTGAGCTCGGCTTTAGAGGTGAGCGGAGCAAAGAGCTCGGCTCTGGGAGAGGGCCATTTGGAAGACGAGTTTGAGGAGCAACTCTAAGGGAGAGTTGTGAGCTCCGAACTCGTTGATTAGAGGTCCGCTTCGGAGGCGAGCGGAGTGAAGAGCTCGGCTTTGGAAGAGAGCTATTTGTGAGACGAGTGTGAGGAGGGACTCTATGAGAGAGTCGTGCTCCAAACTCATTGAGAAGAGGTCCGCTTCGGAGGTGAGCGGAGCAAAGAGCTCGGCTCTGGGAGATGGCCATTTAGAAGACGAGTTTGAGGAGCAACTCTAGGGCAGAGTTGTGAGCTCCGAACTCGTTGAGAAGAGGTCCGCTTCGGAGGCGAGCGGAGTGAAGAGCTCGGCTTTGGAAGAGAGCTATTTGTGAGACGAGTGTGAGGAGGGACTCTATGAGAGAGTCGTGCTCCAAACTCATTGAGAAGTGGTCCGCTTCGGAGGTGAGCGGAGCAAAGAGCTCGGCTCTGGAAGAGAGCTATTTGTGAAACAAGTGTGAGGAGGAACTCTAGGAGAGAGTTGTGCTCCAAACTTGTCGAGGAGAGGTCTGTCTTGGAGGTGAGCGGAGCAAAGAGCTCGGCTCTGGAAGAGAGTTATTTGTGAGACAAGTGTGAGGAGGAACTCTAGGAGAGAGTTGTGCTCCAAACTTGTCGAGGAGAGGTCCGTCTTGGAGGCGAGCGGAGTGAAGATCTCGGCTCTAGAATAGAGCTATTTGTGTGACAAGTGTGAGGAAGAACTCTAGGAGAGAGTTGTGCTCCAAACTTGTCGAGGAGAGGTCCGTCTTGGAGGCAAGCGGAGTGAAGAGCTCGGATCTGGAAGAGAGCTATTTGTGAGACAAGTGTGAGGAAGAACTTTAGGAGAGAGTTGTGCTCCAAACTTGACGAGGAGATGAGTTTGAGGAGCAACTCTAGGGGAGAGCTTTAGCTCCGAACTCGCTGCTTATGTGAGAGAATCAACGGTTGTGGGAGCAATTCCGAATGGCGAACCACTTCTAACTCGCTGAAGAGCAAGTTATTTGAAGAGGAATCGAGCCAAGTGTTGGACTCCGAACTCGTCGTTAGAGGGATTCAACGGTTGTGGGAGCAATTTCGAATGATGAACCACTTCTAACCCGCTGAAGATCAGGTTATTTGAAGAGGAATCGAGCCAAGTGTTGGACTCCGAACCATCGGTAGAGGTGTTCAACGTCTGTGGGAGCAATTCCGAATGGCGAACCACTTCTAACCCGCTGAAGAGCGAGTTATTTGAAGAGAAATCGAGCCAAGTGTTGGACTCCGAACTCGTTGTTAAAGGTTAGTAAGTTGCGGGAGCAGTCATGTAGAAGAAGCTGGACTCCGAACCCACCATTTAAGAGAGTCGTGACTCGGAGAGATAGAGAAGTAAGAGCAACAATTTTCAATGAAAAGATGTAAAGTTTGAAATAAACTAAGTGGCCGCTTCAATAGGGCGAGCCATTATTACATGCTATTGGCCGGGTTACAAGCATCGGCCTTATTGAAAATCAGGATCCTACTTCTACAATAAGGTGAACACCTCTGGGGAGGAGCTGGGAGATTCTGAGTCTTAAAGCTCGGCGGACCCTTCGGTTCGTTTGTTGGCTCCTCAGGGGGGAAGCTTGGCCCCCTCTTTTTGGACGAACTTGGTCAGGTGCCCCCGTTGTATGAGTTCTTCGATCTCCTCCTTCAGAGCTCGACAATCTTCCGTGTCGTGGCCGTGGTCCCTGTGAAAGCGGCACCACTTATCCTTGTTCCTCTTCTTGCCAGGTGTATTCATTCTCGGGGGAGCGCGGAGGAGCCCTTCCTTGTCCACCTCCATAAGAACTTCTGATATATTGGCAATGAGGGGGGTGAACTTCTCAAACCGAGGAGTCGAGCGACGCTGTCCATTGTCGTCCTTCTGGGATTTTTGGGAGCCCTCTTCGCTTGTGCTCTTCTGTTTGTTCCCGGAAGATGTCTCCTCAAAGCCCGGGAGATTCTCGGCTTCTTCGGCCCGAATGTACTTCTCGCTCCTAAAAAGGAGGTCGGCGAAATTATGTGGGGGCTTCTTAGCAAGGGACGAGCGAAGATTAGAATTAAGGACGTTGGATTGGAATGCAACAGTCGCAACCGATTGGTCGAGGGAGGCGATCGATCTGACCTCTGCAGTGAACCTCCTTACATAGTCCCTCAATTTCTCTCTCCTTTCTTGACAGAGGTGGAGCAATGAGAGGCTGGTCTTCTCCGTGCGTCTGCTACTCATGAAGTGGGTGATGAAGAGGGTCTCGAACTGCTTGAAGGAGAAAATAGAAGAGGGGGCGAGGCGGGAGTACCATTCCCGAGCCGAACCCTTAAGAGTGGCGGGGAAGGTTTTGCACAGCAAAGCATCGAAAGCTTGGTGGATTAGCATGAGGGTCTTAAAGCTTTCGATGTGGTCCACGGGGTCCGACTCCCCCGAGTAAGTTTCGAACTGCGGGGGTTCGAAACCTCTTGGGATAGGAGCCTCCATGATGGTCTGGGAGAAGGGAGGTCTGCTCGGGCAGATAGTCCTTCCTCTGAACTCCTCATCCTTGTCTATTCGGTCAATGCGCCTCTCCCTCTCATGGAGACGGCGGTAGAGAGCATCGTCCCTTCGACGGTAGTCAAACGAGCCTCTGGACTCGTCTTCATAGGAAAGGGAGCGACGACGGTAGCTCTGGGAGCGGCGAGGGCTAGGCATGCGCTATTGGTCCCTAGGAGCCGGAGGAGGAGTTATGGACCGATGGTGAGGACTTTGGACCCGTGGGGGGGTAGGAACCCTCTGAGCGTTGTTATTGTTGGGTCGGAGGTTGAGGGCTTGCAACACCGTTGCTTGGAACTGCTAGAACTCGGCACGGGTGATGGGTGCCTCATCGTTCCTTAGATGTTGTCGACCGGCAGGGGAATGAGGTCTTCTCCTATGGTGTTCGGGGGACTCTTTCATCCATCTTCGGGTAGGGGACCTTCTATAGTCTCGGTGGTGAGGATTTCGCTCATCTGGACGTTGCTGGCGGGAGGCTCCCTCTCGGGCCCGCTTTTCATCCAGACGGCGGCGAAGATCCTCATCTTTCTGCCGGTTGAGGACGGTATTTCGAAGGTCAGGGGCCTGAGGACTGTGGGAGGCATGAGAGTCCGTAGAGGCATTGTGTATCGAGATGTGGTCCTGATGGAGAGGTTGCTTTTGCTTCTGCGGGTTAGGACCAGCGGGATCGTTATGGGGTTGCTGATTCAGAAGAGGAGGCTGGTCCTGTTGGAAATGGTCCTCGGCTGGAGGAGGAAGTTGCCCCTGCTGCGGAGCGGGATGGACGGGGACTTCCTGCTGTTGATCAACAGGGTTGGGTCCACGGTTCGACCTCCCCGGATCTTACTTTTCTGGGAGGCATGGCTGGAGAAGAGCTAGTCGACGAGGAAGAGGCGGAGGCTATTCGTATGGTTTCCCACAGACGGTGCCAATCTGTTACCGCTGAATCTGGTGTGGGGGTAAACAGATAGAATTTGTGGGTTCGTGGAAAAACCTGAATAGCGACCCCAGGCCTGTTCGTCGGAGTTTGGCTGTTGAGCTCCCACCGTACACCTGCAAGGAAAGTGCGAAACACCGGGGTTGATCCCAGCGACGCACCATCCGACGCTCTTGTCAGTAACCAGTGATGATTAAAAAAGAGCTTAAGTTGGCAAAAAAGTGATTAACCTGTAACAGTGGTAGGTGGGGGGTATTTATAGTCGCCGTTGGGATCAGATTAGGAATGTGATTCCTGTCATCTGATAAGGCGTAAAATCCCCGTAATCAGATTAGGAATGTAATCCCTTAATTCCCGGTGAGAGGATAGTCGCGAATCAGGCCCGTTGATTTGGTTCAATCAGAGACCCTAATTCTATCCTGTCGGACTGGGTTTGTATCGGGCCGGGACCCGTACCCAGTTGAGGTGGATCCGTTCTCGGGTTATTGGATCTGTGAGAAGGAGACCTAGTACCCGCTTCGGACCCGTTAGTAGGTGAAATTACCGTTTTACCCCTGAGCTTTAAGATTCGTCTCCGATGTGAACGGTCCCGATTTAATCCTATTTTTAGCCATATCACTAAACATGAATATTTAGCATGAACATCTACTATGAATAACATTTAGTATGAACATATACCTATCTAAGCATGGATATCATCTAAGCATGAATGTCTGCTAACTAAGCATGAACATCATTATGCATGAGCATCTACTAACTTAAGCATGGTATACAACTTTCCTACAATCATCTAAGTATAGATAAATTAATCTAGCATGGTATACAACTTTCCTTCAATCACCTAAGTATAGATAAATTAATCTAGCATGGTATACAACTTTCCTACAATCATCTAAGTATAGATAAATTAATCTAGCATGGTATACAACTTTCCTTCAATCATCTAAGTATAGATAAATTAATCTAGCATGGTATACAACTTTCTTACAATCATCTAAGTATAGATAAATTAATCTAGCATGGTATACAACTTTCCTACAATCACTTAAGTATGATACTTAATTCAATATAATCATAAATATCCATTTAATATTCATATGCATCTACTATAATTTAATTAAACACCACATCTACTACAACATAACATCTACTACTAAAACTTCCACTAAAATCTTTATCTAAACATAAACATCTACTACTAAACTACTTTATTTTAACACATAAGCATCTACTACAACTTTTATTAAAACATAAACATTTCTACAATTTTGTGTAGACATCTACTACAACTATTTTATTTAAACTTCATATAAATATCTACTAAAACTTCTTTATTAGCATCTATTTCTTATTATTACTAGTGAACATAAAAAGAGATCTTTTTAATCATTCTACAACTAGTGATTTAGATTGGTTTCTTTCATACTTAGAATTAACATCTACAATGGGTTCTTTCTTACTTAAGATTATAAAAGAAAATAAACTATAATAAAATAAAGTAAGAACCCTCCATTTTGGTTCAACCAACATATGCTTTCTTTTTAGTCCAAAGTTCAATGTATGTCCTACAACCAAAATGGTTGTATACAAGTCCATATGCCTTATGCAAGAGTTCACATTCAAGTCCTACAACCCCAAATGGTTGTATGTACAAGTCCATATGCATGTGTCATTTTAGTCCAATTAATAACCACAAAAACAACCACTACTACTACAAAGATTCCATCTTTATGTTCATTACTACTACTTATCACATTTCTTTTTCATGTGGTATTTACTTTTAACCATCCATAAACTTACAACAACACTATCACAATAAACACCCCAAAAGAACAAAAGAAAACAAAACAAAGAAGGTGAGAAGAAGAAGAAACCAAAACATCAATTCAAACAAACAAAAAGAAGGTGGAGAACCCCCCACCTTAATCTCTTTTTGATGGAAGAACTAGACTAACTCTCCTCCTTAGCTCCTAGGAATTCTTATGAAACCTACAATGGAAAACTCTCAAGTTAGTATGGTTCCTCTCTTTCTTTTCCTTTCTTTCTTTTTTGTCTTTTTAAAAATGAGACAATGGTGAAGGGAAGGGGTATTTATAGGTGGAGAAAAGGGTGGAGAGTGCAAATTTGCACACACAAACTTGCACAAAAACCCTCCCACATATTGGGTCCAGTTTTGATCTAGGGGAGGTGGAAATTGGTGGAGGTAGGGTGTGGGTGAGGTGTAGGTTTCTAGAAGAATACCTCATAATTCTCTTATGCATACATCTTAATCCCATGTTTAATTCTCCTACAATCCTAACTATCTAATTAGGATTGTCATGACAAGGAGAACAATTTTATCCAAAATACATACCACATACTTTGTACAATGTACTAATCGACATACTACACGTAAGTGCGCATATATGTATGTATACCGAAAATCTTCTCATAATCCGTATAAATAATTTAATCTCGGAAATAATAATAAAATAATTTCTATTATTAGTTCAGAAGATCACGGTATCAATTTGATACAATACGGATGTATACTGACCGGTATCTGGGTACAGATAATGTCTATGAACAAACCGGGTGAAAATCCCCAAAATATTTCAATTTTGGAATTAAAACAAAATAATAATAAAATAATAATTTATATAAGGTAATTTCCGTCCGGGATATTACAGAAACAATGGAATAACGATATAATAATGAATTCAATGGATCAACAGGAATCAATAGCATATGACGATAGCAATAATCAATATCAATGATAGTCAATGAAATTGGTATAAACAATGATTCAATATTCGATAACAATGTTCAATGGTCGATGTCAATAACACTTAGGCAATATTCGATATCAATAGAAATAATGATGTACAATATGCAATGATGATGCGATGACAATCTTAAGTCTATTTTTCAATTTAATCCTAATTAATACATGTACTACTGCGTCCCATTCCACAGTTCGATGCATACAATCAATTTCGTTTAAACTAAGTGGTAGACTCTATAGATCATGTACTCAACACGATAACAGTGTTCCATCCATAACGATAATTTATCCATAAGATGCTACAAGATCACAAGATCACAAGAACACAGGATCACAAGATAACGATATAGGGAAACACGGGCCCCTCATTCGAGTACAGTCTCTATATTGTCCACTACTAAAGTCAATCCTTAAACCCCGGCTTGTTAATTATTTTATCGATGCAACAGTACAATATGCAATCTAGAGACATTAGATGAACGATAGTGCCAATAGGAGAACAATAGGATGATAACTTGGATAGGACAATAAGAATGATGACAATAGGATATTAGGATCATGCAATGCAACATATACACTTCAATTAATACAATACAATGATATAGGAATAATAAAATTAAGAAAATATAGAAGGTATTATTCTGGACAGCAAGAGTTCCCTGTACTAAAATTGAATTTACCGCTTACAGAAATCAAAAACTGAATCCATTAGAAATTCTGGAAACTAGACTTCCCAACGAATCCAACGCAGATTTAAAATACAAAATCCGACAGCAGTAGCTAGGTCAAATGCATCATTCTTTACATATAATAGGTTCAGACAGAAAATTGACATTAAGTTGTTATATGTTTAGAATCAGAGAAAACTCAATAATGAATTCATTAAAAATATTTATTAGACTCCTAAGCATGTTAACTAACATTCTGAAAATTATCAGAACAATATTTTAATATTAAATAAGCCTTTTAATAGATTAAATATGAAACATACATGAAATCAGAAATTTGGAATTAAAACACAACAGTAGTAAAACGATCATAATTTTTGCAATACAACTCGAAATTCAGCTATTCAAGATGTTCTGGAAACTAGAGACATGGGGATACAACTCTTATTCAGAAAGTTATTTATTTTGAGATCAAATAATGGGTCGAAAACGACAGGAAAAATACAGAAGGTAAACAACATACAAATTTTTGATATTTTTCATGAAATAAATTGATTGCACATGATGGGTATCGATTCTAGTCAATAAATCTTATAATCAGCATGATGCGTGTAATAGCATGGTAAATACAATTAAAACATACACATACACTATTTTAATAACAACCAAACATTAATTAATCATTCAAACATACGACCTAGTAATAAGAACTAGAACAAATTATTTGTGCGATAATAATATGCATAACCCAATTAACAATACTATATGAGTACATGAAAGATTCCATCTTTGGATTCGAAAGTGGCACGAAGTCGGGAATATTTGTGTTAGCTCGTGTAAACCCTCAATATACGATACGATAAACAATCGGATCTACTTGCAAGAATTTCAATAAAAACTTGATTTTGATACATGATTCAATTCAAGAGAAAAGTGACTTGCCTTTTGGAAGATTAATTTGAATACCAAGAATAACGGGATGAGGATCTCGGAGCAACGAATACACGAACTCACGAACTACGTTCAAACTACATGCACAAAGGATTACAGCAACCCAGCAAAAGGGCACATCAACAGCAAAAAGCAATCAACAGTAAAGCCGACAACAACAAGAGAGAGAGAAGGGGCAGTAAGGGGGGGTCGACTTCGGTGGCTCGACTGGATATGCGAAGTCAAGGTGAGGAGTTCAGTGGTGATCGGGATGGGGTGCAAACGGCGATGGGGGTGGCTGTCATTGATCGGGAGAGGAATTGCCAGGGGCGTCAGGGTCTGGGCTGTGGCTGACGGAGGGGGCTCGACCGGGGATTGGCGATGCTTGTGGGATGCCGGAGGTGCAGGGAGGGGTCACCAGAGATGGAGGCCGATGGGTTGACTAGGGGTTTGGGCAGGAAGATGAACAGTAACAGTCGGTGAGAGAGAAGAGAGGAAAGAGATGGCTAGTATTAGGGTTTCAAACTGTGTTTTTAGGGTTTGCAATAGGATTGTATTTATAGAGCGCAATTAGGATGTTGGGTTAATGGTTTAGGATCCAATAATAGTGGGATTGGGTCAAGAACTAATTGTAATTGGGTTTTGGATTCAGTAAGAGGTGGATTTAAAGACAATAGGGTTCAAATAAAATACCCACAATCTAATAGAAATAGGTTCAACAAGAAAATAGTTCAACAAGAAGAATGAGAGAAGTTCATGAATAAAATTTAATGAAGATGTTCAATAAAAATAGAGTATTTCATTCAATGCAAATAAAATATTACAAACAGAGGGAAAAAATAAAAAGAACCAAAACAGTAGTTACACCACCTTCGGCCTCCACCTTTGCCTCGCCATCTCTACCCTCTACCCTTGCTGATCGACCGCCACCTCCGAGCTCCTCCTCTTCACTCCTCTTGCCGTTCACCCTTGTCGCCACTGTTTTTGCATCCGATGTCGACTGCCTCCAAACCGCCACTGCAACCCATCGTTGCCCTCGCCCCGCTCATCCTGCACCTCGTCACCCCCACCTCGTTGCTCCTCCATTGCCCCGTCGACTCCCACTGCCACTGCCATCGCCCCCATCCTCGTCCTCCACTCCACCATTTGCTGCTCCAGCCATTGCTGCTGACCACCTCTTCACCGCTCGTGCCATTGCCTGCCTCCAGTCACCGGCGCTTCCCTCCATCATCGCAACTCACCCCGAAGCTCCTCCGACTTCCTTGCTCTCTATTGCTATTGCAGTCCGCCGCAGTGTCGAAGCCGAATGCTTCGTGTTGGTTTTTGCTGTCGCTGTGCAGTCATTGCACCCCAAAGCCATTGTAGTCGTTGCTTCGCTACCGCTATCACTTGTTGTTGTGGTTGCTGTTCTTGTTGCTATCTTACTCGTCACCGAAGCCAACAATTCGTAACCTGAAGCTCTTCAACCCTTGCTCGTTGTTGCCATCTTCATTATCGTGTGGACTCTTTTATTCCCGTTATTCTTTTATATTCGGAACCATCGTCTGAAGGCAAGTTTCCCTTGAACTAGTTTATTATTGCCCTAGAATCATTTGATTTCCACAAGTAGTTCCCATTTCAATTAACGTATTTTATTTGCTTGATACCTTTCAAATGAACTATTACGGATTCATCGACAAAACCAAGAAGTAGTTTTCTTTTCGTACTATATCCTTGAATCAAATCCAAGCCGTGTCACCGTTTTCGTATGCATACACCACACCGTACAATGTAGAGGTATAAGTTAGTGTAGTATATTTTGATTGTATGCATTTGATTTGTATGACTATTGTTGATAATTCTAAACCGTAGAAATGACAAGTTTCTATCTTGATAATCGTAGAAATGCACCCAAAATACTGGACATGAATGCTTGTAAACTCGCATAATAGAATATGCATTTTGTATATCTCGATTGTTGATAGATAAAATTTATCATGTCACTGTCTTGCTATCTAGTCTGTGTTGTAGTGAGTTTTTGACCCCGTTACTTTTAGAATTAGATTGAAATTTATATATAAAATTCATATCCCTCTTAATCTATTTTCCAAAAATTTTTATGGATATAAATTTTTATTTATAAACTGCATGTTATCACCTTTTCAACACTGCTAGGTTTTAAATTTCCAGATTGTCGTTTACAAGCATATCGACATGAATTGTTAGTTAAAAGAAAACGTTAACAGTAGAATTGGAAATTGACATTAAATAGGTTGTTACTAGACATGATTAGGGTTCACTCTGATATATTATAAGATAAATTGATGACTTTCTCGACTCGTTATGCATACGAAAACATGACCCAAGAATGCTGTCAGAGCACTAGTTCTATAAAGAACTAGTCTTTTGACCTTGTAGTACATAATATCAGTTAAAACTTATTAAAGTAGAGCGGTAGCCCTATGCATCTGGAATCCAGAATATTTGACAGTTTTAAAATCAGACTTACGGATTGCAAGATATTCAAATTCTCGTGGTGTAACATCTGAATTTCAATATACAGTCTGAAAATACATTACCATGCTCAATTAGTTGAAGCAGTATATTAAATTAAGAATTTAGAATTGAGATTAATCGAGTTTTTGCTAAAAACTATTAAGAACTAAATTATGATTTTTATAAGATTTTTAAATGATTTTACAACCAACTTTTATATATAAAAATTTGACCCTAAGATGTTGCCTGAACATGAAACCAGTAAAGAATATAACTTTTCACCTACCTACTGTGATTATAATACATCGTGTGAATATGCGTTGGAACCGGAAGGGATTCTAGTTTCTAGAACTGCTGACGGAACCTGATTTTCTTACCGTAGCAGCAGGAAAGTCAACTTTGGTACAACAACGTCTCGTGTCCAGAATTTGCATTCTTCATGTTTAATTGTAAATTTGTTTAAACTTTGCATTGCACTGCATACTATCCATTGTACTGTCATTGATACCTCATTGATATCGTTTCTTGACACCCGTTCCATTGATTACATAATGATGATTCTTGTTAATAAATTAATAACAAGCCGGGGTAACAACGGTCAACTTGGTAGTGAACGATCGGAGACTGTACTTGGATGAGGGGCCAATATTTTCCTATATTGTTATCGTTATTGTGTATCTTATTGTGGACAAATTCTCTTTATTGACCGTTGACTGTGGATTCTCGTTATTAATTATTGTGACGAGTACTTGATCTGTAGAGTTCACCATTATTGTCTAAACATTCACTTGCTTGTATGCACCGAACCTGTGGTTTGGGACACAGAATTACGTGTATTAGATAAGTTAATAAAACATGATAGACCTAGGAGTGACACTTGCATTGATTTTGGTTATTGTTATCAACTTGATTCTTGTTTAATTGTTATTGTTAATCGTTGAATTGTTGATTATAGAACTTGCCTTGTTATCGACATTTTCATTGACAATTAAAATAGTTCTAATTCCTTGTTCCTTGATATTTATATGTCATATTTTATTGTTCCTTGCTTGTTACTACTTGCTCTTCGTGACTTGCTCTAACGGACATCTCACCCCCCCCCCTGACTATAGACTATGAGCTTGCAGGTACACAAGAAGAATTGCCTGAAGGACTTGGTGAGAAAACCTTCTAGGGATTGGAGATGAATTATTGGCCTAAATTGTCTCGTCCTTGTTATTTTAAATTCCAGCATTGTTGTTATTATTGTACTTTGTATTTTGGGCTTTCATGACCTAAAGCTTATTTCTTTCCAGACGTTGATTATGTTGAGACATTTCATGAATTATTTATGTTATATTATTTAATTATAGGATGTGTCGTTGTAATTGTATTGAACATTGTTGAGTTAAATATTACAGCTTATGAATGATGCAAATCATTCGCTGGGCCTTTGTTACATACTCATATTCCTGTATTTTGGGAAGCGGGGTCTTTCGGCAATGGACTCCATTAGGGCAGGCCAGTATATGATAGGATTTAGAGCTATGTGTTTCTCTTTTGATTGACTATGTTTTACTACTGGAAAATGTTCTATTTTGTGGTGAATGAAATTAGTTATGATGTTTTGTTTTAAATTTGGCATGTTATATTACTTTTCTAGATGTTAATTATGTTGCAATATTAAGCTATTTGACACACTATAAAAACAAACCAATTAATATAACATAATCAGATGTCAAGGAGTAGGAGCACCCGTAATGGAAGGGCCGAAGAAGCAGTGGAGCCAATGGTGCTGGTTTCAACGTCGATACGGAGTTCACACGAGTCTACCTGATGATGGGAGCATTCGTGGAAGCGAGTAGGAACTTCATGCCACAAACAAGGGCTCAGGGAAAATCAAGAAAATGTTGTTCCCAATCCCGTCAAAATGGTTGAATCCATGAAACGGATGAAAACAGCGGTGTTAAATAGCCAAGCAGACCCTACAGCGGCAAACGATCAGATAAGGCAGATGCAAGTTGTTTTCGAAGTATTGGAGACTCCTGAGGAAATCAAGGTGAAATTGGGGACCATGTTGCTAGAGAAGAATGCGGGAGTGTGGTGGCAGTCAGTGAAGCGCACTATGGGGACGAACCACCCACTTGGGAAGATTTTCTAGAAGAGTCCCGACAACACTATTTTCCTCTAGATGTTCAGGAGGAAAGACTATTGAATTTATCAATTTGAGGCGAGGGAGTATGGTTGTAAGGGAGTACGATACAAAATTCACCAGGTTATCTCGCTATGCTCTATAAGATAGTTCAGAATGAGATGAAGAAGTTGAAAAAGTTCAAGCAAGGCCTTGGACCTGGGTTGAGGTCTAAGATTGTACCAATGTGTATTAGGAGGTTTGATAAATTGACGTGTCGTGCGGCAGTGACTGAGATGGATATGATTCAAGACCCAGAACAAGACTAGGGCATGGAACAAAGGGAAGAGACTTGTTGTTGTTACCAAACTTAAGAAGCAGGACTCGACCAAGAAGTTGAAGAAACCATATACTGGTGCAGAAGCTACCAAATCAGGAGGATGCTTCCTGTATGGAAAATAGGGGCATTTCAAAAATTAGTGCCCGAATAAAGCTCAGGCAGTTGCTTGTTACAACTGTGGAATGACTAGAGACATAAAGTCAAACTTTCCACAACTACAAAGGAACACCAACGGGCACACGCAAAAGGCAATTGATAAGGGGAAGAAACCTTTTCGTTAGGGATGGGTCTTCACCTTGACTGAAGAGGAAGCAAATGAAGCAGATGGAGTTATCACTGGTATGGAAGATTAAGAGTTGTTTATTTAGTCTGATTATGTGAACAAATTGATGGAAATTAATGAAGTATGTAATTTCCCTAATGTAACAGGATATTTGAATGTTAATATATTTATAGCTAGAATTTTGTTTGACGATGGTTCATCTCATACATTTGTGTCTAAATCTTTTGCCAAAAAGTTGAGATGTACTCATTAGGCAATTCCTAACTTAGCCATCGAAGTGGTACGCCATCAAGAGCTACTCTAACTGTTAGTGGATGCTACAAAGACTGTAAACTTTAGTTTGGTGGAGAAATTCTTAATGTAGATTTGTTGGAACCAGGCTCTGTAGGAGTGGATATAATAATTGGGATGGATTGGATGTCAAAACACAAGGGGACCATAGATTGCAAGGGTAATAAGGTGACTATGATGACACCCGGGAAACCAGAGATTGTGTTTCAAGGAAAGAGGAAGTATGGGGAGATAGTGGCCGTTGTGGCTGGAAAGAAGATTCCGGAGGAAGTTAAGAAGATACCCATTGTATGAGATTTCCCACTCGTATTTTTGGAGGAGTTACCTGGACTACCACCTCACAGGGATGTGGAGTTTAGTATTATGGTACAACTGGGCAATGCGTCAGTGTCAAAGGCACCGTATCGGATGGCACCCATAGAGCAGAATGAAGTCAAAAAGCAGATCGTAGAGTTGCTACAGAAAGGATTAATTAGGTCTAGTGCTTCACCATGGGGAGCACCGATATTGCATGTCAAGAAGTAGGATGGATTAGTGATAATGTGCTTCAATTATGGGTACTTGAAAAAGATTACAATTCGAAACAAGTATCCATTACCTCGAATAGATGACTTCTTCGATCAACTACAAGGAGCGGTGGTATTCTTCGTAATCGATTTGCAGTCAGGCTACCATCAGGTCCGCGTCAAGGAGGAAGATATGCCAAAGACGGTCTTCAGAACTCGTCATGGTCATTGCGAGTTCGTAGTCATGTCGTTCGGAGTAACAAATGCACTAGCTATTTTTATGGACTTGATGAACACAATTGTGCGACCATATATCGACTCGTTTGTCATGGTCTTCATTGATAATATTTTGGTGTACTCAAAGACAGAACAAGATCATGTCAAACTCTTACCAGAAGTCTTGAAGAAGCTGCAAGAGCATGAGCTATATGCGAAGCTGTCCAAGTGCGAGTTCTGAAAGACTGAAGTCGCATTTCTTGGCCATGTCATTTGTAAGGAGGTAGTGGCCACTGACCCACATAAGATAGAAATAGTGAATGATTGGCCTCGATCGAAGATAGTGAAGGAAATCAAGAGCTTCTTGGGTTTAACCGGATAATAGAGGAAATTTATTCAATACTTGAGGTTATCCGAGCTCGGGGTCCCCTTGGTCAAGTCAGAAGTGCCATTGATCGTTAGCGCCTTCGACTTTTAGAATTTCCCACGGATGTCCTCTTGGAAATAGGGACTGCAGTCTTCTTCTTATCCTACGACTGCTTCACAGCCTTCTTCTTATCTAAGACAGCTTTCCTACCCTCGATTTCCTTGTCATCAAGCATGGGTGGAAAAGAAAAAATAAGTTGTGAGGACGAAGGGAAAAAGTTTGATGTGAAAGGGAAACAAAAGACATACAAGGGTCAGAGGGCTCAGTACAATCCTCGCAATGTGAATCTCTGACACCTTCGGCTATCTCACACTCCCCCAAACGAAGATCTGATCCAGTTTGTCATTCTCCTTTGCCGTAAAGTCCTGTGACCTCAGAGCCTTATGCTTGGTTATGGAGAAGGACCATCTCATAGGAATGTCCCACGGAATAGGGCTACGGATAACGAAGAACTTTGTCGTCCACTCTTTGATCGAGTCCGGATGACCGTGGACCACTCGCTTCCCAAGTCTAAGGGAAAAGTAGCAACACCCCTCATACGCCCTGGCAGTATGGAGTCCAAGTAACACCCAAAAATAAAGGGCACCTCCTTTTCTTCGCAAAGGAGCATGAAGGTAATGAGTTGTTTCCAAGAGTTCGGCCCATACTGCATTGAACTCACCCTGACCCAATTCAGCACCTCTTTGACGAATGCGTGCATAGGCAGCCTCAGCCCCAATGCGAAGGCATCCAAAGGAAACATGCAGAATCAATTATCTAGATTATCCATATGCCTAAGTCCGGGGTTCGGAATCATCAACTCGAACTCTCAAGGAATAAAATGACATGCATGAATCAGGGGGAGGTCAGCCTTCACCAGTACGCTTCCAATCTTGTCGGCTTCAATCTTCGGCTGGCTCAGCAGAGAGGGTTGTATATGAAATGGGATCGGGTCTAGGAGGTCATCCACATACATCCTTATTGACCTGGGCTACTGATTATACGAGATATCACAGCCACCCCCTGGCATATACTCGATGAGCTCTGTTTTTGGGCTCGTCGGCATAACGAACATAGACCTCCTCCTCAGGGGTCGGGGGGCCCCAGGTGCTAGGTTTTGGAATGCAATCACTGATTAAATACACAGCAGAAAAATTACAAAATATTGAAACCTAGCCATGGATCCACGTGAAAACCATAAATCGTGTTTAGGAGTTATACCTTAAAGATGGATCTGTTGTCTCCACAGTATGCCGATCACAATATTGCAATATTTCGATGCCTCTACGGTATCCAACGAACGGAACGAAAAATGGCACTCCCTCAGACCGCGGTGCTAGCTACTAGAAGCGGATATTCCTCCTCACGATTTCTCTCTCTTACTTTCTATGACGGCTATGGGTTTTCACATGTCACTTTTCCACAGATACATATTATATATATAGTACAGAAAACCAATCCTAAGAGAGTAATGAGGTTGTTGGGCTGACAATCTGACCTGGGTCAGATTCGTGTGTGGGTCTTTGAACTTTAGTCGACTCATTTAATCTAATTAAATGTCCAACCAATGTCAGGAGTCCAAGTCTTACTTGGATCCCTAATTAAATTAATCTTATGAATTTAAATCCCAATTTCGAGCCATTCTAAGTGTATGACCCTGTAGGTTCCCATTACGTTGACAATAATACTAAATAATATTCAAGTATCACAAACAGTGAGCGGTATCTAGCAATATATTACTACTACTCAAGTAACGGGAATGTCACTAATTTGACATAACCTATCCGTGACCAATGTTACCATATACTCTAGTCCCTTTATCCAGATATCTTAATTGACCTCAAGGTATAGAGCATGTCACCCTTGTATAGTTCAATCTTTGGTTTCTTGATGTTTGAGAAGACTTACTAAAACAACTGAGTTCAATATCTCATATTGACTCATTTGAGCACGACCATATATTTTGCAGTCTCACAATCAAGGAGCCCATAGATATCGCTCATGTTATGTAAGAGGGACAAATTCTATCTAAGTTACTCACTGTAACGCCCTGAATTCCAAACATATGTAATTCGTAGCATAAACAGGATCTTTTACTTCAAATTCATACAAAAATATAAGGAATTTAAAACTTTTCATTTACAACATCGTTCTTTACAATAGCACAGTGAAAATAAATAAGTACAATACACAAATGATAATGAAAGCTCTTCAGTCTTGTGACATCTTTCACAGTGACTTCAAATCCATGCCAAATCCAATCCTGCAACTAGAAAATTGTGGGCACGTCAGTTGCATACAACTGATGTAATGCTATAATCAAGCGATTCGTCTACTTTAGCAATCACAAACTTGAATGTAGAAACAAAATATGAAAAGTGACTATCCTAAACATGTCAGTGTATGATATGACCTAATGCCTAATGTAGACATTTACGTGTACAATGCACTAATGCACACTTGTTCGGATTCTATGCATCTCATACTATATAGGTCCGAGGGCAAGCCCTTAACGTACTCCTCATTATAGGGTTCGATCCCTCATCATGAAAATCCTACTATGGTAACAAAAGCAAGGTTTAGACATTCCAAGAGCACGGATTTCAGTCCCAGAATCCACCGCCCAACTATACAGAGTCCTCGTCGGGCGAACTTCCCACAAGTGCCGCTCTAGACTAGGAATATGTTGGATATCTGCCTCCTATCCTGGCGATTATTCATGATCCCGGAATCCACCTCCCGATCAATCATAATCCAGGATTTAATTAAGGCTCGTCTCGCTCCGCAAGCAACCATAGTCCCGGAATCCACTGCCCGACTATATAGAAGCGGCCCACTTATGTTTGCCCAGGTTCATGACATCTTCCTTCCTAGTGCATGTCCTTAATTAAATTTTTAGTTATCATGGTTTAGAACTAGCTTACCCTGTCGGACTTAAACTCACTAAACAACATTTCAGGTCCATATTGACCATTTCGTAAAATTTCATTCATCAAAATTTTTGGACATTACGGGCCTCGCTTAGCTTCTAGAACCCATCCATCTCAACATAGAAATCCTCTAGGTTACTATAAACATCTTCATAACAATTTCTCATTCATTACAAATCATTTAAATCTTTCATTCATTCTCTTTAAATTGTCCATTTCAATCACATCTGAAAATCAATTTGACTTGATAAAACACTTACAATATTGTATTTTTATTTTCCAAAATACAGTCTTGGTTTATTTCTTAATTTTTCACATAAATCATTCTCACAAATTCTAGGATGAAATTCATTTTTTTCACATGGTACACACATTCTAGGATAGATTTTCACATTGTAATCTTCCATCACAAAATAAAATATTACTAAATTTACTCCTTAATTAGAATAATGTACACTATAATTTCCACCCAAGTGAGTCCCTCAAATTTATATTTGATTATCTCAATTAATTCAAAGTTAGCTCATTCAAAAAGTATTCTTAAAGAATTTCAAATAATCATCTTGATGTACTATTCAATATGTAATGTGATTTTACCCCTAAATAAAATTCTAACTTTGTACAAAACTATCTCAAAATACTCCATTAATATTCTAGTATGAAATTCATTCTTAATCAAATTCATGCAAATTTAGCTAATGGGAGTAATAATAAAAGGTTTTTAAAATTAAATGCCCTACTCAGCGTCGAACCCAAGTCCAGCCACAACCCAACCGCAACCCACAACCAGTGTGCCAACTCACTGTTTGTGAGAGAAGAGGGTGCTTATTGTTTAAATACCGGAACTACAGTATGTATATTATTTTGAAAATTTCAATAACATGATTGCTATGTATTTCCTTAACAATTTCAGAAATAAATTCCTCTAAAACTTAGTGTATCTGTACAAATCAGATATATGTCGATTTTATTCGTGAAGAACATAAAAATTTCTATTTAAATTGTATGAATTAATCATAGTCCTATACTTAAATTAAATGAACAAACTTTTCTCTACCCAACTAGAGTTTGTAAGAAGTATTTATATTACTAAAATGCATAAAAGAATTTAATCCCATGAGTTTATTGTATGAAGTTTCCGTTAGATAACGATTTCTATAAAACCCCTACACATTAACTTCAACATCTAATATACAATTGTAATTAAGTATGCACAAATAAAATTTCTAGAGAACTATTTCACATACACCTATTAATACTTCTTTATCTACACATTTCTAGTTTAAACAAACACAACTTATACACACTACAAGATTATGAAAACAACATTATCATTCAAATGAATTCACATCTAATCATGTATTCTACAAAAAAATTAGAAATAAAAGAAATATCCACACAAAATCTAATTATCATTCCATGCATATACACCTAATCATGAATTCTACAAATCATTAGAAAGCAAAAGAAGCACCCACAACAAAAGTGACCTAATGGTTGATCCTTAGAAAAATGCTCCAAAAATCACTCACAAAAACCGCAAACTCTTCCTTGGCCAATCCGGAAAGCAAAAAAACAGCAACTCCTCTCTCTTGACTCTGTTTCATTTTTTATTTGTTTTGTGTTCATATGAGGTTAGATTAGGGGGAATTTATATGGAAAATTAGAGCATCCACAGTGGTTTTCTATAATTCTCATTTTGCCATTTTTTTAGCAAACGAAGCCTGCAGTGGTTTTTCATTTTGCCATTTTTTAGCAAACTCTCCAAATCTGTTTCTCAAATTTGAGAAACGATTTGAGAATTCTCAAATTATAAAGGACGGGGAATGATTCCCCGTCTCAGAAATTTTAATATAGTTTATTATGGTCAGACGGGGAATGATATACCGTCTGGCTTATTTTATTATTTTTTTATTTTTAAAAAAGGGTCAGACGGGATATCATATCCCGTCTGTAACCTTTATTTATTTATTTATTTATTTATTTTTTTGGCATGAACGGCCATGATTGGCCCAAAAAAAAAAAACGGAAATGGACAGACGGGGAATGTTTCCCCGTTTGTGAAAAAGTAGGTCAAATAGTCAGCGGGTGGAGTGGGGTTTAGGTAGTTAATTAGATGGGTTACGTAGTTAATTAGGTTTAGTTATTATTATATTATTTAATTAATTTAGTTTAATAGTTAATAAGTAATTAACTTTTTAAATTTAATTTCAAAACCACAGACGGTATATCATATACCGTCTCTCAATTTTTTGGTAAACAGTATAGCAAACGACCACTGCAGCGATCGCTTCTATTTGCTATTACTGTAGCAGCCATTTTTTGGCAAATGAGAAACACCACTGTGGATGCTCTTAGGGAGTAGTTTTAGCAACCAGCCATCCACTAACCTACTCACACACTCACAGAATCACCCCACTCACTCACCACACTCTCCTCTATATGCAACCATTTTTGAAATAGTGCATGTGTGCACGTGTGCATGTATTTTGTACACTTTTCTTTCTACTCTTATTTTATCATTTAATATTTTTAAAACCCTCTTCTTTAATAAATAATTATATTATTTTTCTTAACAAAAATTTAGTAAAATTTTCTTAAATTAATCTTAATGAAATTTTATTGCACAACTTGTAATAAACTAACGAAACTTGCACGTGTATAGAAAAAGCACGTGTAGCAAAAATTATTTTTAAAAGGAATATTTCATGTAAAAGTAGTTTAAACTAATAAAAATAAAAATAAATATACACACTTTATAAATTTTTATTTTCAAAAAGGATCCAACTAACACGTGCAATGCAACACGTGCGTTGCACGTATTAATACAAAATAAATTCGAGAGAACAAAAAATATTCATAAATAGTCAAAATACAAATACACAGAACATTTATATTAATAATGTTACAGATATTACTCGTACGGTAAAATATACGTAATCGACACGTGCATTGAAAGCACGTGCAATACACGTAAAAACATAAAGATTATGATTTATATTTGAGTTGGCTCAAAAATGGACTAAGTTGAATTTTGATAGGACGGAAAAATATATAAATAATCGAAATACAAAAATATGTAGGATATTTATATTAAAATAAGTTACGGATATTACCCGTAAGGATACAAAATACATGTGCGTAACACACGTGGAGCAAAATTTTCATAACTCAATTTGGTGGGGGTGTTACACTCACATCCCTCTGCATGATTTTTAGTATATCCAATAGTCTACTTTATAATCACCTTATTACAGGCAACATTTGACGGCATTAAAAGATATAACGTCTCATGTAGGGAATCGTAGTGATGCCAACTTAAAGGATTACGTACATCATGGTCACGGTGAGAACCTCTTATGACACCCACATAACGATCCATGAAGCATTCTCCTGGTCGGTCAGTCCAGTACATTATTATTCTAATATGTATCCATGTTAAGACTTGATATCTCATATCCATGACCTCTGAGAATGATCATCAGTCTAAACACACTAGTCTCTATGTATTATCGTTGTCCTAATTAACAATAATACTTGACTAGGGACATTTAGGAACAGTGTTCTGATTTTAGCTAGTAGGATCTCACAATCAAGTCATGCACTTGATATCCCATGGTATTGAACTTACTATTCGATGGACTTCATTAAGTTCATTTAATTCACAATAAATAACACAATTAATGAAATGCCTAAATATGAAATAAATGTCATGTTACAATATAAACTAGTAATGTCAATACACCAATGGCTTCTAGGGCATACACCAACACTAGGAGGAGAGGGCGAGGCTAAACGTCCCAAGCAACTTGCTTCGCCAGAAGGGCCGCCCTCGACTTCCTCACCCTGGACCTCCTCGTCTTTATCATCCTCCTCCTTCCTTTTCAGCTTCTCCTTCCTCTTACTTCCTCTCCTACCTATCCCTCCACTTCTGCATCCTCTTTTCCCACTTTTTCCTCCACGGTGCTCTCTTCCTCCCCTCTATTTTGCCATGGGACTTAACTTCAACATGTTCAATCTCCAAAGAAATAGATCGGACGAAGCATTCTTAGCCTCCTACGAATATGACTGTAACCCCTATTTTCTTTTTTTTATGTATTTTGGAGTATATTTTTCATTTTTATGTATTTTTATCTCATTTGCATTTTTCTGGACCGTATATTGGATTTATTTTCAATATATATTCATTTTTTATTTCATTTGAGCTCCTTGTGTCGTTTGATCGTCTCTTTTTGTTTGTTTTCTTCATTTTCGATCTTTTCCTCATTTTTTTGGCCTCGTCATCTCATTTTTATATTTTTGGTGATGTGATGGAATTGTTGGTGGTGATTTTCCAAACCCATGATTTTTGACTCCTAATTAGATTTTTCAAGGGCCATAGAATTCACTATAAATTGTATTCCTATTTAAAATCTACCCAATACCCATTATCCATTTATATACCTATTACTACATACTAATACCCACAACCCATTAACCCACATTAACCCCTTTATATAAATCCCTCACTCCCCAAAACTCTAACCCTAAACCTAATCTCCCTCCCTCTCCTCCTAAGAATCCCGGCCTCCTTTTTTTTTGTGTGCATCCCGGCTGCTCCTCCAAAACCGGCTGCACCTCCCTCCCAAACCGAGCCACCCTCCTCTCTACTCCTGCCACTTCTCCTACACCATCACCATACAAACTCCCCTCTCCCTTCCCTTGGACTGCCGACCACCAAGAACACCACCACCACCATCAAAAGTTGCACCTTTGGATTCCCTACTCTCTTTTCGTGGTGTTTTGCACAGTGGGTATTAGCCACTTCGATCGTTGCTTCAAGGAGACGTTCGTGAGAGGAGTTTTTGTTCGTTGTTGCTTGGATTGGCGCTTGGAGCGAATTTTGTTCGTGGGTTTTGCTTCTAGGACTAATTGTATCGTGTTTCATCCCCTAACTAAGGCAAGTAACTTGTACTACAATTTATTAGGTTGATACAAGTCAAAAAGTTCACATATAGTGTAGCTGGGTCTAAAGACGACCAAAGATTGTATTTTTCTTGATGGGATTTGTCTCTATTGTGGTAATTTGGCTATAGATGACTTATGACACCAATTTTGATAGAAGATAACCTAGGATTTACCCAAATCTTGATTTTGAACCATGTATGTGAGTATTTGTGTGAATTGATGTTTGGATGAATATCCATGTGAAATAATAGGATTGGACATGTTAGTAACCCTAAATCATGATGTTTAGATATTTGGTAGGTTGTATTTCAAGTTTGGATGTTTAGAAGTTCTAGATTTGAAGTGTAAAATCTGTATTTACTGGGTGTTCTATTTTGATTGCTATTTTCGTCCATGCTACAGTCAGAATCTTAATTCTAAAATAAAAGATGAATTCTAGATAATTTTGTCTATTTTCAAACCGCACTGGTTTTGCTTGATTTGGATTTCGTATGACTGAGTTATGTGTGTTTTAGTACAGACGAGTCGATTTATTCCAGATTCAGTTTTTGGTTAATTTTGTTAACAAATTATTTTCAAGAACTATTCTATACATAATATCTTGGTCTAATATTTTGTTCAGTTTTCTTTATGATATTAGGGACTATCTATATTTTTTATAAATTTTAAAGACAAGTTTTATGTAGTGTTTCATGCTCTTTTCTAAAATCATCTCATGCTGTAAATTGCGCGCTGTTCAGTAAAGAACTCTATTTTCACTATAATTCCTCATACTGTATGAAAATTCTTTGTGAAATATGAAAGTTAGTAAAATCTATCTATTTTCATGTCCTTTTGGTGGAATTAGATTTCGATTCACTGGTTGCGAGATATCCTAGTTTTCGTACAGCAGTGTTGAGATTTCCAGATTCGCTAAACTATGTTTTCTTGATGCTTTTGTATTTTTGATGACTGATCTATACTTACTGGAATATTATGAAACTTGTTATTTTGAGTTTGGACTTATAGGGGAATATCCCAGATTTTTTGTGGATTTAATTAAATTGTTTTCATGCTGTTTTCTTGCTTTTTTATTTGTTTTCCTGATTTCTGGCTGAACCTAAATTCTGTATTCAAATCAGTTTTGAGCTGTGTTGTTGTGAACCACTATATGACTTAATTATACTCTTTGGATTCGTGTGAATGTATAGTTTCCAGATCCTTCGATGGATCTAGGTTTGCATTTCTGTAGAGTTCAGAATCACTCTTTCAGTACTGATCTGTCATGCTGTCCTGATTATAAACATAGATTGTTTTGCTCGATTATGTGACTGTATACTATTTATGCCCGCTAATTTGTTTTCCTAAACCTAATACTGATTATACCATGTTAGTTTGACACCAATTAGTATACATTCATGTCTGTTTAATAACCATAATAAAAGTAACCAAGCCGGGGTTTAAGGGAAGATCTAGTAGTGGATAATATGGAAACGTGTACTTGGAAAGGAACTAGTGTTCCATACTGTTACTATTACTGTTACTTTTTTTTGACCCTGTCTACATTGATTCTTCTGTAAGAAGGTGTAGAGTAGAAAAGAACCACCTGGTTCTGACTGTTACTGTTACTGCTACTATTACTGATACCTGAGTACACTGCCCCATCATGGTCTCCTATGAAATCTTACTAAGTGAAACTATTTGGTGTAGCAACCATGTGATAAAAGTTGGGGCGCATGAAGTGCTACCTAGATTGTAATCACACAAGACTGGAAGAACATTAAACTGACACTGTTAGACTATCACTGTTAGACTGTTACTGTTAGACTAGACTGTTATACTGAGAATGTTGGACTGATACCGTATACTGTTGTCCTGAATCACTGATATAATGAGCTTACTGTTACTAGAGACTGTTAGTTACCTTATGACACTGCATTTGACATAACCACTGTACTGTTAGGATACCATGCTAGTGGACTGCCATGTTATTAGTTAGTTTTCCCCATGTGCTTGTATCCTACATTATTTGTGACCCGTGACTTGCAATTGACGGGTACTTATTTTCTTCTTTTCCTCTTTTCCTGCAAATTTACTATTGCAGATCAGGGATGGTTAGCTGCCAGAAGGTATTGGTGAGATGATGTTTTAGTGCTGGAGATTTTTGCTTTATTATGATTATTTTTATTGTTGCTTGAACATTGAATAAGTGTATTTGGTTTTTGAGAAATTATTTGTATTTGGGCGATGTGACCCAGGATATTTGTTTTTCTCCAAACTGTGATTTATTTGAGAATATTGTATTTGGTTTCAAGTAAAATTTCTATTAGTAATTTGTTTCAATTATGAATAAATGGTTGTGCCTTTTGCTTCCGACTCTGATTATTTCTGTGATGTGTTGTAAAGATTCTAAAACAGCTTAAGGATGATGAAAATCATTCGCTGGGCTTTTGTTACGTACTCGTATTCCGTATTTTTGAATAGCGGGGTGTGACAATGACGATAACGAGGAAGTCCGCTCGTCTCGGCCAGAAGTAGAGGCTAAAGAACTGGACTGAACCATTGACATAATTTAAAATACTTTACCTGGTTTTGTTACTAGAAATGTAACTGGAATGTACATTGCCGGTTGCCTAAGAGAATTCTAGAGATAGAATGTAAAGAATGAAATGAGCTGGTGAGGGGAAATATATAAGCGGACTTGAAGCTCCTCGATATCCATAATCAATCCTGACCCTATGATTGAATCCAACGGCTGATAAAAGAAGAACGCCTCGATTTCACCAACTGTGATATTAGTCCACTCACATGTTGTGCACATGATTATATAGTGGTTACGACAGCTGACGTCTTTCCACTCACGTGTTGTTCACATACTTATACAGTGGTTACCATGCCACCTAACTCGAGTGCCCCACACACACATTCCCAAATAAAGTACTCAGCAGGATCCTCCAAGTATTCGGCCTTCAAAAGAATCCACAGATTCACTTGGCCTGGTCCCACGATGTGGACTTCGAGCCATACGCAAAAGATTACACAGCTTCGCTTGGCCTCGTCACTCAGCGTGGAATTTGAGCAACATGTAAAAGATTCAACAACTTCGCATGGCCTCGTCGCATCGCATGGATTTCGAGCCACACGCAAAAAGTTCCACAAATTCACTTGGTCTCGTTCCTTGGCATGGACTTCGAGCCACATGTGAAACATTCCACAACTTTGCTTGGCCTCATCGCTCAACGAGGAAATCAAGCCACACACGAAAAATTCCACAACTTCACTTGGCCTAAGTGCTCGGTATGGACTTCGAGCCACATGTGAAAAATTTCACAAATTTGCTTGGCCTCCTTGCCTCGGCGTTGATGCTATTCCTGTAATAGGATTACCTTTGGTAGCGTCATTACGTGGAAGTGTTAGTGTCGATCAATCCACGTTGACCCACTTTTATAGTTTACATACCTTTGTATTGCCTCTTCTTACTGCAGTAATTTTGCTAATGCACTTCCCAATGATACGTAAGCAAGGTATTTCGTTTGGGGGAGGGGGCATGGACTTCGAGCCACACGCGAAATGTTTACAAACTTCGCTTGGCCGCGTTGCCTCGGCGCTCGACATGGACTTTGAGCCACATGCAAAAAGTTTGTACCTTTGCTTGGCCTTCCGCCTCGATGCTCCACATGGACTTCGAGCCATATGCAAAAAATTTCACAACATCGTCTGGCCTCATCGCTCGATGTGGACTTCGGGTCACAAGCGAAGTATTTTACAAGTTCGCTTGGCCTCGGCGCCTTGGTGCCTTGGCACTCATTATGGACTTCGAGCCACACGTAAAAAGTTCACAAACTTCGCCTAACCTCGTTGCCTCATAGCTCGACAAGGACATCGAGTCACACATGAAAATTTCGCACCTTCTCTTGGCCTCGCCGCTCAATGTGGAATTCAAGCCACACGCAAAAAGTTTCACAACCTCGTCACCTCGGCGCTTGTCATGGATTTCGAGCCACTCGCAAATAGTTCACAACTTTGCTTAACCTTGTCATTTAACATGGACTTCAAGCCACACACAAAAAACCCTACAACTTTACTTGGCCACGTAGCTCAACGTGGACTTCGAGCCACACGTGAAAATTGTCACAACATTGCTTGGCCTCTTTGCCTCAGCACTCCGCATGGACTTTGAGCTACATAAAATGTTCGTAACCTTGCTTGGCCTCGTCTTCTCGGCTTTCGGCATGGACTTTGAGCCACAAGAGAGTGAGCCTCGCCCCATCGTCGTCGCTTCGCTTCTCGGCTCACCGAAGCGAAAGCCTTTGGCGCTCGGCATGGACTTCGAGCCTCATGCAAGTGGGCCTCACCCCCTCGTTGCCTCGCCGCTTCACAGCCCGCATCACCGCTTCACTCCTCACCTCGCCGAGGCAAATGCCTTCGGCACTTGGCATGGATTTCGAGTCATACGTGCATAAGCCTCACCGCCTTGCCGTATCATTGCTCACCTTGCCGAGGTGGTCACCTTCAGCACTCGGCATACACTTCGAGCCATACGTGAGCGGGCCTTGCCACTTTGCCACTTTGCTGCTCACCTCGTCGAGAGTGCCTTCAGTGTCGTCATGGATTTCGAGCCACACATGACCGGCCCTCGCCGCTCGACATGGACTTCGAACCACAAGCAGGTTAGCTTCGCTGCCTTGCAAGGCGGAGCCAATAGCAAACAACACCTAACAAACCAAGGAATCTCCTTAAACTCAAGTTCTCGTCTGGTTTTCTCCCCATGGGAGAGAACTACTCCTCAAAGGCTATTATACCCAACCACCAAAAGTGGGGAGCCTATGATATGGGTAAAAAATCCAGTCCATGTGAACTGTCTGATCATCACGAATCCTGGGATCTGTAATCCCCAGGGGCCGCTTACAGGCCCACCACTTTAGGTCAGCCCATGGAAGGGGGTTTTTCTAGCCCATTATGGAACTCTGTCCCTGCCTATAAATACTGATCCCCTCCTCAGTTTCCAGGTAATCAATATTTTTGCCAGTAAACCCTAAGTTACATCTTTGGTTGCTGGCCTGATCATCAGAGGGCCAGTCGCTGGGGAAACCTCTCAGTGTTTCAGGTTTTCTGTAGGTTTCTGGTGGCCAACAACCAACACAACCACCACCAGATCCACAAAATTCGAATCAAATTGTAGCATCTCATCAAGATCATACTTAAAAATGAGATTTGAGATTTCCACCGAATACAAGAACTCATTATCAGTTACTCCCACACCAGAAATCAGCAGTATAAGTCTTCCATCTCTACAGTAAGGTTTCTTCTTCTTGGCAATGCTTGCTGGAAAGTAAGCATAAACACTCACCTATCTCTGTAGTACGACCCTTAGCTCATTCCTACCAGTCGCTCTCATTCCTCTCGAGATCGACTTGAGTTTTATTTATAACAGACCTCTAAACCAATATATAAGGTCCAATAGGAATGGGATCTAAATCTCCTTAGAACCTTTACTTAACCTTTACTTCCCAACTTTCTTATTAGCCAGGCCCACACCTTGTCACCACCTTATTCTATCGACAAGGATTTGCAAATATGGACACTCTCTTGCTCTGGTGATTATGTGTTTAAAATCGCTTACAAACTATCTTCAAAGAGCATTTGTGAACATTAAATAAGCTTAAAATTTCTCTTGCATTTGCCTCTTCCCGAGGAAAGTTATTCACCTCAAACTGCTTGAACATCTCTAATAACATCAATCTCTGGAAATGGCAACCAGTATTTCTATCTTTTCCTCACCATCATTGAAACTATTGATCACATTTTCTTTGAATGCAATACGATCCTCCCCCTCTGGTATCATCTCTTCATATTTTGTAACCCCTGTTTTCCCAAAAATGTATTTTTGTGTATTTTCATAGTTAAAAATTTTTGCAAAATTATTTTTATGGTTTTCAAATTCTTTTGTCAAAATGTATTTTTTTGGATCTTCTATTTAAAATCTACTTTGTACCAATAATTTTATTTGTAACCATTTCTATGATTTTTATACAAATCTTATTATTATTACTATCATTATTTTTATCAGTATTATTTTAGTCACTGTTATTATTTACATTATTATTTTATTATTATTATTTTTTTATCATACTCTAATTTATCTAATAATGTTATATTATTTTTTTATTGGATTTTATAAAACCCATTGCCCCCTTATCTTAACCCAATACCCATTTATAAACTACTCTGTTTACCAATACTTAAACCCATTTAATTCCCTACCCACAACCCAAACCCGATACAACCCCTATCAGCCTAACCCTATTATTCACCCTTATATATATAACCCATATATCTCCATCTCCTATTCCCTAACCCGCCGCTTTGTCTCCCTTATCCCTCCCGTCTGCACCCTCTCCCGCTCTCTCATCCCTTCAGCCGCCTCTTCTAACCCATCCCGTCATCTCCTCCGGCAAACCCTGTCCTCCTTTCCTCAGCCTTACCCTTGTGTGCACCCCGATTGCATTGCACCTCCCTATCCTCCCTTCCGACCATTCGACCTCCCGCTGTCTTCTCTCTCCCTCCAGCGTGACTGCAGTGCCACCCTACTCCCTCGGCAGCGTCGCTCTGCAGACCTCGACGACTACAACAGCCCCTACAGCCGTTCCTAGTGCTGTTCCTCCCTCCTGCATCGTGCCCCACCATGTCGCGCGACTGCAGACGTCAACAGCATCCAACAGCTCCTTCTTCCCCTCCACCCTGCGGCAGTAACAGCAGCCAGCGTGACGACCATCGTCATTTTCCCCGTCGCACTGCCATCCCCCTCTGCCACTGTAGCCACTTGCAGCCAACCTCCCTGCCGTGACCCCGCAGTGCGCACACCACCCCCCCGACTGTCCCTGCTTATGTGATTGGAGTTTGGTCAGTTTTGATCAAGTGGATTATTGGCCGTTGGATTTCATCATCATCATCTTCATCTTTGTTGTTTTTCGTCCATTTGATTTTGATCATGATCCCTTGATCTTGAACTTGATTTATTGATTCCTGGCCGTCGGATCTACTTTGATCATCATCATCTTGATCATCACTATCATGCCCCGCTTCCCAAAATACGGAATACGAGTGCATGACGAAGCCCGGCGAATGATCTTAACATCATTCATAAGCTGTAGGATCGACTCAGCATCACAACAAGAATATAACAAGAGAGATATATATATAACCAAGCATGCATGAATAATTTATTAGCAACAGAAACAATTGAAAATATAATAATAACATCCAAATAGTTTCAAGTCTGGATCAAGTTAAAACTCGGGAACATCAGCCCGTTACAAGTTCTTAAATAGTAAGAAATAATGATTCAGGAAAAAAAATAATTCAAGAGAACAAGTATTCTAATCAAGTCCTTTCTCCCACTTGAAAGCTAGAACCTTTGCTCACCAATTCCAGCGGGTAGCTCATCTCCAAAGTCTGCTTAATAAATATAAAAAGAAAAAACAGGGAAAAATAAGAGAAAATGCCCTTAGTGCAAGCTAGGGCCACAAATAATAAAAAAGAGTACAAGTAATGGGGAATTGGAATCAAGAATGTAACAGGGATATAACAAGTAATGGAAAGAACCAAGAACTAGCTAGCAAGAGGAACATCTTAGTAACCAGGTTGGATAACAACTGCTAATGGTAAAACACGTGTCAAGTGAACTTGTGGGGGTATCTAACATCAAGTGACAAGTCTCAAGCCTAGTGTCAAAATTTTATTTGAAGTGTCAAGTCTCAAGTAACAAGTTGTTGAGTATCAGGTAACAAGTATCAAGTTCAAGTTTCATATTTCAAGTCTCTGAATCATGTTTCATGTATCGCATCATCAAGTATCAAGTAACAGGTGTCATGTTCAAGTTTCATGTCCAAATCTTGTGGTTATTACTATCTATGTAGCACTTCATGCATCTATACTTTTACTACATGGTTGCCACAGTCAAATCAGTTATGTTTAGGCCTAGTAATGGAGTCTATGGGGTGGCGTACTCAGGTATCAAGTATCAAGCAAATAATCAACCATGGACTCTAGAGGTAGCCCCCGTAGGCTCTAGAGGTGGCCCTCGTCACCCATGACGTGGCACTTAGTTCTACGTGGCACCTAGTTCCATGTGATCCCAAGTATATATCATGTAATCATATAATGGGCTCTAGAGGTGGCCGGCCCCCGTCACCCATGACGTGGCACTTAGTTTTACGTGTCACATAGTTCCATTTAACATAATATTAGGGCAAACACGGGCCCCCTTCCGAGTACACTTACCTATGTTGTCCACTACTATGGTCTTTCCCTTAACCCCATCTTATTACTTTTTATTATTTTATTAAGAAAGCATGCATGTGTGCGAAATAAGTCAAGAAATCAGGGTCATGTACATGGAACAAGTTTAGGGTAGTTATATGGCATAATCGAGGGTCGACATGAATAAAAGTAACGCGAACAACGAAAATCCCAAATCTGGACAGCACGACGTTGCTGTACCAAAACTGTGATTCCCGTTGCTACGAAATAGAAAAAGTAAATCCGTCAGGAGATCTAGAAACTAGACTCCTATCCGGTTCCAACGCATATAATTAAGGTACAAGAAAGTGGTGGGAACATGTGCCAAAACAGCGAATTACACAGCTAAAGTGTTCAGGCAGAAATTGTGTGTTTGAGTTTATGCATATGAAACAGTGTTGAAATAATGTTAATTAATTCTAAGAAAAATTGGGGATGTCCTATAGGGTGTCCAGCAACTGTATATAAAATTTCAAGTCAGACGCTTGCTGTTAACATAGTTAAATTAATTCGCAAAGTAGAGGTGTATAGCAGTTTTACAAATCTGCGTCTATCGACACAGCTGCAGTAAAACTACAATAACTCCTAGACCGTAACTCCGAATTCAAAAATTCTGGAGGCTATCGACATCTAGCCATCCAAAGATACATTTTCTATTCAGGGCTCGGGTTCATGTTCTGATGTTAAAGGGGGTAAAAACAGCATAACAAGATTCAGGACAGCAACATGTGGGAATATCTTACTAGTATAGGTTACATGAAAATTAGTTATTAGGCATCTAGGTTAATGTGTGATATAAATACAGGATAATGGTTATCAAAACAGCAAGTAATAATTTTTTTTCAAGCCAAATGGGTGTAAGTTCATCAAATGCAAGATATAACATATGTCTACAAATCTAGGGCTCCTTAATTTCATGTGTCCATGTGTTCAGGGGGTAAAATGAGTCCAAATAGTTATAATATAATACAATGAAATTATTGTGACTCTTAAGATTATAAAATTGAGGAGGTTTAATATTTGATCAACAACGACAGTCAAGGAGGAGTCACAATTTCTAACTATTTGTAGTATTTTCAAGGAATGCTTGTACTAGAACAAAAATGTATACAAGAGGAATACTTGCCTTGATTGACGACGATTAGATTCGATTGTTGAAGAAAATGGGATCGAAAATTCCCGGGCGAAATCTCCCAAAACCACGTGCGAAGCACGTGCAAGAAATCAACAGTAGAGGAAAATCCCCCACACCAGATCAGCCAAAACAGCGGACGGCGGCGATTCTCGATCTGGCGCGGCAAAACAGCGAAGCAGCGAAATCAACGAATCAGATCGCTCTAATGCAGCGGATCTGGGCCAGAACACGGAACAGCAGAAGAAAGGATTTGTTGTGGCCGCACGAACAGCGATCGGATCGACCTGATTGCGTGGATCTTGACACGATCCAATGGTTAAGATCCGATCCCGCCCAACTCCTCCTTTCTTCTTCGTCAAAACAGAGAGCGAGAGAGAGATAAGGTGTGAGGGCAACGACACTGGCGACTGTGGTGCGACAAGCGGCGCGCGACGGCAATGAGGACGAAGGCAGCGGAAACAGCAGCACGACATCGAGAAGCAATGACGGTCTGCGCGTGGGTTTGAAACAGGGGAGGGGCAGAGGAGATGGTTCGGGGTGCTAGCGGCGTGGACGGAGGTTGTGGTGATGAGGGGAAGACGAGGCGATGACTGGCGAGGTAATGGCGATTGGGTAGAGGTCGGTGGCGGAGATGATGGAGGTGGGTAATGGTGGAAAATGGGTTTCGGAGTTCGAGAGTTGGGTCGATGGTGAAGATGACGGTGGATTGGGTTCTGTGGGGATGATGGCGGAGGATAGCGGCGCTGGGGTGATTGTGGGGATGACGACGGAGATGGAGTATGGAGGAGGCGAGGCGAACGGGGTGGGGAAATGGGTTCTGTGCGTGCGAAAAGAGGGGAGGAAGAGGAAGATGAGAGCGGCGGGGTGATGGTTTGGGTTTTAACAGTAATTAGGGTATAGGTTAGGGTTAGGGTTAGGAGATTAGGGTTTATATAGTGCGAGTTTGGGTTCTGGGTATTAGGGTATCCGAAATGAATAGGATCCAACTGGAGAATTGGTCAAATTGTATTAAAATGGGAAATAAAGAGATGATTGACATAGAGTAGCTCATTCTTCATGAAGAACGACCCAAAGAGCACACACAATTGAACTAGATGAAAGGACCAAAAATTGAGTCGAAAACAATTTAATGGTTTTATTCATTCTGAAACAAAATACAGGATCTCAAATAGATGAAAGAGTACAATGGGGTAAAAATACAGTATAAAAATACAAATACAGGGAAACAGGAGTTACAATCACCATCGGGGTGATCTTGGCCATTCGATCGTGATCACCATCAACTTCATCATCACCTTGATCTGGACTGCCCGATCTTGTTGATCTTGATTTCATCCTTGCCGATCGCCTGATCGTTGTTTGATCATCTTGATCTTTGGTCTCAGCTGTTCGATTGTGATCTCGATCATCTTCATCTTGTTCGTGATTGTTTGTGGGTTCATTGTTCGTTGTGTTCTTACCCCGGGATCCGTTCTCGTTATTCTTGTGCTTGCTTCGTTCCATCGTCATCTCTCAGGTAAGTAACTTGTACTCAATTTTTTTATATGATACAAGTCATAAATACCGCTTGTAGTGTAGTTAGGTTCTAGAGACAACTTGGGTGTGACGTATGATTGATGAGTTTGTCTCTATAGTGGTTTGACCATAGTTGCCTCACGACACAATAATGACATGGAACAACTTAGGTTTTGTCCGTTCTTGATTTGATCATGTATGTGGGATTTTGTGAGAATTTGGGTATTTGTGGAGAACCATGTGATAGACTTGTTTTAGATATATTAATTATCCTATTTCATGATGTTTGGACACTTGGTAGACTCGATTTCATGTTTGGTTGTGTTTGGATCAAGTGTCGTTGAATCTATATTGATTTTAGTTTTTGAGGAAATTCTGTATTTTGCCGATAATCTGTCTTGATCAGTAATTTAGACCATATTAAGGTCAGTATCTTAATTTCAGTATAAAACATGAGTTTTAGAGGAATTCGTCTTATTTCCAACCCCTCTGACCTTGCTCGATTTTGTTTTCGTATGTGTGAGTTATGACTGTTTTACTATAGAGGTGTAGATCTTTTCCAGATTTCGTTTCTTGGTGATTTTGATGACTAAATCATTTTGATACTTGTGCTACACATATTATTTTGATCTAAAACTTTGGTCAGTATTTCTTTATCTAGTTAGGGATTTTCCAGAATTTTGGTGGATTTTATTGACGAGTTTATATGCCGTTTCATTCCTGTTTATAAAAACTATACTTGTTGTATTTTTCTCGCTATTCTTTAAAGAATCATATTTTCACCCTATTTCCTTCTACTGTATGAAAAATATTTATGAAATATGAAAGTTAGATTATTTTGTCTGTTTTCATCTCTCTTTGGCGGATTTGGATTTCGTTTCACGGTTTGCGAGATGTTTCAGTTTTCGTACAACAGTGTTGGAAATTCCAGATTTGCCAAACTATCAGTTCTTGTTATTTTCTAATTTTTGTTGGCTAAACTAATTTTACTAGAAAATTATGAAACTTTATATTATGATTCTAGACATATAGGGGAGAACCACAGATTTTTTGTGAATTTATTTAATGAGTTTTCCTACTATTTTCCTGCTCTTGAATTCGTTTTCCTTATTTCTGGCCGAACCTATTTTATGTATTCAAATCAGTTTTGAGCTATGTTTTTGTGAATTAGTATGTGACTTATTTATACTCGCTAGATTCGGTTGAGAGTCTATTTTCTAGAAATTTCGATAAATTCAGATTTGCATGTTTGTAACACTGGGAAACTTTATTTTACTACAGTATGGTCTTGTTGTCCTGAACTTGAGATTTGTTTATTTTATTCTTTTATGAACTATCTTGTACTCGTACATGTTTATCTTACAACTTGAACTTGTTACATGATCATGCCATATTATTCTTGATATATCTTGCACACATACATGCTTGTTTGACATTATTAATAAATAATCAAGCCGGGGTTTAAGGGAAAGACCTTAGTAGTGGACAATATAGGTATGTGTTGTAACCCCTGTTTTTCCAAAATCTATTTTATGTATTTATAATTTTCATAAATCATTTTCCGGTTTCGAATTTCTTTTGTCAAAATGTACTATGAGATTTTCTATAAAAATCTGCTTTTGATCAATAATTTTAGCTGTTAACTATTTTTCTATGATTTTTGTGTTTAATACAGTTCTTATTATTGTTATTATTACTTTTATTATTTTATCATTTTTATTATTATTATTAATATTGTTACTATCTGTAATATTTTGCTAGTATTGTTATTTGCATTATCATTATTTTTTTTATCGTTAAAAATTATATTATTTTGTAAATTGCATTTTATTAGTTATTTTGAGTTTTCTAAGATTTCTATAAAACCCATTAGAAATTAATCCTATTCCGTTAACTCCATTTTTCTTTCTTTCCTAAACTACACCGTACCCAACCCATTACCTAATTACTATACCTATCAATTACCCATTTTCCTATACCATTATATCATCAGGTTGATTCCAAACCGTTTCTACATATTACTTTATTATCCTTTCCTAATTTTATCCTACTTACCTAGTATACCACTTACCTCGTTTATCGTACTTACCTAGTAATCTTCATACCACTTACCTGGTATACTCCCCCAGACCCGGTTGCACCAATGCAGCACCCGACCCATTCCTCTTTTATTTTTTATTTTATTTTATTTTTTTCCTTTTTCCACCTGTAGCCGTGAGCCAAAATGTGCACCTCCCCTTCTATTAACCTAGTATGTATATACCCTTATATAATTGTGTATCAATCCATGCTGCTTATTATATTTTTCTCTCAAACTCTTTCGCCATCCGTGCTTCATCTCTCCCGCTTTCTCTTCATCCGCCGTCTCGCGCTCTCTTGCTCTTTGGGATTTTCTTGCGCGTGTGTGCGTATGGATCTTTCGTGAGATCGTGGATTTTCGTTTGTGGGTTTTGCGCATACTTTTAATTTGCATCGTTCTTTATCTCCGAATTAAGGCAAGCAACTTGTACTTCAATTCATTTGTTTGATACAAGTCAAAAAGTTCACCTATAGTGTAGTTGGGTCTAGAGATAACCAAAGACTTTGTTTTTCTTGATGGATTTTGTCTCTATTGTGATGATTTAGCCATAGATGACTTATGACACCAATTTTGATAGGAGATAACCTAGGGTGTGTCCAAAACTTGATTTTGATACATGTATGTGATTATTTGTATGAATTGTGTTTGATTGAATGCCCATGTGAAAATAAAAGGTGTAGACCTGTTAGTAACCCTAAATCATGATGATTAGTTATTTGGTAGGTTGTATTTCAAGTTTGGTTGTGTTTGGATCAATATTCATGAAGTTATGATGTTCTTGATTAGAGGTGTGAAATCTGTATTTGCTGCTTGTTTTGTTTTGATTGCTGTTTTCATCCATGCTACAGTCCGAATCTTAATTTCAAAATAAAAGATGGATTTTAGATAATTGTGTCTATTTTCAAACACCACTGGTTTTACTTGATTTGGATTTCGTATGACTGAGTTATGTGTATTTTGGTACAGATGTGTCGATAGATTCCAGATTCTGTTTTAAGTTAATTTTGTTAACAAATTATTTTCAAGAACTATTGTATACATAATATCTTGACCTAATATTTTACTCAGTGTTTCCTTATGATATTAGAGACTACCCAGATTTTTTGTGAATTTAAAAGATAAGTTTTATGTGTCGTTTCATGTTCTTTTCTAAATTCTACTTATACTGTAATTTGCGCGCTGTTCAGTAAAGAACTCTGTTTTCACTACAATTCCTTATACTGTATGAAAATCATTTGTGAAATATAAAAGTTAGTAAATTTCATCTATTTTCATGTCGTTTTGGCGGAATTGGAGTTCGATTCACTGATTACGAGATATACTTGTTTTCATACAGCAGTGTTGATAATTCCAGATTCGTTAAAATGTGTTTTTGAGTTGTTTCTTATTTTTGATGGCTTATCAATACTTACTGGAATATTATGAAACTTGTTATTTTGAGTCTATGCCTATAGGGGAATACCCCAGATTTTACGTGGATTTATTTGATGTATTTTTATGCTATTTTCATGCTTATGAAGTCGTTCCCCTGTTTTCTGGCTGAACCTAAAATCTGTGTTCAATTCATTTTTGAGCTGAGTTGTTGTGAAGTAGTATATGACTTATTTATATGCGTTGGATTCGTGTGGATGTCTAGTTTCCATATCCTTCGACGGATCTAGGTTTGCATATCTGTAGCTCTTAGAATCACTGTTTTAGTACTACTTGGTCTTGCTATCCTGATTATGAACCTAGACTATTTTGCTCGTATATGTGAACGTATATCATCTATACATGCTGATTTGATTCCCTGAACCTAAACCTGATTATATCATGTTAGTGTGATACTTTTTCGCACAAATTCATGTCTATTTGATAACCATAATAAAAGTAACCAAGCCGGGGTTTATGGGAAAGATCTAATAGTGGATAGTTCAGAAACGTGTACTCGGAATGGGGCCCGTGTTTCCCAATTTTTAGCATGGACATGTTGGTTCATGTACCTATTACCCGTTGCTGCACGTACCTTTTGGTCGTGTACCCGTTGCTGCATGGACCTTTGGTTCATGTACTTGTTACCTGTTGCTGCACGGACCTGTTGGTCGTATACCTGTTGCTTCATGAACCTGTTGGTGCATGAATCGGATGATTCGTGTACCTGTTGCTTCATGAACCTGTTACCTGTTTTTTGTACCTGAGTATATTGCCCTTTATGCTCCACTATGAAATCTAAAGCGAAACTATTGTGTTGTAGCAACCATGTGGTGTGGGCGGCATGACGTGCTACCTATATAGTAATCACACAAGACTTGACATAATGCTTGAACTTGATACTTGAACATGATACTTGCTTACTTGGTACTTGACTACATGATACATGAACTTGATTGCGTGAGACTTGAAACGTGATACATGATACATGTTTACACGACACTTGACACTTGATGCATGTTGTAGGATACTTGTTTGCTTGACACTTGATTTATGCCGTGTACACTTGACACTTTTACCATGCTAGTTTGTCTAGGTTGACATCATACTTATACCAGGTACTAGTTAGTTTTTCCCATTCCATGTGCTTGTATCCTACTCTATTTGTGACCCGTGACTTGCAATTGACGGGTACTTGTGTTTTCTCTTTTTCTCTTTCATGCATTCGTTGTATTGCAGATTTTGGAGGACAGGTTCCAGACGGGATTGGTGACATGATGTACTAGATACTGGAATTTTGCTATTATTATTTCTTGTAGTTGCTTGAACAATATTGTATTTTGAGACTTGTATTTATTCTTGTTTTTGGGCGATGTGACCCAGGATTATTTGTTTTATTCAGATATTAATATATTTTATTTCAAGTATTCTTGTTGGTATTTGGTTCATATGTGTATGTGGTTGACTTTTCTGGCTTCCGACTCTAATTATATTGTGATATCTTGTAAAGAATTCCTGAACAGCTTATGAATGATGAAAATCATTCGCTGGGCTTTTGTTACGTGCTCGTATTCCGTATTTTTGGGAAGCGGGGCGTGACATGTGTACCCAGAAGGGGGCCCATGATCCCATTACTTGTTGCCATGTTTCATGCTCGCATGATTCATGCCTATTATTATGATATTCTGCATGAACTCACGATAACATGATTCATGCATGTTATTATTTTATTATGCCATGAACTCGCGATTACATGATTCATGCCTGTTATTATTACTTGTTGCCATGTTTCATGATTACATGATTCATGCCTGTTATTATCACTTTTTTGCCATGTTTCATGACTACATGATCCATGCATGTTTCTGTTGCTGCGATTTCACTACGTGATTTGTGCCAGTTTACCTGTTACTTGTTACTTGACTTGACGCCTGAGTACACGGCCCTATAGAAACCCACCACTAGGCCTGATTAACGGAACTGTTTGAATGTAGCAACCATGTGTTATAATATAGGGCGCATGAAGTGCTACCAAGATAGTAATAAGTACAAGACTTGATACATGATACTTGAACATGATACATGCTTGCTTGACACTTGACTACATGATACATGAGACTTGATACATGACGCTTGATACATGATTACATGATACTTGACACTTGATGTTTGTTTACATGATACTTGTTTACTTGACACTTGATTCATGCCATTTATACATGATCACCTTGCCATGCTAGTTATTTATTTTGATATCATGCTTATTCCATGTTGTTAGTTAGTTTCCCAAAGTACTTGTATCCTGCATTACAAGCGGTCCGTAACTTGCAATTGACGGGTACTTGTTTTTTCTTTTTCTCTTCCCTGCAATTGTTAAATTGCAGATTTTGGAGAATAGGTTCCAGTTGGTATTGGTGACATGATGTACTAGATGCTGGAATTTTTTTATTCTTATTCTTGTTGCTTATTTTGAACAATAATGTATCTTGTACTTGAATTTATTCTTGTATTTGGACAATGTGACCCAGGATTTTGTCTTATTCAGATCAGGACTATTTGAGATTTATATATTTAGTTTCAAGTATTCTTGTTGGTATTTGGTTCTTATGTGTGTTGTGGTTGATACTTTTGCTTCCGACTCTGATTATTCTCGTGAAATATTGTAAAGATTCTTGAACAGCTTATGGATGATGAAAATCATTTGTCGGGCTTTTGTCGCGGATCCGTATTCCGTATTCTTTTTGGGAAGCGGGGCGTGACATATTTATAGGCATTCCCCAATTTCTTGATCTTATTAATTGGATGGGTATCTTATCTCCCAAAACTAATGCATTTGAACATATATTGGCAATAGTAATTTCTCACCTCTTATGGGCCATTTGGAACAAGAGGATTGCTCACAGGTTAATAGAATATCACCCTAGTAACTCCTTAAACTAGTTCTGAAATTTCTGTAAAGGCCAAATTACTGAGAAAATTAACTTATCATCATTTAAGAACTACTTAATCCATGACAACAAATGCTTGCAGAGAAATATCAATATAGCTGGAAATCGAATCTAAAATTTCTCCAGAAGCTAGATCAGATGATTAGTGTCCCCTCACCATGAAACACTGCTAAGCAACACATCCATGATGTAATTCTTCTTCTTCTTCTTCTTCTTCTTCTTCTTTCCTCTTTTTTCCTCTTCTTGTATAAATGTATTTTATAAACTCGGTCTTAGGCCCTGCTTATGAACGCAAAAAATAATCAATAAATTAATTAATTAATTAATTAAATAAAATAGAATAAAATATGATAATTATAGTAAGTTTATAGAGAAAATCAATCTACAGTAAAATAACCATACTGAGTTTTCATTGTTTTGAAGCTAACCCCACTGAGTTCTACTTTCGAGTGTTCTACCTTGCTGAAGAGCAAATTTGTTAGCAACTTTACATATTATTGACTGATGCAGTTAAGTGTTGCTGCTAATTTTGGTGTGGGAGTAAATGGATAGTGAGTTTATATTTTAAAGGAAACTACTAAATATCTGACATTTGATTATCGCCGTGAAAAGTAGTTAGTGGTACAACAGTCTAACGACTCCCTAAAGAGATACCACCAGAGTACCATATCGACGGCCTGAACCTCCATTCAAATGAACCAATGCCTTTAATGTTTTTGAACTCTTCCTTAGTAGGGACTTCTACCTTGGTCTCTTGCAATGCACAAATACTTGGCTTGCTCCTAACAATAGAGTCGCCAATAAGTCTTTTTTTGTTTTCTGACGCATCCCACTAACGTTCCAGAAGATGTATAACATAACAAACAGTTAAAAAAAACCTAACCCTAAATCCTAACCACCAAAAGGATCCCCACTTAGACTTCCCTTCGAAGACTCTCACCTCTAATAATGTTGACGTGGTGTAATTGTTCTTCTCTATTGGAACCCATGTCTATACCGTACACCTGGCGGTACAGCAGTCTAACGACTCCCTTCAACCTGGCAAAAAAGGCATAGGTCCGTGAGGAGGTCGACTGTGAAAAAAAGACGGGTTATTAGATAAATATCTAACAATCTCCCACTTAGGCCACATGTCATTACATAATCATGTATTTAAAATAAGATTATGAGCTCAAAACTGCTATTTTTATCTGTCTTCTCAAATAATTTGGTCCACAATCATATCAATATAAAGATCAAGGTGATCTTTGTTACATTTATCGTAACTAGACCCAAACTGGTCACATATATCAATATAATCAACGACATAGATCGAGTATGGATGTGTAGCATGAAAATTACAGTTAATGTGATCTAAACATGCCTATTTTCAACTGGTCCAACTTTACTTTAGTGAGGTCATTTAAAGAAAATATCGTACAAAGTGTAATAAACTGAATACCAAACATTTTTTCTGATAAGAAAAGTATCCAAATATAAAAGTACTCATATATACAAAATCAAACATAGAACATAAAGTGCAAAAGTGATAAAATCCAACTAAACGAAAGATTCTTCATACTCTAAGACATCCATGTGAGCAGTGTGCTCATGAAAGACCTTGGGTGGAAGGCCCTTTGTAAGAGGGTCTACTATCATGGAGTTTGTCCCTAAGTGTTCTATAGAAATTTGTCCACTTTGTACCATCTCTTTGACAACTAGGAACTTGATGTCAATGTGTTTTGACTTGGTCGAGCTCCTATTGTTATTGAAGTATAAGACGGATGATTTGTTGTTACAGTATAACTTAAGTGGTCTTTCAATTCCTTCCACAATTCGCAGCCCAGTGACAAAGTTTCTCAGCCAAATTCTAAGATTAGATGCCTCATAACATGCTACAAACTTTGCTGCCATGGTGGACGAAGTAATAAGAGTTTGCTTGGAACTGCGTCAAGAAACTGCACCACCAGCCAATAGATAGATATAGCCTGAAGTGGATCTTCTACTATCTTGGCATCCTGCAAAATCAGAGTCAGAATACTCAATGATGTCCAAATGGTCTGAACTCCTATATATGAGCATATAATCCCTTGTTCTTTTCAAATACCTCATAAACCTTTTGGCTGCTTTCCAATGATTCATTCCTGGATTGCTTAAGTATCTGCCTAATACTCCAACAATGTACACTATGACCGGACGCGTACAAACTTAAGCATACATTAGGCTCCCTACAGCTGATGCATAAGGAATCTTCTACATATCTTGAATATCAAGGTTTCTCTTTGGGCACTGACTGAGACTAAATTTGTCTTCCTTAAAGACCGGGGTATCTCCTGGTTTGCAGTCCTACATACCAAACCTTTTGAGCACCTTATCGATATAGCTCCTTTGTGACAATCCTAGAGTATCCCGAGATCGGTCCCAGTGTATTTGGATACCTAATACTAAGGAGGCATCACCAAGATCTTACATCTCGAAATTTCTTGATAGAAATCTCTTGGTTTCATGCAACATGCATATATCATTAGTGGCAAGCAATATGTCATAAACATATAATACCAAGAAAATGCACTTGCTCCCACTGAATTTGTGATACACACATTCGTCAAACAGTATTCATCATGAAACCAAATGAGAGAACTACCTGATGAAACTCGTGGTACCACTGACGAGACGTCTGTTTTAGCCAATAGATGGATTTTTTCCAATTTGCTGACCATCTTCTTTGAGTCTCCCGACACAAAGTTTTTCGGCTGCACTATGTATATCGTTTCGTCAATGTTGTCATTGAGAAATGTCGTCTTGACATCCATCTGATGAAGCTCCAAATCATAATGTGCAACAAGAGCCATGAATGTCCTACAAGAGTCCTTTGATGATACTGAAGATAAAGTCTCTTTAAAGTCAATCCCTTTTTTTTAGTATAGCCATTGGCTACAAGACGAGCCTTATACCTCTCCACATTAACTTTGGAATCCTGTTTAGTCTTAAATATCCATTTACAACCAATGGGTTTCGCACATTCTGGTAATAGGACAATTTCCCAAACCTTATTGTCTTGCATTGATTTATACTCCTCATTCACCGCTTCAATACATTTTTCCGTGTTGGAATCTTGCATGGCTTGACGGATGTAGATTGGATCATTCTCCATCATACCATTATTTTCCTCATGTTCCTAGAGAAATCCAATATAATCATCTGGAATAGCATTCCTCCTTTATCTAGTGGATCTTCTTAATGGCACTGGTTCTTGAGGTTGTTGAGTTTATTCTATAACACCCTAGTTTTCATTTATGAGATTTTGTAATTTTACGTGTTGTGCACGTATGGTTTCATTTGTGCAATTTTTTTTATAAAATATTTTTATATAGTACTTGTTCTCTTTATTTTTCCGAAAAAACTATTCTCTTTAAAAGCCTAATTAAAATCTAGGCCTAATTGTCTTTAAGCCCACTCTATTTTATTAATTAAATTAATTATTTTAAAGCCCATGGTTAGTTTGGCCCATTAGTGAGCCCATTTACTTTAATTCTTTTTGAAATGGTCTAACTTGTAGTGTAGACTCATTTCATGGACAATTAATTTTTGGTCACTTGAACAAATTTGTAAATGGGGGACACTAGGTGGCATGTGCATGCAATGGAGTGTTCAATGCACACCCTTTCACCATGGCTGGATAGGATAGGGAGAGTGGGAGAGATGGGAGTGGTGGAGAGTTGGTTACTCTCATCATGGGTAGTTTCTATAACTCCCTAGTACATCTTGGCCTCTCTAACCATTTGATCTAATCTTGGCCCTCCATTCACCCTAGAAAATTGTATAAATACCCCCTTCCACACTCTCCATTCTCACACTTGGAAAAAAAATTGAAAAAGAAAGAATAGAAAGAGAGAAAAGAATACAAGTAGTAAGGCAAAAGATTGAGGAGTTGTGAGTTGAAAAGAGTGAGTGTTTTGTATGAGTGCTTCAACCAAGGAGAAGGAGGCCGGACTGCATAGGGGAGGCTCGAGTTCAAGATTGCACCAAGGAGAGGGCGATTTTCGTGGCTTGATCTAGGAGGAGAAGGCCTCATTCATTCGTTGTAGGAGATTCTCTAGGAGTCTATTTTATTGTTTCTCTCTATTTAAGGTGGGTGTTTCTCTTAAATTTCTAATTATACATCATGTTAGGATGTGGTTGACAAATTAAGGAGAAACTCTAATAAATATAGCCATACATGATGAAAATGAGACAAATTGCTATTAGTTTGATTATATGTTAAAAGATTATTAAATTGATTGCCAAATTATGAATTGTTAAATGATTATCATGTTACTATGTTCAATTTTGTTGTGATGTGCTAGATAAACAAATACATGCTTGTATGTTGAACAATTGAATAAAGAACTATGGATATAGGTGATTTTGATTAATGTGTTGTTAAATGACATGAAAAATAAATTTTTTTACTGAGATACTTGTACAATGTTAATAAAAATATTATAAGTAATATAGGAAAATTTTAAGTGTAATTTATAAGGAGATTATGCTTATTTTCCCCTAAATTCGAAATTGAAGAATAAAATGAAGTAGAGAGCAAATTATGTTATTTTGTATCAAAAATTAAAATTTATTTTACTGAAATGATGTAATAAGATGAAAAATAAAATTTGGAATTTTTGAATGAATTTGGAGAAGAAAAAGAACTAAAAACATTTTGGGAATTTGAAAAACCCAGTAGCACAGTCAACCGATTATAGTGGAAAAATCGACCGTCCTGATTATTTGTTTTCGAGTTCAAATATTTTACGGAACAGTCGACTGACCATAGCTTGACAGTCGACTGCTCCGGTTATTTATTTTCGAGCTTTAGAATCTCACAGAACAGCCGACTGGCCATGCCTAACTGTCGACTGCCCTGAGAAAAATAAAATTATATTGTTTATGCATGGGATTATGTATGAAATTGAAATTGAATGACTTGATGAATTATGAAAGAACATGAATCTACAAATGTCATGAAAATGAAGTGGAAATTAATATTAATCATGAAAATAGAACTTATGAGTATGAAAGACTCAATTTTGTGATTATGAATTGAAATTGAGAACTATAGTATAGTTAAGCCTCATACCGGCATTGAAAAGAAATGTGTTGAAATGAAATTTGAGATGAAAAGACCAAGATTTGGGTCATGTTGAATAAATGGTTAAGACCGGTATAGTGGAAGGGCTAACTCTAGAGAATTGATTTTGTTCATGATTCGAACAACTAAGGATTAGATTCATAGTGAAGACGTGATGAAAATTAGAGAAAAACACGAGTATGAGGGCCTCGGAGCTACGGTGTGAGAATATTCACAGACTGTCTTCACGATGCGTCGTGACATGACGTGGATATGTCTCTAGGAGTCCGTACTGCAGGCGACGCTCGTGGGGTGTTTGGTGACTGCAGGTGGTGTCATGTCCCATGACGGAGGCTGAATTGTCCATAGGTTCTTCATGATGCGTCATGACATGACGTGGGATTTCCCTCCAGGCTGTCTGGACATGAACTCGTAACTCATAGAACATCTAGGATACTTATCATAGTTACAGTAGTAGTTTAAGTCATGACTAGAGATTAAACCTTACAAGATGAAGAACGGTTAAGGGATTGTCCTCAGACCTATGTAGTATGGAATGCATAGAATCTGAATAAGTGCACATTAGTGTCATCTAATATAAACAACTGAATTAAGGACTAAGTGCACTGCACAACACGACATCTATAGGATAGTCTCTTGTAGTTTCTGTTTGTGATCAAGTTTGTGATTGTTTAAGTATTTGAGAATCGTTATACTGTTTGGCATAGAGAGGATAGCCATGTATAATATTTTGTCGGTTGTAAGCAACTGACGCGCCCACAGTTTTTATGCAGGGTAAAGTGATTAACAAGACTAAAGAATGCATGCTGATTAAAGATTGATTCAAGAGTTGTACATTTCAATTCATATAAATTGTTGTAAATTGCTTCCGCTGTAAATATGTAATGTAAGTGTAAACTCTGATGTAACAAAAGTTTTTATTTCCTTGTAAAATTGTACGAAGAGAAGTGTAAAGATCCTGTGGAACTTCGAATTCAGTTGTGTTTTGGAATTCGGGGTGTTACATGTTCTTCGGGAATAGTTACCTCATTTGAATAGGGGGTTGTTCAACATTGTCTTGTTAAGGGTTGTTCAACATTGTCTTGTTAAGGTTCCAGATTCACTTCTTGATCAATGATAGGTGTAGGAACTCGAACATTGTCAAAAACGATAGTAGGAATTGGGTTTGGATTTGAATCCAATTCCTCCTCAAAAGCAATGTCTCTAACCTTATTTGTCCTCCCAAACTCAACATCCTCAAAAAATGTTGTAGTTTCTTCTAAAAAATATTCCTATGTGTGGGATCATAAAACTTATAGCCCCTAGATCACTCAGAATAACCAATAAAGTTGCTGCTCACTGTTTTGGAGTCCAATTTCTTGATTTATCCAGTGGATAAATCAAGAATACAGAAACAAAAACAGCAATTGGACCAGAAAATGCAATTGCATTATAAGGTCACAGTTGAACAGATCGAGCAAGTTCGAATTGTCGTAACATGAAACCTATTAATCCGAAAGCACCATGGAGAGCCAAAAAAGTCCACAGCCCTCCTAATTGACACCAGCGAGTAAAATCTCCTTGTGCTTCAGGGCCCCATAGTAGCGACAAAGAATGTGCTAAACTATTTGTGGGGGTAGAAACTGCAGCGGTTAAGAAATTACAGCCTTCCAAATAGGAACTGGCCAATCCATGGGTATACCATGAAGTTACAAAAGTTGTACCTGTGAACCAGCCTCCTAAAGCGAAATAAGCACAAGGAAAGAGCAATAGGCTGGACCAGCCTACAAAAACGAAACGGTCCCTCCGTAACCAATCATCCATAATATCAAAGCCTTGCCTCAGCTGGACATCCCCAAATGTGAAAGTGCTTTAGACTAGGCTTTCGAACTTTCCAAAGCTCATAAGTTATTTTTGTAGCTGCTTTTTTTGGTACTCTTTTGAGATTGTAAGCTGTTGTCTTTAATGCTTCTCTCCAAAAGGACTTAGGTAGTGTGGAATGAGTAATCATACTCCTTACCATATCCTTAAGAGTTCTATTTTGTCTTTCAACAAAACCATTGATGTTAGGTGATCTTGGCATGGTGTACTGTGGGACAATACTGCATTCCTCTAGGAATTTAGCAAACGGTCCTGAATGTTGTTCACTTGAGCCATCATATCTACCGTAGTACTCACCACCATGATCAGATCTGACGTTCTTACTCCTTTTGTTGAGATTATTCTCAACTTCAACTTTATAAGCATTGAACACGTCCAGAGACAGTGATTTTTAATGAATGAGATATAGGTACCCATAACGCGAGTAATCGTCGATAAATGATATAAAATATTTTTGACCATTCCACAAATATCTGTATGAATCAATTCTAAGAAGCATGAAGATTTATTGGCACCTCTCTTAGATTTGGTCTGTTTTTCCTTGATGCAATCTATATAGACATCAAAGTCTGTGAAGTCAAGGGACTCTAAAATGCCATCGACACAAAACGGTCAACTCTACCTTTTGAGATATGACCTAAGCGCTTATGCCATAATAACGCCAATTTTTTCTTATTTAATTTACGTTTAGTACTACGTGATACCGTATGCAAGGTTTAATTATAGGATGCAATTGTTTCGAGCAAATAAAGGTTGTCATAAGCAATCAAATAACCCGTTCCAACAACATTCGAATTTAAAGACAAACTAATCTAATTGTTTGCAAATGAAAAACAATATCCAAATTTTTCCAACAAAGAAACAGAAATCAAATTTTGTCAAAAAGGCGAAACAACAAAAGTGTCTTTCAAATCCAAATAAAAATCAGTCCCTAACAACAACCTAAAGTGCCCAATTGCTTCCACTTCTACCGATTTTCTATCACCCACGAAGATTTGTCTTTCACCGTCATTTGGCTTTCGGTAGCACAGGTAACCCTGCATTGAAACACTGATGTTAGTAGTAGCACCAGAATCTAACCACAAAGTGTTTCTAGGTACTGAAGCTAAATTTACATCAAAACAGACCAAGGTAAGGAGCATACCTTTCTTTGTACGCCAGGCATGGTACTTGGTGCATTCCTTCTTGATATGTCCAGTCATGCCACAGAAGAAGCAACTATTTTCACCTAGGGCCGGTCCTATCAATTTGGAAGCCCGGGGCGAACAAAATGTTATGATGCCCTTCTTTTAGTAAGTGAAATTGTGTTGCAAATTAGAGACAGTGAGACACTTTATAAGATAATGAGATAAAATCAAATGACATAAACCTTCCAAGACTAAGAGACTAGACAACAATACATAAAGATTATCCTCATATTTGATGCATTTACCATAAGCTAAAATGTGGAGTTACAGGATTTACTGATTAAGATGTTGTGCTTAATCATGAGCGTAAGTAGTGTTAAAAATTACCCTCAATATCTCCAAAATGCATTTAAATAATATGCCTCAACACAAATTTAATTGTAACGCTCCGAGATCCCTATAGCGGGATCTCAAGACACAAGCCAGAATCTTACTTCAAATGAGTCAATAACACAAAAAAATCACAGGAAAATAAAAACTTTTATTGCACAAATGTTATTACAATATCTAATGATTAAAATAAAATGTTACATCATAAATTACATCTATATTCTACATATTACAATCGATCAGTAATCTCTACTTTAATGCTCCACGCAGCTCGAGTTCCCTGCTCTGCAATCAGCCAACCTGCAACTAAAATCTGTGGGCACGTCAGTTGAATACAACCGACGCAATGCTATAATAGAGCGATCCTCGCTATGCCATAATATAGCGACTCCAAACCTCAAAAACCAAAATTTGATGCAAAAAGTAAAAGTGATGTCAAACAAATGTCGGTGTATGCCATGGCCTAATCTAATGCACACTCAAGATGCACACGATGCTCTTATTCTAAGGCACGTCTGATTGGAGAGATATGCATCCCATACTACACATTCCCCAACCAAATGACGTTCTTCAATTGATGGAGTTCAATCCCCTGCTATGCATCCTACTCTTATGCTCTCTCCTGTCTCTGATACTCTAGTGATGATGAGGTTGCATTCGTCCGGTTTACTCCAGTCGCTGCCACGTTAGTGGTGTCCAATTCCTCATGTTTTATCCACTGCGCCCGGGGTGGCAGTCGCATGGTTTACTCCGATGCGACTAAAACCCAAAGAGGTTGTGGTAATTCTGCATCCCCAGACCTCACCAAAAGCTGATGTACGGACAATATGGCTCCCCACCGAGAACGTTATTTATTGCCCCAAAGAGTTCACCCACTTGGCAGTCTCTAAGTTCTCTGCCCGTATTGATCAACATAGGACCTGACGGATATTAGGGTTTCCCCAACTCTCCGCTGCACTCGTCCTTACATTAGACCAGAACTTGTGTTCGAGATGATGTCACCACTCCAAACCTCTTCAAAGGTTGTTATAGACATGAAGGCACTCGCACCGAAGACAAAAGATCCCCAAAGAGTTCACTCACATGGCAATACCTAAGTCCCATGTCCACATTAAATGAACCAAGAATTCGGCCAGGCGTGAAGATGCCACGCGCCCCCTAACAGGCGAACACAAAACCCACTAGTGTATGTCCTTACATTCAACAAACACTCGAACTAATCCTACAACATCTCGAACCCAATGTAATACTGTTAATCCCCTCTAGGACCAAGATTAAGAATTATGGTTAATTACGTGATTACTAGCATTTTATCCGATCATCTGATTATCTAAATCCCAAGACTCTAATCAATCTCTAATCCTTTTTCATTATCTAATTATGAATTATTAGGCAATTCTAGTTCTATTTCATTTTAACCAATACTCTTCTAATTAGGAGATCTATCCATTTTCATGTCCTAACTTGGTAAACAACTTTTTGTTTATTATGAACAACTAGTTAAGTTCTACATCTAGACCATTTTCTAATTAATTACCTTTTTCATTATTATAATCTAACCCATACAACAATATGACTCAATCTTGCCCTCAAATTCGGCCCAAGGGCGCCTCGAACAACACTTGGCCCAAACCAACGACGAACTGACTCTGTCGATCGCCGCAATCGTCATCTATGCTTGAAGTTCGATTGCAACCTCGGCCCGACCAAGCACGTAGCTCCCGCTAACCTTCATGCTCCACGGCCCTCGACAAGTGGTAGCACCAAACACAACCGTGGAATCCTTCCATGAACGGCGAGTACGTCGACGCATGAGTCATCTCCTACAACGCGTTCGATGCGATACGGGTTCCGATTCTACCTGTCTAGATATGCCAACTGTAGCGCCCCGTTTCCATATACTGGAAAAACGAGACACGAGCCAGGACCTTTTCTTCAATTAGTCACAATACACAGAAAAACAGGAGAATTTAAAACTTTTTATTCAACATCCAATGTATTACAAGTCTGAATATTATACAACTGCAATATATTACAATAGAGTTACAATATTACCTTTACATTCCCAAGTATTAAAACCTTCAACATATTACATCAGAGTACAAGGAATGAAGAACAACACTTGGTAACTCTCACTTGAGTACTTCTCAACTACTAGATAATCCACATACATGTTACAGAGGAACTAAACATGACATTGACTCCTCGCTTTCCTTGCCTTGAGTCCTCCTGAATCTCGCCCTGATACTTCGGCGATCCAGTACCTATGGAAGTGGGGACGTCAGTATTCACTGACGCTTTAGGGCTGATAACATAGCAGCGAATCTCCCAAAACAACATACAGAAACATGGCAAATGGTGTTGGTGTAGTTTAAGTGTTCGTGAGTGCTATGACTAGAATCTAACGCAATATTAACTAAAACCCGGATGCTCCTATTCTAATGTCAGCAAGCCTCCGAAGCAACATGCAGCCCATACTACATGCGCCCCATCTCAAGTCGTTTCTCCATATATAGGGATTTGAACCCGCATTATGAATTTCTAATTGTACACAACCTGTTCCTGACAGATACAACGTGACTGATGAGGTTGTAGATGTGGTGAAGTCCTACCAAGGCAGTACGCTCATGGTGTCTATGTCCAACTAATGCAGTCCGCTCGTGGTGTCTATGTTTGCCACTCCTACCCGGCTAACCGGACCTCACTCAAAAACCAGACGAACCCTTGGGGTTACCGCCAACAGGAGAGCCCCCTGCTGCCTCCTAGCCAGACCGTAGTCCATGGCCTGTTCGTATCCCTGGCATAGGACCCGACGGAGTTCCGGGATCCATCCCTAGCTCCGCCCACCTTATCATGGCACTTCAGGAATCAACAGTGTGAGATACGCAACCCGTGCTCCCAACTCGTGAGACGCCACCGTACGTATCCCTTTGACGGGAAGGTACAACCCAACAACACCACCTAAGGTCTGCCCCAAGGGACGAGTTAGTCGTAAAGACCCCCTACAACCCACTCCTCCCTTTCCAGCAAAGGTTCTAAGTAAATGATCTTTATAAGTCACTACCCGATTGATATCCCTAACCCTGAACACTCCTAGGGATGACAATATTATAAACACAACTTGCTATCTCTTAAACTAGACTTCGCAAGATAACTCTACTAGGCTGCTCAACCTAGACTTACCAGAATCCCTCAGGATCCGATTCCTGGCCTATCGATCCAAGACCCCGGCCATGCGAACATACATGCATGCCACTACCCTGAACTTGGATTCTGTCTATACTCCGGTCCTCGATCAACCTACACCGGTTAAGATCCGACGGTAAACAAGGAGTGACTCCTCCATAGTTCCTTAGGAGTAAGAAACATGTCTTGATGGTCGATAGCCCTTAGGGTAATAATATCACCCTAGACGAGCACAACAAACCGTGTACTAGCTAATAAGCTATATACGGGTATACTAACCACATACGAGCCAACAAGCTACGTATGAACCAACCACTCCCTATGAGCCAGGCGGGCCTCGTATGAGATAACAATGTACATACCGACCAGATATGCCACGTATGAGACCAACAGCTACGCACGGGCCGGTCGAGCCGCGTACGAGACAACAACCTACATACGAGCCAAATAAACTACGTATGAGACCCACAGCTACATACGGGCCAGTCGAGCTACGTACGAGCACAATCCTATGCAAACAACCATACAGGTAATCAAACCTAGAAGCAACCAAACGTGCTTACTAGCAACTTGATCTTCTATTACTAGAAGCAACAGAAGATTCTACTAATAGTCTATGATAGGCATTCTACCAATGAGAAGCCCGAAAGCGACATAATAACCTTTATTGAACTAACTATTACTAATGACCTTTCTAATCCTTATTACCCCTACGGGTGAGGAATGTCCCCATGATATGGTCCAATTTCGATTAGGACTTCACACAACTAGAGTCCATGGGTTCTTTTCGAAGTTGACTAGAACAACCTAGAACATACGTCCGCTTTCTTATTTAATTAGGATGCCAACCTATACCCTTCAAGCATGTATGGCTCCTTACTAACATTAACTACAACAAGGTAGTTATCATTACAATTACAACATGATTCTTTCCTTATTACTTAACCTATAGGAGTTTAAGCATGGTATACAATTGTAAGCATCAACCTACAACAACTGGTCATGGTATATAACACAACCATCAACCCACAACACTCCTAAGTACGAATACGATTTAAGCATGCACTTATAACAAGCTTAAGCATGAATAATTACTATGATCTAAACATGAAGCTTTGCTACAATTTAATCATGAACTCCTTACAATATGTACACAACATAAGCATGGTTCCTACAACACGGCACACATCATGAGCATGGTTCCATTAACCTACAATATCCTAAGCATGGTAGATAAATTTAACATTAATCCTACAACAATATAGGTATGGATAGTTACTTAGCATTAACCTACAACAATCCTAAGCATGGTAGATTAATTTAACATTAATCCTACAACAATATAAGCATGGATAATTACTTAGCATTAACCTACAACAATCCTAAGCATGGTAGATTAATTTAACATTAATCCTACAACAATATAAGCATGGATAATTACTTAGCATTAACCTACAACAATCCTAAGCATGGTAGATTAATTTAACATTAATCCTACAACAATATAGGCATGGATAATTACTTAGCATTAACCTACAACAATCCTAAGCATGGTAGATTAATTTAACATTAATCCTACAACAATATAGGCAGGGATAATTACTTAGCATTAACCTACAACAATCCTAAGCATGGTACATTAATTTAACATTAATCCTACAACAATATAGGCATGGATAATTACTTAGCATTAACCTACAACAATCCTAAGCATGGTAGATTAATTTAACATTAATCCTACAACAATATAAGCATGGATAATTACTTAGCATTAACCTACAACAATCCTAAACATGGTAGATTAATTTAACATTAATCCTACAACAATATAAGCATGAATGTCTACTAACTTAGCATGACCATCATTAAGCATGAATATCTACTAGCTAAACATGAGTATCATTTAAGCATAATTATCCATTACTAAGCATGAATATCATTAAGCATGGATATCTACTAACTCAAGTATGAACAATTTTTAAGCATGAACATCTACTATCTTTATTGAAACATACATCTACTACAACCTTACATAAACATCTACTACTACTACTTTGTTAAACATAAACATCCACTACAACTATTTTATTTAACATAAACATCTACTACATCTTTATATAAACATGAACATCTACTACAACATAACATCTACTACAATTACTTTATTTAAAACATAAACATCTATCACAACTACTTTATTTAAAACATACACATCTATTACAACTACTCTATTTAAAACTTAAACATCTACTACAACTTATATAAACAGCTACATCTACTACTTCTTTATTTAACATAACATCTACTATACCACTTTATTTAAAACATAACCTTTATTATTACTAGTTAAACATAAAAGAGATCTTTTTAATCATTCTAACTTAGATCTTTTTCATACTAGAATTAGCATCTAAAGATGGGTTCTTTTTACTTAAGATCAATAAAAGAACTATGCAAAAATAAAATAAAGTAAGAGTCCTCCATTTGGATTCAACCAAACATATGCATTTTTTTTAGTCCAAAGTTCAAGTGTATGTCCTACAACCAAAAATGGTTGTATCCAAGGTCCATATGTTTATGTGTATGAGTCCATGTCAAGTCCTACAACCCAAAATGGTTGTATACAAAGTCCATATGTATTATGTTCATTTTAGTCCAATTCATAACACAAAAACAACAACTATTACTACAAGATTCAATCTTTTGTTCTTTACTACTACCACTTATTACCTTTCTTTTTATCCATATTATGCTACAACATACAACAACCCATCACAAGAACAAACACCCTAAAAAAAAAGAAAACAAAACAAGGAAGATAAGAAGAAGAAGTAACCAAAAACAACTCCTCAAACAAACAAACAACCAAAAGAGAAACCCCCACATTTCTTTCTCTTGATGGAAGGACTTGCTAGCTAAACTTCTCCTTCCCCTAAGCTCCTATGAAATCTTCTAAAACCTACAAAAGAAATCTCTCAAGTTAGGAGTTCACTCTTTCTTTTCCTTTCCTTCTTTTCGTCTTTCTAAAAATGAGACAAATGTGAAGGGAGGGGGGTATTTATAGGTGGAGAAAAGGATGGGAAGTGCAAATTTGCACATACAAAATGCACAAAACCCCTCCCATAATATGGGGCTAGTTTTTGCTAAGGGAGGTGGGATGAGGTGGAGGTAGGGTGTGGGTATGGTGCTATGTGAGGTGGAGGGTGATGTGGAAGAGAGAAGGTTTCTAGAAGAGTTTCCTTCATCTCTTCATGCATACTTAATCTAGGTTAACCAAAAAACATTAATAATCTAATAGGTTTTGTCATAACAAAGACAAGTATTTTGTCCAAAAATACAAAACACACAATTTGTATAATGTACTAATCGACATACTACATACATGTGTGTATATATATGCGTATACCGAAAATCTTCGCATAATCCGTATAAAAATGATTAAATTACGGAAATAATAATAAAATAATAATAAAATAAATTTATACAATGTAATATCCGTCCGGGATATTACAATACTCCCGCCTTAGAATCGTTCTGTCCTCAGAACGATGCTAGGGAAGCAACAATGTTGATGAGCAGAAGATACCTTCCCCTGATCATCTCAAATTCCTCGAGAACAACCTCGACAACTGACTCTCAAGTGCTCAGCACTGGCTCACGTGCCTTAAGTGCTCAACGCATCCTTCCGTCCCGGAGATTAATCCCTTCCTACAGAACGTCCTGGGGCATATTTCATCCCGTGTTTCGAAATACCGGGAAATATCTCGCTCCACGGATTATTCTGGAGCCTCTCTTATCATTAATTTCCCCCGTGGGTATTACCCTTGTCCTCGGAATACTGGAGATCAATCCCACTCCACAGCTCATTCTGGGACCTATTTCATCCCTTGTCTGGAATACTGGGGAATATCTCACTCCTTGGATCATCTTGGAGCCCATACTCATCCTTGAATTTCCTTTGTGGGTATTACTCCCATCCTCGGAATACTGGAGATCAATCCCACTCCACAGATCATTCTGTGGCCTATTTCATCCCTCGTCCGGAATACTAGGGAATATCTCACTCCTTGGATCATTCTTGAGCCAATGTCCCACTAGCCTGCCGTGAATGTTGCTCTCGTCCATGGAATACTGGAGACCAATCCCACTCCACAGAACATTCTGGGGCCTATTTCATCCCACGTCTAGAATACTGGGGAATATCTCGCTCCATGGATCATTCTGGAGCCAACATCACACGATCTTTCTCTATGAGTGTCGCTCTCGTCCCTAGAATACTGGAGACCAATTCTTACTCCACAGATCATTCTGGGGCCTATTTCATCCATCGTCTGGAATACTGAGGAATGTCTGACTCCATGGATCATTCTGGAGCTGACCTTTTACTCCTCATACAAGATCTCCGCATGCCTCCCAACTCCTGGTCGCTGCTCTTGGGGGTCGGGACCACTCCCTCCTTATAAAAGAGCGAAGTATAACCATGGAGAAGTCAAAAAATTCTAACTTCATGCCCTCTCAAAATGCATACATGACAAGAGATGACCAAATGCCAAAATTTTCCATGTATTATAAAAGTCATCGTACCTTGATACAGAACATATTACAAGTTCGTCATCCATAGCTTGCTAAAATGCAACCAATACAACATCTTACTATTTCTGAACCATGATAGCCCTCACTATTACATACTTCCTTCCAGTTATGCTGAAGTTCATCCCCGACGAACAGACTTCCTTCCTTTATCGACTAGCTTCCGTATCTGGTCATTGTGGTTCCCTTGCAGTTGTGGACAATTTAATTTCTTGTGCCCGACTTCTCCGCAATTGTAGCAAGTGCTTGTCTGTGCTCTCTTTGGGCATTGACTCTTGAAGTGACCTGATTCTTTACAAAAGTAACACACCATCATCTGGTTAGTCCCCTTGCTGGTGTTAAGCTTTCTGGGCTTGTGAGCTGAGTCCTGCTTATCTTGGTCATTGGTGAGAATATGCTTCTTCCTCTTTTCCCCCGTCTCCACCTTGTTTTGATTTTGCTGGTTTTAGTTCATGTCTAATTCTGTTATTGCCACACGGCGGACCAATTTCTCGAACCTTCAAATGAAAAAAGGTACCATCCTCGTTCTGAGTGCCGGTCTGAGCCTTTGCTTGAATCTCTTGGCCTTCTTGACCTCATCCTCTACCATTTCTGGGGCATACCAAGATAGTTGCGTAAACTTGGTCTTGTACTCACGAACTGTCAAGCTTCCCTGCTTCAGGTTGAGGAACTCCATGGCCTTGCCCTCCTGCACATCCAATGGAAAGTAGTGCGTCCTGAACTCCTCCAAGAAGTCTTCCCAGGTAATGGGTCCTTCACCCATGCCCCTCTTCAGTGACTGCCACCAGACCCCGGCGTCTTTTTCCAGCAGATTGCTTGCCAACCTGACCTTGCTTTCATTTGGTGTCAGCATCACCTCGAACATGGTCTCTACTTGACGGATCCAATCGTCAGCCGCTGTCGGGTCTGCCTTTCCCTCAAAAATAGGTGGCCTCATTCTTCGGAACGATTCGACCAACTTAATGGGGTCGGTAGTTGCTGCTCCCCGATTACCTCCGGGTGCTCCCTATTGCTGCACAGTGTTTCTGCTCGCCTCGGCTAGGTCTCCAAGTGCTTGGTAAATACGAGCTAATTCAGTCCCTATATCCAGCCCTGTGCCATTTCCTCCACTACCCTCGCGCTCACTCTGGTTGTTCCTACCACTCCTGGTTCCGTGAGACATCTGGTAGAAGAAAATAAACATGGGTATTAACCAAGATATAGAAAATTTATAAGATATAAGTTGAAATAAACAACAATATGAATTATAATCGCCTACAACTAGCTAACACCCGACTCCTAAATGGCATCCAAGTTTAAATTTCCTACTGTGTTGGACTGTAAATTGAAGTCAGCTCTGATACCACTCTATAGCGCCCCGATTTCCATATACTGGAAAAACGAGACACGAGCCAGAACCTTTTCTTCAATTAGTCACAATACACAGAAAAACAGGAGAATTTAAAACTTTTTATTCAACACCCAATGTATTACAAGTCTGAATATTATATAACTGCAATACATTATAATAGAGTTACAATATTACCTTTACATTCCCAAGTATTACAACCTTCAACATCTTACATCAGAGTACAAGGAATGAAGAACAACACTTGGTAACTCTCACTTGAGTACTTCTTAACTACTAGATAATCCACATACATGTTACAGCGGAACTAAACATGACATTGACTCCTCGCTTTCCTTGCCTTGAGTCCTCCTGAATCTCGTCCTGATACTTCGGCGATCCAGTACCTATGGAAGTGGGGACGTCAGTATTCACTGACGCTTTAGGGCTGATAACATAGCAGCGAATCTCATAAAACAACATACAGAAACATGGCAAATGGTGTTGGTATAGTTTAAGTGTTCGTGAGTTCTATGACTAGAATCTAACGCAATATTAACTAAAACCCGGATGCTCCTATTCTAATGTCAGCAAGCCTCCGAAGCAACATGCAGCCCATACTACATGCGCTCCATCTCAAGTCGTTTCTCCATATATAGGGATTTGAACCCGCGTTATGAATTTCTAATTGTACACAACCTGTTCCTGACAGATACAACGTGACTGATGAGGTTGTAGATGTAGTGAAGTCCTACCAAGGCAGTACGCTCATGGTGTCTATGTCCCACTAATGCAGTCCGCTCATGGTGTCTATGTTTGCCACTCCTACCCGGCTAACCGGACCTCACTCAAAAACCAGATGAACCCTCGGGGTTACCGCCAACAGGAGAGCCCCCTGCCGCCCCCTAGCCAGACCGTAGTCTATGTCCTATTCGTATCCCCGGCATAGGACCCGACGGAGTTCCGGGATACATCCCTAACTTCGCCCGCCTTATCATGGCACTTCAGGAATCAACAGTGTGAGATACGCAACCCGTGCTCCCAACTCGTGAGACGCCACCGTACGTATCCCTTTGACAGGAAGGTACAACCCAACAACACCACCTAAGGTCTGCCCCAATGGACGAGTTAGTCGTAAGGACCCCCTATAACCCACTACTCCCTTTTCGGAAAAAGGGTCTAAGTAAATGATCTTTATAAGTCACTACCCTAATGATGTCCTAACCCTGAACACTCCTAGGGATGACAATATTATAAACACAACTTGCTATCTCTTAAACTAATCTTCGCAAGATAACTCTACTAGGCTGCTCAACCTAGACTTACCAGAATCCCTCAGGATCCGGTTCCTGGCCTATCGATCCAAGACCCCGACCATGCGAACATACATGCATGCCACTACCCTGAACTTGGATTCCGTCTATACTCCGGTCCTCGATCAACCTACACCGGTTAAGATCCGACGGTATACAAGGAGTGACTCCTCCACAGTTCCTTAGGAGTAAGAAATATATGTCTTGATGGTCGATAGCCCCTAGGGTAATAATATCACCCTAGACGAGCACAACAAACTGTGTACTAGCTAATAAGCGATATACGGGTATACTAACCACATACGAGCCAACAAGCTACGTATGAACCAACCACTCCCTACGAGCCAGGCGGGCCTCGTATGAGATAACAATGTACATACCGGCCAGATATGCCACGTATGAGACCAACAGCTACGCACGGGCCGGTCGAGCCGCGTACGAGACAACAACCCACATACGAGCCAAATAAACTACGTATGAGACCCACAGCTACATACGGGCCAGTCGAGCTACGTACGAGCACAATCCTATGCAAACAACCATACAGGTAATCAAACCTAGAAGCAACCAAATGTGCTTACTAGCAACTTGATCTTCTATTACTAGAAGCAACAGAAGAATCTACTAATAGTCTATGATAGGCATTCTACTAATGAGAAGCCCGAAAGCGACATAATAACCTTCATTGAACTAACTATTACTAATGACCTTTCTAATCCTTATTACCCCTACGGGTGAGGAATGTCCCCATGATATGGTCCAATTTCGATTAGACTTCACACAACTAGAGTCCATGGGTTCTTTTCGAAGTTGACTAGAACAACCTAGAACATTCGTCCGCTTTCTTATTTAACTAGGATGCCAACCTATACCCATCAAGCATGTATGGTTCCTTACTAACATTAACTACAACAAGGTAGTTATAACTACAATTACAACATGATTCTTACCTTATTACTTAACCTATAGGAGTTTAAGCATGGTATACAATTGTAAGCATCAACCTACAACAACTGGTCATGGTATATAACACAACCATCAACCCACAACACTCCTAAGTACGAATACGATTTAATATGCACTTATAACAAGCTTAAGCATGAATAATTAATATGATCAAAACATGAAGCTTTGCTACAATTTAATCATGAACTCCTTACAATATGTACACAACATAAGCATGGTTCCTACAACACGGCACACATCATGAGCATGGTTCCATTAACTTACAACATCCTAAGCATGGTAGATTAATTTAACATTAATCCTACAACAATATAGGTATGGATAGTTACTTAGCATTAACCTACAACAATCCTAAGCATGGTAGATTAATTTAACATTAATCCTACAACAATATAGGCATGGATAATTACTTAGCATTAACCTACAACAATCCTAAGCATGGTAGATTAATTTAACATTAATCCTACAACAATATAGGCATGGATAATTACTTAGCATTAACCTACAACAATCATAGGCATGGTAGATTAATTTAACATTAATCCTACAACAATATAGGCATGGATAATTACTTAGCATTAACCTACAACAATCCTAAGCATGGTACATTAATTTAACATTAATCCTACAACAATATAGGTATGGATAATTACTTAGCATTAACCTACAACGATTCTAAGCATGGTAGATTAATTTAACAATAATCCTGCAACAATATAAGCATGGATAATTACTTAGCATTAACCTACAACAATCCTAAACATGGTAGATTAATTTAACATTAATCCTACAACAATATAAGCATGAATGTCTACTAACTTAGCACGACCATCATTAAGCATGAATATCTACTAGCTAAACATGAGTATCATTTAAGCATAATTATCCATTACTAAGCATGAATATCATTAAGCATGGATATCTACTAACTCAAGTATGAACAATGTTTAACCATGAACATCTACTATCTTTATTGAAACATACATCTACTACAACCTTAGATAAACATTTACTACTACTACTTTGTTAAACATAAACATCCACTACAACTATTTTATTTAACATAAACATCTACTACATCTTTATATAAACATGAACATCTACTACAACATAACATCTACTACAATTACTTTATTTAAAACATAAACATCTATCACAACTACTTTATTTAAAACATACACATCTATTATAACTACTCTATTTAAAACTTAAACATCTACTACAACTTATATAAACATCTACATCTACTACTTCTTTATTTAACATAACATCTACTATACCACTTTATTTAAAACATAACCTTTATTATTACTAGTTAAACATAAATGAGATCTTTTTAATCATTCTAACTTAAATCTTTTTCATACTAGAATTAGCATCTAAAGATGGGTTCTTTTTACTTAAGATCAATGAAGGAACTATGCAAAAATAAAATAAAGTAAGAGTCCTCCATTTGGGTTCAACCAAACATATGAGTTCTTTTTAGTCCAAAGTTCAAGTGTATGTCCTACAACCCAAAATGGTTGTATACAAGGTCCATATGTTTATGTGTACGAGTCCATGTCAAGTCCTACAACCCAAAATGGTTGTATACAAAGTCCATATGTATTATGTTCATTTTAGTCCAATTCTAACACAAAAACAACAACTATTACTACAAGATTCAATCTTTTGTTCTTTACTACTACCACTTATTACCTTTCTTTTTATCCATATTATGCTACAACATACAACAACCCATCACAAGAACAAACACCCTAAAAAAAAAGAAAACAAAACAAGGAAGATACGAAGAAGAAGTAACCAAAAACAACTCCTCAAACAAACAAACAACCAAAAGAGAAACCCCCACATTTCTTTCTCTTGATGGAAGGACTTGCTAGCTAAACTTCTCCTTCCCCTAAGCTCCTATGAAATCTTCTAAAACCTACAAAAGAAATCTCTCAAGTTAGGAGTTCACTCTTTCTTTTCCTTTCCTTCTTTTCGTCTTTCTAAAAATGAGACAAATGTGAAGGGAGGGGGGTATTTATAGGTGGAGAAAAGGATGGGAAGTGCAAATTTGCACATACAAAATGCACAAAACCCCTCCCATAATATGGGGCTAGTTTTTGCTAAGGGAGGTGGGATGAGGTGGAGGTAGGGTGTGGGTATGGTGCTATGTGAGGTGGAGGGTGATGTGGAAGAGAGAAGGTTTCTAGAAGAGTTTCCTTCATCTCTTCATGCATACTTAATCTAGGTTAACCAAAAAACATTAATAATCTAATAGGTTTTGTCATAACAAAGACAAGTATTTTGTCCAAAAATACAAAACACACAATTTGTGTAATGTACTAATCGACATACTACATACATGTGTGTATATATATGCGTATACCGAAAATCTTCGCATAATCCGTATAAAAATGATTAAATTACGGAAATAATAATAAAATAATAATAAAATAAATTTATACAATGTAATATCCGTCCGGAATATTACACCAATATGCCTTAATTCTAGAGTCTCAAACTCAACCAATATAGCTCAACAAGGGTACATTATCTTAGGAATAGATCCTACACCATGAATACCCTAAAAGAGTGCTAAAAAGCTCTAAAATTGGAAATTCACATTTCCAAACAGCAAGCATACAATTCGCTATCATGCCAAAACGGGGTCGTTCTCAGTCCTATTTCATTGAAGAAACGCAATCGGGTGCTCTCCATGCTTCTACCCAAAGTAGATAGCAAGTATAAGCACCAATTGTGCATGAATCTCATCCCAAAATGGTCCACATCCACACAAAATCACTTAACACAAATGCTACTTCAAAACAGTGAACAAGTATGTTTAGATTGTGGTTCTACAAAGTATATATGAGCTAGTCACAACATGAAATTTAGATAATTTAATTCCTAACTCATTCCCACATCCATAACATGATTTATAACTCACAACAACAACTTAAAACTCAGATTCTATAAGTTCAAACTCAATCTCAATTAGTGCAAAACAGTAAGCTTTAAGAATCTGTGTGTTTATGTTATCACTTGTAAAATTCAATATAATTCGTGTATTAATCCAAATCGCGAGTTCTTAGATATAAAAGAAAGATCTATGTGACTAATACAACTTTCTAGTTACACACTTCTTCAGATTAAGTCATTTAAGTGGTAAAATAAGTCATTATTTAACTTGCATGCAAAAATTTTCAGAACAGAACAACAACTAACCATTGCTAACAAAATTACTTTTAAAATATCAAATGTTCTCTAAACTTCATAAAATTTGAAACATAAGTCCTTCATACATGGTAACAGAATATATTTAAATTTTAAGTGATTCTACCAAGTACTTTTCAAGTTATGACTTCTTGAAGATTAACTAAAAATAGAACAGATCATCTTCAATCTATCTTTTCTTTTCAGAACAGCCAATGATTTCGAATTTTACAAAAATAGAAAATGATGTGAAAAAATTATAAAATTTTATATTCAAGTACTTAACATATGTCATAAGCACATATTAAAATTTCAGCAATAGACCTCAACTGGTTACAGAGTTATGAGCTTTGGAAAATCATAGTCTGAACCTAAGCTAAATCTGTTTCTGCATAGTCAATGTTCAAGTTTGTATTGAATTGAAATAGCAAAGAAATTCCAAAAATTATGAAATTTGGAAGTAAGGTGTATAACATGCATAAGAACCTAAGTTTAAAATTTCAACTTCAAACTCCAAGTAATTTTTTATTTATAGCATCCAGACCTAACACACTTTTCTATTTAGTTTTTTTACTGGGTTTTTATCTAGTCTTCTATAAATAAAACTAGCATGCAACAAATTTTAAAACTTAATCACACATTTCATGATCCACTCATGCTGTCAAGATTTCACCACAAAAATTTAAATACCACAATGGTTTAGAAATACCCACCTTTTGTTTGTAAATGAAATGCAACTTCAAGCTCCTGGCTTTTCCTTTGGCCCTTCTTGCTCCAAGCTCCTAGTCCTTCTTCTCCTTGGTCCTTCGCCTTGTTCCTTCTTGGCTCCTTCTTGCCTCCAATTTCAGAATGTAGAGAAGTAGGAGAGTGTATAGGAATGGTTTTAAGGATATGAGAAATAATTGAATGTAGTGGAAAATGAGAAAGTGAGCTAGTGTTTGTAGGGAAGTTTAAATAGAGTGAGGGGGAGGATTTGGCCTAATGTAGAGAGAGAGGGAGCAAGGGTGAGGCCAACATGCATTGGAAGGGAGGGGAGGTGGAGGTCCAAGTGAACAAATTGTTTTGGATGCTACAACACTCAAGTAATCTCTTAGGGTTACACAAAAAAGTGTAGATTCCTCCATTTAAATCCAAAACAATTACACTCATTTGTCGCTTTCCCTCCAATATATGGCTGGCCAAAACTAATGCATGTGCAAAAAATTTTGTTCATGCCATGCACAAAACAAGTTAAGTTAGGTTAAGCTAGAGTGTGTTTATTTGGTTCTAGTTGAGTCATATTGGGCTTAATTAGAATATATAAATCACAAAAATCTCACACATAATTTCGATCAAATAGAAATTGAAATACACACAAATAATGTCAATATAATTTGTACAGAGAATTTTTAATAACACACATGAAATCATATTCTCGCCATACAAAATAATCATTCAATATTATACATCCTAACTCAATTATAGTTAAGAGTAATATATGACTTAATTGAGAAGATATCTCAACTCCAGTCCTACAATTGCACCTTTGTTGAGTTCAAAACATATCGAATACTAATAAGTTTCAATACTTACTCAATTAAAATTGAGAAAAATTCATTAAAATGTGCAACTCTCAATCGTGCATGGATTAAAATACAAAATAAATATAAACTATTTTGCAGGGTCTTACATGAATAACCTTTCACCTTCCAAATGGAATTAATCTCTGTCATTGCATGCCAAATTACAACAGCATTTGCTCACTCTAAATATCATGCCAACTCGCCAACTCCAACCACATCAAAGTAAAACATAAGGAATTACATTTATTTAAAGCATGAAAACTTAGAAATCACTTCATATTTTCTTTCTGTTTCAAATATTAAATTCTTCTTCTTTCGGGTCTGGTTTTTATTTCTTGGTGACTTGGTGTATGTGCAAGTGCACATAAGTGAGACACATCTTTTTCCTTTCCTTCTTTAATGCAATGCAACATTGCTAAATGCCACTATAAGTCTTTATACCTTATTGGTGACAATGAATACTAATACACATGTTTGTTTGGAAGAATGGAATGGAAGCGAAAAATGGTAAAGATAAAGATAAATCAGATCACAACGAATACTAGAAATCAATGACCATTTCAAACATTTTCCGGCCATTTCAAAGCTGAAGGCATGGAAATGATCATCTAATTAAGATCACAAATAATAATGTGTGCACGGTTATAAATACAATGAACTGATGAAGAGTACACAAATGACAAATTAGTTTGGAAATTAGGACAAGAAAGAGCTGAAGAGGGATGAGGTCCTTCTTTCTTGGATGAGCATGATAGTTAGATCTGAAATAAAAATAAGAAATTTGAAAATAAAAGTTGAAAATAAAAAATTAACAATGATTCCAAAAACTTATCAATAAACAAAAACCATAATATCAATTATTATCATATACCAATTTCCAAGTTTCAATCTGGCAACCCAATACTTTAGTCATTACTGACCGTTGAAGTGTTGAACTTGAATACTTGGACAATTGTAATTGTGACTCTTGGAGTCTTTTGGAATTTTTTTTAATTTAAACTAAAAAAATGAAAAGTATAGATAATGGGCCATATGGGGTCCCAAAATTTGGGGGCCCGGCCCTGCCCAGGGGCGGCCCTGATTGTCACTCTTATTTTGCTTCTTTTGTGCTAGACCCTTAGCAGCTTCATTCATAGCAGTCTCCTTTTTTCTCCTTTTGCCCTTGTCCTTAGAGGTGATTGCCAAGTGAGCACTTTCTATCATTTCTTGCTTCATCCTTTCTTCCTCTTGCACACATTATGAAATGAGCTCGTTAAGAAACCATTTCTCCTTCTGATTGTTGTAACTGATCTTAAATTGACTGAATTGTGCTAAAAGAGATATCAACACAAAATGCACGACTAAGTTTTCCGACAACTCGAGCTTCAGGGCCTTAAGCTTGGAAGCAATATTAGACATTTCCATAATGTACTCCCTAATGTTTCCTTTGCCTTTATACTTCATAGAAATCAAGCTTTGAAGAACTGTGCTTATTTCTGCCTTTCACTTTTGGCAAAACACTTCTCAATTTCTGCAAGGAATTCTTTGGCACATGTATAGCACCCCTAAATACCTCTGGAATGCCGCACTTAATGATCATGAGACTCATGCATTTAGAGCGGTCTAACTTCTCATGATTTTTCCTCTCTTCAAAAGTACTGGGGTCCGTAGGAGTATGGGGTTGCTCCATCCTTAGTGCAAAGTCAAGATCCATGCAGCCAAGAACAATTAAAATGTTCTCTTTCCAGTCCTTAAAGTTTGTACCATTAAGGACCGGAACCGAATTCAGGTTGGTAGATATAGTAGCAATAGTAGCTGAAAAATAATAAAATAAACAACATAAATATGCTCACATCATAATCAAAATTTAATCATCAACAAATTCAAATAATGGCATAACCCATCTCAATATACCTAGTGCAACATTAATATCAAGTCTTTGGACAATAATATTAATTGCTAGTGGTACTCTTGTTGTAATGATCAAATATTGACAATAATGCGTTTCAAATAATAAACCCATCTTTGGATTGATTTATTATTCACATGTCCAACCTTATAATTATCACATGTTTTCCATCACAGGTGTGTATGGAATCTGGTCAAATATTAATCTTCGTTTGGGCTGATTAATACTCACATGGATACACATACACACTAACATTGAACATTTCACATGAACAATCTACACAATAGGGGTAACTTTGGTGACTTCTTGTTTTAATTAGTTTACTTAAAATATTAAACAATTATATAATATATAAAACAACCAATTATTTGAATTTTGATTAAAAACTTTAATCCTAAAATGATAACTTGCGAGGATTTGAGAAATGAAGAAAATTGGTTGTTTTTTTTTAAATTCCAAAACTAAACCCAAATTCAAGCCCAAAATTAATTCAAGTCCAAAATAAATAAATAAATAAATAACGCATAAGTGAATGTACATCGCAAAATAGTGAGCACAATTAAAAAAAAAATCACATTGGAAGATCAAGAAAACGAAAGTTGAAAACTCCACTGTCGAAACTCTAAACCTTAAAAAGAATGTTAAATCATTCATGAGTGAAACAAGGGTTGCTCTGATACCACTTCTAAATTGAATTTTTTTGTGCCCATTAACATATTTCTAATCCTCAAACATTATGTAGACCGAAATAAGATCAACCAAGAAACATGTTCTTTAACAAGCACAAACATAAAATCAATTTCTATCTATGATCTCCTGACATTCAAGATGATTAATGAATGCGGAAGCATACCTGAAGGATCCATGAGACTTTGATGGAAATAATGATGCCCTTGATGGATTAGTGATCTTCCAATTGTAGATTTTCCTTAATTTTCCTTATCTCCTCTTCTAATGGGATGAAGAGAATTGTATATTTTTCTCTACAATTTGAGACCATAACTCCTTATATTTATAGTAAGTACGTGCCCTGTCATGAAGAGTAATGACTCTTGAGTTCATAACCTATGCATTTTGAGTTCATAACCTATGACTTTTGAGTTCATAACCTTTCATTAAGAGTCATGACTTTTGAGTTCATATATAACTCTTTCACGAAGAGTCATGACCTTTAAACCTTTCTTATATCTATTTTGGCCCATCATAAAATTAGAAATAAGACATTTGGTATCTACACATTACAAAGTCCATACTAAATGAGATGTATCTAATCACAATAGCTTAATTCATATAAGATCACTTTAAATGGGATAATCCTTTAGATAATTTACAGTACATAATTTATAACATACCTAGCCCCATATTAGATAAATATCTAACATGCCAGATTATGAAAGCGTGGTGGAATGTTAGGGTCCAATGTTGAGTAGTTATAAATGTCACGCCCCGCTTCCCAAAAAGGAAAACAGAATATGGATACGCGACTAAGTCCAACGAATGACTTTCACCATTCATAAGCTGTAAGGATATTTTCAACATTTCATAGGAATAACCAAGAGAAATAAAAAAGGAGAAATGAACCACACATGAATGAATAAATCAATATATCAACAGAATTTACTTGAAACAAAAATTTAATGAATCTCAAATAAATCAGATCTGGAACAAGTGTTATAAATCGTAGGTCAAACTACCCAATACAAAAATTCATGTAACAATACATTTATTCAAAATAATCAACAGGAAATAATAATAGCAAAAACTCCAGAAACTAGAAAGTCTGATCACTTACTCCATTGGGCAGCTGGTGACCAAAGTCTTCAATTTAACAAATTGTAGGAAGAGAAAAAAGAAACAAAATGTCCGTCAATACAAGTTACGGGCTGCTTATAGTGCACGCAACAAGTGCAGGGAAAGATAAATAAATAGAGATTAATAGCGAAAGCAAATATAGCATGGAATAGACATGACAACCAAACAGAATAACTAACTTAAATCAGGAACAAAATCAAGTAATGTGATGAGATAACAGGTGCATGTGATATGTGACAGGTAATAGGTATCATGCAAGCAGGTAAACATGAAACAGGTGTCAGGTAGCATGTACAGGTAAGAATATAACAGGGTGTCATGTTATGTCAAGTCTTATATTTATTTCTATCTAGGTAGCACTTCATGCGTCCCATTTATTTACCACATAGTTGCTACATACAAACAAGTTACATTTAGATTTCATGGTGGACTGTATAGGGCCGTGTACTCAGGTATCAGGTAAACAGGTAATCAAAATTATGTATCATGTAACAGGTAAACATGCATCAGGTAAGACCCGCGGTCCCCTCCGAGTACACCCTCCCATAGGGAAGTATGCAGTCGGGTAACACGTGGGAAACATGAGCCCCCTTCTGAGTACACCTTATCATAAGGAATTATGTAGTCAGGAATCAGGTAACAGATAATCAGAATCGCATGTCAGGTAATCATATCACAGGTATCAGATGGGAAACATAGGCCCACTTCCAAGTACACATTTCTATATTTTTCACTGTTAGATCTTTCCTTAACCCCGACTTGGTTATTTGTTATTATTATCAAATAGGCATATACGTGCACAAAACAGGGCAATAGTAACATGGCAAGAACAAGTGACAAGTTCAGGTTGGAACATAAACATGCACAGGTGACAACCAACTCATAATAAGCTAGGGCAACGAAACATTATTGCACAAAATCTGAGATTCCCGTTGCCACAAACATGGAAATCTGGATCCGTCAAAAAATCTGGAGAATAAACTCTCGGGCGAATCCAACACACATATATAAGTCATATAATAATTACTGAGACAGGGTTCAAACGAGCATTATATACAGAAAACATGTTCAGCCAGAAATCACAAGGTTATATTCATAAACATGAAAATGGTATAAAAACTTACTGATAAAATTCAAAAAAAATCTGGAGTATTCCCTAGTATATTTAGTATCAGAAAATATAATTTCATAATATTCCATCATGGATAGTATAGTCAAATAAAATCAGAAGACAACAAGATACAACCAGTTTGTAAATCTGAAACTCTTGACACAACAGTACTAAAACAGCAATTTTCTACAAAATATAACTTGAAATCCAAATTCGTCAAAAAGGGGATAAAATAGATACAGTAGGTTAAATTTCATATTCACAATATTTTTCTCAACAGCAAGTAGAATCCGGCGTGAAACTAATGTTATATACTAAACAACGTGAAAATTATATACAGAAATTAGTTGTTCTCAATCATAGAATAGTTTGTAAAAGTAACTAATTAAATCCACAAAATTTAGTGGTTAATCCCAATCATGTCTAGTTATACCCACAAAAATATTAGATCAAAACTTTATCTTTAACATCAGTATAAAAAATAAATAATACACAAAAATTACATAAAACCAAATCTGGAATTTTCTACACATCTGTAGTAAAACCGCAATAACTCGCTACTCACAAATCGAAACTGAGATCTGTCAGAAATTCTAGAAAATAGACAACCGTGTCTACGATTTATATTCTCAAATTAATTTGAATTACTGACTTCAACAGGGTCTAAAATACTGAATAAAAATAGGGCAACAGCAAAACAGAAATCTTTCTCATACATTAAATCAAATAGTTCATATGCAACAAATCCAAATTAGAACAAATACAAAGCATGGTATAATAGATGTCCAAGAAACATGGTATAGGATGTTTAACAAGTCTACAACAAGATATACTACGACTAACACATCATGCATACAAGATCATACAATACATAATGGATCATGAACAACATACATATATGTAACAAGAATTAATTATTTCTAATTTATTTCATGTCGTGTGTGTAACAAGACAACTACGGATGTATCAAAAAATAGATACAAGATCTAACAAGGTATTTGCACAAGAATAAATATAAAGACGAAAGCCACACTATAGGCGGCATTTAGTACTTGTATATGCAACAAAAGAAATACAAGTTACTTGCCTTATATTGACGACGAAAACGATGCAAGAATGAGAATAATGGGAACGGATTCCCAGGCAACGAACACAACGCACGGATCTTGATGACGATCAAGATCAAGGAAATCGACGGCTGAGATCAAAGGAAGCTTGATGATCATCATGATCGTGATGATCAAGAGGAGATCAGACGGCCAAGATCACTTGATCAAAACTTTTGATCAAACAGCAACCGCCATCAATGGCTTGGCTCTGGTTCTGGCGACGACTAGCGGCGACTCAGATTGCAGATTGGGAGTCGACGTGGGGATGTTGTGGTAGAGGTGAGGCGGTCGACGGCAGCCGACGAGGTGCACGGGGGGGGGGGGGGTGTTGACGGTGCAGGGAAGAACAGGGGAGGAAATGGTAGCGAGATGCTCTGTTTTTGGGGAGAAACAGAGGAAAGGAAGATATGGGGTGTAGTGGTGGAGGAGAGTTCTGCGACTGGTGGAGGTGATGCACAGGGAACATCGGCGACGAGGTGCTGATGGGTTGATGGCAATGGCGATCGGGGGTTCGACTTGCGGAGACGAGGGCGGTGCTCGGGGTGAAAGGAGGAGACGGAGATGATGAACATGGTGTGAGGGCGAAGACGATAGGGAGACGAGGTGCGGAATAGGGTGGTGAGGTTGGAGGTTGATGTAACAGATGAGCGGGTTTGGAGGTCGGGAAGATGAAGAGGTAGGGTGTAATACCCTGACTTTTATATGGAAGATTATTTATTTTATAAGGTATACTTGTGCAATATTATTGACTAGTATTTTTCAACATCGTTTTATAAAGCATTAATTTACCTATTTTTTACAAAATAACTAGTTTGGCCCAAATTGGTTTTAAACCCATGGATTGTAAACTCTCTTATTATTTTTCACAACTTGTATTGTAACATTTCTTACTTTTTATTCCCGGGTACACATTTGTGGTGTGACTTGTGCTTACACGTGCACTCAATGTACACGTGTAATAGGCACAATTTCTTGGCCGGTTTTTAGGAGAGGAGTGGCTTGAGTTGTGGGTAGTTATCCTGAGTTGTGGGTAGTTTTTACAACCCCCAAATCAATCTCAGCCCTTAATCCTCCAACTCCCTAATAGATCTCAACCCTTCATCTTATTGGTCTTCTAGTATAAATACCCCCTACTTTCCCTATCTCTTTTGCACTAAAATTTCCCTGAGATTGTAAGAGTATCTGAGAGTGTGTGGGAGCTTTTCGGTGGAGGCAAGCCGCATTGCTGAGGAGTCGGAGTAGAACCAAGGAACAAGAAGTGCTGCGCTATATTGAAGGACTTGCGGGATTTCGATTTATTTCTTCATAAAAGGTGGGTGTTTCTCAGGACTTCTAATGTAGGAATAATGCTATGTTTGTCATGAAGTGTTACCATGTGGCAAAAGTGAATTGAATGCGGTAGAAATTGCTTGAACATGCTATTAAATTCGAGACAAGACTGACGGTACAGTCGACTGCCATATGAGCCAGTCGACTGATACGAGATATTTACTTTCATAATGTACTGATAAAGTGTGTGTGAATAGCCATGATGGTGTGATCATAAAATGTATGTCTTTCCCTATGACACATATGATGGAGGGAAGGTAAACAAACAAAAAGAACTGAGGAGATAAACATCTGAAGTTGTCGGCTCAGTCGACTGACTTGGGTTTAAGTCGACTGATGCTCGTTCTGAAAGTGATTGTTTGATAGTTCCCCGAATAAAGATATTTTATTTTGTGTAGACTCATGATGATGACTTGAAATTTATATCCCCATTGTCGTATGTAAGTATGAGCAATGTGAATACGGGTTTAGAGTAGTAATTTCTCTAAAGAGCATGTTAATAACTGGGAAAATTGTGTTGTGAATGCTACTGAGCAAGGGGTACTATGTTTATGGAACATGAATTGGTATATACTGTTAATTGATATCATGATGCAAGTATATGTAAGAAACTGTAAGTAAATTCCCAAATTAAAATGGATCTGTCCAGTCGACCGATGCATGTGACAAGTCGACTGATCTGGACTTAGAAATTATGCTGTTTGAAATATCCAGGACAGACGACTGATTACTGATCAGTCGACTGTTACGAGGATAATATTGTGAATAAGAATTGGGCGGGACAGGCGACTGGTAGTGTACTCAGTCGACTAACCCGAACATTATGATAACCCTGTATGACTGTATAAGTCGACTGGTGCTCTTCCAAGTCGACTGTACAGAGTGAACTTTGGTATACTGGAATTCATGTTATTTTGCTGTTAGTAATGACGAACCTTGTGATTTAAGTCAATGAACTCTGTTATGGATGCATGAATTGTGTAAATGAATCATTGAAGAGGATTGAGAATTAAATGAAATTATGAAATGTGAAATCATGATGAGAAAAGTCTGTGAGACTCTAAGTATGAGCTGATGATGCTCCATTGGATATTGTGAATGTGAAATTGAACAGAAGAGTAGCTAAGTCTCCCCGGCAGCGAATGAAATGATATTGAGAATTAGACCAGGTTGGTCAAGTGAAATGAAATGATGAGTCCGGATGATGGAGAGGCTAACTCTAGAGGTTGATTTTCATTCATGATTCTAATTAAGTTAAAACATAGTGTGGAGGTGATGAAGGTGAGAGAAAAACATGAGTATGAGAGCTAGGGTACGGTGCGGGTGTGTGAGCCGCAGAATGCATGCTTGATGAGTCAAGACATGGCGCGGGCACAACTCAGTAATGATCGGACTCTAGTCACGCTTGTGGGATGTTTTGGTGACTGCAAGAGGAGTGTGTTCAGGGAGGAGGCTGAATTGTCGCAGAAGGCATGCTTGACGAGTCAAGACATGGCGCGAAATTCTACTCCAGGGGCCAGGATACATGCTTGTACTCATAGATTCATCTAGGATACTCATTGGAATTACAGTAGTAGAATAAGTCATGGCGGGGGATTGAACCCTACAAAAATGAAGATCGTTTAAGAGGCTTGCACTCGAACCTATGTAGTATGGGATGCATAGAATTCGAACAAGTGTGCATTAGTGTCATAACTAATTAAGTAAATTGCATTAAGGGTTTAAGTGCACAATCACGACACGACATCATTAAAAGTTCCCTTATTTGCATGCTTATGTTGAACTGGCTTGTGATTTGTAAGAAATGAGATTCATTATACTGTTTCTGGCATAGAGAGGATGGCCATGTATAATTATCGTCGGTTGAATAAACTGACGTACCCACAGTGTTTTATGCAGGATAATTACATGTAAAAGGAATGGATGCACAAAGAGTTCATTATGTTGATGTTCATTTATGTAAATGTTGTATATTTTGCTTCCGCTGTGTAAATTCAAATGTAACATGTTGTAACTCTGATGTAAAAGTAAAGATTTTAAATTCCTTGTAAAATTGTATGTGAAGAAAGCGAAAAGATCCTGAAGGACATCTCGAATTCAGTAAATTGGGATTCGGGGCGTTACATAGGGGGTTAGTTTAGGCAGTGGATTAGAAAGGTGATTAAGAAGTAATTAGGGTTTAACAATAGGGGGCAGGTTAGGGTTAGCTAGGGTTATGAGAAGATTAGTATTTATAGGGTGTTTCAGGGTATTGGGCTATTGGGTATTCGGTTTAAAAATCCAATAGGGAAAAGAAATAACCAATAAAATGTAGGATTATATAATAAATATATTTTGTACTACAATATGAAAATTATTTGAAATAACTACAAATAGAATTAACAATAGAAATAGATTTTTAAATTATCAATCAAAAGTAATAATAATAATAATAATAATAATAATAATAATAATAATAATAATAATAATAATAATAACAACAACAACATTAATAAAGTTTGCATTACAATATAAAAATCGTTTGAAAATAACAATAAATACAATTAATGAAAAGAAATGGATTTTAACAGGAGATACAAAATAAATTTGAAATAAAATGAATTTAAGAAAACGAAAATTTTTATAAAGAACCCAAACTTAGATAATACAAAGAAAATACGTATTTGCGGGAACAGAGGCTACAGTAAACTTGAGTTCCCTTCCTCTAACAGATAGCTTTTAGGAGTGAGTTCTCTCAGGTTCGTAACACAAAATAAACCAGACAAACATGATCTCAAATTAGGCTGGATTAACATTACTTGTAGGTTCCGGTCGGGCCAGTATCGCTAGAGTGAAGTCACCGAGGTTATCAGATTATGGAAGCGTGGTGGAATATTATGGTCTAATTTAGGCCCACATTGTTTGGATGTTGAACCAATATTGAATACTTATAAATTTGGATTCTTTCCTTTTAACAGCTAGCCGTTTAACACAAAATAAAATCGGACAAACATGATCTCAAATTAAATTTGCATTATCAAGTTAAAACAGTTATTTTTTTCTGACCTTTACCTTTGAGAATCTCATGCTTTCAAGCTCTGGAGAGGAAGTATGCAGGATTTATATTCTTGACGCTCTCTGCTCTCTGCTCTCTGCCTCTTCTTTCTAAATATTATGTAAAAGGGTTAAAAATATATTGATCATATTGCAGTAGTTAATACTAAATTTAAGGGTGTTTTAGTCAGAAAACAAAGTATGTGATATTGCATGACTGCATGTTAATTGGATGGAGTTCGGTAAAATGTTAATGGAATTGGCTGGAGTAGGGTGGAACTCTCGAAAGCAAAGCACGGTTATGGGGAATTTACCCTTCTATTATCTATATTGCTGTGTATCTTGACTTTCCTACAATTATTGCTCCATATGTAAATGGAGAAGAGCGTGTGTCACTCTAAATTTATGAGTAATACATGTTTTTTTTAAACAAAATAAATATTTTACTAATCATCTTGCCTTGAATAAGTAAATGATATCTTCATTAGTTGTAATTATTAAGCTTTGAAAGAAGTAATAAAGCATGTAAAATTGATTAAAATGTAAACAGTTGTGTTTACACGTGCAAAAGGTATAGTAAATTAATAAAAGCTAAAAAAAGTAAGTAATGCTTCTTGTTTTTTGTGTGGGAGCAATAGGTGTGAGTTCGTGTAATTTTGTGATGGAAGGAGCAGCACTGAAACAGATCTGGGTTTCGGACCGATGTTCGGGGTTTATAATTGGCTCGGGGGTGGCAGGAGAGAGGTAGAGGCTGAGTGCTCCGCTCGGATCCTAGTGGATCGGCTCGGATCCTTGTGGCTCGGTTCGGATCTCCTGCAGAATGCCTAGAAATACCGGGAGATATCCCCACGACAGGCCCTCCGACGATCTAGTCAGTCACTGGAATAGTAACAGTAGTCAGGGTTCAGGGGGGAGAAAAGTTTATTACCTTGGGCAAGAAGGAGGGGGTCTGGTATTTATAGGCAGGGGCTAACTGGTCTCGGACCTTAACAGGCTGGATCGGACCCGCCCATGGGCCTGAACTAGCAGAAGCCCGTTAGACCTGTTTGACTCGATGATCATGGAGGAGCAAAATATGAGGAGATGTGATGGCCCTGATAGGGCCATGTTATTTATACCATATCATAAGCTCCCCACTCCTTGAGGGTTGTGTGAACCAACCATAGAGGAGTAATTTGTCTTTGTGGGAAGAACGGATGGGGGTATTTGGCGAAGATGAGTTTTTGACTCCTTAGGAAGCAACTGGGGTCGACGACGAGCCGAGCACCAGCATAGTCGATGCATAGAGCGACGAGCACCACGAGAGAGAAACGACTCGATGTTCGAGTGCCGAGCGTCGAGCGTCGAGGCCCTTCAGCCTTACGAGGGGGCTAGGCCTTTTCTCCGAGTCCATGCTGAGCATTGGGCATCGTGCGTCGAGCATCGAGCGTCCCCAACTTGTGAGAAAACTAGTGCCTTGTTCGAAGTCAATGCCGAGCATTGAGCGTCGAGCGTCTCCAGCTTGTGAGAAAGCTAGTGCTTTGCTCGATGTCAATGCCGAGCATCGAGCATCTCCAGCTTGTGAGAAAGCTAGCTCTTTGCATGAAGTCAATGCCTAGCATCGAGCGTCGAGCGTCTCCAGCTTGTGAGTAAACTAGTGCATTGCTCGAAGTCTGTGCCGAGTGTCGAGCGTCTCCAGCTTGTGAGAAAGCTAGCTCTTTGCTCGATGTCAATGCTGAGCATCGAGCATCGAGCATCTCCAGCTTGTGAGAAAGCTAGCACTTTGCTTGAAGTCAACGGCGAACGTCGAGCGTCGCTAGCTTGCTAGAAATCTACGGCTTTGCTCGAAGTCAAGGTCGAGCGTCGAGCGTATCCAACTTGTGAGAAAGCTAGTGCTTTGCGCGAAGTCAATGCCGAGCATCGTGCATCGAGCATCGAGCTTCTCAAGCTTGTAAGAAAGCTAGGACTTTGCTCGAAGTCAATGCCGAGTACCAAGCGTCTCCAGTTTGTGAGAAAGTTAGCACTTTGCTCGATGTCAATACCAAGCATTGAGCATTGAGCGTCTCCAGCCTGTGAGAAAGCTAGGGCTTTGCTTGAAGTCAAGGCCGAGCATTGAGCGTCTCCAGCTTGTGAGAAAGCTAGGGCTTTGCTTGAAGTCAAGGCCGAAGGTCGAGCGTCTCCAGCTTATGAGAAAGCTAGTGCTTTGCTCGATGTCAATGCTGAGCATCGAGTGTCGAGCATCGATAGATTGTGAGAAAGCTACCGCTTAGCTCGAAGTCAATGACGAGCATCGAGCGTCTTTAGCTTGTGAGAAATCTAGGGCTTTGCTTGAAGTCAAGGTCGAGTGTCGAGCATCTCCTGCTTGTGAGAAAGCTAGTGCTTTGCTCGATGTCAATGCTGAGCGTCGAGCATCGAGCGTCGAGCGTCTCCAGCTTGTGAGAAAGCTAGTGCTTTGCTTGAAGTCAATGGCAAGCATCGAGCGTCTCCACCTTGTGAGAAAACTAGGGCTTTGCTCGAAGTCAAAGTCGTGCGTCGAGCGTCTCCAGCTTGTGAGAAAGCTAGCACTTTGCTCGATCTCAATGCAGAGCATCGAGCATCGTTCATAGAGCGTCTCCAACTTGTAAGAAAGCTAGAGCTTTGCTCGAAGTCAACAGCGAGCGTCGAGTGTCTCCAGCTTGTGAGAAAGCTAGTGCTTTGCTTGAAGTCAAGGTCGAGCGTCGAGCATCTCAAACTTGTGAGAAAGCTGGTGCTTTGCCCGAAGTCAATGCCGAGCGTCGAGCATCGAGCATCTCCAGCTTGTGACAAAGCTAGTGCTTTGCTCGAAGTCAATGCCGAGCATCGTGCGTCGAGCGTTGAGTGTCAAGCGTCGAGCATCTCCAGCTTGTGAGAAAGTTAGGGCTTTGCTCGAAGTCAATACAGAGCGTCATACGTCTCCAGCTTGTGAGAAAGCTAGCGATTTGCTCAAAGTCAAGGCCGAGCGTCGAGCATCTCCAGCTTGTGCGAAAGCTAGTGCTTTTCTCGATGTCAATGCCAAGCATCGAGCGTCTCCAGCTTGTGTGAAAGCTAGCGCTTTGCTCGAAGTCAAGGCCAAGCATCGAGCATCTCCAGCTTGTGAGAAAGCTAGCGCTTTGCTCAATGTCAATGTCGAGCGTCGAGCGTCGAGCGTCTCCAGCTTGTGAGAAAGCTAGCAATTTGCTCGAAGTCAATTCCGAGCATCGAGCGTCTCCAGCTAGTGAGAAAGCTAGGGCTTTGCTCGAAGTTAAGACCGAGTGTCGAGCGTCGAGCGTCGAGCATCGTGGGTTTCCAACCTGTGAGAAAGCAAGTGCTTTTCTCGAAGTCAATGTCGAGCATCGAGCGTCTTCAGCTTGTGAGAAATCTAGGGCTTTGCTCGAATTCAAGACCGATTGTCGAGCGTCTCCAGCTTATGAGAAAGCTAGTGCTTTGTTTGAAGTCAAGGCCGAGCATCGAGCGTCGAGCATCTCCAGCTTGTGATAAAGCTAGTGCTTTGCTCGAAGTCAATGTCGAGCTTTGAGCATCGAGCGTCTCAATCTTGTGAGAAAACTAGTTCTTTGCTCGAAGTCAATGTCGAGCGTCAATCATCTCCAGTTTGTGAGAAAGCTAGGGCTTTGCTCGAAGTCAATGCCGAGTGTCGAGCATCTCAAGCTTGTGAGAGACACGTGTTCACATGTGATGCTGACGTGAAGGGGGGAGATTCGAGGCGTTGAATTCTTTTCAACCGTTAGATTTTGGTGATCAAGATTGGACGGTTTGATTCCTTTTGAGGAATTCGAGGCCTCAACAGTGTCTCTATAAAACCTTCACCCCTCTTCTCATATCTTCACTTTGCTTTCTCTCTCTAACCTTTGGAGCTTCTCTCTCTAGTGCCGGCGACAACCATTCTGGTGAACCATTTCATTTACGAAAACCAGGTTAGTATTGATTTTGTTATGTTGTGGTCTCAATCCGGTTTTGAAGTGAGTGCCTCTGGTCGGGATGAGCAGGATCGTCTTTCAGTCCCCACGTCCTGGGATATGAGCGAGAGGGTCTATGACGTAGCGCCGCTTTGTTATCGCAAGCCATTTGTGGTGGAGTCGAGCGATTCCGAGGGTGAGGCAGAGGTAGCGGACGAGGAAAATGGAGGAAGGCATAGTGGATGAGGGAGCTAAGACTGCCCTTGATGGGGATAGTTGGATAGCCAGGTAGAAAAAAGGAGGGACCGGATGACGCCGTGGAAGTTGACCCTACTCTTCCGCCCTTGGTGACACCGTCTCCTACGAGGGGTCCTCGCGTTCAAAAGAGGAGGAGAAAAAGGAGTTGCCCGGATAGTCTGGAGATGCCAGATGAGTTTATGCTTAAGCATGGGCTCGACATCCCATACTTCAAGCAGCCCAGATCCATTAGGATGTTCCCGGATGACGTCGAAGGTTTGATTCCGTATGGAGTGGAAATCTATTCGCTTGGTCGAACCCAGATCCAAATGGACAGGATTCAGAGTGTTTTGACAGCTGATTACCTGCCTGTGATAAGAGCTAATTATTTCATATGGTTGGAGTACGAGCTGTTGATTCCCAGCCTTGGCCTTCGCCCGAGGACCGAGTTGGAACCCTGCTATTGCATGTTTCCCGAAGATGCTTTCAGCTCGGGGCTAAGGCTACCGTTGCACCCCTTCATCAAGAAGGTGCTAAATTGGGGGGCCCTCTGCTCGATGCAGTATGGTCCCAACTCCTGAAATCAGCTAGTCTGCTCTGCAAGGAGAGGGGAATGACTTTGAAGTTGAAGTACTTCTGGGCCATCCTGGGGGTAAGATCGTTGGGAGAGCAGGAAGGCATATATTACATATCGCCTCGCCCTCACAAGGAGGTGGTGCACGGACACCAGGACTCTATAAAAGGGTGGAAAGAAAAATACTTCGTTATCAGAAGCCCGGTGCCTTGGGGAATTACCACCGCTTGGAATTTTTACAAACCGAACCACAAACCTCCGAGGTGAAGAGAGTTGACGGAAGAAGTAAGGGCTGATGTTGATCGGATCGTAGGAGGCCACAACTTCGACTGGCCCAATGTGACCGAGTTGCACTTGGCTTGGATCGGACTGAGCCCCGTCGACCCTTGTACGTTTTGTTTATGTTTTATTTAACTTTCTACCTTCGTGTTAACAGTCTTCTCTTTCCCCTGCAGCAATGGACAAGGCCAAAATTGACACAAGAATGGCTCTGAAGGACCTGACCAAGAAGAGGCGTCCGAGCATAAGCAGAAGGTGGGGCCCACTCAGGGCGGTTCCGAAGGCCCTTCGGAACGAGCTCCTAAGAGGGCGAAGCCCCTCTCTGTTGGAGGGTCACGGAAGCGGGAGCCGAGCACTAGTAACCGTAGGGTTGCCAAGGCTCTGAAGAGCGGGGTCCCTCCGGTTCGCCACGACCCCCACGAGATGGCAGGCGAGGAGGGGCTGATGCTGTGGGCTCCCGATTGGTCAGTGAAAATGGCCAACACTCTGGCCGAGGGGCCAGTGGCAGTCGAGGTGGTGGACAACCTCTCCACGCCGCGCGACCGACAGAATTTGGCGATCGAGACCACCGATTCGTGCTACATGATGTGGGCTCAGGCCCACTAATGGTAAGCTTCTGATTGTCCGATAGCTTCATTCTTGCGGCATTCTTTTCTCTCAAGAATAACAACACTTGGATCCTCGTTCGCAGGCATCTATGGTCGGGGACCAGCTGAAGAAGTGTCATTAAAAGGACCTTAAGAGGGATGTGAGGAACGCTCGGTGATATGAGCATGAAACGAAGTGTAACACCCCGCAAAATAAAATAATTTATTCTGCATTATTAAATAATATTTGGTAAAGTTGATAAATTATTTTGACTATTTTCTTGAAATTGCAATTTTGCACGTGCAACACACGTGCAAAGATAGAAAATTTAGAATTTTTAAAATTTTATGGTTAACGATTGATTTTCCTCATTTATTTATGATATTTTAATTTTCAGATTTATTTGAATTAATTGGGCTATTTTATGAATTTATCGATTTTACACGTGCAATTACTTTTTTGTGTGCAAATCTCCACTTTTAAATTTCTGAATAAAATCTCCTATTTATAATTGAGGATATCCTAAATTTTGGGACATTTCTAAATAAAGAAACTATTTTTATAAATATTTCGAAAGAGAAGGGCTTTTATGTAAAAAGCCGATTGAATCTCAAACAAATAATGAAAAATTCTTTTCTCCTATTTTTTTGTGCTGGCCATGGTCATCATTGAAGATAAAATTTATTTAGAGTTGATTTGGTAAAGATTTAAACAAATATGGTATTTTTGCAAATATGAAATTTAAGTGGGACCTTGTGCAAATATTTTTCTTGGAAACTAAATGTTAGAAATTTAGTTTGGAAAATCTAATATTTATTAGTATATAATAATTCTGAATTTTCTAAATTTTTACGAATACTTTATGACATATTTGCAAATATTACAAAGAGAGGGACTTTTGTGCAAAATTACCACTTGGAGTACAAATCCGAAAATTTTCAATTTCTGGGCTATGCTTGATGGCCGGCTAACTTGGTAGTATAAGGATTTGGTTTTATTTTAATTTATTTGACTTATTTAACTAATTTATTAAAGAAATGTCTATATATGTAAAGGAATAAATTGTTGAAGGATATTTCTATAAAATTTGTAAAACCCTAATTAAATAAGGATCCTGGCTATTTATTGACGGCTATAGCTGCCTCCCCTGTGCACAAAATAAAAGAACTATTTTTATTATTAATTTCTTGGAGTTCGAAGCAATGATCTTGGATTTTTACGAAAGGAATGGCTTTTTCTTATTCTTTATTAATTTGGTTGATTTCTTCATTAAAGTGAGTGACAAATGTTCGATTTCTTGTTGTTCTATGCATGTTATATATGATGATTTGCTTAGTAGAATACATGATAGATGATTGTATGATGAAGTGATGATGAATGAGTAATTAAAAATAGAACTTTGTGAATAATGTGCAATGAATGTTGAAATCTACTGTATAGATGACTTAAGAATGTTAAGAACTTAGTAGGAATCATGGGTATGTTGTTCTTCTTCATGTTCTTGCTGAATTGATGGTATATAATGGATTGTAAGACTTATAATGCACAAAACTGAATAAAGTTGGATTCTTTCACTGCTGAAGGGTATATGTTTTTGTTTGGACTTTTGGTTGGACGGAACTCGACTAAATGAATGTAGTGGATACATATAATCAAGGGTAAACCAATATAATTAGTTTGTTTATTTGTATAACAAGTTGTAAAAGGATTTCAGAATCAAAGATCAAGTTTATATGCATTGAAGAATGAGTTTTGTCTTCGGATCTGATGTGCAGGCCGAAAGTAAAGATTTTGTGTTTTTGCGATGTTTTCAAGTGAATATTTAACTTATATTGATACTGAGATTGAATTAAAATTCATAATACTCTTATACACTGAATCTTGTGAGTTGTGCTGATGCATATACATATATATATACACCTATGTACACCTACAGATATGCACAATTCTGATTTGAAGAATATCGTTTGGAAAATTGCTCTTTTGTGATTTTGTTGAGAGTATGATTTAAATTATAAACTCCAGTATATTAGAAAAGATGTATTTGATAATCTCAAGGTTTTTATTTCACGAATTCATGCTTAGAAAGGTTTAAAACTACGTTTTGGTTGTGAGAAACACGAATTTCAAAGCGGCTGAAAATGCACTGTCTAAAACTGCTGTATGTTCCAGTTTGGAACGGGTTTTTGACTTAGTTTCAGATGGAATTTTCCAAAACTTATAAAATAGAAATTGTAGCTCACTGCGTTTAGTTTTCAGAACAGTTGACGGATCCTCAATCCGACTTATAGATTGTAAGATATGAATTTTTTTTCGACTGTACTGTCAAGCTTTACAAAAGGATTTTGAGCTGTCTAAAACTGCTGTATAATCCAGTTTGGAACGAGTTTTTGACTTAGTTGCTGATGGAATTTCGTAAAACTTATAAAATAGAAGTTGTAGCTCACTGAATCTAGTTTTCAGAACAATTGACGGATCGTCAATCCGACTTATAGATTGTAAGATATGCAATTTTTACCACCGTACTGTCATAGTTTCAGATTTTTAATATATACAATTTTCGAAGGATTGATGTTTTGTGATTTGTCTATAACTTCAAAATGCGAAACTCAGTTGTTTAATAGATTTAATCTCAGATTTTATTTTAGGAAATTTTGTGAGTATTCAGATAAATTTGGATTTGTGTTAATATAAACATTTTGGTGATGGAATTAAGAAAACTTATTGTGAGAATTGTGTTGATATTTCAATTTGTGAGTCTCTAGAGGTTGAGTGGGATTCTTGTAAACTGGCAGATGAGTTTTTGTGGTTATTGGCCAGTTGGGCTTTGGGGTTGTTTTGGTGGAATTAAGTCCGGTAAGGTACACCAACTCTAGAGAGGAGGAAGTTGTGTATTAATTAATAATAATCAACTTAAGGACATGCACTAGTGAAAATGTGATAAAACTTGGGAAACGTAAGTATGGCTCAGTTGTTAGTCCAACGGATGTATTCTAGGACTGTGTATTGTTGTGTCTCGAGAGGACAGTTGGTATGTTCGCGTGTCGAGGGTCGGCAGGCCTATTCAGGGAACAAACGGTGCATTTGCGTGTTGAGGGTCAGCAATCCTATTCACGGGATATAGTGTGTATCTGCACGTCGAGGGTCATCAGGCCTATACGTAGGGTACATGGCAGGAAGGCGATTCTCTGGTTTTAGAGCTATGCTTACATGATGCTTGCACGTCGTGTAACGCCCCGAATCCCAATTTACTGAATTCGAGATGTTCTACAGGATCTTTTCACTTTCTTCACATACAATTTTACAAGAAAATTTAAACTTTTCTTTTACATCAGAGTTTACAACACATTACATTTGAATTTACACAGCGGAAGCGAGATATACAATATTTACATAAATGAACAACAGCATAATGAACTCTTTATGCATCCATTCCTTTTACATGTAGTTATATCCTGCATAAAAACTGTGGGTACGTCAGTTTATTCAACCGACGATAATTATACATGGCCATCCTCTCTATGCCAGAAACAGTATAATGAGTCTCATTTCTTACAAATCACAAACTTGTTCAACATAAACATGCAAATAAGGGAAAACTTTTAATGATGTCGTGTCGTGATTGTGCACTTAAATCCTTAATGCAATTTACTTAATTAATCATGATACTAATGCACACTTGTTCGAATTCTATGCATCCCATACTACATAGGTTCGAGTGCAAGCCCTTTAAACGATCTTCATTTTTGTAGGGTTCAATCCCCCGCCATGACTTATTCTACTTCTGTAATTCCAATGAGTATCCTAGATGAATCTATGAGTACAAGCATGTATCCTGGCCCCTGGAGTAGAATTTCGCGCCATGTCTTGACTCGTCAAGCATGCATTCTGCGACAATTCAGCCTCCTCCCTGAACACACTCCTCTTGCAGTCACCTAAACATCCCATAAGCGTGACTAGAGTCCGATCATTACTGAGTTGTGCCCGCGCCATGTCTTGACTCGTCAAGCATGCATTCTGCGGCTCACACACCCGCACCGTACCCTAGCTCTCATACTCATGTTTTTCTCTCACCTTCATCACCTTCACACTATGTATTAATTTAATTAGAATCATGAATGAAAATCAATCTCTAGAGTTAGCCTCTCCATCATCCGGACTTATCATTTCATTTCACTTGACCAACCTGGTCTAATTCTCAATATCATTTCATTCACTGCCGGGGAGACTTAGCTACTCTTCCGTTCAATTTCACATTCACAATATCCAATTGAGCATCATCAGCTCATCATTCATTTTTGAGTCTCACAGACTTTTCCCATCATGATTTCACATTTCATAATTTCATTTAATCTTCCATTTCTCATCTATGATTCATTTACACAATTCATGCAACCACAAGTAGAATCCATTGACTTTAATCATACAGTTCACAACTACCAACAGCAAAGTAACATGAATTCAAATATGTCAAAGTCCTTTCTGTACAGTCGACCTGGAAGAATGCCAGTCGACTTATACAGTCACATACAGGGTTATCAAAAGGGCTCGGGATAGTCGACTGTATACACTACCAGTCGCCTGTCCCGCAACTTTCAAGTTCACAATATTGGTCACACACCAGTCGACTGCTCACACTTCAGTCGTCTGTCTTAGCAATCTTATCAGCATAATTCTATGTCCAGATCAGTCGACTTGCTGCACGCAATCGGTCGACTGGACAGATCTAATTTCAATAAATCATTTACAGTTCTTACGTGCATTTCATCATGATGTCAACTAACAGTACACAAAAATTCATGTTTCACAGACAAGGTCTCTTATCATTCAGTAACACTACAACATGGATCATCAAATTACTACCATGTCCTTTCCGTTAAGGAAAAATACTTTAAACATGCATTCACATATGCCCACGACGTCTTAAAACAATAAAGATGTAAATCCCAAGTCATCAAACTGGGTCCACACGGTGAAAATATATCAGTTTATGAAACTACCCAACAGTCACAGTCAGTTTTGAGGTACCAGTCGACTTAACACACTATCAGTCGACTGCTTCGACAATTCCAAAATTATTAATTACCATGAGCTCTTTTTTATTCATTTACCTTCCCTCCAGCATATGTGTCATAGGGAAACCATGCAAATAGTATTCATACCATCATGTTCATTTATACACACGTTTATCATTGCAATCATGCGAATTAATGTCTCGTACCAGTCGACTGGCTCACATGGCAGCCGACTGTACCGACAGCCTCATTCCGATATTAATAGCAAGTTCAAGCAATTTCTACTGCATTTAAATCACTTTTATAGCATAATATCAATCATAGCCATTGTAGCATTATTCCTACATTAGAAGTCCTGAGAAACACCCACCTTGTATGAAGAAATAAACCGAAATCCCGCAAAGTCCTTCAATAACACAGCACTTCTTGTTCCTTTGCTCCACACCAAAATCTCCAGCAATGCTGCTTGCTTCCACAGAAGAGCTCCCACACAACTCACAGATACTCTCTTTAAACTCAGGGAATTTTAAGTGTAAAAGAGATAGGGAAAGTAGGGGGGTATTTATACTAGAAGACAAATAAGATGAAGGGTTGAGATCTATTAGGGAGTTGGAGGATTAAGGGCTGAGATTGATTTGGGGGTTGCAAAAACTACCCACAACTCAGGGTAACTACCCATGATCTAGCCCACTCTCTCCCAACACCGGCCAAAGAGTTGTGCCTAATACACGTGTACATTGAGTGCACGTGTACACACAACCATACCCTACAAATAGCATATTAATACCCGGGATAAAAATAGAGCAAGAAAAATGTTACATTACAAGTTGTGGAAAAAAATAATAAGAGAGTTTATAATCCATGGGCTTAAAACCAATTTGGGCCAAAATAAATTTTATTAAAAGAAAAAAAATAGACAAATTAACATTGGGCTTTAAAGCAAGTAATTTATAGGGAAAAATATAATTTATACATCATGGAGTAATAGCCACGTGCTACACGAGCATACTAAAAAAGAATTAATCTTTATATATATATATTAAGAAAATCGGGGTATTACATCACTCCCTCCTTAGAATAGTTCCGTCCCGGAACTACAGCCAAGAGCGAGAAAAGAAGACACAACAACAAGAGATACAAAACACAAAATACAAAAATACAATCAACAGAACAATCAAGCAAAAAGCTCAGGATAGTCCTTCAACATCTTCTCCTCAGATTCCCAAGTAGCCTCTTCAACCAAGTGGTTTCTCCAGACTACCTTGACCATCGGTATCGTCTTATTCCTCAAGACCTTCTCCCTACGGTCAACAATCTCAACAGGAGTCTCGATGTAATTCAGGTCTAATTGCAAACCTTCCGGCACTTCAGGCAAATGATGACTCGGATCCGGAATATAACCTCTTAGCATAGACACATGAAAGACATTGTGCACCTGAGACAACTCTTCCGGTAATTCAAGCCGGTAAGCAGTTTTCCCGATCCTTTTCAATATCTTGTATGGGCCTATAAACCTCGGGGCTAACTTCCCGCCTTTACCAAATCGAACTACACCTTTGCTGGGTGATACCTTCAGAAAGACGAAGTCACCAACCTCAAACTCAAGGTCCCTTCTCCGGTTGTCTGCATAGCTTTTCTGCCTGCTCTGAGCTTCCACCAACCTTTTCCTGATCAGATCAATCTTCTCAGAAGTCAGCTGTACAAGCTCAGGACCAAACAACTGACGCTCCCCAACCTCATACCAACACACAGGAGTCCTGCACTTCCTGCCATACAAAGCTTCATACGGCGCCATCTCGATGCTAGCCTGAAAACTGTTGTTGTAGGCAAACTCCACCAAAGGTAAATGCCTTTTCCAACTGCCTCCGAAGTCTAGTATACAACACCGAAGCATATCCTCAAGAATACGGTTGACTCTCTCGGTCTGCCCATCGGTCTGTGGATGAAAAGCAGTGCTGAAATCTGTCTTGGTACCCAAAGCTGCCTGAAGACTCCTCCAGAAATGCGAAGTAAACCGCGCATCTCGATCAGACACAATAGTCGAAGGAACGCCATGAAGTCGGACAATCTCACCAACATACAACTCAGCCAACTTGTCCATCGAAGCAGTGAGTTTCATCGCCAAAAAGTGAGCGGACTTGGTAAGTCGATCGACTATAACCCAAATAGCATATTGCCCTTAGAACTCTTAGGCAATCCCGTGATGAAATCCATACTGATGTTATCCCACTTCCATTCCGGAATAGGTAACGGCTGTAATAGACCTCCGGGTCTCTGATTTTCGGCTTTGACTTGCTGACAAACCTCACATCTCGCGACAAATTCGGCCACATCCCGCTTCAAACCTGACCACCAGAAATGCTGCTTGATGTCTTTGTACATCTTGGTACTCCCAGGATGTACCGACAAAAGAGTAGCATGCGCCTCCTGAAGAATACTCTCTTTCAGGTCCGCCTGATCCGGAACACACAGCCTATCTCCGAACCACAGCACTCCCTCCCTGGTCTGAAATCCGGGTAACCTGCCAGCACTAACCTGTTCCTTCATCTCCAAGATATCAGCATCAACTTCCTGACTTGCAATGATCCTTGCATTCAAAGTAGGTTGAAGCTTCAACTGAGACAAAGATGCCCCCAATCCTTGCAAGACAACCTCAATACCTGCTCGGTCCAACTCCTCAATCAGATGCCTCTGAGTCGTAATCAAACAGGCCAAACTGCTCTTGCGACTAAGTGCGTCAGCAACAACATTAGCCTTTCCAGGATGATACTTGATCTCAGGTCGCATATCCTCGAGCACTTCCAACCATCTCCGCTGTCTAAGATTGAGATCCCTCTGCTGGTAGATATACTTCAAGCTCTTATGATCCGTGTACATGTTCAGCTTCTCACCATACACGTAGTGCCTCCACTGCTTCAAAGCAAAGATAATCGCAGCCAGCTCTAGATCATGAGTCGGATAATTCTTCTCATGCGGTCGTAGTTGCCTAGACCCATAAGCGATTACTTTACCCTCTTGCATTAAGACACAACCAAGCCCCCGATGTGAAGCATCGCTATAGACATCATACTCAACTCCTGCTCTAGGCAAAGCCAAAATGGGTGCAGTAGTCAGTCTATCCTTCAACTCCTGAAAACTCGCCTCACATTGCTCGGTCCACTTGAAGCTCACATTCTTCTTGGTCAACTCGGTAAGCGGCACCGCTATCTGAGCATAACCTTGAATGAATCTCCTGTAGTATCCAGTCATCCCAAGGAAACTTCTGACCTCCTTCACTGTAGTAGGCCTAGGCCAATCCTTCACTGCCTCTATCTTCTGAGGGTCAGTTGCCACTCCCTCCTTAGAAAGGATGTGACCTAGGAATGCCACTTCAGATTTCCAGAAATCACACTTGGATAACTTGGCATACAACCTCTGCTCTTCCAACTTCTGCAAAACTGCTGCCAGATGCTCGGTGTGCTCCGCCTCAGACTTGGAGTACACGAGAATATCGTCGATAAATACCACGACGAAAGAATCAATAAACGGCCTCAGAACTCTGTTCATCAAGTCCATGAAGATTGCGGGTGCATTCGTCACTCCGAATGGCATAACTAAGAATTCGTAATGCCCATGCCGAGTTCTAAATGCAGTTTTGTGCACATCTTCAGCTTTCACTCGCACTTGGTGATATCCTGATCGAAGATCTATTTTGGAGAATACAGCTGCTCCTTGTAGACGATCGAACAAGTCATCAATTCGAGGAATCGGATACTTATTCTGAACAGTGACCTTATTCAGCTCCCGGTAATCGATACACATCCTCATCGATCCATCCTTCTTCTTTTCCAAAAGCACTGGTGCTCCCCAAGGTGACGCACTAGGTTGAATAAAGCCTTTTCCCAACAGTTCCTCAATCTGCCGTTTCACCTCATCCTGTTCCACTGGAGCCATCCTATAAGGTGCTTTAGAAATGGGCGCACTTCCCGGTTGAATAGTGATGCTGAACTCTACATCACGATGCGGAGGTAACCCAGGAAAGTCTTCCAAGAACACAGTCGGATAGTCCCGAGCCACAGGAATCCCTTGCAATTCCACAGGAGTCTCTTCCTTGCGGATAGTTGCCACCAGCTTAGAACACTTCAACTTCCCTTGGAAAGTGACTTCAGGTCCACCTGGAGCCTTCACTGTGACGGTCTTGGCCTTGCACTCGATGCTTGCACTGTACACCGACATCCAATCAATGCCAATGATAACATCGACTCCCAAGATAGTCAGCTCGATCAGATCAATGCCAAAGATTCGATCCCCAATCACTATCTCGCAATCAGCATAGTACCGATCAGTGGTCAAAGTCTCCCCTGATGGCGTAGCTACTGCTAAGATCTTGCCTGGAAAAATCTTTGGTTCAACTCCCAATACTTTAGCAAATCTAGGAGACACAAAAGTATGAGAGGATCTAGTATCAAACAACACCACAGCTCTGTTTCCATTAATATAGAGTTCTCCTGTTACATAACATACATCATTACATAACAATTTCACACTATGAGCGGGAAGAAGAAATGGAAAAGAAACCACACTAAACATCAGCCCTCGTACCAGAGATGACCTGATCCGCCTCCTCAGCATCAGCTTCTGTCAAAGCAAATACTCGCCCTGACTGGTACGGCCTCTTCCCAGTCTGCTGTATTGGCACATTGTGATTGCCAGCCCGTGGTTTGAGACATCGAGATTGGTAATGTCCTACTTCACCACAGTTAAAGCAAGTGACTGCAGAAGGTCTCCCTACATCGTTTCCAGGTCTCCCAGCTACACTGACAGCATTCGCCCCTGTCGGTTTGAACCTCTGTGCAGATGGTTGCCCCTTGAAACTCCCCGATGGCGCGGGCCTCTTCCCGGACTGCCAGTTGCTCTTCTGGTGCTGAGCAACATGGAACTGCCCCTTATCCGCCTCCGTTGCTGCCGCCCTCTTCACCAGCTTATCGAATCTCCTGATACCAAGGGGTATCATACGAGATCTCAAGCTCGGCCCCAGACCATGCTCGAACTTGCGAGCCTTCTTCGCCTCATCCATCACCAGTTCTGGAGCATACCTGGAGAGCTGAGTAAACTTGGTCTCATACTCCCTTACTGACATGCTGCCTTGCTGAAGTGACAGAAACTCCATGGCCTTTTTCTCCTGGACGTCGGAGGGGAAATAATGGCTGCGGAATTCTTCCTGAAATTCCTCCCAGCCAAGCAACAAGCCGCCCATAGTCCTCTTCACCGACTGCCACCAAACAGCCGCATCCTTCTCCAACTGCAAAGTCGCCAACTTGACCTTGCTGCCCCCCGGGGTCTCCAACACCTCAAAGATTGTCTCCACTTGCCGAATCCAGTTATCGACCGCATCCAGGTCTGACTTCCCCTCGAACACTGGTGGTTTCATTCTCTTGAACGATTCCACTAGCTTGATTGCCTTGGGTACTGGATTCACCGGCCCCCTTACTTGGTTTGCAGCCACTGCGTTCAGCGTCTGGTAAACCCTTGCAAACTCGGCCTCCAGGTCCAGACCTTCACCGTTCCTGGCTCCTCTTCTCGCCATATTCTGATGCAAAAGATCCATTAAACTCGAAGTATAAAACAAGAAATTAAACCAACTTTCATTTCATTGAATTTCAAAGTTTATACATTCGAATTTAAAAAAAACATTTTAACATCCGAACAGAAGAAAAATAGAAACTAGGACAATCTAATCTCTACGGGTCCTCTTCGCTGCTCGAAGTTCATCCCGCAGTTCATCCACCTCATCCTTCAGCACATCAGTTAGGTTCTTTTTCTTCTCAAGTTCCCAAATCCGATGGCTGAGAACAGAATAGTCAGCATTCCGCTTCTCCATCTGAGCCTCCAAAACTCCAACTCTATACTTCAAGGTATCCACTTGCCTCTGCAGAGAAGCTACAGCGCTACCCAGAGCTGGTCCCTTTTCTTCATCGGAAGAAGAAGAATCATCAGGTGAGTTCGGCGGTGGGGTGATCTCTCGAGATTCAGGGTACTCCTCCTCATCAGAATCAGCTTGCCCGGGGTGATACTCGTCCTCCGAATCAGCCTGTCCAGGATGGTATTCTTCCTCAATAATGTGCCAGTCGCGCCTCCAGCAGGGTCGAAGTGATCAGCCATCTTAGAATAGAGAGGAAGAAGCATAAATCATAGAGCAACACAAATGTAAGTTACTTACATTTAAATCTCTAAACTCAAACGCACACTCTAATGTCCACATCTAGGGTGTCGTTCCTTATAAATTTGTATGAGTGTGAAAGCGTAGAAAGCGTGGCTCTGATACCACTCTGTAACGCCCCGAATCCCAATTTACTGAATTCGAGATGTTCTACAGGATCTTTTCACTTTCTTCACATACAATTTTACAAGGAAATTTAAACTTTTCTTTTACATCAGAGTTTACAACACATTACATTTGAATTTACACAGCGGAAGCGAGATATACAATATTTACATAAATGAACAACAGCATAATGAACTCTTTATGCATCCATTCCTTTTACATGTAGTTATATCCTGCATAAAAACTGTGGGTACGTCAGTTTATTCAACCGACGATAATTATACATGGCCATCCTCTCTATGCCAGAAACAGTATAATGAGTCTCATTTCTTACAAATCACAAACTTGTTCAACATAAACATGCAAATAAGGGGAAACTTTTAATGATGTCGTGTCGTGATTGTGCACTTAAATCCTTAATGCAATTTACTTAATTAATCATGACACTAATGCACACTTGTTCGAATTCTATGCATCCCATACTACATAGGTTCGAGTGCAAGCCCCTTAAACGATCTTCATTTTTGTAGGGTTCAATCCCCCGCCATGACTTATTCTACTTCTGTAATTCCAATGAGTATCCTAGATGAATCTATGAGTACAAGCATATATCCTGGCCCCTGGAGTAGAATTTCGCGCCATGTCTTGACTCGTCAAGCATGCATTCTGCGACAATTCAGCCTCCTCCCTGAACACACTCCTCTTGCAGTCACCAAAACATCCCATAAGCGTGACTAGAGTTCGATCATTACTGAGTTGTGCCCGCGCCATGTCTTGACTCGTCAAGCATGCATTCTGCGGCTCACACACCCGCACCGTACCCTAGCTCTCATACTCATGTTTTTCTCTCACCTTCATCACCTCCACACTATGTATTAATTTAATTAGAATCATGAATGAAAATCAATCTCTAGAGTTAGCCTCTCCATCATCCGGACTTATCATTTCATTTCACTTGACCAACCTGGTCTAATTCTCAATATCATTTCATTCACTGCCGGGGAGACTTAGCTACTCTTCCGTTCAATTTCACATTCACAATATCCAATTGAGCATCATCAGCTCATCATTCATTTTTGAGTCTCACAGACTTTTCCCATCATGATTTCACATTTCATAATTTCATTTAATCTTCCATTTCTCATCTATGATTCATTTACACAATTCATGCAACCACAAGTAGAATCCATTGACTTTAATCATACAGTTCACAACTACCAACAGCAAAGTAACATGAATTCAAATATATCAAAGTCCTTTCTGTACAGTCGACCTGGAAGAATGCCAGTCGACTTATACAGTCACATACAGGGTTATCAAAAGGGCTCGGGATAGTCGACTGTATACACTACCAGTCGCCTGTCCCGCAACTTTCAAGTTCACAATATTGGTCACACACCAGTCGACTGCTCACACTTCAGTCGTCTGTCTTAGCAATCTTATCAGCATAATTCTATGTCCAGATCAGTCGACTTGCTGCACGCAATCGGTCGACTGGACAGATCTAATTTCAATAAATCATTTACAGTTCTTACGTGCATTTCATCATGATGTCAACTAACAGTACACAAAAATTCATGTTTCACAGACAAGGTCTCTTATCATTCAGTAACACTACAACATGGATCATCAAATTACTACCATGTCCTTTCCGTTAAGGAAAAATACTTTAAACATGCATTCACATATGCCCACGACGTCTTAAAACAATAAAGATGTAAATCCCAAGTCATCAAACTGGGTCCACACGGTGAAAATATATCAGTTTATGAAACTACCCAACAGTCACAGTCAGTTTTGAGGTACCAGTCGACTTAACACACTATCAGTCGACTGCTTCGACAATTCCAAAATTATTAATTACCATGAGCTCTTTTTTATTCATTTACCTTCCCTCCAGCATATGTGTCATAGGGAAACCATGCAAATAGTATTCATACCATCATGTTCATTTATACACACGTTTATCATTGCAATCATGCGAATTAATGTCTCGTACCAGTCGACTGGCTCACATGGCAGCCGACTGTACCGACAGCCTCGTTCCGATATTAATAGCAAGTTCAAGCAATTTCTACTGCATTTAAATCACTTTTATAGCATAATATCAATCATAGCCATTGTAGCATTATTCCTACATTAGAAGTCCTGAGAAACACCCACCTTGTATGAAGAAATAAACCGAAATCCCGCAAAGTCCTTCAATAACACAGCACTTCTTGTTCCTTTGCTCCACACCAAAATCTCCAGCAATGCTGCTTGCTTCCACAGAAGAGCTCCCACACAACTCACAGATACTCTCTTTAAACTCAGGGAATTTTAAGTGTAAAAGAGATAGGGAAAGTAGGGGGGTATTTATACTAGAAGACAAATAAGATGAAGGGTTGAGATCTATTAGGGAGTTGGAGGATTAAGGGCTGAGATTGATTTGGGGGTTGCAAAAACTACCCACAACTCAGGGTAACTACCCATGATCTAGCCCACTCTCTCCCAACACCGGCCAAAGAGTTGTGCCTAATACACGTGTACATTGAGTGCACGTGTACACACAACCATACCCTACAAATAGCATATTAATACCCGGGATAAAAATAGAGCAAGAAAAATGTTACATTACAAGTTGTGGAAAAAAATAATAAGAGAGTTTATAATCCATGGGCTTAAAACCAATTTGGGCCAAAATAAATTTTATTAAAAGAAAAAAAATAGACAAATTAACATTGGGCTTTAAAGCAAGTAATTTATAGGGAAAAATATAATTTATACATCATGGAGTAATAGCCACGTGCTACACGAGCATACTAAAAAAGAATTAATCTTTATATATATATATTAAGAAAATCGGGGTATTACACGTCGAGGGTTGTTAGGCCTATTCACTGAGTGTTCTAGATCTTGTTTCTATCACCGTAGTAGGATTAGTTGTATAACGAGGGATTAAACCCTATAAAGTTGAGAACGATAAGGGTTTGCACCGGGCCTATGTAATGTGGAATGCATAGAATCCAACAAGTATGCATTAGAGAGTCATCATACTGCATTTGTGTTTTCTTGAATTGTTTTATGCATGATGTTTTCTGTTTTCCTACACATGACACTTAGCTTAGTTTCACTTGATGTTTTCATGCTTTATTCATCGTTATTTCATTATCCATATGTTACTACTGTGGAAATATGTTGATTATGAATTTATTCTTTATGCTTCATTTAAATTGTATTTCTTTTGATGTCACTCACACCGTTATGGCTGACCCCTGTAGTTTTGGGATTTAGGGTTATCTCTAGCCTCATATTTTACAGGTAGATATTACTAGCTTGGGATTGGATGCATGTAGTAGAATGATAATATGGCTTATGCAAATTGTAAAAGAATGTGTTGTAAAAGAAAGAAAATGTAATGCAAGGTATTAATTTTCTGCTGTGCAATGTAAAGAATTGTTGTAATAAAAAGTTTTAAATTTTTCTGTATTTGGTTTCTATGTTTATGATTACAATTGAAGTTGATTCTGGAATTTGTGCCAAGTATTTCTAATTTTTAATTATTGGAAATTCGGGGTGCTACTTGAAGGATCTGAAGATGGAGCTGGAGGAGTCTCAGGGGCGCGAACAGGCCCTTCAGGCCGAGATCGCGACTCAAGCCCACGAGCATCTTTGCGTCATGGCGTAGGTCAAGGCGGAGACAGATACAAAGTTCCAGGAGCTGGAGGGCACATCCATAGACGAGGTAATCACGGCCCAGGACGAGGCTTTTGATCGGGCGAAGGAGCACTTCTTGTTCCGTTACCCCGAGTCCAAGATTGATGACCTTCACTATGGCTTCACGCTGCCCGACCATCCGAAGACGCCTAGGGTGGAAGGCGAGGAGACGGAGTTGGGGCCGACCCTTGAAAAAGGAGCGAGAGAAGCGGCGGACGTCGATGTCGAGGGGGCGACCGACGAAGATGTTCTGATTTCTTCCAAGAAGTAGTGTAACCCCTGTTTTCCATTTTATATATTTTTGGGTGTATTTTTCTTTTTGGTGTATTTCTCTCATTGTATCTCTTTTTGGACTGTATATTGGATCTCCTTTTTCAATGTATTCACTTATTTGTTTTGTCGTCGTTTATTTGATCTTCTTGATCCTATTATCTCCTTGTGTCGTCTCTGTTTGATCGGGCCATTCTTTTGACTCCAATTATTTATTTTTCTGTCCTATTTTTTTAGTTTTATTGTGTTCCTACTTCATTCTTGTTCTCCCTCATCTTTTGGATTTTTTTTATATATTATAAAATCCATTCCATTAACCCATTACCCTATTATTATCTTCACCTAAAACCCAATACCCTCACCTAAACTACCCAAACCTGAAACCCACTCTCAGTCGTCATCCCCCTATACCCTAACCCTAAAAACTTAGAACCAATATATATAATTGCACCCATGCATTGCCTGTTCATCTCCCCTAGCGCCGCCTCTCATCCTGTTCTCTCCCAAGCCTCTTACACACCCCGATAACCCCTCGTTCTCTTCATCCACCCATTAGCCGCTCCCGATCCCCATCTCTTCCGACCACTCTCCCGTTCTGCCTCTCCCTTGCACCCGTCTCTGATCCCTGTTAGTTATCGTGTTCTGTTGACAGGCCTATACCATGTTATGTTATTTTCGTTGTTATTCTATATTTGTTATCCTTTCCCATGTACTTGTACCTACACTACAAGCAGCTCGTAACTTGCATTGATGGGAGTTTGCTTTCTTTTTTCCTTTTTCTGCAATTTATTAAATTGCAGATCATGAAGATCAGCTGCCTGATGAAGTTGGTGACATGAGATACTAGTTGCTGGAGTTTTGCTATTATTATTTCCTACCATTATTATTATTATTTCCTATTGCTACTTGAATAATGTATTTGCTACTTGGATTATTTGGATTTGGGCAATGTGACCCAGGATTATTGACTTGTTCAGATCTGGTTTATTTGAGTTTAATATATTTTGGTTTCAAGTTATCCTGTTGGTATATTGATTCATATATGCATGCGTGGTTGACTTCTTTTGCTTCCTACTCTGATTATTCCTGTAAAATGTTGTAAAGATCCTGACAATCATTTGCTGGGCTTAGTCACTTATCCGTATTCCGTAATTCCTTTTTGGAAAGTGGGGTGTGACAAGTAGTCTTAGTCTCCTCCCCCCTCCTCTTTTTTTATTTTCCAAGCGCGGACTGGCCACCGCTTTTTGTAACAATTTTTCGGATAATAAATATATATTTTTGGCCTAACTTTTTGACCTTAAGACTTGTTGGTTATTACTTGGTCTCGTTCTTCTGAGAGATTGGTGTGAATCCTCGTTTTCTCTTTTGTGTCAGATGGAGGAGACCCTCGGAGCCGACCTCAATTCTGCTGAGGTGAAGCGCCTTCGGGGTAGGCTAGAGTCTAAGGAGCCTATCTTGATTTGCTATTGCAAATAGGTCCATGATCGGAAAGCCGTCGTTACCTACTTCATGAATAAGGGAGCTGAGCTTAGAGGCAGCACGGCTAAAGAAGGTGATTGCCGATCGTGACTGGGGGAGTGCCGAGACGGGGTGGTCGATGTCTGATGCCTCCACCAAGGGGCCGACCTCGGAGTCCTTCCTTCGTGAGGTCATAGTGGAGAAGGAACTGGATATTCAAAGGATGAGGGTCATGCTTGGTACCGGCGAATCTCGACTTCATTCTCTTGGGGGAGGTCAACCATCCATTATGGGTCTGTCCCTGACCCTTCGAGTGGAAATGGCAATGCCGGGGGATGTCCTGAGCTCTGTTGCTGGAGCGTCTACCTTTGCGATGCCGACGGGGCCAGGCGGGCTCTTCAAGAAGTAAACCCGCTCAGTGAGGCTCGAATTAGTCTGTGTTAGCCCGAAGGGCCCTTGAGAAAAACTTAGGCTGAGGTCATAGCCATTGTAATAAAACTTATTGTACCATGGCCTTCCAAGGCATTGTAATAAAACTTTTCTTTTCGATCTGCCTTAACTTGCTTCTGATCCCTGGTCTTGCCAGGACGTGGGTCGAGCATCTAGCGTCACTAACTAAGCTAGGTCTTTGCTAGTACTCCCCGCCGAGTGGCGAGGTCGTAGGGATGAGAAGCCGTGTTTGACTCGAGAACCGAGCGGAGGGTCGAGGACTTGGGAGATTGAGGAATCTCCCATTTTTCGCTCATAGTCCCCGCCGAGTAGCGAGGACGTGGGGCTGAGAAGCCCCGTTTGACTCAGAAACCGAGCCGAGGGTCGACGACTTGGGAGATTGAGAAATCTCCCTTTTTTTGCTCGTAGTCCTCGCCGACTAGCGAGGACGTGGGGCTGAGAAGCCTTGTTTGACTCAGGAACTGAGCCGAGGGTCGAGGACTTGGGAGATTGAGCAATCTCCTATTTTTTTGCTCGTTGTCCCCGCTGAGTAGCGAGGACGTTGGGCTGAGAAGCCCCGTTTGACTTGGCAACTGAGCTGCTAGGGCTTTGCTCAAAGTCTACGGCGAGCGTCAAGCATCGAGACCCTTCAGCTTTTGAGGAAAATAGGGCTTTCCTCAAAGTCCAGGGCAAGCTTCGTGCGTCGAGACCCTTCAGTTTGTAAGAAATCTAGTGCTTTGCTCGAAGTCTACGCCAAGCGTCGAGCGTTGAGGCCCTTCAACTTGTGAGAAAGCTAGTGCTTTGCTCGAAGTCAATGCCGAGCGTCGAGCATCAATGCCCTGCAGCTTGTGAGAAAGCAAAGGCTTTGCTCGAAGTCTACGTTGAGCATCGAGTGTCGAGGCCCTTCAGCATGTGAGAAAGCTAGTGCTTTGCCCGAAGTCAATGCCGAACGTCGAACATTGAGGCCTTTCAGCTTGTGAGAAAGTTAGGGCTTTGCTCAAAGTCAACGGCGAGCGTCGACCGTCTCCAGCTTGTGAGAAAGCTAGTGCTTTGCTCGAAGTCACTGCCGAGTGTCGAGCGTCGAGGCCCTATAGCTTGTGAGAAAGCTAGGGCTTTGCTCGAAGTTAACACCGTGCATCGAGCGTCGAGGCACTTCAGCTTGTGAGAAAACTAGGGCTTTGCTCAAAGTCAACGGCGAGCGTCGAGCATCTCCATCTTGTGAGAAAGCTAGTGCTTTGCTCGAAGTCACTGCCGGGCGTCGAGCCCCGCCTACTTATGAGAATACACTAAAATCTAAACAAAAAGGGGAAAGAATAAGGCTATACTTTATTTTTACTATTTATGTTTGCATACAAGGGTTGCAACGTACTGCCTATTACATAAGACTGATTACAAAAGAAGTCTAGTCCTCCCCATGAAGGAATTTGATAAGGTGCTCTGCATTCCAAGGCCTCTTGATTACCCTGCCCCCCAGGTCTTCAAGTTGGTATGTGCCGGGGTGTACCACTTCGGCAACCTTATATGGGCCCTCCCAGTTTTTGGCCAGCTTTCACTTCTTGTTGGGATCAGAAATAGCTAGTTTTCTGAGCACGAGGTTGCCTTACTTGATGTTGGTGGGACGGACATTTTTGTTGTAGAATCTCTCAATTCGCTGCGGTATATGCTTCTTCTGACGGCGAATTTTTCTCTGAGTTCGTCGATCATGTCCAAATTTGTTCTGAGGTCAGTTGAGTTCGTCTTCTCATTGAAGCCCATGATTCTGGGCGAAGGGAGCCCAATTTCCAAGGGGATGACCACCTTGGTTCCGTAGGTTAAGTTGAATGGTGATTCGGCCGTGGGGATTATCTGGGTTGTTCGGTGAGACTAGAGAACGCTTGGCAGGTCGTCGACCCACAGTCCCTTGGGCAGTTATCCAACCGTTTCTTGAGCCCGTCAAGGATTTGGCGGTTGCAGTTTCTGCTTAGCCGTTTTACTGGGGATGTGATATCGATGAGAAGCGCTGCTGAATGCCGATGTCTGCACAGAATTTTCGAAATTTTTTGCCTGCAAACTGGGTTCCGTTATCGGTGATAAGCACGTGCGAGATCCCGAACTGACAGATGATGTGCTTCTAGAAAAATTGTTGGGTTTGATGCTCCGTGATTATGGCCAGGGGTTCCGCCTTGATCCACTTGGTGAAGTAATCGATGGCCACGAGCCTTTGGCCTGTGGCTTTGGGGAAGGGGCCGACTAAGTCCATCCCCCACATGGGAAAGGGGGTTGGACTAGCCAGTGACTTGATTTCGGATTGTGGAAGCTGTTTAACCGGGGATAAGCTCTGGTAAGGGCCACACCTTTTCACAAGGTCCTGGGCGTCTTGTAACATGGTCGGCCAATAAGAGCCGTGGTTTAGTGCTTTTCTAGCGAGTGACCTGCTTCCCATGTGGCGTCCTCCGACCCCTTCGTGTAATTCCTTTAGTGCATATTTGGCCTCATCGGGGCCCAAATAGCGGAGATAAGGCCATCCGTCCACCCTTGTGTACGAGCGTTTGAAGAGTGTCCCTTCAATCATAGTAAATCTCTCCGAATGAATTCTGGTCCTTCTTGCCTCAGCCCGATCTTCAGAAAGTTCGCCCACTGTCAGAAACTTTCTGATAGGAGCCATCCAAGTGTCCGTGTGAGCCTCAAGAGCAAGGCAAAGAACCTCGAGGATGTCGATGCTAGGCTTTAGGAGGACTTCAATTAAGACGGTGCGGTCGAGGCCTTCGAAGGACGATGAGGCGAGCTTGGACAAAGAATCAGCTTGAGCATTCTGCTTTCTCGGGATTCGCTCTACCGAAGCAGAGTTGAAGGCGGTTAAGAGTCGCTGGACTAGTGCTAAGTATTAAACCATCCGGGCCATCATGAGCCTCATAATCCCTGGTGATCTGGTTGACCATAAGCTGGGGGTCGCGGAAGGCTCTTATTTGCCTTGCCCCCACCTTATGTGCTAGCGTGAGCCCTGCAATCATTGCCTCGTATTCTGCCTTATTATTGGAAGGGGAGAAGTTTAGGCATAGAGATTACTGGAGAACGAAATTTTTGGGGCCTCTGAGTATGACTCCCGCATCGGTTTCAACCTCGCAGGACGAGCCGTCGACGTAAACCACCCAGATAGGTTCCGCCTCTCGAACTTTAGAAGGCTTAGGAATTGTGCACTCTGTGATGAATTCAGCAAGGGTCTGTCCTTTAATAGACATCCTGGGTTGGTAGCTGATGTCGTACTGGCTCAGCTCGATCGACCACTTGATTAAGTAGCTAGAATTCTCCGGCTTGTGGAGGACAGCCTTGAGGGGCTGGTCTGTGAAGACCTGGATTGAGTGGTCTTGAAAGTACGGGCAGAGCTTCCGTGCGGCCATGACCAGAGCGTAAGCAACCTTTTCTATCTTTTCATAATGGGTTTCGACTGCGAGTAGGACTTTGCAGACGTAGTAGAGAGGCTTCTGAACACCGTCCTCTTCTCTGACCAATACGGCATTGAGCACATGTTCCGAGGCCGAAAGGTAAAGGAAAAGGGATTCGCCTTGCTTGGGCTTGCTTAGAAGTGAAGGGTTGGAAAGGTAAGTTTTCAGTTGATCGAACGCCTGCTGCTGAAAGTCTCTCCATTCGAAACCTTTTGCCCCTCGTAGGGATTTAAAAAAGAGAAGTGACTTCTCCCCCGATTTGGAGAGGAAGCGGCCGATAGCCGCCAGCCGCACTGTAAGCCGTTGAACTTCCTTTACATTTCTTGGAAGAGCCATATCGATTATGGCCTAGATATTCTCAGGGTTTACCTCTATGCCGTGCTGGCTCACAACGAATCAGAGAAACTTCCTAGAGGAGACATTGAAGGCGCATTTAGCAGGATTGAGCCCCATGTTGTGGATCCGAAGGACACCAAAAGCTTCCTCGAGGTCGGCCACGTGATCCTGCCCTCGACAGCTCTTGATGAGCATGTCGTCAACGTACAGCTTCATGTTTCGACCGATTTTTTCTTTGATGACACGATTGACGAGCCTCTGATATGTGGCACTGCCATTCTTTAGCCCGAAGAGCATGACCCGGTAACAATAGAGACCTTGGTCGGTTACGAAGGCTGACTGGCTATATCTAGGGGGAACATTCTGGTCTGGTTGTAGCATGAGAAGGCATCTATGAAAGTCAGTAGTCCATGGCCCAATGTCGCGTCGATTAGAGCATCGATGCTCGGGAGGGGGAACGGATCTTTGGGGCAGGCCTTATTGAGGTCCGTGAAATCTATACAGATCTTTCACTTCCCACTCGGCTTTTTTACCATTACGACGTTAGCCAGCTACTCGGGATAGCTGACCTGTTGTATGAACCGAGTAGACAGCAGCTTGTCCACCTCCACTTTCACAGCCTGTTGCCTCTCGGGAGCGAACTTATGTTGCTTCTGTTGGATCGGCTTGGAGCCTGGGTGGACGCTCACCTTGTGCATGATTAGGTCTTCAGAAATGTTGGGAATGTCTGATGACGTCCAGGCAAAGAGGTCGATATTTCGGTGAACACAATCGATGATGGTCAGCCTTAGGTCTGGGTACAGAGATCGGCTCACGCGGAACCATTTGGATTTGTCTTCCACACTAAACGAGACCTCTTCCAGTGGTTCCTTTTAGACAGAAGTTCCATTACATCAAGGGAGAATACACCGCCCCCTACTGCGGTCATATAGCATGACCGTGCGGACTCCTAGTTTCCCCGGACAACACTGACTTCGAGGTCAGTAGGGAATTTAAGTTTCATGTGGTAGGCAGAGGGGACTGCCTGAAAATAGCAGAGGCCAGGTCGGCCTAGAATGGAATTATACGCGGCCTTGATATCGACCACCATGAAGTCCATCGATTCGGTTTGCATAATCGGGGACGTCCTGGCCGTCACATCAAGTGTGACGATCCCCTCGATTTGGACGGGGATGCCGGAGAAACCGTGAAGGGTGTACCCAGCCGACATTAACTTCTCACGTGGGAGCTTGAGGTTTTCAAAAGCGGCCAAAAAGAGAATGTTGACCGAGCTTCCGTTGTCTACGAGGATTCGGCAAACTTCGTGGTTCGCCATGCCGAGGCTGATGACGAGGGCATCACATTGCGGGAGTCGGACGCCTTCCAGGTCTTTCCCTGATAAGGAGAATATCTGCTGCTGAACTCGAGGGGGGGGCAGCTGGTCGTGGATCGAATTCACTTCCCACAAGAAGGCCTTACGAGAGGTGTTGGAGTCCCATCCCATGGATCCGCCATGGACACAGTGTAGGATGGCCGGCCCCGCGGTTTCTTCGGGCTTAGGTTCTTGCTCGGGTTGCCTGCTGACCATTCGAGGAAGAGGCGACGGCCTTGGATTCCTCGGGTCCCTCCGGTCTCTTGTGTCGGTCCGAGTGAACTCCCTTAGGTACCCTCTCTAGATGAGGCCTTCTGTCTCGTCTTTAAGGACACGGCAGGTGTCTGTTTCGTGCCCCTGGTCCCGGTGAAACCGACAGTAGAACCTTTGGTCCTGTTTTTGTTGTTGCTCATTCGAGGAGGGTGTCAGACCATCCCATTATCCTCTATCTCCAAGAGGATGACCGACACGTTCTGGGTCAGTGGCGTGTATCTTTCGAAACGAGGAACCGAAGATGGCCTCTTCTGACTAGACGCGTCTTCAGGGTCTTCTTGACAAGCTCGGAGTCGTCCACTTTACACTTCCTCTTGGTAGTAATTTCTTTAATGCCTTCGAGGTGCAGGGCTTCCTCTTCTCGGATGTACTTCTCGACCCTGTTGAGGAGGTCGGAAAAGTCTAAGGGTGGTTTTTTGGCTAGTGAGGCCTTTAACTGGCCATGGTGAACATTGTGTCGGAATGCTGCGGAAGCGATGCCCGCATTGAGAGAGAAGACTTCCCTTGCCTCAGTAGTGAACCTTCGCACGAACTCGCAGAGGGGTTCTCCTTCCTTCTTCTTGAAGTCCAGAAGGGACGCACTTGTCTTCTCGACCTTCCGGCTAGTCACGAAGTGGGCTTGAAAGTTTGCGTCGAGTTGGTCGAATGAGAAGACTGGGCCAGGGGTGAGCTTTGAGAACCATTCTCGAGTCGGACCGCCCAGGGTGGTAGAGAAGGCGCGGCATAGGAGAGGATCTGATGCGCTGTGAATCAGCATGAGGGTTTTGAACCCTTCCATGTGATCAGATGGATCACTCTCACCATTGTAGGTCTCGAATTGGGGTGGTCTGAAAATCCTGGGAATCTCGGTGTCGAGAATTTGGGGAGAGAACAGAGGTCGGTTTGGTCGGTTCCCTTGACCAGGTTAGGGTCCGCCCTCGCCGATGTGGGAGAGATGGTTCTCTATCTTCTGGAGGCGCCGAAGTATGTCATCGGCTTGTCTCTGTGGGCGAGTCGAACCGTGGGATTCGCTGATCTTGGCTTTTTATCGAGGACCATCGTGGTTGCGCGTCTTGGTCCTAGGGTTGCCTCAGATCGCATGGAGGACCTCGTTCCTAAAGTTTTGGAACACGGCTCTCGTGGTCGGAGTCTGCTCGTCTTGGCCATGCGGAGGCAGGTTCTCCCGGGGTGAGTGAATGTGCCCTTGTTCCCGTCCTTGGGTTGGCTGGATGCTCTGGGTCGGAGGTGATTTGGAAGCGGCCCCTCCCATCGATCGGCTGAGCTGCCAGTTAATAATGACCTGTCGTAAATCGCGGGCGACTGAGCATGAAGCGCTCAGTTTGGGTCCTACTGCACTGTTGGCTTGTGGTCGGTTAGATCCCCGAGTGTTCGCATGGCTTGGAGAGGGAGGAGGGTCTGCACGACTTCCAACGGTGAAGGCTCTTCTGGCTCTGGGAGCCATGGGATGGCTTGGCTTCAAGAGAGGTCTGAGGCCGGGGTCGGATGGGTTTCTGTGACGTAGCTTTACCACAGATGGCGCCAACCTGATGCTGCTTGTTTTTTGTGTGGGGGCAACATGTGTGAGTTCTTGTAATTTTGTGATTGAAGAAGCGACACTGAACAGATCTGGGCCTCGGACTGATGTTCGGGCTTTATAATTGGCTCGGGGGTGGTAGGAGAGAGGTAGAGGCTGAGTGCTTGACTAGGATCCTAGTGGCTCGGCTCAGATCTCAGAATGCCTAGAAACACCGGGAGATATCCCGGCGACAGGCCCTCCGACGATCTAGTCAGTCACTGAAATAGTAACAGTAGCTAGGGTTCAGGGGGAGAAAAGCTCATTACCTTGGGCAAGGAGGAGGGGGTCTGGTATTTAGAGGGGCTAACATGTCTTAGACCTTAACGGGCCGGGTCGGACCCATTAGCCCGTGGGTCTGAACTGGCATAAGACCGTTGGATCTGCTTGACTCGATGATCATGGAGGAGCAAAATCTGAGGAGATCTGATGGCCCTGATGGCGTCATATTATTTATACCATATTAGTAAGTAAATGTAATATATAAACTTCAAATGAGAGATAAGTGTATATACACTTCAAACGAGAGATAAGTGTGTGTGTGTGTCTATATATATATATATATATATATATATATATATATATATATAGGGTAGCGATCCGGTGAGAACCGTTCTCACGATAAGCTTCGTGAGAACTCCACGCCTATCCATCCTATGGATAATCTGAACCGTTCACATTGTTTAACATAACTAAATTAGTATAGAAATATAAAATCAAGTCATTTGATATTCATTTGTCCATACATCATGTCACTATAAAAAATAACGATTTTTCAGCCACACAATTTGTAACACTTCAATGCATGGGCAATCGAATCTCAGATGACTTGATTTCTCATCCATAGGCTAATTGAGTCGTGTAGATCAAAATGAACGGTTCAGATCTTTCAACTAATGTCCCAAACAAAAGTTCTCACGTGGTTCTCACCAAAAGAGTTCTCACTCGATCATTTCCCTATATATATATATATATATATATATATATATATATAGAGAGAGAGAGAGAGAGAGAGTGTAATACCCTGACTTTTATATGGAAGATTATTTATTTTATAAGGTATACTTGTGCAATATTATTGACTAGTATTTTTCAACATCGTTTTATAAAGCATTAATTTACCAATTTTTACAAAATAACTAGTTTGGCCCAAATTGGTTTTAAACCCATGGATTGTAAACTCTCTTATTATTTTTCACAACTTGTATTGTAACATTTCTTACTTTTTATTCCCGGGTACACATTTGTGGTGTGACTTGTGCTTACACGTGCACTCAATGTACACGTGTAATAGGCACAATTTCTTGGCCTGTTTTTGGGAGAGGAGTGGCTTGAGTTGTGGGTAGTTATCCTGAGTTGTGGGTAGTTTTTACAACCCCCAAATCAATCTCAGCCCTTAATCCTCCAACTCCCTAATAGATCTCAACCCTTCATCTTATTGGTCTTCTAGTATAAATACCCCCTACTTTCCCTATCTCTTTTGCACTAAAATTTCCCTGAGATTGTAAGAGTATCTGAGAGTGTGTGGGAGCTTTTCGGTGGAGGCAAGCCGCATTGCTGAGGAGTCGGAGTAGAACCAAGGAACAAGAAGTGCTGCGCTATATTGAAGGACTTGCGGGATTTCGATTTATTTCTTCATAAAAGGTGGGTGTTTCTCAGGACTTCTAATGTAGGAATAATGCTATGTTTGTCATGAAGTGTTACCATGTGGCAAAAGTGAATTGAATGCGGTAGAAATTGCTTGAACATGCTATTAAATTCGAGACAAGACTGACGGTACAGTCGACTGCCATATGAGCCAGTCGACTGATACGAGATATTTACTTTCATAATGTACTGATAAAGTGTGTGTGAATAGCCATGATGGTGTGATCATAAAATGTATGTCTTTCCCTATGACACATATGATGGAGGGAAGGTAAACAAACAAAAAGAACTGAGGAGATAAACATCTGAAGTTGTCGGCTCAGTCGACTGACTTGGGTTTAAGTCGACTGATGCTCGTTCTGAAAGTGATTGTTTGATAGTTCCCCGAATAAAGATATTTTATTTTGTGTAGACTCATGATGATGACTTGAAATTTATATCCCCATTGTCGTATGTAAGTATGAGCAATGTGAATACGAGTTTAGAGTAGTAATTTCTCTAAAGAGCATGTTAATAACTGGGAAAATTGTGTTGTGAATGCTACTGAGCAAGGGGTACTATGTTTATGGAACATGAATTGGTATATACTGTTAATTGATATCATGATGCAAGTATATGTAAAGAAATGTAAGTAAATTCCCAAATTAAAATGGATCTGTCCAGTCGACCGATGCATGTGACAAGTCGACTGATCTGGACTTAGAAATTATGCTGTTTGAAATATTCAGGACAGACGACTGATTACTGATCAGTCGACTGTTACGAGGATAATATTGTGAATAAGAATTGGACGGGACAGGCGACTGGTAGTGTACTCAGTCGACTAACCCGAACATTATGATAACCCTGTATGACTGTATAAGTCGACTGGTGCTCTTCCAAGTCGACTGTACAGAGTGAACTTTGGTATACTGGAATTCATGTTATTTTGCTGTTAGTAATGACGAACCTTGTGATTTAAGTCAATGAACTCTGTTATGGATGCATGAATTGTGTAAATGAATCATTGAAGAGGATTGAGAATTAAATGAAATTATGAAATGTGAAATCATGATGAGAAAAGTCTGTGAGACTCTAAGTATGAGCTGATGATGCTCCATTGGATATTGTGAATGTGAAATTGAGCAGAAGAGTAGCTAAGTCTCCCCGGCAGCGAATGAAATGATATTGAGAATTAGACCAGGTTGGTCAAGTGAAATGAAATGATGAGTCCGGATGATGGAGAGGCTAACTCTAGAGGTTGATTTTCATTCATGATTCTAATTAAGTTAAAACATAGTGTGGAGGTGATGAAGGTGAGAGAAAAACATGAGTATGAGAGCTAGGGTACGGTGCGGGTGTGTGAGCCGCAGAATGCATGCTTGATGAGTCAAGACATGACGCGGGCACAACTCAGTAATGATCGGACTCTAGTCACGCTTATGGGATGTTTTGGTGACTGCAAGAGGAGTGTGTTCAGGGAGGAGGCTGAATTGTCGCAGAATGCATGCTTGACGAGTCAAGACATGGCGCGGAATTCTACTCCAGGGGCCAGGATACATACTTGTACTCATAGATTCATCTAGGATACTCATTGGAATTACAGTAGTAGAATAAGTCATGGCGGGGGATTGAACCCTACTAAAATGAAGATCGTTTAAGAGGCTTGCACTCGAACCTATGTAGTATGGGATGCATAGAATTCGAACAAGTGTGCATTAGTGTCATAATTAACTAAGTAAATTGCATTAAGGATTTAAGTGCACAATCACGACACGACATCATTAAAAGTTCCCTCTTATCTTCGTGCTTATGCTAAACAAGTTTGTGATTTGTAAGAAATGAGATTCATTATACTGTTTCTGGCATAGAGAGGATGGCCATGTATAATTATCGTCGGTTGAATAAACTGACGTACCCACAGTGTTTTATGCAGGGTAATCACATGTAAAAGGAATGGATGCACAAAGAGTTCATTATGTTGATGTTCATTTATGTAAATATTGTATATTTTGCTTCCGCTGTGTAAATTTAAATGTAACATGTTGTAACTCTGATGTAAAAGTAAAGATTTTAAATTCCTTGTAAAATTGTATGTGAAGAAAGCGAAAAGATCCTGAAGAACATCTCGAATTCAGTAAATTGGGATTCGGGGCGTTACAGAGTGGTATCAGAGCCACGCTTTCTATGCTTTCACACTCGTACAAATTTATAAGGAACGACACCCTAGATGTGGACATTAGAGTGTGTGTTTGGATTTAGAGATTTAAATGTAAGTAACTTACATTTGTGTTGCTCTATGATTTATGCTTCTTCCTCTCTATTCTAAGATGGCTGATCACTTCGACCCTGCTGGAGGCGACGACTGGCACATTATTGAGGAAGAGTACCATCCTGGACAGGCTGATTCTGAGGACGAATATCACCCTGGGCAAGCTGATTCTGATGATGAGGAGTACCCTGAATCCCGCGAGATCACCCCACCGCCGAACTCACCTGATGATTCTTCTTCTTCTGATGAAGAAAAGGGACCAGCTTTGGGTAACGCTGTAGCTTCTCTGCAGAGGCAAGTGGATACCTTGAAGTATAGAGTTGGAGTTTTGGAGGCTCAGCTGGAGAAGCGGAATGCCGACTATTCTGTTCTTAGCCATCGGATTTGGGAACTTGAGAAGAAAAAGAACCTAACTGATGTGCTGAAGGATGAGGTGGATGAACTGCGGGATGAACTTCGAGCAGCGAAGAGGACCCGTAGAGATTAGATTGTCCTAGTTTCTACTTTCTTCTATTCTGATGTTAAGAAATGTTTTAATTCGAATGTATAAACTTTGAAATTCAATGAAATGGAAGTTGATTTAAATTCTTGTTTTATACTTCGAATTTAATGGATCTTTTGCATCAGAATATGGCGAGAAGGGGAACCAGGAATGGTGAAGGTTTGGACCTGGATGCCGAGTTTGCAAGGGTTTACCAGACGCTGAATGCAGTGGCTGCAAACCAAGGAAGGGGGCCGGTGAATCCAGTACCCGAGGCAATCAAGCTAGTGGAATCGTTCAAGAGAATGAAACCACCAGTGTTCGAGGGAAAGTCCGACCCGGATGCGGCCGATAACTGGATTCGGCAAGTGGAGACAATCTTCGAGGTGTTGGAAACACCGGAGGGCAGCAAGGTCAAGCTGGCGACTTTGCAGTTGGAGAAGGATGCGGCTGTTTGGTGGCAGTCGATGAAGAGGTCTATGGGCGGCTTGTTGCTTGGCTGGGAGGAATTTTTGGAGGAATTCCGCAGCCATTATTTCCCCTCCGACGTCCAGGAGAAAAAGGCCATGGAGTTTCTGTCACTTCAGCAAGGCAGCATGTCAGTAAGGGAGTATGAGACCAAGTTCACTCAACTCTCCAGGTATGCTCCAGAATTGGTGATGGATGAGGCGAAGAAGGCTCGCAAGTTCGAGCATGGTCTGAGGCCGAGCTTGAGATCTCGTATGATACCCCTTGGTATCAGGAGATTCGATAAGCTGGTGAAGAGGGCGGCAGCAACGGAGGCGGATATGGAGCAGTTCCATGTTGCTCAGCACCAGAGGAGCAACTGGCAGTCTGGGAAGAGGCCCGCGCCATCGGGGAGTTTCAAGGGGCAACCATCTGCACAGAAATTCAAACCGACAGGGGCGAATGCCGTCAGTGTAGCTGGGAGACCTGGAAACGATGCAGGGAGACCTTCTGCAGTCACTTGCTTTAACTGTGGTGAAGTGGGACATTACCAATCTCGATGTCTCAAACCACGGGCTGGCAATCACAATGTGCCAATACAGCAGACTGGGAAGAGGCCGTACCAGTCAGGGCGAGTATTTGCTTTGACAGAAGCTGATGCTGAGGAAGGCAGATCAGGTTATCTCTGGTACGAGGGCTGATGTCTAGTGTGATTTCTTTTTTCATTTCTCCTTCCCGATCATAGTGTAAAACTGTTATGTAATGATGTATGTTATGTAACAGGAGAACTCTATATTAATGGAAAGGGAGCTGTGGTGTTGTTTGATACTGGATCCTCTCATACTTTTGTGTCTCCTAGATTTGCTAAAGTGTTGGGAGTTGAACCGAAGATTTTCCCAGGCAAGATCTTAGCAGTGGCTACGCCATCAGGGGAAACTTTGACCACTGATCGGTATTATGTTGATTGCGAGATAGTGATTGGGGGACGAATCTTCGGCATTGATCTGATCGAGCTGACTATCTTGGGAGTCGATGTTATCATTGGCATTGATTGGATGTCGGTGTACAGTGCAAGCATCGAGTGTAAGACCAAGATCGTGACAGTGAAGGCTCCAGGTGGACCTGAAGTCACTTTCCAAGGGAAGTTGAAGTGTTCTAAGCTGGTGGCAACTATCCGCAAGGAAGAGACTCCTGTGGAATTGCAAGGGATTCCTGTGGTTCGGGACTATCCGACTGTATTTTTGGAAGATTTTCCTGGGTTACCTCCGCATCGTGATGTAGAGTTCAGCATCACTGTTCAACCGGGAAGTGCACCTATTTCTAAGGCACCTTATAGGATGGCTCCAGTGGAACAGGATGAGGTGAAGCGGCAGATTGAGGAACTATTGGGAAAAGGCTTTATTCAACCTAGTGCGTCACCTTGGGGAGCACCAGTGCTTTTGGTAAAGAAGAAGGATGGATCGATGAGGATGTGTATCGATTACCGGGAGCTGAATAAGGTCACTGTTCAGAATAAGTATCTGATTCCTCGAATTGATGACTTGTTCGATCGTCTACAAGGAGCAGCTGTATTCTCCAAAATAGATCTTCGATCAGGATATCACCAAGTGCGAGTGAAAGCTGAAGATGTGCATAAAACTGCATTTAGAACTCGGCATGGGCATTACGAATTCTTAGTTATGCCATTCGGAGTGACGAATGCACCTGCAATCTTCATGGACTTGATGAACAGAGTTCTGAGGCCGTTTATTGATTCTTTCGTCGTGGTGTTTATCGACGATATTCTCGTGTACTCCAAGTCTGAGGAGGAGCACACTGAGCATCTAGCAGCAGTTTTGCAGAAGTTGGTAGAGCAGGAGTTGTATGCCAAGTTATCCAAGTGTGATTTCTGGAAATCTGAAGTGGCATTCCTAGGTCACATCCTTTCTAAGGAGGGAGTGGCAACTGACCCTCAGAAGATAGAGGCAGTGAGAGATTGGGCTAGGCCTACTACAGTGAAGGAAGTCAGAAGTTTCCTTGGGATGACTGGATACTACAGGAGATTCATTCAAGGTTATGCTCAGATAGCTGTGCCGCTTACAGGGCTGACCAAGAAGAATGCGAGCTTCAAGTGGACCGAGCAATGTGAGGCGAGTTTTCAGGAGTTGAAGGATAGACTGACTACTGCACCTATTTTGGCTTTGCCTAGAGCAGGAGTTGAGTATGATGTCTATAGCGATGCTTCGCATCGGGGGCTTGGTTGTGTCTTAATGCAAGAAGGTAAAGTGATCGCATATGGGTCTAGGCAACTACGACCACATGAGAAGAATTATCCCACTCATGATCTAGAGCTGGCTGCGATTATCTTTGCTTTGAAGCAATGGAGGCACTACGTGTATGGTGAGAAGCTGAACATGTACACGGATCATAAGAGCTTGAAGTATATCTACCAGCAGAGGGATCTCAATCTAAGACAGCGGAGATGGTTGGAAGTGCTCGAGGATATGCGACCTGAGATCAAGTATCATCCCGGAAAGGCTAATGTTGTTGCTGATGCACTTAGTCGCAAGAGCAGTTTGGCCTGTTTGATTACGACTCAGAGGCATCTGATTGAGGAGTTGGACCGAGCAGGTATTGAGGTTGTCTTGCAAGGATTGGGAGCATCTTTATCTCAGTTGAAGCTTCAGCCTACTCTGAATGCAAGGATCATTGCAAGTCAGGAAGTTGATGCTGATATTCTGGAGATGAAGGAGCAGGTTAGCGCTGGCAGGTTGCCCGGTTTTCAGACCAGGGATGGAGTGCTGTGGTTCGGAGATAGACTGTGCGTTCCAGATCAGGCGGACCTGAAAGAGAGTATCCTTCAGGAGGCGCATGCTACTCTTTTGTCGGTACATCCTGGGAGTACTAAGATGTACAAAGACATCAAACAGCATTTCTGGTGGTCAGGTTTGAAGCGGGATGTGGCCGAATTTGTCGCGAGATGTGAGGTTTGTCAGCAAGTCAAAGCCGAAAATCAGAGACCCGGAGGTCTATTACAGCCGTTACCTATTCCGGAATGGAAGTGGGATAACATCAGTATGGATTTCATTACGGGATTGCCTAAGAGTTCTAAAGGCAACGATGCTATTTGGGTTATAGTCGATCGACTTACCAAGTCCGCTCACTTTTTGGCGATGAAACTCACAGCTTCGATGGACAGGTTGGCTGAGATGTATGTTGGTGAGATTGTCCGACTTCATGGCGTTCCTTCGACCATTGTGTCTGATCGAGATGCGCGGTTTACCTCGCATTTCTGGAGGAGTCTTCAGGCAGCTTTGGGTACCAAGACGGATTTCAACACTGCTTTTCATCCACAGACCGATGGGCAGACCGAGAGAGTCAACCGTATTCTTGAGGATATGCTTCGGTGTTGTATACTAGACTTCGGAGGCAGTTGGGAAAGGCATTTACCCTTGGTGGAGTTTGCCTACAACAACAGTTTTCAGGCTAGCATCGGGATGGCGCCGTATGAAGCTTTGTATGGCAGGAAGTGCAGGACTCCTGTGTGTTGGTATGAGGTTGGGGAGCGTCAGTTGTTTGGTCCTGAGCTTGTGCAGCTGACTTCTGAGAAGATTGATCTGATCAGGAAAAGGTTGGTGGAAGCTCAGAGCAGGCAGAAAAGCTATGCAGACAACCGGAGGAGGGACCTTGAGTTCGAGGTTGGTGACTTCGTCTTTCTGAAGGTATCACCCAGTAAAGGTGTGGTTCGGTTTGGCAAGGGTGGGAAGTTAGCCCCGAGATTTATAGGCCCATATAAGATATTGAAAAGGATCGGGTAAACTGCTTACCGGCTTGAATTACCGGAAGAGTTGTCTCAGGTGCACAATGTCTTCCATGTGTCTATGTTGAGAGGTTATATTCCAGACCCGAGTCATCATTTGCCTGAAGTGCCGGAAGGTTTGCAGTTAGACCTGAATTACATCGAGACTCCTGTTGAGATTGTTGACCGTAGGGAGAAGGTCTTGAGGAATAAGACGATACCGATGGTCAAGGTAGTCTGGAGAAACCACTTGGTTGAAGAGGCTACTTGGGAATCCGAGGACAAGATGTTGAAGGACTATCCTGAGCTTTTTGCTTGATTGTCTTATTGTTTGTATCTTGTATATTGTATCTTTGCATTTCTGTATCTCTTGTGTTGTGTTTTTCTTCTTCTCATTCTTGGTTGTAGTTCCGGGGACGGAACTATTCTAAGGAGGGAGTGATGTAATACCCTGACTTTTATATGGAAGATTATTTATTTTATAAGGTATACTTGTGCAATATTATTGACTAGTATTTTTCAACATCGTTTTATAAAGCATTAATTTACCAATTTTTACAAAATAACTAGTTTGGCCCAAATTGGTTTTAAACCCATGGATTGTAAACTCTCTTATTATTTTTCACAACTTGTATTGTAACATTTCTTACTTTTTATTCCCGGGTACACATTTGTGGTGTGACTTGTGCTTACACGTGCACTCAATGTACACGTGTAATAGGCACAATTTCTTGGCCGGTTTTTGGGAGAGGAGTGGCTTGAGTTGTGGGTAGTTATCCTGAGTTGTGGGTAGTTTTTACAACCCCCAAATCAATCTCAGCCCTTAATCCTCCAACTCCCTAATAGATCTCAACCCTTCATCTTATTGGTCTTCTAGTATAAATACCCCCTACTTTCCCTATCTCTTTTGCACTAAAATTTCCCTGAGATTGTAAGAGTATCTGAGAGTGTGTGGGAGCTTTTCGGTGGAGGCAAGCCGCATTGCTGAGGAGTCGGAGTAGAACCAAGGAACAAGAAGTGCTGCGCTATATTGAAGGACTTGCGGGATTTCGATTTATTTCTTCATAAAAGGTGGGTGTTTCTCAGGACTTCTAATGTAGGAATAATGCTATGTTTGTCATGAAGTGTTACCATGTGGCAAAAGTGAATTGAATGCGGTAGAAATTGCTTGAACATGCTATTAAATTCGAGACAAGACTGACGGTACAGTCGACTGCCATATGAGCCAGTCGACTGATACGAGATATTTACTTTCATAATGTACTGATAAAGTGTGTGTGAATAGCCATGATGGTGTGATCATAAAATGTATGTCTTTCCCTATGACACATATGATGGAGGGAAGGTAAACAAACAAAAAGAACTGAGGAGATAAACATCTGAAGTTGTCGGCTCAGTCGACTGACTTGGGTTTAAGTCGACTGATGCTCGTTCTGAAAGTGATTGTTTGATAGTTCCCCGAATAAAGATATTTTATTTTGTGTAGACTCATGATGATGACTTGAAATTTATATCCCCATTGTCGTATGTAAGTATGAGCAATGTGAATACGGGTTTAGAGTAGTAATTTCTCTAAAGAGCATGTTAATAACTGGGAAAATTGTGTTGTGAATGCTACTGAGCAAGGGGTACTATGTTTATGGAACATGAATTGGTATATACTGTTAATTGATATCATGATGCAAGTATATGTAAAGAAATGTAAGTAAATTCCCAAATTAAAATGGATCTGTCCAGTCGACCGATGCATGTGACAAGTCGACTGATCTGGACTTAGAAATTATGCTGTTTGAAATATCCAGGACAGACGACTGATTACTGATCAGTCGACTGTTACGAGGATAATATTGTGAATAAGAATTGGACGGGACAGGCGACTGGTAGTGTACTCAGTCGACTAACCCGAACATTATGATAACCCTGTATGACTGTATAAGTCGACTGGTGCTCTTCCAAGTCGACTGTACAGAGTGAACTTTGGTATACTGGAATTCATGTTATTTTGCTGTTAGTAATGACGAACCTTGTGATTTAAGTCAATGAACTCTGTTATGGATGCATGAATTGTGTAAATGAATCATTGAAGAGGATTGAGAATTAAATGAAATTATGAAATGTGAAATCATGATGAGAAAAGTCTGTGAGACTCTAAGTATGAGCTGATGATGCTCCATTGGATATTGTGAATGTGAAATTGAGCAGAAGAGTAGCTAAGTCTCCCCGGCAGCGAATGAAATGATATTGAGAATTAGACCAGGTTGGTCAAGTGAAATGAAATGATGAGTCCGGATGATGGAGAGGCTAACTCTAGAGGTTGATTTTCATTCATGATTCTAATTAAGTTAAAACATAGTGTGGAGGTGATGAAGGTGAGAGAAAAACATGAGTATGAGAGCTAGGGTACGGTGCGGGTGTGTGAGCCGCAGAATGCATGCTTGATGAGTCAAGACATGGCGCGGGCACAACTCAGTAATGATCGGACTCTAGTCACGCTTATGGGATGTTTTGGTGACTGCAAGAGGAGTGTGTTCAGGGAGGAGGCTGAATTGTCGCAGAATGCATGCTTGACGAGTCAAGACATGGCGCGGAATTCTACTCCAGGGGCCAGGATACATGCTTGTACTCATAGATTCATCTAGGATACTCATTGGAATTACAGTAGTAGAATAAGTCATGGCGGGGGATTGAACCCTACTAAAATGAAGATCGTTTAAGAGGCTTGCACTCGAACCTATGTAGTATGGGATGCATAGAATTCGAACAAGTGTGCATTAGTGTCATAATTAACTAAGTAAATTGCATTAAGGATTTAAGTGCACAATCACGACACGACATCATTAAAAGTTCCCTCTTATCTTCGTGCTTATGCTAAACAAGTTTGTGATTTGTAAGAAATGAGATTCATTATACTGTTTCTGGCATAGAGAGGATGGCCATGTATAATTATCGTCGGTTGAATAAACTGACGTACCCACAGTGTTTTATGCAGGGTAATCACATGTAAAAGGAATGGATGCACAAAGAGTTCATTATGTTGATGTTCATTTATGTAAATATTGTATATTTTGCTTCCGCTGTGTAAATTTAAATGTAACATGTTGTAACTCTGATGTAAAAGTAAAGATTTTAAATTCCTTGTAAAATTGTATGTGAAGAAAGCGAAAAGATCCTGAAGAACATCTCGAATTCAGTAAATTGGGATTCGGGGCGTTACAGAGAGTCTTCTTCCGTTGCAAACGGGCCGGAGCGGGTCTGTTCGCACAGACCCGTGCGAACTTCGATCTGGACCGTGTCCAGATTTTTTTAAATAAAATCTTGCCTTAACCCGTCGTTGGGAAGGACGGGTTAAGGCAAAATTTTATTAAAAAACATAGCTTTAACCTGTCCTTCCCAAGAACGGGTTAAGACTATCTATATTCATTTTTATTTCCATACAGTTCGTCTTCTTCGGCGATTCCTCTTCGCTCCTTCTTCTTTCTTCGACGAACCGAACGGAAAAAAAACCCTAGCTCTGCCTTACGATGTGATCGACATCTCCATCCGCTCCCCCTCTTCTCTCCCAACTCCAAAGATCGAAACCCTACTCTTTCATCCCCTCTTCGATACGAAATCGAAACCCTAGTTCTCCTCCGATTGTTTCATTGGCTTCGTTTGGAACTATTTTGTAAGGTATAGACTATTTTTTTACTTCAACAATCTATATTTGAGTTTATTTTTAAATTTATGTATACTCAAATATTTAGATAGCGGGAAAAATTTTATTTTCCTTAGTAGATTTTAGTTGTAGAATTGAGTTGACTTTAAGTATATTCATATATATATAAGTAACTGGAGTGGCACTAATTTTTTTTTATAGAGTGTCACCCGTTCGGCATATATTCATCAATCGAATGCATGATTAACACGGCTCAATGTGATCTACATATCATTAAATCAGTGTATACGTAAAATTATAATGTATGAACTTGTCTTCCTTAGGTATCAAGTCGTCACATTTTTCTATGCTGGAGAACCGTTCATTTTGCAAGTACATATTGAAGGTAGGAAACATGTTCAAACTTTGTAATTTTGCATATGCATAGGTTTGGTGACATACAGATCACACTGAACGGTGTGGAACATGTATTTGGAGAGAAATATGTGTAGAATGAGTGACTCCAGGAAAAATTTCTATGTGTGTATGCGCGCGTGTTATGACATAGAGATCACATTGAATGATATGGATCATGCAATTGAAAGAGGAATATATGCCGAATGAGTTACACTCTAGGAAAATTTTCTCTGTGTGTGTTGTTTTATGATATAAAGATCACATTGAAATGTGTGAATCATTTATTTGGGGAAAAAATCTGTGCCGAATGAGTGATACTCCAGAAAAAAATTGTATATGTGTGTGACTCGAAGAATCTCTACTACTATAATGGGATAAGGCCTTAGTGTAATTTGTCCTTAACCCAACCCGTGCAACGCACGTGCTGGTAGATTTTTTTTTTTTTGCCCTTTTCATTCTCCCAATTTTCTCCACATGCACAGCACGTGTATAATACTAGCATATATACATACATTTACACTTGCTGGTTTCGTATATATGTGTGACTGAATATATATATACATACATTTACACTTGCACGATCAACTTAGGGTTTTTTTGATGTAAACGGATAGAGTCAACAGACTCCAGCCAGATCAAAAAATATATAGATAAAATAACTGTACAATACAAGAATCGAGGGTTTTACAAGATGTAAAGCAAAAGCGCCAGGCGCAAAAAGCATATACAATAAAAATGATAAGCAATACGGATAGAGGAATACAGACACACTACGGATAGAGTTATAGGATAAAAAGGAAAGACAGTCCCGATCGATGAACGAAAGCACTAAGACCACGACGCTCGCTAGCAGGCACCGGGGCTGGGCTCTCTGAAGCAGATCACAGCCAAAATGTGGCTAAACTTCCAAATTCGAAGGAGAAGGGGATGGCGAGCGCTCCTGGATCGTTAGGGAGCTGAGAGACGGCAAAACGCCGTACGGAGGAGAGCGTAGAACATCCAAGCTCAAGACGCCAAGGAAAGGGGACTCGCCACCTCAGTCGATCAAACTAGAGGCCACCAAAGGCACGAAAGGGCCCAGGGCAATCAAGAGCAACGTCCCTAAAAGGCCAGGGGAAATGTCCCGATCTGAAGACAGACCCACTCAAACGGCACAGAACCGCAAGGGCCAAACGAAACTCAGAATAAACGACCCAGTAGGCCCTCAAACAAAACAAGAAATACACGCAATAACCCAAAATCACTGCCAGTAAATCGTAATATCTCTAAGGCACTATAAAAAGAGCACAAGAAAAGAAGTCAAAAAAGGCGCCAGCGCCTCATCGGAATGCAATCAGACAAACCACACAGAGCTAACAGCAACAACAAAAACATCAACCAAATACCATGAACATTAAGAACCACAGAGAGGGAGAGAGCCTTCCCCTTAAAACAGACTAAAGAAAACAGTACAGTGAGAGCCCAGCGTAAGGCAAGCGCCATATAGTAACAAAAGTAAAGGAGATAGAACGCATTAAGGCATACTCGCGTGCTCACCCACCTATCCTGCTACCACAGGCAACAACACCAACAAAAAAACCAAACTAAGAGAAACCACTGCACCATAACGAAAACGCTGCCCAGCAGCCTGAGACCACAGACTCAGATGAGCACCGGTCAAAACAAATGCGCCAGCAAAATCGACAGAGCCAGAGACTCAAAAAGGAGGCGCCTGGAACAAAAAGCTCCAGCAAAATCACAGAGGATGGCCCAACGGAAAAGCTATCAAGCCTACAAAAGAAGCCAAAAGAAGAAACTGGAAGCAGTGAGTTGGGGATCGAAAACGAAAGTCTGCAATGCAGAACAATAGGAAAACACTTAACAAAGCCAGAATAAACACTAACCAAACCTCGAGCTCAATACATGAGAAATCATAAAGCATTAAGTCTAGAAAGAACTGTCAGGGATTCATCTAAACGATGATAGTAATAAGACTGTCGACTTTCGGCCTTAATTTGCGAGGACCAAAATTTGAAAAGAAATAATAGATCTTCTATAAGAGAAGAGATAGGGAAGGCTTTATGCGTGAACAACCTACGGTTTCTTTCCATCCAGACAATCCATAAAATGATATGGACAGATAGGTTCCATCCCTTACGATATTTCAGGAGAGTGGAGGGGGTTTTCCAGCAGGACATGAGATTAGAAGGCACTGACGGGTTCGCCCAAGCTAGGGCGACAACCTTCCAAAGCGGAATAATGAAAGAGCAACTGACGAAGAGATGATTAACATATTCCGAGGCTTCCGAACATAAGGGGCAGAGTTGACCCCACGCTAAGTTTCTTTTATTAAGTACCTCAACAGTGAGAAGCTTGTTATTGAGGGCCAACCAAGAGTTTATTTTAATCTTGAGAGGAGCGCAGGAATTCCAGATGAAATCGGCGGAAGGGGAAACGATGCCTCGAAAGTTGAGGAACTTGTAGAAGGATTTAATTGTGAAGGATCCAGAGGCACTCCATCTCGAAGCGATGTCTTCCGAGTGCTTCCACTCGTAGAGATTGAGAGACTCAATAAGCTGTAGCAAGTCAGCTATTAAAGGGAGAGGTAACTGGATAGTAAAAGGGATGTTCCAAACCCTAATGGAATTGATCCAGACGAACGAATCCTCTACAGAGGCATCCGGGCTGGCTGCAAGACTGAAGAGCGAGGGGTAGGCTGAAGCGAGAGATATGTTGCCTAGCCAAAGATCAGTCTAGAGTTTGGTCCTCGATCCATCCGCACAATGTCTATAAATGCTAGAATGGAAAGCGGGGGCAACCTTCCAGACTCCTTTCCAGAAGGGAGAAGCTAATTGATGGACTGGAGAACGGAATTGCCACCAAGGGGTGGAAGCAAAATTATACTCTTTGATGCATTGAACCCAAGATAATTGATGAGATTTATGGAATCTCCAGAGCCATTTGCCTAAAAGGGCTAGGTTATGATCTCGAAGATTTAAAACTCCCAATCCACCGTTCGCTTTGGACGAACAGATGATGTTCCAATTGCACAGGTGCGAGACCTACTTATAAAGAGCCGCACGGGACCAAAAGAAGTTGCTTCTAATTTGATCGATCCTCTTGAGGACCCAGGACGGAATGAAATAGAAAGACATCATATAGAGAGGAATCGCTGAGAGAACAGAGTTAAGAAGAACTAATCTTTCGCCTCGGGAGAGCATCTTTCCAGTCCAGGCATTCAGCCTGGATTCGATTTTATCGATGATAGGGAACCAGTCTGATCTGTGGAGCTTGCCCCATCTCAGGGGGATACCCAGATAAGTGATGGGGAAAGAAGCGATACGGCAGTTAAAAAATTGTGAGACTTCGATTTGGCGATTGTCATCACCGCCTAGCCAAAGCACAAATGATTTGTTGAAGTTGATGGCGAGCCCGGAAGCCAGCTCAAAATAGTAAAGCAAAAGTTTAAGGTTGCACAAGGATGCGCGATCAGGTTTGGTGAAAATAATAGTATCGTCTGCATATTGCAAGTTGAGGATACCGTCAAAATGACGAGAACGGCCGATGCTTTCGATGACCTGCGCCTCGCGGGCATTGCGAAGCAATTTGCTGAAAACGTCCGCTACTAGAGAAAATAAGAGGGAAGAAAGCGGGTCTCCTTGGCGGAGACCACATTTGATTTTAAATTTATGGCATTCTGATCCGTTAATAAGAATAGACGAGGTACCAGCGAATAAACTGGATTTAATCCACGCGATCCATTTCGGACCGAAGCCGCGGTGCAGCATAATATCGAGGAGAAAGTCCCAATTGACATTATCGTAAGCTTTTTGAAAGTCAAGCTTAAGAAGAATACCTTCTAAATTGTGATGATGGCTAAGCGTAATAATCTCTTGAGCAGCCTCTACGCTGTCAAGAATAAAATGCTCCTTGATAAAACCCAATTGAACCGGGTCAATCAATGGCGGGATAATGGCACTGAGCCTAGCAGCTAGAACTTTCATAATAATTTTGAACGAAGTATTAATAAGGCTAATGGGTCTAAAGTCCGCCAAAGCGTTGGCATCCGGCACTTTCGATATCAGGACGATGCGGGCATAATTGATGCGATCAAAAGAAAAGGAGCCCTGATGCAGGTCTTGGAATAGATTGAAAAGGTCAACCTTGAGCCAAGGCCAGAATTTTTGAAAAAAGAAAGCTGGGAAACCATCCGGTCCAGGCGCCGAGTCGCTTTTTAAAGCGAAAACCGCAGCCTTAATCTCGTCCATAGTGAAGGGAGCCTCTAGAGAGGACAAATCTATGGAAGGAGGACCATAGAGTTGCTGCCAGTCCAGGGAAATCAAACGCGATTTAGAGGAACCGATAAGGTTTTTGTAGAAAGCTAGGAAGGCCTGGTGAATATCAGGGTCAGAGTGTAATTCCGCCCCATGATCATGGATCACAGAAATAGGATTGCATCGCCTTCGATAAGAAGCGAAGTGATGGAAGAAAGCGGTGTTACCATCTCCCTCTTTCAGCCAGTTAACTCTGGATCTTTGAGCCCATTTGGAATGATCTTGGAGGAGGATATCGGCATACTCACGCTTACATGCCAGGCGCTCGTGGAGAGCGTGGGTAGATAAGGGAGCTTGCTCCTCCATCAAGTCAAAAGCCTGAATGGATCCAAGAAGGACATCTTTGAGAAAATTGGTATTAGATTGTCGTTCGTGACGCTAGATTTTACAACCATATTTAATGGCGTGGAGCTTAAGGAGCAGATTGCCAAGTCCACGGGATCCAGTAATAGAGGTGAGGCATTCCTCAATCAGTTTAACAAATAACCGGTCTTGAAGCCAAAGCTTTTCAAAACGGAATTGGTGGTGGTGGGGGAAGTGGAAGTCAGAGAAGAGAGCGATGGGCACGTGGTCCGATGAAGGGTTTGGTAGTGCTTTCACATAGGAATTATGAAATTTAGAGAACCAAGAGTGAGCAACAAGAAAACGATCTAGTTTGGCGAAGGATGGAACTAGACGCTGATTCGACCAAGTGAAAGACCTACCATTAATAGGGATGTCGGATAATTGGAGATCCCGAATGCAATCATTGAAGATACATGATTGGGAAGACGAGGTTACTGAGTTCGACCTTTCCGAGGCAAACCGAGTAACGTTGAAATCTCCACAGAGAAAACCGAGACCCTGAACGAAATTATGTAGGGATCAGAATTCGTTCCAGAATAGGGGCCGACGATCAGAAGTAGATGGCCCGTAAACTGAGATAACCGTTAATACAAAATCGAGGAGCTGCCAGTGCAACTGAACAATCAAGAAGAAATTCAGGCGATGAATAGCAATTAAAGAGAAAACCGAGTCCTTGAAACCAAAAAGAATCCCGCCTCTAGAGCCAATGGCGTCAAGAGAGATCCAATTAGTAATGGATGAACCTCCTAACGAGCGGTAAAGGCGGGGGGAGGGAGACTCTATCATAGATTCTTGTATAGAGATAATATCGCAGTGAGACAAAGCGATGAGGTCGAAAATGGCTCTTTTTTTTACAGGGCAATTAAGGCCTCGGATGTTCCAGGAGATACTAATCATAATTATATGGGTGCTCCTGGACTCAGGAACGCTCTATCTTTCTAAGACAGGAGATGGGAGTAGAAGAGTTGGATGAAAGGGTGAAGCCTAGGGAATGGGCGAGGGACATCATCTCGGAGTCTGACAAAAGGTCAAATTGGGGATGATAAAGAGAGCCCAATAGGGGGAGGAGAGTTGGGGTCGGAGAGGGGACTGGCTAACGAGGTTGCCGATCATTTCGCCTTAAGACAGGCACTCGATCTGATCAACCGAAAGGAACTACTACACGGGGAGAGGGAGTTAAGTGGACTAGAAACAGAAGGCTCCCGAGGAGAGGTAGAGTGAAAACCTGTACCGTCCTGGACTGGACCACAGGAGGGAAGATTAAAGGAAGAGATAGTAATAGAAACGTCCGACACAGGGACACAATGACCAGAAAAATCACATAGTAGCTCGGGAGGCTGAGCCTTACGAAGCTCAATGTAACGTGCTAAAATATCCGAAGAAAACCTTAGGTGAGTAGGAGAAATAGAGGAGATAGAGCGCATGGCCTTTAATAGAACAAACGGTGAAAACCGAAAAGCCGGAAAAACTAACTCCAAAGTGTAATTCAAACGACTAGCATTAACCTATAAACGAGAGAAAAAATTAAAAGTAAACGAAATAGAAGTGAGGTTAACCTGTTTGGAGTCCTGAGCTAACTCCAGCTCAACAATTTCGTCACTAAGCAGGTCATCCTTAGCAATCCAATCCTGGGCTTTAGCGAGAGCAGGAGCCTTAGCTGAACGCAAGGTAGAGGATAAAGGGGGAGCGTTGGTGGTCGGGAAGAGCGCAGAGCGTTGGAATTGCTCCCAGTCTGAAGCAAAGGAGGGGTTGGCTTCCCAAGCAGGCCAGCTCTCTGACTTGGTTGGAGAGGGGGATGGAACCTGAGCCGCGATGGCAGTCGCTGACGCTGGAGCAGTCAGGAGGGAAGAGGATGGAGGAGCGGCCTTAGAGTGAGGCTGCGAGGATCTATCAGGATTGATCCAGACTAGATTAGGCGCTTTTGCAGGTGAGATCTTAGGAGGAGCAGAAGCGCCAGCAGGCTTACGAGGAAGAGAAAGGGTCCTCCTCGCCATAGGTGGAGGGGCCTTCTTCCCAGAAGAGGGCACATGCTTAGAACTAGAGGAGGAGCCCGGATGAAATTCGGGGGGGGGGGGGGAATAAGGCAGAAACCTGCCTTAGAGGCTTTCGTCGAAAGAGAGGTCTCATGATACTGGACAGAGACCGTAAAGGAAGAGAGCCCGTTGTTCAGACAGTAAGCCTCAATAGAAAATCTCACCTAACACGTGTCTTGTCCTTTTAAAAGGCCATTGAGAGTTGTTATTCCCTCAACAGGTCAAGGCAAGCACAGTAATGATTATCAATTCTTATTAACATAATGCCGATATGGAAAAATGTGCTAAAATATAAATAGTAAATCCTTAATTCTTATCAAAACTTCATAGTTCTGGACTTTTGGTATACTTGTATAGTCTTTTACTTGGTAATTGGGTATTAGAGCTACCTTCTCTCATTAGCTATGCAATACTAAATACGAATTAAAAATTGAAAAATACCACGGGACTGTGGCTATAACTCATCTCTATCCCAAGTCAACACAAGAGCGAAAAAATTATTAGGGTAAATGATCCCAGAGGGATCATCAAGAAAATTTCTCAGATAGAAGCTTACGTGACATGCATTTATAAGTTGGGATCCATTATATTTTACAAATTTGTCCACATTGGATAAAGGTGTATTCTATAAATTTAATTGATATGGGTCAGATGACATGGCCCCTCCTGGGCCATAGGATCTTCTGGAAAATCATTCACCCCCAATCATCAGATCTGCCACATCAGCCCTAAACCACCTGAGCTTCCGCCACGTCAGCCCTAAATCGCCTGGGCTTCGGCCACGTCAGGCCCACGGGCGATCGGGTCCAGACCCGGCCCCAAACGGGTTCAGACCCAGTTGGCACTGCCTATAAATATCAGGCCCCCTACCTATTCAAAAGGTAATCAATCTTTCCCCTCTAAAAACCCTAGTTACTGTTATTCTTCAGTGACTGACTAGACATTCGGAGGGCCTGCCACCGGGATCAACCCCGGTGTTCCTAGGCCTAGTGCAGGTATACGAGACATCCGGATCCGAGCTTCCAGATCTGAACCGAGCCTCCAGATCCGAACCGACCATCCTGCCTCCACCTCGCTCCCGCCTACTCCCGAGCTATCCCCTCGGCTGAGGGTTGGGCGTACCGTCAGTACCGAAGCTTCCGCAAAAATACAAATTGAGATAACTCACACCTGGTGCAGCCACCCCCGAAAAACAAACCGCATCAGGTTAGCGCCGTCTGTGGGAAACCTCGGTACGGACATCAGTCCGAACCCAGCCATTAACGGCATCCCCTCAATCCGAGCTCACATGGCACCCAAGCCTAGGAAAGCTATCACCTCTACACGTCCCCAGGACGCTCCTCCTCAGGACGTCCCCGCCGACACTCATGGATCCAACAATCCGAGGGACAGCTTCGGACCCCAGTCGGGCGCCTCTCGCTCGGACGTACGTGACCTACGTCAGGTCATCCAGAACTGACAGGTAAGTCGGACCAGGGGAGGGGCCACTTCCAACTCGATCTCGAATCGTCCCAGACCTCCGCCCCTGAGAGCAGGAACCGGTGCTCAGCCGTATCGACCGAAGGCCGCCGCCCCAACGTAACCCGGCTGAACGGGCTCCAGTCACCCACCCTGAGTTCCAAGACTTCCAGAAAGAGATCATGGAGGCTATCTTAGGGACCCCTGTCAACGAGACGCTCCACCGCTCTCACTCGCAATCGGATGTCGGAGCCAGCACGTCTCGCAGCCCGACAGTCCCGCCAGAGTATGACGAGGACATCCTAAAACGCCTCCAAGAAATAGAGAACCACCTCGACCACTTCGGCGACGGTGGCGCGAGACCGGCTCAGGGTCATAGGTCGACCCGACCTCCTTTCTCCACGATAATCCTTCAAGCGAAAATACTCGGCATTTTTGACCTTCCCAATTTGAGACCTATGACGGCAAGAGTGATCCTGCTGATCACATGGAGGGTTTCAAGACCCTCATGATGATTCACAGCGCTTCGGATCCCCTCCTATGTCATGCCTTCCTTGCCACCCTCCAGGGTCCGACTCGGGAATGGTTCTCCAAGATCGTCCCCGACTCGATCTAGTCGTTTGATTAGCTGGAGGCCAATTTCCTGGCCCACTTCGTGACCAGCAGAAAGGCCGAGAAGATGAGCACGTCCTTACTGGACCTCCGACAGGAGGAAGGGGAGTCGCTCTGGCAGTTCGTACGCAGGTTCACCACGGAGGCAAGGTCGGTCTCCTCCCTCGACGGCGGGGTCACCTCGGCAGCGTTCCGACACAACGTCCGGCACGGCCAACTGAAGGCATCCCTGGCATAGAAACCTCACCTCGATTTTCCTTACCTGCTCAATCGGGTCAAAAAATACATCCGGGCCGAAGAGGCCCTAATACCCGAGGACAGCAAGGAGACTCAGGGAAAGGGGAAGCGTAAGGCCGACGAGGCGGAGCCAGCCAAGAAGGCCCCAAAAGACGAAACCATCATGAAGAAGGTCCTTGTGATCCCGCGCTTCGAGAGGTACATGCCACTGAAACAGCTAATGTCGGCTATCCTCTTAGCGATCGAAGATAGGAACCTCGTCCAGATGCCGCCTTAGCCAACCAACAATAAGAAGATAGATCAGCGGTTCTACTACCGCTTCCACCGGGACAACGGGCACGACACCGACTACTGTCGGGCCCTGAAAGACGAAATCGAGGCCCTCATCCAACGAGGGTACCACCAAGAATACACAAGGGAAGACGCCCGGGACTGAAGAGACAAGAGGAACCGGAGGCCTTCCCCTCCTCCTCGCGCCCCCAAACCACATCCCGAGCGGAACCCCGAGCCTGAAGAAATCGAGGGTCAAGCCATCTTCCATTGTGTCCATGGGGGGCCCATGGGAGGAGAGCCCAGCACTTCCCACAAGGTGTTTGTCAGATAGGTAAATGCCGTCCAGGATCTCCCTTCCCCAAAGGTCCAGCGGCTCCCTTTCTCCTTCTCAGGAGAAGACCTGGAGGGAGTCTGGCTTCCACACTGTGATGCGCTCATCATCAGCCTCAGCATGGTGAACTATGAGGCCCGTCGGATCCTCGTGGACAACGGAGCTCGGTGAACATCCTCTTCGTGGAGGCATTCGAGAACCTCAAACTCTCTCGGGATAAGCTGAAGCCAACCGGATACACCCTGCACGGGTTCTCCGGCGTCCCGGTACCAATAGAGGGGATCGTGACCTTAGACGTCACCGCTGGTACGACCCCTTATAGACGGACCGAGTCGATGGACTTTATAATTGTAAACGTCAAAGCAGCTTACAATGCCATCCTCGGCCGACCAGGACTCTGCTCCCTCCAGGTTGTTCCCTCGGCCTACCACCAAAAGCTGAAATTCCCCACCAAGTCAGGTGTCAGAGTCAGTCCGAGGAAACCAAGAAGCGGCACGGTCGTGCTATATGATGGTGGTCGGGGCTGGTATGTTTCCCCTGGACGCCATCGAGCTGCAGCTCGAAAGAAGCCAACCCGAGCCTGGGACGGCAGAAAAATTAGAGGAAGTCTCGTTCAAGATAGGGGACATGTTGCAGTGGTTCTGCGTGAGCTGCTCCCTCGCTCCCAACCTCAAGTCCGACCTGATCGACTGCATTCGCCGCAATGTCGACCACTTCGCTTGGAAGCCCTCTGATATGCCCGGGATCTCCGAAGACTTGATCATGCACAAACTCAGCGTGATCCCCTGCTCAAAGCCGATCGTCTAGAAGCGACATATGTTCGCCCCGAAGAGGCAGCAAGCAGTGAAACCGAAGGTGGACAAATTCTTGTCCGCTCGTTTCATACAGGAGGTCAGCTAACCTGAGTGGCTGGCGAACGTCGTGATGGTCAAAAAGGCGAGCGTGAGCTGGAGGATCTGCATAGGCATGTCCCAAAGATCCGTTCCCTCTCCCCAGCATCGACGCTCTGATCGACTCAACGTCGGGTCACGAGCTCCTTTCTTTCATGGACGCCTTTCCAGGCTATAACCAGATCCGAATGTTCCCTCCTAATATAGCTACCGGATTATGCCCTTCGGGCTAAAGAATGCCGATGCTACTTATCAGAGGCTCATCAACTGAGTCTTCAAGGATCAGATCGGTCGCAACATGGAGGTGTACGTCGATAACATGCTTGTCAAAAGCCAGCGAGGACAGGACCACGTCACCGACCTAGAAGAAGCCTTTAGGGTCCTTCGGACCCATAATATGAGACTCATTCTGGTGAAGTGTGCATTCGGCGTCTCCTCAGGAAAATTCCTTGGGTTCATCGTCAACCAGCACAGCATCGAGGCGAACTCTGAGAAGATCCAGGCCATAATAAACATGACCCCCTAGAAACATCAAAGATGTCCATAGGCTCACGGGAAGACTGTCAGCCATCGGCCGTTTCCTCTCCAAGTCTAGAGAGAAGTCCTTCCCATTCTTGAAGGCTTTGCACGGAATCAGAGGCTTTGAATGGGGTACTCAGCAGCAAGAGGCGTTCACCCAATTGAAAGAGTACCTCGCCAACCCTCCTATCCATAGCAAGCCCGAACCAGGCGAGCTCCTCTGGATTTATCAATTAGCTTTGGAAAATGTGCTCAGTGCTGTTCTCGTTTGAGAAGAAGACGGAGTCCAAAATCTGCTATACTACGTAAGTAAGGTTCTGCTCGCCGCTGAGACCAGATACTCAAAAATGGAGAAGGTAGCATATGCCCTGGTCATGGCCACACAGAAGCTCTATCCCTATTTCCAGATGCATTCAAATTCAGGTAATCACGGACCAGCCTCTAAAGGCTGTACTATACAAACCTGAGAGCTCCGGACGACTGGTCAAATGGTCGATCGAGCTCAGTCAATACAACATCGGCTATCAGCCGAGGATGGCCATCACGGGGCAGGCCCTCGCCATGTTTATCACGGAATGCACCATCTCTGAGCAATCCAAAAGTGGGGAGGTCAACCAGACGTAGGAAGTTTACGTCGACGGCTCCTCCTGCGAAGCGGAGAGTGGTGCGGGTATCATTCTGCAAGGTCCTGACAGTTTCCTCCTTCAATATTGCCTTTGCCTAAACTTTCCAGCCTCTAACAACGAGGCCGAGTATGAGGCCATGATCGCCGGGCTCACCCTGGCACATCAGGCCGGCGCCAGGCAGATCAGGGCCTTCAGCGACTCTCAGCTCGTGGTAAATCGATCACCGGAGAGTACGAGGCTCGTAACGATCGGATGGTCTGGTACTTGGCCACGGTCCAGTGGCTCTTGGCATCCTTTGACGAATCTGCGGTCTTAAGGATCCCCAGAGAGCAGAATGCTCAGGTCGACGCTCTGTCAAAGTTAGCCTCCTCGTCCTTCGAGGGTCTCGACCGCACCGTCCTGATTGAAGTACTCCTGAAGCCGAGTACCGACCTCCCCGAGATCCTCTCCATCGAAGAAGGAGCTCATCCGGACATTTGGACCACTCCCATTAGAAAGTTTCTAATCAAAGGAGAGCTCCCTGAAGACCGAGCCGAGGCAAGGCGGGTCAGGGTCCGTTCAGAGAGGTTCACCATGATCAGCGAGGACCTCTTCAAAAGGTCGTACACCATAATGGACGGAAGGCCCTACCTCCACTGCTTAACCCCCGACGAAGCAAAGTACGCTCTCAAGGAGCTCCATGAAGGAACTAGCGAGTGCCTTATGGGAAGCCGATCACTGGCGTGAAAGGCTCTGAATCACGGGTACTACTGGCCCACAATGCTACAAGATGCCCTGGCCCTAGTAAAGAAATGTGGCTCTTGTCAAAGGTTCTCCTCGGTGAAAATAGCTCCGCAAGCGAACCTCCACTCCCTGGTCAGTCCTACTCCCTTTGCTATGTTGGGGATGGATCTGGTAGGCCCATTTTCGAAGGTAACGGGCCAAAGAAAGTTTCTCATAGTGACAATCGACTACTTCACAAAGTGGATCGAGGCCGAGCCTCTGGCCACGATCACCGAGCAGGAGACCTAACAATTTTTCTAGAAACACATCATCTGCCGATTCGGGATTCCACAAGTACTCATCAGAGATAATGGGACTCAATTCGAGGGTAAGAATTTCTGAAAATTCTGCGAGGAGCTCGGGATCCAGCAGCACTTTTTTTCGGTATGCCACCTACAGTCAAACGGCCCGGCCGAGAACGCGAACCGCCAGATCCTTGACGGTTTCAAGAAACGACTTGATAACTCTTCCAAGGGGTTATGGGTCGACGAGCTGCTGAGCATTCTCTGGGCCCACCGAACGACGAAGAGAATCCCCACGGAGAGTCGCCATTCAATCTGACATACGGCACGGAGGCTGTGATTCCCCTGGAGATCGGGCTCCCTTCGCCCCAAATCATGGCCTCCGTCAAAGCAAGCAACTCGGCACAGCTACGTGCCGACCTAGATCTCATAGACGAGGTCAGGAAGAAGTCTGCCATCAGAAGAAACACCTATCAGTAGAGGATCGAAAGGTTCTACAACAAAAATGTGCGTCCCACAGACATCAAGCTGGGGGACCTCATCCTCCGGAAGCTGGTGGTACATAACCTCGGCCAAAAGAGAAAACTGGCCCCAAACTAGGAAGGCCCGTACAAGGTATCTGAGGTTGTACGCCCGGGCACGTACCACCTCACTGACCCGGAGGACAAGGCTATCAAGAGGCCCTAGAACGCAGAGCACCTCATCAAATTCCTAGAAGGGGAGGGTTAGCCTCTACACCCAATGTAAATTATGAAAAATGTAATCGACACGTCGTGCCTTATTTTGTAAAGTCCAAGTATGTTGTAATTATGCCAGCTTTCTTAAAACAAGCTTTGGCTTTGTATTAACTCTCTTAAAAAACATGTCTCGGGCTCGACATTCAGAAGAAACCGCGAGCCACAAAAAGCTTCTCTTACAAGCTTAGTGCTCGGCGTTCGGAAGAAACCGCGAGTCATAAAAAGCTTCCTTACAAACTTAAGGATCTGCCTTCGGAAGGAACCGGGAGCCATAAAAATCTTCTCTTACATGCTTGGGTCTCGACTCTCGGACGGCACCTCGAGCCAGAAAAAGTCATCTCTAAGTCATGGGGGCTCGGCATCGGTCTCGAGCAGGGTTTAGCTTGTTCAAGCCCAAAAACCTATGCACTCGGCGATGACTGCCAGCTACACCCGTACTATCTTTTCGAGAACAGGTGTGGGGGTTCGGCGTCGACCTCGAGCAAGGCCTTGGCATTTTTCAAAGCCAAGCAACCTTTACGCTCGGAGACGACCTGCAGCCATGCCCATCACTGGCTTCTCTAAGGCATGGGGGCTCGGCATTGGCCTCGAGCATGGTTTAGTCTTGTTCAAACCCATCAACCTGTGCGCTCGGCGATGACCGCTAGCTACACCCGTGTTATCTTTTCGAGAACAGGTGTGGGGGCTCGGCGTCGACCTCGAGCAAGGCCTTGGCTTTTTTCAAAGGCACACGACCTTTACGCTCGGCGACGACCTTCAGCTACGCCCATCACTGGCTTCTCTAAGGTATGGGAGCTCGGCATCGGTCTCGAGCATGGGTTGGGTTTGATCAAGCCCATCAATCTATGTGCTCGGCGATAACCGCTAGCTACACCCGTACTATCTTTCCGAGAACAGGTGTGGGGGCTCGGCGTCGACCTCGAGCGAGGTCTTGGCTTTTTTCAAAGCCACGCGACCTTTACACTTGGCGACGACCTACAGCTACGCCCATCACTGGCTTCTCTAAGGTATGGGGGCTCGACATCGGCCTCGAGCATGGTTTGGGCTTATTCAAGCCCATAAACCTTTGTGCTCGGCAATGACCTCCGGCTACACCCATACTATCCTTCAAGGCATACACATATGGGCTCGGTATCGACCTCGAGCGAGGCCTTGACTTTTTCAAGCCATGCCTTTTACTCTCGACAACGACCTTCAACCACACCCGTTCCAAAAAATTTTCATTAAAGGTTTAGGGTGCTTGCCTTCGGCAAATGCCTCGAGCTCCAGACCATTTGTTAACCCACCTCTCACCCGCGAACAACTCGGGATTTACAGCTTTCAGAGCCAAAACCCCAAATTGTTCGAGGGCAGCAGGGAAGCCACCGACCAAGGACTCTCACCGAGCCTCCGAACAAATTGATCAACCCACCAATCACCCGCGAGCAACTCGGGGTTTACGGCCCTCAAAGCCAAAACCCCGAATTATTCGAGGGTGACTGGTGAGCCACCTACCCAGAACTCTCTGACCAAAGTTCTACTTATGGGCACCCACCTTCGGCAGGCACCCAAATCTAATAGACGGTCGACCCACGTTTCACCCGTTGACAGGTCGGGGTCAACAACCCACAGAGCCGAAATCCCAAATTGTCAGTAGGTGGCAGATGAGTCGATCTCAATTCCTGATGAAAAGCAATGGGGATGGGGATTATATAGCCCCCTGAGTAGCGCATTTATTACATCGGGAAGTCCAAACGGCGAAAAGCGAAACGTCCCTATTAATGTTTATCGGAAGGCGAAACATCACTCATTGGGCATTGCCTGCAAGAAACTATGGTTCGGCCTTTTGCCTCGGCGGTGACCCCCTGTAAGACCAAGCTTGGCAACAATCTCGAGCTACACTCCTGCCCTCACTCAATAAATCATCAGAGTTAAAGAAGTCGGAAGTTTTTATTACTCGTAGAGCGCTAGAAATGGCCGTCCGATACAATGAAAAGCTTACAAATCACTCATCGCTCAGCTTAAAACTCAAACTCGGCACTTCCCATGGGTTCCTTCGCATGCTCGGCTGGTCCGACCGGGGAAGGAACTACGGTAACAGAGCTTTCTGCATTGGCAGGCTGGGCCACCTCCAAGAAAATGGTCGGAGAAGGTCCAAGTACAGAATTGCTTGCTTCCTCGATCAGACCGGCGCCTAGCGTTAGCTTCAACCTACGGATCTCCAACTCTTTCTCTACAACAGCCTCACGAAAGAAAGACTCCAAAGCTGACCGCCCACTTGAGGCATCTGAGATCGACCAGTTCGTCTCAATTGCCCACTAGTCCCGATCGGCTATGGCCTTCTTCAGACGAGCGACCTCCAAGCTGAGCTCTCAAGACTTGTTCATGAAGTAATTCACTGCGGCTGCTCGGTCCCGAGCTTGCTTACGTTGGCAATCCTGAACACTCTCCATGGCCCCCAGCCCGGCTCGGACCCAAGAGACCTCGGCAGAACCAAGGTCAGCGCCGAGGACCTCATGCATCTATCAAAATGACGGAAAAAAACAACAGGTCACAAAAGAGTTGAAAAAACACAAGTCATAGAACATCGGCCAAAAATCCTCATGTATAAATTCAAAAATTTTCTAGTTACAAAAGGCGGTGGCCAGTCCGCATTCGGAAATTACAAAAAAAAGAAGAAAAGGAAATTCCTGGACTATTGTTTAGGAGGGGGACAGCACCTCTTCGTCACCTTGGTCACCCTTGGCCTCCAATCGAGCGTCCCCCTGCTCCTCGTCCTCTTCGCCACGTGGCGTCAGTAGAAGCTCTGGGAACTCCCACCCATAGTGGAGATGCCTGACCTGAAGGTCCAGATAGATCCGCAGGATGTTATCCCTCGCCTTGTTATAAGCCTCGTCCTGCGAGGCTCAGGGTATCCGCCATGGCGATCGTCGCCTCCTCGCTAGCCTTCTTGGCCTTTGCCTTGAACTGCGCCAGCTCGCTCGCATGATGCTCCGCATTGGAAACTAGCTGTGCTTGGGCGATCGCAAGGGCAGTTTCCATCGCTATCAGCTCGTCCTTCAACTGAGTAGATTCCAGATGATAACGCTCGGCATTCTTCTTCTGGATGACGATCTCCTGCTCGAGGCACCCAAGAAAGTGTTGCGCATGTTGCATCGCCTGGCCGAGGAGGATCAAGTTAGGAGAATTCTCCGCAAAGCTAAACCAAAATGCAGAAGGAATACTTACCGCGAGGTGGGCCTGAGCGAACCTCATATAGGACGTATCGGCCATCTCCACCACTAGGTTCATACGATCCCACTCGGTGGCAAGGTGCTCCACCATCTCTACCGCAATCAGGCCTTCAAGGAGCATATCCCCCGCCTTGACCCCCAGTCAGGGGTATACGGCCTCATTCCCTGCCGACCAACCATTTCCGCAGTGTTTGGCCGTAGCGGTGGGAAAGGCCCCTTCGCGACTTCGGCAACCTTCTTGCTACCGGAGCTCATCCCGGAATCCTTTGTCGACCTCGACGAATGGTGGTGATGCTTCTTCGCCCTCTTCGGGGTCGACTCCTCAGGCCTTGGAGTCGCGCCCTGGCTAGTCCCCACCCCCGAGGTGGCCTTCTTCGCCATATCGGCCCTCCTTTTGGTAGCCAGGGCCACTACAACATTGTAGTTATCAAGCTCCTTGGCAGACATTCTTACAAGAATAAAAAGTAAACATGTTAACTCGAAGGCAGAAAGCTTGACAGAATAGAAACAAAAACATACTAGGGTTGGTCGGGCTCAATCCGGCTCGGGCGAGGTGTAGCTCCGTGACGCGAGGCTACCCGATGCTATGACCCTCCACAATCTTATCAACCTTCACCCACTCCTTCTCAGTTAAGTCTCTTCGCTTTGGCGGCTTGTGGTTCGGCTTTCTGAAGTTCCAAACTGTAGGGATGTCCCAAGGCTTCTCGCTCCAGACTACGAAGTACTTCTCTTTCCACTCCTTGATGGAGTCCGGATGCCCGTGCATCACCTTCTTGTGAAGGAGGGGCGAAAGATAGAAAATTCCCTCCTGGTCCTCAAGAGAGCTCATCCCCAGGATGGCTCGAAAGTAGGTCAGTCTCGGCTTAATCCCCTTCTCCTGACACTTCAAAACGAAACACACTAAGTGTCACGCCCCGCTTCCCTAAATACGGGAATACGAGCACGTAACTTAGGCCCAGCGAATGATTATACATCATCCATAAGCTGTACCAGTCTAACTCAACAATATACAAGAGAAACAACCATGCAGGCAAAGAATACAATCACATAAACAATAAATAAACTCAAAGATAATCATGAAATAAATTCACTAAATGATAATCCAACATCAGGGATAAAACATAATACAGGTCATAAAGCCCAAGAATACAAAGTATGATAAAAAGAAAATAAAATAAGCAAATAATGAAAGATAACTAAGTAGTCTAAAGTCTAGCTCCAATCTTCAGAGAGTTTGCTCACCAATTCCTTCTAGTATTGCTTCTTCGGTACCTGTTAATACTGGATTTAAAAAGAAAGAAAAAAGAGCCCTTAAAGCAAGTCGTGGGCAGCAAGTAGAGAAAACAAAGGATAATAGGAAAATTTGAATATCAAAGAAAAGGGACATGGTCAAAGTCAAAGAACAAAACAAAGAACAAGCTATAATATCAAAAGGGTTACAATAATCACACATGTAATGCGTGATGTCAAGTCAAGTTCAATGCGTGATGTCGAGTCAAGTTCAATACAAGATCAAGTATGCAGCTTATTCAGTATTTTATTAACCTATATAGTACACGTACTACTGCATCCCACACTACAGGTTTTGCGCAAGCATAGTGATCGTTTTAGACCGATGGTGAATTCACGATTCGTGTACTCGGCGTAACTATATAATGTGATAAACAAGATAGCGAGATATCGAGATAGCGAGATAGCGAGACAATCTCCTCCCGAGACAAACTCCTCCTTCTATGTCAAGTGTTCGTGCGAGCGAAAAGGCCTTACTGAGTACATTTCCCGATCGTTCACTATCAAGTCTACCCATAATACCCCGGCTTGTTATTAAGTCATTTTCATCCTATGTGAGCATGCAAAAGGGTGTCAATGTTGTATATTACTATGTGTGACTAATTCTAAGCATTACAGACAAAGTATGAAGCAAAAATAAGTCAAATCAACACACATCACATGATCAGGACAGCATGACCTTGCTGTACTAAAATATGGACGACAGTCACTACCTGAAACCACCAGAAGATCTGGAAAATAGACTTCCATACGGTTCCAACGAGTATAATTAAGGCATATAAAAGTCATAGGAACTAAGGTGAAAGTTCTAATCAAACCAGGTTTTAAGTTTAGTCAGCATGCAGTAGGTTATGTTCCATTAATTAATTCGGGTCTGAAAACTCATGATTAAAATCTACAAAAAATTCAGGGAAGTAGCTATGTATGTCTTGGTTTAGCATGAATTATTTCATATTTTTCCTTTACTAATGACATGGTCAAATAAAATAAATAGCAGCGGAATACGCATGAAATTATAGGTCTGAAAATTGCTGACACAGTTACAGTAAAGTGGTGATATCTAACAGATGGCAAATTGGAATTTAAATCTAGAGTAGGTAAAAATTATCTAGACATCAAGGTCTACATTTTATATTTAGTAAGTTTCCTCTAATTATGTCATTAACAGGGCTAAAAGTCTGATTTGAAGTGAAACATATAGCAGTCCAGAAATCAAATTAATATAAAAAGATAACAAATAATTCACACGGCGACATATAGCAAGCAAATTGGCAATCTAAGAAATCCTAGGTGTCAACATGCAATTCTAAGGGTTAAGATACAATTATCATGGTCATGGTGTCAATTCATCAATTAGATTCAATTCTAGCATGCTCAATTTCAATGTCCATGTCAACAAGTAACCCCATGCATGAATCTAGTTGTTTATTGTACAAAAGCATGAAATATTGAGGACTAGGTTTAGATCAAAGAGAAGCACGATGTTAAGAGTAAGTCGGGTTAGCTCGTGTAAGCCCTCGATAATCTTAACGGAATTGTCAAAGCAGTTTTTGATAAATAAAGGACAGGATCTACTTGCAAGAGTTCAAGGAAATCTTGAACCAAAATAAAAAGAAAGGGTTCAAGAAGAGACGTTCCTGTTACTCGGTTAATTCGAATAGTAAAGAATATCAGGATTAGAATCCCGGGCGAACTCCCAAAGAGGCACGTGTGAAGACCGTGCGAAGAAACCAACAAAATAGCAACAATTTCCCCCACCAGATCTGATCCAAAACAGCAGACAGCAAAATGGATCTGGCGCGACAGAACAGCGAACAGCGGATCCGACCAATGAAAATGTGACCTCGCACCGGATCTGGCCGAATAGGGGACTGAGGGATTGGATCCGCTATGGCCGAACACAAACACCAAAATCATCCACTCGCACTCCTTCTTCTCCAAAGCGACAAAGAGAGAGGTGCGAGAGTTCCTCGGCAACGCGACACAGTGGCACTACAGCGGGGATCGCGATGCTGGTAGTGGCGACTGGTCGGGAAGCGACGCAACGCCGGTGATGGCTTCAACGGCAATGCATTCTCTATTTTGCGCTCGAAATAGAGGAAGTCGACGTCGCGGCTTGGACAGGACCTGGATGACGACGAAGAGAACGATGGGGGTTCTCCGGAGGTTGCGGGGTGCACGAAAAGGGCGAAGACGAAGTGGGACGGCGCGGCGGGGTGCAGGCGAAGGGAAATGCTGTGGAGTCGAGTGAGGACGGGGATGAGATGAAGACAGGGACGATGATGGATGGGTGTTTAATTAGGGTTAGGGTATTTATATGGAGAAATAGGGTATTGGGTATTTGGGTATAAATCCAATAAGTAAAATAGATAGGGTATGAAGATATAAAGATCAATATAAACCCGAACACAAAAGAACACGATTCATAACAAGAATACAATTTGTATCACCTAAATTATTTGAAACAATTATAAACATAACTATAAAATAAATAAAAAGGATTGATTGTTCTAACAATCAATATTAATAATAAATAATTGTAATAACAATAAGAATAAAAATACTAGCAATTATCAGAGTAATATCAATATATGAAAATATGAATTTGTCGAATAGTTCCTATTAGTAACAATATTTTGAGGGTTAAAACGTAAATAGTTGAACAAGTAAAAATGAAAACAAAGTTTATTTGCAATAGTTATAACTAGTGCTTGGGAAAATACTTTTGCATGAAATTCAAAACAAATTTAACAATAACAATTTTATAAATTTCGAAATACAGAAAAATACTCACGAAAATACGTATTTAAGGAAATAGGGGTTACACTAAGTGTTTCCAAGAGTTGGGACCGTACTGCATCGGACTCAGCTCCCCCCAGTTTAGCACCCTCTTGATGAACGGGTGCAGCGAGAGGCTCAACCCCGAGACAAAAGTATCCTCAGGGAACATACAGAAACTCGACTCAAGCGCGGTGGTCGGGCGGATTCCTAGGTTCGACACCAACAGTTCGAACTCTCGAGGAATAAAATAGGCTGCCATCAAGATGGGAAAGTAGTCCCTAGGCAAGGCACACTTCACGGTTTCCATCTTGATCATGGACTGCCCTCATCCCTCAACAGCGAGGTATACGCCAGAAGATCCTCCATGTCGTCAGGGTACATCTTGATCAACCCTGATTTTTGCTAGAGAGAGGAGGGAACGCAAACCCGGAGCCATACTCGTACTTATCCTTCTCGGCCGGACTGTCGGGCCGTATCCACTTCCTCTTCCTCCTTCGGGGGTGGTCCTTCCTATCAGGGAAGGGGTCGCTAGGGGAGGCAACAGTGAGAGGTCTGTCTCTTCTTCCTCTACCACTTCGGCGGTCGCTCTGACCTCTCCATGGTCACTACCACTTGCAGTCCCTTGCTCGGACCCTTTCTGATCATCGCCCTTGTCGACCTGCTCCTCTTCTTTCGGGCCTTCTTCCCCATATTCGTTCTCCTCCTCCGCGAGCCCTTCTCCCTCGGGATCCCTCTCTTCATGTTCCTCCTCTACAGGCTCCTTACCCGGCCTACGAGATTTCAAGGGCTATACTATAAAGGCTACGTTGCCCTCACCATCCGACCCTCCTACTGATAGAACCTCCTCCTTTACCAGGCGGAGTCACCTGACGAAAAGGATATCGAAGACGAATGGACCTCCTCGCTGCGACCTGAAGTGCCTGCCTCGGAGCCGGACTGAGATCATGACTTTTTTAAAGCTAAAAATATTAACCTGTTTCACTGGAGAATGCAAAGGTCAACGAAAAACAGTCACAGGCGGTGTGCAAGGAAATTTCTGTTGTGAAGAAGATGGAGGCAAAGTGAAGAAGTGGGGTGGGGGAGGGGGATTTATAAGAGCAGGCGGGACTCCTCGAATTCTGTGAAAAGATCTGGCCGTTTGATCTTCATCATCAAGATCCAACTACCACTAAGATCTTGATGACGTCAGCCTAGAGCGCAAAAATACCTTCTTACCCTCGGCTCTGTCGACCGACGTGGCGGCTCGATGCGCAGGGACAACTCCTCGGGTATTTCACCTTTATTCACCCAAAAAGTTTCTCCCAACTGCTTGGATCTCGACGCTCGGATGTCACCGCGAGCCCCAAAAAGTTTCTCTTAACTTCTTGGACCTCGATGCTCGGATGTCACCGTGAGCCCAAAAAAGTTTCTCTTAACTGCTTGGACCTCGATGCTCGGATGTCACCGCGAGCCCTAAAAAGTTTCTTTCAAAGTCTTCAGGGTCGGCGCTTGGATGTCACTGCGAGCCCCAAAAAGTTTCTGTCAACTGCTTGGACCTTGACCCTCGAATGTCACCGCGAGCCCCAAAAAGTTTCTCTCAACTGCTTGGACCTCGACACTCGGATGTCACCGCGAGCCCCAAAAAGTTTCTCTCAACTGCTTGGACCTCGATGCTCGGTTGTCACTGCGATCCCCAAAAAGTTTCTTTCAACTGCTTGGACCTCGACGCTCGGATGTCACGGCGAACCCCAAAAAGTTTCTCTCAACTGCTTGGACCTCGACGATCGGATGTCTCCACGAGCCCCAAAAAGTTTCTCTCAACTGCTTGGACCTCGATGCTCGGATGTCACCGCGAGCCTCAAAAAGTTTCTCTCAAAGGCTTCAGAGTCGGCGCTCGGATGTTACCGCGAGCCCCAAAAATATTTCCTAAACTGCTTGGGTCTCGACACTCGGATATCATTGCGAGCCCTAAATTATCCCCCAACAATGAGGGGCTCGCCTGTCGACCCTAGATGCCCGGCAAGAAGGGCCCCCACTCCACAGACTTCTACGTCCCCTTGCTTTTCCAACAAGTGAGGGGGCTCGCCTGCCGACCCTCGATGCTCGGCAAGAAGGACAACCACTCCACATACTCCTACGTCCCCTTGCTTTTCCAACAAGTGAGGGGACTCGCCTGCCGACCCTCGACGCTCGGCAAGAAGGACCACTACTCCGTAGACTCCAATTCCCCCTAGCTTTTCCAACAAGTGAGGGAGCTCACCTACCGACCCCTACTCTCTCGGCCAAATGACCTCTGGGTCGATGCTCGGATGTCACCGCGAGCCCCAAATTATCCCCCAAACCAGCGAGGGGCTCGCCTGCCGACCCTAGAAGCTCGGCAAGAAGAGCTCTTACTCCACGGGTCTCGACGCCCCCTTGCTTTCCCAACCAGTAAGGGGGCTTGTCTACCGACCCTTGATGCTCGGCGGACCGAGCTCCGATGCTCCGTGCCACTCCTAGAGGGGATCCCCTTCATCCTACCCCACTAACCTCTTCTGGAAGATACAAATCCCATTCTTCGCCGTACACATCACCCCGCTCTACCTACAGAGGCAAAAAACCACTCCCATATGGCCGGATCACCCAGCCCTCCAGGAGTGGAGGGCTCCTGATATGGGTCAGATGACATGGCCCCTCCTGGGCCATGGTACCCCTCAAAAATCATTCACCTCCGATCATTAGATCTGCCACATTAGCCCTATACCGCCTGGGCTTCCGCCACGTTAGCCCTAAACCGCCTGGGCTTCCGCCACGTCAGGCTCACGGGCGATGGGGTCCAGACCTGGTTGGCACTGCTTATAAATACCAGGCCCCCTACCCCTTCAAAAGGTAATCAATCTTTCCCCTTTAAAAACCCTAGTTATTGTTACTCTTCAGTGACTAACTAGACCGTCGGAGGGCCTGCCACCGGGATCAACCCCGATGTACATGAGACATCCGGACCGAGCTTCCAGATCCGAGCCAAGCCTCCAGATCTGAACCAAGCATCTTGCCTCCACCTCGCTCCCACCTACTCCCGAGCCCTCCCCCCGGTGAGGGTCGGGCGTACCGTCAGTACCGAAGCTTTCACAAAAATACAAATTGAGAGAACTCACACCTGGTGCAGCCACGCCCCAAAAACAAACCGCATTATTAATGATCCCAATTTATAAGTTAATTGTCTCAATTAATAAAAACATATCACATTACCTTTTCTCTAAAAGAATTTTCTAATAAGTCTATGTAGAATTCTTTTACCCCTATTATTAAATAGTAAAAAGGAAAAAGGCGACAATTTGCTCCAAGCCCATTTCATTCCCTAGCTGTTCTTGTTTGGAAGCTGGGAAAGGAAATAATGGATTATTTTAGCGAATCCCCAAAATCTTTTGTGACGTCACGATGTAAAGGTGACTTCAGGAACTCTTTTTTTTTGAAGAAAAGGTGGAATCTGGCCACCCTGTTTAATTAATAAGAGATTAATAAAACATACTCAGAAGTATTGAGCCTACTACAAAATTCTACAAACAGAATAAAAGTACATAAACTCCACCCCGAACATGGGGGGTGGGACAAAATAAACATAGAGTAGCCGCAAAGTGATACATCATATCCCCCTAACAAAGCCTGCGGTGGTGGGTATCAAAGAACATAGTAGACCGTGCTGTGCTGGTTGTCAATCGATCGTCGGCCCGATCTCGATCTCTTCATCATCAAACTCCTCTACCTGGAAAACACTCGCAATGCTTCCCCTGGGACCTGTAGCCCAAAATGAAATAAAATGCATAATGTGAATCAAATTGCCAGAAATACTATTGCAAGTTTTACGAAAGTAAAGACTATTTTGTCTAGCCATAGAACCCAGGTTGTTGCGGCGATAGCTAAATACCACGCTTCTCTCATAGCACCCCTTTCCGTCATGAACTTTGGGCCTACCCACAGGTCCTCATAAGTGCTAGGATATTGAATTGTCCCTAGGGTGCTGAGTACCTCTACGAGTACCGCTTTACTCCTAGGACAATGAAGAAAAAGATGGTCTCTAGTCACGAGGGCGGCGTGGCAGAATCCGCATTGAGAGTCCACACTTGGTTGTCGCTTAGCGAGATTTTCTCTAGTCAGGATTGTATCATTTAGTACCAACTATAAGAAGGCTTTGATTTTTAATGGAGCTTTCGTCCTTCAGATGACGGTAGCCCACTTTGGAGTACATCCCCTAAAATGGATGCGCTTGTACATGGAGCAAACTGTGAACTTGACGTTCTTCTCCAATCCCCAGAATTTTTTATCGGGACCCTGGGAGCAGCCAATTCCTGCGTTGGAGATGTAGGCCTGAAGTTCTGTAAGTCTGAGGTGGGATCCTATGTCAAGCGGATGTTTGAAAGATGGATTCCAGGCGCCTCTTTTCCAGGCTACGGCCACCGTGCAGTGTGGTTGTGATGCCTGCTCGTATAGATCGGGGAATAGGGTTCTGTGCGTGTGATTAGCACACCACTTATCCTACCAAAACCTGGTGAGTCTACCATTACCGATAGCTGACTTGACATAGCTAGTGAAGAGTTCGTATGCCTTAGTGATGCCTTTACAGAACCAGGAAACCCGAGGGCCTATCTTGAAGCCCAGATTTCTCGTTCCATTCCCATGCATATATCCCTGAGCAAATTGCTGCCACCCTTCTCCATTAGGGTGGAACACTTTCCACCACCATTTATCCAGAAGCGCCAGATTCATATCTCGGAGGTCAACTATACCTAGGCCTCCATATATCTTTTTCATACATGCCTTCTTCCATCTAATGAGGTGATAACCTCATCGGTCCGGGTCTGGCCCTTTCCATAAGAAACGTTTCCGAGTCCGGTCAACTCTTTGGATTACCTATCGCGGCATTTCAAAGAAGGAGAGATAATAGGTAGGGAGGTTTGAGAGGACTGCATTAATAAGCGTGACTCTCCCACCCAAGGAAAGGGCTTTTCCATTCCAGCCTGCTAGTCGTTTCTCAACTCGGTCAATAATGGGCATCCAATCCTCCTTTTTTAGCTTCCCAGGTCTAAGTGGCAATCCAAGGTACTGAATAGGGAAGCTCTCTGTGGAGCAATTGAGGACTGTGGCATGGTCAAGAGCCTCTGCCGGAGTCAGGGCAATGGGGGTGAGAGCACTCTTGTGAAAGTTAACCCTGAGGCCAGACCAGGCTTCAAAGCAATAGAGAATTCCTTTAAAGGCGGTAGTCTCCCCTAGGTTTCTATTGCCAAATAGAAAAGTATCGTCTGCATATTGGAGTATAGAGCAACCTTGACGATTGGTTCCCTTAGCCACTGGTATGAACCAACCTGCTGTACTGCACTTAGCCATCATGGATCTTAGCACGTCTGCCACTATGGTAAAGAGAAAGGGTGAGAGCGGATCGCCTTATCTGAGCCCCCGTTTGCAAGAGAAATGGTGGCCTGATACCCCATTTACCAAAATTGCCGTTCTGCTAGTGGTAAGACAGGTGTGGATCCATCTGATCCATCTGTCCCCGAAACCTCTTCCAGCAAGTGCTTCCAACAGACAGTCCCATTCAATGGAGTCATAGGCTTTCTCGAAATCTAGTTTTAGGAGGTAGCTCTTAGAATTCGAGGTGTGGCATTGATGGATTATCTCTTCACCCGTTGCTATACTGTCCTGTATACAATGTCCTTTGATGAATCCCGTCTGGTCATGACTAATGAGACTATCCATGACCTTTCCCAGTCTGTTAGCGAGAGTCTTGGTAACCAAAAACGTTGGAAAATGATAAAATGTGCTCAATTGATTCAAACAAAACAATAAAACATCATCATCAATATCTCTTCAGTGAAACAATAGTAATTTACACGTATGATGCACGTCGTAATATTTTTTTTTAAAATAAAAATTCTGACGTAGTGAGGACTCGAATCTTGAATCTCCTTCATATTAGTTATGTATGTGCGCCACATGTATTGATAGATTTACAAATGACACTAAGGCCTTCTACCATTATAATATTTTTCATTGGAACTGATGAGGGTAAAAATCACAGCGAACCAAGGCCATACGATGATACTTCCCTCGGGTTGTGGGAGCAGATCGAATGGCAAGTTGGAATCCGAACTCGCTTGCTTGCAATTTGCTGGAGTAACTCCAAGCCATGGGATGGACTTTTGAACTTGTCTTATAAAAGTTTATTGAGTTGTGGGAGTATATCGAATGGCGAGTTGAACTCTGAACTTGCTTTCTTGCAAGTTTCTAGAGCAACTTTGAGCCACAGATATGGACTCCTGAACTTTTAACGAGTTGTGGGGGCTGGTCGAATGACGAGTTGAACTCCGAACTTGTTTGTTTGCAAGATTCTAGAGCAACTCCGAGCCAGGAGTGTGGACTCTTGAACTTGTCGTATGAGAGTTTATAGAGTTTTTGGAGCAGATCGTATGACGAGTTGGACTGCAAACTTGCTTGCTTGCAAGTTGCTAGGGCAATTCCGAACTAGGGTATAGACTCCTGAACCTGCTATTTAGGGTGCTTAATGAGTTGTTGGTAGTTCTCAGGCGGAGGCTAGGTGTCTAACTCATTGTTTGCATTCAGAGAGTTGTACAAGAATTTTACAAAAGAAAATATCAAATACCAAAGTTTTTGTTGAAAAAACAAACCTAAGTGGCTGGTTTGATAGTTAGCATTTATTACATGCTTCGGTCATTATAATTGTTAGGCCTTATTACGAATTGAAAAACCTACTATTAGGGGAGTGCGTTAAGCTCCCTCGTTGTACTTCATGAGGTGCTCGGCATTCCAAATCCCCCCTCCCCCCAAGTCTTGAAGGAGAAGGAGGATGAAGGTTGTCTTGTCGGATGTGAGCTGCCGACTTCCCTTTTTCCCTTGGAGCCATGGTTAGAAAAAGTAGTTTTTGACGGCGAAAGCTGATTTGTTGATAAGATTTATTTTCCATAAATGGCGTCAATATGTTGCCGCTATTTTCTATGTAGGAGCAAACAGATGATGTGAATTGTTTTAATGGAAATTATCAAATTCTAACCTTTAGTTTGTTGGAATTAGTCGTCGTTAATTTCTCCTTAATCAATTTTCTGACGATTGTGGATGCTTGAATCTAATTTGGATAGCCAAGATCGCTCCAAGAAACCTACAAAATGTTCATACACTGGGGTGTTCCCTGGCGAAAGACCCTTTGACGCTCAAGTCAGAACTGTGAATAATATTGAAGTTTTTTTTAGCAAAATAACCATTACTTAATTCTAAAAGAGATAGAGGTATTTAAATGTTATGAGTTAGTTACAAAATATTAGCTTAAGGTAGCTTTTTTTTTTTAAATTGCTGATTCACATGGTTATGAGAAGAGTAATTGATTGAGGATTTGGTCAAGAGTTTTTGACTAATCAGGACTCCTCTCATTGGGTTGTAGTTTTTAACTAATTAGGACTCATCTTATTGGGTTGTAGTTTAATCCTTACTTGTGGGCCTGTTTTGGGCTGATGGGTCTGGAATGTAACACCCCGTACTTCAGATGGGCCTATAAATTTGGTAGTGTGTGTATAGAGCCCATAGAAAGAATGAATTAATTACTATGAGGTCATGGTGTTCATGGAAGGTGGTGGTGACTTAGTCCCACGTGGAAGGTAAGTTAGGATTGTGTGTGTATATATAATAGTTGCTTAAGATCAAGGGGTACCTAATAGTCATGACACCTTTTGTGATGCCAGCCTGTGATGGGCAGTTGTTAGAATTTGTTTGGGCAGAGTCTGAGGCGTTATAATGGTATCGAAGCTGACTTTCGACACCGATCGTGGGTAAGAGTGGGTGTAACTCCCATTTTCATTTTTCCTTTTATTATTGATCTCCAATGTAATCTCTTTTGTAATTCAATAACATTTCATTTCATTTCATTTTGTAATTCAATAACATTTGACCCGGGATCCTAATCCCATTATTCTAAATATTTCGGATTTAACAACGTTGTTAACGGCAAGTCATTTTCCCACGAATAGTTATTCTATCATATTCGAGATTGTTTATTCAATCCTGCAAGTAAATCTATATTGATTATCGTATATCGTGTTTTGTTATCTATCGTTGGGATACTACGGATTTACACGAGTGAATCCAAGTAGAAGTCTTGACTTCGTGCCGTCTTTTGCCTCCGATCTATGGAGACCTTGCATGAATTCATGTAGATAATTATCGAACATATGAATAGGGATTGTTATTGTAATTCATGTCTTGACATTACACAACTATTGTAGATTGTATGCTAGTGTTGATTGTTCATATGATTGGTGTTGGTGTATTGGTGGATTGTGATTAGTAAGATGTATCGGGATCTGAAATTGCACTTTTGGTGGCATGGTATGAAGAGAGCCGTGACGAGATTTGTTTTTACAGTGTTTAATCTACCTGCAGGTGAAGGCAGAACATCAAAGAACTGCTGGACTTCGTTAACCTCTTCCTATTTTGGAGTGGAAATAGGAGAACATTAAGATGGATTTTGTGACTGCCTTGCCGAGGAGTCCCAAGGGTCACAATGCCATCTAGGTGATTGTGGACCGATTGACGAAGAGTGCTCATTTTATTCCCTTCAGAATAGGCCAGTCTACAGAGAGACTTGCAGAGAAGTACTTGCAGAAGATTGCCAGATTGCATGGGGTCACTGTCAGCATTTTATCAGACAAAGACATGAGATTCCGATCGCAGTTCTGGGAGAGTCTTCACGGCAGTCTTGGGAGCAAGTGGAACTATAGTACTGCATTCCATTTGCAGACAGATGGGCAATCGAAAGGACCATTCATACAATGGAAGATATGTTGAGGTCCTGTGTTCAGCAGTTTGGAGGGTCATGGGAAGATCATCTACACTTGGTAGAGTTTTCATACAACAACTGCTACCAAGAAAGTCTTAAAGCAGCTCTGTACGAGGCTTTGTATGGTCAGAAGTGTAGGTCACCAGTGTGCTGGGACGACATCAGTGAGATGAAGCTTTTAGGGCCAGAGTTTATCACGAGGACAGTTGATGCAGTGGCCCAGATCATGAAATCTACAGGCCGCTCAGGACGGGCAGAGGAAATGGGCAGACATTCACAGGAGACCATTGGAGTTCGAAGTGGGTGACCACTTGTTCCTCAAGGTATCACAATGGAAGGGGGTTATCTGGTTTGGAGGTGGGGACAAGCTAAGCACTAGGTTCATTCGGCTATTTGATGTTGTGGAGCAAGTAGGCAGGGTGGCCTATAGACTCGCATTGTCGCTGGCTCTATCTGGAGTGCATGATGCCTTTCATGTCTCCAAACTCATGAAGTATATCCGGGATGATAGTCATGTTATTGACTACTCAGAATTGTCTATTCGGCCAGATTTGTCCTGTGAGACCCGTCCGATTTTGATCTTTGACCGACGGGAGAAGATTTTGAAGAATAAGGTCATCAGATCGGTTCGAGTTGCTTGGAATACTCACTCGCCGGGTGAGTCGACTTAGGAACTTGAGGAAGAGATTCAAAAGAAGTTTCCCCATCTTTTTGTGTAATTCTATTTTTTTTCTTTCTTCGGGGTTATCCTATAGCCACTTGAATAAATTTCGAGGACGAAATTTTATAGTAAGGTGGGTAGGATTATAACTCCCATTTTCATTTTTACTTTTATTATTGATCTCCATCGTAATCTCTTTTGTAATTCAATAACATTTCATTTTGCTTCATTTAATGTATCGAATATTATTAACTCTAATATTATTCATGAACTATCTTTGATCTCAATTTGATTATTTGAATCTTATTTCTTATGTTCCTGATTGAAACTTATTTTCATGAATTTTTCTTTTATTTTTTTGGGTTCATAATTGTCCTTCTATTTGATTAATATTGTACCCAAAACCCTATAAACCTACTCTTATTGGATCCTACCCTCTAACCCACGAACCCAAAATCACTCCATATCTCCACTAACAACCAATCTCCAAATATCTCTCCTAACCAATATCCTATCCTGTAACCCCCCCCCCCCCCCCCCCCCCCCCCAATTTGATATCTCTAATAATCAGCCATGCTTTCCTCCCCATCACTATGATTATTATAATACAATTATTATTTTATAACCCCCCTAATAACCCTAACAATAACCTACCTACTATGCATTACACAACTGCCAACCCTTCAACCCCTCCTATACTGTTCATCCCCTACCTCTAAAACCCTGCCATCTTCCTCCTCCTTCGTTGTCGCTCTTCCCTCCCGATCGCCCACCGCCAGCCAGTCGACCCCTCCGCAATCGCAGCCGCCATCCACTTCATCTTCTTCCTCACCCCCTGTCTCCATCCCCATCCACTGCCATAGCCTCGCCACTGCAACCCATCACCTCATTGTCACCTTCTCCCTGCATCGCCACCAAGAACCCATCGTCTGCATCCCTCGCCATTATCACTGTCGACCTCTCCTCCATTGCCCCCGTCGCCAGCAACCCATCAGAGCAACCCTCATCGCTTCGCCTTCCTCTGTTTTTCATCCAAATTAGAGCACCCCCTGCCGCGTCACCAACTCCACCAATGCCACCGACTCTTTCTGCCATTACCGCACCCCGAAATGAAATCGTCGCCTTTGTTGTCAAATAAGGCAACGCAGCAAGGTGAGGCCCTATTGTTTCAGCCATGGAACATGTCTGGGTGTCCCCCCGGCGGTGGCCGGGCGGGCCCGTTCCTAATTCTTCTCCGATCCTTAAGTTCTCGCGAAGAGAATAAGATGTTGGTCCTCATCCTCGACCTCAGGAAATCCAATCGCCGCCGGAGACCACCTCACCGTTGAATTCGAGCCAGCACTGGAACCCCATCGTTTCTTGCTGTGTGTGTCGGATCTGCTCTTGCTGTTGGTTGTGTACACGTGCATTGCACGTGTATTTGCTGTGTTGCTGAGCTACTTTTGTTGTTGTTGTTCGGTCATTCTTGCTAGTTGCTGCATTGCTGATCTCACAGCGTTGCTGTTGTCTCTTTGCACGTAGCATGCACATGTCGTTCGGGATCCTAATCCCGTTAATTTCAATATTTCAGATCTAACGTCGTTGCTAAAGGCAAGTTATTTTTCCTTGAATAGTTATTGTATCGTATTCGAGATTGTTTATCGAATCCCGCAAGTAAATCTATATTGATTATTATATCATCTATTGTTATCTATCATTAGGATACTACGGATTTACACGAGCGAATCCAAGTAGTAGTGTTGTCTTCGTGCCGTCTTTTGCCTCCAATCTATGGAGATCTTGCATGCATTCAAGTAGATAATTATCGAACATATGAATACGGATTGTTATTCTAATTCATGTCTTGACATTACACAACAATTGTAGAGTGTATGCTAGTATTGATTGTTCATATGATTGGTGTTGGTGTATTGGTGGATTGTGATTAGTAAGATTGTGGATATTATACATCTTAATACCATGCTCACATAGACGTAGCTTGTTGTGATTTATGTAGTCAACCCCTAACTTATCGTTCATAACATTTTAATTATTTTTTTTCATGAAAAATATATTGAGACCCTGAAATTTACTGTCAACCTGAATATTGTAATGTTGTTTCGACCTAGATACTGTCATCAAAATTAATAACTTTCTGAATATGAAATGTAGCCTCATGTGTCTAGTTTCTAGAACATCAAGAATTATTGAATTCCGACTTATCTTGCATGAGTTATGACCATTTTACTGCTGATGCGTTTTATTTTCAGATTTATGCATATACCATGTTAAACTGATAAAATAGATGAACTAATGAAAAATTATTGCCATGATAATTTTCAGATTGATAGTTAACATGCTTAGGGTCATGAAAATTTATTTTTCTTATTTTTAAAATGAATATTTACTGCTTTTATAACTGAAACTAGTTAACATAGATAACCAGGCAGAATCTGTAACATGTAAAGAACACTGTAATTCACCTAGCTACTGTTGTTGGATTTTGGCCTTTTAATATGTATTGGAACCGGGCAGGAGTCTAGTTTCTAGAACTTCTGACGGATCCATGTCTTCTATTCTATAGCAGCGGAATATCCAATTTTGGTATAGCAGCCTACTGCTGTCCAGAATTGAGTTTCCATGTTTGATAATATATGATTGAATCTGTCACGCCCCTCTTTCCAAAACTACAGAATATGAGTACATGAAATTTTCCCAGTGAATGACCAATGTCATCCATAAGCTGTTCATCTAATTAACTCAATAATATAATCAATACAGAACAATTGCGCAGGCAATAATAATAATCTCTTTTACAATAATAATTGGAATGAAGCAATGTGAGATATCCAAATAAAATAAACCAACGTTTGGAAAAAATAACAAAATTCCGACCATAAGCCCAATACAATAATATTCCAATCACAAATTGATAATAATACTCAATACATTAAGTTTAATAAAAGAATAAGCAATTAAAAGCATTTAAATCTTCAGAATCTTTGTTCTCCAATCCCAGCAGAAAATTCTCCTTCATTACCTGTGAACACTTCATCTAAAAAGAGGAAAATTTTTTTCCTTAGAGCAAGTCATTGACAGCATGTAGAGAAAACAAAGAACAATAGAATAACGGTATAACAATGAATTCAATGGATCAATAGGAATCAATAACATGGGACAATAATCAATAATCAATATCATGGTAGTCGATGCAATTGGTATAAACAATGATTCGGTAAAAATAATAAATGATCAATATCAATAACACTTAGCTAATATTCCTTATCAATAGAAACAATGATGAAAAATATGCAGTGTCGATGTGGTGTCAAAGCTTAAGTCTATTAATCATTTTAATCCTAACTAATGTAGCACTTCATGCGTCTCATTTATTTACCACATGGTTGCTTCATACAAATAAGTTATGTTTAGACTTAGTGGTAGATTTTATAGATCATGTACTCGGCATGATAATAATGTTTCATCCATAACGATAATTTATCCATAAGATGTGTAACCCCTGTTTTTCACTTTTGGTATTTTTTTAGGGTATTTTTCATTTTTGTGAATTATTATTTTCCATTGTATTTTCGGAACAATAAATTTAATTATTTTTACTCTATAATATTTTTCTGGCAGTTTTGACCTCCTTTTGCTGTTTGTGCGCCGTTTGGCCCTTTTTCGACATTTTGAGCTCTTTTCCTCAATTTCTAGATTCCGTTCATGTATAAATATTAATTTAGGGTCATGGTGGATTTTTAGAAGAGTTTTGACCAATTTGAGATTTTTGGCCCTTAAGGAGATTTTTAGGAGCCATAGGATTCATTGTATTTTGTATCCTCATTTGAAATCTACCCAATATCCATTGCCCAATTGTATACCTAATTAATCCTATTGATATCCACTACCCATTAACCCACATTTGATCTCCTATATATATACCTAATACTAATTAATCTCCAAGCCCTAATAGTTTTTCTCTCTCCCTCTCCTATTCCAAACCGGACTCTTCCTTCCCTCTCCATATTGTGCTCACGGCCTGCCCTCTTCCTCCTCAAAACCGACCCTTCCCATCAGCCTCCAACCCTACTACATCTTCTAATCCATCCTTATACAACTCCGCCTCCAAAAACCCTTCTCTCCTCCCTTTGTGTGGCCGAACCCTACCCAAAACAGCCCCCAACCATCTCATAACATCCCCTACACCTCCCTTTGCTGATTTGGAGAAGTGGGTATCATCCGGTTGAGTTCGTGCTTCAAGAAGACGATCGTAGGCAAGATTCGGTTCGTGGGTTCGCTCGAAATCGCGTTAGAAGGCGTCTTGCTCGTGGGTTTTCTTTGAAAGGCTTGGATTCGTTGCGTTCGTCATCATATAAAGGCAAGTAACTTGTACTTAAATTTCTTAGGTTGATACAAGTAAAAAGTTCACACATAGGATAGTTTGAGACTAGAGACGGACAAAGATCATGTTTTTAATTGTGGGTTTCGTCTCTAAGGTTCAAAACAGGCCATAGACGACTTAGGACATGAAGTTTGATAGGGTTGTGCCTTAGGATTCACCCAAACGCGATTGTTATCGCGTATGTGACATATTGTATACCCGATGTATGTTTGAACGCCCATATGAGAAATACTAGATTTTGACATGTTAGTTACCCTCTTTTATGATAATTAGACATTGGGTATACAGCGATTCGAATTTGGAAGAGTTTGGATTACTTTTGTAGAAGTTACGACGTTTTGAAGTTTAGTTGAGAAATCTGGAAGTTTGGATGTAACTAGATTAATTGCTGTTTTTACCTGGATTAGAGTCCGAATCTCAACATGACTATTTCGGAGAAATTCGTAGATAACTGAATCTAATTTCGAACCCCATTGATTTCATCCCGTTTGGAGTTCGTATAGAGTAGTTATGATTATTTTAGTAACTGTATGCCGGTAGTTCCCAGATTCATTTCGGGATAGATTTTATCAACAATTTATTTTCAAGATCTAAGTTAGACATAATTTCATGCCACAAGATTTGGTCCAGTGTTTCACCATGATGTTAGGTAGTTCTCTGATTTTTGTGGTAATTAAAAGATGAGTTTTGAGTGATGCCTTACATCCTTTTCTATAGATCGCTTTTGCTGTAAACTGCGTGTGATTGTATGTTGAATGCCGTGTTCACATTATTTCTAATTACTGTATGAATATTTCATGTGAGATATGAAAGTTGGGTAATTGTGTCTAATTTCATCTCGTTTTGGCGGAAGTGGATTTTGATGCGCTGTGTGCTGATATGCATGATTTTGTACAGCGGTGTTAAAGAATTCCAGATCCATCAAAACTGTGTGATGTGTTATTTTCTATTTTTGAAAACATATCTATACTTTCTGGAAAAAATATGAAAATTTATATTTTGAGACTATACATATAGGGGATTACCCCAGAATTTTCTTAGATTTAATTGATGATTTTATCTGCTGTTTTCATGTGGTTTAAGTTATTCCCCTGTTTTCTGACTGTACATGAAAACTGTGTTGAATTGTGTTTTGAGTCGTGATGTTGTGAAATAGCATATGGATTTATTATAACCGTTAGAAGCGTGTGGAAGTCTAGTTTTCAGATCCTTTGACGGATTATGATTTGCATGCCTGTAGATCTTTGGATCACTGTTTTTGTACAGACTGGTCTTGCTGGCCTGATTATAAACATATACCATTTTGCTCGTATTTGTGAATGTTTTGCACCTATACTTGCTGATCTAATTCCCTGAGACTAAACCTGATTATGACCTGTTAGTTTGACATTATTTAGCACACTCTCATGCCTGTGGATGATATTAATAATAAAAATAATCAAGCCGGGGTTTATGGGACAGATCTAGTAGGGGAAAGCATAGAAATGTGTACTTGGAGGCGGACCAATGGGTTCGAACTGTTCTGTTACCTGATTACCTGACTACATGCTTCCCTATAGGAAGATGTACTCGGATGACTGTTACCTGATTACCTGACTACATGCTTCCCTATAGGAAGATGTACTCGGATGACTGTTACCTGATTACCGGACTACATGTTTCCCTATAGGAAAATGTACTCGGATGACTGTTACTGTTACTATTCCTGTACCTAAGTACACTGCCCTACAATATCCCCTACGAAATCTAAAGCGAAACTGCATTGACTGTAACAACCATGTGATAAAAATATGGCACATGAAGTGTTACCTAGATAGTAATAATAATACAAGATATTAATACATGATTACCTGTTACCTGTATACCTGTTACCTGATTATCCTGATATTCCTGTTACCTGATTTCCTGATACTGGATACATATTTACCTGACTACCTGATTACCTGATAATTATACATGCTACCTGTTTACCGGTTGACTTTACATTTGACATATGTTACCCTTACCTGTTAGTATATCCTGTGGTTAGATAGTGTCCATGTGCTTGTATCCTATTCTATTTTGTGACCCGGACTTGCCATTGACGGGTACTTGTGTTTTCTCTTTTCCTTTTTTCTGCATTCGTTGTATTGCAGATTTTGGAGGACAGGTTCCTAAAGGTATTTGCAAGATGAGAGGCTAGAGGCTGAATTTTGCTATTACTATTCTTGTTGCTTACTTTGGACAATATTGTATTTTGAACTTGTATTATTCCTTGTATTTGGGCAATGTGACCCAAGATTATTGTGTGATTCAGATCATGAATATTTGAGATTAATGTGTTTTATTTCAAGTATTCTTGTTGGTATTTGGTTCATAAGTGCATGTGGTTGATCTTTTTCTGGCTTCCGACTCTGATTTTACTGTGATATGTTGTAAAGAATTCTGAACAGCTTATGGATGATTATATTCATTCGCTGGACTTTTGTTACGCGCTCGTATTCCATGTTTTTGGGAAGCAGGGCGTGACAAGATGCTACAAGATCACAAGATCATAAGATCACAAGAACACAAGATCACAAGATAACTATATAGGGAACCACGGGCCCCTTATCCGAGTACAGTCCCTATATTGTCCACTACTAGAGTTAACCCTTAAACCCCAGTTTGTTAATTATTTTATCGATGCAACAATACAATATGCAATTTAGAGACATCAGACGAACAATAGTAACAATAGGGAAAAAAATAAGATGGCAACCTAGATAGGACAATTAGAATGATGAAAATTGGACATTAGGATCATGCAATGCAACATACACACTTTAATTCATACAATACTATGATATAGAAATAATTAATTTATTAAAACCTAGAAGATAAAATTTTGGACTTAAAAACACAGCTATAGTAAAACGGGCATAACTTTTGCTATACAACTCGGAATTCAGAAATTCAAGATGTTCTAGAAACTAGAAAGATGAGGCTACAATTCTTATTTAGAAAGTTATTTATTTTGAGATCATTTACAGGGTCGAAAATAGCAGGCAAAATACAGCCAGCAAACAACATACAGGGTTTTGGGTATTTTTCATGAAGTAAATTAATTAAACATGATGGGTATCGATTCTATAGTTAATAAATTATGTAATCATTATGGAAGGTGTAATATCATGATAAATACAATTAAAAACACACACATACACAATTCTAACAACATCCAACATCAATCGATTAATCAAACATACAACATACCAATTATCTCTACAATAATTAAATGTATGATTATATGAGTACACCTATCATGAATACTATATGGATGCATGAAAGATTCAATCTTTAGAGTCAATAGAGGCACGATGTCAAGAATATTGAGGTTAGCTCGTGTAAACCCTTAATAGACTCAACGAAAGATAATCATTACAATGATACGATAAACAATTAGGATCTACTTGCGGAATTTCAATAAAATTCTTGAATTTGATACAATTAGCAATTCAAGAAGAAAGTGACTTGCCTGTTAGATGATAAATTCAAATATAAAGAATAACGGGATGAGAATCTCGGGCAACGAGCCACGAACCACGAAAACACGGTAACACGCGTGCTCTACGTGCAACACCAACACACAGCAGAACAAATTCTCCACAAAACAGTAACTACCCAGATTAATCCAACACTACTAACAGCCCACAACCAACTAGAACAATAAACACCATAATCAAACTCCCCCTTCTTCCACACACAAACAACGGAGAGAGAGAGAGACTTGCGGCGATCGACGGCGGCCTGTGGACAACGACTGGCACAACGAAAGAAGGCAGGGCTCCAACGGTGGTCAACAGGTCAGGGGGATGATCGCCTGGGGGGGATGCTCGGCGAAGGCAAGGAACAGGGGAGCTCGAAAAATAGAGAAAGTCGATCGGGATTGAAGATGGAGGGTGTCACGCCCCGCTTCCAAAAAAGAGAATACGAAATACAGATACATGACTAAGCCCAGTGAATGATTTTCATCATCCAAAAGCTATTCAGAATCTTTACAACATCTCACAGAAATAATCAGAGTCGGAAGAAAGAAAAGTCAACCAAGCATTCATATATGAATCAAAATACCAACAAGAATTTACTTGAAACAAAATATATTAATCTCAAATAAATCAGATCTGAATAAGTCAATAATCCTGGGTCACATTGCCCAAATACAAATAAATCCAAGTAATCAAGTACATTATTCAAGTAGCAATAGGAATCATAATGATAATAGCAGGAAATAAAAATAGCAAAACTCCAGTAACTAGTATCTCATATCACCAACTCTATCAGGCAACTAGGTCACCCTGATCTGTAATTTAATAAAATTACAGGAAGAAGAAAAAGAAAACAAACTTCCGTCAATGAAAGTTACGGACCACTTGTAGTGCAGAATACAAGTACATGAGAAAGATAAACAAATAGCATGGAATAGGCATGATAATAAATTAAGACAACTAACATGAATCATGAACATAATCAAGTAGTAACAGGTGTATATAACATGTAACAGGTAACAGGTATCATGCAAGCAGGTGAACATGTGACAGGTATCAAGTATCATGTACAAGGTAATCATGTATCAGGTAAGCATGTAACAGGTATCAGGTTATGTCAAGTCTTGTATTATTACTATGTAGTTAGCACTTTATGGCTCCCAGTTTTAATCACATGGTTGCTACATTCAAACAAATTACGTTTAGATTTATAGTGGAGTCCATAGGGCCATGTACTCAAGTATCATGTAAACAGGCACAGGTACAAGAATCATGTAATAGGTAGTCATGCATCAGGTAACAGGTAATCATGCTACAGATAGGACTAAGTACCCTCAAGGTACACCCTCCCGTAGGAAGTATGTAGTTGGGTAACAGGTGGGAAACACGGGCCCCTTTTTAAGTACACCCTCTCATAAGGAAGTATGTAGTCAGGAATCAGAATCATGCATGATCATATGACAGGTAACAGGTATCAAATAATCAGGTAGGAAACACGGGCCCCCTTTCAAGTACACATTTTTATATCTTCCACTACTATATCTTTCCCTTAACCCCGGCTTTGTTATATTATTATTATTAATCAAACAGGCACGTATGTGTCACAAACAGATCCAGAATAACATGACATGATCATGTAATAAGTTCAAGTTGCAAGATAAACATGAACAGGTGAATGATAACTCATAAAAGAATAGAACTACGAAAATTCTAGTTCAGGACAACAAGACAGTACTGCACTAAAACTGGGATTCCCGTTGCTACAAAAATGCAAATCTAAATACATCAAAGAATCTGGAAAATCGACTCCCGGACGAATCTAGAAAATATATATAAGTCATATAGTATTTTACAAGAACAAGTCTCAAAATATGTTTGAATCCAGAAAATGTGTTCAGGCAGAAATCAGAAGTTTGTATTCAATGTCAGGAAAACAACATGAAAACTCATTAATTAAATCTACGAAAAATCTGGGGTATTTCCCTATATGTGTAGCATCAGAATATAAAATTTCATAATTTTTCAATATAAATAGTTTATTCAACAAAAATCAGAAAACAATAAGATGCGGTAGTTTTGTAAATCTGGAATTATAAACGCTACAGTACGAAAACAATAATATCTCGCAAACCATAAATCGAAATCCAAATCTGCCAAAAGGGTGATAAAATAGATACAGTAGGATAACTTTCATATTTAGTAACGCCTATTTTTCACTTTATGTATTTTTGACTGTATGTTTCGTTTTTGGTATTTTTCTCCCATGTATTTTTCTGAACCGTATATTGGATTTGATTTCAATATATATTCGTTTTATTTCATTCCGAGCCCCTTGAGTTTGATTGTTTGTCTCTTTTGATCGTTTTCCATCATTTTGATCATTTCCTCATTTTTGGTCTCATTATTTTTATTTTATCGTTTCATGGTGTTGTGGTGGAGTTTTGGTGGTGTTTTTCCTTTCCCATGATTTTTAACTCCTAATAAGATTTTTCAAGAGCCATAGAATTCACTCCTAATTGTATTCCTAATTGTATTTAACCCAATATCCATTACCCATTTGTATACCTATTACTTCATACTAATACCCACAACCCATTAACCTACATTTGCACTCTTTATATTTACCCTAACCCTAATAATCCCCCTCCTAAAACCCTAGCCTCCATCAAATCTCTCTCCCTCTCTCTTTTGCTCCCGGCCTACACCCCAACCGAGCCCCTCATCCTACAGCCCGGCCTCCCCTTCTCAGGCCGAGCATCCCTAGGCCGAGTCACCCCATCTCCGGCCAACCCCCATCCCTACTCCGACCACCTATCCTTGCTTGCCTACCACCAAGACCAACACCACCATCATCAAACCTGCATCTTTGATCCCCTTCTCTCTCTTCGTGGTGTTTCTCAGAGTGGGTGCTTTCCACTTTGTTCGTTGCATCAAGGGATTCGTTCGTGAGAGGATTTTATTCGTAGTTGCTTGGATTCGTGCTTGGAGCAGATTTTGTTCATGGGTTTTGCTTCTAGGATTATTTGCATCGTTCTTCATCCCCAAAATAAGGTAAGTAACTTGTACTCCAATTCATTTGTTTGAAACAATTAACAAAGTTCACCTATAGTGTAGTTGGGTCTAGAGACAACCTAAGATTGTGTTTTCCTTGATGGGTTTTGTATCTATTGTGAAATTTTGGCCATAGATGACTCATGACACAAATCTTGATATGTGATAACCTAGGTTTTACCCAATTCTTGATTTTTGACATGTATGTGAATATTTGTGTGAATTTATGTTTGGATTAAGACCCATGTGAAATAATAGGTGTGAACATGTTAATAACCCTAAATCATGATGTTTAGATGCTTGGTAGGTTGTATTTCAAGTTTGGATGTATTTGGATCAATTTTCTTAAAGTTATGATGTTCTTGATTTGAAGTGTGAAATCTGTAAATTTTGGAGATTCTGTTTTGATTGCTGTTTTCGTCCATGCTACAGCCAATATCTTGATTCATGTACAAAATATGAAATTTAGATAATTTTGTTTATTTTCAAACCCCACTGGTTTTGCTTGATTTGGATTTCGTATGACTGAGTTATTACTATTTTAGTACAGAGGTGTTGATCTATTCTAGATTCTGTTTTGGGTTAATTTTGTTAACAAACTATTTTCAAGAACTATTCTATACATATTATCTTGATCCAATATTTTTTTCAGTGTTTCTTTATGATATTAGAAAATACCCAGAATTTTGATGAATTTAATTGATAAGTTTTATGTGGTGTTTCATGCTCGTTTCTGAAATCTATACATGCTGTATTTTGCTTGCTATCTAGTAAAGAACTCTATTTTCACTATGATTCCTTTTACTGTATGAAAATTCTTTGTGAAATGTGAAAGTTAGTAAATTCTATCTATTTTCATATCCCTTTGGCGGAATTGGATTTCGTTTCACTGGTTGCGAGATATCTTTGTTTTCGTACAGCAGTGTTGGGATTTCCAGATTCGCTAAACTATGTTTTCTTGATGCTTTCTTATTTTTGATGACTTATCTATCTTTCCTGGAAAATTCTGAAATTCTATATTTTGATTCTGGACATATAGGGAAATATCCCAGATTTTTCGTGGATTTATTTACTGTGTTTTCTTGCTGTTTTGATGCTCTTGAATTCGTTTTCTTAATTTCTGGTTGAACCTAATTCCAGTGTTCAAATCAGTTTTGAGCTGTGTTGTTGTGAACTAGTATGTGACTTAATTATGCTTGCTGGATGCGTGTGGTTCTCTATTTTCTATATCTTTCGACGGATCTAGATTTGCTTGTTTGTAACTCTTGGAATCACTATTTTTCTACAACATGGTCTTGCTGTCCTGAACTTGAGATGTATTTAATTTATTCGTTTATGAGCTATCTTGCACTTGTACATGCTTATCTTGCTACTTGCACTTGTCACATGATCATGCCATGTTATTCTTGATATATTTTGCACATATACATGCTTGTTTGATACTAATAATAAAATAATCAAGCCGGGGTTTAAGGGACATATCTAATAGTGGATAGTTCAGAAATATATACTCGGAAGGGGATCCACTGATCCTACGTGATACTTGACATGATTACTTGACACTTGCACGCAAGACACGATACTTTCCACTTGCACTACTTGACACGTGATTACATGATACATGATACTTGGAGCTTGGAGCTTGGAGCTCAATTACTTTCTTGTCCCCGAGTATACTGCCCTTTATGGTTCACTATGAAATCTAAAGCGAAACTGTTTTGTTGTAGCAACCATGTAGTATGGGCTGCATGAAGTATTACCTAGATAGTAATTCACTACAAGACTTGATACACGCTACTTGAACATGATACTCGAACATGATACGTGAACATAATACATGCTTGCTTGATACATGACTACATAATTACATGAGACTTGTTTACATGAGACTTGAAACTTGATACTTGATACATGAACATATGACACTTGACACTTGATGCATGTTTATAGGATACTTGATTACTTGACACTTGATTTATACCATGTACACTTGATACTTTTACAATGCTAGTTGTTTACACATGACATCATACTTATACCATGTGCTAGTTAGTTTCCCGATGTGCTTGTATCCTACATTATAAGTGACCCGTGACATGCAATTGACGGGTACTTGTATTTTCTCTTTTCTTCTTCCCTGCATTCAATGAATTGCAGATTATGAAGAATAGGTTCAAGATGGTATCGGAGACTTGAAGTATTAGTGCTGCATTTATTTTTATTATTTCTTGAATCGTGCTTGAACAATAATTGTATTTGTGAGACTTGGATTATTCTTGTATTTGTGAGACTTGGATTTATTTCTTGTATTTGGGCAATGTGACCCAAGACTTGTGTTTTATTCAGATCATGACTATTTGAGATTTAAGTATTTGGTTTCAAGTATTCGTGATGGTATTTTGACTCATTATGTGCATGTGGTTGATAAATCGCTTCCGACTCTATATATTTCTCGTGCATGTTGTTAAGATTTCTTGAACAGCTTATGGATGATGAAAATCATTCGCTGGGTTTTTATTACGTATCCGTATTCCGTATTCTTTTGGGAAGCGGGGCGTGACATATTCACAAATATTTTAGATACAGAAAGTAGAATCAGGTCGATAATCAGGTTCTTTACTCAACAGTATGAAATTTCTGCATGTATAGTAATTGTTTGGAACATAGAACAGTTTGTAAAACTCATCAAATAAATCCACAAAAATTTAAGGTTATTCCCAATCAGGTCTAGTTATGGTGTGCAAAATATAGTGTACTAGATGTCCAAGCAATATGGTATAAGGTATATCACAAGTCCACAATAAATCTACTACGAATAACACGAACGAGCACATGATATCATATGAACAATACGCATGTATACAACAAGAAGTGGTCAACCCTAGGTTATTACATGTCATGTATGTCGTGAGGCAACTATTGTCGAATCAACACAATAGAGACAATATCAACAAGGGGTTTCACACACGAATTGTCTCGAGAACCCAACTACACTATAGGCGGTATTTAGTACTTGTATTACACAAAGAAAAGAATACAAGTTACTTGCCTTAACCGACGATGGAAACGGTGCAAAGATCAAGAATAATGGGAACAGATCCCAGCACGAACACGAGTGAACGAATCACGAGCCGAACTCCACACGAACACACGGAACAACGAAAACCCAACGAACACAACCACGAACCAATACACACCAACGACCAAGTGCACGTGAGCTGCACGAGCACACCACCCCACACAACAACGGCAAGAACAGCAAGGGGAACAACAGAACAAGAGACGGTACCGTGGCTTGCTGTTGTGACTGCAGGAGGACAAGAGGTTCTGGGCTGCATCGTGATGGCCTGGCATCACTGTTGTGGTCGTGACGACAGAGCGAAGGGGAGAGAACAGACGGAAGAGGTATAAGGGGGTGAACGGGGGTGCGCAAAAACTCGGGGATGGGGCTCGACAGTCGGAGGAGATGGGGACAGGGGGTTCTGGTGAGACCGGCGGTGCAAAGTGGGGAGACAGGGAGACGATGAGGTTGGCTTAGGAGGGTAGCTGGTGTAGGGACGAGGGTGAACAGTCGGGGTGCAATGGGTTTATATATAGGGAGTGAAAAATTTAGGGTTGGGCATGTAATAGGTGACGGCTGATGTTGGCAATTAATGGGTTGGGGAAAGGTGCTAACGGGTTTGGGGATTTTATAGTAGATGGGTTTCATTTAGGGTAAATGGGGTTTATTTAATTGGGTATTGGGTAGTTGGGTAGTTTATAGGGTTAAAGGGTTGAGTAGGATTAGGGAAATAAAAGCTCCAAATAAAAAGAGATGGGCACAAATGGATAAATAAAATAGGGCACGAACAACAAAATAAAAACCAAAAATACTGGCATGATCAAGCAGGGACGAAACAAAAAGAGACATCAAAATCAAGTACTCAAATAAAAAATGACAAAACGATAAAATGAATATATTGAAAATAGAAGATCCAATATACGGTCCAAGAAAAGATACAAAGAGAGAAATACACCAAAAAGAAAAATACACTCAAAAAAATATACAAAATAGAAAAGTGGGGTTACAAATCCTACCCACCTAACAAGAATAATTTCGTCCTCGAAATTGAAACAAGAGATACATAGGATAACCCCGAAAAGAAAAGAAAGAACACAACAAAAAGCTACACAAAAAGATGAGGAAACTTCTGCTGAATCTTCTCCTCCAAGAAACATGAACCAGGTTGATGACCTTGTTCTTCAGCACTTTCTCCCGCCGATCCACAATAGCAACTGGCGGGATCTCACAAGTCAAATTCGGTCGAACGGTTAACTTAGAATAGTCGATCACGTGGCTCTCATCTCGGATATATCTCCTGAGTTGTGAGATATGGAAAACATCGTGCACTCCCGATAAACCTAGCGGCAATGCAAGACGATAAGCCACCTTGCCTACTCGCTCTACAATGTTGAACGGTCCAATAAACCTACGGCTGAGCTTGCCCCCACCACCAAACCGAATGAAACCGCGCCACGGCGATACCTTTAGGAAAACATGGTCACCAACCTCAATCTCGAAAGCTCTCTGATGGACATCAGCCCATCGCCTCTGCCTATCCTGAGCTGCCTGCAAATGCTTCATAATCTGAACTACCGCATCAACTGTCATGGTGATCAACTCTAGACCCAACAACTTCCTATCACCATTGTCATCCCAGCACACTAGTGAACTGCACTTCCGCCCGTAAAGTGCCTCGAACGGTGCAGCTTTAAGACTGACCTGAAAGCTGTTATTGTACGACAACTCTACGAGATGCAAATGGTCCTCCCATGATCTACAGAACTGCAGCATACAGGACCGCAATATGTCCTCAAGAATCTGAATGGTCCTCTTTGACTGTCCATCAGTCTGGAGATGAAAAGGCTGTATTGTACTTTAATTTACTCCCCAAACTGTTCTGAAGACTCCCAAAACTGAGATCTGAATCTCGTATCCCTTCAGATACAATACTGATTGGAACCCCATGAAGTCTAACAATCTCTTGCATGTACTTCTCAGCTAGGCTCTCAGTAGACTGCCCGACACAAAAAGGAATGAAGTGAGCACTCTTCATCAATTGGTGGACAATCACCCAAATGGCGTTATGACCCTTAGGACTCCTCGGCAAAGCGGTCACAAAATCCATAGTGATATTTTCCCACTTCCACTTTGGAATGGGAGGCGGTTGAAGAAGTCCAGCAGTCCTCTGATGCTATGCCTTAACCTGCTGTCAGATCAAACACTGAGACACAAACCGAGCCACAGCCCTCTTCATACCATGCCACCAGAAATGAAGCTTCAAATCCCAATACATATTAGTACCTCTAGGATGGATAGAATACGATGACTGGTGGGCTTCCTCAAGCAACCTCTGACGAACTTCACCCTTCGGGACACACAACCTGAACCCAAAATAAAGCGATCCATCATCATGAATAACCATATCCGTTCTGGAACCAGCCTCAACTTCTACTCTGAAACCCTGCAACTGCACATCACCAGTCGGAGCCTCTTTGGTTTGATTAACAAGAGACGACTGAAGCTGGAGCACCAAACAACTCCAATCAGAACTTGGCAACAACACATCTAACTCTGACCTCCGTATCTGCTCAACCAAATCACTCTGCTGAGTCAAGAACATAGCTGTCGGTCTCCTGCTCAAAGCATCTGGCACCAAATTTACTCTACCAGGATGGTATTACAAACTGATGTCATAATCGGCCATAAGCTCCAACCAATGCCTTTGCCTCATGTTCAACTCCTTCTAGGTGAAGACGTACTTGAGACTTTTGAGGTCTTTAAAGATCTCCACTTGGCCCCCAAGTAAATAATGTTTCCACAGCTCCAAAGCATAGATCACTCCCATTAACTCCAAGTCATGAGTCAGATAGTTCTTCTTATGCAGCCACAACTACCTCGATGCATATGCAACGACTAGGCCCTTCTGCATCAAAACTGCTCCAAGACCCTTACCCGAAGCATCACAGTGAATTACAAATCTGCCTGAACCATCTGGAATAGTCAACACTGGCACTGACGTCAATCTGTTCTTTAACTCAGCAAAAGCCTCACTGCAAGCCTCAGTCCAAAAGAAATTCTGATCCTTCCCAGTCAGCTAAGTCAATGGTACTACTATCTTCGAAAAATCTTGGACGAATTTCTGATAATAGCCAGTTAGACCAAGAAAACTCCGCACCTCTGAAACTGACTTGGGAACTGGCCAATCCCTCACAGCCTCAACCTCGGTCGGATCCATAGAAATACCATTGCCCAAAATAATGTGCCCCAAGAAAGTGACCCGGTCGAGCCAAAACACGCACTTGCTATGTTTCCCAAAGAGCTGATTCTCTCTCAAAGTCTACAGAACCAACCTAAGATGGTCAGCATGATCTTCCCGATTCCGAGAATACACCAAAATGTTATCAATGAAGACCACCACAAATCTATCCAAGAACTGAGAAAAGACCTGGTTCATAAGACTCATGAATACAGCAGGCGCATTCGTGACCCCGAACGGCATCACAAGATACTCATAGTGCCCATATCTGGTCCGAGATGCAGTCTTCTGTACAACAGTCACCCTCACTTTGACCTGATGATACCCAGAACGAAGATCCAACTTTGAGAAAACAACAACTCCACTCAACTGATCAAATAAATCATCGATCCTGAGCAACAGATACCGGTTCTTCACAGTAACACTGTTTAGTTCCTGATAATCTACGCCCATTCGACGACTACCATCCTTCTTGTAGACAAAATGGACTGGAGCGCCCCTAGGGGAAACACTGGGTCTGATGAACCCCAAATCCAGCAACTTCTGAATCTGCACCTTAAGCTCTGCTAACTCAAACGGTGCCATCCTGTAGGGAGTCTTCAATATAGGCGCCGTCCCAGGCTGAACTTCAATACCGAACCCTACATCCCTATCAAGGAGTAAGCCAGGAAATTCCTCTGGAAAAATATCTAGGAAATCCTGAACTACTAGAGGCGCAGCCTCACAGCTTGAATATAATTCCGTCGCACAACCCTCCTGATCAACTGCAGTCTCAGCTCGTCCAAGGAACATCTCCCCGGCCTGGAACTCAAACTCTGTGCGATCTGGAATCTGGAACACAACTTTCTTGGCACGGCAATAAATAATGGCATGGGATTCACCCAATCAATCCATACCGAGAATGACATTGAATCCTGAATTCCCAGTTACAATCAGACTGGCTTTCAAATCTGCGCTACCAATAATCACGGGACACTGTCTGCACTCCCAAAAACAAATGAAAACACCACCACCTGTCACAATGTTCCAAGCCTCAGACATGATGCTGCAATCTAACTGATGGAGAGCCACAAATCGAGAGGAGATAAAAGAATAGTTTGCCCCGGAATCAAAAAGAACATGAGCAGCAAAAGAGCAAACAAGGACAACACCTAAGATAGAATCAAAAAGACAAGAGGAAAAGAATGGTTGAACAGGGGTGAGGAAAAACAAAATGCAGAAAGATAACATGAAAGAATAAAAACAAAAGAAATGAAAAGAAGCAAAAGAGAAACAATAAAATAACAAAAAAATAAAAGCAAAATATATCTGCAACAACACCCTCTGCTGACTCAGCATAAGCAGCAGTCAGGTTGAAAGCCTGAACACTCCTGGGGGCAGCGATACTCCAACCGACAATTTGGTGCTGAGGAGGAAGATGTGGCCTAATAGGACCACGAGCTGGGCTACCTGCTAAACTGAACCCCTAGCTGGAAGAGCCATCCTCTGCTGCGGGCAATCCCGCATTGAATGGTCAGTAGCACTACATCCAAAGCACTGGCAGTTGGCACGCCTACACTCCCTGCGATCATGCCCAGGCAACTGGCAAAAGTCGCAGAAACTAGCCCTCTGGGACCCAGCAGAAGAGTAAGGGGATGCCCTAACAGGATGGGAGGAAACAGGCATTCGAACCGGCCCACCAGAACGCCTAGCAACAGTAGAGTGCGGAACATTCTACTGAGAAGGAGCCAATCCACCACGAGCCTACTCCTGAGCTCGAGCTGCCTCGAGAGCTTCAGCATAAGTATGCAAGCAAAGTGAGACAAGATGCACCTTAATGTCTCGCTCAAGTCGCACTATGAATCTACGAGCCCTGTCCTCTTCGTTCACCACAAGAATGGCTACGAAGCGACTAAGTCTTGTTAATTCAGCTGCATACTCATCCACAGACCTGGAGCCCTATTTCAAGAAAGCCTCATGTTACAACACTGCATGAACAATATGTAACAAGATTCCATTACTAGAAATAACGACCAACCTGTTTCAGGGCTAGGAATAGTTGCTCCATTTCCACTCGGGTGCTGCTAGGGAAGAACTTCTCCAAGATGCCCCTAGTGAAAGTGGCCCAAGTGATCGGTCTTTCGAGCCTTTCAGACTCGGACCTCCACCAAATATGAGACAGATCCACCAGCTTGATGGCAACCACATCCACTCGATCAACATCAATAACTCTAGCTGCCAAAATCAGTTGCTCAGTCCGTATCAACCACTGTTCAGCCTCCAAAGGCATCTCAGTGCCTGAAAACCTGTCGGGATGCAGCCTCATGAAGTTCGTGACTGTACCTAGACGGGAAGGAAGAGCTGACTACATAGGCACAACAGGAGGCAGAACCCGAGCAGCCTCCACAGCAACCATCACCAAGTCATTGTGGTTCTGCTGCATATTGATCAGCCGTTCCAACATAGTGGTGACGGCCTTAAGCCCAGGCTGATCATCCTGGGAATGAGAAGTAGAATCGTTACGAGCCATAGTATGCACACAAAATCAAAAACAATTAGCATCCAGATCAAAGTTGATTATAATTCATTTATGTATGCATGGTTGGTAAAATATTGAGTCGATCCCAGTTCGAGCCAAGCTTGTCTAATATATCAGTCAAATTAATACATTAGCCAAACCTGGGCTCTGATACCACAAAAAAACACTGCCACGTCCCGCTTCCCAAAAAGAGAATACGGAATACGGATACGTGACTAAGCCCAGCAAATGATTTTCATTATCCATAAGCTGTTGAGAATCTTTACAACATCTCACAGAAATAATCAGAGTCGGAAGAAAGAAAAGTCAACCAAGCATTCATATACGAATCAAAATACCAACAAAAATTTACTTGAAACAAAATATATTAATCTCATATAAATCATATCTGAATAAGTCAATAATCCTGGGTCACATTGCCCAAATAAAAATAAATCCAAGTAATCAAGTACATTATTCAAGTAGCAACAGGAATCATAATGATAATAGCAGGAAATAAAAATAGCAAAACTTCAGTAACTAGTATCTCATATCACCAACTCCATTAGGCAACGGGTCACCCTGATCTGTAATTTAATAAAATTACAGGAAGAGGAAAAAGAAAACAAACTTCCGTCAATGCAAGTTACAAATTGCTTGTAGTGCAGGATACAAGTACATGGAAAAGATAAACAAATAGCATGGAATAGGCATGATAATAAATTAGGACAACTAACATGAATCATGAACATAATCAAGTAACAACAGGTGTATATAACATGTAACAGGTAACAGGTATCATGCAAGCAGGTGAACATGTGACAGGTATCAAGTATCATGTACAGGTAATCATGTATCAGGTAAGCATGTAACAGGTATCAGGTTATGTCAAGTCCTGTATTATTACTATGTAGGTAGCACTTCATGCGCCCCAATTTCTATCACATGGTTGCCACATTCAAACAAATTACGTTTAGATTTTGTAGTGGAGTCCATAGGACCATGTACTCAGGTATCATGTAATATGTAATCATGCATCGGGTAACAGGTATTCATGCAACTGGTAGGACTAAGTCCCCTCCAAATACACCCTCCCATAGGAAGTATGTAGTTGGGTAACAGGTGGGAAACACGGGTCCCTTTCTAAGTACACCCTCTCATAAGGAAGTATGTAGTCAGGAATCAGAATCATGCATGATCATATAACAGGTAATAGGTATCAGATAATCAGGTGGGAAACACGGGCCCCATTCCAAGTACACATTTCTATATCTTCCTCTACTAGATCTTTCCTTTAATCCTGGCTTGGTTATTTTATTATTATTAATCAAATAGGCATGTATGTGTCACAAACAGGTCAAGAATAACATGGCATGATCAAGTAATAAGTTCAGGTTGCAAGATAAACATGTACAGGTGAAAGATAACACATAAAAGAATTAAACAACAAAAATTCTAGTTCATGATAGCAAAACAGTACTGCACTAAAACTGGGATTTCCGTTGGTACAAACATACAAATCTGAATCCGTCAAAGAATCTAGAAAATAGACTCCCGAACAAATCCAGCAAATATATATAGTCATATAGTATTTTACAAAAACAAGTCTCAAAACAGATTTGAATCCAGAAAACGTGTTCAGCCAGAAATCAGAAGTTTGTATTCAAAGTCAGGAAAACAGCATGAACACTCATTAATTAAATCTATGAAAAATCTGGGGTATTCCCCTAAATGAGTAGCATCAGAATATAAAATTTCAAAATTTTTCAATATAAATAGTTTAGTCAACAAAAATTAGAAAAACATCAAGTTGCAATAGTTTGGTAAATCTGGAATTATAAATGCTACAGTACGAAAACAACAATATCTCGTAAACCATAAATCAAAATCAAAATCCGCCAAAAGGAAAAATTTTAGAGTGGAAACCGTGACATAAGCTAGAATCTGATTTCCATATACTTGGAAACCATGACATAAGCTGGAATCTTTCCTTCAATTAGCCACAATACACAGAAAAAAAAAATTAAAACTTTTTATTCAACATAAATGTATTACAAGTCCGAATGTTACCAAATTGCAATACATTACAACAGTGTTACAATAATACCTTTACAATCCCAAGTGTTACAACTTCAACAATTTACATCAGCGTACAATGAATAAAGAACAACACTTGGTAATTCACTTGGATGCTTCCAAATAACAATAAATTATAACAATGAATAAATTACAATAATTGTTACAGATGAAACTACAACATATATTACAGCGGAAAACTAAAATGAAATCGACTCCTTGCTTCTCTTGCCTTGAATCCTCTTGAATCCTGTACCTGTACTTTTGCAATCCAGTATCTAATGAAGTGGGAACGTCAGTACATATACTGATGCTTTAAGGCTGATAACTAGCAGTGAATCTCAACTGTAGCAAACAAATTGATGAAAAGAGAAACATGTATATATAGTTGATGTGTCAGTGTATGCTATGACTTAGACTCTAATGCAAGACTAATTAATGCAAGGATTCTCTTATTCTAATGCAAGCAAGACTTTGCGACAGTATGCAGCCCATACTACATACGCCCCATATCAAGCCGTTTCTTCATATATAGGGATTTGAACTCGCACCATGAATTCTACTCTTGTACTCGACTTGTTTCTAAAGATTAGACATGACTGATGAGGTTGCCCTAAAATGGTCTAATCCCATCAGGCACACCGAACCTCACTAAAAAATCTGATGAGTCTTTGGAGTTTCCGCAGTCGCAGGTTAGCTCGAAGCATCCCCTGCCGCCCTCTAGCCAAACCGTAGTCTATGGCTCCTCGCCCTTAGATACAAGACAAGACGGAGTTCCGGGGGTTCATCCCCCCTAGCTCTGACAGGAATCACTCTCGCTTATCAAGGCACATTAGAAATTAACAGACGAGATATAGATCATGTGCTCCCAACTCACGAGAAGGCACAAACCGTATCCCTTTGAAAAGAAGGGTACAACCCAATAACACCGCCTAGTATCGGCCTACAGGACATGTCGGATCATTAGGTATCACCCTTAACACCAACTCTTTCCCTTCAGCGAGAAAATGATAATAATTATTGGTTAAGTAGTAATAGCCATAAGTTACCACCCTAACAATGTCACTAACCCTAAACAAACCTAGGGATGACAATAGAACTTACACAACATGCTAAGTCGTAAGTTAGACTTCGCAAGATAACTCTACTAGGCTACTCAACCTGGACTTACCAGAATCCCTAAGAATCTGGTTCATGGCGTATCAATCCAAGATCCCGGCAGTACGAATGTATTCGCATGCTACTGTCCTGAACTTGGATTTCGTCAACACTCCGGTCTGCGATCAACCAACTCGGTTAAGATCTGACGGTACACGCTAAGTGACTCGTCAACAGTCCCTTCAGAGTAAGGTAAACACACGTCATGATGGTCGATAGCCCCTAGGACAATGATATCATCCTAGATGAGCACAACAAATTGTGTACTAGCGAATAAGCTACATACGAGTAAACAAAACACATACGAGCTAAACAAGCTACGTATGAAACCAACAACTACACACAAGCCAGGCGAGCTACGTATGAGATAACAATATACATACGAGCCAAATAAGCTACGTACGAGACCACAGCTACATACGGGCCAAGCGAGCCACATATGAGTTAAACCACATATAAAACAACCATACAGGTATTCTAACGACCTAGAACAAACCAAACGTGCTTACTAGCAAAAATTGATCTTTAATAATTAGAAGCAACAGAAGAATCTTCTAATAGTCTAAAATAGACATACTACCAAAGAAAAACCTGAAAGCGACATAAAACCCGTCCGACAGCATAGAAACAACCAGTGCTATGCTTATCGGAATTCAAAAAAATTAGAATTTTTAGAAATGTGAGAACATCTCCTGCAACTTTCTATTTGAACACTTTTTCAGATTCCGTAAGGAATCCACAATCTGGTTCATCGAACACACGCAAACAGTTTAACCAAACTGCGGATTTTCAACAAAAAGCTGAAACTTCTACAGCTTATAACTTTTACTGTACTTATCAGAATCTAACGAAACTGGACCATTTCAAAAGGTGGGAACATCTACTATAATTCTCTAGTTGACCATTCCTCAGATTCCGTAAGGAATTCTAAATTCCTGACCTCGAAAACACGCAAACAGTTAACCAAACTGCAGATTTTCAACAAAAAGTTGAAACTACCACAACTTGTAACTTTTGCTCTATTTGTCGGAATCTAACCAAATCATACAATTTAGAAAGGTGGGAACATATGCTAAAACTCTCTAGTTGATGACTTTTTCAGATTCCCTACGGAACTCAATCTATCGTCCCTTGAACAGACACAAAAACAAGCAAGGACAGCCGAAGCTACAACAAGGCTGAGACTTTCAAAACACATAACTTCTACTCCGCTTATCGGAATTTAACCAAATAAGTAAATTTGGAAAGGTGAGAGACTGCTACAACTTCCTAGTTGGTCTCCTCCTCAGACACTCAAAAACAATAGAGAAGCAAAACAGTGAGCGCTTCTACAAAAGCTGACTGCGCTGTTTTGCAAGGGCCATAACTCCTACTCCTCTCATTGGAATTTAACGTGAGAGGCCAATCTGGAATGGGAAGAACATCTAATACAACTTCCTAGTTCGTCTCCTCCTCAGACACTCAAAAACAATAGAGAAGCAAAACAGCGAGCGCTTCTGCCGAAGTTGACTGTGCTGTTTTGCAAGGGCCATAAATCCTACCCCTCTCATTGGAATTTAACGTGAGAGGCCAATCTGGAAAAGGAAGAACGTCTAATACAACTTTCGAGTTGTTCTCCTCCTCGGATTCAACAAGTAAGACACTCAAAATCAACAGAGAAGCAAAACAATGAGCGCTTCAGCCAAACCAGACTGCACTATTTTGCAAGGGCCACAACTCCTACTCCTCTTATTGAAATTTAACTCGAAAGGCTAATCTGGAAAGGGGAGAACATCTACCACAACTTCCTAGTTGGTCTCCTCCTCGGATTCATCTAGTAAGATACTCTAAAACATCAATGAAGCAAAACAGCAAGTTTCCGGTGCAATCTGGCTGCTATGTTTTGTAAAAAGCACCGCTCCTACTCCACTTATCGGAATTTAACCTAAGAGGCCAATCTAGAAAGGGGAGAACGTCTAATACAACACTCTAGTTGGTCTCCTCCTCAGATTCTAAAAGTAAGCTACTCAAAAACTACAAAGAAGCAAAACAGCAAGCTTTCGACAAACGCCAGCTGCTGACATTTTATAACGGTCATAACTTTTGCATCTCTTATCGGAATTTAAGTCTAGAGGTCAATTCGGAAAGGGAGGGTTGTCTACTACAACTCTCCAGTTGGTCGACTCCTCAGATTCATCCAGTAAGAGGCTCAAAAGTAACAAACAAACAAAACAGTGAGCATTCAGCTAAGCTGGCTGCCCTGTTTTTGTAACGGCCATAACTTTTGCATCCCTTATCAGAATCTAACCTGAGAGGTCAATTCGGAAAGGGGGGATGTCTAATACAACTCTCTAGTTGGTCGGTTCCTCAGATTCATCCAGTAAGAGGTTCAAAAGTATCAAACAAACAAAACAGTTAGCATTCAGCAAAGCTGGCTACCCTATTTTTGTAACGACTATAACTTTTGCGGCTTTTATTGGAATCTAACCTGTGACGTCAATTCGGAAATGGGGGATGTCTACTATAACGATCGTTTCACCCATCAAAACAACTCCAAAAAATCTATAAAAATTAGAGCATACTAACAACACCTAGGAGAAACTCTCACATAAATTTGGGGTCAAAATTCCTCTCTTAGCATAGCTAAATAATTTAAACCCTACAAACACAAAAACCGAATCTTTTTCGTTCCATTTTGTGTTCCATCACTTCAAACTTTGCATACACATTATTCTAGCCCATATGCACATGATCTTAACTCAATACAACAACATGCAACAAATATAACCCTAAAGTTATCTAAAACAACTCAAGAGTGAGAAACCCCCACCTTGAAAACCAGTAGGAAGAACTTGCTACTTCTCCTTCCTTGCTCCTTGTTCTTACCTCTTCTCAAGAACTCCACCATGAAAGAGAACCCATGAACTCTCTCTTTTTCTTTCCTTTGATTCTCTATTTCTTTTTCTTTCTTCTCAATTTTTTCTAAAGTTGAAACAAGTAGAAGAAGTAGTAGTAGAAGGAGAGATGGAGAACAAAGGGTTTCTTTTTGCCTTCTTTTGTGTTGAGGCCGACCAATGGAGGAAGGGGGGTGTGGGGGAGGTTTTTATGGGGGAGGGAGAGAGAGCTTGTGGATGACAATGAGCCACTTGTTCTCATTCTTTGTGGCCAAAACAATTTGAGTTCATTTACAAATTTAAATTGCAATTAAACCCAATAAATTTTCAATCAAACCCTAAACCAATTCTAACCCTTCATCTCATCAAGTTGATCATTCCCAAATCACATACTACATGATTTCGTACAAACGTTCGAAATCGATACGATTCAAATACCTACATATATCTGAATATACAGATAATTTTTATTAGTTAAAACAAATAACTTAAAAAAAAATCATTTAATTCCGAGAAAATAATTTTATTACTGGTTCGTAGGATTCCAGTATCAATTTGATACAAAACAGTCATATACCGCCTAGAATATTCGTAAATAATGTTTATTAAGAAAAACAGGTGATTTCCACCAAAAATATTTCAGTTCTGAAAATAATAATAAAATAATAACTTTTTAATATCTGCCTGGGATTTTCCAGACATTTTCTCAAAAACGAATTTTTCAAGATTTTGTACAAGTGCTCAAAACTGATACAATACCTATATATACATACTAGTATGTATGTCCAGATAAAGTTTTATTAGAAAAACCAATAATTTCTAAAAAAAATATTTTAACTTTAAAAATAATAATGGAAAAAGGGGTATGAACAACTTGCTCATTTAGTAAATAAGCAATTGATGATGTGGCATACATGTGATTGGAAAATTCTTAAAGGGTTAGTTGTCCAATGTAACACATGCATGCCACATAATCAATTGCTCATTTACTAAATAAGCAAGTTGCTCATATCCCTTTTACCCAAATAATAATTATATAAATATAATATCCGTCCGAGATATTACAATACTCCCTCCTTAGAATAGTTCTGTCCTTAGAACTATGTTAAGTCAAGAAAACAGAAAAACATCCAAACACTAAATAACTCGGGGAAAGAAAGCTTATACGACTTTCTGGCTCCCAAGTGACTCATCCACGAACTGGTTCTCCAAAGAACCCGACCTTGATCCCAAGCTGCCTGCAAACTCTGCCAAAATTGAGATGTAACTCTTGAATCTTGGTCAGAATCGCTGACGCTGGCGCTCCATGTCGCTTCCTTACGCCTTCAATGTAGTCTCCCGCTAATTTCTCTAGCGTCTAAGTCATCTTTATCGGGAAAATGTGCAGACTCTGTCGACTGATCCCCAATGTCCCTAATTGAGTCATACATTTTCGAACTTCTGGGTAATCCTGTGACGAAGTCCATACCGACATTCTGAGATTTTCCTTCATCAACTTGCCATTTTAGTGCTTCAATTCCTGCATCTTCTGCCTAAGCCTTCTGACTTGCTCACTTTGACTTGGTTGCAGCTCATATCGCGCCAAAACTGAGCTCCAATCTTGAGTAATCGCTTCAATACTTGCTTACCCAATCTCATCGTCTGGTTTCTTACTTCCTTCATGGTCCTTGGCTGAGGCTAATTCTTCGCTTATCTCGATCTTTTGCACTTCGGTAGCCACTCCCTCCTTAGAATAGGACATGGCCTACGAACATCACTTCTGACTTCCAGGATTCTCTCCAATAATTTGCTCAAAGTTGACGCTCCAGATGGTATAATTAACAAAACCACATCTAGAGTTGCCTTCCGCACACATCTAAACTTCTTGACAAATAATTTAGACAAAAAGAATGTGATGAACAACAATTGAACAAAACAGTTGTATGGATTCCATATATATATAAATCCAACTGGTTACAAAAAGTGTTACATCACATATAACTTCTTAATCCAATATAAATTTAAAAAATACAACTTTTAAACTTAGTTGTAGTTCCATATGCACATACTGGTAATGACTCTCCTGCCTTCTTCAACTTGCCTTTAGTAAGTGCGAACTCTTACTCTTGGTGAACATGCTCCTTCCTTTATTGTTCGTCTTCGGGGATAATCTGTCGTTTTTTTTGTGAAACTAAAGACAGTTTGGCCTGATATGCCCAATCTCCCCAAAACTGTAACATACAGGGGTAAACCATCTGAGGGTCCTTCCTCAGGCACTGGATCATGAAATGACCTTGCTCACCACATAGGAAACAACTTTCTATCTTGGCGCATCTAAGTTTGTCCTCCGTCTTCTGAGTCTTCTGCTCCTGACCTCACAGAATGATCCCTTGTGTCCAACTTCCTCACAGAAATGGCATGTTACAACCTCGGTGGTCCCTTGGACTTGCTCCCATTCATACTGCGGTTGGGCCAATTCAGAATCAAAGTGTTCCTGCTCCTTTGCTAGGCTTGCTAATATAGCTCTGCAAGCATCACCCACCTGCTTAGCTTGACGACCTCTCCTGGTCCTGCACCTCCTCAACTTCTTCATTTCCTGGCGTATGCTGGCTGCCGCCGCTGTGTGCTGATCCACACTTAGCCTCTGCGGTGGTGAAGGCGAGTCTGTCTTGAGGTTAGCTTGTAGTGAAATCTCCTTCGGTTCCTCGCTCGAGATTATCGGATCAACCCTTGAAATCGACTCACTTGCTTCTATCAACATATCCTTGGTTAGGATATCCTCGAACACCAGCCTTAAAACACATATATACTTGAATTAGCCCAGATATAGAAAAAAATTATAAAACATAAGTTGAAAGAAACAATAATATGAATTATAAATATCTACAACAAGCTAAAACTTGACTCCTAAAAGGCATCCAAGTTTAATTTTCCTACTGTGTTGGACTGTAGATTGAAGTCGGCTCTGATACCACTGTGTAACGCCCCAATTTTCATATACTGGGAAACCGTGACATACGCTAGAATCTTTCCTTCAATTAGCCACAATACACAGAAAAATAGGGAAAAATTTAAAACTTTTTATTTAACACAAAAGTATTACAAGTCCGAATGTTACCCAATTGCAATACATTACAACAGTGTTACAATAATACCTTTACAATCCCAAGTGTTACAACTTTCAACAATTTACATCAGAGTACAATGAATAAAGAACAACACTTGGTATTTCACTTGGATACTTCCAAATAACAATAAATTACAACAAGGAATAAATTACAATAATTGTTACAAATGAAATTACAACATATATTATAGCGAAAAACTGAAATGAAATCGACTCCTTACTTCTCTTGCCTTAAGTCCTCCTGAATTCTGTACATGTACTTCTGCAATACAGTACCTATTGAAGTTAGGACGCCAGTACATATACTGACGCTTTAAGGCTGATAACTAGCAACGAATCTCAACTGTAGCAAACAAATTGATGAAAAGAGAAACGTGTATATATAGTTGATATGTCAGTGTATACTATGACTTAGACTCTAATGCAAGACTTATTAATGCAAGGATGCTCTTATTCCAGTGCAAGCAAGACTCTGGGACAGTATGCAGCCGATACTACATATGCCCCATATCAAGCCATTTCTTCATATATAGGGATTTGAACCCACGCCATGAATTCTACTCTTGTACTCGACTTGTTTCTGGAGATTAGACATGACTGATGAGGTTGACCTAAAACAGTCTAATCCCGTCAGGCACACCGAACCTCACTCAAATATCTGACAAGTCTTTGGAGTTTCCGCAGTCCCCTAGCCAGACCGTAGTCTATGGCTCCTCATCCTTAGATACAAGACAAGACGGAGTTGTGGGGGGTTCATCCCCCTAGCTCCGATAGGAATCGCTCCCACTTATCAAGGCACTTCAAAAATTAACAGATGAAATACGGATCCCATGCTCCCAACTCATGAGAAGGCACAAACCGTATCCCTTTGACAAAAAGGTTACAACCCAATAACACTGCCTAGTGTCGGCCTACAGGATAGGTCGGATCATATGGTATCACCCTTAACACCAACTCTTTCCCTTCGCCGAGAAAATTAGAATAATTATAAGTTAATTAGTAATAGCCATAAGTTACCACCCTAACAATGTCACTAATCCTAAACAAACCTAGGGATGACAACAGAACTTACACAACATGCTAAGTCTTAAGTTAGACTTAGTGAGATAACTCTACGAGGCCGCTCAACCTAGACTTACCAGAATCCCTAAGGATCTAGTTCATAGCCTATTGGTCCAAGACCCCGACAATACGAACGTATTCGCATGCTACTACCCTTAACTTGGATTTCATCAACACTCCGGTCCGCGATCAACCAACTCGGTTAAGATCTGACGGTACACGCGAAGTGACTCATCCACAGTCCCTTAGGAATAAAGTAAACACACGTCTTGATGGTCGATAGTCCCTAGGGCAATGATATCACCCTAGATGAGCACAACAAACTGCGTACGATCGAATAAGCTACATACGAGTAAACAAAACACATACGAGCTAAACAAGCTACGTATGAAATCAACAACTATATACGAGCCCGGCGAGCTGCGTATGAGACAACAACATACATACGAGCTAAATAAGTTGCGTATGAGACCACAGCTACATACGGGCCAGGCGAGCCACGTATGAGTAAAACCACATATAAAACAACCATACAGATATTCTAACGACCTAGAAGCAACCAAATGTGCTTACTAGCAAAACTTGATCAACTATAATTAGAAGCAACAGAAGAATCTTCCAACAGTCTAAAATAGACATACTACCAAAGAAAAACCTGAAAGCGACATAAAACCCTTCCGACAGCCTAGAAGCAACCAGTGCTATGCTTATCGGAATTCGACAAAATTAGAGTTTTTAGAATGGTGAAAACATCTCCTGCAACTCTCTAGTTGAACATTTTTTTAGATTTCGTAAGGAATCCAAAATCCGGTTCATCGAACACACGCAAACAGATTAACCAAACTGCATATTTTCAACAAAAAGCTTAAACTTCCATAGCTTGTAATTTTTGCTGTACTTATCGGAATCTAACGAAACTGGAAAATTTGGCAATGTGGGAACATCTACTATAATTCTCTAGTTGACCATTCCTCAGATTGCATAAGGAATTCCAAATTCCTGACCTCGAACACACGCAAACAGTTAACCAAACTGCAGATTTTTAACAAAAACTTGAAACTTCCACAGCTTGTAACTTTTTCTCCACTTGTCGGAATCTAACCAAATCATATAATTTAGAAAGGTGGGAACATATACTACAACTCTCACGTAAGGTGGGAACATATACTATAATTTAGAAAGCAAAACACTAAGTTTCCCGTGCAATCTGGCTGCTGTGTTTTGTAAAATGCACAACTCCTACTCTGCTTATCGAAATTTAACCAGAGAGGCCAATCTAGGAAGGGGAGAACGTCTACTACAACTCTCTAGTTGGTCTCCTCCTCAAATTCTAAATGTAAGCTACTCAAAAATTACAAAGACGCAATACAGCAAGCTTTCGGCAAACGCCAGCTGCTGACATTTTATAACGGCCATAACCTTTGCGTCTCTTATCGGAATTTAACTCGAGAGGTCATTTTCGGAAAGGATGGGTAGTCTAATACAACTCCAGTTGGTCGGCCGCTCAGATTCATCCAGTAAGAGGATCCAAAGTAACAAACAAACAAAACAGTGAGCATTCAGCTAAGCTTGCTGCCCTGTTTTTGTAATGGACATAACTTTTGCGTCCCTTATCGGAATCTAACCCGAGAGGTCAATTCGGAAAGAGGGGGGATGTCTAATACAACTCTCTAGTTGGTCGGATCCTCAGATTCATCCAGTAAGAGGCTCAAAAGTATCAAACAAACAAAACAGTTGGCATTCAGCTAAGCTAGCTACCATGTTTTTGTAACGGCCATAACTTTTGTGTCCCTTATCGGAATCTAACCCGTGAGGTCAATTCGGAAAGGGGGGATGTCTACTACAACATCCGAGTTGATCTCCTCCTCAAATTCCGAAAGGAACCCCAAGTTTTATCTCCATGAACATACTGCGACACTAATCCCAAAACAGCGAGCCCACTGTTTTGGCTCAACCCTTCACTGTTTTGGGGGAAACGATCGTTTCACCCATCGAAACAACTCCAAAAAATCTATAAAAGTTAGAGCATACTAACAAAACCTAGGAGAAACTCTTACATAAATTTGGGGTCAAAATTCCTCCCTTAGCATAGCTAAATAATTTTAACCCTACAAACACAAAAACCGAATCTTTTTCGTTCCATTTTGTGTTCCATCACTTCAAACTTTGCATACACTTTATTCTAGCCCATATGCACATGATCTTAACTCAATACAGCAACATACAATAAATATAACCCTAAAATTATCTAAAACAACTCAAGAGTGAGAAACCCCCACCTTGAAAACTAGTAGGAAGAACTTGCTACTTCTCCGTCCTTGCTCCTTGTTCTTGCCTCATCTCAAGAAATCCACCATGAAAGAGAACCCATGAACTCTCTCTTTTTATTTTCCCTTGGTTCTCTCTTTCTTTTTCTTTCTTCTTAATTTTTTCCAAAGTTGAAATAAGTAGAATAAGTAGTAGTAGAAGGAGAGATGAGATGTTAGAGAGAGAGATGGAGAACAAAGGGTTTCTCTTTGCCTTCTTTTGTGTTGAGGCCGGCCAATGGAGGAAGGGGGGTGTGGGGGAGGTATTTTATGGGGGAGGGAGAGAGAGCTTGTGGATGAGAATGAGCCACTTTTTCTCATTCTTTGTGGCCAAAACAATTTGAGTTCATTTGAAAATTTAAATTGCAATTAAACCCAATAAATTTGCAATCAAACCCTAATCCAGTTCTAACCCTTCATCTCATCAAGATTGATCAAGAATAAGAGATATTTTTTTCCAAATCACATACTACATGATTTTCTACAAACGTACGAAATCGATACGATTCAAATACGTACATGTATCTAATTACACAGATATTTTTTATTAGTTAAAACGAATAATCTATACAAAATTCATTTAATTCTGAGAAAATAATTTTATTACCGGTTCGGAAGATTCCAGTATCAATTTGATACAAAACAGTCATATACCGCCTAGTATATACGTAAATAATGTTTATTAACAAATCCGGGTGATATCCACCAAAAATATTTCAGTTCCGAAAATAATAATAAAATAATAATCTTTTAATATCTGCCTGGAATTTTCCAGACATTTCTCAAAACGCATTTTTCAAGATTTTGTACAGGTGCACAAAACTGATACAATACCTATATATACTTACTAATATATATATCCAGTTAAAGTTTTATTAGAAAAACCAGTAATTTCTAAAAAAAATATTTTAACTTTAAAAATAATAGTTACATAAATATAATATCCGTCCGGATATTACACTCAGTGACTGGACAAGTGTGGCACTACGGAGCTGGTCAACGGGATTGGGAGTAAGGGGAGGTCAGGTTGGGGGTTTTGCTGCTGTTGACGTCGAGGGCAGTGGAGGAGGTCGGGGGTTGCAGAGGGGAGCAGGGCGTCGATGGGAGGTCGGCGGCGCTAGTAGGGCGATGGGGTCACCGAAGGTTGGCTGGAGTCTGGCCGGGGAAGAAACACAGGAAAGGGGTGAACAGGATTGGGTTTAGTCCGGGAGAGATAAATAGGGAGGAGAGAGAAATTGTGACGGCTACAAATTATATCTTGTGTGTTTTTAGGGTTTGTATTAGGGTTGTATTTATAAAATACAAGTAAATTGGTTGGTTAATGGATTGGGATCCAATAATAGTGGGTTTTGGGTCAAGAAACAATTGTGATTGGGTTTTGGGTTCAACAAGAGATGAGTTTGAAGGCAATAGCGTTCAAATAAAATACTCACAATAAATAAATAGGATCGACAAGAAAAATAGCCCAACAAGAAGAATAAAGAATTTCATGAACAAAAATTTAAGTCCAAACAGATAAATAAATAATACAAATGAAAAGAATATAAATTGGCTTGAAAATAAATTGGATTTCGCCAAGAAAATTAGATCAAGTACGAAAGTAAAATAATTCGATAAATGAACTTTCAATAGATAATCAAGAAATAAAAATTAGTAATCATAATCATAATAATTATAAAATTATATAATAAAACAGTATCCAGGCTTAACAACTTTATTAAAATAACCCAATAATAATAATATATTTGATTTGGGCCCAAATATAATTAACCGATCAATAAGCAATAGAAAGTAAGATTAAAATACACCATTATTCAAATACAAAATACTTTAATAAAAGATACGAAACGAATTGAGCACAAAATAAATTTATAAAAAATCAAATTATAGAAAAGTACATGGAAAATACTTATTGTCGGGAATGGAGGTTACAGAATCTATAATGTTGTATTTGGTGCATTTAATTGTATGGAGTACATTGCATGATCTTAGGGCTGTGTTTTCATCATTCTATTGTGTCTTATTAATCGCCTTATCGTTTCTCCATTAATATTACTGTCCCTATTGTTTCCTATTAGCATTATAATATTGTCAACCAGTATTGCATGTTGATTGAATAAAGAATGTTAATCAAGCCGAAATTAAGGGTTGACTAAAGTGGTTGATGATATAGTGACAGTACTCAGAAGTGTGGGCCTCATTCCAAAAATATCGTCATCGTCATTGTGCAAGAAATTGCGTCATTGGCCAACGTTATCGTCGTTATGCAAGAAATTACAGGCAATGGCCAGTGTTATCGTCATTGTGCAAGGAATTGCTGCAATAGCCAGTGTTTCCTTTTAATACATGATTTATAGAATCTACCACCTTAGTCTAAATGAAATTGATTGTATGCATCAAACCTATAGTTATGGGATGCAGTAGTACGTGCATTAGTTAGGATTAAAATGAATAATAGACTTAAGATTGTCATCGCATCGTCATTGCATATTGTCATCGTTATTGAACAGTGTTATTGTTATTGTTTACCGTTATTGTTATTGTTTATTGTTATCGTTATCAATCATCGTTATTGCATATTGCACTGTTATCATTTTTCCATTGTTCAATGCAATTGATTTCATCATTCATTGAATTCATTGTTATATTGTTGTTGCCATTGTTTCTTTGTTTCTCTGTTTCTCTACTTACTGTCTACGACTTGCTCTAAGGACATATTATTCTCTCTTTTTAGATGAAAAGCTTACAGGTAATCAAGGAGAATTGGCTGATGGATTAGGTGAACAACAATTGTGAAAGAATTGATTGCATTGCCGCCTAAATAATTATTGTTTCATTTTGGGGACTTAAATAATGGAACATTGTTATTTTTTTGTATTGTGGGTTTTTGACTCGAATATTGTTATTGTTGATTCCAGATGTTGGATTGTTATTATATTTGGTTATTTCATGCTTAAATTCCAAGTATTGTTATTCATGTGATTATTATTTTATTGTTTGCGTGGGTTGTTTTGTTGTTATGTTTATATTATTGAGTTGAATCGATAACAACTTATGGATGATGCAATTCCTTCGCTGGGCCAATGTCACATGCTCGTATTTCGTATTTTTGGGAAGCAGGGTGTGACAGTGCGTTAGAGGTACGCATGAGATTGAGCTAGTAGATGTACACTGGTGGGTAACCAGAGTCCCGGGTAGGGCCACTCCACATCGGCTAGAAAGGGATCCTGAATCAGGTTGCAAGTTCCGGGCTCAGTGAGGACGCTGAGTTCTTAAGGGGGGTGTGTGTAACACCCCGTACATAAGATGGGCCTATAGATTTGGTAGTATGTGTATTAAGCCGATAGAAAGAATGAATTAATTACTATGGGGCCATGGTGTTCATGGTAGGTGGTGGTGACTTAGTCCCATATGGAAGGTGAGTTATATATATAAATGTTGCCTAAGATCAAGGGGTACCTAATAGTCATGAACCTTTTGTGAGGCCAGCCTGTGGTGGGTAGTTGTTGGAATTTGTTTGAGCGAGGCCCGGGGTGCAACATGGAAATGGCCCATGTTCTCTATATAGGCTTATATTCGCTGTAAAATTACTATTTTGCCCCTAGAAACGTCGAGATTTGTGCCTCGATCGTGTGGCCCTGATTCGCTGCGATTTTTACGCTCATCAGATATGTTGAATCCGATACGCCAATATGAGATTGTGTTAAAACCGATATTAAGATGCTAGACTGGCAAGGGATTTGAACCAACTTGATTAAGCTGTCGTTTTTTAGCAAATCAAATAATTTGTTAAAAGTTGAAATAATAGCCACGCTTGACGAACCGGTTACCCCACTTTGGGCATCTACTAGATTCATCTGGGTCCTTTGTGGACATAAGGCTAGTTCGTGGAACGACCTACATTAATTTATCTCATCCCGAGAGCAAGAGGTGTTCATGGCATGGGTCTCCTCAGGGAGTAATTTCTATCGATGGATCTCCACCACCTGCTCGCCAAGCCACTTCTTAAGCTGGCCATCCTTAATCCTAATCTTCCAACGGACCATACGAGTGCGAGCCGAACAGTTCGGATGAGCCTCACTCGAGTGTTTGGATACAGTCTCCTTTCGATGAGCAACCTCTAAGCTTTTCTCAAGAAATACATTCTTCAACTCATCCTTCTCAGTTGTAGCTGCAAGCAAAGAACGACGAAGTAATCTAATCTCCAAGTCCCTCTCAGTAGTCGCCCCCGCAAGAGGGACCTCCTCACCGTGCACACATTCCTCCACTTCGAGGAAAGGCATCTCGTGAAGCCTATCATTAAGATGCTCAACGTCAACATTCCTCTTGGTTAGAACTATCTTCAGGTGAGCAATCTCTACTTTTGCCCTGGATAACCTTTCCCGCAGACAAGTACGCCCCAGCTCTGTAGTGCCCCTATTTTCATACACCGGGAACTCGTGACAACAAATAGAATTTTTACTTCAGATGAGTACACAACACAGTAAAAATCACAGGAAATTAAAACTTTCTTACATTCAATGATATAACAATGTACAAGATTGTTTACAAAAATTTACATTGTAAATTACATTGTACAAAATCTATATCTTTCACTTGGATGTTCCAAACAGCTCGAGTCCCCCACTCCCACGATTAGGAAATCCTGCAACTAATCAACTATGGGAAAGTTAGTTGAATGCGATCGACGCATTGCTGATGATACCAGCGAACACTAAATCCTCAACAAACAAATTAAAGTTAAAAATGTAAAGTTTATTAAATAAAATATCTAGATATGTTGGTGCAAGCAATGACCTTAGAAATCTAACGCACAAAACCAAATGCACACAATGCTCTTCTCTAATGCACACTTTCTTGGAACCTTATGCAGCCCACACTACATACTTGCCCATACTACATACTTTCCGAACAAGCCCCGAACGTCCTTCTTTTTATAGGGTTTGATCCCTTGCAATGCAGACCAACTCTTGTACTCTTCTCTTTTACTGATATTTATCTAGTGACTGGTAGAGTTACAGTACCTACGGTCCAACTCTGCCACTGCGGTCAGACCTGTGGCAATTCCGTTCTTCCGAGATCCTGGGGTCTTTCTCCACTCCCCAGGCTTGGAGATTCCACACTGCCCGGACCCTGTGGTCTTTCTCTACTCTCGGACCCTACCAAAAGTTATCACGTATGTATAGGTGACCCTGCAAGCCTACCCCTGCTCCGCCGAGAGACCCTGAGTCAAACTCTCGCTCCCCATTCATATTAGATAACATAGAACATAGACAAACACTTAAGGGTCCATCCTTTAAGTTCCGACAAGAGCCTGCGGCCCATACGTCCGCCTCCCGTCCTTAACACTAGATACCAGAAATTAACAGTTGAGACGAAACCGCACGTGTCCCCTTGACAGGTGAGTACAACACCTAACTGATGTATGTCCTTACAGATAATAATAACACTGCCTAGAGCTAGTGTTCCCTAGTGGTCTTATCTCACAAATAGAATACATACAAATCAGGGCCCATTTCCACGTTCTTGAAAGCACAACATTGCGACACCCTGTGTCCTTCCTAGCCTCTGGAACCACTTACCCTTAGATTAAGATACTTATATATGGATTAAGACATCACTAGAACAACTCGACTTATTAGGAAACACTTAAAACTAGAGAGTATTGTTAATTCTAGAATTTCAGGTCCGATTCATTATTAACTATATTCACTCGATCCCAACGGTTCTTGTCTTTCTATCATTACCCAAATACCTATCATCGTCTAGCACAATTCTTAGACTCACTACTTATTAGTTAATTAATCTCTCATTCTTGATTCTAGTTTTCTAATAGTCTTCAAATTCAATTATCACAATTATGTTACTAGGCTTTCAACTCGCTCGTAGAAGTATACCCAATTAACCATTACGCAACTCTTGCCCTCACATCCATTAATTCATTTATAATTCACGATCTACCGTTCTAATTAGGTTCCTAAACTTAGAAATTCAATAACTTATTCCCAAGATTATGGCAACTAGTTAACACTGTCTTACTATAATTCAAGTGCTTACTAAACATTTAGACGACATACATGGCTCGCGTCCTAGTTCCAATGCTACGCAACTTAACTCAAGTTGGCTGAGTCTCAACCCAACCCAAAACAAAGACCACACTGGCCCAAACTAGGACTGGATCTGGTCCGAAGAGGGACCAAACCCAAGCCCAGCACAGCTAGCCGACCAGCCACTGGCCGCCCAAATTCGGCCCTCTTCGCTTGCTTTTTCAGACTCATTTAAGGGTCTAAGTTGAGCACTTCTAGGCTCGACTGAATCTTTGATCAACATGTGTGTCTTCTTAACCAAAAAGGCTCAAAACAACGACCAAACAGCCCCCAATGGAAAATAAAATATAGCCTGCAAAATAACCCCAAAAGCAGAGTATAATCGACAATATGAACTTCTAATTGCATTCTAAACAAGAGCAAAGGAAATCTTAGATTTACGACCACCTTTAGGAATACCGAGTATCCCTCTTCGAATTCTAGTTCCTTTCTTCGAGTGTTAGCATAACTTTTCTGTCTGCTCTAAGCTATCTCTAGCCTTTTTTTGAATCAACTCAATTTTCTCGGAAGTCTACTGCATCATTTTCGGCCCAAACATCTACCTCTCTCTTACTCCATACCTACAAATGGGCGTCTGACCTTTTTTCCATAAAGTGCTTCATACGAAGCCATACCAATACTTGCTTGGCAGCTACTATTGTAGGTAAACTCTACCATTGCTAAGTACTTTTTTGAGCTACCTCCGAAATTCAAGCCGCACGCCCTTAACATATCTTCTAAAACTCGGTTCACTCTCTCCGTCTAACCATCTTTCTGCGGGTGAAAAACTGTGCTAAAGTCTATTCTTATCCCCAAGGCTGCTTGTAGACTCTTCCAGAAACTCGAAGTAAACCTTGCATCCCTGTCTGAGACTATCATTACCAAGCTTCACTATTCTTTCAATGTACATTTCCGCCAACTTCTCCAGTGATCTGGTAAACCTTATTTCCAGAAAGTGTGCTGATTTAGTCAACCGGTCCACTACTACCCAAATCGAGTCGTTGCCCTTAATACTTCTGGGTAACTTTATCTCGTGATGAAGTCCATGATGATATTCTCCCACTTCCATTCTGGAATGGGCAACGACTGTAGCAATCCCCTGGGTTTCCAATTTTCTACCTTAATCTTTTGACATGAGAGACACCTAGACACAAAATCAGCAAGGCCCCACTTCATTCCTGCCCAACATTAATACTGCTTCACATCCTGATACATATTCGTACTCTATGGGTGTACTACAAGTAATGTAGTGTGCGCCTCATTCATGATTTCTTCTCTCAATTCAACTACCTACGGCACACACAATTTGACCCCAAACCACAACATTCCTTCTCTTATATTGAACTCAAGTAGTTTTCCTGAGTTCACTTGCTCCTTAATCGCTTGAATTTCTACATATCCTTCCTGACTCTCCTTAACTCGCTCCTTCAGACTTGGTTGAAGTTCCAAGCATGCTAAAATCGCACCCAATCCTTGTGTAACTACTTCGATGCCGACCGGATTTATTTCATCCTCTAGCTCCTTTCTCGTTGCAATTAAAGTGGCTAAACTCCTCTTTGTACTGAGTGCATTTTCCACCACATTGGTTTTTCTAGGATGGTACATGATTTCTGGTCTAATGTCCTCCAACACTTCCAGCCACCATCTCTACCGTACATTCAACTCCTTCTGCTGATAGATATACTTCAGGCTTGTGTGATCTGTATACATTTACACCTTCGCTCTATAGGCTTAGTGTCTTCATATCATTCAGGAGAAAATTATTGCATCTAGTTCCAAATTATGTGTGGGGTAATTCTTCTCATGCGGTCAGAGTTGTCTCGACCCGTAGGTTATCACCATTCCTTCTTGCATCAGAACGCACCCAAAACCATGAAGCAACACCATAGATCACGTACCCCTTGTCAGCTTGAGGTAAGACTAATATTGGTGCTGAAATTAACTGGTTGTTCAACTCTCGGAAGCTTTTCTCGCACTCCTTCGTCCACTCAAAACTTTTATTCTTCTTGATTAATGCTGTGATAGGTTGCCGAGTACTCGAAGGCTGGACTCCCTTTCATCCATCCTGAGGTCGAGGAGATTGTTGGGGAGGAGGGGATCGAACCCTAGAGGTCTGACTGGGCTGTGAATGTAATAACCCGATCGATTATTATTATTATTATTATTATTATTATTATTATTATTATTATTATTATTATTATTATTATTATTATTATTTTTAATTATTTAATTATTTTATTTCTTTTCATGTTTGAGTTATCCTTTTTGTCATGACAACCTAATTGGATAGTTAGGTTTTGATGGAGGATTAAACCTAGGGTTAAGAATGCCTAAGAGTATTAGGAGAGTTCTTCAAGAAGCCCTCTCTCTTTCACCATGCTTCCACCTCACCCTTACACCATACCTCCACCTCACCCTCCCCCATCCCTTGAGTATGGCCGGCCTCTATTACCCCAAAGGGGGTTTTTTGCAAATGTGCTAGTGTTTTTACACTTCCCCCCTTCTCTTCCACCCTATAAATATCCCCTCCCCTCATCTCTTGTCTCATTTTACAAGAACAAAAAAGGAGAGGAAAAGAAAGTGAGAAAGCCCTAACTAGAGAGTTTTTCCCTTGTAGCTCCTTAAGAGTTTTTCATAGGAACTAGGGGACGGAGAAGGTGCTTAGGCTAGTTCTTCCTTCAAGAAAAATCAAGGTGGGGGTCTCTCCCTAATCTTATTTTGTATGTTGTTTCTTTGTTGTGTATGTGTTGTGTTGTTGTTCTTTTGTGGTGTATGTTTGTTTGTGCTCTTGTTGTATATGTTGTTTTGTGTTAAACAACTTGGACTAAGAAAAGCATGAGCATAAATAATAGTATGTAGAATGGTGGAACTTAATGAAACACATAAAGATGGAGTCTTTAATAATTGCTATGGTTATTGTTGTTATTGTTGTTTTTTTTGGCTAATAAAAGAAACTAACAACTTGGACTAATTTCCTAAGCATATGAATGATGGCATGACCACATGAGAAGGATGGATGGTAGAATCTTGATTATTGTTGTTAAAAATGAACAACTTGGACTAATGGACTTAAGCATATAGAGATTTGTGCACATACCCATCTTTGGGTTGTAGAACTCAATAATTATCAAAAATAAGCCTTTATTTATTTATTGCTCTCTACTTGTTAACTATCAAGTCTTGCTAACTCTTGTTTATAAAAAGGGTGAAGTTGTTTGTATGTAAGAACTAAGAGGTTGAAGGAAAGAAGATTGTAATAAGTAGGACTTGTAATTTGTTGTACGTAATTTGTAGTTCATAAAGTTAGAATGCTGTAATAATTCAAGGATTATAATTCTTAAAGAGAAGTAGTCTTGTAATAACTAATAAATATCCATGCCTAGTTGTAGTTTACCTCCATGCTTAGTGTGTAGTAGTTATCCATGCTTATGTAGTAATAAAGACTCATTCTTAGTAGTAGAATCCATGCTTAAAGTAGTAGTAAAGACTCATGCTTAGTAGTAGATATTCATACTTAAAGTAGTCGTAGAAGCTCATGCTATATACCATGCTTAGATTGTTGTAGGTTGATACTCATGTTATATACCATGATTAGATTGTTGTAGGTTGATGTTTATGTTATATTCCATGATTAAGATTGTAATAAGCATTCATGCTTGAGTTATATCCATGCTTGAGTTGTAGAAATGATCCATGCTTAAAACAGTAGTAGATATAGATGCTTAGTTGTAGTAAACATTTATGTTAAGTTGTAGTAAATACTCATGTTTAAGTGTAGCAAATATCCATGCTTAAGTAGTAGTAAAGAAATCATCATGTTGTAGTAGTGTAAAGTAACTATCATGTTCTAATTGTAGTATCCTAGTGAAGAACCCATTCATGCTTGAATCATATATGTATGGTGATTCTAGATTCAAAAGAACCAGGTTTGAGGTGCATAGTTGTTCTAGATTCAAAAGAGCCATGCATGTTTGAATAGTATTTTGTAGCCTTCTAGTTAAATGAACCCATTCTTAATGTGTATATGTGTTAGAATAAAGTGTATGCAATGTTTGAAGTGGTTGAACACAAATTAGAACCATAAAGATTCGGTTTTGGTTGTTGTAGGGTTGATTTTATTTAACTATGTTAAAGGTGGGATTTTGATCCGAAATTTGTGTGGGAGGTTCTCCTAGGTGTTAGTAGCATGCTGAAATTTTTATAGATTTTTCAGAATCATTTAAATGGGAGAAATGCGCGTTTCCCCCAAAATAGCGAGTCAAGTCAAAATAGTGAGCTCACTGTTTTGGGGTTACCATCGCAGTAGCTTCGAGGGGCTAGAAATTTGGTTTCCTTGCGGAATTTGAGGTTTGGTCCAACTAGGAAGTTGTAGTAGACATTCTCCCCTTTCCGAATTGACCTCTCGGGTTAAGTTCCGATAAGAGATACAAAAGTTATGATCGTTACAAAAACAGCAACTAGCTGTTTGGCTGAAAGTTGCTGTTTTGGTTGCTTGATACTTTTGAGTATCTTACTGGTTGAATCTGAGGTTCTGAGCAACTAGGGAGTACTAGTAGAGGCTCTCCCCTTTCCGAATTGAACTCTAGGGTTAAATTCCGATAAGCGGAGTAGGAGTTATGGTCGTGAAAAAAAATACAGCAACTAGCTGTTTGATAGGATGCTTGCTGTTTTGATTCTTTGTCATTTTTTAGGGTTTTACTTGATGAATCTGAGGTTCGGGCCAGCTAGAAAGTTGTAGTAGAGACTCTCCCCTTTCTGAATTGACCTCTCGAGTTAAATTCCGATAAGCAGAGTAGGAGTTATGTTCTTGGAAATAAAATACAGCAACTAGCTGTTTGACAGGATGCTTGTTGTTTTGACTCTTTGTCATTTTTTAGGGTTTTACTTGATGAATCTGAGGTTCGGGCCAACTAGGGAGTTGTAGTAGAGACTCTCCCCTTTCCGAATTGACTTTCAGGGTCAAATTCTGATAAGCGCAGTAGGAGTTATGCAGTTTGCAAAGTACAGCAACTAGCTGTCTTGACTGGATTTTTGCTGTTTTGCTTCTTCGAGGTTTTAGAGTGTCTTACTTGTTGAATCTGAAGTGGAGATCTTGTGATGTTTAGGTTGGGGCTTAGTAGACTGTGTCAACAATTGTTGCACTATCTTGAAGAGGGACACGTGCGCAAGTTGGAAGCATGAGTTGCGTATCTCGCTTGCTTGACCCATTTGGTGCCTTCTCATGATGAGTTGAGAGTACGACTCTAGGTTGAGAGTATCTTGTAGCTCGTACGGCCCCATTTGATTGGTTAGGGTTAGTAACATCATTAGGGTAGTGACTTGTTACTTAACCATTTTTATCTATAAATTGCCGAAGGGTGAGAGTTGGTGTTAGGGGTGATACCCTATAATCCGACTTCTCCTATGGGCTGACACTAGGTGGTGTTATTGGGATGTATCCCCCTGTCAAAGGAATACGGGCAGTGCTTTTTCATGACAAGTTGAGAGCACGAGTTCCTTATCTCGCCTGTTAATTTATGAATGTGCCATGATAAGAACGATAGGGTTTCCTAGGGAAATAAAACGTACGATTCTGTCAGGTTCTATGCCTTCTCATAATGAGTTGAGGGCACAGAAGAAGGTTGGCGAGTATCTTGTAGCCCGTGTTGGTTTTGAGTGGGGTCCGGTGCGACCGGGCAATAGTGGCAAACGAGGACACCCCTTTTGACTGCAGTAACGGAGCTAGACCGTACCTGAAAATTTTCCAGTCATGTAATATTGTGTCAGGAACATGATGGGTACAAAAGGTAGAATTCATGGCGCGGGTTAAAATTCCTATATATAGAGAACGGCGCTTGATATGGACTTATGTAATATGGGATGCATACGATTCCAGATACTCGCTTGTAATAGAATAGGAGCATCATAGCTTTAGTTGAAATTGCATTAGATTCTAGTCATAGCTCTCACGAACAGTTAAACTACACTGACACATTTACTATGTTTTATATGTTTGTTTTGGAGATTCTCTGCTAGCCATCAGCCTTTAAGCGTTAGTATATGTACTGACGTCCCCACTTTAATAGGTTGTGGATACATGATCACCAAACCGGGAGGACTCTAGTCAGAGCATGGTTTACAAGTGAAGAGCCCGATGTTATCATTTTTATTCATGTATACTCTGATGTAATATATTGAACCAATGGAAAACACTCGGCCTATAATATTGTATTAATAAAAAGTTTTTAAATTTTCCTGTTTTCTGTGTATTGTGACTAATTGAATGTAAAGGTCCTGGCTCGTATCTTGAATTCTCCATATAGGAAGTTCGGGGAATTACAGTGAAAGTGGCATACTCCATCTTGGAGGGTCCGGTTGCAATGGAGGTCGTGAACCACCTCGCGGCGCCCACGACAAGCAATGTCTTGCGACCAAGACGTTCGACTTGAGCAATATGATGTGGGCTTAGGCCGACATGGTGCTAAGTATTCCCTCATGAACTTATTCGTTCTTTTCAGTTAGTTTTGAGTTTTCTCTACGTTTTTGCTCCTCGGTTCGCAAGCAACTCTGCAGGGAGCAGAGTTAAGGAGGCAATTCAACCGTGACCTCAGGCTCTCCGATACAAGAGCTTAGAGGTTCAACTGGGAGTTAAAGACCCGAAGCTCTAGTTCGACGATATGGAGGGGCGTGAGCGGGTGCTCAAGGCTGAGCAGTCCACCATGGTCGAAGAATAAGCCTAACTGGAGAATGAGAAGGCTCTCCTAGAGGAGAGTGAGAGAAAGAAGTTAGCGTCTATGGAGGGAGGCATCGATAAGGTGACCTTCACCCAGGATTAAGGGTATGATCGGGCCCTTGGGCACATCCTCCGAAAGTACCCTGACCTCGACCTCAAGGGCTTTAGTTATTCCATGAAGTTCAGTGAGGCCCCTCCAACACCAAGGGCATTTCCCTCAGGGGTGAGGCGGAAACCCGCTAGCCTGGGCCATAGGCCAACCTCTGAGAGATCCATGTCGAGGTCGTCCTGATCGGGACCGACGAGGTGCCTCCCTCTCCTAAGTAGTAGGAAGTTAGATCCCCTTCTTTTCTTTGTTGTTTGTTCTTTTTTTTTGTACTTTCCGACCGCGAACTGGCCACCACTTTTTGTGCGAAATTTGAATAGTTTGAGTGAAAATAATTTTTTGGGCCAAACTTTTCAACTTGAGATTTTTGTGTGGTATTTCGTAGTCTTCAAATTTAGCCAAGTTATCAGCGCTCAGTGTAATATGGATTTTTTCTTTCTTGCTAGATAACAGAGCGTGCTTTGCTAGACCCCTGCGATGTCGAGCTCAAATATCATAGGGATAAAGTGCACACAATGGAGTCGAGCATTGCTCGCCACCGTAAGGGAGTCAGTCTTTTCATACTACATCGAAAGGTCGAACCAAGTGAGTTTGAAACTTGCTCATCTAAAAAGGCGATGGTCGACAAGGATTTGGGCCATGCAGAGGCTCAAATATCTACCCATAGTGGTTCATCCCGACTACCATCTTCGAAGGGCAGCATGCGTTCGGCTGATTCTTTTCTTCGAGAGATGTTGGTAGAGAAAGAACTGGAGATATACCACTTAAAGGTGGCGTTCGGGGTAGCGGGGTCTCGAGCGACCTCTCTTCACAGCCGTTTCACATCTATTAGATGTCCTTCTCTGAAGCTTAAATTAGAGCCGATGAACCCCGGGGATGCCCAGAGTTCGGTGGCGGGGCTATCTTGTTTGGCCAGCCCTAGGGAGGAACCCGATCGACCCATCAAGGAGCAGACCTAATCTGTTGGACTCGAACTGGTTTGTGCCTGCCCTAGGGTACTCCCCGCCGAGGAATAGGCTCCATAGGCGACCATCATGGTTTTTTATAATTTGTTGTATCTTGTTGTAATTCTTTGGCCTTGCCGATTATACCAGTATGTACCTATCCCTCGATTGACCGAATGTGTAATAGTTTATTAATGAAGAACTTTTATTTGAATCTCTTCCAAGCTTTGCCTTGATGATATAGACTTGTTGATTCTCTTGGTGTCTATGTCAAGTTTGCTGAAGTTGAAACATTCCATCTTGGAAGTTGAAATGTTTGCCCTGGATCTTATAACAACACCCTCTAGCAGTCGTTAGATGGGGGTGGGTGGTTCAGATCTGTTCATGTTAGCATTGCGGGGATTGAGGACTTCCTCCCACCATACGAAATATAATCCCATATTCTTTTTCAATCTTTTAGAGCATTTCAGCGTTCATGTGGTTCTTCAATTACCTGCTGAAAGTTAGGGGTAGCGGCGAAGCATGTCTGCTCTACCCTGCACTATCAGTGGATGAAAGAATGATCACTTTCGTCTACTCCCTTCGTCTTTCATCAGGGGTAACTACGGCCGTTCAGGCGATCCTTTTAATCCACAGTGACAGTTTGGGGTAACGGACAAAACATAACGGGCCGCCCTGACTATCAGCACACGACGGAATGATCAGCATGACAGATTGCATCGGTAGTAGACGAGGTTCTGAATGATGATTCCTATTCGCATGGTTAGCAACAAGTTTCTCAAACCATTGTATCATGTTTTGGTTCAACATCCTTGTTGAGGTACAAGGCCTTGCAAAGAAGGGCACTTCTTTGTGTTTGGCTCGGAGTCCACGCCGAGGGTCGAGACCAAGCGAAGTTGTGAACTTTTCATGAGAGGCTCGAAATCCATGCAGAGCGCCGAGGCTAGGAGGCCAAGCGAAGTTGTGAATCTTTCATGTATGGCTCAATGTGCGTGCGGAGCGTCGAGGCTACAAGGCCAAGCGAAGTTGTGAATCTTTCATGTATGGCTCAAAGTGCGTGCGGAGCGCCAAGGCGATGAGGCCAAGCAAAGTAGTAATCGCGAGCGACCTGAATTTGACAAAGTTTGAAAACTTGTTGAATTGAAATGAAATTTTATTCATTGGCTGCCAATAGGTGAGCTCTTGTTACATTCATTGGCTTCTTAGGGTCTCATTACAAGCTTAAAGCATTAGGAACCTTCATGAAACATCATTAACTGTTCTGCATTCCAAGTTCTCTTGATCACCTGCCCCGTGGGTCTTCAAGTCAGTAAGTCCCGGGGTGAACGACTTTGGAGACCCTGTATGGGCCCTCCGAGTTGGAAGCTATTTTTCCCTTCTTACTTGGTTCAGATATTTCAAGTCTTCTTTGTAATAGGTCGCCCTCCTTAATGTTAGCTGACTAAACCTTCCTGTTATGGAACCGCTCTACCCTCTGCTGGTAAATGCATCTCTTGATGGCCGACCTCCCTCGCACACCTCATCAAGGAGATCCAAATTGGACCTGAGTCTGTCCGAGTTCAAGTCCTAATTGAAGCTCTTTATCCGAGGCAACGACAGTCAGACCTCCAGGGGGATGAAAGCCTCAGTTCCTAATGTGAGGTTAAAAGGTGATTTACCCATTGGAATTCTCCTGGTCGTTCGGTATGACCAAAGTACGCTAGGTAGCTCTTCGACCCACAATCCATTGGGGGATTTGTCTAATCACTTTTTAAGGCCTTCCATGATTTGGGGATTTGTGTTCTCAGCCTGCCCATTGGATCCCCAAATCAGTGTAGAACTTGTAGAAACCTTTACCCATGCACTGAGTACTATTGTTAGTGATTAGAATCTGGGGGAACCCAAACCGACAAACAATATGCATACAGAAGAATTACTGTGCTTGATGCTCGGTAATGGAGGCTATAGGCGCTACTTCGACCGATTTCGTGAAGTAATCAGTGGCAATAATTAGGAAGTGTCACTGACCCGTCACTTTAGGGAATGGTCCGACTAGAACCATTCCCCACATGGCAAAGGGAGCTGGGCTTGCCAGCAATTTAAGCTCTGCTCGGAGAAGGTGTCTGATGGAGGAGAACCTCTGACACTGACCGCATTTCCGAACAAAGTCCTGAGCATCTTGTAACAATGTTGGCCAATAATATCCATGGTTGAGGATCTTCTTTGCGAGTGACCTGCCGCCCATATGGAAACTACCGACTCCCCCGTGCATTTCTTCTAGTGCATATCAAGATTCATCGGGGGTCAAACGTCGGAGGTAAGGCTGTATGTCAGCCTTTTTGTATGATCGCTTGAACAGTACCCCTTCGATGAGCACAAATCTCTTAGCCCTGACTTGGATATTCTGCGTTTCAGATGGTTCCTGTGGCAGTTCACCAATTTTCAGAAAGTTTAGGATTGGTTCCATCCATGTCGCTGACTGCGTAGGGGGTTCAAAATGAAGGATTTAGGAGTTCTCCCAGATGATGTTGGGTCGGATGAGGACCTCTACCATCACTGTGTGATCGCAACCCTCAAAGGAGTAGGATGTCAGTTGGGACCATGTGTCAGCCTGGCTGTTTTGTTCTCCGAAGATTTGAAGGATTAAAGCCTCCTCGAAGTCCGCCAAGAGTAGCCTAACGTGGGCCAAGTACTGAATCATACGAGTGTCAAGAGCCTCGTATTTCTCGCAGACCTAGTTGACTACAAGCTGGGAATCACTGAAGGCCTTGACCCATTTTGTCCCGGCTTTGGAGCTAGGAGGAGTACAGCGATCAGTGCCTCATACTCGGCCTCGTTGTTTGCAACTCTTATTTTCCCTTTTATGTATTTTTTTGGGTGTATTTTTTTTGTGTATTTATTCAGCTTATATCTCTTTTGGACCGGATATTGGATCTTTTTTTCAATGTATACATCTATTTGATTTGTCGTCCTTTATTTGATCTTCTTGATTCAATTGTCTTCTATTGTTCGTCTCTGTTTGATCGAGCTTGTATTTTTTTATCCACTTTATTTTATATTGTTCATATCCTATTTTTATTTTTATTTTTTGTTCATTTTGCTCTATCTTGATTTTTGGATCTATTCATACCCTAATTCTATACTTAAACCCATTAAAACCCCTATCCATTCAGCCCCAAACCCAATTACAATTCACTTAACCCTTAACCCATTTGTATACTATTTCCCTAACCCACAACCCATTATCAGCCCTATACACATTAACCATATACAACAGAAACCCTAAAACCCAAATTATATATATACCAACTATTCCTCCCACTTGTTCATGCCTACCCATCAGCCGCCTCCCCTTCTCCTGTTCCCTGGGCACGTCTCCCTGTGCTCACCCCTGACCTCTCATCCCTCTCCCGATCATCCTCCATACCATAGCAACCCATCCTTGTCCCTCATCTCCCCGTGCTCCCAACCTCAGCGACAGCTAGACTCCACCCTGGTGCACCTAGCGACTTCTCCACAGCGACGCTACAGCCCCAGCACCCCTGCTACGCCGACCAGCCTTCAACGCCAGCAGTGACTGACAGCCCGATGCTGTCATCCCCCGATGCTATCCCTATGCGTTGCTTCCTCCGACAACTACAACAGCGAGCAACCACTTCCTGGCCGTCGTTGTCCCGATGTCGTGCACACCCCGCCACTGCTCTCTTATGTGTGGGTGTTGGTTTGTGTGCATGTGTTTGATCTCGAGGTGTTGTGAGTGGTTCGTGTTCTGTTCGTTCGTTCGTTGAGTTCGTGCTCGGGATCCTGTTCCCGTTATTCTTGCTCTTTGCATCGTTTTCATCGTCATCTTTCAGGCAAGTAACTTGTATTAATTTCTGTTGCAAATACAAGTACTAAATACTACCTGTAGTGTAGTTGTGTTCTAGAGACAAATCTTGTGTAAAACTCCTGTTATATTTTGTCTCTGTTGTGTTGACCCGCCAGTAGTTGCTTCATTACACTTATGACATGAAATAACTTAGGGATGACCACTTCTTGTTGTATACATTCATGTTGTTCGTATGATATCGTGTGCTCAGTTGTGTTACTTGTAATATACTTGTTGTAGACTTGTAAAATACTCTAACCATGTTGCTTGGACATCTAGTATACCTTATTTCACGTTTAGTTATGTTTTGGATGAGTTTCATATGAACTAGTTGATTTTTTGCCTGAAGAAGATTTTCTATTTTGTCGGTTCCTTGTTTTTTATCAGTATTTCAGACCCTATTAAGGTTAGTATACGAAAATTATTTGTGAATATGAATTATAGAGAATTCTATCTACTTTCCAAATTTTCTGACAGATCTCAGTTTCGATTTATGAGTTGCGAGTTATGACTATTTTACAACAGATGTGTTTAAAATTCCAGATCCAGTTTTATATAATTCTGTATGACTATTTATTTTCCTACTGATGCTAAAGATATTATTTTGATCCAATATTTTGCTGAGTATAACTAGACCTGATTGGGATTAACCTCTAATTTTTTTCGATTTAATTGATGACTTTTATGAATTATTCTATACTCGCAAACAACTACTATACTTGCAGAATTTTCATGTTGTTCAGTAAAGAAACATAGTTTCGACCTGATTCTATTTGTTTTTTTATAAAAAATTTGTGAATATGAATTATAGCCTACTGTATCTATTTTATCACCCTTTTGACAAATCTGGATTTCGATTTATATTTTGTGAGATATTGCTGTTTTAGTACTGCAGTGTTTATGATTCCAGATTTACAAAACTACTGTGTTTTACTGCTTTCTGATTTTACTTGACTATTCTATCTAAGTTGGAAAATTATAAAACTTTATTTTCGATTACTAAACATACTAGGAAATACCCCAGATTTTTTTTGGATTTAATTAGTGAGTTTTTATACTATTTTCCTGTTTATGAATACGAACTTCCGATTTCTAGCTGAACATATTTTCTGAATACAAATCTGTTTTGAGTCCTGTTGTTGTGAAACACCATATGACTTATATATATTTGCTGGATTCGGCCGGGAGTCTATTTTCCAGATTCTCTGACAGATCCAGGTTTGCATTTTTTTAGCAACGGAAATTCCAGATTTAGTGCAGTACTGTCTTGCTGTCCTGCACTAGAAATTTTGTTGTTCTATCCTTTTATGAGTTATCTTTCACCTGTACATGTTTATGTTCCAACCTGAACCTGTTATTTATTTATACCATGTTATTCTTGCCTGTTTGTAACACATACATGCCTGTTTAATAATAATAACAAATAATCAAGTCGGGGTTACGGGAAAGATCTAGTAGTGGAAAATATAGAAATGTGTACTTAGAAGGAGGCCCGTGTTTCCCACTTGTTACGTGTTCATGACTACTTGATACACGATCCTGTTATCCTGATTACCCGACTGCACACTTCCTTATAGGAAGGTGTACTCAGAAGAGGATCGCTAGGTTCTACCTGTACCCGTTTACCTGATTACCTGACTGCACGCTTCCCTATAGAAAGGTATACTCGGAAGAGAACCAATAGGTTCTACCTATTTCTGTTCCTGTTTTCCTGATCCCTGAGTACACGGCCCTATGGACTCCACTACGAAATCTAAACGAAACTTGTTTGAATGTAGCAACCATGTGGTAAAAGTTGGGACGCATGAAGTGCTACCTAGATAGTAATAATACAAGACTTGACTTGACATAACATGACACCTATTGCATGCTTACCTGTTACATGCTTACCTGTACATGCTACCTGTATACCTGTTTACCTATTTACCTGTTCACCTGTTCATCTGTATACCTGTTTACCTGCTTGCATGACACTTGATACATGTTACCTGTACCTGTTAGTATATCATGTTACTTAATTTTGTTTCCCAATTCATGTTAGTTATCCTGTTCTGTTGACATGTCTACTCCATGCTATGTTTTTTTTCGCTGTTATTCTATTCGTTTATCGTTTTTCCATGTACTTGTGCCAGCACTACAAGCGGCTCGTTACATGCATTGACGGACGTTTTGTTTTCTTTTCCCTCTTCCTATAATTTATTAAAATGTAGATTTTGGAGATCAGTTGCCAGATGGAGTAGGTGACAGATTCTAGATGCTGGAGGTTTGCTATTATTATTTCCTGCTACTATTATTATTATTTCCTGTTGCTTGTTTTGAAGAATTGTACTGGGTTACTTGGATTATTTTGTATTGGGCAATGTGACCCAGAATTATTGACTTGTTCAGATCTGGTTTATTTGAGATTATTATATTTTGGTTTCATGTAAATTCCTGTTGGTATATTGATTCAGTTATGCATGCGTGGTTGACTTCTCTTGCTTCCTACTTTGATTATTCCTATGAAATGTTGTAAAGATCCTGACAGCTTATGGATGATGAAAATCTTTCGCTAGGCTTAGTCACGTATTCGTATTCCGTATTCTCTTTTTTGGGAAGCAGGGTATGACAAGGTTTTCAGTGGTATCAGAGCCCAGGTTTGACTGATGTATTAGTTTGACTAATATATTAGACAAGCTTGGCTCGACCTGGGATTGGCTCAACAGCACATAGACCACGCATACATAAATGAATTATAATTAACTTTGATCTGGATGCGAATTGTTTTTGATTGTGAAGACCATGGCTCGCAGAGATTCTACTTCTCGTCCCCAGGAAGATCAGCCTGGGCTTGAGTTCATTATCAATGTGTTGGAACGGTTGATCAATATGCAGCAAAACCACAGTGACCTTGTGATGGCTGCATTGGAAGCTGCTCGGGTTCTACCTCCCGCTATGCCTATGCAAGATGCTGTCCTTCCCCGTCCAGGTACAGTCACAGATTTTATGAGGCTGCATCCTGACAGATTCTTCGGCACTGAGACGCCTTTGGAGGCTGAGCAGTGGTTGATCCGGACTGAGCAGTTGCTTTTGGCAGCAAGAGTTGCTGATGCTGATAGAGTGGATGTGGTAGCCATCCAGCTGGTGGATCTGGCTCATATTTGGTGGAGGTCCAAGTCCGAATGGCTCGAACGACCAACCACTTGGGCCACGTTCACTTGGAGCTTCTTGGAGAAGTTCTTCCCTGGCAGCACTCGAGTGGAAATGGAGGAGCAGTTCCTGGCCCTGAAACAGGTTGGTTGTTATTTCTATTTTGGAATTTTGTTACATGTTATTCATGCAATGTTGTAACATGAGACTTTCTTGAAACAGGGCTCCAGATCTGTGGATGAGTATGCAGCAGAATTTACAAGACTTAGTCGCTTCACTACCTTTCTTGTGGCAAACAAAGAGGACAGGGCTCGTAGATTCACATTGGGATTTTAGAATGACATTAAGGTGCAACTTGTCTCTCTTCTCTTGCGTACTTAAGCTGAAGCTCTTGAGGCAGCTCGAGCTCAAGAGCAGGCTCGTGGTGGATTGGCTTCTTCTTAGAGGATTGTTCCGCACTTTGTTGTTGCTAGGCCTTCTGGTGAAACTATTCGGAGGTCTGTTCCCGCCCATCCTGCCAGGGCAACTCCCTACTCTTCTGCTGTTTCTCGGGGAGCTGGTTTCTGTGACTTCTGTCAGTTGGCTGGGCATGATCGAAGAGAATGTAGGCGCGCCAATCGCCAGTGCTTCAGGTGTGGCACTACTGACCATTCAGTGCGACATTGTCTGCAACCACAACAGTGGATGGCTCTTCCAGTCGGGGGTCCAGTTCAGCAGGTTGCCCCAGCTCGCGGTCCAGTCAGGCCAGTGCTTCCTCCGCAGTGCCAGATTTTCGGTCAAAGGATCGCTGCCCCCAGGAAAGGTCAGGTTTTCTACCTGACAGCCACTGATGCTGAGACAGCAGAGGGTGTTGTTACAGGTATAGTCCTTATTTGCTCTTTCCCTGCTCATGTTCTTTTTTATTCCGAGGCAACCCATTCCTTCGTCTCTTCTCGGTTCATGGCTCGCCATCAGCTGGAGTGCATCATCATGTCAGAGTCTTGGAACATTGTGATAGATAGTGATGGTGTCATTTGTTCCCGGGAGTGCAGGCAGTATCCCATGTTTATTGGCAGTGCAGATTTCAAGGCCAATTTGATTATAATTAGTAATTCAGGATTCGACGTTATTCTCGATATGGATTGGTTGGGTGAATCTCACACCATTATTGATTGCCGTGCCAAGAAAGTTATATTCCGGATTCTAGATCATGCAGAGTTTGAATTCCATGCTGGAGAGATGTTTCTTGGCCGAGCTGAGACAGCAGTTGATCAGGAGGTTTGTGCGATGGAATTACATTCAAGCTGTGAGGCTGCGCCTTTAGTAGTGCGGGATTTCCTAGATGTTTTTCAGAGGAGTTGCCTAACTTACCCCTGATAGGGTTGTGGAGTTCGGTATTTAAGTTCAACCTAGTACGACGCCGATATCGAAAAGTCCCTACAGAATGGCACCGGTTGAGTTAGCAGAGCTTAAGGTGCAGATTCAGGAGTTGCTGGATTTGGGGTTCATCAGACCTAGTGTTTCGCCGTGGGGTGCTCCAGTCCTTTTTTTCAATAAGAAGGATGGTAGCTGTCGACTGTGTATGGATTAACGGGAACTGAACAGTGTTACTTTGAAGAACCGGTACCCGTTGCCAAGGATCGATGACTTATTTGATCAGTTGAGCGGAGCTGCTGTTTTCTCGAAGTTAGATCATCGTTCCGGGTATCATCAAGTCAAGGTGAAGGAAACCGATGTACAGAAGATTGCATTCAGGACCAGATATGGGCACTATGAGTATCTTATGATGCCGTTCAGGGTCACGAATGCGCCTGCTGTATTTATGAGTCTTATAAACAGGGTCTTTTCCCATTTCCTGGATAGATTTGTGGTGGTCTTCATTGATGACATTCTGGTATATTCTCGGAATCAGGAAGATCATGCTGAGCATCTTGGGTTGGTTCTACAGACTTTGAGGGAGAATCAGCTCTATGGAAAACTCAGCAAGTGCGAGTTTTGGCTCGACAGGATTACTTTCTTGGGGCACATTATCTCGGGTGATGGTATACCTGTGGATCCGTTCAAGGTTGAGGCTGTGAAGGATTGGCTAGTTCCCAAGTCAGTTTCTGAGGTAAGGAGTTTCCTTGGGCTAACTGACTATTATCGAAAATTCGTTCAGGATTTTTCGAAGATAGCAGGACCATTGACTAAGCTGACTGGGAAGGATCAGAAGTTCTTTTGGTCTAAGGCTTGCAGTGAGGCTTTTCCTGAGTTGAAGAGAAGGTTGACGTCAGCGCCAGTGTTGACTATTCCAAATGGTTCAGGCAAATTATTAGTTCACTGTGATGCTTCGGGTAAGGGTCTTGGAGTAGTTCTGATGCAGAAGGGCCGAGTCATTGCATATGCATCGAGTCAGTTGAGGCCGCATGAGAAGAACTATCCGACTAATAACTTGGAGTTAGCGGTAGTGATCTTTGCTTTGAAGCTGTGGAGACATTATTTACTTGGGGGCCGAGTGGAGATCTTTACAGACCTCAAAAGTCTCAAGTACGTCTTCACCCAGAAGGAGTTGAACATGAGGCAAAGGCGTTGGTTGGAGCTTATGGCTGATTATGATATCAGTTTGCAATACCATCCTGGTAGAGTAAACATGGTGCCAGATGCTTTGAGCAGGAGACCGGCAGCTATGTTCCTGACTCAGCAGAGTGATTTGGTTGAGCAGATACGGAGGTTGGATTTAGATGTGTTGTTGTCGAGTTCTGATCGGAGTTGTTTGGTGCTCCAGCTTCAGTCGTCTCTTGTTAATCAGACCAAAAAGGCTCAGGCTGGTGATGTGCAGTTGCAGGGTTTCAGAGTAAAAGGTGAGGCTGGTTCCAGAACAAATATGGTTATTCATGCTAATGGATCGCTTTGTTTTGGGTCCAGGTTATATGTCCCGAAGGGTGAAGTTCGTCAGAGGTTGCTTGAGGAAGCCCACCAGTCATCGTATTCTATCCATCCTGGAGGTACTAATATGTATCGGGATTTGAAGCTTCATTTCTGGTGGCATTGTATGAAGATGGCTGTGGCTTGGTTTGTGTCTCAGTGTTTGATCTACCAGCAGGTTAAGGCATAGCATCAGAGGACCGCTGGACTTCTTCAACCGCTTCCCATTCCGGAGTGGAAGTGGGAACATATCACTATGGACTTTGTGACCGCTTTGCAAAGGAGTCCTAAGGGTCATAATGCCATTTGGGTGATTGTCGACCGATTGACGAAGAGTTCTTACTTCATTCCCTTCCATGTTGGACAGTCTACTGAGAGCCTAGCTGAGAAGCACATGCAAGAGATCGTCAGACTTCAGGGGCTTCCGGACAGTATTATAACCGACAGGGATACGAGATTCAGATCTAAGTTTTGGGAGAGTCTTCAGAGCAGTTTGGGGAGTAAATTAAAGTACTGTACATCTTTTCATCTCCAGACTGATGGACAGTCAGAGAGGACCATCCAGATTCTTGAGGACATGTTGAGGTTCTGTATGCTGCAGTTCGGTGGATCATGTGTCACACCCCACTTCCCAAAAGGTGTAACACCCCGAATTCCAAATAAGACCGAATTCGAAGTTGCACAAGATCTTTACACTTCTCTTCGTACAATTTTACAAGGAATTTAAAACTTTATTACATCATAGTTACATTTTTAAACAGCAGAAGCAAAATTACAACAATTACATGTATGAAATAAAATAACACTTGAATAGTTGTTTAAGCATCAATTCCTCCTTAGTCTTTTTCATTCACTTTATCCTGCATAGAAACTGTGGGTACGTCAGTTCATTCAACTGACGCAAGGACATAATACATCAATTTCTTTTACTTAGAAAGCACACACTTGTCACAAATCAAAGCTACGAGGAATATCCTATTGATATTGTGTGGGAATGTGCACTTAATCCTTAATGCAATTATTTATGTTACATAACACTAATGCGCACTTGTTCGGATTCTATGCATCCCATACCACATAGGTCCGAGGGCAAGCTCTTAATCGTTCTTCATCTTGTAGGGTTCAATCCCTCACCATGACTTCACTACTACAGTAACTACGGTAAGTATGCTAGATGTTCTACGAGTTACGAGCTCATGTCCAGACAGCCTGGAGGGGAATCCCACGTCATGACATGACGTATCGTGTAGAATCTATGGACAATTCAGCCTCCATCATGGGACATGACACCACCCACAGTCACCAAACACCCCACAAGCGTCGCCTGCGGTACGGATTCTTGAAGACATACCCACGTCATGACATGGCGCATCGTATACATAGCCTGTGAATACTCTCACGCCGTAGCTCCGAAGCCCTCATAATTGTATTTTTCTCTTACTTTCATCACATCTTCACTATGTATTTAATCCTTAGTTATTGAATCATGAATAAAATCAATATCCTAGAGTCATCATTCCCTCTATACCGGTATTAATCCTCAATTCAACAATACTACCCAACTTGGTCTTTTCTTTTCAATATCTCATCTCAAAAGTATTAATTCAATGCTGGTATAAGTCTTAGCTACCCTCTAGCTTTTAATTCCATTTCATGTTCATAGCATTTGAGTATTCATATTCATAAGATCTTTCATAATACATTAGGACATTTTATTTCACTTTCATATACAATTTCATGCATAAAATAAATTCATTTTCCAACTTGTCACATTCATAATTCATTTTTTTCACATAATTATTTTATTCTTATTTTATCAATCTTAAGTCAAAAATACACACTTTCAATTTTCCATTACCCAATCTCATTTCAAAATTCTTTTAAACAAAATATTTATTTTTCTTTATCTATAGACAATTTAATTCTATAATATATAACAAGTTCTTTCTTGCAAAATAGTCTCAAATTCTCATTTATACTAAGCCAAATGTTATGGAAAATTCTTTATGAAGTCTAGACATTATTAGAGATTTTTCTAATATTTTTCTCAATTTTTATTTGACTTTAAAACTCTTAAAGTATAAAAAAAAAACCAATATATATATATTTTCTCAACCAAACCCGAAGGCCAGGTTTCGAACCCACACACAACAGCCACGTCAGCGCTACAATGACCGCACTGTGGCTGCAAGACCAGTGCTATTCAGACATTTTTAAAGAAAATAAAATGGGCTCTGCCCAGTTTCGAACCCGCAACCCAAGACCAGACTAGAGCCACAGTAGCGCCCTGTGATGCACCCGAAGACCAATAAGTCAATGTGACTAACCCGTCTTAAAAATGAATTGGGTTGTTTTTTATCCAGTTTTCTGTTTATTACTAATTTTTCATAATTCAAAAACATTTTTAGTTCTTTTTCTTCTCTTTTTGTATCAAAACTTTCCAGATTATAAACTATATAAATTTACTGTAAAACAGTATTTTAATAATCATTATTTGACTTATAAAACATGCATTCTTGGTCCTATTTTATGTTCTATGTCCATAATTTCGACATTGAGAACGAATCACATTTTCACATAATTTATAATCAAGATTTCCACAAGAACTACTTTATCTCTTTATTTTTACTTGTTATCCTACAATATTTTTAGAACAAAAATTTTCATCTTTCTACATTAGTGTTGCCTTAATTTAGACAATCAAATCTCCATGATGTTTTTAATCAATCAATCATCTCATAAGCACAAATTCCTCAATAAAGCATAGTTCAAATACATATTTCATGGCAACATGATAGATTCTAGCATATTAATCACAATTTTATCAACTAGCAATCAATTTACCAAACATTCTCTTTAGCTACAATTTTTTCTCTATATAAACAAACATGAGGCTAAATTACTTAGTTTTTTTAGCAATTCTATCAATCCAAACATGATGTCTAAAGTAGAAGCATGAGAAATCACCCACCTATTTAGAGAAAAATGAGTAGAAAGCTCCTAGAAATCTCCTAGAATGGGCGAATGGATCCTTCTCCTACTAGATTGTGCCACAAAGGTGTCTCCTCCTGCTTGTACTAGCAAACCCGAGCTCCCGCACTTGGTGTAGTCCGGCCTCTCCTTGGATGAGCACACACACAAAACTCCTCAATCTTTTACTCACCAAACTTTCAATCTTTTCTCACTCTAATCTTTTCTTTCTTAATCAATTCTTCTAGTGTACTAAATAGGAAGAACTAGGTGGTATTTATACATTTTTGAGTAAGAATGGATGGTTAGGATTAAATCAAATGGTTAGAAATCAAAGGCTAGGATGATTTAGGGAGTTGTAGCAACTACCCATGATGAGATAACAACCTCTGCACTACCTCCATTTCTCCCTCTCTCTTTGTATCATCCGGCCAAACCCCCTTAGGCCACTAGACACGTGCTAGTACAATGCACGTGTCTCATCTAGTACCCACTATTAATAAGTTGTACATGATTAGTTAATTTATTGTCTACCAATTTAGTCTACACTACATGTTATAACAATTAAAAGATAATTTAATTAGTGGGCTTCAAATGAGTAGGCCTTAGACCCATGGGTTATTAATAAAACACTTAATTAATTAGGGCGGGCTAAATTAGAAAAATAGGTCTTAGGCTTTTTAAAATAGGCTTTAGAAAATAAGAAGAAGGATTTAAAATGATCGTTCGTTCATGTTATAAAAGAGATAAATTTTAAGGGAAATGTACAAGAATTTGTACGTGCAGAACACGTAAAATCAATAACTTCTCAAACAATTATAAATAAAAATTTAGGATGTTACAACAGGAATACGGAATACGAGTACGTGACAAATCCTAGCGAATGATTTTCATCATTCATAAGCTGTAGGATCGACTCAGTATCATAACAAGAAATGTAGCAAAATATATTCAACTACGCATGCATGAATATTTTATTAATCAACAAAAAACATTTGAAACAATATAAATATCCTAAATAATTTCAAAATCTGGATCAAAAGTAAAAACATCGGGACTATAAGCCCTTTATAAGTTTCAAGTAGTAACAGAATTAAATACTCAAATACAAAATAATTAAAACAAGTTTTTCCCAAGTGAAGCCTAGAACGTTTGCTCACCAACTCCTTCAGGCAATTGATCTCCAAAACCTGTATTTATCATGCAGAAAAAAATGGAGAACAAAGACAAACGCTCTTAGTGCAAGTTAAGGCCGCAAGTAGTACAAGCAAGGGTATGAAAATAAATGCAAGAAAATATGAAACAAGATATGAAGTCAAGAGTATACAACATCATTTGATAAGGATGCAATAAGTGGTGAGGTTCAAGATACTAGCTAGCAAGTAAGATAACTCAAGTAACAGGATTGGGTAACAAATACTAGTAGCAGGAACAAGTAACAAGTGAACATGTAATTGTATCAAGCATTAAGTAACACGTATCAGGTAAGACATGTGTCAAGTGTGAACAAGTAAGAAGTTATTCTTAAGTCTAATGTTTAATTCTATCTTGGTAGCACTTCATGCATCTCAACTATTTAGCACATGATTGCTACTTACAAACAGTTACATTTAGGCCTAGTGGTGGATTTTATAGGGCGGTGTACTCAGGCATCAAGTATCAAGCAAGCATGTTCATGAATCGGGTAATCATATAACTAGTTCATGTGTCAAGTAATAACATGACAGGTCATGAATCAAATAATAATATACTAATTCATGAATCAAATAATAACAAGTCCATGAATCGAGTAATAATATACTAGTTCATGAATCAATAGTAACTATTTCATGAATCGAATAACAATATAACTAGTTCATGAGACAAGTATCAAGTGGGAAACACGAGCCCCTTTCCGAGTACACTTACCTATATTGTCCACTACTATGGTCTTCCCCTTAAATCCCGGCTTGTTATTTATCATTATTATCAAGACAAGCATGAAAGTGTACGAAACAGGACAAGTAAACATGATCAAGAACATGGGACAGGTTTAAGATAGTTAGAAGGCATATTCGAGGGTCAAAACAAATTAAAATTATCAAGAACGACGAGAATTCCAATTCTGGACAGCATGATGTTGCTGCACCAAAACTGAGATTCCCGCCACCACAGAAATGCAAATCTGGTTCCGTCAGAAAATCTAGAAACTAGAATCTCTACCGAATCCAGCGCATATAAACAAGATACATGAAATTTGTAGCATCAGGTGTCAAAACAGAAAACTACACAGGATTCGTGTTCAGCCAGAATTTGTAAAACTATGTTTTTAAATGTGAAACAGATCTGAAACTTCATTAATTAATTCTAGAAAAATTAGGAAATGTCCTATATGTGTCTAGTATCAGTTTGCAAAATTTCAAGTCATTATCTTACAGGTAGCATAGTTAACTTAAATGTAAAACAAAGTGACGCAGCAATTTTATGAATCTGGAATTCTACGACAAAGCAGTAGTAAAACTGCGATAAATCACAAACTATAATTCGGAATTCAATTCTGTCAAAAGGGTAATAAACAAGACATCTGGTTTTACATTTTATGTTTAGAACTCAAGTTCAGATTCTGATGTTATCAGGGTCAAAATAGCAATCAAAAACAGGAACAACAACATAGATGGTTCTTTTGTATAGAAAGTGACTGGATTAGCAACTAATATGAGTCTAAATTAATGTGTAATTCAAAACAAGGTGTAATAGATATCAAATCAGCAAGTCACATTTATTTCTCAACTCAAAAGAAGTAAAATCAACACATACATCATACGACATACATCTACAAGTCAAGGTGGTTGTTAGTTTCATATGTTCAAATAATTAGGAGATAGAATGGATCCAACAAATTGTGAAATGAATATATCAACGAAAGATTGTGACTCTTATGATCATGGAGATGATAAGGAATAAAATAAGATCGTCAAAAGATAAGTCAAAGGGGAGTCACAACTACGATCTACTTGCAGTATTTTCAAATAAAAGCTTGTACTAGAACAACAAATTGTATAAGAAGATACTTGCCTTGATTAGATGAGGATGTTGATCGATGATCGAGATCATATGGATCTGATTGGAGCGGATATTGATGGCGATCAAGATCGATGAAGATCGACGGCTCAGATCAGATTTGATCTGATCAAGATGATGGAGATCGGACGGCCTAGAATGCTCTGATGGTGATGATCAAGATGATCCGAATTGTGATGAGATCGGGAGGCCCATATCTGATCTGATGGTGATGGCCACGATCTTGATGAGATCGGATGGCTGAGATTCAAACAATCAATCTTCTTCCTTCTCCTTTGATCAACAACAGCGATGGCGGGAGCTTCGACTGGCAATGCAAGCGGTGGACTGTGGGCGACTGCGGCGGTGAGACGGCAGCGGCGTCAAGGCTCGACTGGGGAGCAGTCGACGGGGAAAACGGCAACGATGAGGGGTGGCGAGTGCTCAGCTTTCTAGGCGAGAGGGGGTGAGTAGTTGTAGGGGATGATGATGAGGAGAGGACGAGGAGTGGATAATGAGTTTTGCAATGGCGAGGCGATGGGTTCACAAAAAGGAAGACGGTGGGTTCGATCGAGGTGCAGGGGTAGGGATGGCAAACAGGTCGGGTCAGCCCGCGACCCGCCTGCCTAACCCGGCCCGTGGTGAGTGGTTCGGATTCATGTCGAACTTGTTAATGGAAATGGTTCGACCCGGGTCTTTAAAAGAACGAATTGAACCCGTTAAACCCAGCTCGATAACTTGCTCTATAGTATCTAACCCGTCCGCCTAACCCGCGGGTTGAAGACCGTTTGACCCGCACGGATCGACCGTTTTGACCCACGCGGGTCGACCGTTTGACCCGCGGGTCCAACCGGCCGAGAGTCCCATTAATGGCTCTTTTAGCTATTATTTTTCTTTTTTTTGGTTTTTTCCCTATAAATACCCCTAAAACCCAAACTAAAAATTCACACCTTACTCTCTTACTCTCTCTACTATTATTACTCAATTCATTTCAATTTTTGTGAACAGTTGAGCAAAGAAGGTAGCAACATATAAACGATCAAACGACAAACTCCAATCGTATCGAATTCAACATTCAACTACGTATTCAAGTCTTCAACTCCTCTAAGTGATCAAACAAAGAAGCTCTCTTCAAGTCTTCAATTCCGGACTTCTACTTCTTCTTCTATTTTTATTTTCACTATCATTTTATATACGACTATCCGTGGTGAATAGTATCAACATTTCACAACCCTCATCTTCTTTTTTTTATTTTTTTGGTAGTTATAATTTTTTGTATCATATTTGTTTGTTGGTTTTTTTTATCTTCTCTCTCAAAACCCTCTTGTTTTCTAGATTTTTTTTTGTAACTTATCGCGCCTCCATTGTATTTAATTTTTTCACATACACTACTATATATCAACATGTCTAGATCACGAGGTAGCGGTCATAGCCAAAGTGGACACGATTCTATCGGCACTTCCTGTAGGCCTCCAATTGTCTCACAAAATAAGCCCGCAGAAAAGCACCCTAATGTGCATAAAGAACTTTTTGTTGACCTACCCGGCCAACAAAAAATCCACCCTAGGACCGGTGTAGTTGATAGCCATTCTTATGATCCGGAACTTGTTCGTCGGGAAATGGTCCGATTAGTAATCAAGGAAGAGTTACCATTTTCCTATCCCGAGAGTAGGGACATAGAAAATTTTAATCAAACTACCTTAAACCCCCATTTTAAAAGAATCCCTAGGAATACTTGCAAATCGGATTGTTTTAAAATGTACAATGAAATGAGGAAAGCTTTGATTGCAATTTTATGGAGTTTAACTTGTAGAGTTTCTTTAACTTCCGATTGTTAGACGGGTTGCAACAATATTCCACTAATGGGAATAACTTGTCACTGGATCGACAATGATTGGTTTCTTCAAAAAAGGATCATATCACTTGCCGCGTTGCCCTATCCCCATAGTGGTAATGAAATTGCAAACCGTATTTTAGAATTTTGTGATGTTTTTCATATTCGTCATAAAATTATGTGTATAAGTTTTGATAATTCATCTAACAATAATGCATCAATTAGTATTTTAAAAACCGCATTAAACCATCCATCTGACAATATTTTTCATGTTAGATGTGCATGTCATATTTTAAATTTGTGTATTCAAGATTCATTAAAAATAGCTGAACCATATTTAACATTAGGAATTTTGTACATTTTATTGCAATAAGTGGCACCATATTTCATGAATGGAAAGCTTGGTGTAGGCTTAAAAATGTACATTTTAGAAAATTTCCAAAGGATGTTAAACACCGATGAAACTCTACTTTTGATTTGCTACAAGTTGTTACTGAATATAAAGCATGTATAAAGGATTTTTGTCTTGCAAAAAATATGCCCAATTTTGAAATGACTCCCCAACATTGGTTTTATGCCGAATCTTTATTAAAATTTTTAGAACCTTTTAAAACCGTAACTTTCAAATTTTCAAAATCTTATGAATCTACTTCTAGTAGCATTTTTATTTCAATAGTTACCATAACCCCTGTTTCCGTAAATTTATATTTTCAAGTATTTTCCCGTATTTAAATTAAACTATTCTCTTTTAATTTAATATGTTATTCAAACTATTTCTGTGAAGTCCAATATTTGATTATTCCACTATTTTAATATTCGAAATGTTTTGGAGCCCAATTTTTATTATAAACCCAGTAATTTAAATTATTTTGTATGAGCCCAAAGCCAATTGGTTAAATTAAATCCAATGGTCTAATTATTTGTTTGAGCCCAAATTCTATATTTAAATGATTAAATTGTTTTGAGTCCAAGGACCAGGCCCACCTCCTATTGGGTCTTGATCCGCTAACCCAAACCCAAACCCAAACTCCATTGTTGACCAGATCCAACAATTAATTCCAAAATTTCTCCCATAACCCCCAATTAATATTCCTAATCATCTGCATTCTAATCTGTTATTTGAATCCTGTAACCCCCTCCCCTACAATCACTCTCCTAAATAATTTTATATTATTTCTATAGAATTATAATACTAATATCTCACTCTGTCTCTCTCTCCCGTACTCCCTCCATCCTCTGATTAAAAACCCAACCAAAACAAAACCACCAAAACAAACAAAACCAAACAGAACAAAAACAAAACCCCAAACACAACTTCGTCTCTCTCATCTTCCCCATTTCGAAACCAAAAAGAACTGAACCCAACAAAAATCTTCACCATCATCCCTCCCGTTCACTCCTCCTCCACACCCCCTGCGCGTCGCCTCACCTCGATGCACTGTTGCTCCCCGCTTTCTCCTGAAGTCGTCAACCTCCAGTCGACTTCCTCTCTTCGTCGCCCCCGACCTCCTGCGTCGCAATCCTTTCCTCCATGGCTGCGTCATTCTCTTCGCCAGCCCCTCTCCCCTAGCCCTGGTCGTCGTCCCCATGGCTGCCGCCCACTACCGCGACCCCAACAGCATCACTCCCTGCCATCCTCCGCCCTGCCCCCCCTCGTCGACTGCAGAGCACCCGATCGTCACCTCATCCTTTCGCCATTCCCCGAGCCACTCCGCTCGAATGCAGGACACCGGCACACAACTACAGCGCCATCCAACTTCATCGCAGCGCCCTCCTATGGCGGCTCCCCCTGGCCGCTGCGTGCCATCGCCAGTCTGCCAAACCCACTCCCAACTTGCTCCTCTATTTCGAGCGCGAAGAACAGAGCCGCCGCCGCGCCACTTCCGTCGCCGTCGTCATCGTCGTCGACTGCTCTCCAGTCGAGTCCAGACGTCGTCGCGAGCCCCGCCGCCACGTCTCATCGCATTCATCGCGCCGTCGAGCCCTCTCCCGCTCGCTGCTATCGTGAGGAAGGAGATGGTCGGTGATTAGTAGATTTCGCAGTTGTGTGTTCACTCGCAACAGATCTGAGAGAGGTTGTTCCGTGTTCTGGCCCAGATCCGGTGTGAGGAGCGCTCTGATTCACTGAGATCCGCTGTTTGCTGTTTTCCCGCGTCGCATCGAAAGTTGCTATTTGCTGTTCGGGAGAGATCTGGTGTGGGAAATTTCGATCCAATTTCCTTCGACAATCGGATCAATTCGTCTTCAATAAGGCAAGTATCTCTTGTACAATTTTGTTCTTCTAGTACAAGCCCTCGTAAAAATACCGCAAGTATATTATTTTTGACTCCAATTCGTATTCATAAATCGAATTGATATCCGTTTCCATCTCTAATCCATCAATCCTGTATTCACATGCGATCGTGAATACTCTGTTATCCTATGCATGACACGAACACCAAAAATAAATACAAACATATGTAAATTTTAGGAGCTATACATATTGGTGTGAATGACAATTTTACCCTTGTTAAAAATTTAAGTGTTGTATATTATCCCTTAATTTTTGACTTAGTTTTATACATGTAATCAGTTACCTCGTACTTGCAAAATTATTTATATGACCCTAAAATATTATGGACCCATATATGTAGTAATAAATTAGACCTATATATGTAATAATAAACTAGACCCAAATATGACATTAAAACTACATGTTTCACATATCATGAGTTAAGAACATAATTCATACACAATTTCTAGATGTTTCCTGTCCATATCCTGACATCATCCTCATTGCATTATGATTGTGTTAAATTAAAATAAAAGTAATAAACCGGGGTATAAGGGAAAGATTTAAGTAGTGGGCAATATAGAAGAGCGTACTCGGACGGGAGCTCGTGGTTTCCCGACGCAAGTTGCAAGTTACAAACTGCAAGATTGCAAATTACAAGTTTACATGTTTCACGTTACAAGTTTACACTCTACATGTTTCACGTTACAAGTTTGCACGTATCTCGATACAACATTGAATGTACATGTTTTTCCCGAGCACGTGACCTATAAAACCCACCACTAAATCTAAACGAAATTCTATTGACTGTATCAACCATGTAGTAAAAGGATGGACGCATGAAGTGCTACCTAGATAGAATTAAACATTAGACATAAGATTAACACGTGCACTTGCATGATCCAATTATATGTTACATGTTCATTTTGACTTGATACTTGTTTACTTGTTTTACATGCCACTTGTTTCATATTGACTTGTTCATACCATGTTTACATATTGCATTTCCCTTACTCTTGATTCCTTGCTCTTTCCTATTTTTTTCTTTTGTTTTATTTTTGTTCCAGTTTTCCTTAGCCTGTACCCCCTTGCGGCCCGTAACTTGTATTAACAGGTCTTCTTGTTTCCCTTTCCTTTTCTTTTTGTTATAATATACTTGCAGGCCCAAATGGAGAGTTACCAGAAGGTGTCGCTGACCAAGTGTTCAAGTTTATCATTATTATGTTATCTTTAGTTGTATTTTATTTCTTGCAACTATTTATTGTAATCCGGGCTTGTTTGACCCGTAACTATTGTATTTCCTAGTTGTTGGTTATTTTTATGGACTATGTCATGAATTTTCATTATCAAATTGTGACTTACATGCCTTCGTGGATTGTTTTATTATCTTGTTGTTGAGTTTACTTGTACAGCTTATGAATGGTGTGTTCGCACCATTCGCTGGGCCTTAGTCTCGCGCCCATATTTCCATGTTTTGGGAAGCGGGGCGTGATAGGGTTTTTAGTGGTATCAGAGCTCAGGTTTGGGCTAATGTCTTAGTTTGACTAATACATTAGACAGACTTGACTCAATTAGGTTAACTCAACAACCTGTACACCACATTGATCACATGGATAATGGATAACCAACATAATCTGGATACTCCTCTGATTTGATTCCTCTTTGAACCCTTCACATTCAGTTCTTTCATTTCTCAATTGTTTCGTCCCCCCCATTCATTCATACTTATTGATTTCTTAGTAGGTATAGATTCTTCCTTTTTGTACCCATATTATTTTGATTCCGGTGTCTCATTCTTCTTCTTCCTGCACGGTTCGTCGATTGGTGCCATGTGGTTCACAAGGACATATCTGCAGCTTGGAAAGTCGCCATCGGAGTAGCGCAGCGGAAGCGTGGTGGGCTCTATAACCCACAGGTCCCAGAATTTTCCTTATTGCTTTCCCTTCCTTGCACTGCTTGCTTTTCTTCCACACATTTGCATTGTTTTCATTCATTGAATCTCTAGTGGACATCATTCTAGGTCACCCCATTCTTATTTATGATTGTCTTATTCTGGTATTGCCACCCTCTTGACATTTCTTTGAATCCCCTGTTTTGTTATCCCCCATAAGAGTTTGCTTTGCATTGTCCTATATACCGCCTAAGCAAATTTCGAGGACGAAATTTTGTTGTAAGGTGGGTAGGATTTGTAACCCCTGTTTCCGTAAATTTATATTTTCAAGTATTTTACCGTATTTAAATTAAACTATTCTCTTTTAATTTAATATGTTATTCAAACTATTTCTGTGAAGTCCAATATTTGATTATTCCACTATTTTAATATTCGAAATGTTTTGGAGCCCAATTTTTAGTATAAGCCCAGTAATTTAAATTATTTTGTATGAGCCCAAGCCAATTGTTTAAATTAAACCCAATGGTCTAATTATTTGTTTTGAGCCCAAATTGTATATTTAAATGATTAAATTGTTTTGAGTCCAAGGACCAGGCCCACCTCATATTGGGTCTTGATCCGCTAACCCAAACCCAAACTCCATTGTTGACCAGATCCAACAATTAATCCCTAAATTTCTCCCGTAACCCCCAATTAATATTCCTAATAATCTGCATTCTAATCTATTATTTGAATCCTGTAACCCCCTCCCCTACAATCACTCTCCTCCATAATTTTATATTATTTCTATAGAATTATAATACTAACATCTCACTTTCTCTCTCTCTCTCTCCCGTACTCCCTCCATCCTCTGATTAAAAACCCAACCAAAACAAAACCACTAAAATAAACAAAACCAAACAGAACAAAAACAAAACCCCAAACACAACTTTGTCTCTCTCATCTTCCCCATTTCGAAACCAAAAAGAATTGAACCCAACAAAAACCTTCACCATCATCCCTCCCGTTCACTCCACCTCCACACCCCCTGCACGTCGCCTCACCCCGATGCACTGTTGCTCCTCGCTTTCTCCCGAAGTCGTCAACCTCCAGTCGACTTCCTCTCTTCGTCGCCCCCGAACTTCTGCGTCGCAATCCTTTCCGCCATGGCCGCGTCATTCTCTTCGCCAGCCCCTCTTCCCTAGCCCTGGCCGTCGTCCCCATGGCTGCCGCCCACTACCGCGACCCCGACAGCATCGCTCCCTGCCATCCTCCGCCCTGCCCCCCTCGTCAACTGCAGAGCACCCGATCGTCACCTCCTCCTCTCGCCTTTCCCCGAGCCACTCCGCTCGACTGCAGGACACCGGCACACAACCACAGCGCCATCCAACTTCATCGCAGCGCCCTCCTATGGCTGCTCCCCTGGCCACTGCGTGCCGTCACCAGTCCGCCGAACCCACTCCCAACTCGCTCCCCTGTTTCGAGCGTGAAGAACAGAGCCACCGCCACGCCACTTCCGTCGCCGTCGTCATCGTCGTCGACTGCTCCCCAGTCGAGTCCAGACGTCGTCGCGAGCCCCGCCGCCACGTCTCATCGCAGTCATCGCGCCGTCGAGCCCTCTCCCGCTCGTTGCTGTCGTGAAGAAGGAGACGGTCGGTGATTAGTTGATTTCGCTGTTGTGTGTTCACCCGCAACAGATCCGAGAGAGGCTGTTCCGTGTTCTGGCCCAGATTCGGTGTGAGCAGCGCTCTGATTCGCTGAGGTCCGCTGTTTGCTGTTTTGCCGCGCCGGATCGAAAGTTGTTGTTTGCTGTTCGGGAGAGATCTGGTGTAGGAAATTTCGATCCAATTTCCTTCGACAATCGGATCTATTCGTCTTCAATAAGGCAAGTATCTCTTGTACAATTTTGTTCTTCTAGTACAAGCCCTCGTAAAAATACCGCAAGTATATTATTTTTGACTCCAATTTGCATTCATATGTCGAATTGATATCCGTTTCCATTTCTAATCCGTCAATCCTGTATTCACATGCGATCGTGAATACTTTGTTATCCTATGCATGACACGAACACCAAAAATAAATACAAACATATGTAAATTTTAAGGGTTAAACATATTGGTGTGAATGACAATTTTACCCTTGTTAAAAATTTAAGTGTTGTATTTTATCCCTTAATTTTTGACTTAGTTTTATACATGTAATCAGTTACCTCGTACTTGCAAAATTATTTATATGACCCTAAAATATTATGGACCCATATATGTAGTAATAAATTAGACCCATATATGTAATAATAAACTAGACCCAAATATGACATTAAAACTACATGTTTCACATATCATGACTTAAGAACATAATTCATACACAATTTCTAGATGTTTCCTATCCATATCCTGACATCGTCCTCATTGCATTATGATTATGTTAAATTAAAATAAAAGTAATAAGCCGGGGTGTAAGGGAAAGATTTAAGTAGTGGGCAATATAGAAGAGCGTACTCGGACAGGAGCTCGTGGTTTCCCGACGGAAGTTGCAAGTTACAAACTGCAAGATTGCAAATTACAAGTTTACATGTTTCACGTTACAAGTTTACACTCTACATGTTTCACGTTACAAGTTTGCACGTATCTCGATACAACATTGAATGTACATGTTTTTCCCGAGTACGTGACCTATAAAACCCACCACTAAATCTAAACGGAATTGTATTGACTGTAGCAACCATGTAGTAAAAGAATGGATGCATGAAGTGCTACCTAGATAGAATTAAACATTAGACATAAGATTAACATGTGCACTTGCATGATCCAATTATATGTTACATGTTCATTTTGACTTGATACTTGTTTACTTGTTTGCTTGTTTTACACGCCACTTGTTTCATATTGACTTGTTCATACCATGTTTACATATTGCATTTCCCTTACTCTTGATTCCTTGCTCTTTCCTATTTTTTTCTTTTGTTTTATTTTTGTTCCAGTTTCCCTTAGCTTGTACCCCTTGCAGCCCGTAACTTGTATTAACGGGTCTTCTTGTTTCCTTTCTTTTTCTTTTTGTTATAATATACTTGCAGGCCCAAATGGAGAGTTACCAGAAGGTGTCGCTGACCAAGTGTTCTAGTTTATCATTATTATGTTATCTTTAGTTGTATTTTATTTCTTGCAACTATTTATTGTAATCCGGGCTTGTTTGACCCGTAACTATTGTATTTTCCAGTTGTTGGTTATTTTTATGGACTATGTCATGAATTTTCATTATCAAATTGTGACTTACATGCTTGCGTGGATTGTTTTATTATCTTGTTATTGAGTTTACTTGTACAGCTTATGAATGATGTGTTCGCACCATTCGCTGGGCCTTAGTCTCGCGCCCGTATTTCCATGTTTTGGGAAGCGGGGCATGATAGTTACTATGATGCAAACCTTCAAAGAATGATCTATGATGCTTTTATTGGTCATATTGTGAAACCTGCATATGTAAAATTTTTGAAGTATTTTAATCTTCCTCCTATGTTGTATTATATTACTACTGTGATGGATCCTCGTATCAAATTAGAAGGTACGAAGAGTTTGATTGAAATGTTTTTTACTTTACTTAGGCCAGATGAATCTAAAACTGATTGTGGAACATTTTTAGTTCAATTTGAATCGTCATTAAATAACTTGTATGTTATTATGATAGACGTTTTGCATCTAGTAGTACAACTTCTTTAGTTAGTTCTTCTTCTGATACTTCTAAAGATAAGGGTATGAGTAAATTAGATGATAGAACATTTGATTTACTTGCACAAATTCAGTCAAAAAAAACCAAGGACTACTCAACCAAATGAGTTAAATTGGTATAATTAACAAGATTCTGAATCTTTTACTTCTTCAGTAGATATTTTACAATGGTGAAAAGAGCATGAACATACTTATAGTATTCTTAAATATATGGCTAAAGATCTACTAAGTTCTCCTGTCTCTACAGTTGCTTCAGAAAGTGCTTTTTCTACAAGTGGCAGGGTTATAACCGATTACAGGAATCGTTTGAAGCCCCAATCGATGGAGATGCTTGTCTGCACAGAAGACTGGCTAAAGGCCGAAGATAGGACTCAAGGAAAAGTGTTCGACACGTCCACAAGTGGGACCACCTCGCCAGAAGATCAACTACAACAACAAAAATAGCAACCAAAATGAAGAATTCAAGACCAACAACAACAACAACAAATTGAAGACCAACAAATTGAAGACAAGTAAATGTATAAAAAATTGTTTAAAATCTTTGTTAGTTATTTAAAATTAGGAAAATTAAAGAAAATTGAAATTGTATCTAAGAAATTTGTTATTGCATAAAACAAATTTGTATTGTGTTTTTTTAATTTCTTATTACAAATTGTGAAACTTGTATAAGTTGAAATCATATTAATAATATATAAAAAAATTGGCAATTTCACTCTTTCATTCTTATTATTATTATTACAATTTTTGTTTATTAATAAAATTACATCACATTTTTTGTTTAAGTAAAAAAAAAAAGAATTAACTTTAGACGGGCCAACCTGCGACCCAACCCGATCCAACCCGTGTTGGACTCGAAATGATTCACGGGGTGGGCAGGTCGTGAATTATCACTATCGACCAGACCTGGCCCGACCTGGTTAACCCAAGGACCCGACCTGAACCCGCCCAAGTTGGGTACCAACCCGGGCGGGTTCGACCTGACCTGGCTCGTTAGACCCGTTTGCCAACTCTATGCAGGGGTACGGGGATAAGGATGAAGAGGTTGACGGGTCGAAGGTGAGGCGGTGACGAAGACAAGGGTGAGGGGAAAGGGTGGATGACGAAGGTGGGTGACGAACATAGGGAGATGAAGATGCGGTTCAGAGGTGGGAGATGAACAGTAACAGGCAGCTGGGTAAAATAATTTTCAACAGTATTTAGGGTTAGGGTTAACCTAGGTTAGGGTTTTTATATAGTAAGGTTGCGGGTTTAGGGTTATTGGATAGCGGGTTTGAGTAGGATCCAAAAGGAGATTGAGTCAAAAATCACTATAATTAGGCCATATGGATTTGATAAGATGAATCAGTCAATTCCCCTAGAAAAATAGCAAATTGAGCTGATAGACAATATGCAAATGAAATAGATTGGGCACAAATTGAGTTGAAACAACAGAAATGACTTTATTAGAATTGGAAACAAAATAAAGAATCTTGAATTGATAAAAGAGTACAGTAAAATGAAATACAGCAGAAAATACAAATACTGGAAACATGGGTTACAAATCCTACCCACCTAACAAGAAAAATTTTGTCCTCGAAATTCAGACAAGTGGTACATAGGGCAACCCCAAAAGAAAAGAAAAGCAAGGAGACTACTCAAACAAATGGGGAAACTTCTTCTGGATCTCCTCCTCAAATTCCCAAGTCTACTCACCCTGCGAGTGAGGATTATAAGAAACTCGAACCAGCTTGATAACCTTGTTCTTCAGTACTTTCTCTCACCTGTCCAAGATAGCAACTGGTGGGATCTCACAAGACAAATCCGGCTGCATAGATAACTCTGAATAGTCGATCACATGGCTCTCATCCCTGATGTACCTCCTGATTTGGGAGACATGAAAGACATCATGCACCCCAGATAGAGCCGGCGGATATGCAAGTTGATAGGCCACCTAGCCTACTCGTTCCACAATATCGAATGGCCCGATGAACCTGGGGCTTAGCTTGCCTCCACCTCCAAATCGGATAACGCCACTCCACGGCGATACCTTAAGGAACACATGGTCTCTCACCTCAAACTCAAAAGGCCTTCTATGGACATCTGCCCATTTCCTTTGCCTGTCCTGTGCTGCCAGAAGATGCTTCCTGGTATGAGCCAGTGCATCAACAGTCCTGGTGATCAACTCTGGCCCCAATAATTTCCTCTCAGTAATGTCATCCCAGCACACTGGTGACCTACACTTCCGACCATATAGTCCCTCGTACGGTGCAGCCTTAAGACTGGCCTGATAGTTGTTATTGTACGGGAACTCTACCAAGTGCAGGTGATCCTCCCAAGACCCTCCAAATTGAAGCACACAGGACCTCAACATGTCCTCTAATGTTTAAATGGTCCTTTCTGACTACCTGTTGTCTGAGGATGGAAGGTTGTATTGTACTTCAACTTGCTTACAAGACTGTTGTAACTACCGTTTTTGTAATTTTTCAATTTTTCCCTTTTTGTAATATTTTAATTGCAATTGAATAAAAACCCTATTTTTTTCGTTCTCAATTATTTTAACTAAGAATTTCTTGAAAATTTCCTGTTCTTCTTGTTGGAGCTCTTCTTGTTGAGCTTATTATCTTTTATTTGATTGTGGGTATTTTATTGAACCCCGTTGTTTTTTATCTACCTCCTAATTGAACCCTACAACCCAATTTGATGTATTCTTGATCCAAAACCGCTATTATTGAACCATAATTGTACCTTATAAATACAACTCTAATGCAAACCCTAATTTTGCACACAAATCGAAATCGTAGCCGTCTAATCTCTCTCCTATTCTCTCTCCTCCTGTTCTCTCTCTCCTGGTTGGAATCCTTCCCGCCAAAACCCCCAAACCCACTTCGGCATCTTCCTCGGCCAGCTCCGGCCACCCCCCCTTGCGCCGCCAGCAACCCAGGCACCTCTCCCTGTCCCTCCTCCTTTACCCTTGACCAACAGCGATAGACCCAAATCCTGATCACCCCCTTCCTTCCCGTTCCGTCGCGCCACCAGCTCGATGCCGTCGTCGACGTCAGCCCCGTCGCCGCCTCTGGTCGCCAGCAACACTGTTGCCCCTTGACTGGCTGTTATTGCTGCTGTCACTTTGCTGGTGTTGCTGCAGTCTCTTTGTGTGTTGGGCTCTTTGAGTGCACGTATATCGCACGTATTATTGGTGGGTTGAACTAGTTCGTGAGTATGTTGCTTCGGAATTCTTATCCCGTTATTCTTGGTATTCGTTTTCACCGTCTAACAGGCAAGTCACCGTCCTCTTGAATTTCTAATTGTATCAAATTCAAGTGTTATTGAAATTCTTGTAAATAGATCTCTTTGTTATCGTACTATCCATTATTCATCTATTTGTTGGATCTATTGAGGGTTTACACGACCTAATCCCAATATTCTTGACATCGTGCCACTTTGACTCTAAAGTTTGGATCTTTCATGAGTGCATATAGAATTGATAATAGGGTTGTTCATATAATTGACATACAAATGAACTATTGTAGAGACAATTGCTAGGTTGTATTTTGTTTGATCGATTGATAATTGATTGATGATAAATTGATGTATGAGCGTGTTCTAATTTTATTTATCATGTTTTGGCACTCATCATGCTGATTATATAATTTATTGACTAAAGAATCGATACCCATCATGTTCAATTAATTTATTTTCATGAAAAATACCCTTAAAACTGCATATGCTTGCTAACCTGAATTTTGACCGCTATTGTCGAACTAGTAAACAACTTTAAAATGAAATACTTTCTAAATATGAATTGTAGACTTATCTTTCTAGTTTTCTGATCATCTTGAATTTTTAAATTCTAAGTTTTGTAGCAAAAGTTATGCCCGTTTTACTACAGCTGTGTTTTTACTTTCATATTTTCAGATTCTCGTACCTTTCATGTTGAAACAGTAAAACGGCTCATCAATGATAAAATTTTGCTATGAAGATTTCCAGATTGTTGTTTAACATGTTTAGGAGTCCAAAAAATATTTTTACTGATTTTAATATTGAGTTTTTGCTGATTCAAAAATTAAAACAATAAGATGTCGAATTTCTGCCTGAACATAAAACCTGTAAAGAACCATGTGTTTGACCTAGCTACTCTTGTCCGATTTTGAACTTTAAGTATGCGTTGGAACCGTGTGAAAGTCTAGTTTCCAAATTTTCTAACGGATTCAACTTTCAATTTTTGAGTCAGTGGAAAACTGCATTTTTGTACATGTTGCACTTGCTGTCCAGAATTTTGGATACTACTTTTAATGAATTAATTATTCTTATATCGTATTATTACATGAATTGATGTATGTATGTTGCATTGCATGATCCTAATGAGTTATTATTATCGTTCTAATTGTCCTATTTCATGTTATCATCAAATTGTTTCCCCTATTGATACTATTGTTCATCTCATGTCTTATAATCGCATATTGTATTGTTGCATTGATAAATAATTAACAAGCCGGAGTTTAAGGGATTGACTAGAGTAGTTGATGATAGGGGGACTTGGATGATGGTCCGTGTTATTATTGATATCGTTACTGTGTAAAAAATTGCACCTTGGCCCGTGTTATTATTGATATCGTTATTGTGTAAGAAATTGCACCTTGGCTCGTGTTATATTGTTATCGTCATCATATCCAGTACATAAACTATAGAGTCTACCACTATAGTCTAAACGAAATTGATTATATGCATCGAACCTGTGGTACGGCACACATGGGATATAGTAGTACGTGCATTAGTTAGGAATTAAAATGATTAATAAATATAAGGATTACACATCGACATTGCATATTGCTCATCATTGTTCCTATTGATATCGAATATTGGCTAATTGTTATTGTTATTGATCATTGATTACTCTTACCGAATATTGAATTATTGTTTATGGCCATTGTATTGATTATCATGATTATTGTCCCATGTTATTGATTCCTATTGATCCATTGATTCATTATTATATCGTTATTCCATTGTTCTCTGCTTTCTCTACTTGTTGTCCATAAATTGCTTTAAGGATAATTTTTCTCATCTTTTTAGATGAAGTGTATACAGATAATGAAGGAGAATTGCCTGCTAGAATTGAAAAACAAACATTCTGAAGACTACTGCTTTCTAATTGCTTATTGCTTTAAATAAACTTAATGTATTGAGACTTGTTATTATTTTTGGATTGGATTATTATTGTTTTGGGCTTATGTCATGGATTTTATTATTGTTTCCAGATATTGGATATTATTATTGTATTTGGATATTTTTATTGCTTCATTCTATTATTTTTGTTCATGAGATCATTATTATTGCATGCGCTGTTGTTCTGTATTGTTTATATTGTTGAGATAATTGGATAAACAGCTTATAGGTGACGTTAGTCATTCGCTGGGCTTTTGTCATGTACTCGTATTCCGTATTTTTGGGAAGCAGAGCGTGACAACTGCTCTGAAGGCTCTTCCAAAACTGAGATCTGAACCTGGTATCCCTGTTGGATACAGTGTTGACCGAAACCCCTTGAAGCTTGACGATCTCCTGCATGTACTTCTCTGCGAGACTCTCAATAGACGGACCAACTCTGAAGGGGATGAAGTAAGCACTCTTCGTCAGCCTGTCCACAATCACCCGAATGGTATTGTGACTCTTGGGACTCCTCGGCAAGGCATTCACAAAATCCCTGGTGATGTGCTCCCACTTCAACTCTGGAATGGGAAGAGGTTGAAGAAGCCCGGCGGTTGTCTGATGTTCTGCCTTCACCTGCTAGAAGATCAAGCACCGAAACACAAATATTGCTATGTCCCTCTTCATACCACACCACCAGAAGTGAAGCTTCAAATCCCGATATATCTTAGTACCACCGTGATGAATAGAGTATGCCGACTGGTGGGCTTCCTCGAGCAATTTCTGCCTGACTTCACCCTTTGGAACACACAACCTAGCCCCAAAGCGAATTGATTCATCTGAGTGAATAACCATATCGGTCCTTATACCTGTCTCAACTTTAGCTCTGAATCCCTGCAACTGCTCATCACCTGTCTGTGCTGCTTCAATATGTTCTACCAGCGAGGACTGTAACTAAAGCATCATACAACTCCGGTCGGCACCCGGAAAAATCACATTCAAGTCCAACCTTCTCATCTGCTCAACAAGCTCCTCTTGCTTAGTCAAGAACATGGTGACTGACCTCCTGCTCAACGCATCTGGCACCAAGTTCACCTTATCGGGATAATACTGCAAACTGATGTCATAGTCGGCCATTAACTCCAACTAGAGCCTCTGTATCATGTTCAACTCCTTCTGGGTGAAGACATATTTGAGACTTTTGTGGTCAGTAAAGATTTCCACTCAGTCTCCAAGTAAATAGTTTCTCCACAGCTTTAAAGCAAAGATCACTGCTGCCAACTCCAAATAATGAGTAAGGTAGTTCTTCTCGTGCAGCCTCAATGCATAAGCAACAACTCGATTCTTCTGCATCAACCATAGCAAAACACTGGGCCTGGTGAAACCCAAAGGGGAAAGGGTGAGGGGAAAGGGTGAGGCGATGACGAAGACGACGGTGAGGGGAAAGGGTGGAGGCGAAGGTGGGTGACGAACACAGGGAGATGAAGAGGCGGTTCGAAGGTAGGAGATGAAAAGTAACAGGCAGCTTTGTAAAGTAGGTTTCAACAGTATTTAGGGTTAGGGTTAACCTAGGTTAGAGTTTTTATATAGTAGGGTTGCGGGTTTAGGGTTATTGGATAGCGGGTTTGAGTAGGATCCAAAAGGAGATTGAGTCAAAAGTCACTATAATTAGGCCATATGGATTTGATGAGATGAGTCAGTCAATTCCCCTAGAAAAATAACAAATTGAGCTGATAGACAAGATGCCAATGAAATAGATTGGGCACAAATTGAGTTGAAATAACAGAAATGACTTTAATAGAATTGGAAACAAACTACATAATCTTGAATTGATAAAAGGGTACAGTAAAATGAAATACAGCAAAAAATAAAAATACAGGAAATAGGGGTTACATCATGGGAGGACCATTTGCATCTCGTAGAGTTCTCGTACAATAACAGCTTTTAGGCCAGTCTTAAAGCTGCACCGTTTGAGTCACTTTATGGGCGGAAGTGCAAATCACCAGTGTGCGGGGATGACATTGGTGAGACGAAGTTGTTGGGTCTAGAGTTGATCACCAGGACAGTTGATGTGGTGGCTCAGATCAGGAAGCACTTGCAGGCAGCTTAGGATAGGCAGAGGCGATGGGCTGATGTCCATCGGAGAGCTTTGGAGTTTGAGGTTGGTGACCATATTTTCCTAAAGGTATCACCTTGGCATGGTGTCATTCGGTTTGGTGGTGGGGGCCAGCTCAGTCGTAGGTTTGTTGGACCGTTTGACATTGTGGAGCCAGTAGGCAAGGTGGCCTATCGTCTTGCATTGCCACCAGCTTTATCAGGAGTGCACGATGTTTTCCATGTCTCACAACTCATGAGATATATCCGAGATGAGAGCCACGTGGTTAACTATTCTGAGTTCACCGTTTGGCCGGATTTAACTTGTGAGATTCTACCAGTTGCTATTTTGGATCAGCGAGAGAAAGTGCTTAAGAACAAGGTCATCAAGCTAGTTCATGTTTCATGAAATCCTCACTCACCGGGTGAGTCGAATTGGGAGTTAGAGGAGGAGATTCAGCAGAAGTTTCCTTATCTGTTTGAGTAGCTTTTTGTTTTATTCTTTTTTTTCTTTTCGGGGTTACCCTATATACATCTTGTTTGAATTTCGAGAACTAAATTCTTCTTGTTAGGTGGGTAGGATTTGTAACCCCTGTTTTTCCATTTATGAATTTTTTGGGGTGTATTTTCTTTTTGTGTATTTATTCAGCTTGTATCTCTTTTGGACCGTATATTGGATCTTTTTTTTCAATGTATTCATCTATTTGATTTTTTGTCCTTTATTTGATCTTCTTAATTCAATTGTCCCCTATTGTTCGTCTCTGTTTGATCAAGATTGCATTTTTTATCCTATTTATTTTATATTGTTCATATCCTTTTTTTTTCTTTAGTTCATTATGCTCTATCTTGATTTTTGGATATATTCATATCCTAATTCTATACTTAAACACATTAAAACCCCTATCCATTCAGCCCCAAACCTAATTACAATTCACTTAACCCTTAACTCAGTTGTATACTATTTCCCCAACCTGCAACCCGTTATCAGCCCCCATACCCATTAACCATATACACCAAAAACCCTAAAACCCAACTCATATATATACCCACTGTTCCTCCCCCTTATTCATGCCTACCCATCAGTCGCCTCCCCTTCTCCCGTTCCCTGGGCGCGTCTCCCTGTGCTCACCCCCAACCTCTCATCCCTCTCCTAATCATCCTCCACACCACAGCAACCCATCCTTGTCCCTCATCTCCCCATGCTCCCAACCTCAGCGACAGCCAGAATCCACCCCGGTGCACCTCGCGACCTCTCCACAGTGACGCTGCAGCCCCAGCACCCCTGCCGCACCGACCAGCCTTTGATGCCAGCAACGACTGACAGCCCGATGCTGTCATCCCTCGACGCTCTCTGTGCATTGCTTCCTCTGACGACTACAGCAGCGAGCAGCCACTTCCTGGCCACCATTGTCCCAACGTCGTGCACACCCCGCCACTACTCTCTTGCGTGTGGGTGTCGGTTTGTGTGCTTGTGTTTGATCTTGAGGTGTTGTGAGTGGTTCGTGTTCCGTTCGTTCGTTCGTTGAGTTCGTGCCCAAGAACCCATTCCCGTTATTCTTGCTCTTTGCATTGTTTCCATCGTCGTCTCTCAGGCAAGTGAATTGTATTAATTTTTATTGCAAATACAAGTACTAAATACCGTCTGTAGAGTAGTTGTGTTCTAGAGACAATTCTTGTGTAAAATCTCTGTTATATCTTGTCTCTATTGTGTTGACCCGCCCGAAGTTGCCTCATTACACTCATGACATGAAATAACTTAGGGATGACCACTTCTTGTTGTATACATGCATATTGTTCGTATGATGTCGTATGTTCGGTTGTGTTACTTGTAGTATACTTGTTTTAAACTTGTAATACATTATACCATGTTGCTTAGACATCTAGTGTACCTTATTTCACATTTGGTTATGTTTTGGATGAGTTTCATATGAACTAGTTGAATTTGTGCATGAAGAATATTTTCTGTTTTGCCAGTTCCTCAAACCCTATTAAGGTCAGTATATAAAAATTATTTGTGAATATGAATTATAGAGAATTCTGTCTACTTTCTAGATATTCTGACAGATCTCAGTTTTGATTTATGAATTGCGAGTTATGACTATTTTACAACAGATGTGTTTAAAATTTCAGATCCAGTTTTATATGGATTCTGTATACAAAACTGTGGGCCCCCTAATTTTTGTGGATTTAATTGATGACTTTTATGAATTATTCAATACTTGCAAACAACTACTATACTTGTAGAATTTTCATGCTGTTCATTAAAGAAACATAATTTCGACCTGATTCTATTTGCTGTTTATAAAAACTTTGTGAATATGAATTATAGCCTACTGTATCTATTTTATAATCCTTTTGACGGATCTGAATTTCAATTTATATTTTGTGAGGTATTACTGTTTTAGTATTGCAGTGTATATGATTCCAGATTTACAAAACTGTTGTGTCTTGCCGCTTTCTAATTTTACTTGACTATTCTATCTATGTTGGAAAATTATAAAACTATATTTTCGGTTACTAAACATACTAGGGAATAACCCAGATTTTTTTTGGAATTAATTAGTAAGTTTTTATGCTGTTTTCTTTTTTATGAATACAAACTTCTGTTTCCTGGCTGAACATGTTTTTTGGATACAAATTTGTTTTGAGTCATGTTATTGTGAAACACCATAGGACTTATATATATTTGATGGATTCGGCCAGGATTTTATTTTCCAGATTCTCTGACGGATCTAGGTTTGCATTTTTGTAGCAACAGAAATTTCAGATTTAGTGCAGTACTGTCTTGCTGTCCTGAACAAGAAATTTCGTTGTTCTATCCTTTTATGAGTTATCTTTCACCTGTATATGTTTATGTTCCAATCTGAACCTATTACATATTTATACCATGTTATTCTTGCCTGTTTGTGACACATACATGCCTGTTTAATAATAATAACAAATAATCAAGCCGGGGTTAAGGGAAAGATCTTGTAGTGGAAAATATAGAAATGTGTACTTAGAAGAGGGCCCATGTTTCCCACCTGTTACGTGTTCATGAATACATGATACACAATCTTGTTTACCTGATTACCTGACTGCACACTTCCTTATAGGAAGGTGTACTCGAAAATGGACCGCTAGGTTCTACCTGTACCTGTTTACCTGATTACCTGACTGCATGCTTCCCTATAGGAAGGTGTACTCGAAAGAGAACCAATAGGTTCTACCTATTCCTATTCCTGTTTTCTGGATCCCTAAGTACACGGCCCTATGGACTCCACTACGAAATCTAAACGAAACTTTTTTGAATGTAGCAACCATATGGTAAAAGTTGGGATGTATGAAGTGCTACCTAGATAGTAATAATACAAGACTTGACTTGACATAACACGACACCTGTTGCATGCTTACCTGTTACAAGCTTACCTGTACATGCTACCTGTATACCTGTAGTGTTCACATGTTCACCTTTTCATCTGTATAGCTGTTTACCTACTTGCATGACACTTGATACATGTTACTTGTACCTATTAGTATATCATGTTACTTGATTTTGTGTCCTAATTCATGTTAGTTATCATGTTCTGTTGACATGTCTATTCCACGCTATGTATGTTTCCGCTATTATTCTATTCATTTATCCTTTTTCCCTGTACTTGTGTCTGCATTACAAGCGGCCCGTAACTTGTATTGATGGGCATTTTGTTTTCTTTTCTCTCTTTCTACAATTTATTAAATTACAGATTTTGGAGATCAGTTGCCAGATGGAATAGGTGATATGAGATTCTAGATGCTGGAGTGTTGCTATTATTATTTTCTGCTACTATTATTATTATTTCCTGTTGCTTGTTTTGAAGAATTGTACTTGGTTACTCGGATTATTTTGTATTAGGCAATGTGACTCAGAATTATTGACTTGTTCAGATCTGATTTATTTGAGATTATTATATTTTGGTTTCAAGTAAATTCCTGTTGGTATATTGATTCAGTTATGAATGCGTGGTTAACTTCTCTCGCTTCCTACTCTGATTATTCCTGTGAAATGTTGTGAAGATCCTGACAGCTTATGGATGATGAAAATCATTCGCTGGGCTTAGTCACGTATCATATTCCGTATTCTCTTTTTGGGAAGCGGGGTGTGACATTGTTAGAGGCCCGAAAGTTAAGATGCAGGGAATACTAGAGGGCAAAGCTGTCTAGACCGTTCATTATCACACCTGCTTTGCTTCATAGTTTGCAGGAGGAACCGTCCACATAGAGCTCTCTTAACGGTTGTTCCTACTAAACCTCGGACGACTCATTGATGAACTTGGTGAGTACCTGACCCCTAATAGAGATTCTTGGCTTATAACTGATATCATGCTGACTGAGCTCGATGGACCATTTGATCAATTGTCCAGAGTTTTTTCGGCTTGTTAAGAACATGCTTCAAAGGCCGGTAGGTGAGGACTTGGATGGAATATTCGTGGAAGTATGGGCGAAGATTCTGTGTTGCCATAACCAAGGCATCAGCTACTTTCTCCATTTTGGCATAACAGAGCTTAACATCGTGGAACACTTTGCTCAGATAATTGACGGGTTTCTACACCCCCATCATCTTCCCATACATGGACTGCACTGATGACATGCTCAGATGCTGCTAAGTAGAGATAGAGGACTTCACTCGGCTCGAGTTTGCTAGGGTGAAGGGGATTGGCGAGATACTCCTTCAGTTGGACGAAGGCTTGCTGCTAGGGCTCTCCCCACTCAAAGTTTTTTGACCCTCGAAAGGGCTTATAGAAGGGAAGTGATTTCTCCTCGGATTTCGAGAGAAAACACCCAATTGTGGTAAGTTGGCCAGTGAACCTCTGAACTTCTTTGACGCAATACAACACATAACTCCAATCCAGATAATTTTTTTGGGTTATCCCGGAGTTTATAAATGCCAGAATTATAACATTCCGTACTTAACACTATATATATATATATATATATATATATATTATATAATAATAATAATAATAATAATAATAATAATAATAATAATAATAATAATAATAATAACAGAGAAAGTAGTAGTTGGGCCTATAGGGGAGTTTATGGGCATGGTTGTGTGGGATTGTGGGACAATTAAAGAGTTAGAGGATGGTTTGGATGCCTTATGTGGTGGGGCCTAGATGAGAAGGGGTGGCTGCATTGTTCATCCACGTGGAGGTGGAGGTGGCAGTGGGGCCCAGGGGAGGCTGCTGTGTGTAGGCGCACGAGAGAATAGCACGAGGTGATGTGGGATTTATTAATCCCACATAAGAGGAGATTAGGGATTAATTAGAATATATAAAGCTTAGTCCGTGATCAAGGGGTACCTGAAAGCTATAGCACTTTTTATGAGGCAAGCCTGTGGTGGGTAGTTTTTAGGATTTATTTTATTTGCGTGTGCGCACACGTGCGTAGGTGAGCAGGGCTCGGGGCTTTACAAATGGTATCAGAGCCGACTTTCGACACTAATTGTGGGTAAGAGTGGGTGAGATGTACGCTTGGTTGAGGATAGTACGCTGGTAGAGAGACCAGAGGTAGTACGCTAGTAGGGTACTTCACTCCACGTTGGCTAGAAAGGTGATCCTGTAGAAGATTGCAAGCTCCAAGATCAGTGAGGACAATAAGCTCTTAATGGAGGTGTATAACATCCCGTACTTAAGAGTATATATATAATATTATGTTGAAAGAATATAATAATATATATATATATATATATATATATATATATATATATAGAATAATGCTAATATGAGATGGTGAGATGGGTGAGATGAAAATATTTTTTTGGGAGAGGAGTGATTTGAGTCATCTGAATCTCGATCACACGGTTCACATCACTCTACATGTCATCTATATGGTGTGTATAAAATTCAAGCGATTTGAAGATCTCTAGCCTATGCATCAAAACGTTCAACACGTCATGAAGATGGTATGAAATACATATATATGCATTTATTTGTTTGGCACACATCATCTTGATGAAATGTAGAGTGATGTGAACGGTGTGATCGAGATTCAGATGACTCAAATCGCTTATCTCTTCAAAAATATTTTCATCTCACCCATCTCACCATCTCATAATAGCATGACTATATATATATATATATATATATATATATATATATATATATATATATATATATAGTTAGTCTATTATAAGATGGTGAGCGGGGCTCCTTATCTTGAGCGGGAGCTCACAGCCATCTGATCTGAATTGATTCAGATCGAATGGCTGAGATGGGATCCCGTTCTCCATCCTGTTTTGTTGAGGGTGAATTGGTCATTTACCCCATCTCCTTATCTTGAGCGGCATGCTGTGAACCCAATTCAGATCCCGCTCTCTTACGATCTGTAGAAAACCCTAGCCCCCTCTCCTTATCTTTCTCCCGCGCTCTCCTTCTTCGACTGAAACCCTAGTCCCCAATCCGCTGGCTGATTTCATGGATCCCATCACTCTCTTCGACGAGATGCCCTAGCCCCAAATCTACTGCGCGCAGTGGTCTCTTTCTCTCTCCCTGCAATCGAAGACCCAAATCTGCTAGCTGATTGCAAGGCTCTCTCTCTTCTTCTTCGACGTCAAACCCAGCTTTACCAGCCCCAAATCGCCATTGTGGGTTGCGAGGCTCTCTCTCTCCCTTCGACGTCTAACCCAGCTTACGATTAGGGTTTCGATTCCTCATCGATTCGAATAGAAACCCTAGCAGCCCCCAATCATTCTTATCAGGTATTCTCAGGTATTCTCACTTTCAAATTACATTTCGTTTTCTTCTTTCAAGTTTCACTATTAGAAATTGAGTCAATATGGCCTCTACTGTATATATATTGTAGAGGTGTATTTTTATCAGGTCCATGGCCGTTTTTGTGTGTTGGTCTAGGCAATGATGATATGCACTCCATAACAAGCTAATAAGTTAGAACTAGTTGGCGCGGCATAATAATGCAGCCCTAGACACATTCTTAATGCTTGATTTATAAAATGAATATGTTGGATCCTGTAGGCGAGACAACAAACACTAGAGGGGGGTGAATAGTGTTAATAAAAAAAACTGCGGAAATTTTCTTCGGTGCAGTCGACTTGGTTGTGAACCAGTCGACTGATATGACCAAATTAAAGCAAATAAAACAACTCTGTGCAGTCGACTTATAGGTGAGACAGGCGACTGAAGACACAATAAAAGTACAACTTATACGAGACTGACCAGTCGACTGATAGTGCAAGGAGTCGACTGTCCAGACAAGTTTTACAGAACTTAAGTAAACAAAAGTAAATGCAAGATCAAGACAACCAGTCACAGAGTACACAAGATATATCCTGGTTCGGTCCTTCCAACCTACATCCAGTCCCAAGCAACCCACTTGAGATTTCCACTATTCTTGAAAAACAAGTTTACAAGAATACCCTACGGCGTTAAGACAACAACCTTGTCTAACCCGTAGACCTTTCTCTCAACCAGAGAAAGCAGACCCACTCTACTGCCAAGAGTGAAACAAACTGACTCTACAACCTAGAGTCTAAACCACTCTCCAACCGAGAGTAAAAAGAAACAAGAAAAACTTTACAGTCAACCTATAGCCTTGTTGGTGTATTGTGTTGTTGCACGTGGCTAAAACAAGGTCGACTTCTATACCCAGTCCAGAACGAAATCGTTGTTATACTGGACTGAGTGTAGAGAACCAGAGATTTTGAACTTGAAAGCTTTTTCTCACTTTTCACTTAAAATTTCTCAAAGAATGCTCGGATCTTAGAAAAGTATGTTGTAAGATCTTTTCAGTGAGATCTGAACTCTATTTATAGAGTTAGATCTCCTGGACGTTGGGAGACAGTTATTCCAACTGTCAACCAACGGATCTTAAAGCTTTTGATTTTGAAAATTCGATTTTGAAAACAGAAAACAGTCAAAAGCACTCGAACAGTCGACTGGGTTGCCATATGAGTCGACTGGTCAGAGTTTGAATAATTTTAAACAGTTTTGTACTGCCAGTCGACTGCCAGAGGTATCAGTCGACTGGTACTCAACAGTTAAATTACTTCAAACTATTTTGACTCTTTTTGAGGTTTTTGAAAAACACACATTATGAAATTGTGAGTGTATGTGTGTGTGACAAGGCTTTACAATCAGACTAAGACTCAACAAAGGTAAAAATACAATGTTTACAAGACACAACAATTTGACACATTTGAGCTTGAAGTCTTGAGTCTTGAATCTTGAGTCTTGAGTGAAGCTTTGGCCATTGTCTTTTATCTGGAGCTTTTATGCTTGATCATTTGTTCAGCTGTATAGAAGTAAGTCCTTTGTGTATAGCACCTGTAAGTTTAGCATAGATACATGTGCAGTGTGTTGTGATCATCAAAATCAAGAATCAACATTCTCCCTCTTTTTGATGATGACAACACAATAGCTGATAACAATTTATATAGAAAAATACAAGCATAGGTTTTAAAAGCTCCCCCTATTAAAAACACAATATGCATACAAAAAATAGATGTTATCAGTCGATTGAAAACAGAGAGACAGTCGGCTGAACAGATAAAAAAAACATATAAACACAATAATACAGTAGAACACAATAATACAGTAGCATCAGTCGACTGATATGCTTGTCGCCAGTCGACTTACCAGTAGCATCAGTTTTGAACATGAACAATTTCCAGATCATGTTTACAAATTGAAAAAGGCTTTATACGGTCTTAAACAAGCACCTCGTGCTTGGTATGATCGTTTGTCTTAAACAAGCACCTCGTGCTTGGTATGATCGTCTGAAAACTTTTCTTTTAGAAACAGGATTTGAAATAGGTAAAGTAGACACTGCATTGTTTATCAAAAGAGTTAAGAATGATATCTTAATCATACAAATATATGTTGATGATATAATTTTTGGTTCTACCAATAATAATCTATGTCAAGAGTTTGCTAATAACATGAAAAACGAATTTGAGATGAGTCACATGGGTGAACTCAATTATTTCCTTGGACTTCAAATTAAGCAGTCCTCAAATGGCAAATTTATCAATCAAGGAAAATATGCAAAGGAGTTACTCAAACGTTTTAACATGGATAGTACTAGTAGTAAATCCATACCTATGGCTACTACTACTACTCTTGACAAAGATATATTAGGTAAGAGTGTTGATCAAAAACTCTATCAAGGTATGATTGGTTAACTCTTATATATTACTGCAAGTAGACCAGATATTATGTTCAGCATATGTTTATGTGCTAGATATCAATCTAGTCCTAAAGAGTCTCATTTAAAAGCAGTGAAACGAATTTTAAGATACATTAAAGGCACGTCTGAATATGGTTTATTTTATCCACGCACCGATAATTTTCAACTTCTGTCATATAGCGATGCTGATTTTGCTAGAAGCAAAACTGATCGCAAGAGCACTAGTGGTACATGTCACTTTTTGGGACATTCCCTAGTCTCTTGGTGCAGTAAAAAGCAAAATTTCGTGTTCCTATCAACCACAGAAGCTGAGTATATCGCTGCAAGTTTGGCATGTGCACAAATCTTGTGGATGAAACAAACTTTATTAGATTATGGTATTTCATTTGAAAAACCTTCAATTATGTGTGATAATACCAGTGCAATTAATCTATCTAAAAATTCGATTCAACATTCACGTACGAAACATATTGATATTCGACATCATTTTCTACGTGATCATGTTTTAAAAGGAGATATATCTTTAGACTTTATCTCTACTGATAAACAAGTAGCAGACATATTTACCAAACCCCTTAAAAAAGATACTTTCATTAACTTAAGAAGAGAACTAGGAATATGTGATTTTATTGATATTTGTTGAAAATTGTTTCTGTTAAGTCGACTGTGTTCCTGAGTAAGTCGACTATACTGTACTTTAAAACATATCTATTTTTGTTCTCTGACCAGTCGCCTGGTCCTGATGACAGTCGACTGATCAGCAGACATACAAAATTTAGTCTCTTCTCGACTAAGTCGACTGATATACCCTACCAGTCGACTGTCACGAGTTCAAATGTCTTCAGCGACTATTCATCGCAGCTTTTGAGATAAAACATCTCATCACTTTTTCACCCGTGACCTCTTATCTCAGCCGTCGATATCTATTCTCTCAATCTCAGCCTTCTATTTTCGGTTAAAAACCTTTTTTCACCGCCCCCTTCTTCACAGCCTTCATCTTCCATTTTTTTACTTTTATCCCCAAACCTCAAACCGAGAAGAAGATCAATTCCGAAGAGTCGACTGTCGCATCTTCTGCAGCCGCTGATCCTCATCTCTCATCTTGTTGTCTTCCCTGTTGGTAAAATCTCATCTCTTGCATTTCTCTTAATGGCACCTAAACGATCTAAGAGATCTCATGAGGGTAGCTCTTCTCAAGATTACTCTCAGTTTTTGTTAAGTTTGGATCTTCTAGAACGTTGGCAATTGATGTGTAGCATAATCATTTTCCCGGGTCGGTTTGTTAACTTTAATGATTTAGATAGGTTTAATCTAGTACCCTTATTCCAAAATTGTAGCCTTTATGAATATCTTTCTCATGCTAACCAACCCGATTATTATCCACAATTAATCTATCTCTTTTATACAAATATGAGAGTTGTCCAATTAAGAGATGGACCCGTTGTGATTCGTTCTTCCGTTAAAAATACCAAGATATCTCTCACACCCGAGAGAATCAATCAAGTAATGGGTATTGATAACGAAGGACTTGACTTAGGTGACATAATCCTTGATGACTTTTCTATCTTATCTAAAATGTTTTTACCTAATCAAGGACCCCCAATGACAAGCAAAAATATAACTCCTGTTGCAAAACTAGTTGCTAGAATACTTGCTTATAACATTCTTCCCAAAAGAGGAAGTTATGATCAGTATTCACTAGAATTGCAACAAGCTGTTTATGCCATCTTTGGTAAAATAGCTATAAATTGGGGTCGTGTCATATTTTCTAAACTTCAACAGCATCATACTCATTTCCTACCCTTTGGAGGTCTCCTAACCAGGGTCTTTACAGCTTACGATATTGATCTCGATTCTGAGACCAATGTTGTTAAGAAGTATGAATGCTTCGATCGTGCTAGTTTAGCACGTATGAAGCTTCTTGATCCTCCTCCTAGAACAACCCCTAGGTCTCCTCCACTCTCTCAAGTTCCTTTGGCTTCTACTTCTAGACCTTCTAGACCTTCTGCCTCATCTAGTTCATCTCTTCCTCAAGCTAACTATGAGGATCCAGCCACTCTCTATGAATGTGTAAACTATCTTATGAAACATTCGGAGACTGTTGATTCTCAGATTCACACCCTTGATTCCAAAATTGATCATCTAACCGATCTTTTCACTTCTCAATTTCCTCCTCCTTCTCATGCTGCCGATGAAGATTCAGACGAGGACAATTGAAGACTTTCTTTTTCGCTATTATGTAATTTTCTATTTTTGAACTTATTTATGTATGAGAACATTTCTTAGCTTATTTCTATGTTTTTGTAATGCAAAAGACTGTTTATTCTGTGTTTTTGTTGATGACAAAGGGGGAGAGATATCCTCTTTTATGTATGTACTGTGTTTAATTATATTTCTGTGTATTGAATTGTTCCTCTGGTAAGTCGACTGATCCTATTGTGATATCTTCAACTTTACCAAAATCATTTGTTGAAGTTAAAGATCATCCTCATGACTTAATAATTGGTGACATCTCCCATGGTATTCAGACACGTTCACATGTTAATATGATTTCTCATACAGCATTCTTGTCGGATTTTGAACCGAAAAATATACAAGAAGCTTGTGAGAATGAATATTGGATGAATGCCATGCAAGATGAACTAAACCAATTTATAAGAAATGATGTATGGAATTTAGTTCCACGACCTCCTGATCAGACTATTACTGGTACCAAATGGGTATTTAAAAATAAGTTAGATGAATCAGGTTAAGTTGTAAGGAACAAGGCTAGATTAGTTGCTCAAGGGTATAATCAAGAAGAAGGTATAAATTTTGATGAAACATATGCTCCTGTTGCTAGACTAGAATCTATTCGTATTTTATTATCTTTTGCTTGTTTCATGAATTTTATACTTTATCAAATGGATGTTAAAAGTGCTTTCCTTAATGGGTTTATTAAAGAAAATGTTCTTGTTCAAAACCTGGTGGTTGTTTAACATAAACATTTTCTTTAATAAACCCATTAGGAAAGCACTTTTAACATCCATTTGATAAAGTATAAAATTCATGAAACAAGCAAAAGATAATAAAATACGAATAGATTCTAGTCTAGCAACAGGAGCATATGTTTCATCAAAATTTATACCTTCTTCTTGATTATACCCTTGAGCAACTAATCTAGCCTTGTTCCTTACAACTTGTCCTGATTCATCTAACTTATTTTTAAATACCCATTTGGTACCAATAATAGTCTGATCAGGAGGTCGTGGAACTAAATCCCATACATCATTTCTTATAAATTGGTTTAGTTCATCTTGCATGGCATTCATCCAATATTCATTCTCACAAGCTTCTTGTATATTTTTCGGTTCAAAATCCGACAAGAATGCTGTATGAGAAATCATATTAACATGTGAACGTGTCTGAATACCATGGGAGATGTCACCAATTATTAAGTCATGAGAATGATCTTTAACTTCAACAAATGATTTTGGTAAAGTTGAAGATATCACAATAGGATCAGTCGACTTGACAGGTTCTTCAGTCGACTGCTTTACATCAGTCGACTGTAAGTCCTTATCAGTCGACTTATCAGACAGATTAGTTTGTTCTAAAGATTTAATCACATTAAAGGTGACGAATCAGTTTCATCATCTTTATTTAAAATTGATGAAGGCAGAGATTCATCGAATGTAACATGCATTGATTCTTCAATAGTCATTGTAGACTTATTGAAAATTCTATATGCTTTACTCCTATTTGAGTATCCTAAAAAGATACCCTCATTAGATCTAGGATCAAATTTGTCTAAATTATCTTTTGTGTTTAGAATAAAACACTTACAACCAAATGTTTTAAAGTAAGAGATTTTAGGAATTTTGTTATAAAACAACTCATAACAAGTCTTCTTTAGCTTAGGTCTTATAAGAATCCTATTTAAAACATAACAAGCTGTAGCAACATCTTCAGCCCAAAAGTGCTTTGGTAAATTGCTTTCAACAAGAATAGTACGTGCGCATTCTTGCAAAGTCCTATTCTTCCTTTCAACCACTCCATTTTGTGGTGAAGCTCTAGGAAATGCAAATGAATGTGTTATACCATTCTTGTTGCAATATTCTGTAAATGTTTCATTCTCAAATTCTCCACCATGATCACTTCTAATAGTGACTATGGTTAGAGATCTTTGATTTTGAATACGTTTACAAAAATGTGCAAATTCATTAAAAGCATCATTTTTATGTTTTAAAAAGAATGTCCAAGTGAATCTTGAAAAATCATCTACTAAAACAAATACATATCTACTTTTATTTAAAGAAGCAACTCTAGCAGGGCCAAATAAATCCATATGGATTAATTCGAGCGGCCTACTAGTAGAAATTACTTCTTTTGTTTTAAAAGTGGATTTGATTTGTTTTACTAGTTGACATGCATCACATAACTTATCCTTTTTAAAGGATAGTTTTGGCAGTCCTTTAACTGGGTTATATTTAGATAATTTTGAGAGATTCTTCATGTTCACATGTCCAAATCTTCTATGCCATAGCCAAGATTCATTGTTAGAAGCTATTAAACAAAAATCATTTGAACATTCAATTGCATTTAAACACAATTCATAAATATTATTTTTACGAAAACCTTGAAAAATAACATTTTGCATAGTAGAGTCATAAATCAAACATGCATCTTTTTCAAATACTATTTTATACCCTTTATCACATAATTGACTAATGCTTAAAAGATTATGCTTTAAACCACTAACTAATAATACATTTTCTATGGTTGGGTTAGAGGTTTTACCGACCATGCCGATACCTATGACTTTGCCTTTGTTGTTATCTCCAAAGGTGACAGTTCCTCCATCTATGCTTTGAATGGTGGATAGCAGGTTGGCATGTCCTGTCATATGTTTTGAACACCTGCTGTCTAGTATCCAGCGTTCTTTCTTGGGTACCTATAAAAAATTCAAGGTAAATATGGTACCCTTTTTATTGGGTCCAAAACATATTAGTTTGGGGGAAAACCAGACCCATGAAGAGTTTGATCTTCCTCCATAAGCAGGAATATAATTAATAGAATTACACACATTTAATACATATAAAGTAATATACGCAATTCTATCATTCTGATTTAAGCTGACTGGAACCCATACAAACTTATTCTGTCCAGTCGACTTAATAGTGTCCTTCAGTCGACTGCTAGTGTGAGTCAGTCGACTGTATGATACACTAGGTCGACTTATATGAGGTTTTAATCTCATTGAATAAGATTCAATTCCTCTGGACAGACGACTGGTAGATTGGTTCAGTCGACTTAACCGAACATTAGACTTGCTTTTATCACTCACATTAACAACCTTAGGCTTTTCAAAAAATTCATACAACTTGTGTGTAACACTAGAAATAGATGCTGATTTATTTCTACTAGTGTTTTTAGCAGGAGATTCTTTTACAGAAGAATTTTTAAAACCAAGACCATATTTTTGACTAGATTTTACTTGATGATGAAGGACATCATTTAAATTCTCTTTGCCTTTGTTAAACTTAGATACGTTCTTTGATATCTCTTCATAATTCTTTTTGAGAGTTTCAAGATCAGTATCTAAATTTGCAATGCGAGAATTTAAAGATTTCACTTCCTTATCAAGGTTAAGATTTTCTTGAGAAAGTGTTTGATTAACTTTCTCTAGACTCTTAACTCTAATCTTTTTTTTTCAATTCTTGAAATATTTCATTAAAGGCATCAAGTAAATCTTCTGATTCATAGTCATTACTTACATGATCTTGTGAAGCCATGAAGCACATGTTTGCCACTTCATTGTTTTCATCCGTTTCTTCTTCGGAAGATGAATCACTATCATCCCATGTAGCTTGATAGACCTTCTTGTTCTTGGCAAACTTATTCTTTGAATATTTGTCCTTTTTGAAGTTGGATGGTTTTCCCTTGTTCTTTGCATTTTCAAGGGGACAATCCTTCTTCATGTGTCCTGTTTTATTGCACCTGAAACATGTAGGAGGGTCATTAGAATCTTTATTTTTAGAATTAAACTTACCCTTCTTTAAGAATTTTTTGAATCTTCGAGTGAACATTGCTATCTCCTCTTCATCTTCTTCCTCATCTTCTGAGTCTGTCATGGCTTTAAAAGCCAATGATTTCTTCTTTGCTTGGTGTAATTCTGTATCCTTCTTTCGATCTTCAAGTTGGACCTCGTATGCCATGAGATTGCCCACAAGATTCTCAAGAGAAAGTTGTGACAAGTCATTTGCTTCCTTTATTGCCATGGTCTTCTTCTCCCATTCTGGAGTGAGTGCACGTAAGACTTTTCTAACCATCTCTGCTTGAGTATAAGTCTTTCCAAGTGCCACAAGAGAGTTAGTGACATCAGTAAATCTGGTGATCATCTCGGATACGGTTTCATTGTCCTTCATTCTGAACATCTCAAACCTGTGAACAAGAACAGAGATTTTAGACTCTTTAACTTTATTTTTCTCTTCATGTGTTACCTCGAGTGTATGCCAGATTTGATGTGCAGTTGTAGCATTGGATACACGATTGAATTCTTCCTTTGTAAATGCACAAAATAAAGCATTCATTGCTTTGGCATTGTTCATCGTCTGGTTCTTTTGATCATCATTCCATTGTGCATATGGAATAGTAGGAGCAGTGTATTCTGTCTCTGTCATTTGCCATATCTCGTAGTTGATTGATTGGAGGTAGATTCTCATTCGGCACTTCCAATAATTGTAGTTAGTTCCATCGAATAGCGGTGGCCGTTGTGTAGATTGGCCTTCATGGTACTGATTTGTATTTGAAGTAGTTGCCATAGCCTGTAACCTTGCTCTGATACCAAGTGTTAGATCCTGTAGGCGAGACAACAAACACTAGAGGGGGGATGAATAGTGTTAATAAAAAAAACTGCCAAAATTTTCTTCGGTGCAGTCGACTTGGTTGTGAACCAGTCGACTGATATGACCAAATTAAAGCAAATACAACAACTCTGTGCAGTCGACTTATAGGTGAGACAGGCGACTGAAGACACAATAAAAGTACAACTTATACGAGACTGACCAGTCGACTGATAGCGCAAGGAGTCGACTGTCCAGACAAGTTTTACAGAACTTAAGTAAACAAAAGTAAATGCAAGATCAAGACAACCAGTCACAGAGTACACAAGATATATCCTGGTTCGGTCCTTCCGACCTACATCCAGTCCCCAAGCAACCCACTTGAGATTTCCACTATTCTTGAAAAACAAGTTTATAAGAATACCCTACGGCGTTAAGACAACAACCTTGTCTAACCCGTAGACCTTTCTCTCAACCAGAGAAAGTAGACCCACTCTACTACCGAGAGTGAAACAAACTGACTCTACAACCTAGAGTCTAAACCACTCTCCAACCGAGAGTAAAAAGAAATAAGAAAAACTTTACAGTCAACCTATAGCCTTGTTGGTGTATTGTGTTGTTGCACGTGGCTAAAACAAGGTCGACTTCTATACCCAGTCCAGAACGAAATCGTTGTTATACTGGATTGAGTGTAGAGAACCAGAGATTTTGAACTTGAAAGCTTTTTCTCACTTTTCACTTAAAATTTCTCAAAGAATGCTCGGATCTTAGAAAAGTATGTTGTAAGATCTTTTCAGTGAGATCTGAACTCTATTTATAGAGTTAGATCTCCTGGACGTTGGGAGACAGTTATTCCAACTGTCAACCAACGGATCTTAAAGCTTTTGATTTTGAAAATTCGATTTTGAAAACAGAAAACGGTCAAAAGCACTCGAACAGTCGACTGGGTTGCCATATGAGTCGACTGGTCAGAGTTTGAATAATTTTAAACAGTTTTGTAATGCCAGTCGACTGCCAGAGGTATCAGTCGACTGGTACTCCACAGTTAAATTACTTCAAACTGTTTTGACTCTTTTTGAGGTTTTTGAAAAACACACATTATGAAATTGTGAGTGTATGTGTGTGTGACAAGGCTTTACAATCAGACTAAGACTCAACAAAGGTAAAAATACAATGTTTACAAGACACAACAATTTGACACATTTAAGCTTGAAGTCTTGAGTCTTGAATCTTGAGTCTTGAGTGAAGCTTTGGCCATTGTCTTTTATCTGGAGCTTTTATGCTTGATCATTTGTTCAGCTGTATAGAAGTAAGTCCTTTGTGTATAGCACCTGTAAGTTTAGCATAGATACATGTGCAGTGTGTTGTGATCATCAAAATCAAGAATCAACAGAATATACAGAAGTGTGTTCTGAGCCTGAGAGTGCGGGGAGTAAGAAAAGGAAAGGAGACTAGGGTTTCTTACGATCGAAGAGAGAGCGGGATATGAGTTGGGAGCCATATTTCCAAAAAGATAAGGAGAGGGGGTAAATGACCATTTTACCCTAAACATCATCGTACACAATCTCGGTAGTTACTGAGGCGGTCCACCGCTTTAAGATATAAGATTGAGGTAGGCAATCAACAAACTCATTCCTCAAAACAACAAGAATGTGCCTACAAGGAATTCCTTCAACTTCAAATTTTCTACATGTACAGGACCCAACATTATCATTGCCTTTATAGAACACATCCCTTGTTTTGTTTGATTTTTATGACATTCCCATTCTCCTCACTATACAGTGCCGCACACTCCCATTATCATCTTTCATTAAGGAGGCGTAATTCAGATTTTGAACTAATTCATCTTGGAATACATGAAATTTCTCTCTCGTATACACATCAGACATTTGTTTCTCAACTTCTAAATCTGTTTGCAGTTTTGGTTTTGTATGAAGAGTTGTGCAGTCTGCTGCTAACTGATTTTGTCTTTGTTTTCTTATTGCCTTTTCAAACCTCGTAATAAATTCATGCAAAGAATTTTTACTATTAACATACTTATCCACAAAAGCATTCATACTTTCTGATCTTTGAGTTGTGCGGATTCCAGCAGTGAAAATATGCTTAGCATAAGCTGGTATCCATTTTTCACGAAGCTCATAAATATCAGAAAGCCAAGGATTACCTACAATTTCAATATTTATCAAGAAATAAGACTACTAAAATTTGTTAGCTACGGTAAAAATCATTAATTCAAGGGTTACCTGAAATAGACAAATTAGCGTTCATAACTTCATTCCATCTCATCTCAAACTCTTCCGGCGTTTCTGAATCCCAGATGCTACTATGAAATGGAATGCTAAAAACACTATTAAGGCCCGGACCACCAAACTTATCTGGAAGCTTTTTAAGAATGTGCCATATACATAGCATGTGGTTGGAACCAGGAAAACATAGTCGGATAGCATTTTCCATTGCGGGATCTTGATCTGTAATAATAACTGTAGGAGGAGGCGCACACATTGTTTCAGCCCATTTTTCAAACAACCAAAGAAACGACTCAGTCGTTTCTTTATTTATGAAAGCTGCACCAAAATTGACAGATTGACCGTGGTTATTAACTCCAGTAAATGGAGCAAAAACCAATTTGTACTGATTTGTGTCATATGTAGTATCAAAAATTAGCACATCACCAAAATGCTTGTAAGCTTTCCTGGCTAGAGCATCAGCCCAAAAGACATGAGTTAATTTGTCGTCTTCATCCACCTTATAATGAAAACAAAAAGAAGGATTCAGATCCTTTTCCTCTTGCAAGTGCTCCATCAATAGATCCACATCATAAGCTCTACTCCGATCATTGTCTCTTTGCATCGAATTCCTAATGTCCTTTTTAGTACAATTAATATTACTGAAACCCTCATTTTCTATCTCCATGTAGGACATAAACTCAGAAGTTCTTATGTTAGCTTCTTTGAACGAACTAAGTAAACTTTTTTGTGCTTCGGTAACAGTTCTATTATTTCGTAAGAACTGTTGCTTTCTTGGTGTAACACAAGAATGAGTGTGCTCCTCAACAAACCTTCGGATTGACCATCTCCCATCATTGTCTTTTTGAATTCGAATTTGAGCCATACACTCTTCTCTAGTCACAGCCCTTCTCCTTCTCTTGATGACATTTGAAGAAGATGGTTCTTCAATACCGGCAACATTCACTCCTTCATCTAAAGTTGTTGGCTTACCTTGCTTAGAGCATACAAATGACTGTGAATACCTCTCCTTTGTAACAGTATCCATCATTGTAGCAGATTTGCGAACAGAAAAACCAGCTAATTTTGCATATTTTATGTAAAATTCATAACCTTCCTCTAAACTAGCAAATACTAAACCAACTTTTGGTTTAGAATCATCATCAACATCTCTCCAACCCTTATGAACATCTTGGCTTGGTAACTCTTCAAACTCCATTCTACATAGAAAAAAATATAATAAACATACATATTAAACCCAAACTTATTCGGAGAGCTAAATTTTTCATCATCATAGTTGTCTTCAACACATGAATTGAACTAGTCGTAGGCTCAGAACACACTTCTATATATTCATTCTGTAAATCAAGCATTAAGAATGTGTCTAGGGCTGCATTATTATGCCGCGCCAACTAGTTGTAAATTATTAGCTTGTTAGGTAGTGCATATCATCATTGCCTAGACCAACACACAAACACGGCCATGGGCCCTCTTCTGATATACCAAAAATAGCTGTGAATGCCTCTCCTTATCATGAGAAGAGATCATATTGGCTAATAAAAATACGCCTCTACAATACTTATACAGAGGCCACCTCGCGCCTCTTTTAATAACCGAAACAGAGGAATAATCTAAAAAGATAAGGAGATTGTATAAATGACCATTTTACCCTCAACAAAACAGGATGGAGAACGGGATCTTATCTCAGCCATTCAATCTGAATCAAACTAGATCGGATGGCTGGTAGCTCCCGTTCACGGTAAGGAGCCCATCTCACCATCTCATAATAGACTAACTCTATATATATAGTGTGCTCCTTAACAAATTAAACATATAGAAGAGGTCATCTAACATCTCCAACATCCCCATCTTCCTGCTAAACAAATTTATTGTCGGCCAACCAAACCCATAATCTTACCTTTTTATTAAAAGGTCTTAATCGACTCAAACTTAATTAAATAAATGCAAGCTCTACTCAAACTTATTCGGATAGCTAAATTTTTCATCATCATAGTTGTCTTCAACACATGAACTGAAGTAGTCGTAGGCTCAGAACACACTTCTGTATATTCATTTTATAAATCAAGCATTAAGAATGTGTCTAGGGCTGCATTATTATGCCGCGCCAACTAGTTCTAACTTATTAGCTTGTTATGGAGTGCATATCATCATTGCCTAGACCAACACACAAAAACGGCCATGGACCTGATAAAAATACACCTCTACAACATATATACAGTAGAGGCCATATTGACTCAATTTCTAATAGTGAAACTTGAAAGAAGAAAACGAAATGTAATTTGAAAGTGAGAATACCTGAGAATACCTGATAAGAATGATTGGGGGCTGCTAGGGTTTCTATTCGAATCGATGAGGAATCGAAACCCTAATCGTAAGCTGGGTTAGACGTCGAAGGGAGAGAGAGAGCCTCGCAACCCACAATGGCGATTTGGGGCTGGTAAAGCTGGGTTTGACGTCGAAGAAGAAGAGAGAGAGCCTCGCAATCAGCCAGCAGATTTGGGTCTTCGATCGCAGGGAGAGAGAAAGAGACCACTACGCGCAGCGGATTTGGGGCTAGGGCATCTCGTCGAAGAGAGTGACGGGATCCATGAAATCAGCCAGCGGATTGGGGGCTAGGGTTTCAGTCGAAGAAGGAGAGCGCGGGAGAAAGATAAGGAGAGGGGGCTAGGGTTTTCTACAGATCGTAAGAGAGCGGGATCTGAATTGGTTTCACAGCATGCCACTCAAGATAAGGAGATGGGGTAAATGACCAATTCACCCTCAACAAAACAGGATGGAGAACGGGATCCCATCTCAGCCATTTGATCTGAATCAATTCAGATCAGATGGCTGTGAGCTCCCGCTCAAGATAAGGAGCCCCGCTCACCATCTCATAATAGACTAACTCTATATATATATATATATATATATATAAAGCATGAATCTATATATATATACTAGGTTTGCCCGTTGACACGTGCCTACGGCACGTCTTCGGAACGGTGCACTTGGTTTGATTATATAAAATAGTTTTAGAGGTCCAGCAAATTAATTAAAGTAGCAAACATACAATAAAAGTTCTTCACGATAGTATTTTCTCTTATAGTAAAGAAATTAATGTTGTATATTTGCCAAGTTATTTTAGGTTGTTAGTCAGCTTACCTATCCTACTATACTTTGGAAGCCCAAATTGAGGCCACCAAATAATCCATCTCTCACTTGCGTGCATCGTAATTCAAAACCAATAAAAAAACTCATCAAATAAATCACCAAATTAAAAAATTTTAAACCCAAAAATAAAACAATGATACTTTTGTGAACTTAAATCTCATGCACACACAAAATTCGAGTCAGCAAAAAATTGATTAATCCCCTGCACACAAAAAATTAAAAATTAGAATGAGAATTCAGTTAATGAGATAAAATTAGAGTCGTTGCATCGCATATAAAGGCTCTCAATTCGGTGGAGGGGAGTCGCCGATACGGAGTCGCTTGATATTCGCGCTCGATTTGGTGGAGGGGACTCGCCGATACAGAATCAGCAGCAGATCAGATATCGGCGACGACTTCTTGATTGGGGTTCGACATTGGATTTGGGTTTGGATTTGATCTGAGATTTTGAACATTTCAAAATTCTAAAATTCCAAAATTTCAAATTTTCAAAATTTAAAATTTTTCAAAATTTAAAATTATTAAATCTTTTTAAAATTTTTATTTTTTTTTAATTTTAAAATTTTTGAAATTTTTAAAATTTCTAAAATTTCTAAAATTTCTAAAATTAAAAAAATTAAATTTTAAATTTCTTAATTTCTAAATATTTAAAAAATTCCATTTTTTTAAAAAAATTAATTTTTTTTATAATTTTTTATAAGTTTTTGATTTTTTTTTTATTTTTTAAGTTTTTTAATTTCTAATTTTTTTAGTTTTTAAATTTCTAATTTTGAAAAAAATATAAATTTTCTATTTTCTTAATTTTTTGAATAGAAGAGAGAGAGAGAGAGAGAAATAATTAAATAAATAAAGGAGTTGTTTTGGATGGGGGATTTGAATTTGAGTTTTGGGGGAAAATTTAGGAGGGAAAATATGTCTTGTGAGGTTAGATCTAGGCCTTTGATTTTGGAAGGATAGCTTTCTTTGTATTTTATTATATAAATACATATATATATATATATATATATATATATATATATATATATATATATATATATATATATATATATAGGGAGCCCTTCGGTTGAGAACTAATTTGGTGAGAATTCTATGAGAACTCACAGAGTAGACCCCCCATGAAAAATCCGAACCGGCTATCTCGCTCTACACACCTTAGATAGCATAACATAAAGAAATCAAGTAATTTGAAGTCCATTTGCCCATGATTTACATCATCACAAAATTGTATGGCTGAAAATTCTTCTCCATTTGATGGATGGGCAAATAAACTTCAAATTACTTGATTTCTTTATGTTATGCTATGTAAGGTGTGTATAACAAGGTGGTCGGTTCGGATTTTTCATAGGGAGTCTACTCCGTGAGTTCTCACAGAGTTCTCACCAAAATTAGTTCTCAACCGAAGGGCTCCCTATATATATAATAAAGGAAGTGGTAGTTGGGCCTATAGGCGAATCTGTAGGCTTGGTTGTGTGGGATTGTGGGCCAATTAAAGAGTGAGAGGATGGGTTGGCTGCCTTGTGTTGTGGGGCTCGGATGAGAAGGGGTGGCTGCATTGTGTAGACACGTGGAGGTGAAGGTGGCAGTGGGGCCCAGAGGGGCTGCTGTGAGTGTGGGCGTGCGAGAGAATAACACGAGGTGATGTGGGATTTATTAATCCCAGATCGGAGAATATTAGGTATTAATTAGAATATATATAGATTAGTCCGCGATCAAGGGGTACCTGAAAGCTATAACATTTTTTGTGAGGCAAACCTGTGGTGGGCAATTGTTAGGATTTATTTTATTTTGCGGGTGCACATTGTAGCACCCCAGATCCCCGTTACCGGACATCCATGATACAACCAGAATCTTTGCCTTCAAATGCATCTCAATATAGAAATAACACGGAAATTTAAAAACTTTTTCTTACCAAATAAAATTATTACATCATTAATTACAAATGTATCTTGTTCCTGAACAAAGAATACTAATTACATTAACTCATTACAACTTATTACAAAATAATTACAGAATCCACTTGTAATGCTATTAGTTGTCTTTCTGAATGGTAATCGAATGATCACCGCTGAAACTCCACTGACTGGTTAATCTGCTTCCCTGGGACGTGCCCCCTCGTCTTGAGTCTTCCACTGCGCGACTTTGATATTCTGCATCTGCTCGAATGGTTGGTAAGTATACTGCTCCTCCACTTGGGTGCCCGCAATCCCGATCAGATTTTTAGCACCTAATTGAGTGGGCACGTCAGTAATTCTACTGACACATGCTGATAATAGCAGCGATCTCCAACTCACACACCACAAACTATCTTGAACGGAAAAGAAAACGTGCATCCTAATTTCTAGTGTTCGTGTATGCCATGACCTTAAGTCTAATGCATAATATAGAGTACAGAAACGGATGTACTTACTCTAATGTCAGCAAGACTCGAATATGCATGCATCCCATACTAAATACGTTCCAGATCAAGCTGTCTTCTCCAATTTCAGGGTTTCGAACCCTCCCCATGCAAATACATTCTACTATTGTACTTAATATGTTCCTGATAGATACAACATGGCTGGTGAATCCTACAGTTATTACTGCTAAACACAGTGGTGTCCCCGTTTGCCACTAGTGCCCCAATCCGGTCTGGATCACACCAAATGTCATGACGATCTTATAGATACACAACCACATATCTATGGCGCCGAAGATCCATGAGACCACAACCCCTATTGTCCGTTTATGTCCACCAACATAAGAACATGACAGCCTCGAGGGTCAAAGCCCCCTAGCCGACAGGAACCCTCCCTTTCTTACCACGGGACTTCAGGATTTAATAGAGCGAGATACGGCTCATGTGTGCTCAGCTAGTGAGCAGACACAACCCGTATCCCTACGACAGGAAAAGACAACCATGTTTATCACCGCCTAGTGCTGGCTCTTAGAACAAGTCGAATTAAAGGGAATCACCCCTAATACCAACTTGGTCTTTAAGCAAAAAGTAAGGAAACTTAATTAAATAATAATTACTAAAATATGTTTGTCACCCTAAATCATGCACGAAGTTTTATCGAACAAGTGATCCCTGACTGGTCTGTCAAAATAATAACTCGGTGAGTCAATAATTATCAGCTGCCACACTCCTGTTGGTCCTTGACCAAATTCTTGGCCCGTGACCCTCAGCGAGTGGTACAATGACTCCCAAGAAATGCCTTTTACCGGCAATACTTACAAACATGACACCCAACTATTGACAGACTAAGGCTATAAAACATAAGCAAGCATACTCAAAATGTGATAAAAATCAATATCTTGAGTATAGCAACGCTACTAGTTCATAAGTCCATAACTTCTAATCCTAGTACTGAGATTGCATGAATTGATACCTTGGGGGAAGCTAAGACTACCTAGGGTTGATAGTGGTAGGGTATCAGTCTGCCCTAACAACTAACTCAAGTCACAAACGTCCTCAATAGAAGTTTAACAACATTAAGACAAGTAATATCACCAATGATCCCCAATAGTAAGTCCATTAACACTTAATCACAAGAGGTGAAAATGTACTCCTAGATACTTAGTCAAAAACTAGAAATTCAATTCTAAGTTGATTCTGTCCAGAATTTAAAAGGGTCATAACTCTCAAAGTATAACTCGGATTTGGGTGTTCTTTCCCATTCTGGAAAGCTAAGAGTCTAGGCTACAAATTCCTAGTTGACCACTGCATCAGATTCATCCATATTTCTCTAAAAGGCCTCACAATCATCAGCCCGTGTACTTCTTGTACAATGGTTGTACCTTACCGATGGAGTAAAAATCTACTCGCTCATCGGAATGATCCAATTCTAGATTCTATGGAAAGCTGAACCTGTCCTCTACAACTCTCTAGTTGATCACAAATCCAAATTATTCCATTTGATATGGTGAAAACACTCATCTTTCTCAGGTGTACAGAAAATACATAATGTACTTCACCAAACAGAGCCTATAGCTCAAAAACTGGTTTCTGTTCCATCTTATAAAAATCATAACTATTACTCTACTTACAGGAATTCCTTGATACAAGGCTTCTTGGAAAGCTTAAGATGTCTACTATAACTTTCTAGTTATACATTTCCTCACATTCTGCTCATACTGAGCCATAGAGTTGCAATCACATCAGGGTGTCAATTCTGACTAAGTTCTACACAGTACTTCCTTAAAATTTCACAATAAATCACATGCATAGCCAATGATTATCAAACTTTTATTTCCAGAAACTAGACATCATCATGCACATCATACACAAAAGATCTTATCCTGATTCCAAGTATTCAATGAGTTCTACTCATTTCAATCCTATACAAAAGCTCCACTGTTTACCAGTCTCTATCATGAATGCTCTTGCTTAAACAATTTTGAACATGCATCAATTGTCATCAAAATAATTTCAATATTTTTCTGTAGGATCGTGACTCATACAGGATACTACGATAAAAATTTAAGAGATAGATCATGAATTAATAAATTCTAAAAATTCCTTCAAGTTCATGTTTGGCAAAAGACAGAACTAGTCTCTGCCTTACGACCCAATCAACAAAAGTAATTTCTTTAAAATACCAAATAAGGTCAGAAAAACCTAAAATAATTCATGTACCCTCTAGACATATGATATCATGCTGTAACAATTTCAAGGGCAAATTCTATCTACGTCATTCTCTGGAAATTCGAGAATACAGCATGTAGTTTGTGTTTTCTATTTTCAAGTTTAGATTTTGAACAATCTATCTCTAACAATCAACCTCATTACAACTACCACTAACATTACTCATGAATCAAACAAGAAAACAAGAAACAAGAGTTTAGAGAACTCTTCACCCTTCAATGAAGTTGAGAATGTGTGTAGCTTGGCCTCCTCTCTCTTGATCTCCTACAAGAATTTCTCTTGATCACCTTCTTCTTTCTCTTTCTCTCACTCTCTCTTTCTTTCTCTAGAAAATTTCAGAAATTCTGAAGTGAGAATGAGGGAGGGGGTTCAAATGGAGTGAGGGAGAGATGGGGGGGTGCAAGGGGGTGGCCGGTATGTGGGGTCAAGGGAGGAAGGGGTGTGAGCCAAGTGTCATGGTGGTTTTCACAAAACCATGCTCTCTTGGCTCAAGGTTTTGAGAAGATATTTCTCCAAGATCTATCTTAGCAATAGATCATGAAGGATGAGAGATGAGAGATTGGATTTGTGTGCATGGTAAAATATTTCCAATGTGGCATCACACAAATAAATATTTGCATAAGTATCAAACACATATACTAGTGTATGTACTAGTATCAATCCTCTCATTTATGTGCACAATGATGAACATAGCCATTCATATTCATATATTCATAAGCAAAATAATTAACAATACAATATATATAGAGAGATATTTTATCTACATACTTAAAATACGATATATTGAATTTGTATAAGAAAATATGTTTATAAAAATTATTATTAGAAAAATACATAATCGCGTGCAATCTAAACTGTACACGGATTATAATGCAAAATAGTTATATGCTATTTTGTGGGGTGTTATACACGCACGTGTAGTCGCATGCGCAGCTAAGCGGGGCTCGGAGAATTACAGGAATAGAACATAGCGGCATTTCTGAAAACGTCGCCAGAAATGTCGCTATAGTGCCCATCAGGAAAGATATAGGGTCTATCCCTGTATTTTTTATAAATGGCGCTATAGAACATATCTTTCCCAACATTTTAACTGAAAAACGTCGGGATAGGGATTTTATTTTTAAAAAAGGAAAAGGTAACCTATCTTGGCATTTTTGACAAAAAATGTCTAGATAGAAGAAAAAAAAATTAAAAAATTAAAAAAAATTAAATTTTTTTAATAAAAAAATATCCTACATGAAATAAAATCTCATATACATGTTACCAAACAGCATAGAACTCCTCAATTCTATTCAATACAACCAATTGAAATCAACACGAATATTTATCAGCAAGTAGATACTACATAAATTTACATCATACTTGAATCAATGACATCGAGCATAAGAAAAAGAAAAAAGAAAAAATTAAGTATATTTTGATAGGACCTTTGCCAATGCAACGATTAGCCAAAAAAACAAGCAGCTCCTCAATGTTGTCATCTGTAACTCAGCATACAAAGCAAAAACAATCAAATTATTCTTTTACTGCAAGGACTATAAGGGTGGATGCTTCAGGTCCAAAAATAATGATCAGTAACACTCTAGGTCCAAAAAAATGATTAGGAACACTCTATTGAAAGAAAGGACATTGACTGAATGTGGAAGAGAGAGGATTGCACAAGAATACCCAAATGTGAGGGAAATAATGATCAATAACACTCTAGGTCCAAAAAAATGATTAGGAACACTCTATTGAAAGAAAGGACATTGACTGAATGTGGAAGAGAGAGGATTGCACAAGAATACCCAAATGTGAGGGAGGGGAGGGGAGGGGAGGGAGTATGAAAAGATTATTTAAATGAAGAGCAATAGGAACATCAATGCATCAATCAAAGTGAATCTATGATCTAAGTCGACCAGTTGCAATCAAGGAGATTCTAAGGGTACTTTACAACGTTGCTTCTAGCATATTGACATCTAATTCACTTTTCATATGCTAAATTCCACTTCCAACATTTCTCATCCAGTCATCTTACAAAGGAAAGAGCAGTACCGCTTACTTTCTAATGTACAACGCAAATCTTGTAGCATGTGATCGGAGATTCCTAATCTACAACACAAATTCTATAATATTTGAAACCGTGATACCTTTAAGTTAAGTGAAAAACCAAGTCACAATTTCTTTTGCTTCTCTTCTAGGCTAAAATGTTGTCTACATCCACAGTTTATGCCTTGGGATCACACTGTAACAGTTCTGATATAAATAAATATTATAAAGAGGGAGAAAAGGTAGGCTTCCCCCGTTGCCACAGAAGTGACTGTTACGGTTCAAGTGTCAGAGGTTATTGTTTCAGACGTATCAGACGTATCAGATATGCAACTGTACAGTTGTATTAGTTGTATTTTTTTCTTTCTTTTGTATTTTCCTTGTTTTGGGTATATTTGTAAATGGGATTAAATGTCCGGCCCATTATGACAGTTAGGGGTTGTTAGGAGGTTTTCACGTGCTTGAGATGTAATCTTGAAATCTTCTTCTTCTATAAAAGAAGATGATTCAGGTGTAACAGATTTTAAGTAAAAAAAAAAACCCAATTTCGTTCTATCTTCCCCAAATCAGAGCTTGCTCAAACCCATATTTCAATCCATGGTGTATTCCACTCGAGTTCGGATTTCAACACCGTTACAATTGGTATCAGAGCCGGCCTTCATCAACGGTGACTCTCAAGACGTCGGAGGCACATCGGCGGTGAGGGAAAGGATCCAGGAGCTGAATTTGCAGATGAAATCGGTGGTGAAGCAACTTGATTATATCATAGGGAAAATGAAAGAAATGGAGAGTAATCTGTCATGGATTCAACCATCAAGACCTCAATCGACTCATCATCCGAATCTAGTAGTCGAGGTATTAAACCCTAACTTCACTCCTTTCAATTCTAGAGTTGAGGGTAACGAGAGAATTCGAAGAAGTGAGAAGTTGGAGGTAGTTCAAAAGCTTGATAATCTGGAAGATGATGAGTATCATTGCAACCTTTGTTGGAGTTATTGTTCTTATAAAAGATATCACTACAGCAAATTGTTTGACTATGATTTGTACTTCAATTGTTTTGCTAGCAAGAGATTTGAAGAGGGTTTTACTCCATTAGATTTTATCTTTATAGAGGATAATGAGAGTGCTAACAATTCTATTGTTGTAGATGAAGTGAGTGTGAGTGAAGTTGTTGTTACTATTGGAAAGAATAGAGATAGAGTAGTTGGTAATAATTTGTTCAATCTTGAAGTTGAAGATTATAGTAGTGAGAAGTCATCTAAGGTGTTTGATGAAATGTCAAATTCAGAAAAATAGAAGAATTCGGCTTCGAAAGATAATCGTTTGATAATCGTGCAGCCTTCATTTGAAGAAAGTGAAGGAAAAGTAACGGAGGTGCTTAATGTCGGAAAAGAAGAAGCTATCAGATTTGCACAGAGTAGACGACATATTCTTCCTATCCTCCATTCCATCTATTCCCAAAATTTTGATGCTACTGATGTTCTTGATGGCAATGTCACTGCATTAAGGGCTCAAAAGAAAGACCAAGAACAACTATTAAAGTGTTCAAGAGAGTCAAAAGTTCGTGGAGGAAAATTGTTGCTCGATGGTCGGTCTCCACCTGTTCACTCTAATGTCTCATTTAAGAAAGGTGCAGTAGTGATGATAAAGCCATTTGATGACAAGAATTTAACTATTTTACATACCAAAGTACAAATAGCAAAACTTCAAATTCAGGTTACAACAATGGCATCAACTGTGATTGCTTTCAACTTCAACAAAACCATCATTGACAACAAGAAGCTGAAGTATAATGTTGATAAAGCTATCAATGAACTGATTGAAGACATTGACACATTCCGTGAACAAATTTTTGAACAAGCAGTTGAACACATTCATCAAAATGAGATGATATTGACCTTGATTTCCTTGATTTTGGTTTCTTACAAGATAGTTAAGCCTCCTAATGGGGATGCCTGGGTTGAAGCAAAGGAACATGAGTACTCTCCCAGCTAGATTGGCGCATTTGTGTTGATCAAGATGAGAGAAACTGCAAAAGCATATCTTGGAAAATCTATATTCAAAGCAGTTATTATAGTCCCAACATATTTTTATGATGCTCAGAGGCAAGCTACAAAAGATGCAAGGAGAATTCCTGGTATTGAGGTACAGAGAACAATCAACAAGTCATTTGTTGCAGCACTTTCTTACAGAATGAATAACAAGGAGGGTCTGATAGTTTTTTTTTATCTTGGAGGAGGAACCTTTGATGTCTCGATCCTGAAAATATCAAATGGTTTGTTTGAGGTCAAAGAAACAAATGGTGAATCTTTCTTGTGTGGAGAGGATTTTGATAATGCTCTCTTGGATTTCTTAGTAAAGGAGTTTAAAACAACTGAAGGCATATATTTCACGAAGGATAGGCTAGCCTTACAGAGCCTTTAGGAAGCAGCTGAAAAGGTTAAGATTGAACTTTCATCAACATCTCAAACTGAGATAAATCTGCCATTCATAACAGCCGATGCTTCTGGAGCAAAGCATCTGAATATCACACTGACTAGATCAAAGTTTGAAGCACTGGTGAACCACTTGATTGAAATGCCAGAGATTGCATTTGCGAATTTGGAGAATGATATGAACTAGTTATGTCAGATATCTCTGTAAGTGGTTACTTGACCACTGTCGGGAAGAAATGGAATTCTTGGCTTCTCTATATACTATTATTGACTCCTTTATTGGCTTACTAGATATTGAGGGTAGCAAAACTTCTTTCACATTCCTCCATTTGATTAAAGAATGCTATGAAGCACTAGTGATTGCCAAGTTTATGGCCCTGATGTACAGTTACTTGAATATATCTTTTAGTAAAAATCTAGTGTCCGATACAATCAAAGGAAGGGAGATTTATAATTCTTTCCCAATGTCTCATTATCTGTCTCGAATTGTTCGACTAGAATACCACACACTGAAGGTTCTCAAGTATTGGACACGGAAGTTTGTAGTACTGCGGCCAATTTGCTTGGTTCTGATGACCACATGCCAACTTATTGGGTGGTACTCTAGTGGTCTAAGCTGGAGTAACACATTCCTTTTGAACATTTCTGTGTCTATGGCATTGTATGTTCTGGTGATCTTCTATCATGTCTTTGCGAAGGAGTTGGCAACACATAGAGCACTGGCAAAAAATTTGTGCATCAAGGGCATTGCCTTCTTTTGTTTTTGGCAAGGAATTGCACTTGAGGCATTTGCTACTGTTGGAATTAACAATTCACATCATTTCTGGTTGGAGGTAGACCAGGTCCAGGAAGCTCTTCAGAATGTGCTAATCGTAAACAAAATGTTCTTCCTCTCAATTCTCCAGCATAAAATGGACTTGAAGAAACAACCTTCTTCACGGAGAGCTGCTGCTGTAAGTTCACAAATGGCATATACAAAAGGTGGCATAGATGATGGAGGGTCCAAGGTAGAGAAGTCTAAGGGTCTCCTGCTGTGTACTGGTGTGGCAACATTCGGTATGGCTGTTATTTGTGGCACTGACCAGCTAAGGTGTGATCTGTTTTTGAATATGCTGCTCGTGAGTGTTGGGGTCGTAATTTCATCATACGGATAAATTCATTTTAATCCAATTGGAACAGTTTATCAGGTCAATGGTATATTTGCTGAACTCTTAGACTGGTCGGAACACAAGTACTTCTCTAGTAGAAGGGTTTGCAGGATGGAGGTTATGAAGTTGCTTTGTGTGGACTTGTCACGTACAACTATTTGAAGGTGAAGATGTTGGAGCATCAAATCTAGTCCCAGAGAGCCTCCCTGATAGAGCAACAAGAATACCAGTGCAATTCTCTAGATTCTACTGCCGACAGGAAGCTCTACTCATGAACTTGGGTCAAGTTCATTCTAAGGGGGAAGGAGTTGTTACGGTTCAAGTGTCAGAGGTTACTGTTTCAGACGTATCAGACGAATCAGACTATGCACTTTACAGTTGTATCAATTGTATTCTTTTCTTTCTTATGTATTTTCCTTGTTTTGGGTATATTTGTAAATGGGCTTAAATGTTCGGCCCATTATGACAGTTAGGGGTTGTTAGGAAGTTTTCACGTGCTTGAGATGTAATCTTGAAATCTTCTTCTTCTATAAAAGAAGATGATTCAGGTGTAACAGATTTTAAGTAATAAAAAAACCCAATTTCGTTCTTCATCTTCCCCAAATCAGAGCTTGCTCAAACCCCTGTTTCAATCCATGGCGTATTCCACTCGAGTTCGGATTTCAACACCGTTACAGTGACATTGATCTTCCATCCAGTCAATAAACTCTCCCATTATACACTTGTCATTTAGAAAAATCAGATATATGCTTATCTCTGTACCTATTAGATTTTATATTTTTAGATGAGATAGTTTTTGTAAGTAACTAATCTATATAGTTAGGTTTTATGCAACAAACTAAATGGGAGATGAAGAAAAAAAGTTACAGAGACATAAAACTTAACTTCAATCCAGTAATAACCAACAGTTTCTTCTAATTGTTCACCATTAAGAAAGGCAATAAGGTAAATAATATTCAGGAAAACTGGCAGTAGGAAGCATTAATATATGATCGGTGATAAATGAAGCACAAATTATACACATACAATTATAAAAACAAAGAAAAGGCAGTAACACATACAATTTCCTTAAACGGTGCAACCTATGAAGCACGGATACGGATACGCGTATCCGATACGGTACGTATCGGATACGCGGATACATCGATTTCTCAAAAACTAGGATACGGGTACGTTAGGATACGCTTAAATAAATTAAATAAAAAATAATAATAATATATATTTATAAATAAAAATTGAATTTCTTAAGTTATACATAGACAATATAAAATTGCATTAAATAAAAATATACGTACCTGAGTGAGATACTTCTTATCTATCGTTTTCAATATTTGAATAACTATGTCCAATTGTCCATCTTAATACATGGATAACTTCCCATTTTGTTAAAAATAATTTTGTGTGCATCTTAATCAGTAATGTCATTTTGTTATTGTAATATACTCTATTTGTGTTATTTTGTTATTTTGTTATGTAATGACAAATTGACAATTATGTAATGTCATTTGTTAAATACCATATCTTATACTTATACTCTATTTGCAAGAGAATTCCTACATCAAAACATGCACTAGAACAAGCTCAGTATAACTCCAAGATGAGTTAGATTCGTACATATCTCCAAAGGAGTCAGGTAAATCCTTTTGAGTTTTGATAACATGGATAAAGAACTGAAAAAATAAATAAAGAACTAAAAAAATAAAAAATTAAAAAAAGAACCGATCAGGCGATCACGGTGAATAAATTAAGAACTAAAACAATAAAAAAAGAACTGAAAAAAGAACTGAAAAAAGAACTGGAAAAAAAAATACCTCTATGGCAAATATCTGAGGGTGACAGAGAGATCTGATCGGGGTCGGAGAGATCTGATCGGGGTCGGAGAGAAAGACTGATCGGGGTCGGCTGAGAGAGATCTGATCAGGGTTGGAGAGGAAGACTGATTGGGGTCGGCTGAGAGAGATCTGATCGGGGTCTGATCAGATCTGAGGGTGACAGAGAAGGATCGGCTGAGAGAGATAAGGGGATAGGGTTCTGATCGATGGGATGAGAAAGAGAGAGGCAGAGAAGGATCGGCTGAGAGAGAAGGGAATAGGGTTCTGAATCTTCTGATCGATGGGATGAGAAAGAGAGAGGTAGAAGATAGAAGATAGAACGGTGAATGGGCCTGTTGGGCCGAGCCAAACTAAAAAAAATAAAAAATAAATAAAAAGTATCGGTGGCGTATCCCGCCCTTCCGATACGCGTATCCCCGAGTATCGGAAGAGTATCGGATATTTTTTTAATTTTTTAATTTTTTAATTAATTCCGATACGTATCGGGTACGTATCGGATGAGTACGGTACGCGTATCGTGTCCGATACGTATCGGGTACGTGATACGCGACTCCCCACAGAGTATCCGTGCTTCATAGGGTGCAACTGTAAACTTGATACCTCGTACAACCCCTTCAGGAACAGGAGAACATTCCAGACCTCCTCCATTTTTTGCTATTATCTCCAAAAGCTATATCTGCACCGATTGCACTCTTAGTAAAACTCTAAATATAATGAATTAGTTAACTGAAGGTAATGTTAATACTCCATTGAAGTGTTAGATAACTGTAACAGTGCATCAACAATTTTTTAACATAGAAAAACAACTGCTAGTGCCAAGATAAGTAGTGACCTACATTTAAAAGAGAAAGAATGAGATAAAAAGGATTAGACAACTTGTACTTTCCTATAAATATACGTTTAAATCATGTAAACTAGTCTAAAGAACTGAATGAACATAGTGAAACAGTTTCTAAATGCTCAAGTACAATAAACTAATTAAAAAATCAAGGGAAAATGCAGAGAAACTTTGTTGGAGAATGAAAGGAGGAGAATAAAGCTGATAGCATGCCATACAAATTAAAAGCCCCTCAAACTCGCAGAGTGTCATTTTAAACTTGATAACATAGGTATTTAAAACTTGACTTGGCACGAATATGATATATTCGTGCCAATTGCCAACACAAGAATAAACTACAAAAGAACGTTCACCATAAAAGGGAAGTCATTTTCTGACAAATTAGTCATAAAAATACATTCCTTCTCACGATTGCAACAAAGAAAGCTTCATCTTCTACAATTCTAAGCCAAATAACACTCAAAACCTCAATTCAGTAGGCAAATGATAAAATAATTACCCAAAAACGAACTCTAGGTAACTCATCCAAACTAAGAGGATAATAAAATTGTACAATTCTCATGATAGAATGCTAAAACACAACGGTCTTCATGCATGCTTATATCAGCACACTTGCATGAGGAGCCCAAACTCCGGACAAGAAGGCGGAAAAAGTAACTAATAAAATACATACAAATCAAAAGAATTATAGATAGGCATTGCCCTACCAAGGACACATACCTACCTACTTTACCAAATCAAACTGCATCGCACAAGTACATCAGCATTGATACCACAAAAAATATCTGGAAGACGGCCATCATTTATCTTGTGGGTTTCCCAAACATTGACCTACCCGCAAAGTTACCATTCAATAAAATAGCAACAACAAAAAAAATCGAAGCTAGGCATTTCCCCAAACTTATCTGGTGAAGAAAATTAGTCAACTAATCTAATGACCATCAAATAATATGGTGGTGTCGTGACTAGCCTCATTAGTTGAGGAACATGGGTCAAGGCCGGTTTTCTCAAGCGATGGATGACTTTGATATGTCATAGTTAATTTTTATGAAATTGGGGTATTTAAGCTACATGTATTCATATATCCAAGAGTTTGAGGTTTCATATGCTTGAGCAGAATCTACAAAGAAAGAGCTCTCTTATTTAAGTAGTTATCAACTCTTAGAGCATCTGTAGTCGTTTGCCAATTGCTCAAAATGGCGCTGCAGTCGTTGGCCAAATATGCATATTATGCATATTTCGCTACAGTCGATTGCCATAAATGAGAGCAGATTTGAGATTTATTCATATATGAGAGACGGCACTCGAAGTGCCGTCCAACAAAAAAAAAATTAATTTTTTTATCGTCCGACGGCACTTGCTTGGAAAAAAAATAATTTTTTCAATTAAAAAACCCCCAAAAATAGCAAAAACCCTCGGACGGCACTTCAAGTGCCGTCCCTTGGCCCCCTTTTGTCGGACGGCATTCATGTGCCGTCCAGACTTTTTTGCAAATTTATATTTTTTTTGCAATTTTGTAATTTTTTTTGTAAATTCTGAAATATTTTTGTAAATTTTTGTAATTTTTTCGTAATTTCTGAAATGTTTTTGTAATTTGTTATATTTTTTTCGTAATTTTTTATTTGCACCTTGAGGGCAAATTTTTCCATCTATGTCGACAGCACTTCATGTGCCGTCCGGCGTTTTTTGCAATTTTGTATTTGTTTTTGAAATTTCTGAAATGTTTTTGTAATTTTTTGTAATTTTTTTGTAAATTCTGAAATGTTTTTGTAACTTTTTGTAATTTGTTCGTAATTTCTGAAATATTTTTTAATTTTTTATATATATTTTTAATTTTTTATTTGTACTTCGAGGGCAAATTTTTTCCATCTATGTCGGACGGCACTTCGAGTGCCGTCCCTCCCTTCCGCTTTAAATTTTTTGTTTTTTATTTCTCCGACGGCACTTCGAGTGCCGTTGCTCCAATTAAATTTAAAAAAAAAAAAAAAAAATCGCTCCGACGGCACATGAAGTGCCGTCGCTTATTATTTTAATATAAAAAGCTAAAAAATAGCTTTTGGCAACTGCAGCAAAACTTCGATTGCTATTTTCATTTATGCATATATGCATATTTTTCCCTCAAACGACTACAGATGCTCACCTCTTGGTTAGAATCCAATTCATACCCATCTTTTGCTGCCAAAGTTTTGGCAATTCCGACAAATTCCTACATTAAAATGTATGGATCAATATCCGGTGTATGACAAGCATGAAGGAACTAGGTTTGCCCGTTGACACGTGCCTACGGCACGTCTTTGGAACGGTGCACCTGGTTTGATTATATAAAACAGTTTTGGAGGTCCAATAAATTAATTGAAGTAGTAAATATATTATATGAGAAAGCAGTATATCTACCTTTAAGCTCAATTATCGTCTTCCTAATCATTAGCTTGAACTTACCTGAAATGCATATAGTTTGGTAGAAACACTGCATAGAGTTTTTTTTAACTTCAGCATCAATTTTAGATGCTTGTAATAGTTATAACCACTATGAGCATGTCTAAATACAATGGTAATGCAAGTGCAGGTGTGAAGGTATCTACAATACCAATAATCTAAACATTTTAAAAATTTTATTTATAAAATTTTAAAGTTTCATTTCTAAAATTTTAAAAAATTTAAAAAAATTATTTTTTTTTAAATTTAAATTAATATTTTTAAATTAAAAAAAATTAAAAATTTTTAATTTTTTTTAGAAGTTTTTGATTTTTTTAATTTTTTTGAATTATTTTTGAATGTTTTTAAAATTTTAAATTTTTTGGTTTAAATTTTTTTTATAAAAAAATTAAAATTTTTATTTTCTGTATTTTTTGAATAGAAGAGAGAGAGAGAGAAAGAAATAATTAAATAAATAAAGGAGTTGTTTTGGGTGGGGGATTTAAATTTGAATTTTGGGAAGAAACTTTTGGGGGGAAATATATTTTTTGAGGTTAGATCTGGGCCTTTAATTTTGGGAGGGATTGAAGAAGAGCCACTTGATAGCTTTCTTTGTGTTTTATTTTATAGATAACAAAGAAAAGAAATATCACTTGTTTACAAAAAATATGAAGTACTTGCAAATAGATCCTTGATGATTATATGGTTGGCAGGAAACCCCTTCCTATTCATCATGCAATTTCCGATGTAACACCAAGAAGCAAATATCCAAAAATACTAAAATTAAATCTAGAGTATTCTTCGAAGAAAATGTCCTCCAATAATTAAGTAATTTTACTTGAACTCTTTACTCCTTGAGTATTACATTAATAACCTTAGCTATCATCTGAGGAGATCGAGATCGGACCGACGATCGATTGACAGCCAGCACAACACGGCTACTAGGCTCCTTGATACCCACCGCCCCAGGATTTGTTGGGGGGATATGATGTATCTCTATGTGGCTACTCGATGTTTATTTTGTCCCACCCTCCATGTTCAGGGTGGAGTTTATATAATTTCGTTCTACTTGTAGGATGTTGTAGTAGGCTCAGTACTCTGAGTATGTTTTATTAATCTCTTATTAATGAAATAGGGTGGCCAGATTCCACCTTTTCTTTAAAAAAAAAAAAAAAAAAAAAAAAACCTTACCTATCATCACCAATTTCGAAAATTATACATCACACATTAATCATAGTTTGTTTTATTTTTCAAATGAAGCATGTTATAAATTAATCGATCAGTTTTAGGTACATAATGACACAAAGTGAAATTGTTTGACTACCTTCACATAGTTAAATCTCTTGCAATAATTCATGTATACTTGAAATCTCCAACATCTACATGATTATTAAGCGACTAGTGTTACCTAAAAGTTTTCTTTTGTGTGAAGAAAATGTGGAGTTTGGCCACCCTGTTTTATTAATAAGAGATTAATAAAACAAACTCAGAGTAGTGAGCTCACTACAAAGTCAGGCAAATAGAACAAAAGTACATAAACTCCACCTCAAACATGGGGGGTGGGACAAAAGCAAACTAGAGTAGCCGCAAAAAAATATATCATACCCCCCCAACAAACCCTGTGGTGGTGGGTATCTATGATCAGAGTCGGCAGTGCTGGCTATCAATCGATCATTGGACTGATCTCGATTTTCTCATCATCGTACTCCTCAACCTGGAATACGCTCGCAATCCTCCCCCTGGGACCTGCTGTAACACCCCATTTTCTTTTTTTTTTTTTTTTGAAAACTAAACCTCTAAATTCAATTCTTTCAATTTCTATATCACTTTAAACATAAACTAAGATAGATATATTTCAAATAAAATTTTGGCAGAATCTCCCCTGAAATTTCTGCCCCGAAACACAAAAAGCTTACGGAATTCTGCTCTAAATTCCGTAGCTCACAACACAGGCAATACCATCATGGGCTCCCTAAGTCAAAATGAGCAGAATCACACAAGCAATATAAATATCATGTTCTGGGGGTCAAACTCATAACATAATATCAATTATCAATTAAAAACCATAAATTTCCTTTTAAAACTTATATAAGTAATAGAAAAACTGAAGAACTTTCCGAAAACCAAACACAGAACCCAATAGTCCACAATGAGGTGGGTACGGGCTTTCTTACCTCGTCACAGCACCATATCTATATATTTTCACTTTATTACAAAATAATACATTAACTGGCTACATTTTTTCATATGCTAAATACATAAATAATCTATCATCCCAACAAATGTAATATCTGACTCTATATCTATCTCACTGGCTGCTAGTAAACCTGCAGGAGAGTTAGGGTTGTCCACCCTTAAGGAAGGACCCCCTAACCCCCAGAAAATAATAGGGGTTAGCCATTTCTGGTGTGAGTATAATTATTAATCTAATAAATCATCAAATTGTATAAGGAAAATAAATTAAACTTACAAACATCAAGATAAGAAAATGCAACCTGAAATCTGAGCATAAAAACATCACCAATACGATGTTATATCAAAATACTCTTCAAATCTGTATCCAACTATATTATTATCCATAACCTTACACATTTCACTATATGCTTCACACTAACCTCATATATATCCTTATTTTACATTTACATAATACTGATTCACATACAATCCATTACTTATCAATTTGAATTCATCTTCCACAATTATCATCACATCACCAATTCTTCATTTATAAATATATAACCACAGGATGCTACTACATATTTCTTTATTTTTATTTAGCCATGCACTTCATTTACTTGCATTATATCAACAACTCACTTACTCATCCTAGAAGTGGTGCCAAGGCAGGTAGTTTCCACCATTTTTATGGAAATAGCGGGCGAGTTGTTCCCCGACACACTTCCAAGATACACAAACTCATATCACAACAGACTTTTTTTAATAACCATTTTCATAACCACTCTCATAATATAAGTATTTATTTTATTGTATTATATCAAGTATCACATCATAAACATATGCATCTATTCTCATAATTCACATTTATTTATGCCTTATGACACAAATATAACATCTCATTGCTCATTGCAATTACTCACATTTCATCACATCATTAACATATCACTTATTGAATACTCATTCTTATCGCATCGAAAGCATGTTTTATAACTCATTCTCATCCTGTTATGTCATTTAGCTATTACTCAATCTAATTGATAATTAACTTACTTTCATCTTCACTGATATCTCAATTTACCATTAATTTCACTTTCATTCTCATCACAATATACTCTATATCCCAAACATAGTTTGGGCAATCACATATCACACCCCAAAGCCGATAGCTTGGGTAATAATCACCGCACCGCAAGTAGAACTTGGGCAATGTCACATCACTTTCCAAGCCGATAGCTTGGTTATTAATTCACTTCAATTACTTTTCATCTTCACTTTACTTAATTCTCCATGTCCATTACACATTACCGATATTAGATTAACTACTCACCATCTCACCCTGCGAATTATGCCAAGGCAGGTAGTTCCCACCATTTCCACAGAAATAGTGGGCAGGTAGTTCCTCGACACAATTCCAAGGTGCATCAACTCATATCATACTGTATTTTACTTAATAATCATTTACATAATATAATTACTTCATACTATTCATATTAACACACATCTCTTTTACTTTTTCATTTTAAATTAACCACATACACTCGTATTCCTTTATATTCATTTCATTCACAACCACTTTCTTTCACATTCCCAATTCACTTTCCACTTTCTGTACTTTCACATTTTTATTTACACTTAGTTACCTTATTAGTTTGTCGACCAGTGAGTCACAGTATCCCAACATACTGAAATCCGACAACCCAGTAAACACGTAGCCCGATGCTCACACAGAGTCTTACTCGTCCGAGGCTACGTCTTCCTCCTAGCCGAACTAGCGAGGGAACTACTTACCCCAAGTAGAACTTAGGTACTTCCTCCCAGCCGAAGCCAAGAGGAAAAAACCATTGACCCCAGATAAACTGGGTACTGCCTCGCGACGGTTGTCATCGAGGGAATAATCGGACCTCAAGCCGATAGCTTGGGCGATAAAAACCACTTACCCCAAGCATAGTTTGGGTCCACTTACCCCAAGCTGGTCCTTGGGTGTTAGGAGGTCTAGCCCAAACCCCCAGGATTGCTGTAGGTACCGGTCAACAAAACCATCGACCAGTGAGCTACGGTATCCCAACATACTGAAAGCCGATAGCCCAGTAAACACACGGTCCGATGCTCACACAGAGTCTTACTCGTCCGAGGCTACGTCTTCCTCCTAGCCGAACTAGCGAGGGAACCACTTACCCCAAACATAGTTTGGGTCCACTTACCCCAAGCCAATCCTTGGGTATTATGAGGTTTAGCCCAAACCCCCAGGATTGCTGTAGGTACTGGTCAACAAAACCTTCTGTTATTAGCATTAATCATTTCATCTTTTCAGCGTACTTTATCACACAAGCATTTCACTTTTGATTCACAAACTAGTCATGTCTTTGACTTTAACCACGTGAATTAGTAACACATTTTATTAGCACGTACCATCTTATCCTTTATCTTCATATCATCATACCACATTATGCATACACCCTGTTATTCAACACATAAACTCATCATATCATATTAATGCATAATATTAATGCGTCAAGATATTTATTTTGCCATAACATCCCATATTAAGAATACCATATTATTCATTACCTCACTGTACCATATATAGGCATACGCCAAGTTATAACATTAATAAGAGAACTACATTAGGTTATTCCATATCGTAAAAGTATCAAAATGTATACTTCATCACATTATAATATCATATTATTACCTATTAATTCACTTCGAACATAATTATAATGCAAACATATACTCACTTACTAATTTCATCAATTATCACATCACGAGTCAATATCATGGTATATATATATCACAAACATACACCACACATGCGGGTTTCCAAGAAAAGGGGCCAAAATCACTTATTTTCTCTAATTAAATCTCATAATATCCAATTATAGCATATTAGCTCATACACCATGTTCCATGTAAGTAAAATCACCTATTAGGGCCTATATGTCCCAAAACATGCACAAGATATGCACTATAAATACACAGATTTCCAAAATATGATCACAATCACTAATTTTGTCTAATTACATCTTATAAAATCCATCCATAGTATGCTAGCCCATACACAAAGCTCCGCATATACCAAATTACCTATATCGGCCTTTATACCCAAAAAATGCACGAAACATGCACGGGATAAAAATATGCATAAAAAATTCAATATATTTAGTTTTTATACATCAACACATCACATTAACCCATAATATAGATTTTATATACTTAAAATAGTTAATTTCACCAAATATCTCAAAAACCCGTTTTCGGACCCTTAAAAATCCGTATTTTCATTGAAAATCAATTTTTGGCATAACTTCTACAAAATATATCAAAAAGCCACGAAATTTAGCCACAATATGAAATATTTATAGATACAATATACTCACCTGACGGATCGAGCAAACGATGTCCCACGTCCGCCCGGTAGCCAGTCGAAGTTCGACTTTTTCCACCTAATTGGAAAATTATAGGACCGATTAGCATAAAACTCAAAACTCGACCTACGGACCTCCAAATTTGAATCCGTCTTCATCCACACGTCACAAATGACATAAGTAGGTGAACTACATCGATAGATTTCGAATTCGGGTCCCATACAAAAACTTACTTATCAATCGGAGGAGCCCTTTAAGGGAAATCCCCAAATACCTACTTGCGTTCATCCAATTCTCCTAATTTCTCAAATTAGGGTTAAATAATAGTAATAAAACTCAATAACACCTCCGAATCTAATAAATTTTCTCCTAAATCTCGCTCGGGCATTTCACCGAACACCCGGCGTGCACAATACACATACACTCTTTCTCATTCGATTTGATTGAGAATTAAGCCTACAAAACTCATCCTAAATTCATATTAATGCTTTCATAATATTCTACACCCTCAAATGCATTTTCTACAATTTTTAGAATCGAGTTTCCTACCCGATTTCATAAACCCTAAAATCCGAGTTTATGCCAAAATTAGAACTTCACATTTCCCTTATGGTAATTCAAATCTTCAACTCCTAGCATGTTCTATGCGCTCTTTAAACCTCCCTACATCAATTTCTAGTAAAAGAAACGAATAGCATACAATTTAATAACCTAACACACACTTTCTTATACCTTATTGGAATCCTCTGGAAAAACCGATACCACCACGTGGAAGAGAACTTAAAGTTCTCCTAGAAACCCCAAAAGATTAAAGCTTGGAGGTGGAGATTGGATGGGTTATTCAAAACCCTAATTGATTTTCCGGGGGGGGTTCAGTTTTGGTCGGCCAGAGGAGAGGAGGGGGAGAAAGAATAGGGGAAAATCGCATTTTTGCAATTTTTTGGGTTTTTAATAAGGTTTGGGTTTGGGGTTATGGGCTTTAGGCCCTAAATACTAAGAAAATGACCCAAAATAGGTTATTTCAGCTCGATTTTGAGAAGTTTATAAGCAAAAGCCACAAACTAAAAATTCTAGTATTTTACTGACCCTCTATAATGCACAAATGCCCCAGAAAAATTTCGGGTCGAATCGGATTCGTCTCCTCCGAGAAAACTCATATCAAAACTCCCATATTTCCAATTTTTCCCGTTTACCCCAAAATATCAATTTAATCATTCTAATACTAATAAAATCAATTAATATGGGTAAATATACTCAGAAACAGATTTTAAAATAATTTAAATCAAATAATTGAGGAATAAAAAAAACATATGTTACACCTGCTGTGGCTACATTAGCCCAAAATCAAATAAAATGCATAATGTGAGTCAAATTACCAGAAATACTTGCAGCTTCTATGAAAGTAAAGATTATTTCTGTCTAGCCAAAGAACCCAGGTCGTTGTGGCGATGGCGATTTACCACGCTTCTTTCATAGACCCCCTCTCCGACACGAACTTCGGACCTACCCACAGTCTCTCGTAAACACTAGGATACTGAGTCGACCCTAGGGCACTGAGTACCTTTACGAGTACCGCTTTGCTCCTAGAACATTGCAGCAAAAGGTGGTCTTTGGTCTCCAAGGTAGCGTGGCAGAACCCACATTGAGTGTCCACACTCGGCTGGCACTTGGCGAGGTTTTCCCTAGTTAGGATCGCATCATTCAGTACCAACCATAAGAAAGTTTAGTGGGGCTTTCGTTCTCCAGATGAAGGCCGACCACTTTAGGAAACATCCCCTAAAGTGAAAGTGGTTATACATGGAACGAACCGTGAACTTGCTGTTTTTATCTAATCCCCAGGATTTCTTATCAGAACCTTGAAAGCAACCAATTCTAGCGGTGGTGATGTAGGTCTAAAATTCTGTAAGTCTAAGCTGAGAACCTAGGTCAAGTGATTGCTTGAAAGGTGGCTTCCAGGTGCCTCTTTTCCAGGATGCGACCACCGTGAAGTGTGGTTGTGACGCTTGCTCATATAAATTGGGAAACAGAGTTCTGAGTGTATGATCAGCACACCAGTTATCCCACCAAAATCTGGTGAGTCTGCCGTTACCGATAACTGATTTCACATAGCTATTGAAGGGTTCGTATGCCTTAGTGATGCCTTTCCAGAACCCGGAAACTCGAGGGCCTATCCTGAAACCAAGATTTCTCGTACCATTCCCATGCATATATCCTTGTACAAATTGTTGCCACCCTTCTCCATTATGGTGGAACACTTTCCACCACCATTTACCCAGTAGTGCCAGATTCATATATTGAAAATCAATAATACCTAATCCTTTATGAATCTTTTTCATGCACGCCTTCTCCCATATGATGAGGTGATATCCTCCTCGGTCCGGGTCTGCCTCTTTTCATAAGAAGCGTTTCCGAGTCTGGTCAATTCTTGGATTACCTATCGTGGCATTTCAAAGAAGGAGGGGTAATAGGTAGGAAGGTTTGAGAGGACTGCATTAATGAGCGTGACTCTCCCTCCCAAAGAAAGGGCTTTGCCTTTCCATCCTACTAGTCGTTTCTCAACCCAGTCAATAATGGGTAGCCAATCTGTCTTTTTGAGTTTTCCGAGCCTTAGTGGCAATCCTAGGTACTGAATGGGGAAACTCTCGATGGAACAATTAACGATTGTGGCATGCTCAAGAGCCTCTTCCGGTGTTAAGGTGATGGGAATGAGAGCACTTTTGTGGAAGTTTACCCTGAGGCCAAACCAAGCTTCAAAGCAATACAAGCTTCCTTTGAAGGCGGTAGTTTCCCCTAGGTTGCCATTGCCAAAAGAAGAGTATCGTCTGCGTATTAGGAGTATAGAGCACCCTTGGCGATTGATTCCCTTGACCACTGGTACGATCCACCCTGCTCTACTGCACTTGGTCATCATGGATCAAAGTGCATCTGCCACAATGGTAAAGAGAAGGGGTGAGAGCGGATCTTCTTGTCTGAGCCCCCATTTGCAGGAGAATAGGTGGCCTGACATCCCATTTACCAAAATAGCCGTTCTGCTGGTGGTACGACATGTGTGGATCCATCTGATCCATCTCACCCCAAAATCTCTTCCAGCAAGCACTTCTAATAAACAGTCCCATTCAACGGAGTCATAGGCTTTTCTCGAAATCCAGCTTCAGGAGGTAGCTCTTAAAATTCGATATGTGACATTGATGGATAGTTTCCTCAGCCATTGCTATACTGTCCTAAATACATCGTCCTTTAATGAATCCCTTCTGGTCTTGACTAATGAGGCTATCCATTACCTTTTCCAGTCTGTTAGCGAGAGTCTTGGTAATGATCTTTACCGAGCAGTTTAGTAGGCTTATAGGGCGGAAGTCTCCAACTCGTCGGGAGTCCTCTTTCTTCGGAATCAGCACTACCTCTGCAGAATTGCATCTCCCTAATTTGAGTTTGTGCTCGTAGAAGTCTACGAACATCTTCAGTAAGTCACCTTTGATGTCCTCCCAGAATATCTGATAGAATAGTATCGAAAAACCATCTGGGCCTAGAGCTTTATCTTTTCCAAGTTGTTGGACAGCTTCTCAGGCCTCCTTCTCAGTGAAGGGTGCTTTGAGGGACTGCAGTCTAGGATCAGAGTTGCCTGTCTGGTCTTTCCAGAAATCGTGTTGGAGAGGGACTCTCACGTCTGCTTTGCGCCCAAAAAGAGATGCTTGAAGTGAGACTGGAAAGCCAATTTAATATCATTGTCGCCTTGTACCATGCCAGATTCTGAGTGGATCGAGTGAATGAGGTTAGATCTACGCCGGGCACTGGCAACTCGGTGGAAGAATGTTGTGTTCACGTCTCCCTCTTTGAGCCACGAAATTCTGGATCGTTGCTGCCATTTTATTTCCTCAATCCTGTAGAGATGGTCAATTTCCTATCTGAATTGGAGTAAGCGATTCCGCTCTTCCTGTAGCAGATCCCTAGTTTCTTCAGTCTTCTCCAATTCCTCAATACCTTCAAGAAGGGATTCCTTCGCTCTCCAAATCAATGTAAATCTAGGTCCGATTCCATTTCCTGAACTTGCCCCTAAGCCTTCTGATTTTTTCACACCATACTGCGGTCGCCTCACAGCCCATGGTCGGGCGAGACCAACTCTCGTTGACCATATGGTGGAAGCCCTTGGATTTCTAACCATGCTTTCTCGAACCGAACCTTTGACGGTTTTCTGGGTTGTTCTTCCCCGGAAGATAAGAAAATAGGCTGAGGTTGGTTTAGGAAGTGATTTAGCCAAAGATAAAGGGAATTTGGTCTCCCATTCCATGGAGACCAAGATCCTATCTAACTTCGCTAGAATGGGTGTCGTTTGCATGTTAGACCAGGTGAAAACCTATCAAAGATGGGGATATCAACCAATTCTAGGTCTGTGATAACCTCATTAAATGCTTCCCTGTCGGTGTCACTGGATCCTCTGCCTCTGTGTTCTGAGGCGAATCTAGTGATGTTAAAATTGCCCCCCACCACCTAAGGGTGTGGCCAGTGGGCTTTGACCGCTCTAAGTTCCGTTCAGAAGGTCATTCTAGAGGTAGAAGTATGCAGTCCATAGACCACCGTAATCGATTGAGTCCACTGGTCGAATTTTCATTAGAGTAATACCGACAGAGAAAATTGCCTGTGGAGCTCGTTTAGACAACAGAAGGAGTCGGGGTTAAAACCTAGAGTGATGCCCTCAGACACCCCAACATATGGGGGTGATATGGCTAAAAATGGGGTTAAATCGGAACCATCCAGATTGGACGCGAATCTTGAAGCTCGGAGGTAAAATGGTAATTTCACATACAAGTGGAGCCAAAGCGGGTACTGGATCTCCTTCGCACAGATCCAATAGCCCACAAACAGATCCACACCAATTGGGTATGGGTCCCGACCCGAGGCGAACCCAGACCAACAAGAGACAAATCAGGGCCACTGATTTGACCAAGTCAACGGGCCTGATTTACTCTCACCGGGAATCAGGGTTAGTTTCCTAAACAGACTGTGAGGATTTTACTCCTAGCAGTTACACAGGGAATCAGGTCCCTAATTACTCCCCTGGCGACTATAAATACCACCCCGCTACCACTGTGACCAGGTAATCACTCTTTTTCCACCTTAAGCTCTTTCTTTAATCACCACTGGTTACTGACAAGAGCGTCGGAGGGTGCGTCGCCGGAATCAACCTCGGTGTCTCGCACTTTCTTGCAGGTTGCGGCAGGAATCAGAAGGCTTGGATCTGCTGTTCAGGTTTTCTCGAACTCACAAATCTCATCTGTTTACCCCCACACCGAAATCAGCGGTAACAGTCGTGATATGGCTAAAAATGGGGTTAAATCGGAACCATCCAGATTGGACGCGAATCTTGAAGCTGGGGGTAAAATGGTAATTTCACATACAAGTGGAGCCAAAGCGGGTACTGGATCTCCTTCGCACAGATCCAATAGCCCACAAACGGATCCACACCAATTGGGTACGGGTCCCGACCCGAGGCGAACCCAGATCAACAAGAGACAAATCAGGGCCACTGATTTGACCAAGTCAACGGGCCTGATTTACTCTCACCGGGAATCAGGGTTAGTTTCCTAAACAGACTGTGAGGATTTTACTCCTAGCAGTTACACAGGGAATCAGGTCCCTAATTACTCCCCTGGCGACTATAAATACCTCCCCGCTACCACTGTGACCAGGTAATCACTCTTTTCCCACCTTAAGCTCTTTCTTTAATCACCACTGGTTGCTGACAAGAGCGTCGGAGGGTGCGTCGCCGGAATCAACCCCGGTGTCTCGCACTTCCTTGCAGGTTGCGGCAGGAATTGGAAGGCTTGGATCTGCTGTTCAGGTTTTCTCGAACTCACAAATCTCATCTGTTTACCCCCACACCGAAATCAGCGGTAACAGATTGGCGCCGTCTGTGGGAAAAACCACACGAACAGCCTCAGCCTCTTCCTTGTTGTCTTCTCCAACTATGCCTCCAAAGAAGGTCAGATCTAGAGGGTCCAACCGCGGGCCCAATCCCGCCGATATCCTACGGAGGAAGTTCCTCTCAATCCTATTCCTCAGCCCAAACTTCCTCCACCGGCCCAGCAGGGCCAACCTCCTCTTCCCAAACAGCAACCCCACAATGGCCCTTCCGGCCATAACGGTCGGAGGCAGAAGCAGCCCCTCAACCCGGACCATGTTTCGGTTCATAATGAATCCTCGGATTCAATGGCTTCTCATCACCCCGACCTCCGCAACACAGTCCTGAACCGCCAAAAAGATGAGGACCTTCGCACCCACCTTGATGAAAGGCGGGCCCGAGAGGGAGCCTCTCGCCAGCATCATGGTGAGCGGTCGCCTTACCGTCGAGACGACAGAAGGTCTCCGGACCGAAGGGGCCGAGCGGCATCTGCCGAGCGCCGAAGGAGGAGGCCGCATTCGACCGCGGATCAGCATCATCCGAGGAACAATGAGGCACCTATCACTCGTGCCGAGTTCCTGCAATTTCAGGAGACCGTGCTGCAGGCCCTTAACCTTCGACCAACTGAAGGCCTACTTGGTGAACCCCCCTCTGCTCAGCAAACCTGTCCCGGGGAAAACTCTCTTCATCTACTTGGCTGCTTCCGAGCAGACCCTAAGTGCTGTCTTGGTGAGAGAGGAGGACCGGGCCCAAAGGCCCATCTACTACGTGAGCAAGGTGCTTCGGGACGCCGAGCTCCTGCTATCCGAAGATAGAGAAGATGGCCTACGTCCTGGTCATGGCGGCGAGGAAGCTCCGGCCGTACTTTCAATCCCACTCGGTCGTTGTCCTCACTGACCAACCTCTAAAGCAGATCCTCCACAAGCCCGAGACCTCGGGCCGGCTAATGAAGTGGTCCATAGATCTGAGCCAACATGACATCTCCTACCAACCTCGGACGGCAATTAAAGCACAGGCCCTCGCCGACTTCATCGTAGAGTCCACCATCCCTGAAGTCAGCCACGTCCTGAATGGACCCCCCCATTTAGACGGTCTTCGTGGACGGCTCCTCCTGTAGCGAAGGAAGCAGCACCGGTATCATCCTGGACGGCCCTGACAACTTCGTCCTCCAGTATGCGATCCGTATGAACTTCAAGGCCTCCAACAATGAGGCGGAGTACGAAGCACTCATCGCAGGCCTCGGGCTTGCCCGAAGTGCTGGGGCGCAGTGCCTCCGAATCCATAGCGACTCCCAGCTTATCGTGAACCAAGTCTTGGGCGAGTACGAGGCCCGAGACGAGCGGATGGCGAAATACCTCGCTTAGGTTCGGGCCCTCAGGAGCCGGTTCGAAGAGGCGCTCATCCAACGGGTCCCTCGTGAGGAGAACTCTCAGGCCGATGCCCTCTCCAAGTTGGCCTCATCCTCCCTACAAGGTCTTGAACAGACCGTTCTGATCGAGGTCCTCTCTAGGCCGAGCATAGAAGACGAGACATCCGGCTCGGTGGAGTCGTTGCCGGTCATGTTGCAAGATAATTGGATGAAGCCGTTGGTGGAATTCTTGAGGGACGGGGTCCTGCCCGAGGATCCCAAAGAAGCACACCGAGTTAGAACCCGGGCCGAGCGGTATGAATTGATCGAGGGTACCTTATACAAACGCTCCTTCTCTCAGATAGACGGCCGACCATACCTAAGGTGCCTCTCTCCAGAACAGGCCAACTATGCCCTACAAGAGCTCCACGAAGGCATCGGCGGGGCACACTCAGGATCCAGGTCCTTGGCCCGGAAAGCTTTGAACTATGGATACTTCTGGCCGACCCTCCTTCAAGACGCCGAACGACACGTTCGGCAATGTAACTCTTGTCAGAGACACTCCAGCATCCGTCGCCTCCCTCAAGCCAACCTCGCCTCCCTATCAAGTCCTATCCCCTTCGCAATGTGGGGGATGGATTTACTAGGGCCTTTCCCTCCGGCTCCGGGTCAGTTCAAGTTCTTGGTCATAGCCATCGACTACTTCTCGAAGTGGGTCGAAGCCGAGCCCCTCGCCACTATAACCGAGAACAAGGTGGTTCAGTTTTTCTGGAAGAACATCATCTGCAGATTCGGCGTCCCCCGTGCCCTCGTGACGGACAACGGGACTCAGTTCACTGGCGCAACATTCGGGCTCTGTGCGACGACCTTGCCATCCAGCAGCGCTTCTCGTCCGTCTCACACCCTCAGTCGAACGGACAGGCAGAAAACGCTAATCGGCAGATCCTCGTAGGCATCAAGAAAAGGCTGGACAAATGTTCCAAAGGCTTATGGGTCGACCAACTCCCCAACGTCCTATGGAACTACCGCACGAGCAAGCGGACCCCCACAGGAGAGTCCCCTTTCAACCTCACCTATGGGTCCGAGGCGGTGATCCCCCTCGAGGTCGGAATACCTTCCCCTCGGCTCGCAGCCTACGACGAGGAACAGAACGCTAGGGACCTCAGGGCAGACTTAGATATGATAGATGAGCTGAGGGAAAGAGCGTCGATTCGGCAGCAGAATTACCGAAGAAGGGTCGAGTTGGCATACAACAAGAAGGTCCGACCCACCAACCTTAAGCAAGGGGATTTAGTCTTGAGAAAACTGGCCATATCCTTCCCCAATCAGAAGAGCAAGCTGGCTCCGAACTGGGAAGGGCCGTACAAGATTACAAGGGTAGTTCGGTCCGGAGCATATCGCCTGGAAGATCTAGAGGCAGAGAGATTCCAAGGACCTGGAATGCCGATCACCTCCTAAAATACCAAGAAAGTGCCCCGACACCACTCTAAGTATCACAGGATATCGAGCCATTCCTCTCCTCTAACCTGTAACCTATTTTCATAAATTGTAATATGTAAAACGGTTCGCCGCCGATTGTCAATGAAGAAAGCTCTTTCATACTTATAAATTTGCATGCCTCTCTCCGCCCTTATCATTTGTTTTTTAAATTTTGATTTCAACCAATGGTTCGGAGTCCATGTCCGGCTCGACTTTACCTCCTCAGCTCGTCCCCGGACGAGCCAGAGGTAGATCGCCATTCGGAACTGCCCCCACAACCGTTGAACTACACGATGGTTCGGAGTCCAACACTCGGCTCGACTTTACCTCCTCGGCTCGTCCCCGGACGAGCCAGAGGTAGATCGCTGTTCGGAACTGCTCCCACAACCGTTGAACTACACGATGGTTCGGAGTCCAACACTCGGCTCGACTTTACCTCCTCGGCTCGTCCCCGGACGAGCCAGAGGTAGATCGCCGTTCGGAACTGCTCCCACAACCGTTGAACTACACGATGGTTCGGAGTCCAACACTCGGCTCGACTTTACCTCCTCGGCTCATCCCCAGACGAGCCAGAGGTAGATCGCTGTTCGGAACTGCTCCCACAACCGTTGAACTACACCGATGGTTCCGGAGTCCAACACTTGGTTCAATTCCACTCCCCAAACTTGCTCCGCGGCGAGTTAGGAGTAGGTCACCATTCGGAATTGCTCCCACAACCATCGAACATTCGCTACGACCGGCGAACTTCACCCTGGAAAGGAGCTCGGGTCCCCCCTCGACTTCGCAAGAAGAGGGAGACGGAAGCCCCAAGAAGAAGGGTCGGATCACGTTGCCTTCGGTCGGCTGGCCGAGCAAGTGCCTTTCCGATCCTGCAAACGGAGAAAACTCGCTTTCCCCTCAACTTTCGCGTAGGATCCCGATCAGACGGCCAGGATCTTGCCAGCGACGCTAGACGACAAGATAACGTTTTCTTGGGAACAGAGCCGTCTCGAGATTCGTGCCAAAATCTAACGGCCCAGATCTTGTCGGCGCCGCTAACGACAAGATAGCGTTCCCGTACAAACTGGCCCACCACAAGATTCTTGCCGACGGCACTATGCGCTCGGCTAGTAAATCTCGGCATGACCAACATACTCACAAGCAAAATAAGTACGCAGAGCCACAAAGGAATTTTATTAATAATCGGACACAATACAAAGCAGTCTCTCCATAGTTACAAAGTATTGGAAAACAAAAAATACAGCGCTGACCCATTACACTTGGTCCTCAAACAGAAATATCTTCACTGTCCTCTTTGGTCGCCAGCCCTTCCACTTCAGCTGCTAGCTCCTCCGCCTCCTTCCGAAGCTTTGCCTCCACAGTCTGTAAGTGATGGATCTCGGAGAGAAAATCGTCCCGCTCGGCTAATATCTTCGACTGATTGTGCCGAATACACTGAATCCGAAGAGCGTTGCTAAAAGCTGTCTGCGAGTCGTCGTCCTCCCCTACGGGGGTCGCCTCGATAATCCTACTCTCCAGATGTTGGATCTCGGCGTCTCGTTGGCCGAGGACGGACTGAAGGTGGGCCTGCTCGCTCTCAGCTCGACGTAACTCCAGCTCCACTCCACGACGCCGCTCTCGGCACTTCGTCGAGCGCGACTTCGTCGCCCCTGAGGTCACCTCGGCATCAGCTTCATTGTCCGAGCCGTTGGGATCGGTGTATTGGTCTGACACCACGAGCTGAAAAGAAGGGAAAATGAATAGCAAGATTTCAATACACTTCCGAGGCGCAACACTTGAAGAATTTTCCAATCAAACTTTCAAACTCATATTCAGATATAATAGCTCCACATACAACAAGACCAACTCTACTACAAAGTTTTGCAACAATCAGAAGAAACACAAAACGACATGATCAGGGTCTCCTCGGAAGGGGAACGCTTCGATTCAAGGAAACGCGAGGACGACGAGGCCTCGCCTCCGAGATCGATCCCAAACCAACGAAGCGTGACCCCCCTTCGCCACTGACCCTGACTGTGGCACCGACCGAGGCGCCACTCGACGACATGGCCACGCTACTCTGAGCATCGGCAGGGCTCCGCCTAGCCACAGGCAAACGTGTTGCGAGTTCATAAAAGGAAATCCCTCTCTCGCTCTCTTCGCGAGTGCACGATGTACTGCGGATGTTGGCCCTCTCCGGCAGGGGCTTGAGTGATGCGACCTCCTCCTCCAGTTCGATGATCCTGTCTCTCAAAGCGTCGTCCTTCGCCAACTTTTTCAAACGAGGAGGCCATGACGAGCCCGAAACGTTGGCACTATCGGTAGCGAGCCGTCGGAAGTGGGTGACCTCGATCCCCCTATCTATCGTGATCCTCCTAAGCCTGTCGACCTCGGCCAACAACCTCTTGCGCTCGGACAATGCCTTCTCCAGCTCGGAAGCGAGCTTCTCTTCCGCCGACGAGCGTTCTCTATCTGCTAACTCCAAGTGTCGGATCTCGGCCAAAAGCTCGTCATTCTTCTGCTCGGCGACGGCAAGCTCTCTACGAAGCCGCTCGACCTCACCTTCGGGACAAGGAGCTTGGGGTTGCTTCTGCAGTTGCCACAACTCGTGACAATACTTCCGCACAGCTGCCTTCGTCTCCTCCAGCTTCAAGAGCATGAGAAACCGCCTCTGTCGGCTATTCGAGAGCTCACCCTTCGTTTTGGCCAGCTCCTTACGAAGGTGTGCAACCTCCGTAATCGGACCGAACCTTACCTGAAAATTAGAGATAAATCCGAGACCCAACACTTGGAGAATTCTACGCCAAATCAAACACAAAATCCGAGACTCAACACTTGGATAAATTTTGGCCAAACAAACTGTTTTCATTCAAAACCGAGAAGAAAGTTTTACAAGAGCGGTGGCCAGTCCGCAGTTAGGCTTACAGAAAGAAACAAAACAACAACAAAACTAAAGAGGCAACCAAGTCAGGGGTCGACCTTTTTTGTCGTTCGGGTCCGTCGACCCCTCGGCCTTGTCCTCGTCCTTGTCCTCGTCTTCGTCTTCACTCCCACTCTCCTCCTCGGAGTCGCCATCCTCCCCGTCCTCAGCCTCGGTCCCGCCCGGGCCTTCGACACCGTCCGTCTGTCCCTCAGGGTCGAGCATCCCCGGGGGAACCTCCTCCTCCCCCTCCACGGGGTCGTAGATATGGTAGGAGGACGTGTCGAAACCCGGATTCCTGGCAGCGACGTGGAGCAAGGCTCGACCGTATACGTCCTCCATATTCTTGAACATGTGTTGCACGACCTCCTCCTGCACGGCCTTCTTCACCTTCTTCACCTTCCTCCGGTGTTTGGCCATGATCTTCTCGGCCCTCTTCCGAGCCCTTTCTGCTTCCGACCGAGCATTGGCCAGCTCCTCCTTCAGTTCGGCAGCCTCCTTCTCCGAAGCCTCGAGCTTGGCCGCTGTATCCTTTGACAGCTGAATGGCGTCGGCCAGCTGCTTCTCTAGCCCGGCCACTTCGGCACCCCTTTTTGCCGAGAGGAGTTGCTCGACATCAAGCAGCTTCGTGGCCTTGACCAGCTCCACTCTCTCCCGCTCATACTCCTGTTCCTTGCTCGCAAACTCCTCGAGCAGGAAGTTGAAGTGGTAGAGGGTCTGAAAAGAGAACAACCCATCAGAATCCGAACCCAAGAACTTGGAAAAAATCAGAAATAGTTTCGATGAGAAAGAGTTCGGTCCACTTACCGACATTGTGTTCCGAGCGATCTGCATCGTGGCGTCCCCTGCCAGCCCGGCCTTTAGGGCCGCTCGATCCTTCGGGGTCGGCAGGTGCCTCACCGCCTCCATGCAGATGTTGCCGTCGCCCAAGAAGCCGTCGACATTCATCACCTGCCAGTTAGGGACGAAGATCTGCTTATGCCGCTTGGTCAAGATCTTCTCCTGCCTCGGAAGTGAAGGATGGAACTTGGAGGGACAGCACCTCCTTCACGCCGAACGCACCGCTCGACGAACCGGCCACATCCACCTCCACCGTTGGCGCCGGCGCATCGGAAGCTGGCGGATCCGCAGCCGCGGACTTCTCCTGCTCGGGGCCGGTCCCCAGGGCAACGGCCTCCTGCGGGTCGCTTTTCTTCCCGACCGACGGCATCTTCGAGGCTCAGCCACCCTGAGGCCCTGCCGAAGGCCTCTTCTTCCTCGTCTCCTGCTCCGTCGCTCTGGCCTTCGCCATCAAAGCCTTATAATCCAGCTTCATTGTCTCTGCACAAGCCGAATGAAAAGACTTAGAAAATTTTTCATGAACTTTAAGCAAAGAATATAAATACCAGAAGTGTACTAGGGTCGATCGAACTGAGACCCCCTCGGAACAGAGCCTCCTCGGTAATATCTTTCCACCTTAGCGCTGGCAGAGCGAGGAGCTTTTTGTGGACCTCTGCTTCCTCGTCATTCAGCACCGGCTCCTTCTTAGCTCGTTTGGGCAGCCCATCCTTCGCCCAAACTATCGGTATCGTCCACGGCGTGGAGGCTCGGATGATAAAATACTTCTCCTTCCAGTGTTTGATCGAGTCCGGGTTCTCGACCAACTTCACGCCCGTCCGTGGCGAAAGATAGAATCTCTGTTCGTTTCGGCTTGGCTGACAAGGTTGGTAGAGGCTCCGAAAGAGAAACATGCTCGGCGTAGCACCGACCTCTTGGCACCGGAGGACAAACACCATGACGTGCCTCCAGGTGTTCGGCATCAGCTGGGCGGGGCTCAAACCGTACCAGTTCAAAACATCAACTACGAACGGATGAAGGGGAAAGCGGAGTCCGGCGATGAGAGAGTCGACCGGAAAGACGCACACATCTGTCGAAGACTTCGTATTGGCTCGGAAGCCTGGCCCGGGGAGGAATAGCCCATACTCGGCGGGGATCCGGAATCCCTTTCGAATCAGATGTAGATCGGCCTCCGTAAGAGACGAGATGGTATGGTCCACCTCTGACAGCTCTCTCGGTTCATTCTCCTCCACCGACTTGGCCGTGCCTTGGGTCACCTTCTCCAAGATATCCTCAGCATAGTCCCGAACGCCTCCTACGCTCGACAGGGCAATGGGCTGCCGACCGAACGCCCCCGCCGTCTTCGGCGTCTCGACGATCGTGACTACCGTTTTACCCTTTTGAGACGCCGCCGCGACCTCCTGAGGTAGTTCGGCTACTTCACCCTCTCTGTTCGGCCGAACGATACTCTGATCGGTCGGCTCCACTATCTCCTTTCCTTTGCCCACTCGGCCTACGGCTTGCTCCGAGGCGGGGGTCTCATCCGAGGAAGTAATCTTAACCATTTTCTAAAGAAAGGGGAAGGAGACTGACCTTGAAGTGACAGCTACGGTAGGAAAAATTCACCGGAGACAGAGAACGCCTCGCCGCGACAGCTAGCACCACCACCAGGGAGCTAAAAACTTCGAAGGTGAAAGTAAAAATTGGAGAGAGAGAGTAAAAGTGGATAATGAGACTTGGATTAAGGGGGGGTGAAGATTTATAGTAAAAAAGGAACGTCCCTTGGACTTCCAAACGAAAGAGCGTGACTCTTGGGCCGCTCTCGAAACGTCGCGAAGGCCCAACACAACTCTGTCTTCTTCACCAAGTCAACTAGCTCGGCACAAGGGAATCTGAATCCGAACTACACGCAATCCGAGTTCGCTTGAAAAGAGCCCGGTCAGCCGCCGAGCAGGTGCCATTCCGAGGCTGCAAACGGGGAAAAACTCACTTTCTCCTCAACTTTCGTGTAGGATCTCGATCAGACGGCTCAGATCTCGCCAGCGACACTAAGCGACAAGATAGCGTTTTCTTGGGAACTGAGCCCGCCTCGAGATTCTCCGCAACATCTAACGACTAAGATTGTGCCACTTCGCTCGGATAATCGTACCCTCGGGCTTCCTGAGTCTATCTGAAGAAGCCAGAAAAAATTTAGATTTAAAGTTTTAAGGCACCGCCCTCGGCGAGCCCCCCAGGCCCCAGGTCTCGGTCGGTGTTCTGCCGACCCATGGGGCCCGGTCAAAAGCAGATCGGTACACCCCCCATCTCTAACTCCTTCGGGCTGGCAACCATCGGAAGCCATCAGCCCGGAAGGAAGACAGAGATGGGAAGAGACCCATCATTCTGAAGCTACTACAGTCCCTCGGATACGGACTTGGGTCATCACCTCTTCTACCATGACCTTCCCCGACCCTGACACCCACATTGGAGCACTCAGAATCGGGAGAAGATCATGGTGGAAGAACGACCACCCATCCTCCCGAAGCAAACTCGACCCTCGGATCCGGACTTAGGTCATCACCTCTTCTACCATAACCTTCCCCGACCCTGACGCCCACATCGGAGCACTCAGAATCGGGTGAAGATTATGGTGGAAGAACGACCACCCGTCCTACCGAGGCAGATCGCCCCTCGGATCTGGACTTCGGCGGTCAACCCCTCTGCCAAGATCTCCCCTGATCCTGAAACCTCCACCCGGGCCGTCAGAGTCAGGAGAAGATTTTGGCGGAAGAGCGACTCCCCGTCCTTCCGAAACACATGGTCCCTCGAATCTGGACTTTGATCATCACTTCTTCCACCATGATCTCCTCCGACCCTGACATCCACTTCTGGGCCGTCAGAGTCAGGAGAAGACCATGGTGGAAGAACGACCACCCGTCCTTCAAAAGAGCAACAACCCGAAGCAGATGCCTCCGAGGGCTAGAACTCTACATTGTTGCGGTTGAAATGACAAAAGGAGTGGGATACTTATAAGCTCTCCTCCAAGATCTAGGCCATTATGACCCTCGAAAGTTGAAACGCCATGCATTAATTGAGGGAACCATCCTTAATGACCCCGGGAAGGTGGAACGCCGCACAAACCCCAGGGGACCATTAAGGCCCTTGGGAACAGGATCGTCTCGAAACTCAGTGCGCCACGTCGCTCGGACTGCCGAGACCCCATGCCTTCGGTCGGCTGCCGAGCAGGTGCCTTCCCGATCCTGCAAACGGAGAAAACTCACTTTCTCCTCAACTTTCGTGTAAGATCTCGATCAGACGGCCCGGATCTCGTCGAGGACACTAAACGACAAGATAGTGTTTTCTCGAGAAATGTGCCCGTCTCGAGATGCGCGTCGCCATCCAACGGCTCAGATTGCGCCACGTCGCTGGGACTGCCGAAGCCCCATGCCTTCGGTCGGCTGCCGAGCAAGTGCCTTCCCGATCCTGCAAACGGAGAAAACTCACTTTCTCCTCAACTTTCGTGTAAGATCTCGATCAGACGGCCCAGATCTCGCCGAGGACACTAAACGACAAGATAGTGTTTTCTTGAGAAATGTGCCCGTCTTGAGATGCGCGTCGTCATCCAACGGTTCAGATTGCACCATGTCGCTCGGACAGCCGAAACCCCCTGCCTTCGGTCGGCTGCTGTACGAGCGCCTTTCCGAGCTTGAACTTGCCCCACGTCATCCGGCCGAAGCTACGAGCACGTCGCTCGGACAGCCGAAACCCCATACCTTCGGTCGGCTGCCGAGCAAGTGCCTTTCCGATCCCGCAAACGGAGAAAAAAGACACCAAGCTACTACGACCGTTGGATCTCTCAGAAATTCGTGCTTCCAATGATGAACGGTCCAAATTGCGCCACGTGCGCTAAAAGACAAGATAGCATTTTCTTGGGATTCACACCATCATCCGACGGCTCAGATTGCGCCACGTCGCTCGGCCTGCCGAGCCCCTATCCCTCCGGTCGGCGGCCGAGCAAGTGCCTTTCCGAGCTCGCAAACGGAGAAAAAAGCTTCCGAGCGAAAACAACCGATGGATCTCTCAAAAATTCGCGCCCGTCTATGATCAACGGCCCAAATCGATCCACGTCATAAATCGGTATTTAAAATTATTTTTTATTTATTTAAATCGTTTTATTTATTTAAAAAATTACGAAAAAATTGCTAAAAATTCGGGAAAATTAATTAAAAATTCTAGAAAATAATTAAAAATTCGAGGGTATATTTTTGAACCCCTGAACGAACAATTTTTGCCTAGAATGTACTGTTAAGGCCCCCGAACGATTAGTAAACACATCGCAAAATTAAATAAATAATCTGGAAAAAAATAAATAAAAGCTATCAAAATACTCGATATGGCTAGAGAACAGCACATGGCATCAAAAAATCACCTCACTACCCCCTTCGAGATTCAAACTCCTCCATTTGGACTCCGATACAACTCCACTAGCCACCAAAACAGTTAAACTACTCCTCAAAGGCTGATCACGCTCAGTCTTTAGGAGTGGGGGGCTCGTGATATGGCTAAAAATGGGGTTAAATCGGAACGATCCAGATTGGACGTGAATCTTGAAGCTCGGGGGTAAAATGGTAATTTCACATACAAGTGGAGCCAAAGCGGGTACTGGATCTCCTTCGCACAGATCCAATAGCCCACAAACGGATCCACACCAATTGGGTACGGGTCCCGATCCGAGGCGAACCCAGACCAACAAGAGACAAATCAGGGCCACTGATTTGACCAAGTCAACGGGCCTGATTTACTCTCACCGGGAATCAGGGTTAGTTTCCTAAACAGACTGTGAGGATTTTACTCCTAGTAGTTACACAGGGAATCAGGTCCCTAATTACTCCCCTGGTGACTATAAATACCTCCCCGCTGCCACTGTGACCAGGTAATCACTCTTTTTCCACCTTAAGCTCTTTCTTTAATCACCACTGATTACTGACAAGAGCGTCGGAGGGTGCATCGCCGGAATCAACCCCGGTGTCTCGCACTTCCTTGCAGGTTGCGACAGGAATCAGAAGGCTTGGATCTGCTGTTCAGGTTTTCTCGAACTCACAAATCTCATCTGTTTACCCCCACACTGAAATCAGCGGTAACAGGGGGCATCCTCCATTCGGAGACTCGATTTCCCCCACTCTACTAAGTCTAGACATGTGTGAGAGTTTGGTCTCTTGGAGACCCATAATGTTAGTCTTTGATCTGGATATGACTTTCCTAACATTTTCTCGCTTGCCCCCCCCCCCCCCCCACCGAGGCCTCTAATGTTCCAGAATAGGGCCTCCATTAACTATGGATATGGGAGGGATCATGACTCATTTTGAGCGAAGAGTTCAAATTAAGGTTAACCCTATCAGTCTCCCATCCCCTGATCTTATTCAGGAGAAACGCATTTCGCTCAGGTATCGCCTACCGCAAGACCACAAGTATTGGCTAGACTAAAAATTTCATTATCGGTCATGAAATTAAAAATAGATGCTAAGAAGGAACACGTACCTCCATCGCCAGTCTTAGCGGATTTAGCGGCCGCCGTGATCTCCAGCTAATCATCTAGGGACTCCTCATTAGTCCTCTTCGCCACTCTCTGAACTGTGAAAGCTGTGTCCAGCTGGGATGGTGAGTACGTGGAAGGGACAAACTCAAGGGAAGTGGCGTGGAAATCAACATCGAAATCATAATCCTCTACTCCACAGACTCCCCCTCAGAGTAGATAAAGTCATCTTCAAGGTTCAGTCTGTCTTCACGATCGTGTTCATCACAATTGTTTGCCAACTGCAAAGTAGGTGCTCCTGTAACGGACCCCTCGATGAGCACAGAAATTGTCTCCATTTCAACCTGAATAGTGGGATTTCCCATAGTAGACCCCTCAATGGGCCCACTACTCGCCACCAGCCGTTGCTCATTGTGCAGATCCGTTGCCTCAGTTGGCCCAACTACAATATAATGCATCTTGGGCCCCTCTTTTAGCCCATTAATGTTCTTATAAGACTCCCCCCGTACACACTCCTTAAAACATTGAGTCTCACTTAAGCCTCTTTCTCCTCTGCAATCTAGCAGATCTCCCTCTTCGCGTTCCGTGCCTGCCGCATGCGGTAGTGGGGCACGTGGCCTGTGCAGAAGTGCGTAGTTACAGTCGCCCTCATCATGTGGCTCGATCTGAGTGGATGGCATTGTGCTTGAAGCGTTTGGGTGGGTAACGAGGCATTGAGTGTAAGCTTCTCTTGCGCTCTGCTTTCTTCTTCGTTGCAGTTACCAACTCCCTTCCCTTTGTTTCCTCTTTAAGCTTTCCTCTTTTCCTGAGGTTCAGCCTCTACACTTGTGCCTCTCTCAATTTGGATGGAGTCTCTGTCAAAGCTCCGACCCTTGCTCCTCTTGTTCCCCAAATTGGCAGTCTCCCCTCTCGACTCTCGACCTAATACCACCAACTCTTGCCCTTTTGGATTTTGACTATGCATGTTATTTTGCATGTCAATTTCCAGGTTGCTTTTGCCCTTTTTGCCCCTTGCACAGCCTGTCTCCACTCTCTGCTTCTCTCGCAACTTCCCACCATCAACTCCGAGGTGTTGACTGCCACTTTGAGCTTTATTTTGCCCCTCATTTCGAAGAATCCTTTCTTGAGCGATGAGACTACCCAAATCAGGAATTTTGAGTGGATCCACCGTTGGCTCTGTTGGATTTGTTGAATCTGTTGGTTCTGGACCGTTGGATCTGATAGTCAAGCCTCGTTCTCGACCACCTTTGATCGGAGAAACCTTCCTAGGTTCTGATCCCTCCGCCATGTGTTCATGGCTATGCTCTTTCCCTCTCGCCGCCCTGATGAGCTCCCTATGTGCGCGCTCCACCTCGTGGGCCCCGTTTAGAGTCAGATCCCACTGAGGTGAGACCACCTGTCTGTATGAGCAGTTTTCTCTGAGTGCAGAGGAGGGAGTGGGGGACGTGATGGCCGAGAGCTACACCTGATAATAATATATAGCTCCACCTCTGACTCCGCACCATTGGCGTAGCCACTTCTCCTCGTTCTTGATAATGTCCAAGCTCTTTGCTAGCCGAATGAAGGTGGGGTTATCGGAGGATCTTCCTCTACTCATTGGGCACTCATCGTCATTGTTGGTTTCAACCACATTTGTACACACATAGAAGAGGTGCCCCCAGTTCATACATTTGAGGCATCTGACTTCTTTTGTGCAATCCTTCCTGTAGTGGCCCAAATCTCCGCAATTGAAGCATGGTATAGGCTTGCGCTTCCCTTTTCGTTGTTTCTTTTTGAGTTCGAGATGAGGAGTTGGGGAATTGTTCTGTCTTTTGTTTCTTTTGCTGGTAACTTGAACCCATTGATTCCTATCTTCAAGTGACTCCGCCTCCGCTGTAATCTCATTGTGCGGCTCCCCATCATTGGCCCGCTCAATGCTGGATTTAGGTGCAGGTAAGGGGTTCCTTTAAGGTGGTGGAGAGTGATGGTTGGATTGGTGTTCAGTCGTGGGGGGGTTTGAGATGGTTTGTGGTGGTGTTGTCTTTGAGGTTGGTGGTGGTGGGTAGATTCTGAGGTTTTGTTGTAGTGAGTTGATCTCTTCTGTAGGTATTTTTTATGTTTGAGTGGAGGGGTTGGGGATTTGTTCTGCATTTCGTTTCTTTTGCTGGTAACATGAACCAACACATCCCTATCTTCAATCAACTCTACCTCCGCTATAATTCCATTGTGCGGCTCTTCATCATGGGCCCGTTCAATGGTGGATTTAGGTGCAGGTAAGGGGTTCCTCTGAGGTGGTGGAGAGTGGTGGTTGGATTGATGTTCAGTCATGGGAGGGGTTTGAAATGGTGTGAGGTGGTGTTGTCTATGAGGTTGGTGGTGGTGGGTAGATTCTGAGTATTTGCTGAAGTGAACTGATCTCCTTTGTTGGTAATGAAACCTGTTTTGAATTTCTGGTTGGTAGTGGCGCCGATGCTCCTGAGCATGTCCCTCTCTGTGAGGGTGATGCTGGCCTAAAGAGGGGTCTTCTTACACCCATAGCGGCCAGTAGGAGGACCCCCTCTATGGGCCCGTCCCCTGTACAGCCCCCCTTCGTGGCGATGATGAAAGTCATTCCCCTCCAGTCACTGATGTGCACTACGGTGTGCACGCACGGGAGATTGCGCCGATCTGAGCCTATGGGACTCCCCCTCCGGTGGGTTGGTCGGCTGATGGAGGGTGGAGGTGGTGTAGTAGACTTAGCATTAGCGTCGGTATCAGAAGATGGGGTGATGAGCGGGTGTCGGGCCCTCTCATTGGGCCCGCACCCACTGAGCTCGAGCTCTGAAAGCATTGGGTCTCATTGTGCTGGAAGAAGGAGCTGAGGACAGGACGAAGATGGTGAAGCTAACGTTGACGAAAGAGGGGAGGACAGGACGGAGAGGACTTCATCGGAAGACAGTCATTGTTGCCTACTTCAACTTTTTATTATTTGTATTTGCAGCATTGTCTACACTTGTTGCATTGTTGCCTACTTCAACTTTTTGTATTTGCAACACCACAAATCAGGATTACGCCGATATATATTATTATTATTGTCATTAAATATATTGTTTATTAATTTTTGATAGCCTATTGATCCTACTCTATATTCTATTATTGGTGGAGTATAAATTTTATGTATACTATCTGATTTAATTAAGTAATATGTACTACTATACTGCTCTTTATTATATTTTAGTCTAAATCAAATTCAGTCTTAATTATTTTGTGAGGTCCTACATTCTATGGTATTTATTAGTATATGAGTATTAATTTTATGCATACTAAATGATTTATTTTGTACTACTATATGATTATTGATTTATTTTTAATCTAGCCCCTCTTCTTATTGGATCCTACTCGTACCCGCATCCAAGCCCATTAACCCACTTTCTTGTTCGATCCCCTACTATTTAACCCAAACCCGCAACCCTATTCATATATATCCATAACCTAACCTAGTGAAACCCTAACCCTACTACTGTTTTACCCCCTACAGCCGCCTTTCTCCTACCTCCTTCTTCCCCCCCTCTGCTCCGAAAACCCAACCCGCTCACCTCGAAGCTCAGCCATTGCAACCTCCCGCCACTGTCCTCATCTCCATCATCCCCTGTGCTCTTCGCCATCCAGTCATCAACCCCTGACCATCCTCGATCACCCTCTTCCTCTGGTTTCTCGTCGAACCCATCGATAGCCGAGCCCGCAGCAGCCACCGCCTTGCCATCCCGTCGACTGCCTCACAGTGGATTATCCTCAGTCATCGCCAACAACACCCAACACCATGGTCGAGCCCCTATTCTCAACTTGCCTCCTCTAGAGCCCCGCAGCATGCTCCCCTTGATGTCGTCGACCGCCCTCAGTCGCAACAACCCTGCCATTGCCTTTCTGCCGATCCACGAGCCCCTGTTCATGGGTTGATCGCCATCAATCCACTCTTAGCCGCCTGATCCCCATTGTGATCGTAATCATCATCATGCTCCTTAGATCGTGGCCGTCGATTTGATCATCATCAAGATCTGAACTTGATCATGACCGTTGATCGCCCTTGATCTTGGTCTTTCATTGTGATCTTTAATTTCGTTCTTTGATCTCTTAATCTCGACCATTTTTTCGATCTTGCTGTTGCCATAGATCCCACTCTCTCAGAAACTCGCACGTGCTTGCTTAGGATCCGATCCGGTTATTCCAACATTGCATCGGAATCGTCTACAATCAAGATAGGTACTTGTATGAATTTTCATATTCCTCGTACAAGCATAAATATCGCAAGTAAATCTCATTATAACTTGTTTTTCATGTTCTTACTCCTTGAAGATCTTGATTCTATTCGTTGATTGGCTTCTATCAACCCCATAGTCAAAAAGAGTTCTCAAACAATCCATTATTGTAACCGTCACACAAACACCATGTAGATCTAGGAGATTTACCTATATGGATGCATGTTGTAGATGTTTGGTTGTGTGTTGGCATGTGAATGTTGTTTCCTTTGATTAATGAGTTGAAAGTACAAGTGAATTGCTGATTTGATACTTGTTACACTCTGATTTACACCACACTTCAACCCAAATCCATCATAAATACTAATCATGTTATAATCCATGCAAAAAGTAACTTTATATGCTGCTATCCTGATTTTTTCTGTTCATTTCAACCCTGTTAATGACTATATTTTGAATTAAGTTCTGAATATGAATTGTAGCCCCGTGTGTCTAGTTTACAGACCTTTTTACAAAATCGAATTCTGAATTATATTTTGAGAGTTATGGCTATTTTAGTGCTGCTGGGTCTGGACTTCCAAATTTGCAGTTTCATTGCATCACCATGTTTCACAATTTAATTTGAACATGCTACCTTTAATATAATAATTTGAAATTCAACATGCTGAGACTAGACAAGCTAGAGGATCTTCCTAATTTTCCTAGATTTATTTATTGAGTTTTCAGACTTGTTTCATGCTTGTAAACACAACGTTGAGAATTCTGGCTGAACACAAATTTGTGTAGAACGTTGTTTTAAACCTAGTTTCTGTAGCTTTTATATATCATGTTTATATGCGCTGAAACCGGCAGAGGGTCTAGTTTTTAGAACTTCTGACGGATTTAGATTTACATTTCTGTAGAAACGGGAATCTCAGTTTTGGTGCATCAACATCCTGCTGTCTAGAATTGAAATTCTTGTTGTTCTTGTTAATTATAAATTGTGTTGGAATTCGAATATGTTCCCTACCCACCTGAACTTGTTCCCTGTCCCTTTTCATGTTACTTGTCCTGTTTGTGTACTTTCATGCCTGTTTTGATAATAATAATAAATAATCAAGCCGGGGTTTAAGGGAAATATCTAGTAATGGACAATATAGAAATGTATACTGAGAAGAAGGCCAGTGTTTCCCAACTGTTTACTGATTTACTGTGTTTCACCACTGTTTATTGTTATACCTGACTACAAACTTCCTTATAGGAAGGTGTACTCGGAAGGGGCCCGTATTTCCCAACTATTTATTATTTACCTGACTACATACTTCCCGATAGGAAGGTGTACTCGGATTATGCGGATTCATGACACTATTTACTATTTACCTGATGCCTGAATACACGGCCCTATAGAATCACTACGAAATCTAAGCAAAACTTGGTTGTATGTAGCAACCATGTGGTAAATAAATGAGACGCATGAAGTGCTACCTTAGATAGGATTGAACAATAGGCTTAAGAATAACATGTTCACTTGCACACCCCTGTTTCCTGATATTTTAACCTGTTATTGCTACTTGTTACCATCACTTGATATTGTTGTCTTTTACTGTTACCACTACTGTTTCCTGTTACTATTACCTGCTACTGTTTCCTGTTACTTGCCTGCTAGTCATTAGACTCTATTTATCTACTGTTGATTTCCTCCATGCTTTTGTGTAACACCCCGCAAAATAAAATGATTTATTTTTCATTATTAAATAGGTAAAGTTGATTATTTTGACTATTTTCTTGAAATTGCAATTTTGCACGTGCAACACACGTGCGAAGTTAGAAAATTTTGAATTCTTAAAATTTTATGGTTAATGGTTGATTTTCCTCATTTATTTATTATATTTTAATTTTTCAGATTTATTTAAATTAATTTGACTATTTTATGTCTGTCAATTTTACACATGCAAACTTTTTTTTTGTGCGAATCTCCAATTTTAAAACTCTAAATAAATTCTCCTATTTATAATGGAGTATATCCTAAGTTTTGGAATTTTTTTGAATGAAGAAACTATTTTTATAAATACTTCGAAAGAGATGGACTTTTATGTAAAAAACTGATTTGATCTCAAACAAATACTGAAAATTCTTTTTTGCTACTTTTTGGGCTGTCCAAGATCAGTATTAAAGATTATATTTATTTAAAACTTATTTAGAGTTTATTTTGTAAAGATTTAAACATATATGGTATTGTTGCAAATATGGAATTTAAGTTGAACCTTGTGCAAATATTTTGTTTTCGAAACTAAAATTCAGAAATTTTGTTTGAAAAATCTAATATTTATTATTTGGCATTATTTATGAATTTTCTGGATTTTTTCGATATTTATTTGACATAGTTGCAAATATTACAAAGAGATGAACTTTTGTGCAAAATTAACACTTCGAGTACAAATCCGAATTTTTTTAATTTCTGGGCTATACTTGATGGCTGGATAACTCTGTAGTAAAGGTATTTGGTTTTGTTTTAATTTATTTAACTTATTTAACTACTTTATTAAAGAATGTCTATATATGTAAAGGAATATTTTGTTGAAGGATATTTCCATACAACTTGTAAAACCCTAAAAACTCCAGATTTCGGTCTATTAAAGAGCCACTGCAGCCGTCCCCTCCTCTGCAAAAACAAAATATTATTTTACTATTGGTTTTCTTGGAGTTTCGAAGCAAGGATCTTGGATTTCTTGCGAAAGGAATGACTTTTCTTATTCTCTTTATTATTTCGGTTGATTCTTCAATAAGGTGAGTGACATATGTTTGACTTCTTATTGTTCTATGCATGTTGTATGTGGTGATTTGTTGACTAGAAAGCATGTTAGAGGATTGTATGTTGATATAATGAATTTTGATGGATGGATGAATAAAAATTGAATCTTTTCATGAAAATTATGCTATAGATGATTGAAAATACATATAGAGGACTTGAGATTGTTATGGAACCTAATAGAAATCATGAGTAGGTTGTTTTCTGATTTGAACATATATCTTGAGTTTTATGATGATTATTGCAAAAAATGAACAAAAAGCTATGCTTCACTGTGTGTGTATATATATGTACCGTTTTGGTATTTTGATGAGGTATAACTTGATTATGTACATGTTGTAAGTGCATATATTCATGAGTAAATTGATGTAATCAGTGGGGTTTGTGTTTAATCAAGTTGTGGAAGGAATTTTGGATCAAAAAGATCAATTCTTGAAGTGAAAAGAGGGGTTGAAGTTTTCAGGTCTGATGCTTTCAGCCGAAATTGTGTTTTGTGAGTTATTGCGAAGTTTTCAATTGGATCTTGATTGTTTTGATACTAAGATTGATTTGAACAATATACTACCTATATACGATGTTTTCTTGATGCTTTTACTAATGCAAACCCACACACATACACACTTATATATCTATGTTTTACTGTTTTGAAGATTTTATGAAAATTGATCTTTTATGAACTTGATGAGATTTTGATTTGATTTATGAACTCCACTATGTTAGACAAGTTGTATTTGATCATCTCAGGGTTTTAATCTTTTAAATTCATGCTTTTAAAAAGTTTAAATTAAGTATCAGTTGTGAAGTGCACGAAATTTAAAGCTGTTGTATAAGCTGTTTTTGTCATGAAGGTCAACTGTTTTTTTTTTTTGCACTAAAATGAAGCTCGACTGTCCTGTCGGTGGACTGTGACTTTTGAAGGTCGACCGACATCATTGTTTGGCTATTTTTTTGAGTTTTCTTCGTTTTTCTCGAACAATTATTTCTTCGAACTTATGGATTATTGATCTACTATTTTAGATAATGTTTTTGCTACAGATTACAGTATTTTACAGAGAGTTATATTTTGATTATGATAGAATTTAAATTGTATTTCTATAATTTTATAAAGTAAAATACATATGGTTTTTGAAGAAATTGATGTTTTTTTACTTCTCATGACTTCAAATTATGATTCTCAGTTATTTAATGGATTTAATACTTTATTTCAATTCTGGAAATTTGTGAGTATATCGAATGTATTTGGTTTTGTTGATTTGATAAGTTCTTATTGATATAAACGTTTTGATGATGAAATAAAGATTTTTATTGAAAGTTTTAGTGTTGATATTCGTTTTGTGAGTCTCTAGGAGTTGAGTGGGATTCCTGTGAACCGGTAAATGAGATTTTGTAGATTTGGCCCAGTTAGGTCTTGGGGTTGTTGTTGTGGAATTAAGTCCAGCAGGATATACTAACACTAGAGAGGGGGAGTTTGTGTTTTAGTAATAATCAACTTAAGGACAGAAACTAATGGATATGTGATAGAACTTGGGAAACTTAAGTATATACTCTAGGGTTCTTGTCCAACGGATGCCACGACTGTGTGTTGTTCTGTCTCGAGAGGACATTTGGTATGTTCGCGTATCGAGGGTCTGCATGCCTATTCATGGAGCATACGGGTGTATTCGCGTGTCGAGGGTCGGCGGGCCTATTCACGGGATGTACTAATGTATCTGCATGTTGAGGGTCTCGCAAACCTATTCATGGGGTACACGTCAGGGAGGTGATTTCTTTCTGGGGTCAGAGCTTATAACCCCTGTTTCTCCAAAAATGTATTTTTCGTGTATTTTCTGTATGTAAAATTGTTATAAATTATTTTTACCGCTTTCAAAGTTCTTTTGTCAAATTGTACTATTAGATCTCCTATTAAAACTTGTTTTCGATCAATAATTTTATTTGCAACTATTTCTATGATTTTTATATTGTAACATAATTCTTATTTTTGTTATTATTACTCTCGTTATTATTATTTTTGTTATTATTATTACCATTATTATTTTATCATTTTCTTATTCTTATTATTGTTATTAGTATTATCGTTATTATTGATATTTTTGACTGGTTATTAAAAATTCACTTTTAATTACTAACTGTATTTGTAGTACTTTAAATAAATTTTAATGCAAATTATATTTTTATTATAAACCATCTTTTTATTGGTTATTTTATTTTACTATTGAGTTTTTAAAAACCCATTTTAATACTCTACCCAATAACCATTAAGCCAACTAAACCCATACCCATTTTACATACCCATACCCATTTATAAATTTACCCAATACCCTCCTATCTACCCAAAACCCGCTTGCTCCCCTCCACCCGCAAACCCTTCAGCCGTCATCTACTACCTAAACCCTAAGCCCCTACTTCCCTGTATATATATACTTTCACCCATATTAGACTCTTCATCTTCCTCTACCTACAGTCGTCACCTTTTGTCCCCCCATCTTCCTTCCGCTCATCTCTCACCCCCGACTCCTTCTCCCGCTCATCCCTTTCCCTGTGCGCGCCCCCCGTCGCAATGTCAGCCATGACACCTCTTCGGCGCCCTCCCTGTGCGCAGTCGACCCCTTGTCGGCGACTCCTCCCTGCCTCGCGACGTCCTCCCAATGTTGTCTCCTGCTGCTGCGACCACCAGGCCGTCCACCCCGCAGCAGCTCCCTCCAGGCTGCCTCCCTCCAAGTGCCGCTCTCCGTCCCTTGGCGAGGCAGCAACACGGCAACGCCGCAGCACTGTCGTTCGCCGTCAGCCTTGCCTGAGCATCACCACCCGCCATCGGTTGTCGCCAAGCCTGTGCAGCCCCTGAGCCTAGGTGTGCTGGTTGTTTGGTCTTGATCATGTTTTGTATGTGAGCCGTCTGATCGCCATGATCCTCTTGATCATCATGACCATCATGTCCTCTTGATTGATTAATTCTTGGCCATCTGATTGTGTTCGTGATCTCGATCGTCTTCATCTTGTTTGTTGTTCGTGTGATCGTAATTTGTTCGTGATCCGTTCATTGTGTCTGTTCGTTTGTGGTGTTCATGCCTGGGATCCGTTCTCGTTATTCTCGCTCTTGCTTCGTTCTCATCGTCGTCTCCCAGGCAAGTAACTTGTACTCAATTCCTTTGTATGATACAAGTCATAAATTCTGCTTGTAATGTAGTTGGGTTCTAGAGACAACTCGTGTGTAATGTATTTTTGATGAGTATTGTTTCTATAGTGCTATTGACCAAAGTTTCCTCACGACACAAATTTGACATGAAACAACTTAGGTTTTGACCGTTCTTGATATGATCATATATGTGAGATAATTATGAGAATTTGTGTGTTGTTTAGATCCATGTGATATACTAGTTATGGACATTCCATATACCCTATTTCATGATGTTTGGACACTTAGTAAACTCTATAACATGTTTGGTTGTGTTTGGAACGAGTTTCGTATGTTGTATGTTGATTTGTTGTTAAGAGGTAAATCTGTAATTTGTCAGTGATCAGTTTTGATTGGTATTTTAGACCATATTAAGGTCAGTATCTTAACTTCAGTATTAAACATGATTTTCAGAGAAGTTCGTCTTCTTTTCAAACTCTCTGACCTTGATCAATTTTGTTTTCGTATGTGTGAGATATGATTGTTTTACTACAGATGTGTATTTCATTTCCAGATTTCGTTTCTTGATTATGTTGATGACTAAACTATTTTGATACTAGTGCTAAGCATATTATTTTGATATGAAGTTTTGTACAGTATTTCTATATCTATTTAGGGACTACCCAGAATTTTGGTAAATTTTATTGATGAGTTTTATATGTCGTTTCATGGTTGTTTATAAAAACTATACTTGCTAAATTTTGCTCGCTGTTCTCTAAAGAAGTATATTTTCACCCTAGTTCCTTTTCGTGTATGAAAAATAGTTATGAAATATGAAAGTTATCTTATTTTGTCTATTTTCTTCTCTCTTTGGTGGATTTGGATTTTGTTTCACGGTTTGCGAGATATTACAGTTTTCGTACAGCAGTGTTGGGAATTCCAGATTGGCCAAACTATCGTTTCCTGATATTTTCTGATTTTTGTTGACTAAACTAATCTTGCTGGAAAATTATGAAACTTTATATTTTGATTCTGGACATATAGGGGAATACCCCAGATTTTTCCTGGAATTAATTAAGATGTTTTCATGCTGTTTTCTTGTGCTCGAATACAATTTACTGATTTCTGGCTGAATGTATTTTTTGGTTTAGATTCAGTTTTGAGCTATGATTTTGTGAAACACTATATTACTTATATATACTTGCTCGATTCGAACGGGAGTCTATTTTCTAGAACTTTCAATGGATTCAGATTTGCATGTTTGTAACAACGGGAATCTTAGTTTTACTGCAGTATGGTCTTGCTGTCCTGAACTAGAAATCTCGTTATTCTATCCTGTTATGAGTTACCTTTCTCCTGTACATGTTTATCTTGCAACCTGAACCTGTCACATGATCATGCTAAGCTATTCTTGACCTGTTTGTGACACATACATGCTTGTTTACTAATAATAACAAAATAACCAAGTCGGAGTTAAGGGAAAGATCTAGTAGTGGAAAATATAGAAATGTGTACTTAGAGAGGGTCCGTGTTTCCCATTTTAATTCATGTTGATACATGAACCTGTTGATGCATGGACCTATTGGTTCATGTACCTGTTACTTGTTGATGCATGGACCTATTGGTTCATGTACCTGTTACCTGTTGATGCATGTATATGTTGGTTCATGTACCTGTTACCGTTGATGCATGGACCTGTTGGTTCATGCACTTGTTACCTGTTGATGCACGGACATGTTGGTCGTGTACCTGTTGATTCATGAACCTGTTGATGCATGAATTAGATGATTCGTGTACATGTTTGATTTATGAACCTATTTCCTGTTCCTGTTTTCCTGATCCCTGAGTACACTGCCCTATGGACTCTATTACGAAATCTAAACGAAACTGTTTGAATGTAGCAACCATGTGATAAAAGTTGGGGCGCATGAAGTGCTACCTAGATAGTAATAATTACAAGACTTGACATGACATAACTTGACACCTGTTTACCTGTATACATGAATACCTGTTACATGATTACCTGATACATGATGCCTGATACTTGTTCACTTGATACTTGATACTTGCTACTTGTACTTGATACTTGACACCTGTTACCTGTTTACCTGCTTGCTCGACACTTGTTGCTTATTTACATGAAACTTGTTTACTTGACACTTGATACATGTTACCTATACCTGTTAGTATATCATGTTACTTGATTCTGTTTATGATTCATGTTAGTTGTTCTATTTTGTTATCATGACTATTCCATGTTATTAGTTAGTTTTTCCCATGTACTTGTATCCTGTACTACAAGCGGCCCGTAACTTGCAATGACGGAAGTTTGTTTTTTTTTTTCTTATTCCTGCAATTGTTACATTGCAGATTTTGGAGATCAGCTGCCAAATAGAATAGGCAAGATGAGATACTAGTTGCTGGAGTTTTGCTATCACGATTTCTTGCTATTATTATTATTTGCTTATTTTTGAATAATTTTATCTTGTACTTGGATTTATTTGTATTTGGGCAATGTGACCCAGGGTATTTTACTTATTCAGATCTGGATTATTTGTGATTATAATATTTTGATTTCAAGTATTCTTGTTGGTATTTTGGTTCATATGTGCATGCTTGGTTGATTCTTTTGCTTCCGACTCTAATTATTCTTGTGAAATATTGTAAAGATTCCGAACAGCTTATGGATGATGAAAATCATTCGCTGGGCTTAGTCACGTATCCGTGTTCTATATTCTCTTTTGGAAAGCAGGGCGTGACAGAACTATTCTTACATGACGCTTGCGCATCGTGGGTTGTGATGCCTATTCGTGAAATATTCTGGATCTTGTTTCTATCACCGTAGTAGGATTAGTTGCATAACTAGGGATCTAAACCTATAAGGTGGAGAACGATAAGGGCTTGCACCGGATCTATGTAGTATGGAATGCATAGAATCCGACAAGTATGCATTAGAGAGTCATCATATTGCATTTGTGTTTTCTTGACTTGGTTTTATGCATGTTTTCTTTTTGTTTTCCTACACTTGACACTTAGTCTAGTTTCACTTGATGTTTTCATGTTTTATTTACTGTCGTTTCATATTCCATCTGTTACTACTATTGGTATGTGTTGTTTATAACTTTATTTTTCATGTTTTATTTACATTGTATTTCGTTTGATGTCACACACACCGTTATGGCTGACCCCTGTAGTTTTAGGGGTTAGGGTTATCTCTAGCCTCATATTTTACAGGTAGGCACCATTAGCTTGGGATTGGATGCATGTGGTAGAATCATAATACGACTTAAGATTGTAAAAGAATGTATTGTAAAAGAAAAAAATTGTAATTCAAGGTGTTTAATTTTCCACTGTGCTTTGTAAACAATTGATGTAATAAAAAATTTAAATTTTACTGTATTTGGTTGCACATTGAAGTTGATTCTGGAAATTGTGCCACGTATTTATAATTTTATTTATTGGAAATTCGAGGCGCTACAAAGTTGGTATCAGAGCATGCTTTAATTAGTAATTTTAAACATGGTATGGGAAATAAACATAAATGGACATCTGATGTGTGAGAACCTCGGTGTGTGTGAGTACACAAGTGGACATTAAATGTATGAATACCTAGGTGGACATTAGAAGTGTGAGTACCTTGGTGGACATCTGATGTGTGTGACTTGATTGTTTGATCATGAAGACCTGTAGTGAGATTTAGACTGTCTGTATGCCTAGACTCGAATAAAATTTCTTTATCACAAGTGGATTGGTTATTTTTTGCATAAAGCATATACCTTTCTCACTAGCTCTTTTGACCTCTTTTGTTCGCTTTTTGCATTTGGCACTTTATTATATAAGGTATTACCCCCTCAACTTGTATCTTTTCTATCTTACTCACTACATATTTTCCTATTATACTCATTGTGTATAATTTTTGGATTCTATGACTTTCGCCAGTATTTTTTCAGTTATTAAATTTATTTATCTTCTGCTACATTCTTTTAATTATTTATCCTTTCGTACTTTTTTAAATGTTCCTTAGTTTTGTAGTTCTCACTCTTGTATCCTATCACTTTTACTGTTTTACATTTATTTGCTTACTAGATAACTTTTGTGTAATTACCATATTTATACTTTTATTCGGTTTCTTTTATTGCCAGTGATTGATTTAATTTATTTTAGTTTCTATATCTTTAACCGATTTTATATTATTTCTATTCATTAGTACAAACATTCAACTTTCACTAATCGTCTTGTTTTTCTTTTAAAATTGTTTCTATGACTTTACTATTGGTTTTTACTTTTTATTCTTTTGTCCAAATTATTATTTTGCAACTTTTGCTATAATTCAACAGTGCATCCTTTAGCATTTTACAAGCTCATTTTTATTTTGCAACTCTTACTCATTTCTTTCTTGACGTTTTATTCTTCTTACTTTCATCTGCTTTTTCGTTACTCGTATATTTTGCTATTACTTTTACATATTACATTTTGAATTACTACGTGTTAAGTTATTATCGCAACTATTTTCCTTCGTTATTGTTTTTACTATATTATAAATTTTCATTTTGCATATTAGCTTTCATTTTATATATAATTAGATTTTTCGAAACTATATTTTCTATTATTTTGTATTATCTTATTTATTTTGGAGCACTTAAACTTGATTGTAGTATTTTACTCATAAAAAAATAATATATCTCTGCACGTTTAAATTTTTATTATTTATTATATTTTTGCACCTTATATTCAATACCTTTATTATTACTGTTTACTGATTTTGTTATATTTACTTTTCACTATTTAAAGCTACTTATTAATTTTGTTGTTTTATACTTCTCAAATGTACTAAATGCACCCACTACTTATATTTTACTTAATTTTTATTGTCATTACATTCTTGATTTCTACATGTACTTCCTACTAATTACTATATATGTACCATATATTTCAACATACTTGCTATGCATATCATTTTACACTTGTTTAATTCCTACATTGCTGTATATTTTATGATATATTTATTGTGTAAATTTACTACACCGCATATTTATTTTCTCATTCACATTTGCATTTATGCTTATGCATGTATTTTATCCCGTTTTCTCCTTACTTTTATAAATTATTTTCACTACTACTATTTTGTACTATTGTATTTGATATTTATAATCTATACATCTATTTTAATATTCCATCGTATGACTTTTAACTCTATTTCTTACTTTTGCTACTATTTTTATATCACAAATTTCAAAACATAACATCATACTTAAATTAAATGTCCAATATCCTTGTGCGTATGAAAGGTTACATCTTCCATTTCACCATTTCAGTGCAACCTAATGTCGAGATGGAAAATATGCAACTAGACATCAATGGAGGAAAATTGAACTGGATGTCAGGGAGGCAGAATGTGTAACCGAATATCTAGGCGGCAACCTGCAACAATGGAATTAATTTATGATAACTAAAGTTTTGTGACGCAATCTCTCACAACTTTAATTGTCCAATACCACCAAATCACTTCTAATCTATCTCAAAATATATAAAAAGAATAAAAATCCAAAAGGAGGTGTTGGCACAGGGAATTCCTTACCTTCGAAGATGACAACGACCGCCACATGCGAGGGCTTTGAGATGTCGATCGGGGAAGAAGAGGAGGGAGGGGAACGATGGCGATGCGATCGAAGCTACGGTTTGAGAGAAGGAGGAAGACGATGGGGATGGGAGCAAGGGTTTGAGAGATGGAGGTCAAGCAACTGGTTATATAAAATCCATGAGATATACCAGTGTTTTTCACAAAGACACCGGCATAGAAAAGGCATATCTCGGCGTTTCTTCGATAAACGCGGGTATATGTCTCATCTATAAACACGGTATAGTTCAAACACCGGGATAGAAATGCCTTTATAGCCCTTGTGGTTTGTAGTGACGTTTGTAGGAGGGACCATGTCCAGGATAGCTTAAACTTTTTCTGGGTTGCGCCTAGGAATTTTCTCGGGTCACACCGAAGGCGCACTTAGACGGGTTAAGCATCATGTTAATCTTCCTTAAGATGTCGAAGGCCTCCTCGAGGTCATTCACGTGGTCTCAACCTCTGAGGCTCTTGACGAGCATGTCATCCACGTGCACCTCCATATTCCGGCCAATTTGTTCCTTGAAGACCATGTTCATCAATATGTGATAGGCGGCTCATGGTTCTTGTAGCACCCCGGATCCCCGTTACCGGACATTCGTGACAACCAGAATCTTTGCCTTCAAATGCATCTCAACACAGTAATAACACGGAAATTTAAAAAGTTTTGATTTCCAAATAAGTCATTACATCATTAATTACAACCAATATCTTGTTCTTGAACAAGGAGTACCTATTACAACTTATTACAAAATTTTTACAGACTCCACTTGTAAAGCTATCAGCTGTCTCCCGGAATGGTAATCGACTGATCACCGCCGAAACTCTGCTGAGTGTTCAATCTGCTTACCTGGGACTTGTCCGTCGGCTTGAGTCTTCTGATGTGCAACTCTAATATTTCTGCACCTGCTCGAATGGTAGGACCGGTACCTAAAAGATAGGGAACGTCGATAATTCTACTGACGCAATGCTGATAATAACAACGATCTCCGAACTGGCAACCACGATTTATGCAAAAGAGAAAAGTGATGTGAAAACAAGGGATTAATGGATTTGGGTTATAGTGTTGTTGTATGCCATGATCTAACCACTAAATGCATCAATCACATGCCTTATTCTAATGTAAGCAAGACTTTGGGATAACGCATGCATCCCATACTACATACGCCCTAAATCTAGTCATCTTTCTCCAATCTTAGGGATTCGAACCCTCCCCATGTATCCTACTCTTGTGCTCATCCTGTTCCCAATAGATTTTTCATGTCTGAGGAGGTTGCAGTTAATCGGTCTTGTCCCTTACTGCAGTCCCTATAGTGGTTGTCGTGTTTGCCACTAAGTACCCGTACACGGACCTCACTCAAAAAGCCGTGACAAACCTTCTAGTACAAAACGTATACCCATGACGTCAAACTAATTTCTATATAAAACAAATCCACGTGCATAGGAACATGACGGCCTCGAGGGTCAAATCCCCCTAGCCGACAGGAGTTTCTTCCCCGTTCCTTACCCTGGCTCCTTGGGAATTAACAGATCGAGATACAAGACTCGTGATCTCAAACCTGAGAACATTATCCGTATCCCTACGATAGGAAAAGTACAACACTCGACTATGGTCTGCTGGTACTAATGCAATTTACAATCATCTAACACATCACCCTAATCCATGACTCTCGCTTCAACTATCTAGGTGATAAAAAGTTGCTTCAAAATCCGCCTATCTGACCCGTGGCCCCAGCGACACAATTCCTGCTCGCCACTTCTCCTAGCTTGGATTTCGTCCATCACCACGACACGCGTTCACCTTCCTGGCATGAATTCGACGGCATCAATCGAACCTCCAACGCCTCGGCGAAAGTTTCTAATCTTCGGGGTCGATAGTCGTAGGGTATCATTCTACCCTAGTGACTAACTCAAGTCACAACGTCCACATCAGGAATTAAAATCCATAAGGCTAGTAACATCACCAATCATCCCCAATAGTAGGTCCATTAACTCTTATCCATAAGTGGGGAAAAGTACTCCAAACACAGTCAAAAATCATGACTAACCCAACTATATTGTTTCTGCCTGAAACTTAGAAAGGTCATAACTCCGACAATATAACTCAGATTTGGGTGTTCTAACCCATTCTAGAAAGCTAAGAATCTAGGCTACAACTCTCTAGTTCACCATAACATCATAATAATTCATCTAATTGCCCTAAAAGGCCTCACAGTCTCAGCCTATGTAATTCCTGTACACTGGCTGCACCTTACCGATAGCATAAAAACCTACTCGCCAATCGGAATGACACAATATCCAGGTTCTATGGAAAACTGAGAATGTCCTCTACAACTCACTAGTTGATTACAAGTCCAAATTATTTTATTTGGTTATCATAAAACATTCATCTTTCTCAGGTGTACAGAACCATATATAATGTACTACACAAACAGAGCCTATAGCTCAAAATCTGGTTTCTGTTCCATCTTACAAAAATCATATATATTACTTTACCTACAGGAATTTCTTGACATAAGGCTTTTTGGAAAGCTCAAGATGTCCACTACAACTTTCTAGTTGTACATTTCCTCGAATTCTGCTCATACGGAGCCATAGAGTCACAATCTAATCAGGGTGTCAATTCTGACTAAGTTCTGCACAGTACTCACTTAAAATCTCATAATAAATCACATGCATAACCAATGACTATAAAACTTGTATTTTTATAAACTAGACATCATCATGTATAGCATGCACAAAGATCTGATCCTGATTCCAAGTATTCAATGAGTTCTACCTATTTCAATCATGTATAAAAAGTTCCACTGTTCATCAGTCACTGTCATGAATACTCTTGCTTAAAAAATTTTGAACATGCATCAAATGTCATCAAAATAATTTCAATATTTTTCTGTAGGGTCTAAATTCATACAGGATATTACATTAAACATTTAAAAGATAAATCATGCGTCAATTAATTATAAAAATTTCTTCAAGTTCAGGTTCTACAAAAGACAGAACTAGCCTCTACCTTACGACCCAGTCATCAAACATGATTTTATTAAAATACTAAATAATGTCAGAAAATCCTAAATAATTCATGTAGCCTCTAGACATTTATAAGATCATCCTGTAAAAATTTCAAGTTCAAATTCCATCAATATTGCTCTCTGAAAATTCGGGAACTTAGCATGTAGTTTATGTTTTTCTATTCTCAATTCCAGATTCTAAACAAACTACCACTAACCATCCAATTCGAGCTGCTACTACTTGTTTCATGCAAGAAATCAAACAAGAAAACAAGAACAATAGTTTAGATAACTCCCCACCCTTAGTGAAGTTTGAGAAGATGTAAGTAGCTAAGCCTCCTCCTCTAGTTCCTCCTCCAAAATGCTCTTGATCACCTCATTTTCCTTCTTCTTTCACTCTCTCCTTCTCTCTTTCTCATGGAAAAATCAGCAAATTCTGAAATGAGAGTGAGAGAAGGGGGTTTTATGAAGTGAGGAAGAGTGAGGGAGGTGTGCATAGGAGGTGGCCGGCATGTGGGGTCAAGGAGATGAGGTGGAGTCCAAGTGGCATGGAGGTTTTCCAAAACCAAGTCCTCTTGCCCAAGATTTTTTTTGAGATATTTTGTCATGGCTCATTTCTAGCCATTAGATCCATGATGAGATGTGATGAATGGCTAGATGTGAGTGCATGGAAAAGAGGGGAAAATATTTATAGTGTAGTATCATACAATTTAATAATTGCACATGTACCACACGCATATACCAGTATACGTACTAGTGTCAATTTTTCTCATTCTCATGCACCAACGTGAACACAACCATTCATATACATAATCAAGCAAATCAATCACACTACAACATTTATAGATATTTGTACATACATAAAAACATTATTTTATCCAGGGTATTACAGTTCTTTTGGCCAAAGGGCATAACCTGGTAGCAGTAGAGTCCCTGATCTGTGACGAAAGCTATTTTCGGGATATATAGAGGAAACATCTAAATTTGGTTGTACCCGGAGAAGGCACCCATGATGCTCAGGAGTTCGTGCCCTGATATCACATCGATCAGGGCATCGATGCCTGGAAAAGGGAAGGGGTCTTTCAAACATTCATTATTGAGGTTCGTGAAGTCGATACAGATGCTCCATTTGTCGCTAGTCATTTTTAGCATCACAACATTTTCCAACTACTTCCGATAATTGACCTCCTGGATAAAGCATGCTGAGAGAAGCTTCTTGACTTCTTCCTTTACTTCCTGCTTTCTCTCGGACATGACTTTTCGGCAACTCTGCTGTACTGGTTTAGAATCCGGATTAAAACACAACTTGTGCATGATCGGTTCCTCCGAGATGCCTAGCATGTCCGAGGGAGTCCAGGCAAACAGATTCTAGTATCGTCAGATGTAGCTGATGTTCTCTGCCTTAAGACCAGAAGGCATGGCCTTGCTTACCTGAAATCATTTGGTTTTGTCTGCTTCGGAGAAGGGGGTCTCTTCTAGTTCATCGACTGGCTCAGAGCTAACCAAACTTCTGTCGCTGTGGAATTTGACCGCGTCAAGAGGAAGGATTGAGCCCCCTACTGTGGTGGTATAGCACGCCTGGGTGGCCTCCTGAATGCCCTTCACGACCCTGACCCTGGCCTTCGTAGGGAACTTCATTCTCACATGATAGGCCAAGGCCAGGGCTTGGAGAGACGCAAGGCCGGGACGCCCTAGAATGGTGTTATAGGCTACTTTGACATCAACCAATATGAAGTCCAAGGGCTCGGTTCGGGTTGTAGAGGATTTTCCCGTAGTAATGCTCAAAGTGATGATCCCCTCGATTTGGACCGGAGCACAAGAGAAATCATAGAGGTTGTACCCCCCTTCCTTCAGATTGTCTCAGGAAAGCTTATGCCCCTCAAAGATGGCAATAAAAAAGATGTTGATAGAGTTTTGATTGTCCACGAGGATGTGTCGAACTTCGTGGTTCGCCAAACTGAGGCTTGTTACTATGGCATTGCAGTGAGGGATCCGGACAACCTCAACATCTTCATCCGTGAACAATACAGACAGTCTGTGACCTCGGTGAGGAGGATAATCATGGACCAAGTTCAACTCTCGGACAAATGCATTGTGAAAAGAGTTGGAATCTCCCCTCATTGGTCATCAATGTATAGAGTGGATGATGGCCATTCTTTCAGAGTCTAAGGATTCGGAGTCCATCTCCGAATGCTTATTAGGCCCTCGAGGAGGGGGAGATGTTTTCTAGTCCTTCCGAGTGAATTTAGACAAGTAGCCCCTACAGATAAGGGCTTCAATCTCCTCTTTCAGTGCCTGATAGTTATCGGTTTCATAACCATGGTCTCGATGAAATTAACAGTAGAACAATCTGTCCCTCTTTTTATTCCCGGTGTTCGACTGAGGAGGGTGTTGGATCAGCCCCTCTTCTTCCACCTCCATGAGGATAACAGAGAAACTCGCGTTGAGCAGAGTGAACTTCTCAAACTGAGGTGCAGGGGGAGGACACCTCTGTCCGGAGGCATCCTTCTGAGACTTCTTTGGTGTTTAAAAGTTATGCATTTCTCTTTTTCCCATGACAGGGGATTCTTTTTTGGCCACAAGCATGTAAGGCCTCCTCAGCTCAGATGTATTTCTCACTTCGGAGCAGGAGGTCAGGGAAATCCGAGGGAGGCCTGCCAAACCATCTCCCACCAAGTCCATATTCATCCTCGTCAAAATACAGTAATAAAATTGAATCTCTGCCCGAAGCCACTCTGCTCATTCAACAGAAAAGAATAGTCTTGCTTAAACACATTGGCGAACTTGAAGATCTCCTTTTTTTCTGCTAAACAAGGGGAGGCTCGCTCTAAAACAGGTAAGTTCAGGCAAGGTCTACCAAGTTGTTCGCCAAATGACTCATCAAGTTGAAGACCCGGGGGGGCTACAAGATATCAGCAGGGACATGGAACATGGAATGCCTCATGAACTTCAACAAGGGCGCCTACCCCCCCTCCTTTCAGTATTTTCCAAATAAAGATAACATTCCTTACCAGTCACTGTATGTATGTAGTAAAGGACAACCACTAGAGCAACCGCTTGGTTTTATTTTTCAATTAAATTTAGTATTAACTTTTGCAAAATCGTTCTACAACATACGGATGCAAACAATGAGTCCAAGCTTACTTCTAAAAATGGCACCAAAAACTCATTAAAAGCTCCTTATAAAACGAGTTTGAAGTCCATACCCGTGGCTTAGAGTTGCTCTAGCAATTTGCAACAAAGCAAGTTCAGAGCTCAACTCATCATTCGATATACTCCTGCAACTCGTTGAACACCTCAACAACAAGAACACCTCAACAATAAGTTTAGATTCCATACCCATTGGTCGGAGTTACACTAGCAATCTGTGAGCAAGCACGTTCAGAGCTCATCTCGCCATTTGATCCGCTCCTGCAACCTGTTAAATCCCTAAAACAACAAGTTCGGAACCCATACCGATGGCTCATAGTTGCTTTAGCAACCTGCCAACAAGGAAGTTCAGAGCTCCACTTGCCATTCGACCTGTTCCTGAAACTTGTTAAAAACACTTAAAGACGGATTAAAGGTCCATAATCGTGAATTATAGTTGCTTCAGCAAACCAGAAAGCAAGCAAGTTTGGAGCTCAACTCGCCACTCGAGGCGACTCTCACAATTTGTTAGAGGAGCCATATAGTAAGTTTGGAGTCCGACTCCCTCCTAGAGTTGCTCCTACAACTAGTTAAGTATTAAACGGCAAATCCGGAACCCAACTTCTCCCAAGAGCTGCTCCTACTGCTAGCTGCTACCCAAGACGACAAATCACATGACAAGGCACATACATGTAATAGATTTCTTATTTCACAAACAACAAGTCTCGTTACAAATGCATAATTACAATGATTTTATGTTTCATGCCTAAGCGTCGCTACAACAGTCTTGCAAACACTATACAACAAGCTGCCCTACAAGTTGTCCTTCCAGCTACATGGTAGGGAGATGTTCGGCCTAGGATACTCAAACCTCTTCTTAGTGCTGGATCCTGTAGGCGAAGCAACAAAACACTAGAGGGGGGGTGAATAGTGTTAATTAAAAATACTGCGGAATAAATAAAATTTTCTTCGGTGCAGTCGACTTAGTTGTGAACCAGTCGACTGATATGACCAAATAAAAGAAAATATAACAACTCTGTGCAGTCGACTTAAAGATGAGACAGGCGACTGAAGGCACAGTAAATGTACAACTTATACGAGACTGATCAGTCGACTGATAGTGCAAAGAGTCGACTGTCTAGACAAATTTCACAGAACTTAAGTAAACAAAAAGTAAATGCAAAATCAAGACAACCAATCACAGAGTACACAAGATCTATCCTGGTTCGGTCCTCCCGACCTACATCCAGTTCCCAAGCAACCCACTTGAGATTTCCACTATTCTTGAAAAAACAAGTTTACAAGAATACCCTACGGCGTTAAGACAACAACCTTGTCTAACCCGTAGTCCTTTCTCTCAACCAGAGAAAGCAGACCCACTCTACTACCAAGAGTGAAACAAACCGACTCTACACCCTAGAGTCTAACTCTCCAACCGAGAGCAAAAAGAAACAAGAAAAACTTTACAGTCAACCTATAGCCTTGTTGGTGTTGTGTTGTTGCACGTGGCTAAAACAAGGTTGACTTCTATACCCAGTCCAGAACGAAATCGTTGTTATACTGGACTGAGTGTAAAGAACCAGAGAATTTAAACTTGAAAGCTTTTTCTCACTTTTTCACTTAGAATTTCTCAAAGAATGCTCGGAATCTTAAAATGTATTTTGTTAGATCTTTTTCAGTGAGATCTGAACTCTATTTATAGAGTTAGATCTCCTGGACGTTGGGGGACAGTTATTCCAACTGTCAACCAACGGATCTTAAAGCTTTTGATTTTGAAAATTCGATTTTGAAAACAGAAAACGGTCAAAAGCACTCGAACAGTCGACTGGGTTGCCATAATGAGTCGACTGGTCAGAGTTTGAATAAATTTAAACAGTTTTGTACTGTCAGTCGACCAGTCGACTGGTACTCAACAGTTAAATTACTCCAAACTGTTTTGACTCTTTTTTATGTTTTTGAAAAATACACATTATAAAATAGTGAGTGTATGTGTGTGTGACAAGGCTTTACAATCATACTAAGACTCAACAAAAGTAAAAATACAATGTTTACAAGACATGACAATTTGACACATTTGAGCTTGAGTCTTGAGTCTTGAGTCTTGAGTCTTGAGTGAAGCTTTGGCCATTGTCTCTTATCTGGAGCTTTTGTGCTTGATCATTTGTTCAGCTGTATAATAGTAGGTCCTTTGTGTATAGCACCTGTAAGTTTAGCATAGATACATGTGCAGTGTGTTGTGATAATCAAAATCAAGAATCAACATTCTCCCCCTTTTTGATGATGACAACACAATAGCTGATAATAATAGAAAATGTACAAGCATAGTAATGATATGCTCCCCCTATTAAAAATACATCATGCATTCATAAAAATGTATCATAAAGTATGTATCAGTCAACTTAACAATAGATCAGGCGACTGATCAGACAAAAATAAACATACATAGTAGAATCACAGATGCAGTAATATCAGTCGACTGATATGCTTGTAGCTAGTCGACTGACCAGAGAAATACTTTAAAACACAGAAATATAACCAAACACAGAAAACACATACATACACATAAGAGGATATCTGTCTTTTGCATTAAAAACACAGAAATAAACTAAGAAATGTCTCATACATAAATAAGTTTATTAATACAAAGAAAAATAGAAAATTACATAATAGCGAAAACTAAAGTCTTCAATTGTCCTCGTCTGAGTCTTCATCAGCAGCATGAGAAGGAGGAGGAAATTGAGAAGTGAAAAGATCGGTTAGGTGATCAATTTTGGAATCAAGGGTGTGAATCTGAGAATCAACAGTCTCCGAATGTTTCATAAGGTAATTGACACATTCATAAAGAGATGCTGGATCCTCATAGTTAGCACGAGGAAGGGATGAACTAGAAGAGGCAGAGGGTCTAGAAGGTCTAGCAGTAGAAGCCAAAGGAACTTGAGAGAGTGGAGGAGACCTAGGGGTTGTGCTAGAAGCAGGATCAAGAAGCTTCATACGTGCTAAACTAGTTGTGAATAGAGATCGACGGCTAATATGAGTAGTCACGGGTGAAAAAAGATGGGATTTTTATCTCAAAAGCTGCGATGAGTCGTCGTTGAAGACAGTTGAACTCGCGACAGTCGACTGGTAAGGTATAGTAGTCGACTTAGTCGAGAAGAGACTAAATTTTTAAATCTGCTGATCAGTCGACTGGAATAAGGATCAGGCGACTGGTCAGAGAACAAAATAGATATATATATTAAAATACAGTACAGTCGACTTACTCAAAATACAGTCGACTTAACAGATAAAATTTTCAACAAATATCAATAAAATCACATATTCCTAGTTCTCTTCTTAAGTTAATAAAAGTATCTTCTTTAAGGGGTTTGGTAAAGATGTCTGGTACTTGTTTATCAGTAGAGATAAAGTCTAAAGATATATCTCCTTTTAAAACATGATCACGTAGAAAATGATGTCGAATATCAATATGTTTCGTACGTGAATGTTGAATCGGATTTTTAGATAGATTAATTGCACTGGTATTATCACACATAATTGAAGGTTTCTTAAATGAAATACCATAATCTAATAAAGTTTGTTTCATCCACAAGATTTGTGCACATGCCAAACTTGCAGCGATATACTCAGCTTTTGTAGTTGATAGGCATACGGAATTTTGCTTTTTACTGCACCAAGAAACTAGTGAATGTCCCAAAAAGTGACATGTACCACTAGTGCTCTTGCGATCAGTTTTACTACCAGCAAAATCAACATCGCTATATGACAGAAGTTGAAAATTATCGGTGCGTGGATAAAATAAACCATATTCAGATGTGCCTTTAATGTATCTTAAAATTCATTTCACTGCTTTTAAATGAGACTTTTTAGGACTAGATTGATATCTAGCACATAAACATACGCTGAACATAATATCTGGTCTACTTGCGGTAATATATAAGAGTGAACCAATCATACATCGATAGAGTTTTTGATCAACACTCTTACCTAATATATCTTTGTCAAGATTAGTAGTAGTAGCCATAGGTGTGGATTTACTACTAGTACTATCCATGTTAAAACGTTTGAGTAATTCCTTTGCATATTTTCCTTGATTGATAAATATGCCATTTGAGGACTGCTTAATTTGAAGTCCAAGAAAATAATTGAGTTCACCCATGTGACTCTTCTCAAACTCGTTTTTCATGGTATTAGCAAACTCTTGACATAGATTATTATTAGTAGAACCAAAAATTATATCATCAACATATATTTGTATGATTAAGATATCATTCTTAACTTTCTTAATAAACAATACAGTGTCTACTTTACCTATTTCAAATCCTGTTTCTAAAAGAAAAATTTTCAGACGATCATACCAAGCACGAGGTGCTTGTTTAAGACCGTATAAAGCCTTTTTCAATTTATAAACATGATCTGAAAATTATTCATGTTCAAAACCTGGTGGTTGTTTAACATAAACATTTTCTTTAATAAACCCATTAAGGAAGGCACTTTTAACATCCATTTGATAAAGTATAAAATTCATGAAACAAGCAAAACATAATAAAATACGAATTGATTCTAGTCTAGCAACAGGAGCATATGTTTCATCAAAATCTATACCTTCTTCTTGATTATACCCTTGAGCAACTAATCTAGCCTTGTTCCTTACAACTTGTCCTGATTCATCTAACTTATTTTTAAATACCCATTTGGTACCAATAATAGTCCAATCAGGAGGTCGTGGAACTAAATCTCATACATCATTCCTTATAAATTGGTTTAGTTCATCTTGCATGGCATTCATCCAAAATTCATTCTCACAAGCTTCTTGTATATTTTTCGGTTCAAAATCCGACAAGAATGCTGTATGAGAAATCATATTAACATGTGAACGTGTCTGAATACCATGGGAGATGTCACCAATTATTAAGTCATGAGGATGATCTTTAACTTCAACAAATGATTTTGGTAAAGTTGAAGATATCACAATAGGATCAGTCGACTTAACAGGTTCTTCAGTCGACTACTTTACATCATTCGACTGGAAGTCCTTATCAGTCGACTTATCAGCCAGACTAGTTTGTTCTAAAGATTTAATCACATTATTTAAAGGTGATGAATCAGTTTCATCATCTTTATTTAAAGTTGATGAAGGCAGAGATTCATCAAATGTAACATGCATTGACTCTTCAATAGTCATTGTAGACTTATTGAAAATTCTATATGCTTTATTCCTATTTGAGTATCCTAAAAAGATACCCTCATTAGATCTAGGATCAAATTTGTCTAAATTATCTTTAGTGTTCAGAATAAAACACTTACAACCAAATGTCTTAAAGTAAGAGACTTTAGAAATTTTGTTAAAAAAAACTCATAACAGGTCTTCTTTAGCTTAGGTCTTATAAGAATTCTATTTAAAACATAACAAGCTGTAGCAACAGCTTCAGCCCAAAAGTGCTTTGGTAAATTGCTTTCAACAAGCATGGTACGTGCGCATTCTTGCAAAGTCCTATTCTTCCTTTCAACCACTCCATTTTGTGGTGAAGCTCTAGGAAATGCAAATGAATGTGTTATACCATTCTTGTTGCAATATTCTGTAAATGCTTCATTCTCAAATTCTCCACCATGATCACTTCTAATAGTGACTATGGTTAGAGATCTTTGATTTTGAATACGCTTACAAAAATGTGCAAATTCATCAAAAGCATCATTTTTATGTTTTAAAAAGAATGTCCAAGTGAATCTTGAAAAATCATCTACTAAAAAAAATACATATCTACTTTTATTTAAAGAAGCAACTCTAGCTTGGGGGAAACCAAACCCATGAAGAGTTTGATTTTTCCTCCATAAGCAGGAATATAATTAATAGAATTACACACATTTAATACATATGAAGTAATATACGCAATTCTATCATTCTGATTTAAGCTGACTGGAACCCATACAAACTTGTTCTGTCTAGTCGACTTAACAGTGTCCTTCAGTCGACTGCTAGTGTGAGTCAGTCGACTGGATGATACACTAGGTCGACTTATGTGAGGTTTTGATCTCGTTGAATAAGATTCAATTCCTCTGGACAGACGACTGGTAGATTGGCTCAGTCGACTTAACCGAACATTAGACTTGCTTTTATCACTAACATTTACAGCCTTAGGCTTTTCAAAAAATTCATATAACTTGTGTGTAACACTAGAAATAGATGCTGATTTATTTCTACTAGTGTTTTTAGCAGAAGATTCTTTTACAGAAGAATTTTTAAAACCAAGACCGTATTTTTGACTAGATTTTACTTTATGGTGAAGGACATCATTTAAATTCTCTTTGCCTTTGTTAAACTTAGATACGTTCTTTGATATCTCTTCATAATTCTTTTTGAGAGATTCAAGATCAATATCTAAACTTGCAATGCGAGAATTTAAAGATTTCACTTCCTTATCAAGGTTAAGATTTTCTTGAGAAAGTGTTTGATTAACTTTCTCTAGACTCTTAACTCTAATCTTTTCCTTTTTCAATTCTTGAAATATTTCATTAAAGGCATCAAGTAAATCTTCTGATTCTAAATCATTACTTACATGATCTTCTGAGGCCATAAAGCACATGTTTGCCACTTCATTGTTTTCATCCGTTTCTTCTTCGGAAGACGAATCACTATCATCCCATGTTGCTTGATAGGCCTTCTTGTTCTTGGCAAACTTATTCTTTGAGTATTTGTCTTTCTTGAAGTTGGATGGTTTTCCCTTGTTCTTTACATTTTCTAAGGGACAATCCTTCTTCATGTGACCTGTTTTATTGCACCTGAAACACGTAGGAGGGTCATTAGAATCTCTATTTTTAGAATTAAACTTACCCTTCTTTAAGAATTTTTTGAATCTTTGAGTGAACATTGCTATCTCCTCTTCATCTTCTTCCTCATCTTCTGAGTCTGTCATGGCTTTAAAAGCCAACGATTTCTTCTTTGCTTGATGTGATTCTGCATCCTTCTTTCGATCTTCAAGTTGAACCTCGTATGCCATGAGATTTCCCACAAGATTCTCAAGAGAAAGTTGTGACAAATCATTTTCTTCTTCTATTGCCGTGGTCTTCTTTTCCCATTATAGAGTGAGTGCACGTAGGACTTTTCTAACCATCTCTGTTTGACTGTAAGTCTTTCCAAGTGCCACAAGAGAGTTTGTGATATCAGTAAATCTGGTGATCATCTCGGACACAGTCTCATTATCCTTCATTCGGAACATCTCAAACCTGTGAACAAGAATAGAGATTTTAGACTCTTTAACTTTATTTGTCCCTTCATGCGTTACCTCGAGTGTATGCCAGATTTGATGTGCGGTTGTAGTATTTGATACACGGTTGAACTCTTCCTTTGTGAGTGCACAAAATAATGCATTCATTGCTTCGGCATTGTTCATAGTTTGGTTCTTTTGATCATCATTCCATTGTGCATATGGAATGGTAGGGGCAGTGAATTCCGTCTCCGTCATGTGCCATATTTCGTAGTTGATTGATTGGAGGTAGATTCTCATTCTGCACTTCCAATAATTGTAGTTCGTTCCATCGAATAGTGGTGGCCGTTGTGTAGATTGGCCTTCATTGTATTGATTAGCATTTGAAGTAGTTGCCATAGCCTGTAAACCTTGCTCTGATACCAAGTGTTGGATCCTGTAGGCGAAGCAACAAAACACTAGAGGGGGGTGAATAGTGTTAATTAAAAATACTGCGGAATAAATAAAAATTTTTTCGGTGCAGTCGACTTAGTTGTGAACCAGTCGACTGATATGACCAAATAAAAGAAAATATAACAACTCTGTGCAGTCGACTTAAAGATGAGACAGGCGACTGAAGGCACAGTAAATGTACAACTTATACGAGACTGATCAGTCGACTGATAGTGTAAGGAGTCGACTGTCCAGACAAGTTTCACAGAACTTAAGTAAACAAAAAGTAAATGCAAGATCAAGACAACCAATCACAGAGTACACAAGATATATCCTGGTTCGGTCCTCCCGACCTACATCCAGTCCCCAAGAAACCCACTTGAGATTTCCACTATTCTTGAAAAAACAAGTTTACAAGAATACCCTACGGCGTTAAGACAACAACCTTGTCTAACCCGTAGTCCTTTCTCTCAACCAGAGAAAGTAGACCCACTCTACTACCAAGAGTGAAACAAACCGACTCTACACCCTAGAGTCTAACTCTCCAATCGAGAGCAAAAAGAAACAAGAAAAACTTTACAGTCAACCTATAGCCTTGTTGGTCTATTGTGTTATTGCACGTGGCTAAAACAAGGTCGACTTCTATACCCAGTCCAGAACGAAATCGTTGTTATACTAGACTGAGTGTAGAGAACCAGAGAATTTAAACTTGAAAGCTTTTTCTCACTTTTTCACTTAGAATTTCTCAAAGAATGCTCGGAATCTTAAAAAGAATTTTGTTAGATCTTTTTCAGTGAGATCTGAACTCCATTTATAGAGTTAGATCTCCTGGACGTTGGGGGACAGTTATTCCAACTGTCAACCAACGGATCTTAAAGCTTTTGATTTTGAAAATTCGATTTTGAAAACAGAAAACGGTCAAAAGCACTCGAACAGTCGACTGGGTTGCCATAATGAGTCGACTGGTCAGAGTTTGAATAAATTTAAACAGTTTTGTACTGTCAGTCGACTGCCAGAGGCATCAGTCGACTGGTACTCAACAGTTAAATTACTTCAAACTGTTTTGACTCTTTTTTATATTTTTGAAAAACACACATTATAAAATAGTGAGTGTATGTGTGTGTGACAAGGCTTTACAATCATACAAGACTCAACAAAAGTAAAAATACAATGTTTACAAGACATGACAATTTGACACATTTGAGCTTGAGTCTTGAGTCTTGAGTGAAGCTTTGGCCATTGTCTCTTATCTGTAGCTTTTGTGCTTGATCATTTGTTCAGCTGTATAATAGTAGGTCCTTTGTGTATAGCACCTGTAAGTTTAGCATAGATACATGTGCAGTGTGTTGTGATCATCAAAATCAAGAATCAACACATAGGCCACCTGCCAGCTAACAGCTCCCTAAGTGCCGCCTAAACTCTTGATGATGAAATTCAAGATAAGCCTTCCTTAGGCAAGCAAGCTCCAATTCTTTCCTTAGTAACACAAGCTTCACATGAGCAACATCCAACTCCATCTCACGAGACATTCCACGCAAACCGACAAGCCCCAACTCCATCAAGTGCAACATAATAAGAAGAAGAGCAAGTTCGGTGTCCCAGGGATATCATTCAGTGTACATGACTACTTGTCAGCAAAGAGAAGAACAGAATTATTTCAACGTTGAACAAACACAAAGGAATTCACTTCAATATTAAGAAGATTCAGAACACCCACAACGCATTCACCCAACAAAATAAGTTCAGCACTTCATGCACCACTCGAGTTCCTCCGTCAAATAACTCGTTAACTCTAAACAACGAGTTTAATGCCTTGCTCTCCGCTTGCGCCCCGTCAAAAACTCGTTAACTCCAAACAACGAGTTCAGTGTCTTGCTCTTCGCTCGAGCTCCGTCAGCAACTCGTTAACTCTAAACAACAACTTTAATGTCTTGCTATCCGCTTACACTCCGTCAACAACTCGTTTACTCCAAACAATGAGTTTAATGCAATGCTCTCTACTTGCACTCCGTCAACAAATCGTTCACTCCAAACAATGAGTTAAATGTCTTACTCCTTACTCGAGCTCTGTCAACAAATCATTGACTCTATACAACGAGTTCAATGTCCAGCTCTCCGCTCGAGCTCCGTCAATAACTCCTTAACTTCAAACAACGAGTTCCTTCAAAAACTCGTTAACTCCATACAACGAGTTCAACGCCCTGCTCTTCGCTCGAGCTTCATCACCAACTCATTAATTCCAGACAACGAGTTCAATGCATTGCACCTCGCTTGAGCTCCATCAAAGAATCATTGACTCCAAACAACGAGTTTAATGCCCTGCCCTCTGTCGAGCTCCATCAACAACTCGTTAACTCCATACAACAAGTTTAATGTCTTGTTCTTTACTTGAGCTCCTTCAACAACTCGTTAACTCCATACAACGAGTTTAATACCTTACTCGAGCTCGAGCTCCTTTAACAACTCGTTGACTCTATAATACGAGTTCAATGTCCTGCTCTTCGCTCGAGCTCCATCAACAACTCGTTAACTCTAGATAATGAGTTCACTGCCTTGCTCCTTGCTCGAGCTTAGTCAATAACTAGTTAACTCAATACAATGAGTTCGATGCCCCTCTCTTCGCTCAAGCTTTTTTAAATACTCGTTAACTCTATACAAAAAGTTAAATGCCTTGATCTTCGTTTAAGCTCCGTCAATAACTCGTTAACTTCATACAATGAGTTCATTGCCTTGCTCCTTGCTCGAGTTCCGTCAACAACTCGTTAACTCCTACATTGAGTTCAATGTCTTGCTCTTCATTCGAGCTCTGCCAAAAACTCTTTAACATCATTCAACGATTTCATTGCCTTACCTTCCCCCGACCTCAGTCAACAATTCGTTAACTCCATACAACAAGTTCGGTGCCCCGCTCATCGCTCGAGCTCCATCAACAACTTATTAACATCATACTGTGAGTTTGGTGTCCCGCTCTTCACTTGAGTCCTTCCAACAAAACCTTATCTTCATGCAATAGGCTCGGCGTCCAACACCGAACTAGAATTGTCATTACAAATTTGCCTGGCATAAACAACAAGCTCTACGTCAACTCCGTCTTAGAAATTTCCCTAACAAACTTGCTTATCACAAATGGCAAGTTCAAACGTTCAAACTCCATCCAAGAGTTGCCTCTACATGCTTGATGGGCGCAAATAAAAAGCTTTACGTTCAACTCCATCTTAAAGTTGCATCTCCAAACTTGTTGGGCACAGACAGCAAGTTCAAATGTCCAATTCCGTCCTAGAGTCGCCTTTCCAAACTTATTGGGCTCAAACAACAAGTTCAAACGTCCAACTCTGTCTCAGAATTATCTGTACAAACTTGTTAGGCAAAAACATCAAGTTCAAACGTCCAACTCTGTCTTAGAGTTGTCTTTATAAACTTGTTGGGATAAATAGCCAGCTCTACGTCCAACTCCATCTAAGAGTACCTCTCCAAAATTTGCTGAGAGAAAATAACAATTTCAATGTTCAAGTCCGTGTCACGCCCCACTTCTCATGATACGGAAATACAGGCACGTTACTGAGGCCCAACGAGTGATATAAGTTATCAACTCATATCATCCATAAGATGTAAAATGCAAGTAAGCTCAACAATACAATAATAATAATCACATGAATTAGAATATAATACAATAACTAGTATATCGAATACAAGAACCTACAAAGTCTGAGAATATACAATGCAGTAAACAGTTCCCCAAGATCCTTCAGTATCCCATCATCTGTACCTGTATAAACATTAACTAGAAAAAAATGAGGGAGTACCCGTTAGAGCAAGCTTTGGGTACAAGTAGTAGCAAGCATTGAAATAATAAGGTACAATATGATAAGAAACAAAGAACTAGAACGATATCAGAGGTCAATAAAAATAGTCAATAACAAGATTAATAATCGATAATCAATGGTGCAATTTTGTTGATAAACAATCTTTCGATAATCAATAGCCAATAATCAAAGATGCATTAGTCTATAAAAATAGCCTGTAATCAAGTATCAATAAACAATATGCAATGGTTGATAATAATCAATATAGTCAATAATCAATAAAACAAAATTTGTTAGCCAATAATGCAATAGTAACATATAAACTTGTAACGGAAAACATGCACCCTATACCTTATCAATGAGAAAACATGTAACTTGAAAACTTAAAACATGTAAACAGGAATCATTTCATGAATCATTTCAGAAGTCATTTCATGAGTCATTTCGGTCGATAGTATCGATACAGCCATTTTACTTATTGGGATATTGGATTCTAGAGGTGGCCCTCACAAATTCTAGAGGTGGCCCCCGTGAATTTTAGAGGTGGCCCCCTTCTACGACGTGACACTTAGTTCTACGTGGCACTTAGTTCCGTGTGGCACTTAGCTCCCTGTGGCACTTAGTTCCGTCACCCATAACAATTTCAATGACTATAACAATACATGATAATTTGTAAACTTGTAACTTGCAAAGTGGAACATGTAACTTGTAATTCATTTAATCAGAAAACATGTAATCTTATAAGCATAACAAATGAAAAAGGAAAAACATGAAACTTGTAACTTGTAAAATTGTAAACCTTTAATCAAGAATCATGAACTCGAGAAACATGTAAATAATAAACCAGTTCAATACACGATGATCAATCGACAAACAATAAACAATAACCATAACATGTAAACAAGATTCATTTCATTAAATACGATAAATAATAGGTTTGTATGCAGAAAAAAACAAAATGATCCAAGTTCTGGACATCAGCACCTATTGATACTCAAATTAACTTTTCCACTGATACAAGAATGCAAATATGATTCCGTCAGGGGTTCCAGAAACTATACCCTCTGCCAATTCCAATGCATATTCACACGATACATTATAGTTATAATAACTATGCATATAAATTCATTATTTACTGGTTTTGTGTACAATTTCAGTTCTTGAAATTACAACATGATAATACTAAAATGCCAATAACTTACAACCTATAATTCGGATTGAGAACCCGTAAGATGTTCTTGTGTATATAAAGAGACAGTAAATTTATTAAAAATATTTTTAAAATTATAAAGTGACTCCTAATCATGTCTAGTAACATCCTAGTTAATTTCAAGTCCTAATTCTATTGTTAACATATTATTTTAATCAGTTAATCAAGCAGATAAGCTTCTAAATAGTAATATGAAATTTAAAACATTACAGTACTAAATTCAAGATATCTTGCACTATACTAGTTGGATTTCAGATCCGTCAGTTGTTCTGGATTCTAGACACAGTGGACTACAACTTTCATTTATAAAGTTGTAAATTATACTATCTGGATCTAGGTCAATTTCTCAGTACAAATTTTGGTAAACAACGGGGCAGAATTATAAAACTTGTAATTCGTATCACTTGTAATTCACAAAAATATAGTTTTATAACCAGAAAATAGCATACATTCATAATCAGTAATCAGGATAGATTCATATCATTAACATCAAAAAAATTATTATTTCTACAATATCGAACATAATCTTAATATTTACTCCACGCATTGCAAAACAATGAAATAAAGTTAACTTGTAGCATGCATCTATATGTATATACTTCTTTAGCATGTGTTTGTGCAATGCATGAATAACAAGGGATTTCCATGATTTTTTTATGAGTATTGAATCGACGGAGACAAATCAAATGATTCAATATACTATACAACAGTTGATCCAAACATGAAGAGATCGCAAAGCATGTAACAATACGATGGTTTGATAATTGAGATTTATGAAGGATCATTTTCATGAACATGGATGGTAACGAGTTTCAAACACGATAATTGAATAGGAATACTACTTACGGGATTTCAAATAAAATTCTTGCACGAAATAAAAGGAGTGTACAATAGATGCTTGCCTTATGCGACGATTGTGAACATGGCGAGAACCACGGAAAGAAGAGAAACCCCAAGGCAAGGCTCCACGGCAGTGAAACAACAGCAAGTCGATTCTCAGCAATAATAATGGCAACAACAAACGGCGAGGCGACGTCGGGTGACGGTGACCAGCAAGACCGATGAGGTAGTGAGCAAGAATCAGCAACAAGGAGATTACGGTGACGCTACGGGCAGCAAGGGGCTGGATAGCAAGAAGCTGCTGACGAAGCTTGGATTGCGATTGGCAGAGCTTTGGGTGAAGAGAAGATGGTGGAGTAGCAGCAAGGAGTCTGGGGCTGTATGGAGAGGCAGCGGGGACTGTGGAGAGGGCAGCGAGGATCAGGGAGGGTGGTGGCGGGGGTGCAGCAAGGAGAGGTTGAGTGGCTTTGATGAAGGTGCAGGAGATGGAGGTACCTCAGGGTTATGGTACAGTCGGTGGCTCGAATGGTGGTCGGCAACGGTAGGAGAGGAGCTCGGTGACAAGGTGGAGACTGGGGTTGTCGAGAAGTTACTGTCGGGTGGAGCTTGGTGAAGATTATGGTTGTCGGAGTTGTTGGAGGAGGTTAGTCGGGGTTGCACGCAGCCAGGGAAAAAGGCATGGAGGGAGGTTGGTGGCATGCATGAGGGCTGCAATGGTGGTTGGCGGCGGTGTCGAGGAGGCGATGAGCCGGCTATTGGAGTTACGGTTACAATGGGTGGTGAGAAGGTGGCTGCGATGGCTTCGAGTGGTTGGGTTGCTGTTGTTCTTGTGGTGGGGCATTCGGGAGTGGCATTCGGGAGCAAGGTGGAGGAGGAAGACAATCGGGATGGAGTTGTAGCAAGGAGACATAGGAAGAAGAGGCTGCCATCAGAGTTGTGGAGTATGGCAGTGGCAGGGCTCGGGGTAAGCAGGGTGGTGGCGTTGGGGCTGCAACGAGGTGGTGGGGTGGTCGACAGGAGGACGACGATGGTTGCGGGGGGTGCTGCTGTGGAGCTCGGAGGGGGGTTGAGGACTGTGATCAAGTGAAGATGAGGAGGAAGATACCTCGGGAGTACGGGATGGGTTTGATTATAGTCGAAGGTGAAGAAGATGAAGAGGAGAAGATGTGGGTTTAAACAGGGAAGGAGTGGAAAGTTTAAGGGAGTGGAGTAAACTGTGGGGTAATTAGTGACGAGATTAGTGGGATTTTGGTTTGAACAAGAAAGAGAAATTAGCACGTTGTATAAGAGGGAGAGATTAGTGTTCTTTTTCTCCTCTTATAAGTGATTTACCTCTTGTAAGAGGTGGTCCACCTCTTACAAGAGTTTTTTTAATGTTCTTTTTTTACCTCTTATAAGAGATTTCTTTCAAAATTGCTTCTAAACCTAAATGGCTTCTACTAGCCTCTTTCAAAATCTTAAAAGTCTTCTATAACTTAAAATGACTACACTACCCCTAAATTACCCTAAATTAATGATACCCTTTCTGAGCAATGCTGAAAGCCCTCTCCTCTACTCAAGTGGTCTTGCCCTGCCCTGCCCTGCATCATACAAGGTTCCTCGCAGAATGAATCTTTTTAGTGCTGCTGCATAGTATCAGCTAGAGTATATCCAACTTATTCATAGCAGCATGTAAGGTTATAAGATAGACCTCAGCTATTTCATTCACAAAACCAATCTACATTATCCTCAAGTCTCTTGCATGACCGAAGATTATGATATAAGCTGATTCAACAAATATAGGATACACATCTATCTGGAATGAAAAACCATGACATCGAGTGGAGTGAGGCGATGATGTTCCATATGAATAAATCTATTCATGAATAAACAAGAAATATACTACAAATTGAAGGTTTAATATGATTCAAACTTACCCCAACATCATTAAAAAGATAACATTTCATCGGATTATATAAATAGAGAAATTATATAGTAAGGGCAAAAATATCTAAAAGTAGAAAAAATGCTCTTGTAAGAGGTGAAAAAAGAACATAAACCTCTTATAAGAGGTACTTATAAGAGGTTATTTTTATATAAAAGAACATCTCAAAAAGAGGCTCTTATAAGAGGCTCTTATTGTAAATCTCTTATAAGAGGTCACCTCTTATAAGAGGCAAAAAAAGAACAGTCCCTAAGGGTCTACTCTTTTTTTTTTTTTTTTGCATCTTATAAGATGTGACCTCTTATAAGAGATTTACAATAAGAGTCTTTTGTAAGAGCATCTTTTTGAGGTGTTCTTTTATATAAAAGTAACCTCTTATAAGAACCTTTTATAAGAGATTTCTATTCTTTTTTCACCTCTTACAAGAGCATTTTCTTTATTTTTAGATATTTTTGCCCTTACTATATAATTTCTCTATTTATACCAACATTTCTCCATGCAACTTCATGTCCACTTTTGTATTATGTTGACTTGTTAAATAGAAGGTAATAATCATAATAAATTTGCTAGAGAATCATTTTTTTCAAGGAGTATTGTTCTCCATGGTTGATCTTGTTTTGATTGAACAAAGCTGTAGATCAGAATGAGAGCTGATGCCAAGTTGATCTAATAGTTGTAGAAGCAGCTCAAACCATTTTAAGTGATATACTGAAAATGGGAAAATAAAAATTTTCCAGCCTTCTTTACTGAAATATCAGTCTTAAGTAATAACACTTTAATATCAGTCCCATTTTAAGCTCAAACCATTTCAATATCAGTCCCATTTTAAATATCAGTCCACCACACTGAAATTGGAAAACAACAAATACATAATAACACATCTTTCAACTGTGCTTGCAAATTGTTTTCCCGATCCTATGTATGTATCGAACCATCATCTACTCAAAGCTGAAAACAAAAATAGAGCAGCACTAATGGTTGCCCATTTACACAAAAGTGAAAATACAATCATTTTATGCTTACAATCAAACTTCATAATTAACAAACTTCAAAATTTCTGTAGTTGATTAACACATTGCAAAACTTCCACAAACTTCAAAATTAACAAACACAACAAATTTTGAAGTAAAAAAAAAAGAGAAAAAAACACAATCTAGAAATCAACCCAAATAATTGCGCCCAAGTTGATTAGCAATTTCATCACGTACGTTCTTCATAGCCAACATTTCTGAAGCCCTGAATATGTCACTATTATCTTCATCCCTGCCTTCTCCTTCGCCAACATTTCTGAAGCCCTGAATATGTCACTATTATCTTCATCCCCGCCTTCTCCTTCGCCATTGTTGCCTTCATGCTCTTCCACACTATTGAGAACCGCATTCTCATCGTCAGCCAATCGAAATAATTCATCATTTAGAGCGACACGACGCAAGTAATTATGAAGACACATACAAGCTATGACAATGTTTCTTTGTGTGGGAAAATCATACAAAGGCATTTTAGTTAAGATTGGAAACCTCTTCTTCAACACGCCAAATGAATGCTCAATCACATTTTGCAGGTGGGCATGAGCATGATTGAATCTCTCTTTTTGGGTTGTAGGTGAACCTCCGTATCTATGCCAATCAGATAGCCAATACCTAATACCGCGATAAAGAACCATGAAACCCCTCATATGTGTATAAGCGACATCACACAAATAATATTTGCCTGTAGATAAATGCAATCCAGATAATAATATTTGGTCATGCAATACTAGTATTTCACATGTTTGAGAATATATTTAAATCAATGATAGGAATATTTGGCTGATGGCTACTATGCAATTTTTTTCATCTTATTGTTTCGTTATAATCTGATAATGTAGCAAGCATGTGAAAAGATTAAAAACAAGAAGAGTAACATAACAGAATGAATCATGTCTACAAAAGATCCTGAGTAAGATGGACTTTTAATTCTTAAGTTGAATTAGAAATTATGGATGCTGGGTAAGAAGAACTAATAGGAGTGCAGAATGCTAGTTAATGGAACTAGAAGACTACTGTAGTTATGGATTTAGTAGTTATGAGGAGAGGACACTTATTCAGAAGTGAATTCTGGAAAAGGATTTGTATGGATGATCCAAAAGATTTCAACTAAAGGCTTTATTTGTGGCATCCATTCTCAAACACAATATAAACTCAATGGCCGTTTGCATAATATCCTCTGCAAACTTTTTTTGGATTGTTTGGATTGTTTCTTTACCAGCTCATTCTTCCTAGCTACTGCAAGCATCTCACAGGTAAAATGTGATACATGTTGTAAAAGCTACAATATCCAATATCAGTAAACAAAATTGAAATGAAATTCTGTCTGATATACTATTGAACAATCACAGGGTTCCAGTATCTATTTGAGTCCAGTTTCTATTTGAAATTTCAGAACATCAAACCAGTTTTCTGCCACCATTTGCAGCTAAAATTTAACAAAAATAACTTAATTGTAATTGCATGCAATTCCAGGTGTGTAACTACACGCATCCAAGTATGACTCTACAAATTGGTAATTTGTTTCTAGGTATAGTGATCTATCTAGTATAACTACACGCATCAAAGTATGAACAGCTAGTGACATATGTACACTGTAAACAGCAGTTTCTGGGTATAATTCAAAAAATAACCGTTAGAAGTTATTCTTGTAATTTCAAGACATAATAGAATGTTGTGTATCATACGTACACTATGAACAGCAGTCTCTTAGATCATGAAAATACTGCAAGGAGTATATTTTATATAATATTGATATAAAATAAAAAAACTGAAACTATGTGTGTCCAGCAAAAGCTTATGGCACACACCACAACTACATGTTTAGATTAATCACTATTGCAACTTCATCAAGATCGACACAAGAACATTGAAATTTTTGTACAGAAAATAAATAATTAAAATTAGTTACCTGGAAGAGGATGTGGGAATCTCATGTCAGGATCTCGCACTGCAGTAGTTAACACCATTGCATCGTGCGTGGTTCTTTCCTATCCAGCCACCACTTATATAAACTTCATATCAAAATCACAAATTGCTAACACTACTTGCCAAGTAGTTTTTCCGCCTTTTGCACGATAAGGTATAGCCTCATCCGAAGGAACATAAGCAGAGACAAGTGTACCATCCAATGCCCCTATAGCTCCCTTGAATGGCCCTTCCCTCAAACATCTATAATGTCTTATCTGTTCTTGAGGCGCATTCCAGTCAGGAACTATCATCTCTTTAGAAAACTTCAACATAGCCCATAACACTTTGTGAAAACAACGACTAATAGTTGAACCCGAATGTTGAAACCTCCACTTCAACATTCTATTGGTCCATCCATGACTCACAGTTTGTATGAAAATCATCATTTTCTCTTCTAACGTGACATGCTTACTATCATGTAACCAATTTTGTTGTCGGAAATGATCACATAACTGAATAAAGTCGTCTTTTTCCATTCAAAATGATTGATGGAGTTGAGTGGAAGGTCCACCTAATGTCTTCTTCATTAAGCCATCTCCCGTAAGAATTGAGATGCACAATTTCTGCCTCTTCCTTCTCTTATTTGCTTGCCTTCTACGCATAAATAATATTATGAAGATTATCACTGTAGTGAAGAATAGTTGCCGTAACTTGTTCATTTACCTACACAAGTAAGAGTTTCAATTAGCGAGCATCAATTATGAAAATAAAGAAAATGTACTAATATTAACAAGTATTATATCAATTAACAAGTACTAATATAAACAAGTAAGAGTTTCAATTAACAAGTATTGCAATATAAAGATGTACACATCATAATGATTCTAGAATCCAACCCAAAAGGTACTAATATTATATCAAGCTAGTCATAACCCAATTCCATCAATGTTCAATACAATACCAAACAGCATCAAAATAAAAACCTACTTCAAATAACCAAATCCTTGAATTTATCTCATTCCTAATCCTTTTACAAAAAGTTGTTTATCCTCAATATTTTCCATTGTCATCAAAGCTTTCTTGAACTGCCTTCATTTTTGCCAACTGCACCATTGCCTTGCAACATTCCACCTCGGTGATCAAATCCAAATTCTTCATCACAGTCAATGTTGCATTACATTCACTAACAGAATAAGATTCTTCTTCAAGCTTTGTGCAATTTCCTTCGCATGTTCAATTTGTTTCTCTTCCTTCATTAATTCCGTTTGACCCTCAGGTAATGTTATGACCTTGCAAGGTCAGCATCTTGGTCATGCATCTTCTTCCGCTTCTTTGACCCACTTGAAGCCGAAGGCACTGCAGAAATGCTTCCATTAACAGGTTGGGTTTGTGGTTGGGATGGTGTGTGGGGACGTTCTCCATCAAAGCTTAGGTCTTCCCAATATGGATCCTCAACATGAAAGGTGTCATTAGGGCTTTCTTGCACCTCATCAACTGTTTCCGAAATTCCATTTACTTCCTTAGGCATTTCATCTTGAGCAGTAGCATACCTATTTTGCCCGCTTGCAGTCACTCCCTGGAAGATTTTGTGTAGCAATTCACAATTTTTTAGTGGATTCCCTCTAAAGGTCTTTGCCTTGGGATTTTTCTAATCAATAGAAAAGCACAATAATTAGCTTCATTGTTAAGTCACAAAAATTCAGTTCAACAAAGTATGAATTAGGTAGTTAAAGAAACAAGAGTCTTGTCTTTATCGCTTGAGCCCATGCATGGTCATCCCAATTTATCTCTCCGGTAGAATTATTGATTCCACCACCAGTACCTCTTGTGATATCTTTCCATATATTGAATCTTTTCTTCTCCAAGTCAAAACGGTTTTTCAAAGCTCTTTGTTCAACTTTTATCCCATAAGCATCTTTAATACCAACGCTTATGTTCTTCCATGATGTCGACTTCAAAGATGCACCACTAAGGCCCTCTTTTCCAATCTCAGCATGACACAACTCAAGAAAACACTCTGCTAAGCCGGTGTATTTTCCCACCAGCGTGTCTGTTTGTTAACTTCTTGAGAGCTGACGTTTTCGCTCATTTTGATGTTATTCTAAGTCATAAAGTTATAACATTTTCATGCGTTAAATTTTGATTCAAACAATGGAAGAACTACAAGCAAAACATTCAGATAAAGACCTAAACATATGATATATCTAAGCAATAAAGAAAAAACTATATATATCCAACTACTTATTCAAAAAATAACCGTAAGAAGTTATTCTAACATATCATGTACAAAATTGAAATGAAGTTAAGAATGAAGCTCCATGTGAAGTTATTCAAACAATAAACTTCTGATCCTTATCCTACCAATTCACAATGAAGTTAAGAATGAAGTTTATACACAATGAAGTAAAATATCAAACTCCCAATTCTACATTAAAAAAAATTGAAATATCAAACAACCAATATGTCTAAACCTAAACAAGTATCCAAGTATATTCTCAAACTCTTCATAAGAAAAAAACCCAATTCATTACATTATTGTATGTTCAACATTTTCATACAGGCATTTTAACAAACACCTTGTGTTTTACGATTCACAACAAGTTAGGAGATTGCATCTTTTATCAAATTACAGCCTTTAAATAATCAAATTGAAAAAATCGGCCACTTTTACCTTGAAAAAATCAAGCAGCTGACTCCGAATCCAGGAAACCAAGGAAGGTGTCAAATCCTTCAAGCTCCAAAAAACCCTAGATTTGATAGTTAAGGTGAGTGGGGAAGAATGGAGAGGGGATAGAGAGTAGAAGAGTACAGGCAATCGAGATTTATAGCAAATTTGGCACGCCAAACTTCTCTTTTTCCCGGCTTCGTCTCTGCTAATCTGCCACTTTTTTCTCAAAACCGGTTGATATCCTCCCATTTTCAAAGCAGTGCTGTAGGAAAGAAGATCTAGAAATCATTAATTTAGGGGTAATATAGTCTTTTTAAGTGATAGAAGACTTTTAAGATTTTGAAAGAGGCTAGTAGAAGCCATTTAGGTTTAGAAGCAATTTTGGAAGAAATCTCTTATAAGAGGTAAAAAAAGAACGCTAAAAAAACTTTTGTAAGATGTGGACCACCTCTTACAAGAGGTAAATCACTTATAAGAGGAGAAAAAGAACACTACCTAAGGCTATAATAGGAATTTGATTATGAAGTTAATAGAGGAGATAATGGGTGGCAGTTAGGAATATGCGGGGGTGATTGAACTTGGGTCAACGGGTTAGGGTTTTGTTTAATGGTTTTTGGGTTTGGTTTAGATATAATTAAGTAATTAAATAAGAGAGAAGTAGGCTTACAAAACAGAATAGAATTTTGGGCTCATAGTTATGGCCCATAAATAAATAAACAATAACCAGAATATAGAATGATTAAGTTGGGCTTAGGTCTTCAACTCAAAATGATATTAGAAATAGAATTTATTAAAATTGGGCTTCACTCAATAACAAGATTATAAAATAATTATAGAATTAAATACTTTATAGAATGAGCTAGAATAAGAGAAAATATTTGAAATAGAATGGGCTTCAAAAATTAGCCCAAATCAAATAATATGGAATTTGTTAAAATTGAACTTTGGTTTGGGCTTTTGAATTAATAGAAAAATAATCAAATAATAAGAGTATACTTGGTTTGAGCTAAAACCTAAATAATTAATAACAATAGAGAAGGGATAGGATTTGGGCTTAATGAATAAATAATCAACTAGTAACATAATATAATAGATTAGAATTTTAAAATGGGCTTGAATTAGAAAAAAAAATTAATAATAGGATAGAATGAATTAGGAGTTTCGGGTTTTGAAAATAATAATAAAACATTCAAATGAATACAATAGAGTTCAAAAGAACATAAAGATTTATAGAAAAATACAAATACAAGAATACAGAGAAAAGAGAAATTAAATCCGTACATAGGGAATGGGGGTTAAAAGTCCATCTCAGAGTTGTTTCTACAATCTTGTTGGGCCCAAACACCAGGCTCTATGTCCTATTTCATCTCAGAGTTGTGTCTACAAACTTGTTGGGTGCAAACAGCAAGTTCAAACATCCAACTCTATCTCAGAGTTATCTCTAAAAACTTGCTTGGTGCAAACAGCAAGTTCAAACGTCCAACTCCATCTTAGAGTTGTCTCTATAAACTTGTTCGGATCAAACAACAAGCTCTACAAGTTGTCTCTACAAACATGCCAGGCAAGTTCAATATTCAACTCTGTCCAAGAAGTTATCTCTACAAACTTACTGGGCACAAACATCAAGCTCTACATCCAATTCTATCCTAGAGTTGCCTCCACAAACTTCCTTGGATCAAACAGCAAGTTTGTAGTCTGACTGCCTTCCAAAGTTCGCTCCTACAATAGTCCTTCTAGATCAGCCACATACACATGATCCAACAGTCAAAGTACTGATCTCCCAGACCAACAGAACATTCTTCCAACAACGAAACGCTCGATCGATAAAACAAGCAAACAACACAACGTTTGGTCAGTGAAAGAGCGGTTCAACGAAACCAACAATGAGATGTTTGGTCAACAAAGCAAGTGAACAATGTTTGATTGATGAAAGAGCGGTTCGACGAGATAGACCACGAAACAAACACTTGGTAAGCAAAAACTCAAGAAATCTCCAAACTGAATTCGATGTCACCCGAAAATATCACCAACTTGTTAAACTCGACCAAAACCCTAGGTTAGCTACAACCAAGGTGGGGTTCAATCCAAAATCGAACTCGACGATGTACCAAAATTGGCCAAACCCAACCTGACAAAACGAGTTGACAAGCACAAGAAGCCATGATTCACCAAAAAGATTTTGTTGATCTATAAACCAAGATTTATAAGATGAAGTTTGTGTGGATGTATATATGTATGTAATTGCATGCATGCATGAGATTCTACCCTAAAGCCCACACTAAGCATCAAAGCCTACAACAACTCGAGATCAACTACAGCTCTGAGATCAACAAAGCCTAACTTAACGAAGATCTCAGCTCCAAAGTTGGCGAACTTGGAAACACCCGAACTCGATGCAAACGTCAAAGTTGACTAAATAAAAATCCAAAGTTAGCCAAACTCAACCCGATAAACCTTCAACAGCTGGAAACCGCTCCAGCTCAGCCAAGATCCGAACTCAATAAGAACTTCGGAATTGAGAAAACCCAATATGAAAGTACTCCAAAGTGGGACAAACCCAACTCAACAAAACTCCGAACGTCACCCGAACCCAACTCGACTAGGCTCCCAGAAACGGCAGTGCTCCAAAGGTTGACCAAGCCTAACTTGACGAACATGAAAGGAGAGGTCGATGGGGTGATGGTTACAGGAGTGGGGGTGTTTGCTCGACGAAGAAGTGAGGTTGCCTGCCAAGCACGATGAAGGATCTCCGAGGAGTTGATCACCTAAAAACCCTAGGTCGACAAAGCTGTGGTTGACAAAGGAAGTTGGTCGCCGAAGCTCAAGTGGTCGCCAAAAGCTCTGGTCGATGATAGAGGTTGGTCGCCAAAGCTCCAGTGGTCGCAAAAAGTCCCTACTCAATAAAGAAGGCGCATGCTAACAAGTCTGGAAAAGGAGGATCGATCCGAAACCCAAGCCAAAAACCAAACCCGCTCTATTGGTCGCCCAAAACAGTCGGGCGACCAGGTGAGCGCTCACAGCCGCTGTGGACCATCGGATCACCCAGAAGCGTGGGTGCTCACGAGATCGGCGTGCTAGATTGCGCCACGTCGCTGCCTCATCACAGTGCCCCCTCCACTTCATAGCTGCTCGATCTTCTCGATGCTCTAGCTAGTGTGAGATCAGCATACCAGGCTTTGCCACGTCGCCTCTGCTCTCCTACTCTGCATCTCAACCGCTCGTTTCACTTAGTGCTCGAGCCCCATTGTGATGGATGCGCACGATCGCTCCTTGCCACCCCCTCATCGTCGACTCCATCACGATCGTTGGATCCCACTAACACGTAAGCCCAGGTCTGATAGATGCACAAGATCACACCAAAAAGCATGCCAGTCTGATAAATCAATAAAAAAATCCCCCAAAATCAACTAAAATTCAAAATTTTAATGAAAAATCCCAAATAATGATTATTATATTTGGGAAACTAAATTAAAATTTTGCAAATAATTAAAATTTTGGATAGTTAATTAAAATTTTGAAAATTCAATTATTAATTGGGAAAAAATTATTAAAAATCCAAATAATTTATGGGAAATTCTAGAAAGATTTTAAAAAGTACAGGAAAATATCTGCCGCCTCTACAAGCTTTTCACAAGTTCCAGGGAACTTTGATTGTCCCTGAAAGCCAAGATAGTACCCTAGAACTCTAAATCAAGGCAAACTACATCCCGAGAGCCAAGAAAATCATCTTCAAGGAGTGAGGGGGCTTATGATAATGATAAAAATCACAGCAAATCAGGGTTGTACAATTCCATCACATATTTTGAAGCTGCTACAGGTACATTAACAGTAATGGGCATCCCTAACAGGTCCAGGCCTTATCTAGGCTCACTAATAATACATTGGCATCTTTTAAGCCCATTAAAAGCGACTGGGCCCACTAAAAGAGACATCCAGCCCATGAGGGTTGTAAGTTAAATTTCTTGTCCCCACCAAGAGAGTAACTGATTATCTCTTAAGAGGGAGAATCTACAGAAGATAACATATTTATATCAATCTCCTAACTGTTTCTCAGTCATATAAATACACTCTCCCCTTCCGTCAATCAGAAGGTAATCAGAAATTTCTATCTTACACCCTCTCTCTATCTGGTTCTAACTTGAGCGATGAAGGATCAGTCGCCCAGGCCAACCTCGGTGTTTCATGTTTGTTTGCAGGTCCATCAGCCCCATCAGCAATCGTCAAATTTAAACCAAGGTGCTCTTTCAATGATGCAGATCCAATCTCTGGAGCTCTAACCACTTTTTACGACGACGATCAAAGGTCAAAATATAAACTCACTATCTGTTTGCTCCCACACAAAAATAAGTAGCAACATGCACTAGTAGAAAATGCTACAGTCGCAAAGCATGAAAAGAGTTTTAAATCATCATAGTTAAATCTGAGAAAAATCTGGTAGATTCCCTAACATATCTAGTTTCAAAATATAAAATATCATGAAATTATATTATAGATAGTATAGTCAACAAAATTGGGAAAACGGAGTAAGGCAACAAAATCTCAATTCTGAAAGTTCAGAAATAGCAGTACTAAAACAGAGATAATTCATAAAATATAATTCTAAATCCTAATCCGTCAAAAGGGTAGCAAAACAGACAAATCAGGATACAATTTATATTCATAAAGTTTTCATCAGAAACGAATAGAATTGGGTTGAAAATATAACTTTTTACTGAACAGCACGCAGTTTGGAAATATTTCAATTGGTTTCGAAAGCATGAAAGGAGACATAAAAGTCATTAATTAATTCCAAAAAAAAAAAAAAACGAATTGAACCCAGTCATGTCTAAACATACTCAGAAAAATATAGAGTTCAAATTCTCCCTTTAATATCAGTTTTAAAATCAAATTGCATATAGAATACATATAGTTCAAATATGGAATATACGATACGACTGTAGTAAAACAGCAATAACTCATGCATCAAAACTTGGAATTCAAATCCGTCGAATGTTTTGGAAACTAGAGAATGAAGGCTACAATTCATGTTCACGAACTTATTTATTTTACCGATGTTACCAGGGTCAAAATTACTGTACAAAATAGGGTAGCAGTAAAAACAAAACTTCTTTTATGCATTTTATCAAACAACTTAACTACAAACGGTCCAATCTAGATGTCATACAAAGCATGGCATATATGGGTTACTCAAATCAGCATGGCATGAGAATAAATAGTTTATAATGAGATCATACATCCAAAAACCATTTATGTAACATAGGTGTGTCACAAACAACATACAGTCAAAGTGTCATCTAATCTAATTGTTTTCATGCAACGGGTGTCAATTTTTTAACAACTCATGATCAAGATATGAAGTCAACTGTTAAACTAATAAATATGGATCATCATGAGAGTACACACATTTTCATACTAGACTACTTACGGTATTAACTTGTATGACAAAAAGAACACATACAAGCTACTTGCCTGTTATGAAGACGACGGAACGAAGAACAGAATAACGGGAACGAATTCTGAACAACGAACACAACGAACAAAGAGACGAGAATCACACCACCGAATGACGTGCATGAGACGACACGCGCACACACAACCCAAAGAGACAGCAGCAAGCAAAGAACAGCAAGGTCGGTGGTAGCACCTCGGGGAGACGTTGCTGCGGGTTGTGTTGCTCGAGCGGAATAGAGAGCGATGGGGGTCAGCCTGGGGGTGTGAGAACGGGAGGGAGAAGAGAAGAGGGGTGATCGGGGGTGGTGTTCTTCGCTGACGTTGGAAGACAGATACGACGACAACAAGAGGTAGGGAGAAGGGATCGGGAGGTGAGGTCGGGGGTGATGACGACTAGAGAGAGAGATAAGATTAGGGTTAGGGCTCAATTAGGGTGGTGTATAGGGGCAAACTGGGTTTGGGTGAACTGGGTAGTATTCAATAGGAAGAAAAGAATCCAGTAAGAGACAAATATGTCCTGAAATAGGTTTAAACAGTATACGAGATCAAAGACAAATTGTAGGCCAAATAAATGAGAATAAAAAGCTGAATCAATGCAAAATGAATCACAAGAGAGAGAAGAACAACACACCATACAAAGGGAATGAAATTAAATACAACAAAAAATAAAATAAAAAATCTAGATTTTTATTAAATATAATTAAAAATACAAATATGAGCAATAGGGGCTACAGGAAGAAATCTGTCACGCCCCGCTTCCCAAAAATACAGAATACGAGCACGTAACATTGACCCAGTGAATGACAAACATCACCCATAACCTGTTTATCCGATCAACTCAACACTATGATCAATACAGAACAATTGCGCAGACAATAATAATAATCTCGTGAACAATAATACTTGGAATGAAATAATATAAAATATCCAAATACAATAATAATCCATCTAAAAACAGCTAATAGCAATATTCGGGACATAAGCCCAATACAGTAATAATCCAATCAAAAATAATAACGAGTCTTAATACATAAGTTCAATAAAATAATAAGCAATTAAAAAGCATTAAATCTTCGGAATTTTTGTTCTCCAATTCCAGCAGGCAATTCTCCATCTACACCTATAAACACTTCATCTAAAAAATGAGAAAAATTGTCCTTAGAGCAAGTCATGGACAACAAGTGGAGAAAGCAGGGAACAATGGAATAACGGTATGACAATGAATTCAATGGATCAATAGGAATTAATAACATGGTACGATAGCAATAATCAATTTCAATAGTAATCGATGCAATTGGCTATAAACGAAGATTCAATATTTGGTAACAATATTCGATGAACAATATCAATAACACTTGGCCAACATTCGATATCAATAGGAACAATGATGAACAATATGCAATGTCGATGTGATGCAAACTCTTAAGTCTATTAATCATTTTAATCCTAACTAATGTCGCACTTCATGCATCCCATTTATTTACCACATGGTTGCTACATACAAACAAGTTGCGTTTAGACTTAGTGGTGGATTTTATAGTTCATGCACTCGGCAGGATAACAATGTTCCATCCATAACGGTAATTTATTAATAAGATGCTACAAGATCACAAGATCACAAGAACACAGGATCACAAGATAATGGTATAGGGAACCACGAGCCCCTTATCCGAGTACAGTCCTTATATTGTCCATTACTAGAGTCAATCCTTAAACCCTGGCTTGTTAATTATTTTATCGATACAACAATACAATATGCAGTCTAGAGACATTAGATGAACGATAGCAAACATAGGGGAACAATAAGACGATAACTTGAATTGGAAAATTAGAATGGTGACAATAGGATACTAGAATAATGCAATGTAACATACACACTTTAATTCATACAATACTACGATATAGAACAATTAATCTATTAAAAAGTAGAAGATAAAATTCTGGACAGCAATAGTAGTCTGTACAAAAATGCAGTTTCCCGCTGTTTCAGAACTCGAAAAGTGAATCTGTCAGAAACTCTAGAAACTAGACTTCCACATGGTTTCAATGCATATTTAAAGTTCAAAATCCGACAACCGTAGCTAGGTCAATCACATTGTTCTTTACAGATTTCTTGTTCAGGCAAAAATTTCGACATCATGTTATTATATTTTTGAAAACAGAAAAAACTCAGTATTAAATTCATAAAAAATATTTTCTAGACTCTTAAATATGGTAAGCAATAATGTGGAAATTTTCAGAGTAAAATTTTATCATTTGGTCAGCATTTTTACTGGTTAAACATGAAAGATACAAGAATCTGGAAATCTGAAAGTTAAACACAACTGTAGTAAAACGGGAATAACTTTTGCTACAAAACTCGGATTTAAGAAATTCAAGATGTTCTGGAAACTAGAAAGATACAGATACAATTCTTATTCAGAAAGTAATTCATTTAAGATCATTTACTAGTTCTAAAATAGCAGTCAACATGCAGGCTAGCAAGCAATACACAGTTTTTAGGGTATTTTTCTTGAAACTAAATTAATTAACATGATGGGCATTGATTATTTGATTATTTAGTCAATAAATTGTGCAATCAACATGATAGTTGCAATAATATGATGAATAAGACTAAAATCATATGGATACACTAAATTATCATCGATCAAGCAACAAATAATCAACCAAACAATAATTAATTGTGTCATGATTGTACGGTTAACCCTATTATCACTTCTATATGAATGCATGAAAGATCCTATCTTTAGAGTCAAAAGTGGCACGATGTCAAGAATATTTGGGTTAGCTCGTATAAACCCTCAACAGACCCAACGAAGATGAACAATACAGCGATATGATAACGAATAGGATCTACTTGTAGGAATTTCAATAAAACTTGAATTTGATACAATTAACAATTCAAGAGGACAGTGACTCGCCTGTTAGATGAAGAAATTGAATAGCAAGGATAACGGGATAAGGATACCGAAGCAATGAACCACGAACGACGAAAGCACAGAAACACGTGCGCTTTACGTACAACACCAACACACGGCCAAACAACCTAACTCAGCGAACCCACTACCCTAACAGCTAATACCGAACAAGGGATCGGGATCTCCCTCCACAAAACACCAAACACCAGAACTCAATCCCAAATCAACACACCAACATAGCAAACACAACAATCAAATCCCCTACTCCAAAACAACAAACACTGGTACACTTTCCCTCCTTCTTCTCCACAGTGACAGGGAGAGAGACGCAGCGGAGCCAACGGTGATTGCGGCAAGAGCAAGGCAGCAACGGTGAGAATCGACTGAACGGGGGAGGGCTCAGGCAACGGTCGGCGGTGCACAAGCGAAAGGACAGCCGATGAAATAGGGGCTCGGGAGCGATGCTCTGTTTTGGGTGGGAAACAGAGACGAGAGTGGGGGGAGAAGGTTTGGGCATCGACTAGTGGCGATGAGGGCAGCGATGGAGTTTGGTGGGTTGGAGGAAGTCGAGGATGGCTGACGAGGGCAATGGTGATGTTGGGTTTGACTTTGTGCTATCGAGGGTGATGGGAGGTTGATGACGGGGCACGAGGATGGAAGAGGAAGATGAAGGCAAGGTGCTGACGGGAGGAGATGGGTTCGACGAGGCGACGAGGACGACGAGGATGGGAGCGCTCGGAGGATGAGCGGCGGCTGCAATGGGTTCGAGGAAACACAGGGTCGAGGAGGGACGGCGATTGAGGACGATGAGGATGATGGTGGACCAAGGGCAGGGTGGTGATGATCGGGGAAGATGACTGGGGGTGAGGCGAGGGAGGAGCGGGACGATGGGGGAGAGCTGTAATGGGTTTCGGCTTGGGAAGAAGGAGGAAGAAGAAGGGGGATGAACAGTATGAGGGGTTAGGGGAGCACAGGGGAGATGAGCAGGGGGTTCTGGCGGCTAGGGTTTGAGTAGGTTAGGGTAGGGTTTTAGAGTAGTATTTATAGGGAATAATTGGGATATTAGGTCTCAGGTAGGATCCAATAAGAGAATGAGCTTGGGTTTTGGCTTTAAATCCAATAAGAAAATAGACTATAGGGTTTTTTTAAATATACATATATACATACATTAAATTAAATAATAAAATACAAATAAATAAGTATGTTCGGGCTTTAAAATAATAATAATGACAATAAGAACAATAATACTAATAATTACAATAATAATAGTAACAAAAATATTAATATTAATAACAATACCAATAATAATAATAATAACAATAATATGATAATAATCACAATTAAAGTAATAACAATAATAATAAGATTAAAATGATCCAATAATAATAACATATATACTTTAGACTCAAATATAAATATTTGATCAATAAGAAATATGAAGTAAGATCAAAACACACCAATATTCGAAATAAATAAAATTTTTGTTTAGAAAATAATTTAATAAAAGATCCGAACAGAATTTAGTACAAAATAAATTTATAAAAATCAAATTATAGAAAAATACATGAAAAATACTTATTGTCGGGAATGGGGATTACAAAACCCCCCAAAAACAGATAGAACCGGTCATGTGACCCCTTATTTTAATAAAGTGGCGAATTGCAACAACATTTGACGCATAATATGAAAAATAGAAGAAAGATAAGTGATGCTGCTTTTTTCTTGTGTGGGAGTTAGATGATGAGTTCTTGTATTTATTTGGAATGCTCAAATCCAAGCCGTCGGTCTGATATGGATTAGAGACAAGTATTTAAGTGGGTTAGTGGATCTAGTGGTGATGGCAAGGGTTGCTGACCGCTGGAAACCTTAAAAAACCCTGAAACACCAGGAGTTTTCCCAGCGACAGACCCTCCGACGATCAAGTCAAGAACCCGAAAATGAGAGCTAGGGTTTAGTTGCAAAACCTTGATTACCTGGTAACTGAAAATTGGTGCCAATACTTATAGGCCTCTGGAGAATCAGTTGGGAAAATATTTCATAACTGCATAATCAAATCCCTTTGATTAAATATTTGATTGGTTAATTATCTCCCTGGTTTTAAGGGATTTAATCACCAACCTTAAATGGCTGGTAAACCTTCCCCAGTTGGGCTGCAGTTTCTAGACGTAGGCTTGAGGACGGCCCATGTTAGGGCCATGTGCTTGTAGCCACTATGAGAAAACTGTATCGCCCCAATGAGTCGAGATTCGCTAGAGAATTAAACAACTCAAATTGACTGATTTTTTACCCATATCATAGGCCCCCACTCTAGAAGGTTGGGTATAACAGCCTTCGAGGAGTATTCATCTCTTATGTGGAAAAAACCTAGATGAAGGCGAAATGTTGAGGAGATTCTAAAATCTGTGTTAGGCATCACCTGTGGCTGGCTCGAAGTCCAAACCTAGCACCGAGGGGACTAGGAGGCGAGGCAGCGACGATGAGGCCTTATTACATGTGGCTCGAAGTCCATACGGAGCTCCGAGCCTATGTGCATTGGCGAGGTGAGGCAGCGAGGTGGCAAGGCAGCGACATCGAGACCTTTTTGAAAGTGGCTCGAGGTCTATGCAGAGAGCTAAGCATATGTTCCACGGCAGGACGAGGTGGTGAGGCGGCTAGTCCAAGCGATATTTATGAAATCTTTTGCAAGTGGCTCAAAAGCCCACGCCGAGCACCGAGCATATGTGATTCGGCAAGGTGAGGGATGAGGCAGCAAAGATGAGACTTTTCATGTGTGACTCGAAGTCCACGCTGAGCACCGAGCATATTTGATTCGGCAAGGCGAGCGATGAGGCAGCGAAGATGAGATTTTTCACGTGTGAGGCGATGGGTGAAGCGTATGAGGCGAGGGCAAAGCGGCGAGGCCAAGCGAAGTTTATGAAACCTTTTGCGTATGGCTCGAAGTCCACTCTGAGGGACGATACCAACGAAGTTGATGACATTTTTTGCGTGTGGCTCAAATTCCATGCCGAGGGATGGGGCCAAGCGAAGTTGATGAATTTTTTTGCAAGTGACATGAGTCCACGCCGAGCGCCGAGCACTGAGAGCCGAACGCCGAGCATATGAGCTTCGGCAAGGCAGCGAAGATGAGACTTTTAGCGTGTGGCTCGAAGTCCACACCGAGCATATGTGCTTTGGTGAGCTGATGGGCGAGGCAGCGAATATGAGATTTTTTTCATGTGGGTCGAAGTCCACGCCAAGCGCCGAATTTATGTTCTTCGATGAGGCAAGTGGCAAGGCAGCGAAGATAAGATTTTTTGGGTGTAGCTTGAAGTCCACGCTTAGCACCGAGCGCATGCGCTTTGGCGAGTTGAGGGACGAGGCATCGAACGAGGAAAAACTCGCCCCAAATTGGGAAGGCTCTTATAAGGTCTCCAAAGTGGTTTCGCCCATGAACTTACTGACTTGAAGACCTGGGAGGTAGAGTGATCAAGAGGACCTGGAATGCAGAACACTTGATGAAGTTTCACGAGAGCATGTAATGCTCCAATGCCCTTGACAAATTGTAATAAGGCCCTAAAAAGCCCTCAAATGAAATAAGCGCTCGCCGATAGGCAGCCACAAAAAATAGAATTTTATTTAAATACAACTTTCTCTTAGACTTTGCCAAATTCAGTTCCGCTCGCTCCAGTACCGTCCCTTGGCATGGACTTCGAGCCACCACAAAGAAGTACCCTTCTTCACTCTGGACTCACCCTTCGACATTTCGCTTGGCCTCATCCCTCGACGTGAACTTCGAGCCACATGCATAGAATAATCCGTCCTCACTTGGCCTCGCCCCTCGACATGAACCTCGAGTCACATGCTAAAAGATTTGTCAAACTTCACATGAAGTCTGGGAGCAAGGAAACTAGTTCGAGAATCCACACAATGGTTCGAGAAAATCGTTGCTCCTTGTGCGATTGGGACTCAGCACTCGAAAGTGCATCTACAACCTGTTAGACCTCAAAGTCTAAAGGTCTAAAACACACCGATCTCATTCAAACACATGCGATTAAGAGCAAGGGTCAAAGAAAAAGCTCATATATTAATAAGAGGTAAGTATAAGGTGAGTAGTGGCATGTCCGCATTAGGCAAGTACAGCACACAAAAAAGGGCTATTCTTAATGTCTATACAACGATATAAGGGATGAACGATGACCGACTTTAGATGAAAACTTGAGGAACTTCGCAGAGTCAGTTGATTCTACAAGAAAATTTGAGGGACTTTGCGAAGGCGGCCGACCCTAGAAGAAAGCTAGAGGAACTTCGCAAGGCCTTCCGAACGTAGAAGAAAACTTGTGGAACTTCGCAAGTCCGGCCAATTCTAGAAGAAAACTTTAGGAACTTTGTAACGCTCCGAGTTCCCAACACAGGAAACTCGAGACACAAGACAGAATCTTTCCTTCAAATGAGACCAAACACAGTAAAATCACAAAAAATTTAAAACTTTTATTGCCACCAAAAATGTTATTACAAGTACAAATTGTAAAACAAGAAATACATCATGAATTACATCCCAAAAAATTATTGTACAACACTTATAATCTCTCTAAGTACAAAGATCAGAAAACTCTACAGACAAACTGGACATCAACTTCTACTGATAGCTCCCCGCAGCACGAGTCTCCTACTCCAAAGTCGGCCATCCTGCAACTAAACAGACTGTGGGCACGTCAGTTGAATGCAACTGACGCAATGCTTGATAAAACCAGCGACTCCCCAAAACTCAACAACCAAAATTGATACAAAAGGAAAAATGTGTAGACAATCACAAGTGTTAGTGTATGGCATGCCCTAGAGTCTAATGCACAATTCAAAATGCACAGGATGCATTTACTCTAATGCAGTCCATTTGGAAACATATGCATCCCATACTACATAATTCCCCAAAATACAACTTCAATGGAAACGTATGCATCCCAAACTACATACTTCCCAAGGAGTTCGCTTCCTTATGATTGTAGGGTTCGATCCCTCACGATGCATCCTACTCTTGTAATCTTTCCCGTTCCTAACATTCACCTATTGGCTGTTGAGGTTGCATTTGGTCGGTCTACTTCCGCTATTACATTCAGTAGTGGTGTCCTCGTTTTCCACTATGCTCAGTTTCTGCCCATTGCGCCGGACCTCACCCAAAAGTTGCTTACGAGCATATAGGTGTCCCCGCGGTAACTCCCGCTCCCCGAGATGCATAGAGTATTACTCCCCCATGGAGAGTCTTACTCTATCACCCTGCGCGTACTAACAACATAGAACTTGACAGATTCGTAAGGTCCATTTCCTACTTCTGATAGTAGCACCTCCCATTCTTACCACTAGAATCCCAAAAATAACAGACCAGACTACGCTGCCCGTCCCCCATACAGGCGAGACGGCGTCACACATGTCCCCTTGACAGGTGAGTACAACCACATGACTAGTGTCTATCCTATCACTACATAAGACTGCTCATAGGATACTACTACTACACATCAATCCTAACTTAGAACTGAAAAAACAACTATTGATCTTAAATGCAAAGATATAGATTACCGGCCGATTACTAGCTAGTAAAAACCCAGCCTTCAACCAAAATAACAAAGCCCTAGGGAAACCAACATGGCTCCTAGACTAGGCTCAAGAGTTGGCCAAACTTGGCCTAGACATGACCCAACAACAATAGCGATTCGACCTCCGTCGAATGCCAAACACCCTCTTGCCTAGATCTCGACCCCGTCTTCGGCCACGATCAGTCCCACCCTGGTTAGTGATCCATAGATAGTCCTCGGGTGGTAAAGGCAACAACAAGCTAATACACATAGCTAAATATATAACAAACAGTGGACATTAACAAGCCCTTCAACATGATCAATTCATAATTCAAAAGCTAATTAACGGCTATCTAACTCAAATTATGGACTTAACATTACACAGTAGCTCGACCTAAGCCTAGGACACTACCATGCCCAATGGTACCCATGCTAACCAAACTATGGCCAAACTAAGTGGTGAACTGATCACCGTCAATTACCACCTCACCTTTCACGCTTGGAGTTGATTATGACCTCGGCCCGACCAAACATGTTGCTCCCGTTAAATAATTTCGCTCCATGGTCTCTTGACCAAGAGGTAGCACCAATAATAATGGACATCCCTCTATGTACAACGAGCACGCCGGCGCACGAGTCGTCTCCTCCAACACGTTTGAGGTGACACGGGCTACTAACCACCCCAAAGATTAAGTAGTAACGATAGCCACCCTAGGGTAAAATCTATTACCCTGAGCAACGACGAGCAATACACACATCTGAGTAGTAAAAGCCACTCCAAACAACAATACAACACAAGTCTAGTCTAACTTTAAGCAAGTTAGAGGATTATAGAAACAAGCGAAATGCACCGTGCAACATAGGACAATTAGTCAATCCAATTATAAAACATTATAGATGTAAACAACACAACTCTAACATGATCGAACACGATCCAAGAGTAAGAATAATCATAATTTTAATACCATTCTAATGCCTTACTATGATGGAAACATACTTTCAATCAAAACAGAACTTAGTCATCCAACATACACCTGGAGTTGTTTGCGAAAATCACTAAAAATCACACACTCGATGAAAATTCGAATTCTTAGGGTTTTTGGAAAGATCATTAAGTCTACTCCAACTTCTCTGTTGAAAAATTTCTCACATAGTTCATATAGATAAAGAAAAATAGCCAAAACTGAGTGGCATGTAAAACATCCAAGTTTGATGAAACTATCGACTTGTCACACAATAAAACTTCTTTATAAATAACAAATGGTCTCAAAACATTAAAATATTTTTCAGAATTGCTCTAGACATATAGGAGCAATACATATCCAAAATTTGGATAGAAACTCTAAACATACAAGAAGTAGTGATTGTTTGAATAGGATGCAAAATTACTAACAGAAACTACCATGTTTCTTAACCACTGCAAAAAATTATATTTAAAAGAAATACCAAATTTTGTTGAAAAATTATGAAACTTGGTAGAGTTGTTATGGATACATAGAAAAATCTCACATAAAAATTTCAGCTCAAGAACCTAAATATTCCGAAAGTTATGAATCTTCAAACTAGATAAAAATATGAAGATAGAACTGAAAGCAATTCACACACCAGTGATGGTTTTGTATTTTATAAAAATATCAAAACTTTTCCAAAAATTATGAAATTTGAGGAAATTGATAAAGACATGTTAGAGCACATACTGTAAAAATTTCAACTCTAAATCCACAGTATTCAGGGAGTTATGACTTTTTCAAGTCAAACATGTTAAAATTCAATATATCAGAAATTCTTTCCCCGGCACAGCAAGAAATAGAATTTATTAAAATATCATACCACATCCGAAATTAATGAAATTTTGTGGAGTTGATTTAAAATTGTGTAATAAGGTCCAGAAATAATCTCACCTCTAGATTCATAGTTATCATGGAGATACAAATTTTATAAGTCAACATGTTAGATTCAACAAACGGCAGTTTTTTTCTTTCCACAACCAAAAACTTGATAGATTTTATAAAAATATCAATCCACCTCCAAAAATTATGAAATTTGGAGTAATTGATAAATACATGTAAGTTCACAAATTGTAAATTTTCAACTCTAGATTCATAAAATTCATGGAGTTATAATTTTAAAAAGTGAAGCAATTCCCAAAATCAATACAGCAGAAATTTTCTCCCCAAATAGCTGGAACTTATTAAAATATCAAACCACATCTAAAATTAACGAAATTTGGTAGAGTTCTTAGGCACACAATCAAGATTCTACCATAAAAATTATAAGTCTAAATTTCAACAGAGTACAAACTTATGATTTTTCTAATCAAATATGCTTATTTCTTCACAAGATTGAATCTTTCCCATTATTTGGCATCTTAGCTCTAGTATTATCACACCCCGCTTCCCAAAAAAGATATACGGAATACGGATACGTGACTAAGCCTAGCGAATGATTTTCATCATCCATAAGCTGTTCAGAATTTTTTCAACATCTCACAGAAATAATCAGAGTCGAAAGTAAAAGAATCAACCAAGTATGCATAATCGAATCAGATATACCATCAGAAGTTTACTTGAAACCAAAATATAATATAATTCTAAATAAATCAGATCAGAATAAGTCAAATATTCTGGGTCACATTGCCCAAATACAAATAAATCCAAGTATCATATACAATTGTTCAAATAAGCAACAGAAATAATAATAATAATAAATGCAAAACTCCAGCACTAATATTTCATATCACCAACTCCATCTGGTACCTGTTCTCCAAAATTTGCAATTTAACAATTGCAGGAATAGAAAAAAGAAAACAAACTCCCGTCAATGCAAGTTACTGACCGCTTGTAGTGCAGAATATAAGTACATGGGATAAATAACAAATATAAAATAACAACAGAACAAACATAGCATGGTATAGGCATGTCAACAGAAATGTAACATCTAACATGAATCGGGAAAACAAATCAGATAGCATGGTATACTAACAGATACAGATAACATGTGTCAAATGACAAATGGCTATGCAGACAAATATACAGATGAAAGTGTCAGATGATAGTCAGACAGATAACAGATAATCAGATAACAGATGTCAGATAAACAGATACAGATAAACAAATATCAGATGTCATGTTCTTATAAGTCTTGTGTGATTACTATCTAGGTAGCACTTCATGCGTCCCAACTTTTTATCACATGGTTGCTACATTCAAACAATTTCGTTTAGATTTCATAGTGGAGTCCATAGAGTAGTGTACTCAGGGATCAGACAGACAGATATCAGATAATCAGATAGACAGACCGATAGAATTTATGGGTTCTCTTCTGAGTACACCTTCCTATAAGAAGTAATGTATTCAGTGTCAGATAAACAGAGTTGTGAATCATGTAATCATGAACACGTAACAGATAGGGAACACGTGCCCTCTTCTCAGTACACATTTCTATATTTTCTACTACCAGATCTTTCCCACAACCCCGACTTGGTTATTTTGTTATTATGATCAGACATGCATGTATGTGTCATAAACAGATCAAGAATAGCATGGTATAAACATGTAACAGGTTCAGGGTGACAGATAAACATGTAGAGATGATTGATAATTCATAAAGGAATAGAATCATGCAAATGTTAATTCAGGACAGCAAGACACTACTGTACTAAAATAGGGATTTCCGTTGCTACAAAACAAATCTGAATTCGTTGAAGAATCTGAATAATAGACTCCCTTCCGAATCTAGCAAACATATAAGTCATATAGTATTTCACAAAATAATAACTCAAAACAGGTTTGAATCTAGAAAACACGTTCAGTCAGAAATCAGAAGAGTGTATTCAAAGTCAGGAAAACATCATGAAATCTTATTAATTAAATCCACGAAAAATTTGGGCTATTTCCCTATATGTGTAGTATCAGAATATAAAGTTTCAAAATTTTCCAATATGAATAGGGTAGTCAAGTGAAATAAGAAAACAACAAGACACGACAGTTTTGTAAATCTGAAATCACAAATGCTGTGGTACGAAAACAGCAATATATCACAAACCATAAATCGAAATCCAAATTCGCCAAAAGGGTAATAAAATAGATACAGTAGGCTAACTTTCAAATTCAGATATATTTTAGAAACCACAAGTAGAATTAGGTCGAAAATCAGGTTCTTTACTGAACAGTAGTAAAATTCTGCATGTAAAATCTTTATTTGTAAGCATGAAAAGGTTTGTAAAACTCCTCAAATAAATCCACCAAAATTCTTGGTAAACCCCAATCTAGTCAGGAAATACAGAGCAAAATTTCATATCAAAATAATAATTTTAACACCCAAATAAAATTAGATTACTCTTCAGAATTCATAGAAAATAAAATCTGGAAATCTTTTGACACCACAGTAGTAAAATCGACAAAACTCACAAACCGTAAATCGAAACAGAGATCCGTCGAAAGGGTTGAAAAATAGACAGAATTCTCTACAAATTATGTTCACAAAATATTTTCAAATACTAAACTTAATAGGGTCTAAAATACTGATCAACATCAGGGAAACAGAAAACACAGATTTGTTCTTCATACACGAATCAACATAGATCATACGAAATTCATCCAAATCAACCTAAACATTAAATATATTGTACTAGATGTCCTAAACAACATGATATAGGGTATTTCACAAGTATTCGACAGGTATAACACGAATAACACATCAAACACAGATATCTCAAAATAGCATGAACATATACATTAAAAGTGGTCAACCCTAGGTTAATTCATGTCATGTATGTCGTGAGGCAACTATGGTCAAATCATCACAATAGAGACAATATCAACAAAGAGATTCATACACAAATTGTCTCTAGAACCCAACTATACTACAAGCAATATTCTGTACTTGTATATGCAAAGAAATTTAATACAAGTTACTTGTCTGGAAGATGACGAAACCGACGAAGCAAAAGCAAGAATTATGGGAATGGATTCCTGGCAATGAACTCAACAAACAGACGAACTTCAAAAGCGAGAAAAGCCCACGAACACACCACCAACGGCAAACGATCCTAAACCCACGAACACAACTACGCTCCAAACACCCACGAATGAATGAAACCCCACACGAACCAAAGCACACTCACACACAGGCGAGAGCTAGGCGCAATGGCATGGCAATGACCACTAGCTGCTAGGGAAACGCAGCGGAGTCGCTGTAGGCTTCCAGAGAATGGCTACGAGAGCTATCGTTGCGACTGTCACTGCAGCCAGACGGAGAGGAGCACGGGCTACCGGGGCTCTAAAGGAGCGGGATGACAAGGTGCACCGGGAGGGGGTCGACGCAGGGAATAGAGCAGAAGAGATGAGGGCGAGTGGAAGGGATAGGGGAGACAGGGAAGTCAGGAGTTGGGTTTAAGGGAAGAGTGGCTGAAGGATCGGGATGAATAGGGGCATGCACATGGTTTTTATATAGGGGAGTTAGGGTTTTTGGTGGGTTGCAAGTCGGTTGAAGGTGAGGGGAAAGGTAACTGGGTTGGGGTTTTAATTCTAACGGGTCGGATTAGATAGCAACGGGTATAAGGTTTAGATGCTAATGGTTCTGGGGATGAGTTAGTGTATGGGTTTGATTAAATAAAAACAAGGCATTAGGTTAATAGGGAAACAGGGTAGGGATTTATAATTAGGTGTATTGGGTATTTGAATGGTTTAAGTACACATATTTGGGTTTGGGGCAGTTTAGGTGGATATTTAATAGGGTAGTTGGGTATATGTGTGAGTTTGGGTATAAGAGATCCAAAATTTGATAGGGCAAAACAGAATGAATTAAAATAACAAAATGGAAATAAAAATCAATTTAACAGTGAGGATAAAAAATACTGCCACGATCAATAGTGACGAATCAAAAGGAGACAACTGAATAAAGAATTCAAATAAAAAGATGATAACAATAAAAATAAATATATTGAAACAAAAGGTCCAATATACGATCCAAGAAAAAGATACAAAGAGAGAAATACACCAAAACGAAAAATACACTCAAAAATACACAAATTGGAAAACAGGGGTTACAAATCCTACCCACCTAACAAAAAGAATTTCGTCCTCGAAATTCAAACAAGAAGATACATAGGGTAACCCCAGAAAAAAAGAAAAGAACAGAACAGAACAAAAACTACTCAAACAAATGAGGAAATTTCTGCTGAATCTCCTCCTTCAGCTTCCAAGTCGACTCACCAGCTGAGTGAGGATTCCAAGAAATATGAACCAACTTGATGACCTTGTTCTTAAGCACTTTCTCCCACCGATCTACAATAGCAACTGGCGGAATCTCACAAGTCAAATCCGGCCGAACGGTCAACTCAAAATAGTCAATCACGTGGTTTTCATCTCGGATATATCTCCTGAGTTGTGAGACATGAAAAACATCGTGCACTCCTGATAAAGATGGCGGCAATGCAAGACGATAGGCCACCTTGCCAACTTGCTCCATAATATCAAATGGTCCAATAAACCTAGGACTAAGCTTGCCCCCACTCCCGAACCGAATGACACCCCGCCAAGGTGATACCTTAAGGAAAACATGGTCACCAACCTCAAACTTTAAAGCTTGCCGATGGACATCAACCCATCGCCTCTGCCTATCCTGAGCTGCCTGTAAATGCTTCCTGATTGAACCACCGCATCAACTGTCCTGGTAATCAACTCTGGACCCAACACCTTCCTCTCACCAATGTAATCCCAGCAAACTGGTGATCTGCACTTCCGTCCATAGAGTGCCTCGAACGGAGCAGCTTTAATACTGGCCTGAAAGCTATTATTGTACGAGAACTCGACGAGATGCAAACGATCCTCCCATGATCCACCGAACTGAAGCATACAGGACCTCAACATATCCTCAAGAATCTGGATGGTCCTCTTTGACTGTCCATCAGTCTAGGGATGAAAAACTGTACTGTACTTTAATTTGCTCCCCAAACTATTCTGAAGACTCTCCCAAAACTAAGATCTGAATCTCGTATCCCTTTCAGATACAATACTAACTGGAACCCCATGAAGTCTAACAATCTCTTGCATGTACCTCTCAGCTAGGCTCTCAGTAGACTACCCGAAACGAAAAGGAATGAAGTGAGTACTCTTCGTCAAATGGTCGACAATCACCCAAATGGCATTATGACCCCTAGGACTCCTCGGCAAAGCGGTCACACAATCCATAGTGATATGTTCCCACTTCCACTTTAGAATAGGAAGCGGTTGAAGAAGTCCAGCGGTCCTCTGATGCTCTGCCTTAACCTGATGGCAGATCAAACACTGAGCAACAAACTGAGCCACAACCCTCTTCATACCATGCCACCAGAAATGAAGCTTCAAACACCGATACATCTTAGTTCCGCCAGGATGGATAGAATACGAAGACTGGTGTGCTTCCTTAAGCAACCTTTGATGAACTTTACCTTTCGAGACACATAATCTAGACCCAAAACGAAGCGATCCATCAGCATGAATAATCATGTCCGTTATGGACCCAAACTCAACCTCAGCTCGAAAACCCTGCAACTGAGCCTCACCAGCCTGTGCCTCTTTGATCGATCAACAAGAGACGACTGAAGCTGGAGCGCCAAACAACTCCGACCAGAACTCGGCAACAAAACATCAAACTCCAACCTCCGTATCTGCTCAATCAGATCCCTCTACTGAGTCAAGAACATAACTGTTGGTCTCCTGCTCAAAGCATTTGGCACCAAGTTTACTTTACCAGGATGGTATTGCAAAATGATGTCATAATCGGCCATAAGTTCCAACCAACGCCTTTGCCTTATGTTTAACTCCTTCTGGGTGAAGACGTACTTGAGACTTTTGTGGTCTGTAAAGATCTCCACTCGGTCTCCCAATAAATAATGTCTCCATAGCTTCAAAGCATAGATCACTACTACTTAATCCAAATCATGAGTCGGATAGTTTTTCTCATGCGGCCTCAACTGTCTCGATGCATACCCAATGACTCGGCCCTTCTCCATCAGAACTGCTCCCAGACCCTTACCAGAAGCATCACAGTGAATTACAAATTCGCCTGAACCATCTGGAATAGTCAACACAGGCTCTGACAAAAGCCTCACAACAGTCATCAGACCAACAAAACTTCTGATCCTTCCCAGTTAGCTTAGTCAACGGTCCTGCTATCTTTGAAAAATTTTGGACGAATTTCCGATAATAGCCAGCTAAACCAAGAAAACCCCTGACCTCTGAAATGGACTTGGGAACAGGCCAATCCTTCAGAACCTCAACCTTGGTCGGATCCACAGAAATACCATCGTCCGAGATAATGTGCCCCAAGAAAAAAACCCTGTCGAGCCATAACTCGCACTTGCTGCGTTTCCATAGAGCTGATCCTCTCTCAAAGTCTGCAGAACCATCTTTATGCTCAGTATGATCTTCCCAATTCCAAGAATACAGCAAAATATCATCAATGAAGACCACCACAAATCCTATCCAAGAGCTGAGAAAGTACCCGGTTCATAAGACTCATAAATACAGCAGGCACGTTCATGACCCCGAACGGCATCACAAGATACTCATAGTGGCCATATCTTGACCTGAAAAGCAGTCTTTTGTACATCAGTCGCCTTTACTTTGACTTGATGATACCCAGAACGAAGATCCAACTTCGAGAAAATAGTTGTCCCACTCAACTGATCAAACAAATCATCGATCCTGGGTGACGAATACCGATTCTTCATAGTAATACTGTTTAGTTCCCTATAATCCATACACAGTCAACGACTACCATCCTTCTTTTTGACAAAAAGGAATGGAGCAATCCAAGGCGAAACACTGGGTCTGATGAACCCCAAATCAAGCAACTTCTGAATCTTCACCTTAAGCTCTGCTAGTTCAACCGTTGCCATCCTGTAGGGACTCTTCGATATAGGCACCATACCTGGCTGAACTTCAATACTGAACTCTACATCCCTATCAGGGGGTAAGCCAGGCAAATCCTCTGGAAAAACATCCAGGAAATCCCGAACTACTAGCGGCGCAGCCTCACAGCCTGAATGCAATTCCATCGCACAAACCTTCTGATCAACTGCAGTTCGGCCAAGGGAAGACTCCCCAGCATTGAACTCAAACTCTGCGCGATCTGAAATTCTGAACACAACTTTCTTGGCATGGCAATCAATAATGGCGTGGGTTTCACCCAACCAATCTATACCCAGAATAACATCGAAACCTGAATTCCAAATTACAATCAGATTGGCTTTGAAATCTGTGCTGCCAATAATTACGGGACACTACCTGCACTCCCAGGAACAAATGACAACTCCACCACCTGTGACAATGTTCCAAGCCTCTGACAAGGTGCTACACTCCAACTGATGGCGAGCAACAAATCGAGAGGAAACAAAAGAATGGGTTGCCCCTAAATCAAAAAGAATGAGTAGGGAAAGAGCAAATAAGGATGATACCTAAGATAGAATCAAAAGACAAGAGAACGAGGAATGGTTGAACAGGGGTGAGGAAAAACAATGCAGAAAGATAACATGAAAAAAAATGTAAGAAAAATGGAAAGAAGCAAAAGAGAGACAATAAAACAACAAAACAATAAAAGCAAAATATACCTGCAACAGCACCTTCAGCTGACTCCATATTTGTAGCAGTCAGGTTAAAAGCCCGACCTCTTCTCGGAACAGCGGTCCTCTGACAAACAATCTGGCACTGAGGATGTAGCGCCCCAGATCCCCGTTACCGGACATCCGTGACACCTTCCAGAATCTTTACCTTCAAATTCATTTCAACACAGTATTAACATGAAAATTTAAAAACTTTTATTTGCCAAATAAGTCATTACATCATTGATTACAACCGATAACTTGTTCTTGGACAAGGAGTATAAATTACATCAATTCATTACAACTTATTACAAGTATTTACAGACTCCTCTTGTAAAGCTATCAGCTGCCTTCTGGAATGGTAATCGACTGATTACTTGCGGAACTTTGCTGAGCGGCCCATCGGCTCCCCCGGGACTTGCTCCTCAGCTTCAGGCTTCTGCTGCGCGACTCTGATATCTCTGCACCTGTTCGGAAGGTTTAACTGATACCTAAAAGGTGGGGAACGTCAGTACTTCGACTGACGCAAAGCTGGTGATAACAGCGATCTTCTAAAATTCAATCACAACCAATAATTTATGCAAAAAGGAAAAGTGTTGTGCCAAAACAAGGGTTTAGTGGATTCGGGTTCTAGTGCAGTATTATGACATGACCCTATGACTAGATGCAGCAAACTCACATGTCTAACTTCTAATGCAAGCAAGACTTTGGAGCACGAATGCATCCCATACTACATATGCCTCCAAATCTAGCCGTCTTTCTCCACAATTTAGGGATTCAAACCCTCACCATGCACCCTACTCTTGTACACACTCTAGTTCCCAATAGACTGTCCTTCGCCCAAGGAGATTGCAGCGGTCGGTCTAATTCCGCCCTGCAGTGCCCAAGTGGTCGCCGCCAGTTGGTACCCGCGTACGGACCTCCTTAGAAATCACGTTGAACCTGGTCCTTATGATCCTTGGTTCCACATGTCCACCCATGGACTGACGCATGCGTGTTCACCCCTCATCGGGTAATGAACTGATATATATACCAGAAAAACACAAAACACAAAACCCGCGCTTTAGGGACGTGAGCACCACGGGAGGTCAAATCCTCCAGGCCTCCCGCACCTTACTTCGGCAGAACTTTAGGAATCAACAGATCGAGATACGAGTCGGGGACGCAATCCGTTAGCAGCCGAGAACGTATCCCTACGACTGGAAGATACAACACCGACTATGGTTTACTAGGACTAATGCAATTTCCCAACCCCTTAATAACCCATTCTAACCTCTACCTTACTCTAATTATTTCGGGTAAGAATTAACTGCTTCCACACTTGCCTATCAACCTCTGGCTCCTGGCGATACCGGTCCGGTTCACCACTTCTCCTGCTTGGACTCGTCCAGCATAATGGCCTATGCCTGCTGCTACTCCGGCAGTAAATATATAATTTTCCCGTGAGCTCCACTCACTGGCATGCTCGGACATCCTACGCTCGGCAGAAGTTTAATAATATAGGCATGATAGGTGCAGGGTATCCTTTACCCTAGTGACTAACTCGAGTCACCCATCTCACTCGGGGAGTCAAAAACCTCAATAACAGAGATCAACCACTCCTAGACACGAGTCATCGACTCAAATAACACACAAGGGAAAAATGCTTTCACAATCCTTAGTCCAAACCCAGACTAAGCGACCTACGGGTTTCTGCCCGAATCTCAAAATGGTCATCCCTCTATCGATACAACACCGATTGGAGTGTATGGCCCCAACCTGGAAAGGTATGATCCTAGGCTACAACTTCCTAGTTGATCACGAGCTTAAATTCAACCACCTAAGTCCTCGAAATAGCTTCTCAAGCTCCAACCTGTGTGCTTCCTGCGCACGGGCTGCACCTTACCATTAACACAAAATCCTACTCGTTCATCAGAACGACACAAACTCAAATTCTGTAGAAGGGTGTGGGTGTCCTCAACAACTCTCTAGTCGGTCATGAGTCCAAATTATACCATTAAGTCACCCTAACACACTCATCTATCATCGATACACCAATTCCCACAATTGGTCTCTCCAATTCAGAGCACTCAGCTCTACTCTAGTCCTCTGTCCAGTTTTGCAAAAATCATAATAATTCAACCGTTTACTGGAATTGACTCAAATTAGTTTTGTTGGAAATTTCTAGGTGTCCATTACAACTCTCTACGGGGTCATGATTCTCAAAATGTGCCTCTAACAGGTCTCAAATTCCCAATCTTTACAGAGTATCAAAACTAGCTGGAAACAGCACAGTGCTTAATCACAAAATCACAGTAAATTGTACGCTTGTCCAAATGATATAAAATTTATGGTGGTAAAACTAGACATTATACCCAACATTATGAAAAAGACTTCATGTCAAAATTCCAATTATACAGTGAGTACTATCTATTGTAAGTTAGCACAGAAATCATCAAGTTTTCTAATTCAACATCAGATACTGGTTATAGATAGATTTTTCTCATGCATCTAAAATCATCCAAATAATTTACTGATTTTTTTAAATAATCAAAATACATTCAAGAACATTGAGTAAAAATTTCATATCAATATCATGCTTCAATAAATCACGAAAATTCTTACAATATCAGCCATCCTGTTTTTCTTTTTCTGAGTCTGTCTTACGACACATATCCATCGCACGATTTTATTACCATATCAAATGATCATAGAAAAATCTGAAATAAATCATGAATGATCCTAACACATATATAAACAAAAAATTTTAATTTCATGGTCTAAATCATCATATTTTGCTCTCGGAAAAATCTACAAAATGGTACTCCGAACCAGTTTTTCCCAGTTCAATTTGACTTCTACTTCTAACCTTTAGAAGAGCAATCCTATGCATTCTAGCACACATGCATGCAATAAAAATTAATTAAAAGACAAAAATTTCAAGTTTAGAGAAACTTTCCACCTTTGGTTGTAGTAGTAGAAGGAACTTCTTCAAATTTCTTCTCTTGGAAATCTCCTTTTGATCATTCTTCTTCACTTCCTTCTTCCTTCTCTCCTCCTTCTCTCCTCCTTCTCTTGAGGTGTTTTCTTTCTAAAATTTCCAGAGCAAAAGGGAGGAAATGAAGGAGGTGGGAGGGTATAGGCCGGATTCTATGGGGGGGTGTAGCATAGGATATTAGAGTGGTTTTAGGAAAAACCATGGCTTGTAGCCAATGGTTTTGGTGTTAGTTGTGTTGGCTGTCCTATTTAGCTTAAATGGGTTCCAATGAGCGCGAGACGAGCGGTCTAACGAGTACATGTAATATATATTCACTGTAGTATCATACAGTGTTATATTTGCATGGGTATCGTACCGAAAACTAGTGTTTATACTAGTATCGGTCTTCCTCGTTCTCATGTATCCCATGAACCGTCCTGTAACCCTAACCATCCACCACGATATCAAAATCAAGAAAAACACTGTAATTGTGTGCACGCATACAGTCAATATACATACATATATATACAAGCATAATACAATCCGGGGTGTTACAGAGGAGGAAGCGGTGGCCTAATTGGACCACGAGCTGGGGCAACCTGCTGAACGGGCCCCCTGGCTGGAAGAACCAATTGCTGCTGCAACTATGGACAATCTCGAACTTAGTGATAAGCAGAGCCACACCTAAAGCATCGGCGGCTGGCGCGAAAATAGTTCTTGCGCTCATGCCAAAATACCTGGCAGAAGTCGCAAAAACCACCCCTCGGGGAACCAGCAGAAGGGTACGGAGCTGTCCTGATAGGGCAGGTAGGAACAAGCCTCCGAGCAGGACCACCAGAAGGCCTAACAACAGCAGAGGAGTGCAGAATAGTTCGCTAAGAAAGAGACAAACTACCACGAGCTTGCTCCGGAGCACATGCTACCTCAAGAGCTTCTACATAAGTGCACAAGCGAAGGGAGACAAGCTGCACCCTAATCTCACGCTTACGCCCCAAAACGAATCTACGTGCCCGATCTTCTTCGTTCGCCACAAGAACCGCTGCAAAGCGACTGAGTCTAGTAAATTCAGCTGCGTACTCGTCCACAGAGCTGGAGCCCTGTTTCAAGAAAGTTTCATGTTACAACATTGCATGAACAATATGTAATAAAATTCCATTACTAGAAATAACGACCAACCTGTTTCAGGGCCAAGAATTGTTGCTCCATCTCTACTCTAGTGCTGCTAGGAAAGAACTTCTCCAAGAAGCCCCTAGTGAAAGTAGCCCAAGTGATCGTCTTTCGAATCTTTCGGACTCGGACCTCTACCAAATATAAGCCAAGTCCACCAGCTGGATGGCAACCACATCCACTCTAGCTGCCAAAAGCAGTTGTTCTGTTCGAATCAACCACTGTTTAGCCTCCAAAGGCATCTCAGTGCCTGAAAACTTGTCGGGTTGCAGCCTCATGAAGTCCGTGATTGTACTCGGATGGGAAAGAGAGCTGCCTGCATTGGCACAACGGGCAGAGGAACTCGAGCGGCTTCCAAAGCAGCCATCACCAAATCACTATGGTTCTACTGCATATTGATCAAGCGCTCAAGCACAGTGGTGACAGCCTCAAGCCTAGGCTAACAATACGGGATACAAGAAGAACCTCTACGAGCCATAGTCTATACAAAACCAAAAATAATTAGCATCTAGATCAAAGTTGATAATAATTAATTTATTTATGCATACATGGTTGATGAAATGTTGAGCCAATCTCAGTTCGAGCCAAGCTTGTCTAATATATTTGTAATATTCTGGGCGGATATTACATTGTATAAATTTATTTTACTATTATTTTCGAAATTAAATTATTTTTATATGGATTATGCGAAGATTTTCAGTATATATATATACATACATATATGTATTGTGTCAATTAGTACATTGTACCAATTGTGTGGTATGCATTTTTGGATAAAAATAGCTCTTAGATTGTTAGGGTTTTAATAAGTGTTTAACCTAGGGTTAAAGTGTGCATGAGAGAATTAGGAGTTGTTCTTCTAGAATCTCCCTCTCTCATCCACCTCACCCTCATACCCATACTTCCACCTCACCCTCACACCATACCTCCTCCTCACCCCCTCCCTCACCCAAGCATGGGCCGGCCAACCCTAGTGGGGGGATTTTGTGCATTTTTGTGGGTGCACTTTTGCACTCTCCACCCTCTCTCCAATCCTATAAATACCCTCCTTCATCTCTTTCTCATTTTTTTACAAGAACAAAAAAGGAAAGGAAAAGAAAGAGAGAACAAGCCCATAACTTGAGAGTTTTTCTTTGTAAGTTTTAAGAGCTTTTTTGAGCTAGGAGAAGCGAGAAAGAAGGTTGGCTAGTTCTTCCAATTAGAAAAAAATCAAGGTGGGGGTTCTCCATTTCTTTTGTTCTCCTTGTTTGATGTTGCTTTCCATGTGTGTTATTTTTGGTTCTTTTGTGGGTTTGTTTGGTTGTGTTGTTGCTTTTGTGTGTGTTGTTTGTGTTAAACAAATTGGAACTAAGATTTGTGTGGATAAAAGGATGATGGAACTTTTAGAAAGAGCATAAAAAGATTGAATCTTGGATTGTGGCATTTTTTGTTCTTGTTGTTGTTATTTGGACTAAATGGACACAAGAACATAAAGATTGATGTACATACCCATCTATGGGTTGTAGAACTTGACATGAACATATGCATATTTGTGTACATACCCATTTGGGATGTAGAACTCAAACAAGGACTTTTGGCATAAGCACATAGTAGAATTATTACATACCCTTTGAGGTTGTAGAACACAATAAAAAATGAGTGTTAATTATTTATTGCTCTCTACTTGGTAATTATCAAGTCCTGTAACTCTTATTATAAGGAAGGGTAAACCTTATTGTATGTAGGAACTAGGTTGTTAAGAAAAGAATATTGTAGGAAGTAGGACTTGTAAATTGTTGTATGAAATTTGTAGTTGATAAGTTAGTTTGTTGTAGCAATTTCAAGGCTTGCATTTTTTTTGTAAAAAGAGATAGTCTTGTAATAGCTAGTTAGTAGACATTCATGCTTAAATGTAAGTAAAGTTTATGTTGAAGTAGTAAATAGACATTCTTATTTTAAATTGTTGTAGAAACCTATGCTTAAATTGTAGTAGATCTCCATGTTTAGATTGTTGTAGGTTAATGTTTATATTATATACCATGCTTAGATTGTTGTAGGAAGTCCATGTTTATATTATCTACCATGTTGTAGGAAAGCTATGTTTATGTTGCCTACCGTGTTGTAGGAGAGCTAAGTTTATGTTGTCTACCATGTTGTAGGAAGTTCATGTCTATGTTGTATTCATGATAAAATTGTTGTAGGTTGATGTTACGTTATATACCATGCTAGATTATTATAGGTTGATGTTTATGTTATGAACCATGTTTAGATTGTTGTAACATTTAAGACTTGTTTTCATAAAGAGAAGTAGTCTTTATAATAGCTAGAAAAGACCCATGCTTGAGTTTATCCATGCTTAAAGTAGTAATAGATATCCATGCTTAAACATAGTAAGCATTCATGTTAAGTTGTAGTAAGTTCATGCTTATGTTGTACTCATGCTAAATTATTGTAGGAATTATAGTAAGAGCCCATGTTTATGTTGTATCCATGCTAGATTGGGTAGGCTTGATATAGTAAAGAAACCCATCATGCTAGATTGTAGTAGTAGATGATCGTACTTAAGTTGTATTTATGCTTAGATTGTTGTACGTTGATACTTATGCTATATATCATGTTAGATTGTTGTAAGATTGATGTTTAAATTAACTACCATACTTAGAATTGTTGTAGATTCATTGTAACACCCCGTATTGTACGATACCTGAATATATGTGTATGTATGTATACTTTCCGTATGTGTGCACATGATTTTAGCATTCTGGGTTGATTTTGCTATCGTGGTGTGTGGTTAGGGTTACGGGACGGTTCATGGGAGGATTGCATTCTAAAAGATGCATGAGAACGAGGAGGACCAATACTAGTATAAACGCTGGTTTTCGGTACGACGCCTATGCAAGTATAACACTGTATGATACTACAGTGGATATATATTGCATACGCTCGATAAACCTCTCGTCTCGCACTCGTAGGGACACATTTAACCTTAAATAGGACAGCCAACCCAACAACCACAAAACAAGAGGCTACAAGCCATGGTTTGCTCAAAACCACCCTACTAGCCCAAAACCAGCCCATACCCCCCTCTCTTCTCCTTCATTTCTTCACTCCATCCCACCTCCTTGCTCTGGAAATTTTAGAACTCCTTCAAGAGAAAAAAAGAGAGGAAGAAGAGAGAGTGAAGAAGAAGGTTTCAAGGAAGGATTTTCATAGGAAAAATCTTAAGGAGATCAATTCCTCTACAGCAACCAAGGGTGGGAAGTTACTCTAAACCTTCCTTTATGTCTTTTAATTGACTTTCTTGTATGCATGTATGATAGGAAGTGCTAGGATGATTATCTAAGAGCTTGAAAGATGAAATCAGAACTGAAACTAGAAAACTGGTTCAGAATGCTATTTTGTAAATTTTTCCGAGAGTAAACTACAAAGAATTAGACCATGAAATTTTCAGGAATTGTTTATATATATGTTTAGATAGTTCATGATTTATTTCGGGTTTTTCTGAGGAGGTTTGATATTTTAATAATCAAATGGTAGAACTGTGTCGTAAGGCAGAATCAACAATTGGTTAACAGAATGACTGATGTTGTTGGAATTTTCCTAATTTATTTGAGCATGTTCTTGATCTGAAATTGTTACCCTATATTTATACATGCATCTAGATTCTGTACAAAAATCAGAAAAATGTTTGGATGAATTTATAGGCTTGAGAAAAATTGATCTTTAATCAGTAGCTGAAGTTGAACTGAAGAGCATGATGACTTTCTGTGCTGAATTGAAATAGAGAGAACTCACTGTATACTTGGATTTTTGACAAGAAATCTAATGCATATTGTTTATTATGATCTCTAGTTTCATCACTATAAATTTTATGTCATTTGGATAAGAACGGAATTTAATATGATTTTATGAGTATGTACTGTGCTGGTTTCAGCCAGTTTGGATACCCTATAGAGATTGGACATTTGAGACTCATTAAGAGCACAATTTGAGAACCTGATTCATTATAGATTTGTAGTAGACATCTAGATCTTTCCTACAAGACCAATTTGAGGCATTTCAAGTAAAGGGTAGATTTACTGTGATTTTTGTAATACTGAACAGAGACCTAGAGTGGATCTGAGTGCTCTGATTTAGAAAGACCTAATGTGTGACTTGGTGCATTGTGAGAGATGTGTGTGTTAGGATGATCTATGGATATAATTTGGACTCATGAACAACTACATAGTTGTTAAGGACACCCACACCTTTCTATAGAACTTGGGTTTGTGACATTCTGATGAGTGAGTAGTCTTTTGTGCTACTGGTAAGGTGGAGCCCGTGTACAGGAAATACATAGGCTGAGGCTTGAGAGGCTATTTTGGGGATCAAGATGATTGAATTTAAGTTCATGATCAACTAGGAAGTTGTATCCTAGGATCTTACCTTTCCGAATTGGGCTCGTACACTCCAGTCGGAGTTGTATTGAGAGAGTTATGACCATTCTAAGTTTCGGGCAGAGTTGTTAGTCATGGTTTTGACTAAGTATTGTGAGGACATTTCCCTTATGTACTATCTGAGTTGATGACTCTTGTTCATAGCCCGGGTCAGGAGTGAACATACATTCACAGCCGGGAAAATGGCGAATGTAGACCGTAATGCTGGACAACTCCATGCCGGGGAAGTGGCGAACCGTACCGGCATCGCCAGGGCCAGAGGTTGATAGGCGAGTGTGGATGAAAATTTCATCTTTACTCAAAGTGATAGAGTAAGGCCGGGGTTAGAATGGCATATTAAGGGGTTGGGAAATTGCATTAGTCCTAGTAAACCATAGTCGGTGTTGTACCTTCCAGTTGTAGGGATACGTTTTCGGCACTCATGGATTGAGTCCTCGGCTTGTATCTCGATCTGTTAATTCCCAAGGTTTTGTCAGAGTAAGGTACGGGAGGCTAGGAGGATTTGACTTCCCGAGGTGCTCACGTTCCTATGCGCGGGAGTTTTGTATTTTGGTATATATGTAAGTTCATAACCCGATCAGGGGTGAACATGCATGTGTCAGTCCATAGGGGGACATGGGGAATCAATCGGTCGGGCGACCGGATTCAACGCAGCTTTCTAAGGAGGTCTGTACGTGGGTACCAAGTGGCGGCTACCACTTAGGTACTGCAGTGGCGGAACTACACCAACCTACTACAACCTCCTTGGGCGACGGACAATCTATTGGGAACTGGTTGAGTACAAGAGTAGGATGCATGGCGAGGGTTCGAATCCCTAAATTGTAGAGAAAGACGGCTAGATTTGGGGGCGTATGTAGTATGGGGTGCATTCGTGCTCCAAAGTCTTGCTTGCATTAGAGTCAGACATGTGAATTTGCTGCATCTAGTCATAGGGTCATGCCATACCACTGCACTAGAACCCTAATCCATTTAACCCTTGTTATGGCACATCACCTTTCTGTTTTGCATAAATTATTGGTTGTGATTGAATTTTAGAGGATCGCTGTTATCACCAGCTTTGCTTCAGTCGAAGTAATGACGTTCCCCACCTTGTAGGTATCCACGGACAGCTAAAGGATCGCTTTGAGAACCTCGCACGGGCGTTGATAACCACTGAAAGGAGAATGGCCAAGCTAGAAAGGGCCAAAAGGAAATGGAAGATGAAGGTAGTACTTTTGATGCACCGGTACGAGGAGAGGCTGGGTCAGTTGTAGAGCAGGTATCCGGCACTAAGGACGCAGGTCTGCAACATGCAGGATCTGTTAGACCGCATGACTGCCGGGGATAGCTCCGAGGTTGGCGACTCGCCAGGAGCAGGAGAGCAGTGACCTCCCCTAGTGTTGTAGGATCTCTTTTGATGTGTATAGATGACAACCTTTCTGAATAGCTAGGCTAACATGCTATTGTTTTAATGGGTGTAGTATAAACCCATGTGATGATGATGATGTGGTTATATGTTGACAAATCATTGTAAAACCTTTTTGAAATGAATGGAACTAGTATGTCTTGACCAATGCTAGTGTGTTATGGGGGTTTTGCATTACGATTGTTAGTTGATGATGTCTGTATTAGCTTTCAGATGGCAGGAAGGACTAGAAGCAACCGGAGTGACCAGACTGAAGCGGAAGGCAGTGGAGCCAACGGTACTGGCCTTGATGTAAGGGAAGAATTTACTCGGGTATATCAGACGATTAGAGCATTTGTGGAGGCTAGCAGGAACCAAGTGCCGCCACAAAGAGCACCAGGAGTTGCGGTGAACACTGATCCAGTGAAGATGGTGGAATCATTTAGGATGATGAAACCGACAGTCTTCGAAGGACAGGCTGATCCCACAGCTGCTGACGACTGGATACGTCAGGTGGAGACAGTATTTGAGGTGATGATGACTCCAGAAGACAGCAAGGTACGTCTAGCCACAATCTTGCTAGAGAAGGATGCCAAAGTTTGGTGGCAGTCCGTGAAGCGTGGTCTTGGAGAGGGACAGATCACTTGGGAAGATTTCCTTGAGGAATTCCGACAGCACTTTTTCCTCTTGGATGTGCAAGAGGAGAAAGCAATGGAGTTGCATGGCTTGAAGCAAGGAAATATAACCGTCAGGGAATATGAGACGAAGTTTTCTCAGTTATCAAGGTATGCGTCGGAGATGGTCCAGAAGGAAGTGAAGAAGGTCCAGAGGTTTGAGCAAGGGTTTAAGCCTGGACTAAGGTCGAAGATGGTTCCCTTGGGCATTCGCCGATTCGACAAGCTGGTAAGAAGAGCCGCAGCGACAGAGGCGGATATAAATCAGAATCAGGGAAGAACAGAGTTCTGGAAAAAAGGGAAGAGAACTACTCCAGCATCAAAGTTCAAGAAACGAGGCAAGGGCCAGAAGTTTCGAAAAATCAATACCAATACAGTAGAATTCAAGCCCGGAAGTTGCTATCACTGTGGAGAACAGGGACACTTTGTGGATCGATGCCCCAGGAAGAATATGATAAAATGTTTCCAGTGTGGACTAGAAGGGCATATCAAGTCAGAATGTCCCCAATTGGCAAGGAACAGCCACAGGATAGGGTCGGGAGCAACCGACAAAGGGAAAAATCCCATGCGTCAAGGAAAGGTGTTCGCCTTGACCAAGAAGGATGCTGAAGAAGATGGAAGGGTAATTACTGGTATGTAAGAAAAGGGTGTATAAGTTTTAAGTTGTATTTCGGGTTTTTGGAAGTTGATGGTTGATGTACTGTTGTAACAGGACATATATATATAAATAGAATTTTGGCTACAGTCTTGTTTGATAGTGGATCGACTCATTCTTTTGTGTCAAAATATTTTTCGAGAAAACTAAGATGCACACAAAAGGCAATTCCAGATCTAGCTTTGACGGTAGCTACGCCGTCAGGGGCAACCCCTACTACAGATCTATGCTATAGGGGATGTAAACTCCAGATTAGCGGAGAAACCCTAAGTATCGATTTGTTGGAATTGGGTTTTGCCGGGACATATGTCATTATTGATATGGATTGGATGTCGAGGCACAAGGCAAGCATTGACTGCAAGGAGAAGGAGGCAGTCATCTCAACTGAAGGAGTGGAACTTGTATTCCACGGGGAGCAGGGATCGAAGGCAATAACTTTCGCAACTGCTAGTGAAGTACGGGTACCAGAAGAGTGAACAAGATACCGATGGTGAAGAATTTTCCACTTGTATTCTTAGAGGATTTACCTGGAATTTCCCCACACCATGATGTCGAGTTTAGCATCACAATTCAGCCAGGTAGCACTCCACTTTCCAAAGCACCTTATCGAATGGCACCAGTAGAGCAGAATGAGGTCAAGAAGCAGATTGAAGAGTACTTGCAGAAGGGATTTATCAGACCAAGTGCATCACCTTGTGGAGCACCAGTATTGCTTGTTAAGAAGAAGGACGGGTCATCCAGGTGTGCATTGATTATCAGGAATTGAATAAAGTAACTATTCGAAACAAGTACCCAATTCCCAGGATCGACAATTTGTTCGATTAGCTTCAGGGAGCAATAGTATTTTCCAAAATTGATCTACGGTCCGGATATCATCAGGTGCGAGTCAAGGAAGAGGATGTACTTAAGACAGCTTTTTGAACTCGACATGGACACTATGAATTCTTGGTAATGCCGTTTGGAGTACTAACGCTCCAGCAATCTTCATGGATTTGATGAACAGAATTCTACGTCCGTTTATTGACTCATTTGTCGTGGTATTCATCGACGACATTTTGGTATATTCAAGGACAGAAGAGGAGCATGCTGAACATCTGACAGCAGTCTTGAGCAAGTTACAAGAGCTTCAGTTGTAAGCCAAATTATCTAAGTGTGAGTTTTGGAAATCAGAAGTTGCATTCCTAGGCCATATCCTTTCTAAGGAGGGAGTGGCAACGAATCCTGAGAAGATAGAAGTGGTCATGGAGAAGCCACAACCAAAGACGGTGAAGGAAGTAAGGAGTTTTCTGGGTATGACTGGATATTACCGAAAGTTTATCCAGAATTATGCAAGCATAGCTGTACCCCTTACAGCCTTGACCAAGAAGAACCAAAGTTTCGACTGGACGGAGAAATGTGAAGAAAGTTTTCAGGAACTGAAGAACCATTTGATCTCCGCACCTATAGTGGTTTTACCTCAGGAAGACAAGGACTACGTCATCTACAGTTGTCCGTTATATTTGGGGTTCGGGTGTGTGCTAATGCAGGAGGGCAAGGTCATAGCTTATGGTTCGAGGCAGCTACGACCACACGAGAAGAACTATCCGACCCATGATTTGGAACTTGCAGCAATAATTTTTGCTTTGAAATCATAGAGACATTATATCTATGGAGCAAAGGTGGAAATTTACACTGACCATAAGAGCTTGAAGTATATCTATCAGCAGAAGGATCTCAACTTAAGGCAGAGGAGATGGTTGGAAGTACTCGAAGATATCAGGCTTGAGATTATATATCATCCAGGGAAAGCCAACGTGGTAGCAGATGCACTTAGCAGGAAGAGAAGTATGGCTACATTGGTAGCAACCCAGAAGGAGCTAGATGAAGAGATCAGGCAGGCAGGCATTGAAGTGGTTACACAATACTTAAGTGCAGTTTTGGCAAAATTGGTGTTACGACCAAGCTTGAATGAGCACGTGAAAAAGGCTTAGACCGAAGATCCAGAGATGGAAGACATGAAGAAACAAGTGCATGAAGGAAAATTGCCCGAATTCAGTATAAGAGAAGGTTCACTATGGTTTGGTAACAGACTATGTGTACCAAAGGATGAAGAGTTGAGGGAAGACATCATGAAGGAAGCTCACTCCACGTTACTCACGATTCACCCCGGAAGCACCAAGATGTATCATGATATAAAGCAGCACTATTGGTGGTCAGGGATGAAACAAAATATAGCAGAGTTCGTCGCCAAATGTTTGACATGCCAATAAGTTAAGGCCGAAAATCAGAAAGCAGGAGGATTGTTACAGCCTTTACCCATTCCAGAATAAAATGGGAGAACATCAGAATGGATTTTATCACAGGATTACCCAGGAGTCCTAAAGGAAATGACTCAATATGGGTGATTGTGTATCGATTGACCAAGTCAGCACATTTTCTTTCAGTAAAGACGACCTGGACAGTCGAGAAGTTGGCCGAGGTCTACTTTGAGAACACAGTAAAACTACATGGAGTGCCATTGTCGATAGTATCCGACCGAGATACAAGATTTACATCTCGATTCTGGCAAAGTATACAGTCAGCGTTGGGAACTAGAATAGACTTCAGCACAACTTTTCACCCACAGACGGATGGATAGACAAAGAGAGTCAACAGGATTCTCGAGGACATTTTGCGGGCATGCATTTTGGACTTCGGAGGAAGTTGGGAGAAATACTTAGTCTTGGTAGAGTTTGCTTATAATAACAGCTATCAGGCAAGCATTGGCATGGCCCTGTATGAAGCTGTGTATGGATGAAGATGCAGAACACCGGTTTGTTGGTTTGAGGTAGGAGAGTGGCAGATGTATGGACCAGAAATCGTGCAGCAAATGTCGGAGCAGGTCGAGCTTATTCAGAAGAGGCTTCAAGGAGCACAAAACAGGCAGAAAAGCTATGCGGACAACTACCGAAGAGAGTTGGAATTTGAGGAAGGTGACTCCGTATTTCTCAAGGTATCGCCGACCAAAGGAGTTATCTGAATCGGAAAAGGCGGGAAGTTAGTTCCGAGATATATTGGACCATACAAGATTCTGAAGAGGATTAGCAGGATGGCTTATAAGTTGGAGCTACCGGCCGAGTTATCTCAAGTGCATGATGTGTTCCACGTCTCTATGCTACGGAAGTATGTACCGGATTCAAGCCATCGGTTGCCAGAGGTTCCTTAAGATTTACAGATAGATCTTTCCTGGAGAGAGCAACCAGTCAGGATACTTGATCATCAAGACAAGGTACTGAGAAACAAGGTCATCCTGATGATCAAAGTTCTCTGGAAGAACAAGTTCGGGGAAGAAGCCACGTGGGAGCCGGAGAGGCCGCATGAAGGCTTTATATCCGGATTTATTTTAAGTGTTTTTTTGTTTTATTTGTTGTTCTTTTCTTCCACTAAGAACGTTCTGGGGACAGAACGACTCTAAGGAAGGAGTGATGTAACACCCCGTATTGTACGATACCTGAATATATATGTATGTATGTACATTTTCCGTATCCGTGCACATGATTTCAGTATTATGGATTGATTTTGCTATCGTGGTGTGTGGTTAGGGTTACGGGACGATTCATGGAAGGATTGCATTCTAAAAGATGCACGAGAACGAAGAGGACCGATACTAGTATAAACGCTAGTTTTCGGTACGATGCCTATGCAAGTATAACACTGTATGATACTACAGTGTATATATACTGCGTGCGCTCGATAAACCTCTCGTCTCGCACTCGTAGGGATACATTTAACCTTAAATAGGGCAGCCAACACAACAACCACAAAACAAGGGGCTACAAGCCATGGTTTGATCAAAACCACCCTACTAGCCTACCCTACCCCCCTAGCTCAAAACCGGCCCATATCCCCCTCTCTTCTCCTTCATTTCTCCACTCCATCCCACCTCCTTGCTCTGGAAATTTCAGAACTCCTCCAAGAGAAAAAAAGAGAGGAAGAACAGAGAGTGAAGAAGAAGGTATCAAGAAAGGATTTTCAAAGGAAAAAGCTTAAGGAGATCAATTCCTCTACAGCAACCAAGGGTGGGAAGTTACTCTAAACCTTCCTTTATGTCTTTTAATTGACTTTTTTTCATGCATGTATGATAGGAAGTGCTAGGATGATTATCTAAGAGCTTGAAAGATGAAATCAGAATTAAAACTAGAAAACTGGTTCAGAATGCTATTTTGTAGATTTTTCCGAGAGCAAACTACAAAGAGTTAGGCCATGAAATTTTCAAAGATTGTTTATATATATGTTTATATAGATCATGATTTATTTCGGGTTTTTCTGAGGAGGTTTGATATTTTAATAAAATCAAATGGTAGAACTGTGTCGTAAGACAGAATTAGCAATTGGTTAACAGAATGACTGATGTTGTTGGAATTTTCCTAATTTATTAGAGCATGTTCTTGATCTGAAATTGTTACCCTATATTTCTACATGCATCTAGATTCTATGCAAAAATCAGAAAAATGTTTGGATGAATTTATAGGTTTAAGAAAAATTGATCTTTAATCAGTAGCTGAAATTGAACTGAAGAACATGATGACTTTCTGTGCTGAATTGAAATAGAGAGAACTCACTGTATTCTTAGATTTTTGACATGAAATCTTTTGCATATTGTTTATTATGATCACTAGTTTTATCACTATAAATTTTCTATCATTTGGATAAGTATGGAATTTAATATGATTTTATGAGTATGTACTGTGCTGGTTTCAGCCAGTTTGGATACCCTGTAGGGATTGGACATTTGAGACTCATTAAGAGCACAATTTGAGAACCTGATTCATTAGAGATTGGTATTAAAAATCTAGATCTTTCCAACAAGACCAATTTGAGGCATTTCTAGTGAATGGTTGATTTATTGTGATTTTTGTAATACTGGACAAAGACCTAGAGTGGATATGAGTGCTCTGATTTAGAAAGACCTAGTGTGTGACTGGGTGCACTGTTAGAGATGTGTGTGTTAGGATGATCTATGAATATAATTTGGGCTCATGACCAACTAGAGAGTTGTTGAGGACACCCACACCTTTCTATAAAACTTGGGTTTGTGACATTCTGATGAGTGAGTAGTCTTTTGTGCTACCGGTAAGGTGCAGCCCGTGTACAGGAAGTACACAGGCTGAGGCTTGAGAGGCTATTTTTGGGATCAAGATGATTGAATTTAAGTTCATGATCAACTAGAAAGTTGTAGCCTAGGATCTTACCTTTTCGGATTGGGCTAGTACCCTCCAATCAGAGTTATATTGAGAGAGTTATGACCATTCTATGTTTCAGGCAGAAACCCCGTAGGTTGTTAGTCTCTGTTTTGACTAAGTATTGTGAGGACATTTTCCTTGTGTACTATCCGAGTTGATGACTCTTGTCTCGGGATGGTTGATATCTGTTGTTGGTGTGGTTGACTACCATAGTGGGAGGTGTGACTCGAGTTAGTCACTAGGGTAAGGAATACCTTGCACCTGCCAACCCTGCATTATAAACTTCTACCGAAGCGTAGGACATCCGAGCGTGTCATTGAGATAAGTTCATAGCCCGGATCAGGGGTGAACATACATTCACAGCCGGAGAAATGGCGAACGTAGGCCGTAATGCTGGACAACTCAAGCCAGGGAAGTGGCGAACCTTATCGGCATCGCCAGGCCCCGAGGTTGATAGGTGAGTGTGGAAACAAATTTCATCTTTACCCAAAGTGATAGAGTAAGTCCGGGGATAGAATGGCATATTAAGGGGTTGGAAATTTGCATTAGTCCTAGTAAACAATAGTCGGTGTTGTATCTTCCAGTTGTAGGGATACGTTTTCGGCACTCATGGATGAGTTCTCGGCTCGTATCTCGATCTGTTAATTCCCAAAGCTTTGCTGGAGTAAGGTACGGGAGGCTAGGAGGATTTGACTTCCCGAGGTGCTCACGTCCCTATGCGCGGGGGTTTTGTGTTTTGGTATATATATAAGTTCATAACCCGATCAGAGGTGAACACGCATACTTCAGTCCATAGGTGGACATGGGGAATCAATCGGTCGGGCGACCGGATTCAACGTAGCTTTCTGAGGAGGTCCATACGTGGGTACCAAGTGGCGGCTACCACTTAGGCACTGCAGTGGCAGAACTAGACCGACCTACTACAACCTCCTTGAGCGACGGACAATCTATTGGGAACCGGTTGAGTACAAGAGTAGGATGCATGGTGAGGGTTCGAATCCCTAAATTATGGAGAAAGACGGCTAGATTTGGGGGTGTATGTAGTATGGGATGCATTCGTGCTCCAAAGTCTTGCTTGCATTAGAGTCAGGCATGTGAATTTGCTGTATCTAGTCATAGGGCCATGTCATACCACTGCACTAGAACCCAAATCCATTTAACCCTTGTTTTGGCACATCACCTTTCTATTTTGCATAATTATTGGTTGTGATTGAATTTTAGAGGATCGCTGTTATCACCAACTTTGCGTTAGTCAAAGTAATGACGTTCCCTACCTTGTAGGTATCCGGAGCTGATCTACAGGTACTACAGAGCTCGAGTTGGTCCAAGGATCCAAGGGACATATGAAAATGTTGTTATATTGTTGTAAATCTTGTAATTCTTATTTGGACATTGTAACACTTGTAAATGTAACATTTATATGGAATAAAAGTTTTAAATTTTCCTGTACTTTCTGTGACTATGGCTATTTTGAAGTTCGACTCCTGGAGTAGGGTCTCAGGTTCCTGGTATGGGGATTTGGGGCGCTACATTCATGCTAAGTTATATACCATGCTTAGGAATGTTGTAGGATTGATGTTAAATTACATACCATGCTTAGAATTGTTGTAGATTCATGCTAAGTTATATACCATACTTAGGAATGTTGTAGGATTGATGTTAAATTTCATACCATGCTTAGAATTGTTATAGATTCATGCTAAGTTATATACCATGCTTAGGAATGTTGTAGGATTGATGTTAAATTACATACCATGCTTAGAATTGTTGTATATTCATGCTAAGTTGTATACCATGCTTAGGAATGTTGTAGGATTGATGTTTAAATTACCTATCATGCTTAAGAATGTTGTAGATTCATGCTAAGTTATATACCATGCTTAGGAATGTTGTAGGATTGGTGTTTAAATTACCTACCATGTTTAAGATCATTGTAGATTCATGCCTAAGAAATAGAAAGGAACCGTGCATTAAGTAGTAGTAGATATTCATACTTAAGTAAGCATTCATGCTTGAGTTGATCCATGCTTAAAGTAGTAGTAGATATTCATGCTTGAGGTGTAGTAACTATCCATGCTTAAGTAGTTGTAGAAAGGAACCATGTTCAAGTAAGTAGTAGATATACATGCTTAAATTGTAGTAGCTTCATACTTGAATTGTATCCATGCTTGAGTTGAAGAACGATCCATGTTTAAGGTAGTAGAAGATATCCATGCTCTAGTATAGTAGTTACTCATGCTTAAATTATAGTAGCTCCATACTTAAGTTATGCCATGCTTAAGATGTGTAGTTATTCTAGATAGAAAATGGTCCATGTTAAGGTAGTAGTAAACATTCATGTTTAAATGGTAGTAAGTACTCATGTTAAGTGTAGTGTAACAATTATCCATGCTTATGCAGTAGTAAAGAAACCCATGCTAGGTTTGAAATTATTGTAGGTTGATGCCTATGTTCAATACCATGCTTAGATCATTGTAGATTGCCATACCATGCTAAGACTGTTGTAGGGTAATACTTAAGTTGTGTACCGTGATTAGGTACAGCAGTTATTCATGCTTGAGTTAAAGGATCATGTTGAGTAAAGAACTATCATGTTATAGTTATAGTATTAACTATCATGTTGTAGTTGTAGCGTTAGTAAAGAACTATCGTGTTATAGTGGTAGTATAGTAGAGAACTATCATGTTGTGGTGGTAGCATTAGTGAAGAACCATCGTGTTGTAGTTGCAATACTTGAGTTGCATAGTAGTTCTAGATTCAAAGGAACCACGCTTGAATTGTATTATGATTATAGTGAAAGATTGAAAAGAACCCATGAACCCATGCTTGAGCTAGGTGTTCTAGTTAAACTAATAAAATGAACCTGTGTTCTATGTTGCCCTAGTCAACTTTAAAGAGAAACCCATGAAACTAGCACTATGGTAGTTCTAGCTCAACTGATAAGAGAACCCATGCATTTAGTCCTAGGTGATTCTAGCTCAAACTTGAAGAAAGAACCCAAGAATCTAGTGCATGTAGTTCCAGTTCAATTTGGGGAGGGAAACCATGGATTCTAGTTGTTTGAGACCCTAAGTAAAGTTGGACCATATCACATGAGCATACTCATCTTCATGGGTAATTAAGGGTTGGGAAAGTCACTAATAATTGTTAGCTTGATAAAAGTTTGATGTCGCTTCTTGGGCTTCTCATTGGTAGAATGCCTATTTTAGACTGTTAGTAGATTCTTCTGTTGCTTCTAATTATAGAAGATCAAGTTTACTAGTAAGCACATTTGGTTGCTTCTAGGTTGATTACCTGTATGGTTGTTTTTGTATGTGGTTTTGCTCGTACGTGGCTCACCTGGTCCGTATAGCTGTTAGTCTCATACGTAGCTTGTTTGGCTCGTATGTAGTTATTGGTTCCATATGTGGCTCGTTTGGTTCGTATGTATGTTGTTGTCTCATACGCGGCTCGACTGGTCCGTATGTAGCTGTTAGTCTCATATGCAAGCTTATTTGGTTCGTATGTATGTTGTTGTCTCATACGCGGCTCGACTGACCCGTATGTAGCTGTTGGTCTCATACGCAGCTTATTTGGCTAGTATGTATGTTGTTGTCTCATACGCGGCTCGACTTGCCCGTATGTAGCTGTTAGTCTCAAACGCAGCTTATTTGACTGGTATGTATGTTGTTGTCTCATACATAGCTGCCTGGCTCATATGTAGTTGTTGGTTCATACGTAGCTTGTTTGGCTCGTATGTATTCTGCTTACTCGTATGTAGCTTATTAGCTAGTACGCAGTTTTGTTGTGCTCGTCTAGGGCGATATTACTGCCCTAGGGCTAACGACCAACAAGATGTGTGTTTACCTTACTCCTATGGGACTGTGGACGAGTCACTCCTTGTGTACCGTCGGATCTTAACCGGTGTAGGTTGATCGCGGACCGGAGCATAGACGAAATCCAAGTTCAGGGTAGTAGCATGTGAATACGTTCGTATTGCCGGGGTGTTGGATCAATAGGCCATGAACCAGATCCTTAGGGATTCTGGTAAGTCTAGGTTGAGCAGCCTAGTAGAGTTATCTTGCGTAGTCTAACTTAAGACCTAGCATGTTGTGTTAATATTGTTTTCATCCTTAGGATTGTTCAGGGTTAGTGACATCGTTAGGGTAGTAACATATGGCTATTACTACTTAACCATTACTTATTATCATTTTCACCGAAGGAAAAGAGTTGGTGTTAAGGGTGATACCTGATGATCCGACCTTTCCTATAGGCCTGCATTAGGAGGTGTTATTGGGTTGTACCCTCCTTGTCAAAGCGATACGGTCTGTGCCTTCTCACGAGTTGGGAGCACGGGATCCGTATCTCGTCTGTTAATTTCTGAAGTGCCATGATAAGGGCAGGTGCGAGTCCTGTCGGAGCTAGGGGATGGACCACGAAACTCCATCATGTCCTTGTTCTAAGGGCGAACAAGCCATAGACTACGGTCTGGCTAGGGGGCGGCAGGGGATGCTTCGAGCTAACCTGCGTCTGCGGAAACTCCAACGGTTCGTCAGATTTTTGAGTGAGGGCGGGCAATAGTGGCAAACGGAGACACCACTATATAACTGCAATGGCGAGATTAGACCGTTTCAGGGCAACCTCATCAGTCATGCTGTATCTTCAAAAACAAATTGAGTACAAGATTAGAACTCATGGCGCAGGTTCAAATCCCTATATATGAAGAAACGGCTTGAGATGGGCGCATGTAGTATGGGCTGCATGTTGTTCCGGAGACTTGCTGGCATTAGAATAGGAGCATCCTAGCCTTAGTTGATATTGCATTAGATTCTAGTCATAGCACTCACGAACACTTAAACTACACTGACACATTTGCCATGGTTGTATGTTCGCTTTGGGAGATTCGCTGCTAGTCATCAGCCCTTAAGTGTCAGTATATGTACTGACATGCCCACTTCAATAGGTACTGGATCACAGAAGTACAGGTGCAAGATTCAGGAGGACTCAAGGCAAGGAAAGCGAGGAGTCGATGTCATTTTAAGTTCCGCTGTAATATTTATGTTGATTATCTATTTGTTGAAAAGTATCCAAGTATGAATTACCAAGTGTTCTTCTTCATTCATTGTACTCTGATGTAAGTTGTTGGAAGTGTAACACTTGGGATTATAAAGGTATTATTGTAACACTGTTGTAATGTATTGCAAATTGTAACAAACAGACTTGTAATACACTTTGTGTTGAATAAAAAGTTTTAAATTTTCCTGTTTTTATGTGTATTGTGGCTAATAGAAGAAAAGATTCTGACTTATGTTATGGTTTCCTAGTTACCGAAAATCGGGGCGTTACAATATTAGGCAACTAATATATTAGCCAAACCCGGCTCTGATACCACTAAAAACCTTGTCATAGCCTGCTTCCCAAAAAGGATATATGGAATACGGATACGTGACTAAGCCCATCGAATAATTTTCATCATCCATAAGCTGTTCAGAATCTTTTCAACATCTCAAAAAATAATCAGAGTCGGAAGCAAAAGAATCAACCAAGTATGCATAATCGAATCAGATATACCAACAGAACTTTACTTGAAACCAAAATATAATATAATTCCAAATAAATCAAATCTGAATAAGTCAAGTATCCTGGGTCACATTGTCCTAATACAAATAAATCCAAGTATCAAATACAATTGTTCAAATAAGCAACAGAAATACTAATAATAATAAATGCAAAACTCCAGCACTAATATTTCATATCACCAACTCCATCTGGTACCTGTTCTCCAAAATATGCAATTTAACAATTTCAGGAATAGGAAAAAGAAAACAAACTCCCGTCAATGCAAGTTACGGACCGCTTGTAGTGCAGGATACAAGTACATGGGATAAATAACAAATATAAAATAACAACAGAACAAACATAGCATGGTATAGGCATGTCAATAGAAATATAACATCTAACATGAATTAGAAAAACAAATCAGATAACATGGTATACTAACAGATATAGATTACATGTGTCAAGTGTCAGATGGTATGAAGACAGATATACAGATGAAAGTGTCAGATTATAGTCAGACAGATAACAGATTATCAGTTAACAGATATTAGATAAACAGATACACATAAACAGATATCAGATGTCATGTTCTTATAAATTTTGTGTGATTACTATCTAGGTAGCACTTCATATGCCCCAACTTTTTATCACATGGTTGCTACATTCAAACAGTTTTGTTTAGATTTCGTAGTGGAGTCCATAGGGCAGTGTACTCAGGGATCAGACAGACAGATATCAGATAATCAGATCAGACAGACCGATAAAACCTATGGGTTCTCTTCTGAGTACACCTTTCTATAGGGAAGTAATGTAGTCAGGGTCAGATAAACAGAGTCGTGAATCATGTATTCATGAACACGTAACAGATAGAAAACACGGACCCTCTTCTCAGTACACATTTCTATATTTTCCACTGCTAGATCTTTCCCACAATCCCAACTATGTTATTTTGTTATTATGATCAGACATGCATGTATGTGTCATAAGCAGAGCAAGAATAGCATGATATAAACATGTAATAGGTTCAGGGTGACAAATAAACATGTACATATATAGAAAGTTCATAAAGGAATAGAATCATGCAAATGTTAATTCAGGACATCAAGATACTACTGTACTAAAACAGGGATTCCCGTTGCTACAAAAATTAAAATATGAATCCATCAAGGAATCTTGAAAATAGACTCCCATCCAAATCCAGCAAATATATATAAGTCATATAGTATTTCACAAAATCATAACTCAAAGCAGGTTTGAATCCACAAAACACGTTCAATGAGAAATCAGAAGAGTGTATTCAAAGTCAGGAAAACAGCATGAAAACTCATTAATTAAATCCACAAAAAATCTGGGGTATTCCCCTATATGTGTAGTATCAGAATATAAAGTTTTAGAGTTTTCCAATATGAATTGGGTAGTCAAGTGAAATTAGAAAATAACAAGACACAACGGTTTTGTAAATCTGAAATCACAAACGCTGTGGTACGAAAATAGCAATATCTCACAACCATAAATCGAAATCCAAATCTGCCAAAAGGGTAATAAAATAGATACAGCCCGCTAACTTTCATATTTAGATATATTTTTATAAATAGCAAGTAGAATTAGGTCGAAAATCAGATTCTTTACTGAACAGTAGTAAAATTCTGTATGTAAAATCTTTATTTGCAAGCATGAAAAGGTTTGTAAAACTTCTCAAATAAATTAACCAAAATTCTGGGTAAACTCCAATCAAGTCAAGAAATACTGAGCAAAATTTCAGATCAAAATAATAATTTTAACACCCAAATAAAATTAGATTACTCTTCAGAATTCATAGAAAACAAAATATGGAAATCTTTCGACACCACAGTAGTAAAATCGATATAACTCACAAGGGTTTTCTATGAATTCTGAAGATCCGTCAAAAGGTTTGGAAAATACATAGAATTCTCTACAAATCACGTTCACAAAATATTTTCAAATACTGACCTTAATAGGGTCTAAAATACTGATCAACATCAGGGAAACAGAAAACACAAATTTGTTTTTCATACACAAATCAACAGAGATCATACGAAATTCATCCAAATCAACCCAAATATGAAATATAGTGTTCTAGATGTCCAAATAACATGGTAAAGGGTATTTCACAAGTATTTGACAGGTATAACACGAATAATACATCAAATACAGATATCTCAAAATAGTATGAACATATACATCAAAAGTGGTCAACCCTAGGTTAATTCATGTCATGTATGTCGTGAGGCAACTATGGTCAAATCATCACAATAGAGACAATTTCAACAAGGGGATTCACACATAAATTGTCTCTAGAACCCAACTACACTACAAGCGGTATTTTGTACATGTATATACAAAGGAATTTAATACAAGTTACTTGCCTGGAAGATGACGAAACCGACGATGCAAAAGCAAGAATAAAGGGAACGGATTTCCGGCAACGAACTCAACGAACACACGAACTCCAAAAGTGAGAAAAGCCCACGAACACACCACCAATGGTAAACGATCACAAACCCACGAACACAACTACGCTCCAAACACCCACAAACGAATGAAACCCACACGAACCAAAGCACACTCGCACACAAGCGAGAGAGAGGCACAACGGCACGGAGACGACCACTAGCCGCTAGGGAAACGCACGGGGTTGTTGCGGGCTTCGGGAGAATTGTAGCGGGAGCTGTCGTTGCGGCTGTCGTGTAGCCAGACGGAGAGGAGCACGAGCTACCGGGGCTCCGGAGGAGCAGGACGGCAAGGTGCACCGGGAGGGGGTCTACGAAGGGAATAGAGCAGAAGAGATGAGGGTGAGCGGACGGGGGAGGCGAGACAGGGAAGTCGGGAGTTGGGTTTAGGGGAAGAGCGGCTGAAGGATCGGGATGAACAAGGACATGCACATGGTTTTTATATAGGGGAGTTAGGGTTTTTGGTGGGTTGCAAGTCGGCTGAAGGTGAGGGGAAAGGTAACCAGATTGGGGTTTTAATGCTAACGGGTCGGATTAGATAGCAACGGCTATAGAGTTTAGATGCTAATGGTTCTAGGGATGAGTTAGTGTATGGGTTTGATTAAATAAAAACAGAGCATTAGTTTAATAGGGAAACAGGGTTGGGATTTATAATTAGGTGTATAGGGTATTTGAATGGTTTAAGTACACAGATTTGGGTTTCGGGTAGTTTTGGTCGATATTTGATAGGGTAGTTGGGTATATGTGTGAGTTTGGGTATAAGAGATCCAAAATTTGATAGGGCAAAAATGAATGAATTAAAATAACAAAATTGAAATAAAAATCAATTTAACAGTGAGGATAAAAAATACTGGCACGATCAAATAGAGACGAATCAAAAGGAGACAACCGAATCAAGAATTCAAATAAAAGATGATAACAACAAAAATAAATATATTGAAACAAAAGGTCCAATATACGGTCCAAGAAAAAGATACAAAGAGAGAAATACACCAAAACGACAAATACACTCAAAAATACACAAAAGCAAAATAGGGGTTACAAGCATTGAACTATAAAAAAACAAAATTTTCATTCACACACCCTTCCATTCCAAATCAGCAATTTTTCCATCACAATAAAAACATGCATAGTGTTTGGAAGAAGTCACCCACATATGAAGTTTGATTTCTTCTCCTTGCTTCTTCTTCAACCTTGCTTTCTTTGGCCTTCTCCTCCTATCTCCTTGCTCTTCTTCTCTAATACTTGCTTTCTTCCCCTCCACCTAAGCTCCATGAAGAGATTTAGAAGTGTATAAATTCTAGAAATGAGAAATGAGGGATTTTGAAGTACAAAAATTTCAGGGCTTTGAAAGAATGAAGAAATGAATGAGTTTCTCTTTTATGATAAAATGGAAAATGTGGAGGGGGATTTTCCGGCCAATATACAGAAAAAGAGAGAGAGAGAGAGAGAGAGAGAGAGAGAGAGAGAGAGAGAGAGAGAGAGAGAGAGGGGGTGAAAATGAGTGTGAGTGAGAGAGTGGGGGTGAGAATAAGGGTGAGTGGGAGAGTGGGGGTGTTTATATACAAAACAAGCACATAGTTTCTAAAGTGGATTAGGATTTTGGTAAGTGGTTTATGGTTTTTAATTAGTGGTTTAGGAATTTAATATGAGTAATATATATACATACACAATGCACATTCTTGTATGCATATATATATACATACATATATACAATTGTATCATAATACACTATAGAGAAAAATACTTGCATGTACACAAAAAATTATTTTTATTCAAAAATAATAATTACTATTTATACCTTCCATCTCAATTGATAGTTGAGATAAGTATTCAATTTGGTTAAGAAAATATTCCTACTTCGATTCACAAATGTACCGTTGTCGGATTCAAAACATATTAAATAATATGTCCCAATACTTAATTAAAATTGAGAAAACCCATTAATACGTGCAAATTCTAAATTGTGCACGATTAATGTACAAAATAGTTATATACTATTTTGCGGGATCTCACATCACTCCCTCCTTAGAATCATTTTGTCTCCAGAACGATGCTTAGTAGGGAAAAGAATACACAACTGTTCAGGTAGTGCATTCCTCAACCATCTCCAGATTCCTGAGGGTACTTTTGCCGAATAGGCCCTCCGGTTGCTTCCACACCAACCCAACATGGTCCCAGTGCTCGGTACGTCTCCATTCTGAAAATAGACGTAACAGGTTTTAATTTTCTAGCACCTGCAATACCTAGTTACAAGTTAGTATTGTTTTGCTTCCTTCATGCTCACTAGTGATGCTGCTTCATGCTCTGATATATCTTCTGAGGGTTGGTGGTGTAGCGCCCCGGATCCCCGCTACCGAACATCCGTGACACAGCTAGAATCTTTTCCTTCAAATGCATCTCAACACAGTAAAAACACGAAAATTAAAAACTTTTATTTGCCATCAAGTTGTTAAATTAAACAATTACATCTTGTTCTTATAATAAGGAATACAAATTACATCAACTTATTACAGATACTACATTGAAACAGCTACCATCTACCACCCAGAACGGTAGTCAACTGCACTCTACTGGAAACTCCACCGAGTGGTCATGCTACTTCCCTGAGATGCACCCTTTAGCTTGAACCTTACGCTGCGCTACTCTGATATTCCTGAACCTGCTCGAATGGTAGGTATGTACACTGCTACTCCACTTGGATGCCCTACTTGTCTTGAGTTCTCCTGCACTCGCGATTTGGTATCCTGTACCTAAATTGAGTGGGCACGTCAGTACGAATACTGATGCAATGCTGATAAGAAATAGCGTTTTTAAACTTATACAATCACAATCAGTCTTGATAGAAAGGAAACGTGCATCCTAATTTCCTAGCGACTGTGTATGTCATGACCTGAAGTATAATGCATAAAAACAGATGCACTAACAGATGCACTTAATCTAATGTCAGCAAGAATTTAGAAACGCATGCATCACATACTACATACGCTCCAAATCCATCCATCTTCTCCAGATTCTGGGTTTCGAACCCTCACCATGCATTGCATTCTGCTTTTGTACTCATCCTATTCCCGACAGATACAACATGGCTGGTGAGGCCTACAGTTATTCGATCTAGTCCCGTCACTGCAAACACATAGTAGTGCCCCAATTCGGGTCTAGATCATCTCACCAAAAGCTATGACGAACTACAAGGTACAACCAAATGGCGTCGAAGACTTATAGGGAACCCCACCTATGACCCGTTCATCACCAACATAGAACTTCCAGGGAAACTTTCCATTCTTACCATGGCAGTTCTAGAATAAACAGAGCGAGGTACGCAACTCAGCACTTATCCTTGTGACAGGAAGAGACAACCCTGGTAATCATCGCCTAGTGCTGGCCCTTAGAACAAATCGGATTATAGGGTATCACCCCTAACACTAACTTGGTCCTCAAGCAAAATAAAGAAATACAATATAGTTACCAAAACATGTTATTCATCCAATCTCGTATAACGTCTAAATGATTGAGCCCAAACGAGTCTGTCAACACAAACCAATACGGTGAATCGATATTCCTCGATTTCCAATACCTTTTGTAGGTCCTCGACCTAATGTCCCCGGCCCGTGACCCTTAGCGAGGAGTATAACGGTGCCCAAGGGAGTGCCTCATACCCGGCAAATGAGGTGAAACACACACAATTCACTAATATCCAGTCATTGACAGACCCAGAGCATCAACACATTGTAGACAAGGTAGATAATCAGATCAGATCATTCATTGGCTACAATTAGGTTAAATATCCAGTTATATCAGGCCCTGCCTACCAACCACAAACACTGGCAACCTGTTCTCCATCGTTCGCCACCACCTCCGACTCAGATCTCATCCAACATTCCGATCTGCGGTCAACCTTCTCTAGGTAAACGATCCGACTGTGCACAGGAAATTCACAATTTCTCGAGGTGGAAATCAATTTCAATACTTGCCTATTGGGTTGATAGTCCTAATCACAAGCTATACATACGACAATCTGCCGTACAACTAAATCCCAACTAAATTATGTCAATCATGACTCCATCATGAGTTATAAGCACAGAGAATCACATCTAAATACAATTGAAAGTGCTTATAAAGAAAATAATATTCAATCACCAAGTTTAGTCTTCAATAATACTTACTGCCGCATGTAAAAATTTTCATATCACATCATCTACTAACTCAAATTCGACAATTTCAGAACTCACAGAAAGATATAAACTTCTACTTCATTTCTCTAGTTAACGACTATCTCATATTCAGTCCATAATGATTAGAAAACCCCTTACCAATCAGCAAGAGTAATCAGTTCAACAATTGTAAAATGGCTGCACATGACCCACTTATTGGAATCTCAAGATCCTAGGCTTTATAGAAAGTTATGAGTGTGCACTACAACTCTCTAGTTGGTCGTTTCCTCAATTTCAATCATTAAAATGCTATAAAACCCCTTTTCCCATCAGATGTGCACAATCTCAACAGGTAGATTTCAATGGTATCAATACAGTTGCTGCAACTTGCAACGAGCATAACTAATCGCACACTTATCGAAATTACGTGATCCCGGGTTCTATAGAAAGCTTTGAATCTATACTACAACTCTCTAGTTGGTCACTTCCTTAAATTTAGATGTTTAAGTACTATAAAACTCCTATTTCCATCAGATGTTTACTTCTCAACCTGAAGACCCCATGATTCTGGCTGCCTCTTGCAACAAGAATAACAATTCACTCGCTTATCCGAATCGCTTGATCCTAGGCTTTATAGAAAGCTACGAGTGTCTAATACAACTCTCCAGTTGATCACTTTCTCTGATTCATCTATTTAAGTACTATAAAACTCCTATTTCCATCAGATATTTACTTTTCAACCAGCAAACCCCATGATTCTGGCTGCATCTTGCAACAAGTACAGTAATTCACTCACATATCGAAATCGCATGAACCTGAGCTTTATAGAAAGCTAGAAGTGTCTACTACAACTCTCCAATTGATCACTTCCTCTGATTCATCTATTTAAGTACTGTAAAACTCAAATTTCCATCAGGTGTGCACTGTTCTTTCCTGCAGAGTTCACCCTTAACAACCGGCTACAATCGAACCATTATTTGATCCCTCAAACTTCATCCAATAATTCTCAAACTTTGGGGAATCAAAGTAGACAAATCCAATAACCATATTCCAAAATTTGTACTCCTATCTAAAAATAATCGAAGATATACGGACTTTCAAACTTCGATCGAAAACATCCCAAAACGGAAAAAAACTGCAGTTCTACTTCCTCGCTGCGATGTTTTGAATCGATCAAACAGAGTATTAAAACTCTACCAGAAATTATCAAACTTTGCACAATAGTAGAAGATACATACAAGAATACTAAATTTCAAGTTTCATCTCAAAATCTCATACCATTTGGGAGATATGAATTTTCAAAGTTCAGTTCCCACTCCCAAAACAGAACATCTTCAGCTTCAACCAATCGAACTAACTAATATATTAAAAATAGAAAATAAATTTCAAAAATTCTGAAATTTGGAATACATGTTTTTAACATATACATCTAATTTTCCATTTCAGGCTCCAACTCAAAATTACTTTTTACTTTTAGATCTTGAGTTATGAATTTTTGAACTTGACTCGCTGTTTATCCCAAACTGCAGATTCTCAATTCTTCATTGTTTTCGATTCCAATTTCGTTGTCCCCTCAAATAAAATCCGAAAATTCCAAAATAATTCTAGCTTGCCCCTAACATCATCATCAACATCCAGTAAAAGTTTGAAGTCAAAATTCTAACATACGGCCAATTTTTAAATTCTCTACCATCATCGAAATCTTAAGCTCTACTAGAAATTTCTACCTCTACTTCAAAATTAACCCAAACTCAACATAAGCAACCATTATCAACCACTCACATCACATAGAAATTTAATAAAGCTAGAGTTTAGGAAACACCCACAATAAGAATCCTCCAAACTTGCTAGCTCGTCCTTCTTGGCATCTTCATCTTCTCTAAGCACCATGAACCTACAAGCAAAAGCAAAGCCCTCTTTCTCTTTTTCTTTTATGCTCACTTGCTTTCTTTGTTGTTGAACCATGAAGAAGTAGAAGAAGGTGAAGAAGTAGAAGAAGATGGCTTAGAAAATGAGATGAGATGGAGAGTGGGGATGGAGGGGGAGGATTGCCGGCCACGAGGATGGGGGTGGGTGCTGGTTTTGGTCGGCAAGATTGGGGGAGAGAAGAGGATGTGTGTGAAGTGAGGATGTGGCCCAATTTATTTGCTAGAAGCTTCAAGTGGCTATAGGTTGACTTCTTCATGGCTAAATCCTAGGCCTTGGATGTTTCTATTGATCATCATGATCAAAATGAGAGCTCTTGGTTAGGGTGTGAGTCTTCTACATCCCTACAATTATATATATATATATACACACACACACACTCCATTTAAATATTCACACCTTAATATGTACATACATACATACATACATACATACATACATACATACATTATATACATACATTATAGGTATAGTCAAGTATAAATTCAATCCAATACAATCCAATTATATATATATACTAAAATACAAAGAAAGCTATCAAGTGGCACTCCTTCAATCCTCCCAAAATCAAAGGCTCAGATCTAACCACACAAAACACATTTTTCCTCCCCAAAATTTCCCCCAATACTCAAATTCAAATCCCCACCAAAACAACTCCTTTATTTATTTATTTAATTATTTCTCTCTCATATATATATATATATATATATATATATATATATATATATATATATGTATATATATATATATATACAGGGAAAAAGGGGTATGAGCAATTTTCTCATTTAGTAAATGAGCAAGTGATGAGGTGGCATGCATGTGATTGGGAAATTCTAAAAGTGGTTAGATACTCAATGTATCACATGCATGCCACCTCATCAATTGCTCATTTATTAAATGAGCAAGTTGCAAATCCCTTAAGGAAACATGGACTTTTATTTACAACTAATTATTGTCATACTATTCAAACTTGAGCTAAATAATTGTTGATTTAATGTTTACAAGACTTTTCATATGTTGTATCGTTCTGAAGACGTGCCGTAGGTACATGCCCACGGAAAAATCTAGTATATATATATATACAAGTATTCATGTATATACATCATATATAATCCAATCAAAATATACATTCATTCATACACATATATACATACAAATAAAAAGAATATCTATTTGTAAAACATAAGAACATATTTTATAAAAAATATTTTTTTCAAAAGATTGTTTCGTTAAAAACAATCGGAACAATACACACAATTTAATTCAGAAGATATCCTAAATATACCTCATCAGGTTCAGAATATATAATATATCTGAAAATTCCTCAATTAAGAATAATAATCATGAAAAATATATAATCACGGGCAATTCTTAAACGTGCATGGGTTAAAGTTCAAATTAGCTATATACTATTTTGCGGGGTGTTACAGGTGGCCACTCCCTCCTTAGAAAAAGAACGAACCCAAGAAATGTTGCTTCAATCTCCTTGCAGCTTCTTTGATACTCCTGCTAAATGCTTGGCGTGATCTTTCTTTGTCTTTGACACAGCTTCCTGCTTATTGTGAACCTGGTGTTTTCCTGACTGTGAGTTGACCTAGAGAACACTGCTACTTTTTGAAGTCAATCGAATAAGTCATCGATGGATACCTGCTTCGAGTTGTAACCTGGTTCACTCATGTTGCTTCAATTGCGACCCCACTAATTCATTCTTCCATTTCCTACATGCAAAAAAAAAAACGGTGCTTCTCAAGGAGAAGCATGAGCCTAATGAATTCACTTTGGTAGTAGCTCCTCAATCTGCTTGGTTCTTGAAAGACTCGATCATTAGGACAAGATCTGGAACATTGCTTCCTGAATTTCTGCCAGTGACTTCAGCTTGTGGTATTTTTTCGTGTTGATATCCACAAATACTCCCTTCATCAGGTACATCTCAGAGAATTCTCGTTTTGATATTGACGTCATCGTCATTGTAACTATTACCTGCTTCCTCGACTCCTATGTTGTGTGTTGACCTCCATCGACGTTCGGCTGTAGGCTTGCCTCCATGACGTTAGGTTGCAGTTTTTGCCTCCTCGAAACTTGGTTGCAGGTTTACCTTCTGGACATTCTGTTGCAGATTTTGCCTCCCCGATATCAAGTTGCAGGTTTGCCTCCATTGACGTCTGGTGGCAGATTTACTTCCTCGACATCTGGTTGCACAATAATTGTTAGTAAAGGAAAAAAAATTATACTGGGGCTAGTTAACACATAGGAAAAATCATAAAATAAGTTGCAAAACACATCAGTATGATTTACGATCATCATACTATCCGACTAAACTCGACTCTAACTGGGGCATCCAAGTCTCATTTTCTGTGTTAAACGGAAATTTGAAGTCAGCTCTGATACCATTTTGTAACACCCCGAGTTCCCAACATTGGAAACGCGAGACACATGCCATAATCTTTCCTTCAAATGAGACCAAACACGGTAAAATTACAGAAAACTTAAAACTTTTATTGCCACCAAAAATGTTATTACAAGTACAAATTGTAAAACAAGAATTACATCATAAATTACATCCCAAATATTTACTGTACACACTTATAATCTCACAAAGTACAACAACCAGAAAACTCTGCGACACACTGGACATCAACTTCCACTAATCGCTCCCCGTAGCACGATTCTCTTGCTCCAAAGTCGGCCATCCTGCAACTAAACTAACTGTGGGTACGTCAGTTGAATGCAACTGACGCAATGCTTGATAAAACTAGCGACTCCCCCAGAACTCAACAACCAAAATTGATGCAAATGGAAAAATGTGTAGACAATCACAAGTATTAATGTATGCCATGCCCTAGAGTCTAATGCACAATTCAAAATGCACAGGATGCATTTACTCTAATCCAATTCATTTGGAAACGTATGCATCCCATACTACATACTTCCCCAAAATACAACTTCAATGGAAACGTATGCATCCCATACTACATAATTCCCAAGGAGTTTGCTTCGTTCTGATTGTAGGGTTCGATCCCTCGCGATGCATCCTACTCTTGTACTCTTTCCCGTTCCTAACATTCACCTAGTGGCTATTGAGGTTGCATTTGGTCGTTTTACTTCCGCCATTGCAATCAGTAGTGGTGTCCCCTTTTTCACTATGCCCGATTTCTGCCCATTGCGCTGGACCTCACCCAAAAGTTGCTTACGAGCATACAGGTGGCCCGACGGTAACTCCCGCCCACCGAGGCATAGAGTCTTACTCCCCCTTGAAGAGTCTTACTCTAGCCCCCTGCCCGTACTAACAACATAGAACTTGACAGATTCGTATGGTCCATTCCCTACTTCTGACAGGAGCACCTCCTGTAACATTCCGGAGAAATTTTATAATAAAAATACATTCTTTATTTTTATGGTACGTGCAACGCATGTGCAATTTTATTTCATTTTTGGGTTCTAAAGTTTTTCTAAATTATGCACAAATTTTCTCTTATTTATTTTTGTCTCATTTTATTATCTATTCTAAATTAAAGTCCGTAGGCCTTAAAGACTAATTTAAGCCCACTAGGAAATTAAAAGCCCAAAATTTAATTCTTTATTAAATACTTTTTCAAGACAGAAAAGTGCAACCAAATATATCATGTAACAAACTAGCAACAACTAACAAATAACAAGTATTAATTGAATAAGAAACGGTGTGCACATGGGATGCACGTGCACGTGTGTGCACCCCATAGCATTGGCCGGACAAATAGAGAGAGAGGGAGAAGTGGGGTGAGGTGTTAGGGTAGTGGGTGGTTGTGGGAGCAGTGGGATCATTCTCCACCACACAAATGTCCTATAAATACCTACATCTATTCATTAACAATTACACTAAACTTTTATCAAATCCTAAGAAAGAAAAAGAAAGAAAGCAAGAGAGAGGCCGGGATTTTTCTAGAGGGGATTTCGGTGGTGCTCTCTACGAGGAGAAGGGCTTTGTGCTTGAGGCTTTGGGACAATTTTCTAGGAACTTATTTGCGTTTTCATCAAAGAGGTAGGTGATTTCCTTACTTTCTAGATAAATTGTAGTATGCATGTTTAATTAGTTGTGATGATTATGTGGCATGAATTCTTAGACTTCTAGTGTGGTTATTTTGCATGTGGTATTGATCTTGTTAGTAGCAATTGCATGCTAGATGGAAGGATTCTTGATAATTTGTCATGTTAGTAACTTGAAAATAAAAATAGAGTTTGGGAGGTGTTGTTGTGTACATGTTAGTGTGCCATGAATTGGGTTCCATGAATTGAAAATGATCTTTTTTGCACAAATTGTTAAATTATACAAACAAGTTGGGTAAACAATAGGGAGAGTTGTAGATTGATGGGAGATGAGGTATTCTCATGAAATTGATAAAAGAGGAAATAAAAATATGAAATCTTGAATTGGGGTTGAAAGAAGTAGCTTTATTAATAAATGAAAGCGTATGGTTATGTTGTTTCTAAAAAAACACCAATTACAATATGTATGTATAAAAATAATTTTTATTGTGGTTAAAATCAGCAAACGAATATTTCTGGAGAATGTAGATATAATTTACAAACTATTAAATTGGGAAAACAAATAAAATTGTAGAATACTTGAGAAATAAAAATAGAAGAATGAACAGAGACTAGGGTTATAAGAAATTAAACCCATATATAAACAGAATTGGCTCTTGGCATTTGTGGCAAGTGCGCGCGCGTTGCACCGCACGTCGCCACGTGGCGCTCGCTGGGCGGGGGTTCTGAGTTCGAATCTGCATATGCACAGAAATGTGCATTTTGATATTTTAGGTTTTTTGTTTTGGGGTTTTGACATTTTAAAATTTGGAAAAAATTACAGGATTAATTCTAGATATTATATAGACAATTAGAAATAATTTCTCACTGTTTTGGGAGCCTAAAAGTTTATATTCATGCTAATGAGTTATGGGCTAGTATTATAATAAGAAACATAATTGGGCTGAGTAAACTGGTTGAAGAAATTGAACATTTTTAAGAGATATCGTGAATACGACTTTTTTGGGCTTAGGAAAAATAATACAAGTGATTGCATAATTGAATTAAAATACGAACGAGAGTTTTGAATCGGAATTCTAGTGAGTTGTTTTATCAAGAGATTTTATAGAACTTGGTATTAGAAAAAAATTTACTCAACTATACTTGGATAATGTGAGAAGATTTATTAATCAAAGAATGTGGGAAATTGTTGAAGTAAATAATTTCGGTGAATCAATTGAGTATTGGTCTTCAAGAAGTGGATTAAAGGCATTGTCTTCTAATGTAATTAAATGTAGTCAATTATTGCATCATCAAAAATTATGAACAAAGTGGATTAAGTAAATGAGTATTGAATAAAGAACGAGAGGTTTATATTGAGGTTAGTCATGACCTAATTGAACTCTATTAATGAGATGACTGTTGTAATCTAGATGCTAAATGAGACTCATGTACCGGTAGGTGATGAAATGATTAATTAATTTGAGAAGTGGCCAATATGGGGTCATCGTTTTCAGTATTTGTCAAGACCGGTAGGTGGGTAAACCAGCATCTAGGTTGTGATGATGTTAATTAAACCTAGGGAAAGGCACTAGAAGAAGATATGATAGAAACAACGACGAACAGGTCTGGTAAAGGATGTGCAGATCCTAGGGGTCCGAGATCGAGGAGTACGGCCGGTAAATCCATGTATATGGGCTAGGGGTAAATCCATCTATCATTGGAAAGTCCGGTAAAGAGACTGTAGTCCCTAGGAATATTCGAGATGGACATGATACGCCCGGTGAATCCACTGAGGTAGGCTAGGGATAGGCCTGGTTCGTAGTTGCGAGAGATCCACTTGGTAGGGTTTGTGGCTGAGGATACGCCCGGTAAATCCACTAAGGTGGGCTATGGGATGCATAGAATACGAATAAGTATGCATTAGGGCATCGTAGTGTAAACATCTGGATTAGGCATTTAAGGCATAACATACACTGACATATTTAGGATAGTCACCTTCACACATTGTAATGCATTCAAGTGTGTGGTTGCTAAAGTAAGTAAATTGTTATATTACAACATAGTGAGGATCGCTGTTTTATAATATTACATCAGTTGTAAGCAACATACGTGCCCACAGTTTCAAATGCAGGCATTAGATTTGCAAGGAGATATAAAAATGATTGATGCTAAAGATTATTGTCTGTTTTAAGTTGTTGATGTTTAAATTGTAATTTATGTCATGTTGTACTTCATTTAATTTTCGCTATGTTGTTGTAAAATAACTTGATGTAATAAAAGTTTTCAAATTCCTTGAAAAATTGTACGAAGTGAAGTAAAGATCTTGTTGTGCTACGAATTACCGTATTTTGAAATTCGGGGCGTTACACCTCCCGTTCTAACCACTAGATCCCAAAAATAAATAGACGAGACCAAGCTGCCTGTCCCCCATACAGGAGAGACGGTGCCTCACATGTCCCCTTGACAGGAGAGCATAACCACCTGACTAGTGTTTATCCTATCACTACATAAGACTGCTCATAGGATACTACTACGACACATCAATCCTAACTTAGAACTGAAAAAGCAAATACTGATCTTAAATGCAGAGATATAGATTACCAGCCAATTACTAGCTGGTAAAAAACCAGCCTTCAACCAAAATAACAAAGCCAAAGAGAAACCAACACGACCCCTAGACCAGGCTCAAGAGTTGGTCGAACTTGGCCCAGACTTGACCCAACAACAATAGCGATTCGAACTTCGTCGAATGCCAAACACCCTCATGCCTGGATCTCGACCCCGTATTTTGCCCATGATCATGCCCAAGGGTACCAATGCTAACCAAACTATGGCCAAACTAAGCGGTGAACTGACCAGCATCAATCGGCACCCCACCTTCCACGCTTGGAGTTGATTATGACCTCGACCCAAACATACATGTTGCTCCTGTTAAATAATTTCGCTCCATGGTCTCTTGACCAAGTGATAGCACAAATAAAAACAAACATCCCTCCGTGTTCGGTGAGCATGTCGGCGCACGAGTTGTCTCCTCAAACACGTTCGAGGCGACATGGGCTACAAACGACCCCAAAGATTAAGTAGTAACGATAGCCCCCAGGATAAAATCCATTACCCTAAGCAACGACGAGCAATACACACACTGGGGTAGTAAAAATCACCCCAAACAACAATACAACACATGTCTACTCTAACTTAAGCAAGTTAAAGGAATATAGTAACAAGAGAAATGCACCGTGCAACATAGGACGATTAGTCAATTCAATTATAAAATATTATAGATGTAAACGACACAACTTTAACATGATCAAACATGATCCAAGAGTAAGAATAATCATCATTCTAAGACCATTCTAATGCCTTACTATGATGGAAACATACATTCAATCAAAACAGCAACTTAGTCATCCAACATTCACTTGATGATGTTTGCGAAAATCACCAAAAATAACACAATAAATGAAATTCAGAGTTCTTAGGGTATTTGGAAAGATCATTAACTCTAATCCAACTTATCAGTTGAAAACTTTCTCAAAATAGTTTATTTAGAAAAAGAAAAATAACCAAAATTGAGTGGCATGTAAAACTTCCATGTCAGATGAAACTATCGACTTATCACACAATAAAACTCCTTTATAAATAACAAATGATCTAATAATTTTATAATATTTTGCAGAATTTCTCTAGACTTATAGGAGCAGTACATATCCAAAATTTGGCTAGGAATTCCAAACATACAAGAAGTTGTGAAAGTTTCAATAGGATGCAAAATTACTAACAGAAACTACCATGTTTCTTAACCACTGCAACAAATTATATTTAAAAGAAATACAAAACCTTGTTCAAAAATTACGAAACTTGGTAGAGTGGTTGTGGACACATAGAAGAACCTCACATACACATTTCAGCTCAAGACTCCAAATATTCCAAAAGTTATGAATCTTCAAACTAGATAAAAATATGAAGACAGAACTGAAAGCAGTTCACACATCAGTGATGATTTTGCATTTTATAAAAATGTCAAACATTCTCCAAAAATTATGAAATTTTTGAAAATTGATAAAGACATATAAGAGAACATACTTCAAAAATTTCAACTCTAAATCCATAATATTCAGGGTGTATGTTTTTTGCAAGTCAAACATGTTAAAATTCAACATAGCATAAATTCTTTCCCTCAAACAGCAAGAAATGTAATTTATTAAAATATCATACCACATAAAAAATTAATGATATTTGGTAGAGTTATTGTGAACATGTATAATAAGCTCCAATAAAAATCTCAAATCTAGAATCATAGTTATCATGGAGATACAAATTTTATAAGTCAACATGTTAGATTCAACAACCTGCAGTTTTTTTTCTTTCGACAACCAGTAACATGATAGATTTTATAAAAATTTCAATCCACCTCGAAAAGTTGTAAAATTTGGGGGAATTGATAAAGACATATAAGAGCACAAACTGTAAAATTTTACCTCTAGAATCATAATATTCAAGGAGTTATGATTTTTACAAGTGAAGCATGTCAGAAATTCAATACAGCAGAAATTTTCTCCCCAAACAACAACTAAATGGAATTTATTAAAATACCACCACATAAAAAATTAACGAAATTTTGTGGAGTTCTTAGGCACACAATCAAGATGCTACCATAAAATTTTCAACTCTAAATTTCAATATAGCACAAAGTTATAATTTTTCTAATCAAACATCCTTATTTTTTCACAAGATTGAATCTTTCCCCATTATTTCACATCCTTAGCTCTAGTATTGAATTATAAACATACAAAATTTTCATTCACACACCATTGCATTTCAAATCAGCAATTTCTCATCACAATAAACCAAAATAAAAACAAGCATAGAGTTTGGAAGAAGTCACCCACATATGAAGTTTGATTTCTTCTCCTTGCTTCTTCTTCAACCTTGCTTTCTTTGGCATTCTCCTCCTAGCTCCTTGCTCTTCTTCTCTAATCCTTGCTTTCTTCCCATCCACCTAAGCTCCATGAAGTTATTTAGAAGTGTAGAAATGCTAGAAATGGAAAATGAGAGATTTTGATGTAGGAGAATTTTAGGGTTTTGGAAGAATGAAGAAATTAATGAGTTTCTCTTTTTTGAAAAAAAAAATTGGAAAAGGGGGAGGGAGATTTACTGGCCAATATAGAGAAAAGAGAGAGAGTGTGGGGTGAGAATGAGGGTGAGTGAGTGAGTGGGGGTGTTTGTATACATAACAAGCACATAGTTTCTAAAGTGGATTAGGGTTTTGGTAAGTGGAATAGGGTTTTTAATTAGTGGTTTAGGAATTTAATATGAGTAATATACATACATACATAATGCACATGTTTCTATGCATATATATATATACATACATATATAAAATTGTATCATACTACACTATAGACAAAAACACTTGCATGTAAAAAAAATTAATTTTATTCAAAGATAATAATTAGTGTTTATATCTTCCATCTCAATTGATAGTTGAGATAAGTATTCAATTTGGTTAAGAAAATATCCCTACTTCGATTCGCAAATGTACCGTTGTCGGATTCAAACTTATTAGATAATATGTCCCTACACTTACTCAATTAAAATTGAGAAAACCTCATCAATACGTGCAAATTTTGAATTGTGCACCGACTAATGTACAAAATAGTTATATATTATTTTGCGGGATCTTACAAACTTCGCAAACATGAGACATTCAATGTTTGAGCAAACATTTCATATCGCCTAAACCTTGAGAGTTCCACCATGGGATTCTGATCCCATCCGGTCTTGGCCCTCGGATTGCCATTAGAGACACTCACCAAGATGTTTAAGGGGTGGATGATCATTCGAGGGAGAAACAACAACCAAGAACTTCAGGGAATGTGTTGAAAGAATTAAAGTGGGAGGTTTTATAGGCACTTGTTGAAGGAGCTCCTTGGGAAGCTGACGTGGACGGAATCAAACCCTCCATTCCATCTAACGATAGCAAAAAGGGAACATTTCAACTTCCAAGATTAAAAGACGGCTCAACTCCCAAGGTTAGAAAATGGTTCAGATCCCAAGATTGATCGGCGGTTCGACTCCCAAAATTTAAAAATGTTTCAACTCCCAAGGTATTCTCTATAACCCTTGTTTTCTCAAAAACGTACTTTTCATGTATTTTCTGTATTTAAAATTTTCGTAAATTATTTTTACCGCTGTCAAATTCTTTTGTCAACGTATTGTTGGATCTCCTATTAAAATCTGTTTTCGATCAATAATTTTATTTGTAACTATTTTCTATGATTTTTATATTGTAATACAATTATTATTATTATTATTATTATTATTATTATTATTATTATTACTCTTATTATTATTATTGTTATTAGTATTATTGTTATTATTGCTATTTTTGACTGGTTATTAAAAAATTCACTTTTATTTACTAACTGTATTTGTAGTATTTTAAATAAATTCTATTTTGTAATGCAAATTACACTTTTTTATTATAAACAATTTTTGTATTGGTTATTTTATTTTTCTATTGAATTTTTAATCCCCTAAACCCATTTAATACCTATTACCAAATACCCAATATCCACATATACTTAACCAAAACCCAATAGCCCATTATATTACACCCACGCCTGTACCCGTTTAACCCTACAGCCGTCACCACCCTAACCCTATTATAACCCCAACCCTATTTATTTATCCCATCCTGCATATTTACCTCTACCGCCTCCTTCGTCTTCCACCTCTCTCTCTCTCCCGCATCCTCGCCATCCCCAACCGTTCAGCCTTTTCATCTCCAACCCATCCCGATCCTTCCTCGTCTCCATCTGCTCGCGACCTTCTCCTCCCTGCTCCCGACCTCCCGTGCACCTCCCACTCTCCCCTCCTCCTGCGGTGCGACAGCCTCCATCGTGTCGCCCCTGCCCACAGTGACCACCTCCGTCCTTCCACTCATCTCTGGCGTGCCCCAGTGTTGCGCCGCCCTGCCCTCCTCCTGCATTCGACAACAGCACAGCCCTGACCTCCCTGTGTGTTTTCCTTCCCCGATGCATCACAGGTAGCAGCCCCGGTGTCACAATGACCCAGCGATGACCCACAGCCTGCAGTGCCTTCCCAGTCGTGTCGCTGGTCCCCACCGCCCGCCATCGGAGCCAAGCCAGAGCCAAGCTTGCTGTTCTGTTGGTTTTGATAAAGTGTGATGTGAGCCGTCGATCGCCATGATCATCATGTCCCCTTGATTGATTGATCGATTTCTAGCTGTCCGTTGATCTGATTTTGATCATCACCATCATCTTGATGATCACCTTGATGTGGGCCGTCCGATCTCTTGATCATCACACTCATAATGATCATCAAGATTCCTTTGATCGCAGCCGTTCGATCGGTCGATCTTGATCATCATCATCTTCTTCATCATCAAGGAGATCTGGATGTTCGATCTGATCCGATCATCTTGATCTTGATCTTGATCTCTTGTTCTCAGATGTCTGATTTTTTGATCATGTGTTCATGATTAGTTCTTGATTCGTTCGTTGTGTTCGTGTTCGGGAATCCATTTCCGTTATTTTCACTTTGCTTCGTTTCTGTCGTCGTCTCTCAGGCAAGTAACTTGTATTCTTTTCTTTGTGTAATACAAGTACTAAATACCACCTGTAGTGTAGTTGTGTTCTAGAGACAATTCTTATGTGTGAACCCCCTTGTTGATATTGTCTCTATTGTGTTGTTTCGACCATAGTTGCCTCACGACATACATGACATGAATTAACCTAGGATTGACCACTTCTTGTTATATATATATGCATGTTGTTCATATGATATCATGTGCTCGTTCGTGTTATTTGTAGTAAACTTGTTGTGAACTTGCAAAATACCATATACCATGTTGTTTGGACATCTAGTACACCATATTTCATGTTTGGGTTGATTTGGATGAGTTTTACATGAACTAGATGATTTTATATTCGAAGAATAATTCTGTATTTTCCGTTACCTTGCTTTTGATCAATATTTTAGACCCTATTAAGGTCAGTATATGAAAAATATTTGTGAACATGAATTGTAGAGAATTCTGTCTATTTTCCAACCCTTCTGACAGATCTCAGTTTTGTTTTATGAGTTGTGAGTTATGTCTATTTTACTACAGAGGTGTAGAGAGATTTCCAAATTTATTTTCTATGAATTCTGAAGAGTAATCTATGTTTATCATGATGTTAAAGTATTATTTTGATCCAATATTTTGCACAGTATAATTAGACCTGATTGGGATTAATCCTGAATTTTTGTGGATTTATTTGTTTATTTGATGAGTTTTACAAACTATTCTATACGTGTACGCAACAACTATACTAGTAGATTTTTCATACTGTTCAGTAAAGAACATGATTTTCGACCTAATTCTGCTTGCTGTCTCTAAAAAATTTGTGAATATGAAAGTTAGTCTACTATATCTATTTTATCACCCTTTTTGTAGATTTGGATTTCAATTTATAGTTTGTGAGATATTGCTGTTTTCGTACTGTAGTGTTTATAATTCCAGATTTACAAAACTACTGCATTTTGATATTTTCTAATTTTTGTTAACTAACTATTTATATTTAAAAATTATGAAACTTTATATTCTAATGCTGCACATATAGGGAAATACCCCATATTTTTTGTGGATTTATGTAATTAGTTTTCATGATGTTTTCCTGATTTTGAATACAAGCTTCTAATTTCTGGTTGAACGTGTTTTCTGGATTCAAACCTGTTTTGAGACTTGTTGTTGTGAAACACCATATGACTTATATATATTCGCTGGATTCGGCCGGGAGTCTATTTTCTAGATCCTTTGATGGATCCATGTTTGTGTTTTTTTGGCAATGGGAATCCTAGATTTAGTGCATTACTGTCTTACTATCCTGAACTAGAATTCTCGTTGTTCTAATCCTTTATGTGTTGTCTTTCACCTGTACATGCCTATCTTGCAACCTGAACTTGTTACTTGATCATACCATATTATACTTGCCTTGTTCGTTACACATACATGCTTGTTTGACACTAATAACAAATAACCAAGCCGGGGTTTAAAGGGAAAGATCTAATAGTGGAAAATACAGAAACGTGTACTCGGAAGGGGATCTATTGATCCTACGTGATACTTGGCTTGATACTTCACTCTTGAGGCTTGTTACTTGATACTTGATGCTTGGCTTGATATTTTATACTTGAGGCTTGATATTTCACTTGAGGCTTGATATTTTACTTGAGGCTTGATACTTCACTGTTGAGGCTTGATACTTGATACTTGATTTCTTGAGGCTTGTCCCTGAGTACACTGCCCTCTATGATCCACTATGAAATCTAAAATGAAACTGTGTTGAATGTAGCAACCATGTAGTAAAAAGATGGATGCATGAAGTGCTACCTAGATAGTAATAATACAAGACTTGAACATAATCACTTGACACTTGCTACTTGATACTTGTAAATGATACTTGATCTCTTAACACTTGTTACTTGTTACTTGTACTTGACTCTTGATACTTGACACTCGATACTTGTTACTTGTTTGCATGATTCTTGTTCACTTGACACTTGATACATGCCACTTACACTTGTTCATCTTACCATGCTAGTTGTTCTATTTTGTTATCATGTCTATTCCATGCTATGTTGTTTATCTTTCTCCATGTACTTGTATCCTGCACTACAAGCGGCTCGTAAATTGCATTGAAGAAAGTTTGTTTTCTTTTTCCACTTCCTGCAATTTATTAAATTCCAGATTTTGGAGAACAGTTACCAAATGGAGTTGGTGACATGTGATACTAGCTGCTGGATTTTGCTATTATTATTTATTGTTGCTTATTTTAAACAATTGTACTTGATTACTTGGATTTTTTTTATATTTGGGCAATGTGACCCAGGATATTGACTTATTCAGATCTAGATTATTTGAGATTAATATATTTTGGTTTCAAGTACTCTTGTTTGTATTTTGATTCATATATGCATGCTTGGTTGACCTTTCTTGCTTCCGACTCTAATTATTCTTGTGAGATGTTGCAAACATTCTGAACAGCTTATGGATGATGAAAATTATTTGCTGGGCTTAGTCACGTATCCGTATTTTGTATTTTCTTTTGGAAAGCGGGGCGTGACATTTGCCCACGTGATTACCCACGTGACAACCCCGAAAGCTCGAAGAACCACATAAAGAGAACGTTTTTGTTCCGCCGAAGTCACTCGCAATTTACAATGTTTATATGTAATAAATTTGATGCAAAGAAGTCCTAAGCAAAGAGTCGCCATTATTAACAAGCGGTTACACTCGTAAAACTGTAACCCCTGTTTTCCGTTTCTGTATTCTGGGTTGGGTTCCTTATAAAAAAACTATAAAAAAAAAATCATTTTCTTAAATTTATTTTATTCCAAATTTTTTTTGTATCTCATGTTAAAATCTGTTTTATTCATTAATTGTATTTATTGTTATTTTCAAATGATTTTTATGTTATGCAAATCCTATTAATGTTGTAGTTATTATTATTTTTCAGTATTATTATTATTACTGTTATTTTTATTTATTATTATTATTATGATTACTGTTATTATTTTTATTATTAATTTTGATTTTGACTGGTTATTGAAAATCCATTTCTATGTGCTAATTGTATTTGTATCTATTTCAGATAAATTCGATATTGTAATGCAAATTTTGATTTCTATGTGCTAATTTTGATTTCAAATCAAAACAATATTTTTATTGGTTATTTTATTTATAAATCCTATTTATTTTCTAATGGATTGTATACCTAAACCTTATTTCTTATTAAAACCCAATACCCTAATACTCCAACCCAAACCCATTATATCTAAACCTGTTTTCCCCAAACCTAGTTACCCAAACCAAAACCCAACTTCACTGACCCCATACCCGTTATGCACCCTACCCGCTACCCTGTTGCCGCCACCAATCCCCTAACCCGTTTTACCCTACACCCGTTAACACCTATACTCCTGAAAACCTAAAACCCAAACTCCTATATATACCTTCCGTTTTCCCCTAACCCTGTTACTTATCAGCCATTTCATCTTCCTCTCGAACCCTCCCCCCGTTCTCTCTACTCTGTGCCTGCTCCCTCTCCCTCTCCGACGCAGCGACAGCGTCGACAGCCAGAGCAGCGAAGCCCCGACGAATCCCTGTCGTGACCTCTATAGCCAGTCACGTTGCCTGCTCCAGCCCAGTGCAGCCTTTCCCTGTGCACCACTCTTCTCCTCCTCTGATGACTGACAGTAGCCAGCGGCGAGCGCTTCCCACCGTCGCACTGTCTGTCCGCCGTCGTCCTCCCGCTATAGTGCGCCAGCCACCTAGCTCCGCCCCGCCCTCCTCCTACGGCAACAGCCAGTGCACCACTTGTCGTTACTCTGTTTGTGATGGCTTTGGGCCGTCGATCGCCTTGATGATCATGATCATCATGTTCCTTGATTACTTTGATCCTAGACATCTGATCTTGTTGATCTTGATCATCACATCTTGATCTCTGGATCTAGCCATTAGATCTCTTGATCTTGGCCGTCGGTCTGATTGTGTTCATGATCTCGATTGTCTTCATCTTGTTCGCGATCGGTTGTTCCTTGTGTTCGTGATCTTGTTCGTGATCATCTCGTTTGTGGTTCTTATTGTTTGTGGAGTTTGTTGCCTGAGAATTCGTTCCCGTTATTCTTGCTTGGAGTCATTTTCGTTGTCAGTTAAGGCAAGTAACTTGTATTCTTTTCTTTGTGTAATATAAGTACTAAATACCGTCTGTAGTGTAGTTAGGTTCTAGAGACAATTTGTTTGTGAATCCCCGTGTTGATAGATTTGAACATAGTTGCCTTACGACATACATGACATGATATAACCTAGGATTGACCACATCTTGTTGCATATATACATGTTGTTCATGTAATATCTTGTGCTCGTTCGTGTTATTCATGGTAGACTTGTTATGGACTTGTAAAATACCCTATACCATGTTGTTTGGACAACTAGTACACTATATTTCGTGTTTGGTTGTGTTTTGGATGAGTTCCATGTGAACTAGTGGATTTTGTGCATATGCGATATTTTCAGTTTTGCTGGTTTTCTCGATTTGATCTGTAATTTAGACCCTATTAAGATCAGTATTTGAAAATATTTTGTGAACATAGTTTGTAGAGAATTTTGTCTATTTTTTAACCCTTTTAACGGATCTCAGTTTCGATTTTTGGTTTGAGAGTTATGTCTAATTTACTACAGTAGTATCGAAAGGTTTCCAGATTTTGTTTTCTATGAATCCTTAAGAGTAATCTATTTTTATTGTGGTATTAAAATTATTATTTTGATCTAAAATTTTGCTCAGTACTTCTAGACTTGACTGGGGTTTACCCAGATTTTTTGTGAATTTATTTGATGAGTTTTACAAACCGTTTTATGTTTCCAAACAACTACTATGCTAGCATATTTTTCATACTGTTCAGTAAAGAAACTGATTTTCGACCTATTTCTACTTGCTGTTTAAAAAAAATTTCTAAATATGAAAGTTATCCTACTGTATCTATTTTATCATCCTTTTGGCAGATTTGGATTTCGATTTATGGTTTGTGAGATATTGCTGCTTTCGTACTGCAATGTTTGTGATTTCAGATTTACAAAACTACTGCATTTTGATGTTTTCTGATTTTACTTGACTACTCTATTTTTGTTGTAAAATTATGAAACTTATTTTTCTGTTACTATCCATATAGGGGAATATCCCAGATTTTTCGTCGATTTATTTATCGAGTTTACATGCTATTTTCCTGGCTTTGAATGAGACCTTCTGATTTTTGGTTGAACGCATTTTCTGGTTTCAATTCAGTTTTGACTATTGTTTTTATGAAATACTATATGACTTATATATATTTGATGGATTCTATCAGGAGTCTATTTTCTATAACTTTTGACGGATTCAGATTTGCATATTTGTAGCAACGGGAATCCTTATTTTAGTGCAGTACTGTCTTACTGTCTTGAACTAGAATTTTCGTTGTTCTAATCTTTTATGAGTTATCTTTTGCATGTGCATGTTCGTCCTATGACCTGAACTTGTTACATGGTCATGACATGTTATTCTTACCATGTTTGTACACGCACATGCTTGTTTGTTAATAATAATAAATAACCATGCCGGGGTTTAAAGGAAAGATCTAATAGTGGATAATATAGAAACGTGTACTCGGAAGGGGATCCACTGATCCTGCATGATTACTTGATGCATGATACTTGACACGTGATTACTTGGCACTTGCACGCAAGACATGTGATTACTTGCCACTTGCACAACTTAACACGTGATACATGATACATGATACTTGGAGTTTGGAGCTCGATTACTTGATACTTGTCCCTGAGTACACTGCCGTCTTTGGTCCACTATGAAATCTAAAGCGAAATTGTTTGTTGTAGCAACCATGTAGTAAAAACCGGGATGCATGAAGTGCTACCTAGATAGTAATAACTACAAGACCTGATACATGACACTTGGACATGATACTTGATACTTGACTACAAGATACATGATACTTGATACATGACATTTGCTACATGATACTTGATACTTGTTACTTGTTCACATGATGCTTGTTCACTTGACACTTGATGCATGCTACTTACACTTGTTCATCTTGCCATGCTGGTTGTTATATATTATTATCATGCATATTCCATGATTTTAGTTATCCTTTTTCCCATGTACTTGTATCCTGTACTACAAGCAGCCCGTAACTTGCATTGACGGGAGTTTGTTTTCTTTTTCCTATTTCTGCAATTGTTAAATTGCAGATTTTGGATAACAGGTACCAGATGGTGTTGGTGATATGAAATATTAGTGATGGATATTGCTATTATTATTCTTGTTGCTTGTTTTGAACAATTGTACTTGATTACTTGATTTATTTATATTTGGGCAATGTGACCCAGGATATTGACTTATTCAGATCTGGATTATTTGAGATTATAATATTTTGGTTTCAAGTATTCTTATTGGTATTTTGATTCATATGTGCATGCTTAGTTGACTTTTCATGCTTCTGGCTTTGATTTTTCTTGTGAAATGTTGTAAAGATTCCGAATAGCTTATGGATGATGAAAATCATTCGCTGGGCTTAGTCACATATTCGTATTCCGTATTCTCTTTTTGGGAAGCGGGGCGTGACAAAAACCGAGAGGTAAATACATAGTTGTACATTTGGCACGGCCAAAGAATTACAACAAGATACAATAAGTTACAACAAGCCATAAAGATTGACTATGGAACCTCCTCTACTATTGTGACGATACTGTAGGGGAGGTCCTACGTAAAATTAGCTTTAAGCTAGAATGATAAAAATCCTAACACCTCTTATTTACTTTTTCAATAGAAAAAAGTGAAAAATCCAAAATGCAAAGGTCGTCTTATTCAAAACCCTAATTATGACATCTCTTCTCTCCCACTTCACACCCCGGTACGCACTGTTCTTAATAGAAAGAAATGCGCTTTCACATCTGCTTAACCCAAAATAAAATGGTTAAGGAGAGGTTCCTTTTTTAGGGATCACTAAAGACTTGAATAATTCAAAAAGCCATGAAAAATCCCAATTTGAGAAGTTTGGCCCAAAAAAATACTTATATTCAAATTCATCAAAAGTTTCATACAAAAAGCAGTGGTCAGTCCGCGGTTGGCAAATACAAAACAAAAGGAGGAAAAAAGGAAAAAATTTGAAAGATCTAGCATCCTACTACTTGGGAGACGGAGGCACATCTGCAGCCTCATTTGTAGCCATCTCAGCTTGAACCTCTGGTGGTTGGCCACTGCAATAGGAGACCGAGTGTCCTCCTCCTCAACCAAGAGAATCTCCTGTGGGGTCGGGGGGGCCTTGTCGAACTTCATGGAGGAAGAGAAGCACTCGAGGATGAGATCAGGGTACTTCCACTGAACATGCTCAATTACCCGCGTATACCCTTGATCCTAGGCGAGGATGACCCTGTCGATGGCCTGCTCCTCCGTCGCCTCTAGGAGAGTCTTCTTCTTTGTGCCCTTCCTCATCATATGTACCTAGTACCCTCACCTAGCAGTCGTGGATGTCAGCTCGGTCCTGAGCGCCTTCTCGCTCTTCTTTAGGTTGTTAGACATCAACTTCAAGTCCTAGCACTCCATCTCGACCTACTGGGCCCTTCGCTACGTGAGCTTGAGCTCTCGATTGTTCAACCTTCTCATCTCTACCCCCTGCAGAGTCACCTGCAAACCAAAGCAAAGATACTTAGAAAAAAATGCACAAACTTCTACAGACTTAAAGAAACGAAGACATGTGAACAGGGGTACTCACCACCATGTCGGCTTGAGCCCACTTCATGTATCTCAAGTCAAAGGTCTCAGTTACGAGACACTTTGTTGCTGGGCGACGCGAGGTTATTTACAACCTACATACCAACCGAAACCAACTTGATCGAATCAGCCACCTTCACAGCTAAGTTGGGCCTCCAAAGCTCTATGCCCTTCTTCCAATGACTTCCTTAGCCTTGGGATGAACGGGAGGGAGCCCGAACCTCGCATACCCGGCCACCTTGAGTTTTTGTGAGCTTGGAGCCACCTTTGCAGTGTCGGGCGAGCCGACGATTGTTTGAGTCCTCAATTTCTTGGACTTCCCATCGGAGGTCTGCTTGCAAACACAGGTTGTGGGCATCCTCTTCCCCTTCAACTGCTTTATATTATTCTTCTTCGCCAAGGCCGCCCATCTTGCCTCGATGTCCATATCATCGATTATTGATGCAATAGAAAGAATAAGTTGTGAGGACGAAGGAAAAACGTTGAATTCGAAAAGGAACAAAAAACATACAAGGGTTGTTAGGGCTCAATCTGATCATAACGAGATCACCCTCTAACACCTTTGACCAACTCACACTCCCCTCGACAAAGAGCTTCTCTAGTTCATCCTTCTCTTGCATGGTAAAGTCTTTGGGCCTAGGGGCTTTATGTTTTGGGAGCCAAAATGACCATTTTGTAGGGATGTCCCAAGGCTCAGTGCTTTGGATGACGAATTACTTCGACTTCCAATCCATTATAGAATCTGGGTGGTCATGCATGACGCGCCTACTGGGCTGAGGCATGAAGAAGCAACGCCACTCGTACGTCTGGGTGGTATGGAAGCCTAGGAAAGCTCGAAAATATTTCAACCTCAACGTCACACCCTTCTCATTGCAAAGGAGTATGAAGCTAACAAGATTCTTCTATGAGTTCGGCCCGTACTGCCTCGGGCTCACACCGACCCAATTCAGCACCTCATTGATGAATGGGCACATGGTTAATTGAAGCCCCGAGACAAAGGTGTCCACGAGGTATGTGCAAAACCAAGGGGCTAGGTTGTCCGTCGGCTTGAGTCCAGGGTTCGAGATCATCAGCTCGAATTGCCAAGGAAAGTGGTAGCACAACCAATCTGAGGGAGGTCGATCTCGACAAGCATGTTTCCTATCTTGTCTGCTTGAATTTTCTGTTGGTTGGGTGAGGACGGCTGTGTCCCAAACTTGATCAGATTTAGAAGGTTGTTCGGGTACATCCTTATGGGTACTAGATCCTGACAATATGGAACGTCGAAGCCCCCTTCGGGCAGGTACTTGATTGGCTCTGATATGGCTAAAAATAGGGTTAAATCGGAAACGTTCAAATCAGGTACGAATCTTAAAGATCAGAGGTAAAATGGTAATTTCACCCATAAACGGGTCTGAAATGGAAACTGGGCTTTTCTTCAAAGCCCAATAACCCATAAACGGATCTGTCTTAATGGGTACGGGTCCCAACCCGTAAGAAACCCAGTCCAACTGGATAGGAGAGGATTCAGATTTATGATTATTCTCAATCAGCAGTCTTAACCACTTCTATCCATCTACATCGGGAAGTAGGAATTTAGCTATATCCTGAAACTGATTCCTAAAGGCGGCTATAAATACACTCCATCCCCCACTGTTACCAGGTAATCAATCTTTTGCCAATTAAAGTTCTTTCTTAATCATTTAGATTAATAACAAGAGCGTCGGAGGGTGCGTCGGAGGGATCAACCCCGGTGTCTCGCACTTTTTGCAGGTTAACAGCAAGAGGATCTCGGTCAAACTCCGGTGAAGTCGTTCAGGTTTGACTATTCAACTTCCCTTGAATCCACAAATCTATCTATTGGCCCCCACACTAATTTCAGCGGCAACAGATTGGCATCGTCTGTGGGAAAACGAATAGCAGTCCAACCTCTTCCACCGGTCAATACTGCCTCCAGCCATGCTACCAAGGAAAGTAAGATCCAGAGGGTCCAACAGTGGGCCCACTCCCATTCCACCCTAACAACAATTGGGGGCTCTCCTCCAACCCGTCCAGCAACAGGGACAGCTCCCTCCTCAACCTGATCCGCCGCTACAGCAAGGGCAGCCTCCTCTTCAGAATCCTCAACAACAGCAGGCTCAACTTAGGCCCCAGAATGCCGGTACAGGGACCTCTCGTCCTCATCCTCAGAACCAACCACCACACTGCGATCATATCTCGGTACATAATCCTTCCACTGACTCCATGGCATCCCATAACCCTCGGCCTTCAGAAGATCTCCACAACATCATAATCAACCGGCAGAAAGAGGAAGACCTTCGCCACCATTTGGATGAGAGGCAGACCCGAGAGGGAGCCTCCCGCTCAGAACGTCCAAATGTGCGATCTCCTCGCCGCTGCGACCGCAGGAGGTCCCCTCTTCATAGGAGGCGGAGGGGGTCCCCCGAGTACCGTCGAAGGGGGCACCGTTCTCCCGCTAATCAACAGGCCCAGAGGGACCAGAGCGGGCCCATCACCCGAGCAGAGTTCCAAGAGTTTCAGGCAACAGTCTTGCGAGCCCTAAATGTCCTGCCAAACAACAACAATAATAATATTCATAGCCACTCCTGAGCCGGTTCGGAGCCCTCGCCATCGGTCCCTAAGTCCTCCTCAAGCTCCGAGCCACCGCCATCACATCCCTAGTCCTCACCAATCTTCAAGCAATCGTTGCCGTAGCCCACGTTCCCCTTCGTAAGAAGACGAGTCCAGTGGCTCACTAGGATACCGTCGAAGGGATGATGCTGTCTACCGCCATCTCCACGAGATGGAGAGGCGCCTCGGTCAACTCGATAGGGACAAGGAGCTAAGAGGGAGGACCCCCCGTCCAAGCAGACCTTCGTTCTCCCGGACCATCATGGAGGCCCCCGGTTCCAGCAAATTTCAAGCCCCCGCAATTCGAGACATACACGGGGGAATCAGACCCCATGGATCACATCGAGAGTTTCAAAACTCTCATGATGATCCATCAGGCCTCCAATGCCCTCCTATGCAAGACTTTCCTAGCCACTCTCAAGGGCCCGGCTCGAGAATAGTACTTCCGCTATGCCCCGTCCTCCATCTTCTCTTTCGAACAGTTCGAGCCCCTCTTCATAATTCATTTCGTGAGCAGCCTGCTGCTCCGAAAAAATGAGTATTTACTACTCTTCCTTAGTCAGAAGAAGGGCGAGAAACTGAAAGACTATGTCAAGTGGTTTACTGCGGAAGCCAGGTCCATCGCCTCCTCGATCAATCGGTCGCTGCAATCGCCTTCCAGTCCAATGTCCTCAACTCAAACCTCCGGTCCTCCCTAGCCAAAAAGCCCCTGCGAGACTTCTCTGACCTTCTTCTCAGAAGCAAGAAGTACATCCGGGCAGAGGAAGCTGAACATCGCCTCACATTCGAGGGATCCTCTTCTGGAAATAAGAGGAAGGCCGCTGAAGACGAAGGACCTAAGAAACTCCAAAAGGATAACGGGGGTCAGCATCATCCACCATCTAAGCGTCGCTCTGGGGTCCAAACCGGTCCAGCAAAAAAGGTGACCTCCAAGAAGCCTTCAACGTGTTAAGGAAGCATAGCATGAGACTAAACTCGAATAAGTATGCATTCGGGGTCTCATCAAGTAAATTCCTGGGCTTTATGGTCAGTCAGAGGGGGATTGAAGCCAACCCTGAGAAGATAAAGGCCAAACTCAATATGGCTCCTCCTACAAATGTGAAAGAAGTGCTAAAGCTCACAGGACACCTTGCGGCTATAGGGCACTTCCTCTCCAAGTCCGAGGAAAAGTGTCTCCCTTTCTTCAAAGTCCTCAGGGGGGCTAAGGGCTTCGAGTGGGGCCAGCAGCAGCAAGAGTCGTTCGACCAACTCAAAGCCTACTTGGTCAACCCCCCACTCCTCAGCAAGCCGACACCCAGGAAAACCTTTTACCTCTACTTCGCTTCCTCCGAACAAACCCTCAGCGCTGTCCTAGTGAGTGAAAAAGACAAGGTACAGAAGCCTATCTACTATGTGAGCAAGGTCCTTAGAGATGCCGAGCTCCGCTATCCAAGATTGGAAAAGATAGCCTACACCTTGGTTATGGAAACCAGGAAGCTTCGTCCCTATTTTCAATCCCATTTAGTGGTCATCCTTACCGACCAGCCGCTCAAGCAGGTCCTGTATAAGCCCAAGACCTCCGGACGTCTAATGATGTGGTCAATCGAGCTAAGTCAACACGACATATCTTATCAGCCTCGGACTGCCATCAAGGCTCAAGCCCTAGCCGAGTTTATAGTGGAAAGCACGATCTCGGAATTAAGTCATGTGGCAAATGGGCAGCCCATCTGGACGGTGTATGTAGATGGATCTTCTTGCACTGAAGGGAGCGGAGCCGGAGTTATTCTGGCAGGCCCAGATGACTTCGTTCTCCAATACTCCCTCCGCATTAATTTCAAAGCTTCCAACAACGAAGCTGAGTACGATGCCCTAATAGCAGGCTTAGGCATGGTTCGCAAGGCAAGAGCGCAACGTGTCCGAATATTCAGTGACTCTCAGCTCGTGGTGAATCAGGTCTTAAGAGAATACGAGGCAAGAGACGACCGAATGGCCAAGTACTTAGCCAAGGTCAAAAATTTCATGGCTTCGTTCGAAGAAGCGCAACTCCAGTGGATCCCCAGAGAGGAGAACGCCCAAGCAGTTGCCCTCTCAAAGCTAGCCTCCTCCTCCCTCCAAGGCCTCAAGCACAACGTCCTAATCGAAGTTCTACTAAGGCCCAACATCGAAGAAGAAGCCCTCGACTCAATGGAGTCGCTACCTGTCCAACTCGAGGATAACTGGATGAGGCCTTTGATTGAGTTTTTCAAAGACGGGAGCCTTCCCCAAGATCCTAAAGAAGCTCGCCGAATCCGAACGAGAGCAGAGCGGTACACCCTCGTTGAGGGAATCTTGTACAAACGCTCATACACCCAAGTAGATGGTCGACCCTACTTGTTATGTCTCTCTCCAGAAGAAGCTTTGTATGCCTTGAAAGAACTCTACAAAGGAATAGGCGGAGCCCATTCGGGATCTAGGTCCCTTGCCCGCAAAGTCTTGAATTATGGGTACTTCTGGCCTACCCTCCTTCGGGACGCAGAACAACATGTCCGGCAATGCCACCCCTGTCAGCAATTCTCCACTATCTGCCGCCTATCGCAAGCCCAACTCACATCTCTCTCAAGTCCAATTCCCTTTGCAATGTGGGGGATGGAACTACTAGGTCCGTTCCCACCAGCTCCAGGCCAGCTCAAGTTCATAGTCGTAGCGATCGACTATTTCTCCAAGTGGATTGAGGCCGAACCTCTAGCAACTATTACTGAGAACAAAGTGCGGCAGTTCTTCTAAAAAAATGTGATCTGTAGGATCGGCATACCTCGAGTCTTGGTAATAGATAACGAGACACAATTTGCGGGGGCAGCATTCCGCTCCTTTTGTGAAGACCTCGGCATTCAGCAGCGCTTCTCCTTCGTCTCCCATCCTCAATCCAATGGCCAAGTAGAGAACGCCAACAGGCAAATCCTCTCGGGCATCAAGAAGAGACTAAACAAGTCGGCTAAAGGATTATGGGCAGAACAACTTCAGAACGTATTGTGGAACTACTGCACTACAAAAAGGACCCCCACAGGAGAATCAGCCTTCAATCTCACTTACGGTTCCAAGGCCGTGATCCCCTTAGAAGTTGGTTTGCCATCCCCTCGCCTAGTTGCATATAATGAAGAGAAGAACTCCAAAGAGCTCCGAGCCAATTTGGACCTTATCGATGAGCTCCGCGAAAGAGCTTCGATTCACCAAGAGAATTATCGAAGAAGAATCGAGCAGTTCTACAACAGAAGGGTCCATCCCACAGATCTTAAAGAGGGGGACTTAGTCCTCAGGAAGCTAGCCATTTCGTTCCCCAGCCAAAAGAGCAAGTTATCCTCGAATTGGGAAGGACCATACAGGATCTCCAAGGTAGTTCGGCCAGGAGCATATCGTCTTGAAGACCTCGAAGGCAGGGAGATACCAAAAACATGGAACGCTGACCATTTACTGAAGTACCAAGAGGGTGTTTGAACGCCTCTCTGAGTACCATCAAATGTTTGGCCGTTCCTATATTTTTTGATTTTTTTATTTCTTTATTCTCCCATTGTAATAACAGCCTGCAACTTAGAAGCGGCCAATTAGCAAAAATTAATAAAGAACTTCTTTTTGCACTATAATTTTCTTGTGAGTGTTTGATCTCTCTGTTTAATACTCCAATTGTGTTCTCTTAAATGACGAGTTCGGAGTCCAAAACTTGGCTCGATTCCGCTTCGCAAACTTGCTCTTAAGCGTGTTAGAAGTGGTTCGCCATTCGGAACTGCTCCCACAACCGTTGAAACTTACTTAAATGAAGAGTTTAGAGTCCAAAACTTGGCTCGATTCTGCTTCGAAAACTTTGCTCTTAAGCAAGTTAGAAGTGGTTCGCCATTCGGAAATTCTCCCACAACCATTGAAACTTACTTAAACAACGAGTTCGGAGTCCAAAACTTGGCTCGATTCCGCTTCGCAAACTTGCTCTTAAGCGAGTTAGATGTGGTTCGTCATTCGGAACTGCTCCTACAACCGTTGAGACTTACTTAAACGACGAGTTCAGAATCCAAAAGTGGGCTCGATTCTGCTTCGCAAACTTTGCTCTTAAGCAAGTTAGAAGTGGTTCTCCATTCGGAACTGCTCCCACAACCATTGAAACATACTTAAACAACGAGTTCGGAGTCCAAAACTTTGCTCGATTCCGCTTCGAATAGCTTGCTCTTAAGCGAGTTAGGAGTGGTTCGCCAGGAACTGCTCCCACAGCTGCTGAACTTTTCTAAACAGACGAAGTTCAGGAGTCCGACACTTGGCTCGACTTCGCTTCTACTACTCGCTCATAAGCGAGTAAGAAGTAGTTCGCCATTCAGAAGTACTCCTACAACTGTTGGCAACCATAGATGATTAACAAAACACGCAAGTGCAAAAGAGGAAACAAGTTTTGTTTCTATAAAGTTTAAAGAACAACTCAGATTACAAGACCAGCTACTCGTCTCAACGACGAGTTACAAAATTTGAAAAGCCAAAACTACAAGACTACTTCAATGCCTCCTAGGAAGTGGGATACTCCTCTTGAGCGACAAACGGGGACGACGAACATTCTGCCGCTGCGACCATGCACTTGTTGAGGTCCCCATGCTAGCTAGCCTAGTTGTATCCCTAAGTGTTGCACCAGCCAATGCTCTGCTTGACGAAACGGCAACTCCACTTTGAGCATCCCCAGGATGCCCTGGGATGGGAGGCGAACGTGACGCTAACTCATGGAACGATTGTCCCTGTGAGTACTCATCTTGAGGGCAAGATGTGGTCCTGATGTTGCTCCCCTCTGCAAAATGTCGTAGCCGGTGAACCTCCGTCTCCAGCTCAATAATGCGCTCCTTCAGCGAATCATCAGTCACCTTAACTTCTAGGCGAGGAATTCTGCTCGTACTACCCATACGAGGAGATTCAATGATAGTTCGCCGAAGCTGCGCCATCTCCAAGCTCTTCTCGAGCACAACGTTCTTCAAGCCATCTCTCTCCGCAATGACGTCGAATAGCGCCTGCCAAAGCGACTCCACCTCCCCTTCGGGAGGGGCCTCTCGAGCTCGTTTCTTTAGTTGCTTCAACTTGGAGAGGCGCTTCGCCAGCGTCAGCTTGAGATGATCTAGTTCCAACTCGCTCTTGAGAAAACACTCTCGACTATGAGAAAGGGCCAACTTCGTCGCTCTTAAGTCAGCTCAGAGACGAGAGGCCTCAGCCACTGAGCTCAACTCAGCGATCTGAAAAGCAAGAACACATCAACACTGAGCTCTGGAAACACTTAACAAAATTTCAAGAGCGAGTTGTTCACAACACTCGGTGTCCTCAACACTTAGTAAAATCTCAAAGCAAGGTGATTTCAAAGCAAGATCATTTTCAACACTTAGCAAAATTTGAAAGCAAAGGTGTATTCAACACTTTAACAAAATTTCAATGCAAGGTGATTTCAAAGCAAGATCGTTTTCAACACTTAGCCAAATCTCAAAAGTTCTTCGTTTCATTGAAATTCAAAAAGAGTACATAAAAGAGCGGTGGCCAGTCCGCAGTTCGGCATTAAAAATAAAAAATAAAAAAAATAAAAAAAAGAGGCGACTGAGTCAAGGAGCCACCACGCCGCGCTGCTCCGAAGCACCCTCGCTCGGCAAAGTGATGAGCGCCCCTTCGAGGTTCACCTCTTCCTCGCCGTCTCCCTCGGCCTCGTCACCCTCTAGCTTGGGCTCGACCTCCGCCAAAGGGATGAGCTCCTCGCCCTCTACTGGATCGTAGAAATAATACGACGAACCGTCGAAGCCAGGGATGCGAGCCGCCACGTGCTTCAGTGCTCGAGCATAGGCCTCCTCCATATTCGTCATCATATGGGCCTCCGTCTTGTCCCGAATATCCTTCTCCGCCTTCGCCACCTTCAGCGCTTGGCCTTTCAGCGCTTCCTCAAACGCCTTCAAGGCCTTCGCCAGCTCCTCCTCGAGGCGAGCCCTCTCCTTCTCTACCGCCTCAACCTTGTCAGTCTCGGCCGCTAAGTGTTTGATCGCCTCGGCAAGCTTCGTCTCGAGGGCACCCACCTCGGCTGCTCGCGACGCCGAGAGCCACTTTTCGTCCTCGAACAGCTTCACTGCCTTGGAGCGCTCCGATCGCTCGTGATCGTTCGCTGCCTTCATTTCCTTCTCCTGCTCGGCGAACTGCTCAAGCATGTGGCTGAAGTGGCAGAGGGTCTGTGAACAAAACAGAGGAAAAGAAGCGATGAAAACCGAGCAAAAGACTTAGAAAATTTTTGAGTTATCAAAATCAACTCAGAGACTTACCGACATCGTTGACCGAGAAATCTCCAAGGCATCATCGCCAACGGTACCGGCCCTCAGTGCTGCGCGGTCGTTCGGGGTCAACAGATGGCGTACCGCCTACATACACATCCCTGCATCATCGAGGAAGCCGTCCAAATTTATCACCCGCCAGTCGGGGATGAAGAGCCTTTTGTGCTCCTCGGTGAGGATGGCCTCCGCCTCCGCCGTGAGCGGCGGCACCTCCAAGGCCAGAGCAGCGCTAGCAGAGAATGCTCCGCTCGAATATCCCAGGACATTTGCCGAAGGGATCGGAGCTTGCAGTTCCGAGGGGGCCTCGTTAACCAAGTCCACAACGGCCGCTGGTGCCGAGGGCGCTTGTACTGCTCGGCCGGAAGGAGGCCCCGTCGTGGTCCTCTTCCTTTTCTTCGTGTCTACCCCCTTCGCCGCGGCAGCACTCCTCTTTGCCATCAAATCTCGGTAATCCATGCCGGGGGCCTCTGCACAAAGAAAAACCGAGCAAAAGAGTTAGTGAAAAAACACAAACGCTAAAAATAAATGCTCGGCCAAATAAACAAAAAGAAAGAGAGCGTACTTGGGTCGATCGGACTAAGACCTCCACCGAACAAGGCCTCCTCGGTAATATCCTTCCAACCGAGGGTCAGAAGGCTGAAGATTTTCGTCACTACCTCTTTTTCTTCTCTGGTGAGCACCGGCGCAGCCTTCGCCCACTTCGGAACATCTTCTTTCCACGCCGTCGGAAACCCCCACGGCTCGGGACCTCGGATCAAGAAGTACTTCTCCTTCCAATGCTTGATAGAGTCCGGGTTCTCGATCAGCTTGACTCCCTTCCTCGGTGACAAGTAATACCAGTACTCCATCTTACTCATTTGGCAGATGCAGTAGAGGCTCCGAAGCAGAACAAGTTGGGGTTGCACGCCGACAGCCTGACACTGGAAGATGAAGGCGATGACGTGCCGCCACATGTTCGGCATGAACTGCACGGGACTCCAGCCGTACCATTGCAGTACCTCGATCACGAAGGGTGCAGTGGCAGCCGAAGTCCGACGACGTCCCTATACACGCTCGGAAGCCAGGGCCGGGGAGGAGCAGAACGTACTCCTTCGGGATACGAAATCCCTTCCTGATCTGATGCAGATCCGCCTCGGTCATGATCGAGGGTATCTCATCCACCTTAGAAGGATCCCTCGGGCTATTCTCCTTGTATACCGAGGCCATCCCACGCATGGCCTTCTCTAAGAGGTCCTCGGGGTAACTCCTGACCCTGCCGATGCCCGACAGTGTGGACGGTAGCCGACCCAACTCTCCTGCCCCTGTAACGCCCCGAATCCCAAATACACTGAATTCGAGATGTTCTACAGGATCTTTTCACTTTCTTCAGTACAATTTTACAAGGAAAATCAAACTTTTCACTTTACATCAGAGTTTACATCATACATTACACTTTTCATTTGCACAGCGGAAGTAAAAATTTACAACATTTACATAAGTGTACAACAACATGGTAAAATCTTTATGCATCCATTCCTCTTTAACATGTAATTTTATCCTGCATACAAAACTGTGGGTACGTCAGTTTATTCAACCGACGATAATTATACATGGCCATCCTCTCTATGCCAGAAACAGTATAACGATTCTCATTTCTTAACAAATCACAAACTTGTTCACATTCAAAATAACAGAAAAGAGGGAAATCTTAATGATGTCGTGTTGTGATTGTGCACTTAATCGTTAATGCAATTATTTAATTTACATGACACTAATGCACACTTGTTCGGATTCTATGCATCCCATACTACATAGGTCCGAGGGCAAGCCTCTTCACCGTTCTTCATTTTTATAGGGTTCAATCCCTCGCCATGATTTAATCTACTACTGTAACTACGGTAAGTATCCTAGATGTTTTCTAACCTACGAACTCATGTCTAGGCACTCTGGAGGGAATCCCATCGCTGACATGACTCATCATGCAAACATCCTGTGGTAATTCAGCTCTCACCATAGACATGACACCACCCGTAGTCTTCAAACATCCCACGAGCGTCGCCACTGGGACGGTACTCTGGAGTAGTATCCTCACCCAGACTCATCATGGGAATTCCTGGGATACGCTCTCGCTGCTACCCAATAGCCCTCATACTCAATGTTTTTCTCTTACTTTCATCACATCTCCACTATGTACTAGTCCTTATTTTAATAGAATCATGAATAAAAATCAAAGTTCTGGAGTTAGCCTCTCCACTCAACCGGACTAATTCATTCATTTCAATACATGACCAACCTTGGTCTTTAAATTCTCATTTTTCATTTCATTTCCATTGCCGGGGGAGACTTAGCTACTCCTTTGTTCAATTTCTAATTCACAACTTCCAATTTGAGCAATTCCAACTCATAATTCATTTTCATTGCCTCAGCATATCATGTTCTTAATTTCATATTCATGTAATTCTTCATTCAAAGTATGACTCAATTCATGTGAATTCCTCAATTCCAACTATGATTCATTTCATATAAATTCATACAGCAATAGAAAGAATTTATCAACATCAATCATAAAGTTCGCAACTCTTAGCAGTAATCAAAATGAAATCTCTGACATATCAGAATCTACTCTGTACAGTCGTCTTGAAAAAAGACCAGTCGGCTGATACAGTCAATACAAGTTCTTCATAAACATTCGGGAGAGTTGACTGCTGCACATGGCCAGTCGGCCGTCCCGCAACTTTTCTTTGTTCAAAAAATCATTCATATGACAGTCGACTGTTATTCCATCAGTCGTCTGTCCTGGGAGTTTTTTAACAGTACATTTCTACGTTCAGCTCAGTCGACTTGCTACTCGCATTAAGTCGACTGGATTATCTTTCTTACAGTTCTTACATGCACTTGCATCATGATGTCAATTTACAGTATCCATACGTTCATGTTTCATAAATACAAAGCTTCTTACTGTTCAGTAACATCGCAGCATGAAATTTCAAGTTACTAATATTGTCTCTTCTACAAGGAAGTGTTTTAAACATGCATTTATACTTATCCATAACTTTCTTGCAGAGATGAAACCTTATTCTCAATTACACTAGAACAATCACAATGAAAACATATCTCATTTCATGGAATTACAGGCATATTCATAGTTTAATCGATGCATCGGTCGACTGTTCATAACATCAGTCGACTGCACCAGTCGTTCACAGTTTTATTAATTATCCCTAGTTCTTTTTCCACATGCTCATGTCTACTTAGTCATGTACATCATGAATGATATGAGTATAGCCTTACTACTTTATTTTAATTATTCACATATATGTCATTAAGCTTTCTAACAAATCATGTAACAGAAGTCTCGAACCGGTCGACTTATCAACACGACAGTCGACTGTACCGAACCAATTCATCCTTGTTTTCAGTGCCATTACTACACTATTAGTCCTCCACAATTATCAACATAAACATACTCAAGCAATTCTAATACATTCGACTTTACTTCTCATGAGCATAGTAACAAACATCACAATTATGGCATGTTTTCTACACTAGAAGTCCTGAGAAACACCCACCTTATTGACGAAGTAATCGAATCCAGCAAAAGCTCCTTAATGCGACGCAGCACTCCTTGCTCCTTGCTCCTTGCTCCACACCGAAGCCTTCAGAAATGCTACTCGGCCTCCACAGAAAAGCACACACAACTCTCTCACAAAATACCTCTCTTACAATAATGATTCTAGTGTAAAAGAAATAGAGAATGAGAGGGGGTATTTATATACAAATTTGAGTAGGATGGAGGGCTAGGATTTAGTAGATAGTTATAGGATCAAGGGCTAGGATGGACTAGGGAGTTGTGAAAACTACCCACACCTCACATAACTACCCATGACTCAACCCACTTCTCTACTCACATCCGGCCAAGAATAGTGCTCAATGCACGTGTATGTTAAATGCACGTGCATGCACAAATCACCCCTACAAGAACTTGTACATAAAATAATAAGTCTTAAAAAGTGCTACACATTACAAGTTGTAGAAAATAATAAAAGGGTTTAATTTCATGGGCTAAAATTAGTTGGGCCAAGATAACTATTTTAAAAGAAAAATAAGTAAACTAACATTTGGGCTTAGAAAAATAATATTCTTACACGTCATGCTAAAAATAATAGTCAACATACTACACATGCACACCATATATAAAAATAAATAATCTTTCATATATTTGGAAAATCAGGGTATTACATCACTCCCTCCTTAGAATAGTTCCGTCCCTGGAACTACAGTCAAGAGCGAGAAAAACAGAAAACACAACAACAAGAACAAAAGATACAAAGATACAATCAAGCAAAAAGCTCAGGATAATCCTTCAACATCCTCTCCTCAGACTCCCAAGTAGCCTCTTCAACCAAATGGTTTCTCCGGACCACCTTGACCATCGGTATCGTCTTATTCCTTAAGACTTTCTCCCTACGGTCAACAATATCTACAGGAGACTCGATGTAATTCAGATCCAACTGCAAACCTTCCGGCACTTCAGAAAATGATGACTCGGATCTAGAATATAACCTCTCAGCATAGACACATGAAAGACATTGTGCACCTGAGACAACTCTTCCGGTAATTCAAGCCGGTAAGCAGTTTTCCCGATCCTTTTCAATATCTTATACGGGCCTATAAACCTCAGGGCTAACTTCCCTCCTTTGCCAAAACGAACCACACCTTTACTGGGTGATACCTTCAGAAAGACGAAGTCACCAACCTCAAACTCAAGGTCCCTTCTCCGGTTATCTGCATAGCTTTTCTGCCTGCTCTGAGCTTCCACCAACCTTTTCCTTATCAGATCAATCTTCTCAGAAGTTTGCTGCACAAGCTCAGGACCAAACAACTGACGCTCCCCAACTTCATACCAACAAACAGGAGTCCTGCACTTCCTGCCATACAAAGCTTCGTACGGCGCCATCCCAATGCTAGCCTGAAAACTGTTGTTGTAGGCAAACTCTACCAAGGGTAAATGCCTTTCCCAGCTGCCTCCAAAGTCTAGTATACAACACCTAAGCATATCCTCAAGAATACGGTTGACTAACCCTGAAGCCTAAACGACTTTTGACTCGAGAATCTTGCCTGATGCTCAATCAGATGGTGGAGATCGTGCCACGTCCCTCGAATTCAAATCCGAGAAACTTGCATTCCGAGCTGTGTATTGGAGAAAAACAACTTTCTCCTCGGGATTCGTGCAAGATCTTGATCAGACGGCTCAGATTTGGCCACGATCACAAAATGACAAGATAACATTTTCTTGTGATCCACGCCGTCTTTTGCCTCAAGCATCGTGCAAAATCTTCAGATGGACGCCTCAGATCAAGCTACGTCCCTCGGAATTCAAATCCGAGCAACTTGCATTCCGAGCTGCATATTGGAGAAAAACAACTTTCTCCTCGTGATTCGTGCAAGATCTTGATCAGACGGCTTAGATTTGGCCACGATCACAAAATGACAAGATAATGTTTTCTCGTGATCCACGCCGTCCTTTGCCTCAAGATTCGTGCAAAATCTTCAGATGGACGCCTCATATTAAGCCACGTCCCTCGAAATTCAAATCCGAGCAACTTGCATTTCGAGCTGCGTATTGGAGAAAAACAACTTTCTCATCAGGATTCGTGCAAGATCTTGATCAGACGGCTCAGATTTGGCCACGATCACAAAACGGCAAGATAACATTTTCTTGTGATCCACGCCATCCTTTGCCTCAAGATTCATGCAAAATCTTCAGATGGACGCCTCAGATCAAGCCACGTCCCTCTGAATTCAAATCCGAGCAACTTGCATTCCGAGCTGCGTATTGGAGAAAAACAACTTTCTCCTCGGGATTTGTACATGTTCTTGATCAGACGGCTCAGATTTGGCCACGATCACAAAACAAAAAGATAACGTTTTCTCATGATCCATGCCATCCTTTGCCTCAAGATTCGTGCAAAATCTTCAGATGGATGCCTCAGATCAAGCCACGTCCCTCGGAACTCAAATCCGAGCAACTTGCATTCCGAGCTGCGTATTGGAGAAAAACAACTTTCTCATCGGGATTCGTGCAAGATCTTGATCAGACGGCTTAGATTTGGCCACGATCACAAAATAACAAGATAATGTTTTCTCGTGATCCACCCCGTCCTTTGCCTCAAGATTCGTGCAAAATCTTTAGATGGATGCCTCAGATCAAGCCACGTCCCTCGGAACTCAAATCCGAGCAACTTGCATTCCGAGCCGCGTATTGGAGAAAAACAACTTTCTCCTCGGGATTCGTACAAAATCTTGATCAGACGGCTCAGATTTGGCCACGACGACAAAATGACAAGATAACATTTTCTTGTGATCCATGCCGTCCTTTGCCTCAAGATTCGTGCAAAATCTTCAGATGGATGCCTCAGATTGTGCCACGTTGCTCGGAAACCAAATCCGAGTGACTGGCGTTCCGAGCTGCTCATACGGAGAAAATGGTGCCGAGCAACAAGAGCCGTCAGATCGCCTCATGATTCATGCCCCGATCTGATGAGCGGCTCTGATTCAGCCACGTGACCAAGTGAGGGATCCACCGTCAGATGACTTCAGGATTCGTGCTGCATCTTGATGGACATTCCAGATTGTGCCACGTCGCTCGGAATCCCAAATCCGAGCGACTGGACTTCCGAGCTGCTCATACGGAGAAAATGGTGTCGAACAACAAGAGCCATCAGATCGCCTCGTGATTCGTGCCCCATTCTAATGAGCGGCCCTGATTCAGCCACGTGACCAAGTGAAAGATCCACCATCAGATGACTTCGGGATTTGTGCCGCAGCTTAATGGACATCCCAGATTGCGCCACGTCGCTCGAAGTCTCAATCCGAGCGACTGGCCCTCCGAGCTACCCACACGGAGAAAATACTGCCTAGCGACTCGGACCATCAGATCACTCCGAAAGTCGCATCACATTCTGATCAAGGTCTCTGATGTGTCCACGTCGCTCAGCGCCATCCCATCGTCCGATCGTTCAGAATCACGCGTCAACGCGAGATGGGCGGTCCAGATTGCACCACGTCATAAATGGTATTAAAAATCTATTTTTATTTATTTAATTCGAATTATTTATTTAAAAATTGCGGAAAAATGGTTAAAAATTCCGAAAAATTAATTAAAAATTCTAAAAAATAATTATAAATTCGGAGAAATATTTTGGAGCCCCTGGGTAGATAATTATTGCTTAGAACAATTAATTAATGCCCTCGAAAAATAAATCACCGCTCCGCAAAATTGAATAAATGATCCGAAAAATAATTAAAAATTCGAGAAAAATCCCCAAAAAATCCAGAAAAGCTCCAGAACAATCTTGAGTGTACTACCAACTTAGAAAAACACCATAATGCCTCGTTTAAGATCCGAAGCCCCTCATTTGAACTCCGATACAACCCCGCAAGCCATTAAAACAGTAAAACTATTCCTCAAAGGCTGATCAAACTCAGTCTTCGGGAGTGGGGGGCTCGTGATATGGCTAAAAATAGGGTTAAATCAGAACCGTTCAAATCAGGCACGAATCTTAAAGCATAGGAGTAAAATGATAATTTCACCCATAAACGGGTCTGGAATGGGCACTGGGCTTTTCTTCAAAGCCCAATTACCCATAAACGTATCTGTCTTAATGGGTACGGGTCCCAACCCTTAAGAAACCCAGTCCAACTAAATATGAGAGGATTCAGATTTATGATTATTCTCAATCAGTAGTCTTAACCACATCTATCCATCTACATCGGGAAGTAGGGATTTAGCTATATCCTGAAACTGATTCCTAAAGGCGGCTTTAAATACCTTGCCATCCCCCTACTGTTACCAGGTAATCAATCTTTTGCCAATTAAAGCTCTTTCTTAATCATTCAGATTGCTAACAAGAGCATCGGAGGGTGCGTCGCCGAGATCAACCCCGGTGTCTCGCACTTTTTGCAGGTTAACGGTGAGAGGATCTCGATCAAACTCCGGTGAAGTCGTTCAGGTTTGACTATTCAACTTCCCTTGAATCCACAAATCTATCTATTTGCCCCCACACCGATTTCAGCGGCAACAGGCTCGGCCTTTGGGCTCGACGAAAAAGTAACTTCAACCTTCTCCTCAATGGACGGGGACTCCAGAAGGTGAGGGAGAACCCAAATGTCCTGGAAGATCCGCTCCACCTAAGGAACCCACCTCGCCACCCACTTCTTCTTCCTCTTTTCCTCCCTTATCTTCATCTCCCTCCCCCTCATCTCCATCCTCTTCCTCTCCTCCACCCTCTTCATCTTCCTCCTCTTCCTATTCTTCCTCATGCCTTTCACTTTCTTCATCACGGGGCAGAACATATGCCTCTTCTGCTTCCACCTCTGAGGAAGAAGACTCGGAAGAAACACTATACATAGTATTTGTAGACAAATAAGTGGACAAAATATCATTGTCGTCGCAACCAAAGGTGGAGGCAGTGCACCAGACTAAACCCTTGATGTAATTTAAAATACTTGACATGATTGCGGTTGTCAAAAAGATGATCAAAAAGCACATCCGTGATCTGAAAAGGTTCTAGAAAGAAGCTCTGCAAATAAGAGAGAACGAAAAAATGAAATGAGGGGTGAGGGAAAATATATATGCGAGGGAAAAACTCCTCGATATCCACAAAGGCTCACAACCCTACGATACAATCCAACGGTTGATAAGAAAAGAACTTCTCGATTTCTATAGCGGTGATGTCAGTTAACTCACGTATTGGGCGCATGCTTCTACAGGAGTAGTGACATTAGACAACTCATGCGCACTCAAAACTCAGTTACCTATAAGTATCCTAAGTTTTCCTCTCATTTTGGTGCCTCGCCCCCTCCTCACCAAAGCACATACAGTCGACGCTCAGCATAGACCTCAAGCCACACGTGAAGAATTTCATCAGCTTCGCTGACCTTGTCACTCAGCATGAACTTCGAGCCATATGCGAAATATTTCATCAACTTTGCTTGGCCTCGTCCCTCAGGGTGGACTTCGAGCCACAAGCAAAAAATATCATCGCTGCCCCCCCTCCCTGCCTCACTGAATCACATACGCTTGGTGCTCAACGTGGACTTCGAGCCACATGCAAAAGATTTCATTGGCTTCACTTGGCCTCGTCCATCAGCATTGACTTCGAACCATACGCAAAAGATTTCATCTTCGCTACCTTGTCCGTTGCCTCACCGAAGCACATGCACTCGGCGCTTAGCATGGACTTCGTGCAAGACGAAAAAAATTTCATTGGCTTCGCTTAGCCTTGTCCCTCAGCATAGATTTAGGGCAACATGCGGAAAATTTCATCAGCTTCGATTAGACCCATCCCTCGACCTGGACTTCGAGCCATATGCGAAGAATTTCATCAACTTCACTTAGCATCGTCCCTCGGTATGGACTTCGAGCCACACGCAAAAAAAAATTCATCTTTGCCTGTCCCTCTTCCCACTGAAGCACATGCGCTCGGTGCTCGGTGCTCGGCGCTCGGTGTAGACTTCGAGCCACACCCAAAAAATCTCATCTTCGCTGCCTAGCCCCTCGCCTTGCCAAATACGCTTGGCGCTCAGTGTGGACTTCGAGCCACACGCGAAAATTCTCATCTTTGCTGCCTCACCCCTCGCCTTGCCGATGCACATACGCTTAGCACTCGGCGTGGACTTCAAGCCACACGCAAAATATCATCTTCACTGCCTCGTCCTTTACCTTGTCGATTCACATACACACGACACTCGGCGTGAACTTAGGCACACGCAAAAGATTTCGTCAACTTCGCTTGGCCTCGTCCCTCAATATGGACTTCAAGCCACATGGAAAAGATTTCATTAACTTCAGCTAGCCTCACCGCCTCGCCCCTCGCATCATACACTCGGGGCTCGGTGTGGCCTTCAAACAACATAGGAAAAATCCCATTTTCGCTGCCTTGCCCCTCTCCTCACCGAAGCACATACGCTCGGCACTCGGTGTTGACTCCGAGCCACACACGAAATATTTCGTAAACTTTGCTTGGCTTTGCCACCTCTGCACCTCATCCTGCCTAGGCACATAGGTTTAGCTCTCAGTATGGACCTCAAGCCATGTGCAAAAAGGTCTCGACCTCACCACCTCGCCACCTCGCTACCATGCCTCACCGAAGCACATAAGCTCAATGCTTGGCATGGACATCGGGCCACGCGCAAAAAGGTATCAATGTTGTCGTCTCGCCTTGCTGAGGCAGGTAGGGTCGGCCTTGGCATGGTCTTAGAGCCATGTGCGAAAAAGGCTTGACATCGCTGCCTCGGTGATCGGTTTGAACATCGATCAAGCCACAGGCAATGCCTAACGCAGATTACAGAATCTCCTCAATATTTGTGCCCTCATCTGGGTTTTTTCCTCACAGGAGAGGACTACTCCTCGAAGGTTGTTATACCCAACCTCCAAGAGTGGGGGGCCTATGATGTGGGTAAAAAACTCAGTCAACCTGAGCCGTTTGATCCTCTCACGAATCTCGAGACTCATAGGGGTGATATGGTTATCTCACAGTGGCTACAAGCCCATAGCCCCAAACATGGGCCGTCCTCAGGCCTACGTCAAGAAAAGGTAGCCCAATTGGGTAAGGTTGACCAGCCATTTATAGTTGGTGATTAAATCCTCTAAAATCAGGAACATAATAAACAAATCAGATCCTTAATCGAAGGGATTTGATTAGGCAGTTAAGAAATTTTTCCCTGTCTAATTCTCCACTAGCCTATAAATACAGACCTCCCTAGTTACCAGGTAATTAAGATTTTGCCCCTAAACCTTAGATCTCATTTTTTGGTTACTAACTTGATCGTTGGAGAACCTGCCACAGGGAAAACTCTGGGTATTTCAGGCTTTTTGCATGTTTTTGGTGGCCATTAACCACTGCCACCTCCACCACATCCAAAAATTCGCTTAAATACTAACCTTTCATCCATATCAGATTTACCACTGTGATCTAAGCCTTACACATAAACACAAGAACTCATCATCTGTTGCTCCCAACCAGAATAAAGCAATATCAGATTATCTCGATCCATCTTAGGACCAAGTAGCCCTCCTTGATGTTCACTGCTCGGACTTTCTTGTTACAGAATTGCTTTATTCTCTCCTGGTAGATGTTCCGTCTGATAACCAACTTATCACACGCTTTCTCAAGGAGATCTAGGTTGGCCCTGAGGCCGTAAGAGTTCAAGTCCTCATTGAAGCTCATTATCTGGGGGAAGGTAATTCGACCTCTATAAGGATTACAGTCTTGGTTCTGAATCTAAGATTAAACCGTGATTCACCTATAAGATTTCTCATGGTCGTCCAACATGACCAGAGCACACTAGGGAGTTCTTCGAATCACAATCCTTTGGGGGACTCGTCTAGCCGCTTTTTGAGTCCGTCTAGAAATTGGCGATTAGTGTTCTCAACCTGACCGTTGGACTGGGGGTGCGAGATAGATAAGAATCTTGTTGGATTCCTAGGTCCATGCAGAACTTGGAAAATCCTGTCATGCCCCACTTCCCGAAGTACGAGAATACAAGTCCATGATTGAGGCTCAGCGAATGATGTGAATACACCATTCATAAGCTGTACAGGTAACTCAACAACAAGATAACAACAAAACCACACAGGCATGTAAAATCACAATAGGATAACAAAAGTACATGACATAGTCCATAACCTAACCAACAGCTAAAAAATACAAAGTAGTTACAGGTCAAACACGCCCAGAATATAATAAAGAGTAGCATGAATAAAACATGAACATGATAATTAATAAGACTAAACCATTTGATGAGCAACACCTTCGGGTAATTCTCCATCCGGGCCTGCAAGTACATTATTAAAAAAAAGAAATAAGAAGGCGCCCGTTAATGCAAGTCACAGGCCGCAAGTGGTACAAGCTAACGGGACAAGTATAAAAACAAAATAAGAAGCAGGTCAAAGATCATGGAGTCCAGAATCATGTAATAGGAGAAATGCAATATGTAAACAGGATCATGAACAAGATATCATGAAACAAGTGGCAGTAAACAAGTAATCAAGTAAACAAGTCAACAAGAACATGTAACATGTAATTGGATTATGCAAGTGCACGTGTTAATGTCATATCTTTTTTTAACCTAACTAGTACAGAAATAATGCATCCCATACCACATGTTTGATACACGCAATCAAGTGAACGTTTAGACTTATTTCTATAGGTCACGTACTCGGGAAAAACATGTACATTCAATCTTGTATCGAGATATGTGCAATGTAAAACATGTAGAGTGTAAACTTGTAGCGTGAAACATGTAAACTTGTAATTTTCAAACATGCAACCCGTAACTTGCAACTTGCATCGGGAAACCACGAGCTCTCGTCCAACTACACTCTTTTATATTGCCCACAACTAAATCTTTACCCTTATACCCCGACTTGTTACTTTTATTAATTTTAATCAACAATAAAAAAATATCATATTTAAACTACTATCACGGGTAAAACAATCATGCACATAATCATATATAATCCTAAGAGTACATATGTGTGTATCAATCGTATTCATGTAATGAATGTGGCAACAAGGTATTCGCGATCATGTACGAATACGAGATCAACAGATTACGTATAGCAACAGTTTTCAATTCGACCGAAGAATACGATTAGAGTCAAAGAATATACTTGCAGTATTTTTCAAAGGAAGCTTGTACGAGAACAAACGAGCTGTACAAGAGGATACTTTCCTGATTAGATGATTCTGATGTGAACGAGAGAATAATGGGATCAGAATCCCAGATAATGAAGCACGAATACGAAAAATGCAAGTACGTGCGCACTACATACGGATCAGAAACAGTAACTCCACTTCACAAATAGCAACCACACACACACTGGATCTTGATCCAAACACCAAACAACAAAAGTAATTAATAGCCATCAACATCAAAAGCAACACAACAAATCTTACAGAACAGCCAAACACTAAACACCCAAAGTGACTAATCGGCACACCCCTAAACACCGGATCTAAGGCGGAACAGCAAACACCAAACTCAGATCTAGTGAGCCAAAACACCAAACACCGAAGCGGGCCAATCACCTCTCGTCTGCTTCTTCCCTTTGACAGAAAGAGAGAGAGCGCTGGTGAACTTGGCGGCTACTGGCGGTGCTGGCACTGTGGCGGGGCGCTCAGCAGCGGCGAAGTGGTGCGACTGGAGGTCACGACTGGCGACGAGATGAAGGAACAGGGTGGCGATGGGATGCGAGGAGGAAGACGACAGGATGCTCTACAATGGCCAGCAGTGCGTCGACGAGGAGGGCGAGAGTGCTCGAGGCATTGAAGACGGGGCTCAGGGGAGAGCGAGAGGGTGCGAAGGATCAGAAACGTAACGATGAGGAGGGACAGGAAGAGCAGCGAATGGGGAAGAGGACGGAGGATGAGAGCGGGACGGCGATGGCTCGAGCAAGAAGCGCTCGAAGGTGGGGCAACAATGGTGGGGCTCGACGGAGAGGAGGGCAGATGACGATGAGGCGATGAGCCGATGAGGTGAGGGGGTCTGGCGATACGGAGGAGGAAGGCGATGGCTCGAGCGGGGAAGACGAGCGACTAGAGATGAACTTCGATGGCTTTCGGAGCTTCAAAGGTAGACGCTCGACGGAGTAGGACGACGTTAATGGGTTGTCGAGGAGGGGAGGGGGGTTGCAAGGTGCGGTAGAAGGTCGTGGAGCTCGAGGGAGGTGAAGACAGCGGCGAGGTACTCTGTTTTGGGTTCGAAACAGAGGAAGTGAGAGAGCGTGAGAAAGAAGGAGATGGGAGAGAGAGTGAACAGGGGGAGTTTATATAATAATATAATAAATAAAGAATAAAGTAATAGGGGTGAGAATGTAGGGTAGATTTCGGTTAGGAAATGAAGGGGTGGATTAGTGGGGTGATTAATTAGTTTATTGGGGTAGGTTATCGGAATGAGAAGAGATTGTGCTGACATGTTTTTATTTGGGTCTTGGTTTAGATGAGTTGGGCTAGAAATTGCATTGGAGAAATGGGCTTACAAATTAAATAGTTAGTCAAATCATAGAATAGATTGGGCTCAATTAAAATAAATAATATATATAAAAGGTGATTTAGAATAGGACTTGGTTTGGGCTATAAGATTGGGCTTCATATAAAATAAAATAGTCAATAGTAATAATATGATACAATGGCTTTGTTGGCTTCAAAGGATAGAATAATTTATAGAAGAAATTGAAATACAAAAATACGGAAAATGAGAGTCCGTATACTCAGGAACGGGGGTTACAGATTTTCTGCCGACGAACTGAGTACCTGTAGTGCCCCGATTTTCATACTCTGGAAACTCGAGACACAATCCAGAATCTTTACTTCAAATGAGTACATAAAACAGAAAATCAGAGGAAATTAAAATCTTTCTAATTACATCAATGTTAATACAATATAGAAACGTTACAAATTTTATCATGAATTTCAAGTACTAACTGTACACATTCATTTTTCCACTTGGATGCTTCACCAGCTTGAGTCCCTCATTCCCACGATCCCGTTGCAACTGACATAATACTGATGAAACCAGCTATCTCCAAATCCTCAACAATAATGTTAACGCAGAAATGTGAAAATTATGCGGACAAAAGTGTCCGTGTATGTCATGACCCTAGAATTTAATGCACAGACGCAAATGCACACGATGCCCTTATCCTAATACACACTTGATTGGAAACATATACATCTCATACTACATACTTCCCAATCAAGCTTATATTCTTCGGATTTATAGGGTTCGATCCCCCGTAATGCAAACCTTCTTGTAACCCCTGTTTTTCTATTTAGGATTTTATTGTATTTTATTTTCTTCTTTCTTGATTATTGTATTCGAATCTCTTTTGAATAATAAATCTTGCTTTTCTTTGGGCTCATTTATCCTCTTTTGATCATTTTGTAATCTTCTGGCTTGAATCCTGCATTTTTGGCTCGCTACAAAATTTACTCTTTTGTGTTTTGGATTTATATTGATCCATTTTATTTTTATCCCATTGATTTCTATTCTTTTCTCTCTTTTTGGAGCCTAAACCCATACCTTGTACCCATTAACCGGCAACACAAAACCTAACATCTATCATCTTATTTAAATACCCCCATTAACCCTAATTCTTAATTATCCTAATTACAATCTCTCTCCCCTAACCTCCCGCCGCTCACCTCACCGCATCCTCTGTTGTTCACCCAAACCCATCACCGCTCGTGTTCCCTTGCCTGATCGCCCCCAGCACCGCCCTCGCTCATCCACGTCCACCTCCTTCAACCCATCACCACTATCCCGATCATCCTCTGGTTTTGCCAGCACTGCCCAACACCCCACCTTGCACCCATCTCCAGCGAACCACCACAACCCCTACACCCTATTGTCGTCGCCTGCTCCTGCTCCATCCACCGCAGCCACCCCATCGTCGTCGTCCCATCCTCTCCCTGGACTTCAGCGCTTCGAACCTCCTCTGTTTCCCTCTGAGCCCCCTGTTCTCTGTCGACTGCTCGTCCCCGAGCGTCGTTGACCGTCAGCCACGCTTGCTGTGGGTTGCTGCTCTCTCCAGTCATCGATCGCCACCGTTCCCCCTCTGCTCTCTCTCTCTCTCTCCCCCTCTCTCTCCACTGTTTGGTGTTCGGGAGAAGGAGTAGGATTTGCTATGTTTTGTTTGGGAAGAAAGGATCCCGTGTTTGCTGTTTGGGGTATCGCTTGGCATTGTATTGTTTGCACATTGTTGCACGTGCTCCCATGTTTTTGTGGTTCATGGTTTGTCGCCCTCCTCTGTTTCCATCTGAGCCCCCCATTTTCCGTCGACTGCTCCTCCCCAAGCACTATCGACCGTCAACCGCCTTTGCTATGGGTTGCTACTCTCCTCGTCGCCGTTGTTCTCTCTCTCTCTCTCTCTCTCTCTCTCTCTCTCTCTCTCTCCATTGTTTGGTGTTCGGGAGAAGGGGTCACGCCCTGCTTCCCAAAATACAGAATACAAGCCCGTGACGAAGGCCCAGCGAATGATATTAACATCATCCATAAGCTGTACCAGTCTTAACTCAACAATATGAAAAAGGAATAATCACAACCACGCAGAAAAGCATAATCACATAAATAATTACTGAGATAAAGCATACAGTAGTCCAACATAATAACCAACAACTGGAAGTAAGCAACAATTACGGGTCAACAAAGCTTGGGATACAAAGTACAGAAGTAATACAATGCTGGAAGTAAAATAAGATGAATAAAATAACTATGACTATCAATTCCACGCATTCTTTAGTACATCAGTTCTCCTAGTCTTTCAATTTCTTCCTCCATGACACCTGTAATCTCATCATCTAGAGATGCGAAAAACATGCCCGTTAGAGCAAGCTATGGGCGACACGTAGTAGGAAGCAGTAAAATAGGATATAAAGGACTATTTAACAAGAACAGAAATTGGAATGATATCGAATTCAGTAAATGATAAATGATAAAAAATCAAAAGTTAATAATCAATAATTCAGAAATCAGGAATCAATGTTTAATAACCAGTATTCAGTATTAGTATCAATGTTCAGTGTTCATTTATGTCTATAAGTCTTTTATCAATCCTAACTAATGCATGCAATCCTGCATCCCATACCACAGGTTTGGGTGTATACAATCAAGTGAACGTTTGACTATAGTGGTGAATTCTACGGGGTCCTGTACTCGGGTCTTGCAATATAAATGACCGATGACCGATGACCGATGACTAATATACGATAAATAGGTATATTACAGTCAGTAATCCACAATCAATCGATGACCAATAACCTGTCAATACGAGAAACACGGGCCCCCTTCCGAGTACACTCTCCTATATTTTTCACTACTATAAGTCAACCCTTATTACCCCGGCTTGTTATCATTTTATTAACAATCAGTTATGAACATGCATGTAATCAATGTGGGTGATGGTATCAATACTCATGCAACAGGTACAATCGATGAGACCAGTATCACTAGTACAATTTCAAGATGATATCACGACTATACAATACATGAAATATACATGGTCCAATTTATTAAATATGGAAAACACGGTTTATATGCAAAACATAACAATATATGGACTTAGTCTACTACAATTTCTATGTGCATGGTTTTAAGTTTCTGTGTTAGGAAACGGGTCGAAACCTTAGTACAAAGTCAAGCAAATGACAAGGCAGTATATGTGAATGTTCAATAGTACTATAAATTTATGGTTTGGGATTAAAGTCAATAATAATAGCACGATGAGAAAACTATGAATCAATAACATGGTACAATAAATAAACAATGGAGTTCAATTAGATATGATATTCAATTTGATTACTACTTGCCGGATTTCAAGAAGTGTTTTCTTGAACTAGAACAATGAAAATGAGTTCAAGAGATGCTTGCCTATTAGGCGACGATTCTGAATATAAAAGAATAACGGGATGAGAATCCCGACGACGACACGTGCACTCCACGTACACCGTAACACGTGCAACACACGTGCAACAAAGCCACAACAGCAAGAGCACACAAAGAGACAACAACACAGCAAAGGTCAAAACAGAAATAACACTCTCGGCCAAAACACCAAACAGCAAACTCTGCCAATCATACAGCAATAGCAAGGCGAACAGAAAACACGGGAAAACTCCACAGCATATCCCAACCGAACAGCAAACAGAGTACTTGAATCCCCACACAACCAACAGCAAGTAGCAGCGGCTCGACTGGCTTGTGACTTCGACGACTGGCGGCGGTGCACATGGCTTGGTGGCGAGGAGAGGCAGGGGCTCGGTATGGAGGCACTGGTGATGACCTTCGATGGGTTTCGGCGATGCTCGGAGCTCAAACGGAGGAGGAAGAAGACGACTGCGGTGGGTTCGGAAGTTGATGGGTTCACGATGTCGAAGGACTTCGGGGATGACGACGGGGTGCAAGGGTGTGGTGAGGAGGAGCAGGTGACGTCCTTCTATTTTGGAAAAAAACAGAGGAAGGAGGCAATGTTAATAGAGGAGGTGACGAGGGCAGGAGCGAGCAACGATGGAGACTGGGAGGCGACTGCCGTGGCTCGACGACGAGGAGTAGCTCGAGTTGAGGTAATGGCGGGACGAAAGAGGAAGGCGGCGATTCAGCAAGAGGATGAAGACTCTGGAGGTAGGGGATGACGACTGGAGGTGATCGAGGTGGTGACTGACGGTGGTGAGCACGAGTTGGAGCGAGGCTCGATAGGGGCAAGGAAGATGAGTAGGGGGTGAGATCGGCGAGCTGGGTGTTGGGTTCGAGGTCTTCGATGGAGATGGGTGCTGACGGTGGTCTCGATGGCGTTGCGGAGGGGAGAGCACGGAGGTGAAGGAGGCAGGGGGTCAACGAGGAGAGTTGACAGGGTGCTCGACGGAATGGCAGGAGCTCGGGGTGGTCGAAGGTTGATGGAAGGCGAGTCAAGGGGATGACGATGGGGTGGGGTTTCTCTATTTCGTTTTGAAATAGGGAAAAGGGAGAGAGAGTGGTAGAGAGATGGGTTTATAAATATAATAAGTATAATATAAATATTATAATGGGGGTAGTTGAGATAGTGGGGGTTGTAGTTACAGGAGTGTGAAGAGTGGGGGAACGTGAGAAAATGAGCGGGTGGGTATATAGGATTGATTCTATACAAATACATATGGGTACTGGGATTAGATTTGGGCTTGGTTTATGGGCTCAAAACAATTTAATAAATTAGTTATAGGATTGGGCTAAACTTTGGGCTCAGGTTAGATATTAATAAATAATGAAATCAAAATATAAAATTTGGACTTTAGATGATGGGCTTCAATTTAAATAATTAAATAATGTGATATAGATCAAAACTAGTGGGCTTTAACAAAAAAAATAATTATAATACTAATAACTACACATAATAATAATAATAATAATAATAATAATAATAATAATAATAATAATAATAATAATAATAATAATAATAATAATATGTATCAGAATAGGATTCACTACAAGGAATTTGACATATAGTGACAGCAAAAATCCGTGGGTAAAAGGAGAAAAACCGTAGGTATAGCCCTTAAAACCTATACCAATGGACATATTTTTCCGTCATTTTTAATTAGCTATACCCACGGCAAAATGCCGTCACTATAGCCTATAGCGACGGTTTTTTCACCCGTTGGACAAAACCTTGGTGTTATACCCACGGTTTCGTATCCGTTGGTATAGGTTTTAAAGACACCTTTTGCTTTCCTATACCCACGGTTGAAACTCCATTGCTATAGGTTTTAGCGATGGTTTTCGCATCCAATTATTTGAATATGTACTCATCGCTCTATACACAATTTTTTCTTATTAATTACACTTATAATAATTTAATATTTTCTGTTATAATATTAATCCAATTATAAACTAAATACACAATAAAATAGATAAATGTGTTTATGAAACAAAATTAAAAAAAAATAAACTTCAGTCATATTAAAAATTAATGAAGTATTACAAGCATGTCAAATTACAAAATAGTTAATAACCAAATACAAATTGAATTCATGTGTGCAGACATGAGAATCAATACTTTAAACTACGATCAACATATTCAGTGACATTATAAGATAACATTCAATTAACTCCTCACTTGAGATACGACACTAACAATTTTCTTATTTTACGGCAACCAGATCTTGATTGATCTTGATTCTCTTTGCAGTAATCTTCTTTTAGCATCCTGCAAATCTTCTTTACAACCTTCTTCACTTCATCATTGGCAAACACAAACTCGGCTGCATTTTGAGCGAGTTCAATCATTTCTCACTTGTTCAGAGCCCTTCACAAACAAAACAAAGCAAAAAGATCCAACTTTGGTCATCAACAAATAGTCATAAAGAGAACAGTGTACTCTAGATCTGATTGATAGGAACCAGTCTACTAGTACGTAGTCAAAAAGAGAACGGCGTACTCTAGATCTAAATTGAGATTCTCCTCTATAGAAAAATTGAACCAAATTACAACTATCAGATTGATGTCAACACTAGAAATTACCTAATTGATGACGAACTTCTAGGCTTAGGCAATCAAGAAGCAACCCTTCAAATTTCCTGAAGACTAATAATAGTCTGTATGTAGAGACAGAAAAAAAACAGAAAATTTTAGATTAGCTTGAATCATGGAAATCTGAAAGCAAATTAAGAGGGTTTTCATTTTAAGGCTCCAAAACTACATAAACCTTTGTCAATTGGAGGTGCTCCCTAACCCTATCACCAATCCACTATCTAAATAAGTATGTGCCATTCATTTGTATATGCTCAGTGATGATAAGTGAGAAAACAACAATTCCATCCATAATTTTTCCAACACAAACAAAATTAAAAAAATTAAAAAAATTTAATACAAGATAAATTGGGAGTTGAGGATTACAGAAATATTTAGCTATTAATTTGTAACTATATTAACTTACCAGTTGAAAGAAAGCAAAGCCAATGAAGTAGTAAGAAGGGGCATGACAAGATAAATAGAGAACGCATGTGCCTGCTTATATTCCGCATCTGAAGATGCACCAATTTGCATAATGTTGTGTATCAAAATCTGTAATGAAGATACAGGGATTATTTTCAGCAAGAAGCTTGTAAATCTAATTCACAGGAAAAGCATGAGTTAGTTCTCACTGCAGCCGAAATAACAACTGTCTGCCCAACTTCAAGGCCATTCAGGCCAGCATGAATGTTAATAGAGTTTGTACAAAATACCGCCAGCAAGCACATATATAGCTTGTATATCCAACCTGCTACAAAAGTAAATGATAAGATTATACCATTTATCTTGAAATAAAAGATTTTAGTCACTAGAAATACCTCCTGAGTGTCTCTGCTGTTCGTAACAGGTTTATTTTCATTGTTTTCCAATAATATATGGCGAAACTGAGGATTTGGAACATCCTTAATTACATGCCATTTTACTGGGAAGAAACCATTCCACTTGTCCTGCTGCCAAAAGTCCATGCTCTTCTCAAAATCTACACGATCCAGCATCTCAGCTACACCACAAAACTGGCCGCTTGCATTAACCTGTCATAAGAAGATTGAAGGGCTGATGTTAGTCTACAACAAAACTCACAAGTCACACTATTAGCAATATCAACACAGATGACAACTCACTTCCTGTGCTCGACATTACACACATAATATTATCATTTACTTTTGTTTTCATATAGTTGGGTATGTGTAAACAAATAATCTAAAAGATCTAAGTCAACTCCAATTCCTGAGAAATTTGAAATTTAATAAAAAACTCTAACCACAAATCAAACTTTTTAAGCATCACCATTTTATTACTTGTCACTTGCTAGTTGACAATCACAATGAGATACAGAATTCATGCTTTCTCAGTAAAGTATCTAGACATAACAGAATAGACTCATCTGATAATTTTACTCATGTAGCAATAAAATTATATTACCATGAATTCATCTAGACATAACAGAATAGACTCATCTGATATTTCCCCTGCCACAACTTTAAGTGGATCTGCTAGACTGCTACCCCTTTATGCATCTGCAACCAAATATAACACAAAGATCATTTAATAAGAAAACAAGCCTTATGAGTTGCGGAGGTAAAAGTTCAGTTTGCAACCAGTTACAACAATACATACCTCAAACAATTTTTTGCAGAACAATGAAAATCTACAAAGTATAGGAGTGAGATATTAGATATACCTGTAAGTGACTGTGGACATTCAGCATAAAATCATGAAAGTGTATTCTTTTCTTCCTCCGAATACTCACACGCTCATTCATCCATATCTAAATTTAAACCCTTCAGGTGCACAACTACTAGAATAATTAACATAATATTATAAATTTCTCAAACTCTACATTCGTGATGTTGAGAGATTTACTTATTTATATACTAGTAAAACTATTGTAGTAGAACCTTGATTGAAATTAGCTTTAACTTTTTCAAAAAATTGCTTGAAATGTGTGGCCAGCTAAAATTGGAAGTATGCCCTCATACCAATACCACTCTCATGCCATTGCACCAAAACTTTCATAGTTGTGGAGAGTATTCAGGAAGATATTTTTGTATTCCTACATAGATTTATATTTTTATACTATAACAAGCACAATATTGTAAGGGATAGATGACAAATGTTAGCTGAAGTTTCAGTAATAAACAAACCAATCACATTCCATTCCATATCCTTTCTTCAAGAATACTTCCGGTGCGATATAGTCGGGTGTACCCACTGTGGAAAATGCCTACAAAATAGAAATTCATAGCTAATAATTAATACTCATACTAAGCGGAAGAACTATCTAGTACTGCATTGGTAAACCAACATACTAAGTTGGAAGAAAGAACTTAGGTAAAAAATTACTTAAGAGATAATGTGGCAATTATAGTGCCAATTGCACTGAAGAAAATTGATCAAAACAGAAGTGGAAATAATACTAATGAAAAAGTTTACTACTTAATACAAGTTTAATTTTCTGCCAGATAACATTTTGAAACCACAAGTGTCAAAGTTTTCATGACTATCAACTTTTATGGCATGGGTGCAACTTTTAACCAACTTACGGCCACTTAAAGATCCATTTTGTTGTTTTATATATAAGCATTGGACAGTTACTACTAAAGTGAGCATCTATCGCTTTGCCCTCATCTTTTATCTTTATTATTGATGATATACCTTCTAAATTAAGTGTGAGAAAGTCTGAAAGACCTCTCCGTTCATGAAGTTAGGCTGCTGTTCAGCTTCAAAAAGAGGTGAATCTGAAATCCATGAGCCTAGTACAACAAACCAAGACACCATAAATCATGTGCACTGTAATAAGCTGAAATGAAGTATCATTAAGGAATTGAGTATGATGATTATCCTGCTTTCCGAGAATATTCTTCTTCATTAGATGTATTAATACATCTTCCAAGCAAGTGTCACAGGAAAAAATGGGTGACCTATGGACCTCCGACAAACAAATTATCTATCTACACCATATTTCATCATCATCATCTAAATCTTGTATCACCATCATCTTTAAAGACATACCTGAAACCCTTCTCTCAGAGCTCTCTCCACCAACTCCTCCGAGTAAACCCTAAGCTCCTCAACCCCAAGTTCGTCCTCGAAAACGGCGGTGGAATCGAGTTCGGCTTCGAAACTCTGCAACCAAAATCAAACCAAATCGTCAAACTAGGGTTTCGTTGCTTGAATTGAAAAAAAAAATCGAAAGAGTAAGAAGAAGGGTTGAATACCGAGATTAGATTGAGGGAGGAGATGAAGGCGTGGATGGAGGTAAGGGGGCCGATGAGGTCAGGGACGAAGATGGGGCCGCCACGTGCGAAGCGCGGGTGACGGTAGCGGGAAGAGGCGACGGCAGCAGGGAAGAGGGGGGCGACGGCAGCGGGAAGAGGAGGATTTAGAGATTGGGTTTGGGGAGAGAGGGATTTAGGAGTTAGAGGGATAAAATGAAATATTTTGGGGGAAGACAGAGGGAAAATGAAAAATTTTGGGGGAAAATAAATTAGGACTATACCCACAGTCTTTTATCTCATTTGTAGGTATATGATACCTATACCCACAGTTTTAGAGATCCGTCACTATAGGTGTCCGTTGGTATATGGCAAATTTCTTGTAGTGATTTGAGATTAACAAGTTCATTAAAATCCAAACAATAATAATATAACATATAAATAGTCGATCAATTATAAATAGAATATACATCGTTATTCAAAATAAATGTAATCGTCGATTATAAACACATTTAGTAGAAAATCCGAAACCAGTTTAGCACAAAATAAATTTATAAATTGTCAAAATACTGAAAATATATAGGAGATACGTATTAGCAGGAACGGGGTTACAGAAGGAATAGGATTTGCTGTGTGCTGTTTGGGAAGAGAGGATCCCATGTTTGCTGTTTGGGGTATCGCTTGGCTGTGTATTGTTTGCACATTATTGCACGTGCTCCCGTGTTTTCGTGGTTCGTGATTAGTTGCCCGAGATTCTCATCACGTTATTCTTTATATTCGAATTTATCATCTAACAGGCAAGTCTCTTCTTGAACCCCTCTATTGTTTGTGTTCAAGAATTTTTTGATCCCCGCAAGTAGATCTTTTATCATATTGTTATACTATTTAATTTCGTTGAGTATATCGAGGGTTTACACGAGCTAACCCAAGATATTCTTGACATCGTGCCTATATCTTTGATCCAAATTCTAGTTCCTATTGCACATTGCATATGCACGTTATACTTGAAAAAATATATATATAACAAGATCCATGTTATAGAATGAATTGAATCTTTCCGATCGAAATTGAATTGATGAATTAAATTACCATGATTATGAATTGCATCGTGAATCTAGAAATATGCATGTTAATCATCAAATAACACTTTGTTTGTTAATTTTATGAATTGTATGTTTGTATGATGAAGTTATTGCCTATTCATATTAAATTATTTTCTATCCTGCTGTTTATTTCTTTTTGTATCAGATTTCGACCCTATTGCTGAAGTAATTTGAAATAACTTTGTGAAAATGAATTTTAGCCCCATGAGTCTAATTTCTAGACCATTCGATGGAATTTAATTCCGATATATAATCTGTTAGATACTAGTATTTTAGTGACGCTGGGTCTAGATTTCCAGATTCACAAATTTTCTGTGTATCACCTAGATTTAATAATAAATAGAACATGTTAACAATAAAAAAAAAATATGAAATTAATTTAGCTGAGACTAAACATGTGTAGGAATCACCTTGAATTCTTTCAGATTTAATTGATGAGTTTTCTGACCTAATTCATATATGTTTACACAATTTATAACTTGCTGCCTGAACACAGAACCTGAAATGAATAGGAGTTTGAACCTAGGTTCTGTAACTTTTATATATCGTATGTATATTTGCTGGAACCAGCAGAGAGTCTAGTTTCTAGAACTTCTGACAGATCCAAATTTTCTTTTCTGTAGTAGCGGGAATTGCTATTTTTGTACAGTAACGTTCTGCTGTCCAGATTGTATGATTTGTATTGATTTAATACATTTGCTTCTTGCTTTGTCTGTAATGAGTAGAATTAGTCACACCTAGCATGATACAACCTTGACACAATCTTGCATGCTCACATAAGATGAAATAAAATATTAACAAGTTGGGGTATTATGGGTTGACTTGGTAGTGAACAATCGAAAACTATACTCGGTCGGGCCTTACTGCCTGACTTATTACTGATACTGACTGATGGTTATAAAACACTACTTGATAATTACTGCTACTGAACATTAATCACTGATTACTGGGCCAAGTACACGATCTGTGAATTCACCATCGGTCTGAAACGTTCACTTGTTTGCTTGCGCCGAACCTGTAGAATGGGACGCAGTAGTATGTGTACTAGATAGGATAATAAAATGATTAATAATCCTTATTGACACTTCTTGCTTGACATATACTGTCATCAACATTGAACTTGAATCGAAATTATTAATTAAATGCTTGATTGAACATAGACCCTTGACATTATTACCAATCTTTGATTTTGTTATTGACTTTGATCCCGTCCCTTCTTTTTTATACACCTTGTTCCTATTATTCCCTGTTTTCTCTATTTGCTTTCCATAAATTTCTCTAAGGACATTATTTTCTTTCTTTTTAGATCACGAAGTTATAAGTACTGAAGGAACAATACCAGAAGGAATTGGTGAGTAACGATTTTAGAAGATGGATCCGAAGATTGCGCTGCTTAAATAAATTTTTGCTAGATTTATTTCTTTTGAACGTTGTCTGTGATATTATACATTATTTTGGGCTTTTGTCCTGGAGTTTATTTTTCCCAGATTTTGGATATTATGTTGGATATTATTTTCGATTATTTCATTATTATTGAAGTCGTTTCTTTGATTCATGTGATTATATTTCCTTTTGTGGCTGTGTTTATTGTTCATATTGTTGAGTTAGACTGGTACATCTCATGGATGGTGTTTACATCATTCGTTGGGCCTTCGTTACGTACTCGTATTTCGTATTTTGGGAAGCGGGGCGTGACACTACTCTAGTCACACTACCTAGGAGCTAGCGTACCCCCCACCGGTCTTTTGGTAAAGCTACCGTTATGAGCTTCTCCCAAACCCATTTCAAGGTTATTCGAGCCCAAACATGCATCAACTAGTACACTCAATATACAACACTATATCTCATATATATCATATACATGCACATATACAAGCATTTCATCAAACACCTCATAGGTAATCACACTTATTATAAATTTATCCCTCAATTGCAACTTTATTTCTCCTTATCTACTAGACCTTCTCATTAAGACAAATCATCGAACACCTTATGTTCAATAATATTTATCCATATTTATCTTTATTACTAAGCTACTTGTACATCTGAATACTTAACTAGCATTCACACACAACATTTATATGCATTTGTTCCAACTACATGATTATAAATCAAATATGCAAAACATAGAATTCCAACTAGAGGTTAGAATTTAGTTACTCAAATTTGTGTGCCAAATTCGACTCCAACATACACATGAACAATCATACCATTCCAATTAAGCTTCAAACATACAAAACTCATGCTGTCAATTCATGAAAAGAAACATATAAGAGGTTAAGAGAACACCCACCTTGTTATGGGGAGTTCTAACACAACCAAATAGCCTCCAAGCTTGACCTTTTCTTCTCTAGCTTGTTTCTTCTCCTCCTTGCTCAAAGCTTGCTTCAAGCCTTGTTATTGCTCCAAATAGCAATAAGAGTTTCTTAGAAAAATAGAGAGTTTGTATAGTGGAGAGTGGAGTGAAAATGAGTTAGGGCATCACCCCTTGCTCTCTTTTTATAATTGGTTGGCCATAGGAGATAAGGTGTTGTGTAGGGTTGTGCTTAGGGCTGCTTAGTGTCCAACGTAATCAATTTAGGGGTGGCTTGTGTTGCCTAGTGTCCCTACGCACTCAAGAGCAACCAATAAAACATCATGATTGCCCCTAGATCCTATATCCACATAAGCCACCCTACAAAAATAAAAACCCTCCTTTCTCCAAGTCAAAATTTTCAGCTCCCTTGTTCACACTTGGTTATGTGCAAGTGCTCATGAACAAGTTAGTTTGGTTGAGCCTATTTGAGTCTAGCTCATTTGAGTTAGACTGGGTTGAGCCAAACCATACAACTGAAAGTGTTTGTTAACACTTAATTGGTTTCTCATAAGATGTCAAATACAACTTATGATAACATACACAATTAATGATTAACACGTGCAACAATATTCTTATGCAAAATATTGTTATACAATACCAAAAATACAACTGTGCACCCACTAACCTTCTTGTAGACACTAGTTCATCTTCATTCTTGATGAAACCAAACTATTTGATTGCATCATCAAAACGAAGCTTGCTTTAATCCATAAAAGGATCGTTGCAGCTTACACACTTTTTCAGCATCCTTTGAAATGACAAAACCCTCAGGATGTGTCATGTACACATCCTCGAGAATAATTCTATTTAGGAAAGTAGTTTTGACATCCATCTACTAGATTTCATAATTGTGATATGCAGCAATAGCAAGCAAGATCCGAATGGATTTAAGCATGTCAACTATGGAAAAAGACTCATCATAGTCTATACCACGAACTTGATTGAAACCTTTAGGCACCAACCGCCCCTTAAAGGTATGCATATTACCATCCATGTCAGTTTTCTTTTTGAAAATCCATTTACACCCAACAGGTTTTACCACTTCAGGTGGGTCTACCAAAGTTCATACTTAGTTTGCATACGCAAATTCCATCTCATATCACATGGCCTCAATCCATTTCTCAGAGTCTGGGCCTTTTACAGCTTCTTCATTAGTCGTAGGCTCATCTTGATCAGTGAGTGCACCATGTTGAGTCACGAGATATCCATATCTCTTGGGTTGATGAGGTATCCTACTAGACATACGTAGGCCTTGTGCTACTTGAGTAGGTTGTTGCTCCACAACAATTTGTGGAGCCTGCTCCCTTTCACCATTGGTTCGCTGCTACTTTGCGAACTTTGAATTTCTTCAAGTTCAATCTTTCTCCCACTGGTTCTTTTGGAGACGAATTCTCTCTCTAGGAACACAGCAGTCAATGCGATAAACACTTTGCCTTCGGTGGGATTATAGAAATAGTATCGCTGGGATATCCTACAAAGAAACACTTATCATATTTGGGACCAAGTTTATCAGAGACTTGGCACCTTACATAGGCTTCACAACTCTAAATCTTCGCAAAAGACACACTAGGTTACCTCCTAGTCCATATCTCATATGGTATTTCTTGAACCATTTTAGATAGAACACAGTTAAGTGTGAAAGCAGCTGTTAAAAGAGCATGTCCCCATAAGGAGCTTGGAAGGTTTGCATGACTCATCATGGATCGGACAATGTCTGACAAGGTTCGGTTTCTCGTCTTAGAGACACCATACCATTGCGGTGTTCCAGGAGGAATGAGTTGAGATATTATCCCACACACTTTTAGATGGTCATCAAATTGTTGGCTTAAGTACTCACCACCTCGATCTGATCGAAGGGCTTTAATACTATTACCAAGTTAATTTTGTACCTCATTTTTGAATTCTTTGAACATTTCAAATGACTTTGATTTGTATTTCATTAGATACACAAACCCATATCTACTTAAATCATCAGTAAATGTAATGAAGTATTGAAAACCTCCTCTGCCCAATGTGTTGATAGGTCCGCAGACATCACTATGTATGAGACCTAAAAGATCACTAGCCTTTTCACCATTTTCAGTGAATGGAGCCTTAGTCATCTTGCCCAACAAACAACGTTCACATACCTCATATGATTCAAAATCAAATAAGTCCAAGAATCCATATTTATGGAGTTTGGATATGTGGTTCTCATTTATGTGGCCAAAACAACAATGCCAGAGGTAAGTTGGGTTCATATCATTTGATTTTAACTTCTTAGTATTTATGTTATGGACAAGTATTTCAAGGTCGAGAATATAAAATCCATTATTCAGTTGTGCACTACCATAAAAGATATCATTCAAATAAATTAAACAAATTTTGTCCTTTAAATGAAAAACCCTTCTTGTCCAAACAAGAAATATAAATAATATTCCTACTAATAGCTGGCACAAAATAACAGTTCTCTAACTCAATGATATGCCCATTGGGTATAGATAAGTGATAAGTCCCTAATGCTAAAAGCAACTTTTGCTTCATTTCCAACTCATAGGTCCACTTCTCCCTTAGCCAATGGTCTACTTATTTTGAGATCCTACACATTTACAAAAATGTGAGATCCACATCCATTATCCAATACCCAAAATGCAGAAGTAGATAAATTGACTTCTATAACAAAATACTTGAAATGGAAGTCTCATTTCCCTTCTTCTTCTTGAGCTCCTCCAAGTTTTCATTACATTTTCTCTTCCATTGTCCGGTCTGACTAGAGTGGAAGCATGTTCCCTCCTTGGCCACCCCACCCTTAGGCTTCAAGGCAGAAGTGTTGGGCTTGAAATTGCCCTTGCCCTTCCCTTTGCCATTAGGTTTCTTAATCTGCTTGTTGCCCTTGCTCTTACCTTTGGTCTGTTGGACCATCATAATGGCATTTCTGTTACTAATATTCTGGCAGCAGTTTTCAACATGTTTAGCAGCTCCGAGATAGGTTTGTCAATTTCATTCATGTTGTAGTTCATGAAGAATTGACTATAATTTTTCGGCCAACTCTTGACCCAAAGGGAAATCAAGCCTTTCAAGATTCTCTATGTACCTAAACATCTTGAGCACATGAGTTCCAACAGGGCTTCTTTATGCAAGTTTATACTGAAACAATGCCTATGAGACTTCTTACCTCTCATGCCTAGCCTGCTCTTGATAGAGCCTCTTGATGTGTATGACAAATTACTAGATGTGTTAGATGCCATGGTAATCTATCAACAGAAATATACCAAGTAAATATCATGATTGAAATATTTAACAGAAATATGTAAAGTAAGAAATATTTAATAAGGTCACCATCAATAGAAATATGTAGGGTATGTATCATGACATTGAAATATTTAATAAGGTTTTTTATTAAATATAACTCCTACTATTTTTATTCAAATCAACAACCCTCATCATTGAGTCGGAAAATCCCATCGTAAGATTTTCTAGTAGGCCCAGATCCATTTTTCACCTAGTTTGAGTCACTTTGGCTGATCACCCCAAATTCAGTTATTTAGGTAGGGAACACTTCCCAATTACATCGTATGCTACTCATGGATAATTGGGTGAATAACACTTATTCTAATCTCTACCATAGACTAAAGCCCAACTTTATGCCTCTAAACCTTCAATCATATTGAAATAGCCTAGTTAAGTAAGACCCAATGGTTAACAGTTGAATATTACTTTTATTCCATTGCGTCTAACCAAGATAGATAAAGGCACCATGCTTTGGCAGACCTACACTTAATCAATCCTAGTCTGGACGAGTGCCACACATTGGAAGACATCAAATTGCGACTTAATATTTTTTTTGAGGGATTTCGTAATTTTATTAATTGATCTCACCGTTTATTATCCATTAGTATACAACTAAAATAATGCATGTCATACAAAATGAAGGCATTAAATATATGTGATATGATTGTGGCCCCTAACGCACTGACTCTCCCAAGCCAATGAGAGTATCAATAACTAAATATATGGATTATAACATCTTCTCCAAGTAGCTTCCCAATTATGTTCTTGTATGGTTGCCAATTCCTTGCCTCCAAAGTGAGATTACATACATATAAAAAAAGAATGTACAATCGGAGTGTAGAGAGAAGGGCACGGCACGCATGCCATATTCAGATTGTAATCAGAATGTAGAGAGAATGGCACGACATGCAAGCCGTATTTAAATTAAAATCAGAATGTAAAGAGAAAGGCATGAAACGCAGGTCGTATTTAAATTACAATCAAAATGTAGAGAGAAAGACAGGACACACAGGCTGTATTTAAAATACCAAAATCTTAACAAACAAAAAGAACTAAGGCCACAACCATGAACCAAGCATCACAGAACATACAAACCAAGAATATGATGTTATGATTTTATTTTATTTTATTTATTTAAAAAGATTAGTTTTGGGGAATCAGTATTACCCTATGCAGGGTTAGAACTGCCAGAGCATGAACCTTTCATGCCTTAAGAAACCCTAATGCTTCCACAAACGATGCAAGCGCATGAACTCTTCATGCTTTAACAAACCCTAACGCCGCGGAAAATTAGATCTTGCAACTCCAGGGTTGTCGATGGTTCCAAACCGAGGGCTACCCAGGGGCAGCATCTGTGTCAACAACCAACATATAAACAAATCCTTATATTGCAATAGTTGCAAAACATATATCACATATGAATGTTTCTTCAAAAAGTGTGAACATGTCATAAACAATCGCATTTCATACATATTCGAATTATGGTTTCGCAAGTGGCTCTGATACCACTGTTGGGTTTCAAAGTTTATCACAAAGTAAATAAGTAATAGAATTAAATATAAAAAGAATTCTGAAATTCAGCCATGAATCCATGTAAAAACCATAAAACGTGTTAGGAACATTTTCCTCAACGATGGAACGAATGTCTCCACAATCTGACAATCATCAGCACTGTAACGTTGCAGTGCCACTACGATATCCACACAAACGAACAACGAAATCGGGCTCACCCCCATGCCGTAGTGCTAGCTGCGGGAAAGAAATGTTCCTCTCGCTCTCTCACTTTCTGTGACGGCTAGGGTTTTTCCTTGTTACTTTCCTACAAATACATATCATATATATATATATATATATATATATATATATATATATATATATATATATATATATATATATATATATATATATATATATAAGGAAATTTACCCTAAGATAGTAGTGAGGTTGCTGGGCTCACAATCTAACCTAGGTCAGATTCATGTGGGTCTTCTAATTTTGGTTGGCCCATTTAATCTAATTAACTGTCCAACCAATGTTGGAATTCCAAGTCCTACATTGATTCCCAATTAAATTTATCTTATGAATTTAAATCTCAATTTTGATCCATTCTAAATGTGTGAACATGTAAGTTCCCATTACGTTAATATTAATACTAAAATCATATTTTAGTGTTACAAACATTGAGTGATATCTAACAATACATCACTGCTACTCAAGTAACGCGAAGGCCAGTGGTTTGACATAACCTATCCGTGACCAATGTTACAATGTAGTCTAGTCCTTTTGTCTAAATATCTTTATTGGTCACAAAGCATGGAACTTGTCACCCTTTGTGTAGTCCAATCATTGGTTTCTTGATGTCTGACTAGACTTTTTAAAACAAAAGTCATCATTATGTCAAATTGACTTATTTGAGCACGTATGTCCAATAGCCGACTTTATAATCACTTTATCACAAACGATGTTTGATGGTATTAAAACATATAACTTCACAGGTAGGGAACCGTAGTGACTTTTAGTCAAAGGACCACGTACACCATGCTCACTATGAGAATCGCTCATGACACTCACGTAACGATCCATACAGTGTTCTCATGGTGGGTCAGTCCAGTACATTATTGCTATAATATGTCCCATGTGAAGACTTGATATCTCATATCACTGACCCGTGAGATATGGTCATCAGTCTACGTACATACTAGTCTATATATATTATTTTTGTCCTAATTCACGGTAATACTTGACTAGTGACGTTTAAGAATAGTGTTCTAATTTCAACCAATAGGATCTTTTAATCAAGTCATGCACTTGATGTCACATGGTATTGAACCTACAGCTCTAATGACTTTATTATGTTCATTTAATCATAATAAACAACACAACAAATGAAATATCTCATATATGAAATAAATTTCCTGTTACAATGTAAACTAGAAAGCTCAATATAAGACACCAATAGCTTTCCCCACTTGAAGTTCTTCGCCCTCGGAGGGCTTTGAAGACGGGAATGGACTTTTCCCACTTCAAAAGGAAGCATCTAATTACTGCTAGCAGACCCGTGAGCCTCTAAACTTCTTTGATGTTTGTAGGGTGAGTCAAGTCAAGTATGTCCTAAATCTTCTCTGGGTTTGTCTCGATCCCTCGTTGGCTAACCATGAAGCTGAGGAATTTTCCTGAGGTCACACCGAAGGCTCACTTAGACAGGTTTAGCCTCATATTGTTTTTCCTCAAGACATCGAAGGCCTCTTCAAGGTCTTTTATATGATCTTAGCTTCCATGACTTATACTTTCATAGATGAGGCATTTTATTTATTGTGTTGTTTATTGTGATTAAATGAACATAATAAAGTTCTTAAAATAGTAGGTTTAATACCATGAGACATCAAGTGCATAACTTGATTGAGAGTTCATACTGGTTGTAATCAGAACACTATTCATAAATGTTCCTAGTCAAGTATTATTGTGAATTATGACAACAATAATATATAGAGACTAGTATGTGTGTAGACTGGTGATCATATCTCATGGGTCATGAATATTAGATATCAAGTATTCATATGGGTACATATTAGAGTAATAATGTATTGGACTGACCTACCCTGAGAACGCTGCATAGATCGTTACGTGAGTGTCATTAGCGATTCTCATAGTGACCATGGTGTATGTGGTCCTTTAACTTGAAGTCACTATGGTTCCCTACATGAGAAGTTATTTGTTTAATACCATCAAACATCGTCTGTGATAAGGTGATTATAAAGTCTGCTATTTGACTTACTATGAATCATGCAGAGAGATGTGAATGACTTAGATAGGATTTGCCAGTCTTACATAACAGGAGCAATATATTCGGGCCCATTAATTGAGTTAGACTGCAAAATGCATGACCGTGCTAAAATGAGTCAATATGAGATATTTATCTCATTTATTTTAATAAGTCTACTCGGACATCAAGAAACTAAAGATTGATCTAAACAAGATTGACACGCTCCATGCCTTGTGGTCAATTAAGATATCTGGACAAAATAACTATACTACATGGTAACATTGGTCACGGATAGGTAATGTCAAATCACTGACATTCCTGTTACTTGAGTAGTAGTGATGTATTTCTAGATACCGCTCACTGTTTGTAACTCTAAAATAGGATTTTAGTATTATTATCAATGTAATGGGAACCTACAGGGTCACACATTTAGAATGGATCAGAATTGGGATTTAAATTCATAAGATGAATTTAATTGGGAATCCAAGTAAGACTTTGGCTCCCAACATTGGTTGGGTAATTAATTAGATTAAATAGGCCAACCAAAATTAGAAGGCCAACATATGAATTTGACATAGGTTAGATTGTGAGCCCGTCAACCTCTTTACTCTCTAACGGTTGATTTTCTGCTATATATATGATATGTATATGTAGGAAACGAAATGGAAAAACCCTAGTCATCACAGAAAGTGGGAGAAAGAGAGAGAGCAACATGAACATCCCCATCCCGCTACTAGCACCGCGACGTGAGGGAGAACCCAATTTCATTTGTTCGTGTGGATACCGTAGAGGCACTGCAACGTTGCAGTGCTCGGATTAGAGGATTGTGGAGACATTCATTCCATCGTTGAGGTAAAAACTCCTAACACGTTTTATGGTTTTTGCATGGATCCATGGTTGGGTTCTGGAACTTTTAATTTATTTCTGATGCGTATTTACTCTATTTTTGACTTCGAAATCCAACAGCCCCTACAGATAAGGGCTTCCATCTCATCCTTCAGGGCCCGATAGTTATTGGTCTCATGACCGTGGTCTCGGTGATATCAACTCTAGAACGTTCTATCCCTTTTGTTATTGCTAGTATTCATCTAAGGAGGGTGTCAGATCAGTCCCTCTTCTTCTACTTCCATAAGGATAGCGGAGATAATCACGTTGAGCAGAGTAAACTTTTTTAGCCAAGGCGCCGGGTGGACGCATCTGCTTAGAGGCATCCTTTTGAGACTTCTTGGGGCCTCGGTGCTATATATCTTCCTCTTCCATTTAGGATGAGATTCTTTATGACACCTGTGATGTAAGGCTCCTCGGCTCGAATGTATTTCTCGCATTGGAGGAGGAGATCGGTGAAGTCCGAGGAAGGCTTTTTTACAGCTAGGTCTTGAGGAGATCATGCTGGATGTTGTGCCTAAAGGCAGCTGCTGCACTCTGACATCAAGAGAGGTGATGAACCTTGTGTTAGGTTTCGAAGGCAATCATAGATTAAATACACAGTGGAAAAATTACAAAAAATCGAAACCTAGCCATGGATCCATGTGAAAACTATAAATTGTGTTTATAAGTGATATGGCTAAAAATGGGGTTAAATCGGAACCGTCCAAATTGGGCACGAATCTTGAAGCCTACGGGTAAAACGGTAATTTCACCTACCAACGGGTCTGAAGTGGGTACTGGTTATCTTCCCCGAAGACCCACTTACCTGCAAACGGATCCACCTCAACTGGGTGTGGGTTTCAACCCGCAGCGAACCCGGTCCAGAAGGGATAGAATTAGGGTTTCTGATTAAATCCTAATCAATGGCCCTGATTCATATCTATCCCTTCACTGGGGATTAGGGATTACATTCCTTATCTAATCACAGAGGGATTACATTCCTAATCTGATCCCAGCGGCGCCTATAAATACCCCCCATCCATCTCCAATGAGAGGTAATCAATCTTTTCCCAGTCTTTGCGCTCTTTCTTAATCATCCCTGATTACTGACTTGAGCGTCGGAGGGTGCATCGCCGGGAACAACCCCGGTGTCTCGCACTTTTTGCAGGTGTACGGCAGGAGTCAGTGTCAAACTCCGACGGAACAGGTATACAGGTTCGCTATTCAGTTTTCCTAAGAATCCACAAATACTATCTGTTTGCCCCCACACCGAATTTAGCGGCAACAGATTGGCACCGTCTGTGGGAAACTAACGAATAGCAACCTCCCCTTTTCTCGTTGGTCAGATCTTCTCCAGCCATGCCTCCTAGGAAAGTCAGATCCAGAGGGTCCAATCGAGGACCCAACCCCGATCAGCAACAGGAAGTTCCTCCTCAGCCCGCTCAACAGCAGGGGCAACTTCTTCCTCAAGCGGAGGACCCACTCCAACAGGACCTGCCTCCTCCGCAGAATCAACAACCTCCTAAGGGTCCCAATCCGCAGAAACAGCCCCTCCATCTGGACCACGTCTCCATCCACAATGCCTCTTCGGACTCTATGGCCTCCCATCATCCCCGAGCTTCTGATCTCCGCAACACTGCCCTCAATCGGCAAAAGGACGAGGATCTTCGCCGCCATCTGGATGAAAAGTGGGCCCGAGAGGGAACCTCCTGCCAACACCGTCCGGATGAGCGATCTCCTCGCCGCCGAGAATACAGAAGGTCCCCTACCCGAAGGGGGGGAAGAGAGTCCCCCGAGCATCACAGAAGAAGACCACACTCCTCTGTAGGTCGGCAACAGCCCAGGAACGATGAGGCACCCATCACTCATGCCGAGTACCAGCAGTTCCAAGCGACCGTCCTACAAGCTCTCAATCTCCGTCCTAACACTAATGCTCCAAAGATTCCCTCTCCTCCTCCGGTTCGAAGTCCTCGCCGACGGTCCCCAACTCCTCCTCCCGCTCCTAGCAACTCCCCGCATACGCCAACTCCTCGCCGCTCCCGGAGCTACCGTCGTCGTAGCCCTCGCTCTCCCTCGTACGAAGACGAGTCTAGAGGCTCGACTGATTACCGTCGAAGGGATAACGCTGTATACCGCCGTATCCATGAGATGGAGAGGCGCTTGGGTCAGTTAGACCGAGAAGAGGAGCTTAGAGGAAGGACCCTTCGACCTAGAAGACCTCCTTTTTCCCGAACCATAATGGATACACCTGTACCAATCGGCTTCAAGCCTCCTCAATTTGAGACCTACTCTAGGGAGACTGACCCCGTCGATCACATCGAGAGCTTCAAGACCCTAATGCTCATCCATCAAGCTTCCGATGCTCTGCTCTGTAAAACCTTCCCCGCAACTCTCAAGGGTCCATCTCGAGAATGGTACTCTCGCCTTGCCCATCCTCAATATTCTCCTTCGAGCAATTCGAGACCCTCTTCATCACCCATTTTGTAAGTAGCCGTAGAACTGAGAAGACCAGCATCTCGCTACTGTACCTCCACCAGAAGAAGGGTGAGAAGTTGAGAGACTATGTGAAGAGGTTCATAGCTGAAGCCAGGTCCATAGCATCCCTCGACCAGTCGGTCGCTGCAGCAGCATTTCAATCCAATGTCCTCAATGCCAACCTCCACTCCTTCCTCGCCAAGAAGCCCCCACAGAACTTCTCTGACCTCCTCCTCCGAAGTGAAAAGTATATTCGGGCCGAAGAAGCCGAGCACCGCCCCAACTTGGAGGGGTCTTCCTCCGAGTTTAAGAGAAAGGGAACAGAAGAGGAAGGAGCCAAGAAGCTCCAGAAGGATAATGCCGGCCAGCACCGACCTCCCCCCAGATTCGAGAAGTTTACTCCCCTCACCACTAATGTCTCTACCATTCTGATGGAAGTTGAGAAGGAAGGGATCATACCTCCTACTCTGAGGATGAACACCCCTACCAAGAAAAGGGATAAAGAGAAGTGGTGTCGTTATCACCGGGACCATGGCCACGACACCAATGATTGTCGGGCCCCTCATCCAGAGGGGGCAGCTGACCAGGTTCGTAAGAAAGGACCGAGCCGAACTTCCTCCCCTGCCTCGGGGGGCTAATAAGCATCCGGAATGCGATGAAACGCCCGACTTCGAAGAGGAGCGTGTCCTGCACCTCATTCATGGAGGCCCAATGGGGGGGCTCCTCAAACTTCTCTCGAAAGGCATTTATAAGGGAAGTCAATTCGGTCCATGCCACCCCTCCTCCCAAAGGCATCAGAGTGCCCGTCACATTCTCAGACGAAGATATTGAAGGTGTTCGCACCCCCCACTGTGACGCACTCGTTATCAACCTCCACATGGCGAACTTCAAAGTGGAAAGGATCCTAGTGGACAATGGCAGCTCCTTTAACATCCTCTTCCTCGCCGCTTTTAAAGGCCTTAAACTCTCCCGAGATAGACTCAAGCCCGCCGGCTACACGCTCCATGGGTTCACGAGAGTGCCAGTGATTATTGAAGGGGTGATCACCCTCGATGTAACTGCTAGGAAAACTCCTACTACACAATTGGAGGCGATGGATTTTATGGTTGTGGATGTCCCTGCAACTTACAATGTCATCCTAGGCCGACCCGGCCTAGCAGCTCTAGAAGACGTTCCTTCGGCGTACCATCTTAAGATGAAATTCCCCACCCAGGCCGGAGTAGGGGAAGTAAGGGGCAATCAAGAAACAGCCCGCAAGTGCTACATGACCTCTACCCTCGGTCCAGTCCTCTCCTTAGAAACTCTGGAAATCCCCCATGATGCTGCCCGACCGACGTCCGAGCCGGTGGACGAATTGGAGGAAGTGCTCTTCTCTGAGCAGGAGCCAACTCGAAAGTTCTTTGTTAGCAAGACCCTCCCGTCCGCCCTATGCTCGGACATTGTACAGTGCATCCGAAGGAATCGAGACCTCTTTGCTTGGTCAGCTGCAGACATGCCCGAAATTTCCGAAGAGCTCTTGGTCCACCACCTCAGCGTTGTTCTGAGGTCCAAACCGGTTCAACAAAAGAGGCGCAAGTTCGCCCCCGAGCGCCAGCTAGCTATAAAAGAGGAGGTGGAAAAGCGCTTGAAGGCCCAGTTCATACAAGAGGTGAACTATCCCGAGTGGTTGTCGAATGTAGTAATAGTGAAGAAGTCTAACGGGACTTGGAGGATTTGTATCGATTTTACCGATCTCAACAAGGCTTGCCCCAAAGATCCCTTCCCTCTTCCGAGTATAGACACTTTGATTGATGCCACTTCTGGTCACGAACTACTCAGCTTCATGGATGCCTTCTCAGGCTACAACCAGATCCGGATGTTCCCCCCGGATATCCCGAAGACATCATTTGTGATCGATCAAGGCCTCTACTGCTACAGGGTTATGCCCTTCGGTCTGAAGAATGCAGGCGCAACGTATCAATGCCTCATCAACAAGGTTTTCCAAGCTCAAATCGGCCGTAATATGGAGGTGTATGTTGACGACATGCTTGTAAAAAGCATCCGAGGTGCCGATCATGTAACCGACCTCCAGGAAGCGTTTGATGTTCTGAGAAAGCACAATATGAGACTCAATCCGAACAAGTGCGCGTTCGGTGTCTCGTCAGGAAAATTCCTCGGCTTTATGGTCAGCCAACGAGGAATTGAAGCTAACCCTGAGAAAATCAAGGCCATACTAGACATGGCACCTCCCAAGAATGTTAAGGAAGTTCAGAGGTTGACAGGCTGCTTGGCCACCATAGGGCGCTTTCTCTCGAATTCCGGGGAGAAATGCCTCCCCTTCTTCAAGGCCCTCAGGGGGCTAAAGGTTTTGAATGGGGTCAACAGCAACAAGAGTCCTTCGACCAGCTCAAGGCCTACCTCGTCAATCTTCCCCTCCTCAGCAAACCAATCCCTGGAGAACCCCTCTACCTCTACCTGGCAGCCTCCAAGCAGACCCTCAGTGCTGTTTTAGTGAGGGAAGAAGACTGGGCTCAAAAGCCCATCTACTATGTGAGCAAGGTGCTTCGGGACGCCGAGCTCTGCTACCCGATGATAGAAAAGATGGCTTATGCCCTGGTGATGGCCGCGAGAAAGCTTCGCCCGTATTTTCAGTCCCATTCGGTGGTCGTCCTTACCGACTAACCGCTGAAGCAGGTCCTCCACAAGGCAGAGACCTCGGGTCGCCTTATGAAGTGGTCTATCGAGTTGAGCCAACATGATATAACCTATCAGCCTCGGATCGCGATCAAGGCTCAGGCCCTAGCAGAATTCATAGTTGAAAGTATCATCCCCGAGTTTAGCCAAGCGATGAAGGGGTCACCTATCTGGTCGGTCTATGTGGACGGATCCTCCTGCAATGAGGGAAGCGGAGCCGGGGTCATTCTGGCAGGCCCAGATGACTTCATCCTCCAATACTCCCTCCGTATCAACTTCAAGGCCTCGAACAACGAAGCAGAATACGAGGCACTTATAGCCGGCTTTGGAATGGCTCGCAATGCAGGGACGCAACGCCTCCGGATCTTTAGCGACTCTCAGCTAGTCGTGAATCAAGTTCTCGGCGAGTATGAAGCGCGTGACGTCAGGATGGTTAAATACTTAGCCAAGGTCAGGGGCCTCATGGCATTGTTTGAAGAAGCCCTCATCCAACGAATACCCCGGGAAGAAAATACTCAGGCCGATGTCCTCTCCAAACTAGCCTCTTCCTCCCTCCAAGGTCTCGAGCAGACCATCTTGATAGAGGTTCTTCTGAAGCCAAGTATAGAGGATGAAACCTCCGACTCCATAGAGTCGCTGCCCGTCCTGCTTGAAGATAACTAGATGAAACCCCTCGTCGAATTCTTAAGGGACGGACTCTTCCCCAAGGATCCCAAGGAAGCTCGAAGAGTGAGGACCCGAGCCGAGCGTTACTTGCTAATCGGAGGCATCCTATATAAACGCTCTTTTACACAGGTAGACGGCAGGCCGTACCTGAGATGCCTCTCCCCCGGACAAGCCGACTATGCCCTGCAAGAACTCCATGAGGGCATCGGCGGGGCACATTCGGGTTCCAGAGCACTAGCCCGCAAAGTGTTGAATTACGGATATTTCTGGCCCACTCTCCTACGAGACGCCGAATGACACGTTCGGCAGTGCAGCTCCTGTCAGAAGTACTCCGACATTCGATGCCTCCCACAAGCTCTGCTCACTTCCCTATCAAGTCCAATCTCCTTTGCAATGTGGGGGATGGATTTACTAGGGCCATTTCCACCGGCTCCCAGACAGTTCAAGTTCTTAGTCGTGGCGATCGACTACTTCTCAAATGGATAGAGGCCGAGCCCTTGGCCACGATCACCGAGAAAAAGGTTGTTCAGTTCTTTTGGAAGAGCGTGATCTGCCGATTCGGCGTCCCTCGAGTCCTCATAACAGACAACGTAACCCAGTTCACCGGGGCTGCCTTCCGAGCTCTATGCGAAGACCTTGCCATCCAACACTGGTTCTCCTCCGTTTCTCATCCCCGGTCGAATGGCCAAGCCGAAAATGCTAACCGAAAGATCCTCTCCGGCATTAAGAAGAGGTTAGATAAATGTTCCAAAGGCTTATGGGTCGATCAGCTTCCCAACGTGCTGTGGAACTACCGCACCACAAATGGACCCCCACAGGAGAAAGCCCATTTAATCTCACCTATGGGTCCGAGGCCATCATCCCCCTAGAAGTCGGAATACCCTCTCCTCGTCAAATAGCTTACGAAGAAGAGCAAAATGCCAGAGAGCTCCGAGCAAATCTAGACCTGATAGATGAGATCCGAGAAAGAGCTGCCATTTGTCAACAAAGCTACCGAAGAAGGATCGAGTTGGCATACAACAAGAGGGTCCGCCCCACAGACCTCAAAGAAGGGGACCTGGTCCTCAGAAAGTTAGCCATCTCATTCCCAGGTCAGAAGAGCAAATTGGCCCCGAATTGGGAAGGACCCTATAAGATCGCAAGTGGTTCGGCCCGACACATACCGACTAGAAGACCTCAAAGGCAGGGAGATTCCTAGGACATGGAATGCCGATCATCTCTTAAAATACCAAGAGAGAGCACCAACGCCTCTCTAAGTATTTCAAGATGTCGAACCGTTCCTCTCCTATTACTTGTAATGATTTTCTTTTATTTTTTCTCTTGTAATAACGGCTAGCAACTTTAGAAGCAGCCAATTATTAATCATTAATAAAGAAAGATTTTTCATACTTTACTATGGTTTACGTCTCTCTGCTTTTACTCTTCACTCTACCGATGGTTCGGAGTCCAACACTCGGCTCGACCCTACTTCGCAAGTTCGCTCGTAAGCGAGCCGAAAGTAGGTCGCCGTTCGGAACTGCTCCCACAACCGTTGAACAACTCTACCGATGGTTCGGAGTCCAACACTCGGCTCGACCCTACTTCGCAAGTTCGCTCGTAAGCGACCTAGAAGTAGGTCGTCGTTCGGAACTGCTCCGACAACCGTTGAACAACTCTACCGATGGTTCGGAGTCCAACACTCGGCTTGACCCTACTTCCTAAGTTCGCTCGTAAGCGAGCTAGAAGTAGGTCGCCGTTCGGAACTGCTCCCACAACCGTTGAACAACCCTACCGATGGTTCGGAGTCCAACACTTGGCTCGACCCTACTTCGTAAGTTCGCTCGTAAGCGAGTTAGAAGTAGGTCGCCGTTCGGAACTGCTCCCACAACCGTTGAACAACCCTACCGATGGTTCGGAGTACAACACTCGGCTCGACCCAGGCATAGTGCAGGGTGTTATACTACAAGGACACTAATGCATACTTGTTTGGATTCTACGCACCCCATTTTACATAGGTCCGAGGGCAAGCACCTATGTACTTCTCAATAAAGGGTTTAATTCCTCGCCATGAGTTACTACTACAGTGACTAATGTAAGTTTTGGATATTCTGTGAGTATCTAGTACCACCCCGATAACTCTTGAGTATCGCACTCCCACTTCAAGTGATTTTGGACACATTGCCTCACACCCAGTGTAGCGCCCCGGATCCCCATTACCGGACATCCGTGACACCTTCTAGAATCTTTACCTTCAAATGCATCTCAACACAGTAATAACATGGAAATTTAAAAACTTCTTTATTGCCAAATAAGTCATTACATCATTGATTACAACCGATAACTTGTTCTTGGACAAGGAGTACAAATTACATCAATTCATTACAACTTATTACAAGTATTTACAGACTCTTGTAAAGCTATCAGCTGCCTCCTGGAATGGTAATCGACTGATTACTTTCGGAACTTCGCTGAGCGGCCCATCGGCTCCCCCAGGACTTGCTTCTTAGCTTCAGGCTTCTGCTGTGCGACTCCGATATCTCTGCACCTGTTCGAAAGGTATAACCGATACCTAAAAGGTGGAAAACGTCAGTACTTCGACTGACGCAAAGCTGGTGATAACAGCGATCCTCTAAAATTCAATCACAACCAATAATTTATGCAAAAAGGAAAAGTGTTGTGCCAAAACAAGGGTTTAGTGGATTCGGGTTCTAGTGCAGTGTTATGACATGACCCTATGGCTAGATGCAGCAAACTCACATGCCTAACTTCTAATGCAAGCAAGACTTTGGAGCACGAATGCATCCCATACTACATACGCCCCCAAATCTAGTCGTCTTTCTCCACAATTTAGGGATTCGAACCCTCGCCATGCACTCTACTCTTGTACACACTCCAGTTCTCAATAGACTGTCCTTCGACCAAGGAGATTGCAGCAGTCGGTCTAATTCTGCCCTGCAGTGCCCAAGTGGTCACCGCCACTTGGTACCCGCGTACGGACCTCCTTAGAAAACACGTTGAACCTGGTCCTTACGACCCTTGGTTCCACATGTCCATTTATGGACTCTCGCATGCGTGTTCACCCCTCATCGAGTAATGAACTAATATATACCAAAAAGAAACACAAAACACAAAAATCTGTGCTTTAGGGACGTGAGCACCACGGAAGGTCAATTCCTTCGGGCCTCCCGCACCTTACTCTGGCAAACTTTGGGAATCAACAGATAGAGATACGAGCCGATGACTCAAACCATGAGCGGCCGAGAACGTATCCCTACGACTGGAAGATACAACACCGACTATGGTTTACTAGGACTAATGCAATTTCCCAACCCCTTAATAACCATTCTAACCCCTACCTTACTCTAATTATTTCAAGTAAGAATGAACTGCTTCCACACTTGCCTATCAGCCTCTGGCCCCTGGCGACACCGGTCTGGTTCGCCACTTCCCCGGCTTGGACTTGTCCAGCATAATGGCCTATGCCTGCCGCTACCACGGCTGTAAATATATAATTGCCCCGTGAGCTCCACTCACTGGCATGCTCGGACGTCCTACGCTTGGCAGAAGTTTAATAATATGGGCTTGATAGGTGCAGGGTATCCTTTACCCTAGTGACTAACTCGAGTCACACATCCCACTTGGGAAAATCAACCATCACAATAACCAAGATCAACCACCCAAGACACGAGTCACCGACTCAGCTCACACACAAGGGAAAGAAATGCTTCCACAACCCTTAATCCAATCCCCAGACTAAGCGACCTACGGGTTTCTGCCCGAATCTTAAAATGGTCATAACTCTATCGATACAACTCCGACTGGAGTGTATGGCCCCAACCTGGAAAGTTACGATCCTAGGCTACAACTCCCTAGTTGATCACGAGCTTATATTCAACCATCTAAGTCCTCGACATAGCTTCTCAAGCTCCAGCCTGCGTGCTTCCTGTGTATGGGCTGCACCTTACCAGTAACACGAAACCATATTCATTCATCAGAACGACACGAACTCAATTTCTATATAAGGGTGTGGGTGCCCTCAACAACTTTTTAGTTTGTCACAAGCCCAAATTATACCATTAAATCACCCTAACACACTCATCTATCATCAATACACCCAGTACACAATTGGTCTCTCCAATTCAGAGCATTCAGCTCTACTCTCGTCCTCTGTCCAGTCTTACAAAAATCATAAAAATTCCACTGTTTACTGGATTTGCCTCAAAATAGTTTTGTTAGAAATTTATAGGTGTCCCCTACAACTCTCTCCTGGGTCATGATCCTCAAAATATGCCTCTAACAGGTCTCAATTTCCCAATCTTTACAGAGTGTCGAAACTGGCTGAAAACAGCACAGTGCTCAATCACAAAATCACAGTAAATTGCAAACTTGTCCAATTGACACAAAATTTATGTTGGTGACACTAGACACCATACCCAACATTATGAAGAAGATCTCATGTCAAAATTCTAATTATTCAGTGAGTAATAGATACTGCAAGTTATCTCAGAAACCATCCAGTTTTCTAATTCAACATCAGATACTAATCATAGATAGATTTTTTTCATGCCTTTAAAATCATCCAAAAAATTCACTGATTTTTTTAGATGATCAACATGCATTAAGGAAAATTGAGTAAAAATTTCAGATTAAAATCATGCTTCAATAAATTACGAAAATTTCTACAATATCAACCATTCTGTTTTACTTTTCCTGAGTCTGCCTTACGACATATATCCATCTCACAATTTTATTAGCACATCAAATGATCATATAAAAATCTGAAATAATTCATGGATGATCATAACACATAAATGAATAAACCCTTTTAATTTTGTGGTCTAATTCAACATATTGTGCTCTAGAAAAAATCCACAACATGGCACTTCGAACCAGCTTTCTCTAGTTCCATTCTGACTTCTACTTCTAACTTTAGAAAAGCAATCCTGTGCATTCTAACACACATGCATGCAACCAATTTTGATTGAAAGACAAGAATTTCAATTTTAGAGAAACTTCCCACCTTAGGTTGTAGTAGTAGAAGGGATCTCTTCAAGCTTCTTCTTGGAAATCTCCTTCTCCTTCACTTCCTTCTTTTCTCTCCTCCTTCTCTTTGGGGTGTTCTCTTCTGAAAATTCCAGAGCAAATGGGAGAAATGAAGTGCAAATGAGGGTGATGGATGTGTGTGGGCCGGATTAGACAGGGGGGGGGGGGTAGGTTAGGCTATAGGTGGTTTGTAGGCCTCAAAACCATGGCTTAGCCCATTGGTTTGGGGTGTGTTATGTTCGCTGCCCAACTTAACTCTTAACGAGCTCCAACGAGTGTGAGACGCGTGTTTTAACGAGCGCACGAAACCTATATTCACTGTAGTACCATACCGTGTTATATTTGCATGTGCGTCGTGCCGAAAACTAGCTGTTATACTAATATCGGTCCGTCTCGTTCTCGTGCATCCTTAGGATGCAACTCTCACAAAAACCGTCTCGTAACCCTAACCATCCACCACGATGTCACAAATCGATCCAATAATACTACAATCAATTGCACGCATAGTAACAATATACATACACATGCATATATTCAGGTACAGTACAAAACGGGGTGTTACATCACTCCCTCCTTAAAATCGTTCTGTCCCCAGAACGTCCTTAGTGGGAGAAGGAAAAACAACAAACAACATAGAAAACATTCAAAATAAATCCGGATATAAGGCCTTCATGCGGCTCTCCGGCTCCCACGTGGCTTCTTCCACGAACTGGTTCCTCCAGAGAACTTTAACCATCGGGATAACCTTGTTTCTCAGTACCTTGTTCTGATGATCAAGTATCCTGACTGGTTTCTCTCTACAGGAAAGATCTACCTGTAAATCCTTCGGAACCTCTGGCAACCGATGGCTCGAATTTGGGACATACTTCCATAGCATAGAGACGTGGAACACGTCATGCACTTGAGATAGCTCGCCCGGCAGCTCCAACTTATAAGCCATCTTGCCGATCCTTTTCAGAATCTTGTATGGTCCAATATACCTCGGAGCTAACTTCCCGCCTTTCCCAAACCTGATAACTCCTTTGGTCGGCGATACCTTGAAAAATATGGAGTCGCCTTCCTCAAATTCCAACTCTCTTCGGCGGTTGTCCGCATAGCTTTTTGCCTGCTTTGTGCTCCTTGAAGCCTCTTCTGAATAAGCTCGATCTGCTCCGACGTCTGTTGCGCGATTTCTGGTCCATACATCTGCCGCTCTCCTACCTCGAACCAACAAATTGGTGTCCTGCATCTTCGTCCATACAAAGCTTCATACGGGGCCATGCCAATGCTTGCCTGATAGCTGTTATTATAAGCAAACTCTACCAAGGCTAAGTATTTTTCCCAACTTCCTCCGAAGTCCAAAATGCATGCCCGTAACATGTCCTCGAGAATCCTGTTGACTCTCTCCTTCTGTCCATCCTTCTGAGGGTGAAAAGCTGTGCTGAAGTCTGTTCTAGTTCCTAATGCTGACTGTAGACTTCGATAGAATCGAAACATAAATCTTGCATCTCGGTCGGATACTATCGACACTGGCACTCCATGTGGCTTTACTATGTTCTCAATGTAGACCTCGGCCAACTTCTCGACTGTCCAGGTCGTCTTTACTAGAAGAAAATGTGCTGACTTGGTCAATCGATCCACAATCACCCATATTGAGTCATTTTCTTAGGGCTCCTGGTTTCTGATTTCTGGCCTTAACTTATTGGCATGTCAAACACTTGGCGACAAACTCTGCCATATCTCGCTTTATCCCTGACCACCAATAGTGTTGCTTCACATCGCGATACATCTTGTTGCTTCCGGGGTGAATCGTGAGTAATGTGGAGTGAGCTTCCTTCATGATGTCTTTCCTCAACTCCTCGTCCTTTGGTACACATAGTCGGTTACCCAACCATAGTGAACATTCTTTTATACTGAATTCCGCCAATTTTCCTTCATGCACTTGCTTCTTCATGTCTTCCATCTCTGGATCTTTGGTCTGAGTCTCTTTCACTCGCTCATCCAAGTTTGGTCGTAACACTAAATGTGCCAGAACTGCACTTATGTGTTGTGTAACCACTTCGATGCCTGCCTGCCTGATCTCTTCATATAGCTCCCTCCGGGTCGCTATCAATGTTGCCATACTTCTCTTCCTGCTGAGTGCATCTGCTACCACGTTGGCTTTTCCTGGATGATATATAATCTCAGGCCTGATGTCTTCGAGTACTTCCAACCATCTCCTCTGCCTTAAGTTGAGATCCTTCTGTTGGTAGATGTACTTTAAGCTCTTGTGATCCGTGTAAATTTCCACCTTTGCTCCGTAGATATAATGTCTCCATGATTTCAAAGCAAAAATTATTGCTGCAAGTTCCAAATCATGGGTTGGATAGTTCTTCTCGTGTGATCATAGCTGTCTCGAACCATAAGCTATAACCTTGCCTTCCTGCATCAGCACACATCCGAACCCCAATTACGACGCATCACTGTAGATGACGTAGTCCTTGTCTTCCTGAGGTAAAACCAATATAGGTGTGGAGATCAAACGGTTCTTCAGTTCCTGAAAACTTTCTTCATACTTCTCCATCCAGTCGAAACTTTGGTTCTTTTTTGTCAAAGCTGTAAGGGGTACAGCTATCCTTGCATAATTCTGGATAAACTTCCGGTAATACCCAGTCATACCCAGAAAACTTCTTACTTCCTTTACCGTCTTCGGTTGTGGCCATTCCTTGACCGCCTCTATTTTCTGAGGATCCGTTGCCACTCCCTCCTTAGAAAGGATATGGCCTAGGAATGCAACTTCCGATTTCCAAAACTCACACTTAGATAATTTGGCATACATCTGATGCTCCTGTAACTTGTTCAAGACTGCTGTTAGGTGTTCAGCATGATCCTCTTCCGTCCTTGAATATACCAAAATGTCGTCGATGAAGACCACGACAAATGAGTCGATAAACGGCCGTAGAATTCTATTCATTAAGTCAATGAAAATAGCTGGAGCGTTAGTCACTCCAAATGGCATTACCAAGAACTCATAGTGTCCATGTCGAGTTCGAAAAGCTGTCTTAGGTACATCCTCTTCCTTGACTCGTACCTGATGATATCCAGATTGTAGATCAGTCTTGGAAAATACTGCTGCTCCCTGAAGCTGATCGAAACAAATCGTCGATCCTGGGAATTGGGTACTTGTTCCGAATAGTTACCTTATTCAATTCCCGATAATCGATACACATCCTGGACGACCCATCCTTCTTCTTAACCAGCAATACTGGTGCTCCCCAAGGCGATGCACTTGGTCTGATAAATCCTTTCTGCAAGTACTCTTCAATCTGCTTCTTGATCTCATTCTGCTCTACTGGTGCCATTCGATAAGGTGCTTTGGATACTGGAGCGCTTCCTGATTGAATTGTGATGCTAAACTCGACATCACGATGTGGGGGAATTCCGGGTAAATCCTCTAAGAATACAAGTGGAAAATTCCTCACCACTGGTATCTCGCTCACCTCTTCTGGTACCCGTACTTTACTAGCAGTTGCGAAGGTCATTGCCTCCGATCTCTGCTCCCCGTGGAATACAAGTTCCACTCCTTCAGCTGAAATAATTACCTTCTTCTCCTTGCAATCATTGTTTGCCATGTGCCTCGACATCCAATCCATGCCAATAATGACATCTGTCCCGGCAAAACTCAACTCCAACAAATCGATACTAAGGATTACTCTGCTAATCTGGAGCTTACATCCCCTATAGCATAGATTTGTAGTGAGGTTTGCCCCTGCCGGCGTAGCTACTGTCAAAGCTAACTCTGGGATTGCCTTTTGTGTGCATCTTAATTTTCTCAAAAAGATTTTGACACAAAAGAATGAGTCCATCCACTATCAAACAAGACTGTTGCCAAAATTCCATTTATATATATATATATATATATATATATATATATATATATATATATATATATATATATATATATATATATGTTCTGTTACAACAGTACATCGTCCATCAACTTCCAAAAACCCAAAATACAACTTAAACTTGATTACATTACTTCTTCAGCTTTCAAAAGATCTCAAAATATAGTAGATCCACATATTATCTTCACCTTGTCATTTATCTGGTTACTTGCTCGATGAGCATCCCCTTTGTAATTCTGGGCAATTTGACTTGACATGCCCAAGTTCCTTACAGTTGAAACAACCCTTGATCGCTGCTGGGCAATGTGACTGGTAGTGTCCGACTTTCCCGCATTTGTAGCAACTCTTAGCCGCAATTGTTCTCTTGGGGTATTCTCCTTTAGAAGGTTTGGTGATTTTCCCAGTAGTTTTTGGCTTGAGACCCTTCTGAAGTCCCCACCAGCGGTTCTGAAGGTGTGTCATACTGCCTTGAAGCTTCTTTCGTTATTTCTTCAGGCGTGTCACCTGTGCCTGATGAAATTTGATCTGTTGTTGAGCCCGGTGGATCGCCTTGTCCCTGCGTTCCCTTGCCCTTTTCATTTCCAGATACCCGAGGGCTATCCTCTGCTGCTCTGTCGTTGGGTCTAGCGATGGTGGAGGAGAGTTCTCCTCACTTTCAGTCTTCTGTAACACTTCTTTCATTTCTTCCTCCATCGTCATCACTTTCTTGCCAGGTATTGGCTTACCTACTGACCCATCCTGGATGAAGATATCTTCAAACACCATCTGCAAAAACATGAACTGGGTTTAGTTTCGGAATCACAGACACATCTTGTTCTGTTTTCCTCCACTAATGTCTGGTAACAGACTAGCCACAATTTGGACTTGACTGCTCCAAGCATGTTAGTAAAAATGAAGTAATCTGAGACTGGTTCACATATAGGGAAAATCATAATCATAAGTTGTAGCGCTACCATATGATTTGTAATCATCCTATTTGTCAACTAGAATCATTTTATTTGGCCTTCAAGTCTAATTTCCAACCGTGTTAGACTGCAATTTGAAGTCAGCTCTGATACCAACTTCTGTAGCGCCTCGGATCCCCGTTACCGGACATCCGTGACACCTTCCAGAATCTTTACCTTCAAATGCATCTCAACACAGTAATAACATGGAAATTTAAAAACTTCTTTATTGCCAAATAAGTCATTACATCATTGATTACAACCGATAACTTGTTCTTGGACAAGGAGTACAAATTACATCAATTCATTACAACTTATTACAAGTATTTACAGACTCTTGTAAAGCTATCAGCTGCCTCCTGGAATGGTAATCGACTGATTACTTGCGGAACTTCGCTGAGCGGCCCATCGGCTCCCCCGGGACTTGCTTCTTAGCTTCAGGCTTCTGCTGCGCGACTCTGATATCTCTGCACCTGTTCGGGAGGTATAACCGATACCTAAAAGGTGGGAAACGTCAATACTTCGACTGACGCAAAGCTGGTGATAACAGCGATCCTCTAAAATTCAATCACAACCAATAATTTATGCAAAAAGGAAAAGTGTTGTGCCAAAACAAGGGTTTAGTGGATTCGGGTTCTAGTGCAGTGTTATGACATGACCCTATGGCTAGATGCAGCAAACTCACATGCCTAACTTCTAATGCAAGCAAGACTTTGGAGCACGAATGCATCCCATACTACATACGCCCCCAAATCTAGTCGTCTTTCTCCACAATTTAGGGATTCGAACCCTCGCCATGCACTCTACTCTTGTACACACTCCAGTTCTCAATAGACTGTCCTTCGACCAAGGAGATTGCAGCAGTCGGTCTAATTCTGCCCTGCAGTGCCCAAGTGGTCACCGCCACTTGGTACCCGCGTACGGACCTCCTTAAAAAACACGTTGAACCTGGTCCTTACGACCCTTGGTTCCACATGTCCATTTATGGACTCTCGCATGCGTGTTCACCCCTCATCGGGTAATGAACTGATATATACCAAAAAGAAACACAAAACACAAAAATCCGTGCTTTAGGGACGTGAGCACCACGGAAGGTCAATTCCTTCGGGGCTCCTGCACCTTACTCCAGCAAACTTTGGGAATCAACAGATCGAGATACGAGCTGGGGACTCAAACCATGAGCGGCCGAGAACGTATCCCTACGACTGGAAGATACAACACCGACTATGGTTTACTAGGACTAATGCAATTTTCCAACCCCTTAATAACTATTCTAACCCCTACCTTACTCTAATTATTTCAAGTAAGAATGAACTGCTTCCACACTTGCCTATCAGCCTCTGGCCCCTGGCGACACCAGTCTGGTTCGCCACTTCCCCGGCTTGGACTTGTCCAGCATAATGGCCTATGCCTGCCGCTACCACGGCTGTAAATATATAATTGCCCCGTGAGCTCCACTCACTGGCATACTCGGACGTCCTACGCTTGGCAGAAGTTTAATAATATGGGCTTGATAGGTGCAGGGTATCCTTTACCCTAGTGACTAACTCGAGTCACACATCCCACTTGGGGAAATCAACCATCACAATAACCGAGATCAACCATCCCTAGACACGAGTCACCGACTCAGCTCACGCACATGGGAAAGAAATGCCTCCACAACCTTTAATCCAATCCCCAGACTAAGCGACCTACGGGTTTCTGCCCGAATCTTAAAATGGTCATAACTCTATCGATACAACTCCGACTGGAGTGTATGGCCCCAACCTGGAAAGTTACGATCCTAGGCTACAACTCCCTAGTTGATCACGAGCTTATATTCAACCATCTAAGTCCTCGACATAGCTTCTCAAGCTCCAGCCTGCGTGCTTCCTGTGTATGGGCTGCACCTTACCAGTAACACGAAACCATATTCATTCATCCCTCAACAACTTTTTAGTTTGTCACAAGCCCAAATTATACCATTAAATCACCCTAACACACTCATCTATCATCAATACACCCAGTACACAATTGGTCTCTCCAATTCAGAGCATTCAGCTCTACTCTCGTCCTCTGTCCAGTCTTACAAAAATCATAAAAATTCCACTGTTTACTGGATTTGCCTCAAACTAGTTTTGTTGAAAATTTCTAGGTGTCCCCTACAACTCTCTCCTGGGTCATGATCCTCAAAATATGCCTCTAACAGGTCTCAATTTCCCAATCTTTACAGAGTGTCGAAACTGGCTGAAAACAGCACAGTGCTCAATCACAAAATCACAGTAAATTGCAAACCTGTCCAATTGACACAAAATTTATGTTGGTGACACTAGAAACCATACCCAACATTATGAAAATGATCTCATGTCAAAATTCTAATTATTCAGTGAGTAATAGATACTGCAAGTTATCTCAGAAACCATCCAGTTTTCTAATTCAACATCAGATACTGATCATAGATAGATTTTTCTCATGCTTTTAAAATCATCCAAATAATTTACTGATTTTTGTAGACGATCAAAATTCATTAAGGAATAATGAGTAAAAATTTCAAATCAAAATAATGCTTTAATAAATTACGAAAATTTCTACAATATCAACCATTCTGTTTTACTTTTCCTGAGTCTGCCATACGACATATATCCATCTCACAATTTTATTAGCACATCAAATGATCATATAAAAATATGAAATAATTCATGGATAATAATAACACATAAAAGAACAAACACGTTTAATTTTGTGGTCTAATTAAACATATTGTGCTCTCGGAAAAATCCACAACATGGCACTCCGAACCAGCTTTCTCTAGTTCCATTCTGACTTCTACTTCTAACTTTAGAAAAGAAATCCTATGCATTATAACACACATGCATGCAACCAAATTTGATTAAAATACAAGAATTTCAAGTTTAGAGAAAATTCCCACCTTAGGTTGTAGTAGTAGAAGGGATCTCTTCAAGCTTCTTCTTGGAAATCTCCTTCTCCTTCACTTCCTTCTTCTTTTCTCTCCTCCTTCTCTTTGGGGTTTTCTCTTCTGAAAATTCCAGAGCAAATGGGAGAAATAAAGTGGAAATGAGGGTGATGGAGGTGTGTGGGCCAAATTAGACAGGGGGGGGGGGGGGGGGGGGGTAGGTTAGGCTATAGGTGGTTTGTAGGCCTCAAAACCATGGCTTAGTCCATTGGTTTGGGGTGTGTTATGTTGGCTGCCCAACTTAACTCTTAACGAGCTCCAACGAGTATGAGACGCGTGTTTTAATGAGCGCACGCAACGTATATTCACTGTAGTACCATACCGTGTTATATTTGCATGTGCGTCGTGCCGAAAACTAGCTGTTATACTAGTATCGGTCCGTCTCGTTCTTGTGCATCCTTAGGATGCAACTCTCACAAAAACCATCCCGTAACCCTAACCATCCACCACGATGTCACAAATCGACCCAATAATACTACAATCAATTGCATGCATAGTAACAATATACATACACATATGCATATATTCAGGTACAGTACAAAACGGGGTGTTACACCCAGTAATTCTGGAGGCGAATACCCACTCCGCGAGTTATGACCCCAGTAATTTTTGAGAGTCGTTCTCCCATCGCGAGTGATTTTCGGCCATCACGCCTAATACCCCGATAATTCTGGAGATGAAACCCACGCCGCACTGTCATCGATACCTCATCACACAACCACCCCACGAGCGTCGCCTTGATCCCAATAACTCTGGAGTAATATCCCCCACCGCGAGCCTCAACCCCGATAATTCTGGAGATACCTCCCACCGCTCTATCTAGGCCTTCATACTCATGTTTGCCCATACTTTATCACATCTCCCCTTAGTTCTTGTCCTGAAGTTTTAAAATTAAGTCATCATAACCCAGAGTTACCGGACTTAAATCAACATGAGAGAAAGTAGCCCAAACTGGCTACTTCTCAAGAGATACTTAGCCCACACTGGTTAGTTCTCAATTTCTTTTATTTATAATGCCGGTTACTAGGGTCTTGCCTAGCCTCTAGACTAATCATCTTTCATGTTCAACAATTGGGGCACGCATACCCTTAAAACTCATATTCTCAATTCCATGTATTCATATTTCCTTCACATTCTATAATTCATTTTTATTTATTCATCAATTAAGAACAATTTCAAATTATTCATTTTCACTTTTCATATTCATCAAAACCTCCTCAATACAAGTTAATAAAGAATAAAGCATAATCTCTTAAAAATTCATCATTGAAAAATTTATCTTATCATTTTCCTTTGATTTACTTTGAACCATTCGTAACATATTTAATCATATATATATATTTCTCTTAAGTTCGCATCTCATCTAAGCATGAATATGATCTTTATTTTCCCAAAATACAACTTAAAATGGTGAGAAATATTCACAATCACTTCATCTAAGTACCATTTGCAAAAACAGTAATTTCAAAGTCAGAAAACTGCATTTCATGCTATTTGTAAAAATCATAGAAAATCATATACTTCACGAAACTTTGCATTTTGTTATATCAAAATAAAGGTATACAAGTCTACTACAATTTCTAGTTATAAGTTTCCTCAAAATACTGTATCTATAATCCTGAATTTTTCGAATATAAAGTAGGGCCGAAATACTGAAATACTGTCAATTGTACAGTCTTGAAAAATTTATTATAAATTCAATTCTTTGTGAAAATTGGATTTCTTAGACTTTTCATAAAGGTTAACGAGTAGTTCTCACTTTTCTAAAATTATTTCATTTACAATGCTGAATTGATCAAAAACTGAATTTTTTACAGATTTCCAACAATCAGTCAACTACTAACCAGTTCTGAGTTTAGGTTTTATTAAAATAGTAAACGACCTCCAAATCTTATAAAATTCAAAATGGATGTTCCTGACACATACAAGATGCTCCCCAAAAAAATTTTAGTTCTAGATTCCAACTATTTTATTAAATACAATTTTCTGATGTGCAAACAAAATTCAAAACAGTAACTTTTCTTTACATGAATTAGTAACTTCATGTACAAATTTATATCCAATTCATATCATGTATTACTATGCACCCAATTAAACAACATCATTTCAACTTATCTAGATAACAATATTTTAATTAGCATGCATTTCATTTAAATATCATCATCACAAATTAACCACTACTCATATGTATAAAAAAATTTAAATATCAATTTTCCTACACATGCATAATACTAAATTTTAGAAAGTTCAAGAAGTCATCGACCTTAATTTGAAGAACAAATGGGAGATAACTCCTAGTACATGGCTCCTAGCTCCAAGAATGGGACTTCCTTCTCATCCTAGCAAGCTTTCCTTTCTCCAAGCAAGAAATCAAGTAACTCTGTTTTTTTTTTGTTCTTTCTTTTTTTTCTTTCTTTTTTCTTTTCTTTTGATTCTAGTGTGCATTGTTCATGAAATAGGATGGGCTATTTATAGGGTGAATGAAGAGACACCCCGTTGCTGTTGTTTTTTGTGTGGGAGCAAACAGATGAATTTGTGAATTCTTTTGGAAATAATAAAGGAAAACCTGTTGACTTTCACCGACGTTTGATTGGTTTCTTACCGCCACCGTTGACCTGCAAAAAGTTCGATACACCGGGATGGATCCCAGCACCGAACCCTCCAACGCTCAAGTTAGTAATTACGAAGATTATGAAAGAGCGTTTATGTGGAAAAAGATTGATTACCTTGTTATGGTGAGGGGAGAGGGGTATTTATAGTCGCCTTAAGAGATAGTTTAGAGATAATCATTTATCTCTATGCCCCGGTGTTTTTGGATAAGATGTAGATTTTAAATTCGTTTCATTATAAGAGAGGTAGATTAAACTGCCTCTTAGAGATACCCATGAATTTGAATTACTCTTTAAATATCTGAATTGGTTTGTAACGAGTTGCTATCCATACCCAATAGGATAGATCCATTTTTGGGTTATTGAGCTTTGAAGAAAGATCCGGTTCCCATTTCGAACCCGTTTGCAGATGAAATTACTGTTTTACCTCTGAGAGCTTTAAGATTCGTGTATCGATTTGAACGGTCTCGATTTAATCTCATTTTTAGCCATATCACGAGCCCCCCACTCCCGAAGACTAAGTTCAACAGCCTTTGGGGAGTAGTTTTCTTATTTTAATGGCATACGGGATTTTATCAGAGTTTTTTTAGAGTTTTAGAATCACCCACGGGTAACAGCGTTCAATTAAGCCTGCCTCGTATTCAAACTTGTTGATGGGAACTTAAGGATTTTCCATTAATTTTTTCTAATTTTTAAACTATTTTTCCAATCATTCATTCAATTTTGCGAAGCAACAATCTATTTTCAAAAAGCATCAATTAATCATTCCAATTAATAATTATTTTTTCAAAAGTTCAAAAATATTTTTCCCGAAATTATAATTATTTTTCAAAATTTTTAATTATATTTTTTGAATTTTTAATTATTTTTCACAATTTTTAAGTAATTAATTAGAATTAATAATTAAAATAAAAGAATTAATGAATTATTTACCGACGTGGCACAATCTGGAGCGTCAATCACGTCGGTGGCGCGATTTTCTGAATGGTCAGACGGCTGATCTGGTGCTAGCTGACATGGCTCGATCTAGGCGTTCTGATCGTGGGCACGCATCTGGAGGCAAACGCTTTTCCCTTAAGCAGGGGTCGGTGGCAAGAGTGCTTGACGCAAGTTGCCGAACTTTCGGGGTACCTCGACAGGCTGACACGTGGCGTGGTGGCGGTCGAAGTCAACGAGTCGATGCCGAAGTTCATCGAGACTTCGAGGAAGCGACACGTGGCATCGTTGCCCATTGATCGTTGACCAGTTAATGCCATACCTAGGCGGACCGTTGACCGTTGACCAGTCAGCATCATTTCTCGCATTTTGACATCGGTGGCAAGAATGCTCGACACATGTTGCCGAAATCTATGAGGTCTTCCGGCGGGAGAAACATGGCGTTGTTGACCGTTGACCGTTTGACCAGTCAACGCCATTTCTCGCATTTTGACATCGGTGGCGAGAATGCTCGGCAGATGTTTCCGAAGTCTATGAGGAATTCGAGAGGGCGACACGTGGCGTTGTTAACCATTGACCGTTTGACCAGTCAATGCCATTTTTCGCATTTTGACATCGGTGGCAAGAATGCTCGACACATGTTGCCGAAGTCTAGGAAGACTTCGGAGGGCGACACGTGGCGTCATTGACCGTTGACCATTTGACCAGTCAACGCCATTTCTCGCATTTTGACGTCGGCTCGGCACATGTCGTCGAAGTCTAGGAGGACTTCAAGAAGGCGACACATGGCGTCATTGACCATTGACCGTTGACCAGTCAACTATCTTGGTTTGCCCCGCTCTTCTTGTCGTCTTGCGGTAAATGGGCCTAGCTTTGCTGTATCACCCCGTAATTTCAAAAAAGGGCTATAATATATAGTGTGTATATATATATATATAAGAGCTTGATGGCAATAATGTAAATATAGTGAATTAGAGGGGGCCCACCGTTGTGTGAACAGCAGAAATGTGCTGCCGTTGAGTGGTGACGTCATGATGACGTGACCATGTAGGGGGGCACCCGGGATTGAAATGAAGTAGGCAACGGACTGTTCTCTCTCCTTGATGACGTGGCGCATGGGGTCCACATAGGGGGCTTTGTGTGTCACGGGATTCAAAAGAGGAGAATGTGATTCAAATAGTCCCATATCGGAAATTACACTAGAATAAAATAATAATAAATAATATAGCCTATGATCAAGAGTCACCATGTAACGCCCCGCCCCAATACTCAGACAATTTTAATATTTTTTAGAAGATAAATTAGATACTATGTAGTACAACTGCCCACCACAGGCTGCCTCTCAAAAGGTGGTTAACCAATTAGGTGACTCTTGATCATAGGCAATTATATTTATACTCAAACTATTTTTTGTATATTTCCAATATGGGACTAATATTCTCAAATCCCCTCTACAAATCCCATGTACCTCACGTACACATCACCAACCAAATCCATATTTTTCAATTTTAACATATCATACAAATTCCAAACCACATCATTAATACCAAATCCAAACCATATCTTAACAATTCTCAACAAATCCAACAGCATACCAAACCGTAAGCATCATCCCACTCATAACCGGATTTCAATCCATTCAATTCCAACCAATTTTTCAAACAATCCTTCCTATAGAAATTGTAATCCCTGTTCCCGATTGTACGGGTTATTATTCTTGTATTTCTATTGATGCCTTTTTCCCCCTAATTTATTGTATTTGGGCCTTGTCATATTGTGGGCTCATTAATTCCAATTATTTATTACATTATTGTACTTCGGCCCAACTACATTAAAGCCCAAACTCAAGCCCACCTCCTATTGGACTCTACCCTAAACCCAAACCCACAAACCCATACACACACCCGTATACAATTTTCCCCACTCTTCCCACATCCCCGTAACCACATCCCCACTTTCTCTAACTACCCACAACTTTAAATATTATTTTATTAAAACCCTACCATTACTCTCTCTCTCTCCCTCCCGTTACTCCATCTCTCCCTCTCCTATTTAACAAAACGAAACCAACCAAAACAAACAACCCGAAACCAATTCCCCATCTTCTTCCTTCTCCATTGCAACTCCCCTTCCTCCCGCTCACCCAAACCGTCGAACCCAATACCTCTATACCCCGTCACCTTCGCCTCCACCGTCGTCTCCTCCATCCTCGTCTCCATGACCACCACCCATCTCGCCATCCCCAACTCCTTCGACTCGCCACACCCAACTCCCGACCCAATCCTTCTCCGCCATTACCACTTCAACCATCGTCCCTTCAACCTCGCAAACCAGTCGCCATTACCCAACCCCCATCGCCTCATCATCCCTTTGTTCGCCATCAACAACCGCCAACCCACTCCTCCGATCGCTCCCCTGCTCTCAAACCCACAAACAGAGAGCACCCCCTGTCGTTGCCTCCCGTCACACTCGCGCCTCCGCCAGTGTCGCAGTCACGCCGCCTCGCCGTCGAAGCCATCGCCAGCGTCGCCACCACTCCCTCGCTATCCTCCGATCGAATGAACGAAGAAGAAGAAGAAGAACAGCGAAGAAGGGCGGGATCAAATCTCGACCGTAGGATCGCGCCAAGATCTGCGCCCGTGATCGCTGTCCCGTTGTAGCGCCCCGAATTTCTAATATAATATCTTAGAAAATACGTGGCACAATCCCAGCATCCACTTCAATGTAACATTAAACACAACCAACTCCACTAAAATTTTCAACTCTTTATTACAACAAACTTTTCATAGCACAGCGGAATACAAAACATCTCAAATCATAATTTTCTTTCATTTACAACACAGTCTTATTACAACACTGCTTATACAATTTTACACAAACTCCATTAAATTAATTTATCTCAAAACTATTTCAAGCATCCAAACCTCCAAACTCTAAGCAACAACCTGCAACACATGAGGTTAGAGATGATCCCTAACCCCCAAAACTGAAGGGGTCAGCCATAAATGGTGTGAGTGACATAAAAGCAAACAACATAAATGAACATTAGTCACGAATCCTTAAACAACAGGTAGTAAACGTGAATACATAAAATATGACATAGCTAGGAAACACGTAAACAACAAGTGAGACTAAACCAAGTGTCATGTGTGGAAAATAGGAAATCCACATGCATGAAAATGAAGTCAAGAAAACACAATTTCTATATGCAGACTCTCTAATGCGTACTTGTCGAAGTCTATGCATCCCACTCTACATAGGTTCGGTGCAAGCCCTTAACGTCTTCACATCATAAGGTTCAATCCCCGCTATGCAACTAATCCTAACACGATGACTACTACGAGATAAAGATAAACAGTGAGTAATTGCCCATGCCCGATAATTCCGGAGATAGATCCCACACCACCGGTACTTTACCGTGATAATTCCGGAGATCATCCCACACCGAAACATTGACACATCACCACATGAATACCACATGTGCTTTGCCTCGACTCCGATAATTCCGGAGATCAATCCCACACCACAAGTAATTACCGTGATAATTCCGGAGATAAATCCCACACCACAGGTAACTTTACCGTGATAATTCCGGAGATTATATCCCACACCACAAGTAATCTACCGTGATAATTCCGGAGATTAAATCCCACATCGAAAGCCATACTGAGGTACTTGACCCATATTCCCGTTCATCATATCACCACTAGTGCCTGTCCTTATTATTTTTGGGTTACTTAATTACTCAACGAATCTCCTAGAGATGGTGTACCCTACCGGACTTAACTCAAAACTGAACAACTGAAATGTCTCAACAGGCCTCAATAAAAGAACTCAACGCCGGTATACTAGGGACACACACATCCTCTAAAGACTCAAACTCAAATGTCTAAACCAACTTTCCATCATAATTAGCTCAACTGAATATCTTAAAATTATATGCTTAACAAAAGACAAAGTGTAGGCTCAAATATCTGAAGACTAATCATTCGAAACAACATACAAGCTTACGAAAACTCAACAGTACCAGTCGACTTATACTGTAGTAAGTCGACTGCCCAGAAGGAACATATCCATGATTTTAAGAAAATAAACTACGTAGTATAAGTCGACTTAAAAGATCATCGGTCGACTTACCCGAGACAATTTCCAATAATTTTTGAGAAAATATTCTTAGTATTATAAGTCGACTTAAGATGTCATAGGTCGACTGTCCAGAGAGGAAATCAACACTAACTTTGCAAAATAATTTTAAGTATACCAGTCGACTGTAAAAGGGTTAAGTCGACTGTCCCGAACGAATTTTCAAAAGAAATTAAAGACACAGCAGCTGGGTTGTACCAGTCGACTGTCGGCCTACAGTTTACATAATTTAGGTCTGTATACAATAATCAAAACTGGAGTTTTTCTAATGATTCATTGTTTATGAAAATAATTCGTATTCAGGTAAAAATGACCAATCTAAAATAATCCTCATTATGGATACATTACTCAAAACATCCAATATCTCAAAACTCAATTCTCATGTTCTAAATTCCTAATTCTTCCATTAGGGTTTCTCAATACTAAATTCCTTCACAACTCATAACCAAGATCTGATTTGTAAACACAAGATCCAGATGTTCATCCATCCGATCATAACCATACTCAAATCTTAACATGCTTTTTAGCAATACAAATTTATAAACCAAGATCTACTCAACATTTTTAGATTTCACATACATGGTACAAACAACAACCTTTGCATCGTTCTCATGCAAAATACACCAAATAAGTAACATATCAAACAAATGACAAACAATCGTTCGCATAGATCAATTCACAAACAATGTTCATATCATTCACAAAACAAAACAAAACAAAACAATGTCACTCACCTTGGAATTGAAAAGATCCAATGAAAAAGCCTTCCTTTTTGCGAGATCCAAAACCTCCTCTTGCTCCTCCAAAACAAATCACAAAATTCTGTATATTGCAGCAAATGACGGCTGCGAAAATCCTTTTAAATACCCGGGATAAAGAGTTTAGGGTTTTACCCCACTTTTACAAAATGATCCCTTCAAAATACCACTTTATATATATAGTTCTATACTTGGAAATTCAAAAACATTCATTTAAATTAGGATTTAACAGTAAAATATAATCCTAAATCTCAACCGGTACTGTTCAAAACGTCCAGAAAATACCTTTTACATTTTAACCCCTAAAAATGACAAATTTGCAAAAAGGTCCTTCTTTTCTCAAAATTTGCAAATAGTTCCCATTAATTTCAGAAAAATCTGGAAAAATACTAAATAAATCCCAAATATTAAATAATGATTTTTCATGAAGAAAACTTAACTTTCAAACTTCTCAAGAAAGTATTTGCACGTATTTTGCACGTGTAAAAAGATAAATTTTTCTGAAAATATTCATAAATTCTCCAAAAATCATTTTAGTCATTTATAAACCTTTAAAATTAATTTATTAAAAATACGGGGTTCTACACCTGTGTTCATCCACAGCGAATCCCAGATCCGTTGTTTGCTGTTCGGCCAGATCCAGTGCGGGGGAACGATCTGATTCGCTCGTTTGGCTGTCCCGTGTTTTGGCGCAGACGATCCGATTCGCTGTCCGTTGTTCTGGGCTGATCCGGTGTGGGGGGAAACTCGATCTACGGGTGATTTTCGCACGTGCTTTTGGAGGACTTCTTCCGGGATTTTTCAACCCAATTTTCTACTACAAGTGGATCTAAGCGTCGTCAATTAAGGCAAGCACCCTTGTACAATTTATTGTTCTAGTACAAGTACCCTTGAAAATACTACAAATAGTTAGATTGTGACTCCTCTTTGAAATATCGTTGTAGATCAATATTGAACCTCCAATTTGACAATTCTAAGAGTCACAAAATTTCCTTATATTTAATTTATAATTATTGGACTCTTTTACCCCTTGAGCACATGAACACATAGACTTATGAATTTAGGAGCCCTAAATTCGTAGGCACATGTTACATTTAATATTTGACGAACTTGCAATCCTATAACTTGAAAAACATTTATTATTTGCTGTTTTGACCTCCATTATCATGTATTTATGCCACGTAATAACTTAGACGCCAAATGACAGATTTCCATGAAATCTATACTAGTAAGTTATTTCTACGTGTTGCTGTCCGAATATTCTTTTGCTGTTTCGACCCATTTAACTTTAGAATCTGTACCCGATCCCTGAATAGAAAATGTAGATATGGATGTGTAGATATCGATAGCTTCCGAAAGTTTTGAATTCGGAGTTACGGTCTAGGAGTTATGGCAGTTCTACTGCAGCTATGTCGGTAGACGCAGATTTGCAAAACTGCTGCACATCTTTACTTTGCGAATTAATTTAGCTGTGTAAACAGCAAGCGTTGGACATGAAATTTCATACATAGTTGCTGGACAGCCTAGAGAACACCCCCAATTTTTCTTAGAATTAATTTACAAAATTTCACATATGTATGCTTGCTTGATAAGAATTAATAAAAGTAACAAGCCGGGGTTATGGGAAAGACTATAGAGTGGACAATATAGGTAAGTGTACTCGGAAGGGGGCCCGTGTTTCCCAAATACTTGGTTCATGAACTTGTTGTATCTTGTTCGATTCATGGAGTCAGTTACTTGGCTCATGAACTTGTTTGATTCATGAACCCATTGTGCGGTTCTTGAACTTGTTAGTGGATTCGCGAACCTGCTTCGTGAACTTGTTATTTATTTTCCGATTCATGAACCATGGCTTGCTTGATACTTGATACCTGAGTATGCCGCCCTATAGACTCCATTACTAGGTCTAAACGTAACTGATTTGACTGTAGCAACCATGTAGTAAAAGAATGGATGCATGAAGTGCTACCTTGTTAGTAATCACCACAAGACTTGAAACCTGAACTCGAACTTGGTATGTTACCTAATACTTGACAACTTGATACTTGAGACTAGATACCTGACACTTGAACTAGATGCGTGTAACCTGAGGTTAGATACCCCTACATGTACACTTGTCACTTGTTCCACCATTAGTGTTTGTTTACCCAATCTAGCCTCTTGAGTTGTCCTTCCCACTAGTTAGTTCTTGAATCTCCATTACTTGTTGTAAACCCTATTATATTCTTGATTCCAATTCTTGTTCCCCATTACTTGTACTCGTTTTCACTATTTGTGTACCTAGCTTGTACTAAGGGCATTTTCTCCTGTTTTTCCCTGTTTTCCCTTTTTATAATTATTAAGCAGACTTGGGAGACGAGTTGCCTACTGGAATTGACGAGCAGACATTTTAGGCTTCGCTTGGAGCAAGGACTTGTTTAATTAATTGCTTTCCTTAAGGTACTTATTTCTTCTGCTGTATAAGACTTGTTTCCGAGTTTACACTTGATCCAGACATGAGAACTATTTGAATATTATTATTTGTTTAAATTATTTTCTGTTGCTTAATAAATTATTCATGCATGCTTGGTTATATATAAATCTGGTTATATTCTTGTTATGATGCTGAGTCGATCCTACAGCTTATGGATGATGTAAAAATCATTTGCTGGGCTTCGTCACGTTCTCGAATTCCATGTTTTTGGAAAGCAAGGCGTGACAAGGTTTTTAGTGGTATCAGAGCTCAGGTTTGACTAATGTGTTAGTTTGACTAATACATTAGACAGGCTTGGCTCAGTCAGGATTAACTCAACATTAAACAGGCCATGCAACCACATGAATAATTTGATAATCAACTCGGTCTGGACACAAGTCTTATCCCATCTATTTTGATCCCTTCATATTCAATTCTTTGATTAATTGCTTCCTTCAATCTCTTACAGTCATCCTGATTTGTTGATTTCTTATTGGATACAAATTTATTCTTCCGTACCCTTATTCTTTTGATTCTGATGCAAGCGATCTCTTATTTTCTGGTTGCCTCGTTGATCCCCTCTTATTCCAGTTCGTGTGTCGTTCATTGCTTTTCGTGCCTTGCGTTCATCTTCAACTGTTGACTCACTTTGAGTATCATGCTAGTTATTCCTTCTCTGCCATAATCTCTTCAATTCCAATTTTGCCCCTCGTCCTTCTTCCTTCGTATTCAATTCCTTAATTTTCTCTTGTTCCTTTTAGCCATCCTCCCCTTTAACTCCTTATTGGGTGTAGCTTCATTTTTTCCTACTTATTTTTCTCTTTATAATTATTTTTCCGAATACTATCTATGTTTCGATTATTAATTGTTATATTTATTTTCGATCTCCTATAAAAAAAGAAAATTCTTAATAAAGATTTTGTTTTTCCGAACAATGGTTTATTTTAACTTCACTTTTCACTTTTGATTGACTATATATTTTTACCGGACTATTTTGATAAAACAATTCTTATTTTGTTGTATAATGCTGATATTACTACTGTTATTATTATTGTTATTATTTTCATTATCATTACAAGTATTATTATTATTATTGTTACTACTATAGATATTCTTATTGTTGTTTTCATTATTTTATTATTAATATTAAATCACTTCCACAAATGTTGGGCACAAACTATATCTTGTCTTGCATTATTATTTTTACTATCGTTGTTGATATTTTAATATATTATTATTATTTTTATTATTATTATTATCATTCTTTCTACGATTTCTGTTATTATTACTGTTATGATCATTGTTATTATCATTGTTATTCTTATTATTATTAGTATCGATATTTTAATTGTACTATAATTTTTATCGTTACTATTATTATTATTATTAATTTGTTTTGAGCCGAGCATGCTCAAACTTTATATACATTTCACCACTTCGGTGCAACCTAATGTCGAGATGGAAAATATGCAACTCGATGTCAATGGAGGCAAATTGCAACTGGTTATCGGCGAGGCAAAATGTGCAGCCGAATATCCGGACGGCAACCTGCAACCTGATGTCGTGAAGGCAAACATGCAACTTGATGTTAAGGATGCAAGATTTTCTACCTATTACTAATTGATATTTCAAGACTCGTTACTTAAATAATGAAACTGATGGTAAAAGAATATTTTCGTTATTATTGGTATTATTATTATCATTGACGTTTCAATTGATGTTATTATTATTGTTTTCATCACCTTTATTACTGTAATTATTTTTATTACTATTACTGTTACTTTATTGATAATATTGTTATTGTTGCTATTATCATATTATTTATCATTACTAATATTATTTTTAATGCTATCATTATTATTATTATTGCATTATTTTCATGAGTGTGTTGAATTCTATTATGTCATGTATGTGTTATCGTTATTATTAGTACTGTTAATATTTTTATTATGTTATTATTACCTGTATGATTATGAAGATTTTGATTTCTGTTATTATTATTATTATTATTATTATTATTATTATTATTATTATTATTATTATTATTATTATTATTTTGTTACTAGTATTACTAATTTTATTATTATCATTGTTATATTTATTTTTATTATTGCTATTATTATTCTGTTACTATTGATATTATTATAATTGATATTTGTTGTGTTATTATTTCTGTTAAAAGCCATTAGTTTTGATATGTATTCTATCTTTTAATTATGAAGATTGAAGCTCAAGCCTTATATCCATTTTACATTATCGCCTATCTATTTGGAGCCCATACTCTCTTTGATCTTGGTGCCTCATTCTTTTTTTCCTGCTCGGATCGTCGATTGGTGTCACGTGGACTACAATGACATGTCTGGAGTTTGGAACGTCGTCATCAGAGTAACGCAGCGGAAGCGTGGTAGGCCCATAACCCACAGGTCACAGGATCCTATTGTTTCTCCTTCCCTGCATTGTTTGTTGCACTTGACCCCTTGCATTCATCCTCACCTGTTGACTCATTGCTTGGCCTAACTCTCCCTTGTCCCTTCTTTCTTCGATTCCAGCTTTATCTATTTCTTCATTTCTTTGCTTGCTATCTTGCAAGCCTTGTGTTGTTTCTTCTTCATTTTCTTGATACCGGTTACTTCTTTCTTGCATCCCTAGTGACGTCGTTGTTATCCGCTTCCTTATTCTTTTGGTGTTGTCACTGCTTATTCCTTCCCCTTAATTCTCTACCTTGTTACCCTCCAGTTTGTTTAGCTATATCATATATACCGCCTAAGCAAATTTCGAGGACGAAATTTTTGTGTAAGGTGGGTAGGATTTGTAATCCCTGTTTCCGATTATACGGGTTATTATTCTTGTATTTCTATTGATGCCTTTTTCCCCCTAATTTATTGTATTTGGGCCATGTCATATTGTGGGCTCATTAATTCCAATTATTTATTACATTATTGTATTTCGGCCCAACTACATTAAAGCCCAAACTCAAGCCCACTTCCTATTGGACTCTACCCTAAACCCAAACCCACAAACCCATACACACACCCGTATACAATTTTCCACACTCTTCCCACATCCCCGTAACCACATCCCCACTTTCTCTAACTACCCACAACTTCAAATATTATTTTATTAAAACCCTACCATTTCTCTCTTTCTCCCTCCCGTTACTCCATCTCTCCCTTTCCTGTTTAACAAAACGAAACCAACCAAAACAAACAACCCGAAACCAATTCCCCATCTTCTTCCTTCTCCATCGCAACTCCCCTTCCTCCCGCTCACCCAAACCGTCGAACCCAATACCTCTACACCCCGTCACCTTCGCCTCCACCGTCGTCTCCTCCATCCTCGTCTCCACGACCACCACCCATCTCGCCATCCCCAACTCCTTCGACTCGCCACACCCAACTCCCGACCCAATCCTTCTCCGCCATTACCACTTCAACCATCGTCCCTTCAACCTCGCAAACCAGTCGCCATTACCCAACCCCCATCGCCTCGTCATCCCTTCGTTCGCCATCAACAACCGCCAACCCACTCCTCTGATCGCTCCCCTGCTCTTAAACCCACGAACAGAGAGCACCCCCCGTCGTCGCCTCCCGTCACACTCGTGCCTCGGCCAGTGTCGCAGTCACGCTGCCTCGTCGTCGAAGCCATCGCCAGCGTCACCACCACTCCCTCGCTATCCTCTGATCGAATGAACAAAGAAGAAGAAGAAGAACAGCGAAGAAGGGCGAGATCAAATCTCGACCGTAGGATCGCGCCAAGATCCGCGCCCGTGATCGATGTCCCCTGTCATCCACAGCGAATCCCAGATCCGTTGTTTGCTGTTCGGCCAAATCCAGTGCGGGGGAACGATCTGATTTGCTCGTTTGGCTGTCCCGTGTTTTGGCGCAGACGATCCGATTCGCTGTCCGCTGTTCTGGGCTGATCCGGTGTGGGGAAAACTCAATCTACGGGTGATTTTCGCACGTGCTTTTGGAGGACTTCTTCCGGGATTTTTCAACCCAATTTTCTACTACAAGTGGATCTAAGTGTCGTCAATTAAGGCAAGTACCCTTGTACAATTTGTTGTTCTAGTACAAGTACCCTTGAAAATACTACAAATAGTTAGATTGTGACTCCTCCTTGAAATATCGTTGTAGATCAATATTGAACCTCCAATTTGACAATTCTATGAGTCACAAAATTTCCTTGTATTTAATTTATAATTATTGGACTCTTTTACCCCTTGAGCACATGAGCACATAGACTTATGAATTTAGGAGCCCTAAATTCGTAGGCACATGTTACATTTAATATTTGACGAACTTGCAATCCTATAACTTGAAAAACATTTATTATTTGCTGTTTTGACCTCCATTATCATGTATTTATGCCACGTAATAACTTAGACGCCAAATGACAGATTTCCATGAAATCTATACTAGTAAGTTATTTCTATGTGTTGCTGTCCGAATATTCTTTTGCTGTTTCGACCCATTTAACTTTAGAATCTGGATCCGATCCCTGAATAGAAAATGTAGATATGGATGTGTAGATATCGATAGCTTCCCAAAGTTTTGAATTCGGAGTTACGGTCTAGGAGTTATGGCAGTTTTACTGCAGCTGTGTCGGTAGACGCAGATTTACAAAACTGCTGCACACCTTTACTTTGCGAATTAATTTAGCTGTGTAAACAGCAAGCGTTGGACATGAAATTTCATACATAGTTGCTGGAAACCCTAGAGAACATCCCCAATTTTTCTTAGAATTAATTTACAAAATTTCACATATGTATGCTTGCTTGATAAGAATTAATAAAAGTAACAAGCCGGGGTTATGGGAAAGACTATAGAGTGGACAATATAGGTAAGTGTACTCAGAAGGGGGCCCGTGTTTCCCAAATACTTGGTTCATGAACTTGTTGTATCTTGTTCGATTCATGGAGTCAGTTACTTGGCTCATGAACTTGTTTGATTCATGAACCCATTGTGCGGTTCTTGAACTTGTTAGTGGATTCGCGAACCTGCTTCGTGAACTTGTTATTTATTTTCCGATTCATGAACCATGGCTTGCTTGATACTTGATACCTGAGTATGCCGCCCTATAGACTCCATTACTAGGTCTAAACGTAACTGATTTGACTGTAGCAACCATGTAGTAAAAGAATGGATGCATGAAGTGCTACCTAGTTAGTAATCACCACAAGACTTGAAACCTGAACTCGAACTTGGTATGTTACCTAATACTTGACAACTTGATACTTGAGACTAGATACCTGACACTTGAACTAGATGCGTGTAACCTGAGGTTAGATACCCCTACATGTACACTTGTCACTTGTTCCACCATTAGTGTTTGTTTACCCAATCTAGCCTCTTGAGTTGTCCTTCCCACTAGTTAGTTCTTGAATCTCCATTACTTGTTGTAAATCCTACTATATTCTTGATTCCAATTCTTGTTCCCCATTACTTGTACTCGTTTTCACTATTTGTACCCCTAGCTTGCACTAAGGGCATTTTCTCATGTTTTATCCTGTTTTCCCTTTTTATAATTATTAAGCAGACTTGGGAAACGAGTTGCCTGCTGGAATTGACGAGCAGACATTTTAGGCTTCGCTTGGAGCAAGGACTTGTTTAATTAATTGCTTTCCTTAAGGTACTTATTTCTTCTGCTGTATAAGACTTGTTTCCGAGTTTACACTTGATCCACACATGAGAACTATTTGAATATTATTATTTGTTTAAATTATTTTCTGTTGCTTAATAAATTATTCATGCATGCTTGGTTATATATAAATCTGGTTATATTCTTGTTATGATGCTGAGTCGATCCTACAGGTTATGGATGATGTAAAAATCATTTGTTGGGCTTCGTCACGCGCTCGTATTCCATGTTTTTTGGAAGCGGGGCGTGACAGAAATATTCTATAGGACAACATCACATTCTTATATATATTCAAATCATCCAACCATTTATATATATATATATATATATATATATATATATATATATATATATATATATATGTTTTCAGAAATACGGGGTATTACATACACCCCACCTTAGAAATCAGCGTCCTCGCTGAGTACGGGACACACATCTAGTGTAGGATCCGCCTTTCTAGCCGATGTAGCGTCGTCCTCGATCCCGATAATTCCGGAGACTAGTCCCACACCGCAGGTAATTCCGGAGACTATTTCACTCACACCTCGATAATTCCGGGGATTATCTCACACCGCAGATCATACTGAGGCCCTCTTCTACATCTGGTGTCGAAAGTCGGCTCTGATACCATTTGTAACGCCCCGCCCCAATACTGAGACAATTTTAATATTTTTAGAAGACAAATTAGATACTATGTAGTACAACTACCCACCACAGGATACCTCTCAAAAGGTGGTTAACCAATTAGGTGACTCTTGATCATAGGCAATTATATTTCTGTAGCGCCCCGAATTTCTAATATGATATCTTAGAAAATACATGGCACAATTTCTAGCATCAACTTCAATGTGATATTAAAACTAATTTAACACCAATAAAATTTTTCCAACTTTCATTACAATAATTAATTATATAGCACAGCGAAATACAAAAACATCTCAAATCATAATTCTCTTTTCTTTACAACACTTTTCATTTTGCATATGTCACTAAATCAACTGAACTCAAGCATCCAAATCCCAAGCTCTAATCAACAACAACCTGTAAATATGAGGCTAGAGATGATCCCTAACCCCCAAAACTAAAGGGGTCAGCCATAATGGTGTGAGTGACATAAAATAAACAACATAAATAAACATTAAGCATGGATTCATAAACAACATGTGATAAATAATAATACATAAAATATGACATAGCAAGGAAACATGTAAACATCAAGTGAAGCTAAACTAAGTGTCAAGTGTAGAAAACAGGAAAACACATGCGTAAAACCAAGTCAAGAAAACACAATTCTATATGCTGAATCTCTAATGCGTACTTGTCGGAGTCTATGCATCCCACTCTACATAGGTCCGGTGCAAGCCCTTAACGTCTCCACATTATAGGGTTCAATCCCCGCTATGCAACTAATCCTAACACGATGACTACTACGAGATAAAGATAAACTGTGAGTATTAGCCCATGCCCCGATAATTTCGGAGGTCAAACTCTATCCACAGATAATTCCGGAGACTATTTCACTCACACCTGGGAATCTTCGAGAATGCCCCACACCGCAAGCAATGGCACCTCATCACACGAATACCACATGTGCGTCGCCTCGACTCCGATAATTCCGGAGATCAATCCCACACCACAGGTAATTCCGGAGACTATTTCACGCACACCTGGAAAATTTCGGGGATTATCTCACACCGCAAGCCATACTGAGGTCCATAACCCATGTTCTAAGTTCATCATATCACCACTTGTGCCTGTCCTTATCATTTAGGTTATTTAATTACTTAACAAATCTCCTAGAGTTTGTGTACCCTACTGGACTTAACTCAACAACTGAACAACTAAAATGCCTCAACAGGCCCAAACATAATTAACTCATCCGCCGGTACAGGGTCACACGCTCCCTCTAGAGACTCAAACTCAAATATCCAAACCAACCTTCCAACATAAATTGCTCAACTTAACATCTTGAAACATACGTTCAATAGAAGATAGGGTATAAATAATAAATTATAGATTAAAGCATTTTGAGAATAAATCATTTGAAAGAACATTCAAAAATATAAAGGTACATCAGTATCAATCGACTAATAACAAGAGTAAGTCGACTGTCCAGAAAGAGAATTTCATGGTCTTAAGAAAATAAGCTAAGGGTTATAAGTCGACTTACAAAAGTCATAGGTCGACTTACCAGAGAAAAATTCCAGTAATCTCTAAGAAAATATTCTAAGTGTTATAAGTCGACTTATCAAAGTCATAGGTCGACTTACCAGAGAGAAATTCCAGTAATCTTTAAGAAAATATTCTAAGTGTTATAAGTCGACTTATCAAAGTCATAGGTCGACTTACCAGAGAGAAATTCCAGTAATCTTTAAGAAAATATTCTAAGTGTTATAAGTCGACTTATAAAAGTCATAGGTCGACTTAACAGAGAGAAATTCCAATACAACTAAAGAACATAGCAGCCGGGTCGTATCAGTCGACTGAAAGGTCGTGCTAGTCGACTGTCGGCCTACAGACTGTATAGTTTTGGTTGTGCACATTCAACCGATACATAGTTTTACTTCATGAAAACGATTTCTACGAAAAACATATTTCTTGTATGATCAAATATAACTGGTAGGATATATAATAGTCCACAAAACTAAATCAAACTACTTGAGTTTATAAAAATAGAGATTTGTTGATTTCCTTCAATCAAACATGAAATTGTGCATATAATAAAAATTGAGTTTTCTTAATATAATTTACTGATCGCTGAAATAGTTCGTATTCAGATCCAAACCATCTGATTATCAAAACTCAAGAAAAATCCCAATTTGGGTGCATTTCCTCAATCTCAACTAAGTTCTCAATTTCCAATTTTTATGTCAAGATCTCTTGATTCATAACTCTTCCATTCAATTATCTCAAAAATCTGAATTTCTACTACAACTCATAACCATAATCAAATTTGTAATCACATACCACAAGGGTTTCACAAGATCCAATTTTTCATCCATCCAATCCATTATTTTCATAGTCATACTCAAACTCTAATCATGCTTTCTAGCAATAGTTCAATATCCAAGATCCAATAACCATTCATAGATCAAACAACCAAATTATACCACTCACATACATAAACAATTCAACAAAACAATTTCATAACTCATATAAAATACACAAAGAAAACAAACAAGTCACTCAAATACAACATCCATAATACAACACAAAACAATCATGTCACTCACCTAAATCAAAACAACAAAACAAATTTACCTCACTCACCTTGAAATGAAGAAATCCAACAAGAAAGTCTTCCCTTCGCGAGATCCAAAATCCTTCTCTCAATCCTCCAAAAATAATAAATCTTTGTGTTGTGCAGCGAATGACAGCTGCGTTCTCTTCCTTTAAATACTCGGAAATAGGATCTTAGGGTTTTAGACATATTTGCGAAATAACCCCTCGAAAACATTTCTTTACATAAATAGATTCCTATACTTGGAACTTGATAAAATTAAATAAATTGAGATTTAAAAGCAAAATAACTCCTCAACTCCAGCCGGCACTGATTAAAAGCCCATAAAAATAGTTTTGCACTTTCACAGCTCAAAATGACAAATTTGCAAAAATGTCCTTCTTTTCTCAATATTTGCAAATAGATCCAATTAATTTCAGAAAAATCTGGAAAAATTATAAATAAATCCCAAATAATAAATAATGATTTTCGATAAAGAAATTTTGGCTTTTGAACTTCTCAAAAAATATTTTCACGTGTTTTGCACGTATAAAAGATAAATTTCCAGAAAATATTTATTAAATCTCCAAAAATTATTTTTAATCATTATAAACATTTAAAAATAATATTTAAAAATACGGGGTACTACATCACTCCCTCCTTAGAAGAGTTCTATCCTCAGAACTACTACTAATGAGTCCAAACAACATACCAACAAAGAATAACAATATCTCATAAATGGAAACATAGTCCAAACAATTGCATATGTCAACATAATCAAAATAGAAGGAATACAAATCAGCATCAAAGGTACAAACATTCAAAGAATTACAATCACATAAAAGAAAATACATTCATACAAAAAGCTCAGGAAATTCCCTCTACATGCGATCCTCTGGCTCCCAAGTAGCCTCTTCGAACTGCTGATTCCTCTACAGCACCTTGACCATAGGTATCACTTTGCTCCTAAGAACTTTCACCCTACGGTCAACGATTTCAACAGGCTGTTCCTTGTAACTCAAGTTCACTTGTAGACCTTCAGGAATTTCTACCAACTGATGATTCAGATCTGGCACTTACTTCCACAACAATGACACATGAAATACATCATGCACTTGTGCCAACTCCTCTGGAAGCTTCAATCTATATGATGTCATGCCAATCCGCTCCACGATCCTATATGGCCCAATATACCTTGGCGCCAACTTGCATCCCTTACCAAATCTGATCACTCCTTCGGTCGGAGACACCTTGAGGAAAACCGTATCCCCAACCTCAAACTCCAAGTCTCTTCGTCGAGTATTAGCATAACTTTTCTGCCGACTCTGAGCCTCGACCAACCTCTTGCGAATCAGCTCAATCTTCTCTGACGTCTGCTGTACGATCTCAGGACCAAACATCTGCCTCTCGCCAACCTCGTACCAACAAACTGGTGTCCTGCACCTCTACCCATACAAAGCCTCATGCGGCGCCATCCCGATACTCGCATGGTAACTGTTATTATAAGCAAACTCAACTAATGCCAACTAATGCCAAGTAACTGAAATTAGTTCTGGTGCCTAAAGCTGCTTGTAGGCTCTTCCAAAACCTTGAAGTGAACCTTGCATCTCTATCGGAAACAATCGACACAGGAACTCCATGAAGTCTCACAATCTCACCAATGTACAACTCAGCCAATTTCTCCAACGACCAAGTAATCTTCATGGCTAGAAAGTGAGCCGACTTAGTCAAACGGTCCACAATAACCCAAATCGAGTCATTGCCCTTCGAACTCCTCGGCAAACCCGTGATGAAATCCATACTGATATTCTCCCATTTCCACTCCGGAATGGGCAACAGTTGTAACAAACCTCCAGATCTATGATTTTCTGCTTTGATCTGCTGACAAGTCAGACACCTTGCCACGAAATCTGCCACATTCCTCTTCATACCAGACCACCAAAAGTGCTGTTTGATGTCCCTGTACATCTTCGTGCCTCCAGGATGTACTGACAACAAGGTACTTTGTGCTTCCTGCAAGATACTCTCTCTCAAATCTGCATTATTCGGAACACACAACCTCTCACCCATACAAAGAACTCTATCTTGGACACGAAACTCTGATAGTTTGCCCTCTGAAACCTGTTGCAACATCTTCGGAATCTCTGAATCTGATTCTTGACCTTCCACAATCCTCTTTCTCAAGGAAGGTTACAGTCTCAACTGAGCCAAAGATGCCCCCAAATCCTACAGCACCACCTCGATACCTGCCTGATCAATCTCTGCTGCCAACTCACTTCGAGTAGGGATCAAACTTGATAAACTACTCTTCCTGCTAAGTCCATCAGCCACCACATTCGCCTTGCCCGGATGATACCTGATCTCAGGGCGAATGTCTTCCAATACTTCCAACCTACCTTCTCTGCCGAAGATTTAGATCCTTCTGTTGATAAATATATTTCAGGCTCTTATGGTCAGTGTACATATTGACCTTCTCACCATAGACATAATGCCTCCACTTCTTCAAGGCAAAGATAATAGCTGCTAGCTCCAAATCATGCGTCGGATAATTCTTCTCATGCGAACGCAATTGCCTCGAACCATAAGCAATAACTTTGCCTTCTTGCATCAAGACACAACCCAAACCTCTGAGAGACGCATCACTGAAGATATCATAATCCTTCCCAGCTTGTGGTAAAGCTAAGATAGGTGCAGTAGTCAACCTCTCCTTTAATTTAAGGAAACTCGCCTCACACTTATCAGTCCATAAAAATGCCACATTCTTCCGGGTCAAACCTGTCAAAGAAACTGCAATCTGAAAATAACCAGCCAAACCCAAACCCTGGATGAATCTCCTGTAGTAACCAGGCAAACCCAAGAAACTTCTGACTTCCTTCACAGACGTTGGTCTGGACCAATCCTTCACTGCTTCAACTTTCTGAGGATCAGTGGCCACTCCCTCCTTAGAAAGGATATGACCAAGGAAAGCTACCTCAAATTTCAAAACTCACACTTCGACAACTTGGCATACAAGCTATGCTCCTGCAATTTCTGTAATACCGCTGTCAGGTGCATAGAATGCTCCTCCTCCGACCTCGAATACACCAAAATATCATCAATGAAAACCACTACGAAGGAGTCAATAACTGGCCTCAAAACCCAATTCATCATATCCATGAACACTGCTGGCGCATTCGTCAACCTGAATGGCATTACCAAAAACTCATAGAGCCCATGACGAGTCCTGAAAGCTGTCTTACTCACATCTTCCTCCTTGACTCGAACCTGATGATACCCTGACCACAAATCAATCTTCAAAAACACAGCTGCTCCTCGAAGCCTGTCGAACAAATCATCAATCCGCGGCAGTGGATACTTGTTCTGAATAGTCACCCTATTCAACTTCCGGTAGTCAATGCACATCCTCATTGACCCTATCCTTCTTCTTGACCAACAACACTGGCACACCCCAAGGCGAGGAACTCGGCCTAATAAGCCCCTTGCTCAACAGCTCCTCAATCTGCTTCTTCACTTCGTCCTGCTCTACAGGTGCCATCCTGTACGGAGCCTTAGAAATCGGCGCGCTCTCTAGCTGAACATTGATGCAAAACTCCACATCTCTTTGCGGCGGTAATCCTGGAAAATCTTCCAAGAACACCTTAGGAAAATCTCTGACAACCAGAATGCCCTTGACTTCATATGGAATTGCCATCTTGGATACCATTGCAACCACCTTCGGAATCTTCTTCTTCCCTTGGAAAGTCACTGCGGGACCACCTGGTGCTTTCACTAACACCTCTTTCTGCTTGCATTCAATTGTGGCATCATATATTGTCATCCAATCAATGCCCACGATCACATCCACTCCTAAGACTTGCAGCTCGATCAGATCAATGCCGAATAATAACCTGCCAATCTCGATATCACAGCCCTCGTAATATCGATCGGCGATCAATTCTTCACCTGACGGCGTTGTCACCGACAAAACCTTGCCTGGAAACAACTTAGGCTCCACACCTAAGACCTTTGCAAAATTTGGCGACACAAAAGTATGCGAAGAACCAGTATCAAATAAAACCTTTGTCTTAATTCCATTAATTAAAACAATCCCTGTTACATGAAGAGTGATACTCAATCTCCAATTATTCTCAAATAAAGGTTTTACTTATTACATTGATTAAAATAAAAATCAAAACTTTTGCATACCCTGGATTACATCTTCCGAGTTACCCGCGTCCTCCTCGGTTAATGCAAACACTCGCCCTTGCCTCTGGAATTTGCTTCCACCTGAACCATCCTTCCTCAACTGTGGACAATGAGACTTAGAATGTCCTGCCTGCCCACATTGGAAACAAGTCTGCTTCGCCAACTTAGGACACACTGACCTGTAATGACCTGCCTCCTTGCAGTAATAACAAGTCACTTCCTGAGTTGCAGGTGCCTTCTACACTGGATCACTGAACTTGACTTGCTTCGCTGAGAATCCCTTCCCACTCTGACCTGATGCTGGCCTCTTGTTCCTGTTCCAAGTCTCTTGCTTCTTCTGGAATTGGTCCATGTCTTCCTCAGTCATAACTGCTCTCCTGACCAGCTTGTCGAACCTCCGTATGCCCAACGGGATCATCCTCGACCTCAAGTTTGGCCTTAAGCCCTGCTCAAACTTCTTGGCCTTCTTCGCCTCGTCAACGATTAACTCTGGTGCATACCTCGACAGCTGAGCAAACTTGGTCTCATACTCTCGCACGGTCATGCTTCCCTGCTGAAGATTTAAGAATTCTGTCGCCTTCTTCTCCTGAATATCTAAGGGAAAGAAGCGATCCCTGAATTCCTCCAGAAAAGCCTCCCAAGTCATCTACTGGTTCCCCAGCATCCTCTTCACCGTTTGCCACCAAACACCAGCGTCCTTTTCCAGTTGCATAGTGGCCAACTTCACCTTATTGGCTGCCGGAGTTTCTGAGACCTTGAAGATTGTCTCCATCCACCTAATCTAATCATCGGCTTCGTTTGGATCAGATTGCCCCTCAAAAACTGGTGGCCTCATCCTCTTGAAGGACTCGATTGCTTGATGGGATCGGCGTTAACCAATCCTAGTCCAGTTCCATGATTCTGATGCTAGTTCTGATTATGAGACAAATTAGATGCCATCAGTGCCTCCAAAGTCTGATACACCCTGGCAAATTCGGCCTCGAGATCAATTCCAATTCCTCGAGAACTTGCAGATCCATCACCATTGTTACCACCATTCCTGGGTCTGGGTGCAACCATACTGAATACTGCAAAATGAGGGAAAAGTTAGAGCACCACACACACAATTCATTCTCGCATCAACACCCTTTGGCAAAACCTCACCTGTACCCTAAAGGTAAAACATCATGTTTCAGTTCTACGTGATACTCACGCTCTAATGTCCACACCTAGGTACTCACACTTTAGTGTCCACACCGAGGTTATTTTTATACCATGTTTAGTATTACTATTGAAGCATGCTCTGATACTAAACTCTGTAGCGCCCCGAATTTCTAATATGATATCTTAGAAAATACGTGGCACAATTCCCAGCATCAACTTCAATGTGATATTAAACCCAATTTAACACCGATAAAATTTTTCCAACTTTCATTACAATAATCAATTACATAGCACAGCGGAATACAAAAACATCTCAAATCATAATTCTCTTTTCTTTACAACACTTTTCATTTTGCATATGTCACAAAATCAACTGAACTCAAGCATCAAAATCCCAAGCTCTAATCATTAACAACCTGTAAACATGAGGGCTAGAGATGATCCCTAACCCCCAAAACTAAATGGGTCAGCCATAATGGTGTGAGTGACATAAAACAAACAACATAAATAAACATTAAGCATGGATTCATAAACAACATGTGATAAATAATAATACATAAAATATGACATAGCAAGGAAACATGTAAACATCAAGTGAAGCTAAACTAAGTGTCAAGTGTAGAAAACAGGAAAACACATGCGTAAAACTAAGTCAAGAAAACACAATTCTATATGTTGACTCTCTAATGCGTACTTGTCGTAGTCTATGCATCCCACTCTGCATAGGTCCGGTGCAAGCCCTTAACATCTCCACATTATAGGGTTCAATCCCCGCTATGCAACTAATCCTAACACGATGACTACTACGAGATAAAGATAAACTGTGAGTATTAGCCCATGCCCCGATAATTTCGGAGGTCAAACTCTATCCACGGATAATTTCGGAGACTATTTCACTCACACCTGGGAATCTTCAAGAATACCCCACACCGCAAGCAATGGCACCTCATCACACGAATACCACATGTGCGTCACCTCGACTTCGATAATTCCGGAGATCAATCCCACACCACAGCTAATTTCGGAGACTATTTTACTCACACCTGGATAATTCTGGGGATTATCTCACATTGCAAGCCATACTGAGGTCCATAACCCATGTTCTCGTTCATCATATCCCCACTAGTGCTTGTCCTTATCATTTATGTTATTTAATTACTTAACAAATCTCGTAGAGTTGGTGTACCCTACCGGACTTAACTCAACAACTGAACAACTGAACTGCCTCAACAGGCCCAAACATAATTAACTCATCTGCCGGTATACTAGGGTCACACACTCTGTCTAGAGACTCAAACTCAAATATCCAAACCAACCTTCCAACATAAATTGCTCAACTTAACATCTTGAAACATACGTTCAATAGAAGATAAGGTATAAAATAATAAATTATAGATTAAAGCATTTTGAGAATAAATCATTTGAAAGAACATTCAAAAATATAAAGGTACATCAGTATCAGTCGACTAATAACAAGAGTAAGTCGACTGTCCAGAAAGAGAATTTCATGGTCTTAAGAAAATAAGCTAAGTGTTATAAATCGACTTATAAAAGTCATAGGTCGACTTACTAGAGAGAAATTCCAGTAATCTTTAAGAAAATATTCTAAGTGTTATAAGTCGACTTATCAAAGTCATAGGTCGACTTACCAGAGAGAAATTCCAGTAATCTTTAAGAAAATATTCTAAGTGTTATAAGTCGACTTATAAAAGTCATAGGTCGACTTACCAGAGAGAAATTTCAATACAACTAAAGAACATAGTAGCCAGGGTCGTATCAGTCGACTGAAAGGTCGTGCTAGTTGACTGTCGGCCTACAGACTGTATAGTTTTGGTTGTGCACATTCAACAGAGACATAGTTTTACTTCATGAAAACGATTTCTACGAAAAACATATTTCTTGTATGATCAAATATAACTGGTAGGACAAATAATAGTCCACAAAACTAAATCAAACTACTTGAATTTATAAATATAGAGATTTGTTGATTTCCTTCAATCAAACATGAAATTGTGCATATAATAAAAATTGAGTTTTCTTAATATAATTTACTGATCGCTGAAATAGTTCGTATTCAGATCCAAACCATCTGATTATCAAAACTCAAGAAAAATCCCAATTTGGGTGCATTTCCTCAATCTCAACTAAGTTCTCAATTTCCAATTTTTATGTCAAGATCTCTTGATTCATAACTCTTCCATTCAATTATCTCAAAAATCTGAATTTCTACCACAACTCATAACCATAATCAAATTTGTAATCACATACCACTAGGGTTTCAAAAGATCCAATTTTTCATCCATCCAATCCATTATTTTCAGTCATACTCAAACCCTAATCAAGCTTTCTAGCAATAGTTCAATATCTAAGATCCAATAACCATTCATAGATCAAATAACCAAATTATACCACTCACATACATCAACAAAACAATTTCATCACTCATATAAAATACACAAAGCAAAACAAACAAGTCACTCACATACAACATCCATAAAACAACACAAAACAATCATGTCACTCATCTAAATCAAAACAACAAAACAAATTTACATCACTCACCTTGAAATAATGAAATCCAACAAGAAAGCCTTTCCTTCGCGAGATCCAAAATCCTTCTCTCAATCCTCCAAAAATAACAATTCTTTGTGTTGTGCAGCGAATGACGGCTGCATTCTCTTCTTTTAAATACCTGGAAATAGGATCTTAGGGTTTTAGACATATTTGCGAAATAATACCTCGAAAACATATCTTTACATAAATAGATTCCTATACTTGGAACTTGATAAAATTAAATAAATTGAGATTTAAAAGCAAAATAACTCCTCAACTCCAGCCGGCACTGATTAAAAGCCCAGAAAAATTGTTTTGCACTTTTACCCCTTAAAATGACAAATTTGCAAAAAGGTCCTTCTCTTTCTCAATATTTGCAAATAGATCCAATTAATTTCAGAAAAATCTAGAAAAATTATAAATAAATCCCAAATAATAAATAATGATTTTCCATAAAGAAATTTTGGCTTTTGAACTTCTCAAAAAATATTTGCACGTGTAAAAGATAAATTTCCAGAAAATATTTATTAAATCTCCAAAAATCATTTTTAATCATTATAAACATTTAAAAATAATATTTAAAAATACGGGGTACTACACACCAATCCGGTTAACCACATTTTGAGAGGCAGCCTGTGGTGGGCAGTTGTACTATACTATAAATAATTTGTTTGATAAATTATTATAAATTGTCCGAGTTTGGGGCAGGGGCGTTACAAATGGTATCAGAGCCAACTTTCGACACCGAGTGTGGGGCATGTCTATATAGTCGGGTGGTGGATTCCAGGATTATAGACCCAGTCAGGCGGTGGATTACGAGACTGTGGTGAGCCCTCAATTAAATCTGGGACTATGATTGATCGGACGGTGGATTTCGGGATCATGATTAGTCTGACGGATAGGAGGACAGCTCAATTAAATCCAGAATTATGATTGATGGGCGGTGGATTCCGAGATCATGATTAATTGGGCAGATAGAAGAGCAGATGCTCCACATAGACTAGAAAGTATATCCTGCACTAGGTTGTGCATGCCCCGTGCTCAGTGAGGACGCTGATTTCTTAAGGCGGGTGTATGTAACACCCCATAAGTTCAAAAAAGAGCTATAATATATAGTATATATATATATAAGAGCTTGATAGGCAATAATGTAAATATATTGAATTAGAGGGGGGCACCGTTGTGTGAACAGCAAAAATGTGTTGCTGTTGAGCGGTGACGTCATGATGACATGAACATGGGGGGGCACCCAGGATTGAAATGAAGTAGGCAGCGGACTGTTCTCTCTCCTTGATGATGTGGCGCATGGGGTTCACATAGGGGGTTTTGTGTGTCATGGGATTCAAAAGAGGCGAATGTGATTAAAATAGTCCCATATCGGAAATCACAGTAGAATAAAATAATAATAAATAATATAGCCTATGATCAAGAGTCACCAATCTGGTTAACCACCTTTTGAGAGGCAGCCTGTGGTGGGCAGTTATACTATACTATAAAAAAAATTGTCTGATAAATTGTATAAATTGTCCGTGTTCGGGGCAGGGGCATTACATTTATGCTCATGGGGGCCTTTTAACCTTGGTGAATGTGCCAACGACTTATCTCATTATAAATCTCCACCCCCACCCCTCATTTGCTCATTCTCTAAATTTTTACTCAGCAATTTTTTACTGTCTAACAGGAGCTTCTGGCAGATTTTTCTGTCTCTGGTGATCTTTTTCGGCCATTGCCTTCAAATCAAGGTAATCTTAGATAACTTAGCTTGTTTTTTCAAAGAATGTCTATCGTTCCTTTGAGGCAGGAGACCTCCCCCTATCATCGACCTTGAGTCAACCTCTAGTCAAGTTCCTGTAATCGACAAGGGTAAGGCCGTGGTAGGGTCTTCTTCGGCGGTAGTGGAGACTATTGTCGAGATGGAGCGAAGAATGGGAGAGTTCGGCAGGTTGCCCAGGCCCCTGACTCAGCTCCATAGAGTTCGGGATCTTTTGGATGACATGGTAGAACGTATCGTGTACGGTCTAGGGCGGAGCTTCGAGGAGAACGTGGCTCAAGAGAATTTGGAGGCCGACGACACTATCTATATTCTCTCCAAAATGGACCTAACATTGATCCAGGAGTGCTTTTAGATCCCGAGCGAATTTGACTTGATGTTGCCAGGACCCAGTGTGAGGGCCAACTCGCCGATGCCAGTAGACATGTGTTTTTGGCTTGTCGACGCCTTCTTAGCCGTGTTTGATTACCTCTTCATCCCTTTATTGTCAAAGTCCTACGATGGTACCGAATCAGCCCGTTTCAGTATATGCCGAACATGTGGAGGCTAATTAATGGGTTCATCCTTCATTGCCAAGCCAAGAGTTTCGTGCCTCGGTTGAGTGTGCTATGAACGGTATACCGTGAGCCCAGCAGCATAAGTCGAAGGTTAGGTTCTACCTGTCTCCGAGGCATGGTGCAAAGTTCATCAGCTGTCCCGACTCAATCAAAAATTGGAGGGATAAGTACTTTCTTATCCGAAGAACCTTGGGTCATCCCGACTGCTTGGGTCGAGGAAATTTCAAAGAGGGTGAAGGAGAGTCCAGTTCATAGCCCCGAGGAGGATGAGATGGTCCAGACGCTCCTTGATCGAACAAAGTTTGATTGGAAGGACTTGACTAAGGAGGCGCTCTTCAAGGGGGGGTCCCAGCATTATAAACCCGAGTACGCTAGCTCGGCATAACTCATATATTTCTTTTTAACTGTCAAATTTTATTTGCCCTTAACCTCGGCAATTTCCACCGTTGCAGAATCGATGGACTTCAACGAGATGCTAGCGGGGTGCGGCGTTCTGGGTAGCAAGGTCCCTAAGAAGAGGAAGAGAGTGGCCAGCAAGGTTTCTTCACCGAAGCCGAAGTATTTTTTCACCGCCGTGGAGCAGTCCTCGAGGGCGGTTGCAGTGGTCCAGCAGCCAGAGGCTTCCGTGACACCGTCGGTCTCTATGGACACGGGGGCCTTCCCCATATCGACTGCCTTGGGCTTGGAGGCACCTCCCCTAACTGCTGAAGCCGAGGATTTCCTGACTGAGGAGCATATGAAGATATTCGTCCCCAACTGGCAGGTCAGGAAGCTCGACGGATTCCTCAGCAATTCGTCCTTCTGTATGCAAGCGGATATGCATCTTGCTACGCCGAAGGACAAGGCCACCTTGGAGGTGGGGACGGTTGGCGACGACACGCTTGAAATTGCTCGAGCTGCTATGCCGGTTAGTTTCGTCTCTTCCCGGACCCCTTTCTTTTTGCCAAGTCTTGGCTTTCTTTTTCAGCTCGACATGATTGATTTCCACCTTTTATGCAAATCACTTGCCACTTCGGGCATCTAATGGAGAAGATGGCCGAACTAGAGAAGGAGTTGAAGCTTGAGATTGAGAAGGCTTGGTTCGACAGATCTAAGATGGCTAAGGACCTCGAGCAATCAAGGGTTCAGGCCGAGCTGAAGGCCTCGAGGGTGGAGCACCTCGAGGTGGTTGTTTCCAAGTTGGAGGCGGACAACACTCGGCTATTGAAGGAGCAAGAGCTCGTTGCAAAGGACAAGGAGGAGGTTGTTGCTTCTGTGAAGATAGCGGCGGCAAAGGAGGCCGAAGTCCAAGCGACAAAGAAGGCCAAAGGGTACCTCTACGTGAACATGGCGTAGGAGTATGCCCATGCTATTGACCAAGTTCGGGAGAAGTTCCCAGATGTCGACTGCGCTGGATGGCATCTGTTCCCCGACCCTGTCTCTGGTTTTGATGACGTCTCGGAGGAAGGCAAAGAGGATGAGGAGGCAGAGGATGTTGAGGTCATGGCCAAAGAGATAGAGGCAGACACAGCTTCAGGGGTTATGCCTCTAGCGATTGTTGCTGAAGCACCCTCTGTGATCGGCGATCATTCGAAAGAGGTCGACCTCTAACTCTGTTGTACTTTTCATTTCCTTTCTAGTCTTAGGTGTTTTGTATTGAAGCCTAATAGCGGACTGGCCACCGCTTCTTGTATCTTTGTTGGAGTTGATAAAATGTTACTGTTTGGACAAGTGTTGTGTGACTTTGGACTACTTGTAGGCCTGCTTAGAATCATCTCGTAGCAGCCTTATTTAGCTATAGAGCCATCGTGTAGCTCTTTTAGACTTACTTATTTACGCTTCTTCTTTGGTTGACTTTTCCAGGGTAACGAATCATCTTATCTTCGCACCCAGCTCCATGTTACTAAGTTGGGACTTGCTAAATCTCAGGAGAAGCCCTCAAAGACGGAGTTGGAGCTCTGCCAATTAAGATTGGCCTTGGCTCGCCGATATATTGAGACGTGGCGTCTCGACGAGATTCTCCGAGAAGTACCCCCCAAAGGGGAAGAGGTCGGCCCCTCGATGGCTGCTGGCAAAGCTTCACGACTAAAGTTTCTTTGGTACTCCTTAGACGCGGTGACGACTGAGAGGGACGGGCTGTAGAATTCTTTATTCGAGGCGACGTTAGAGAGAGACGAGCTGAAGAATGTCGTTCTTGAGAAAAGTTTAGAGGTGGCTCATCTACAGAGGACCATCTCCGAATTCTCACGAAAGGAGGGGGGCATGAGTGGGATACCCCATTTGAAGTTCAGAGTAACAAACAACTCCCTCAAGGAGCAACTTTTCGAATTGGAAGTGGAGAATCTTTGCTTAAAGCGACTCTCCGAAGGGAGCAACGTCAGGAGTACCTCTTGCCCACGTGGGGAGTATGCTCTGGGGAGGTCGTTCCATGAGTTGGCCATTTGCATACCTAATGCTCCGTGGAACCCTGGGGATACCCAAAGCAGAGTGGTCGGCTCTTCGAGCGGAACATCTGTCGGGGCGACAGCTAGGTCCATGGGTCCTAATGGTACCACTCGGCTCGCAGACTTGGAGGTCCCCTCGGAGGCCACGAGGGAGGGGAACGGTGCTCTTCGTCCCTGGGTATCTCTTAATAGAAGTTTACCACTTCCCAGAAAGAGTTAGAGTGAGACTTGTTGTTTTGTAGGAGTCTGTAGGCTTGGATAGGACATGTATCTCCATTTTTGGCGGAACAAAATGTTTGTAGTATAGTCTTTGAATAAGACTTTCATCTTGACTTTTAATGGAATTATTTGTAGTAGTCGAGCAATGCTTTAGTTGATTACATCTTTCGATTTTGTAATGAGTTTCTTTCTCTTAATAACATCGTGTGTTCAAGAGTTCTCAACAGTTGTGAGAGAAATTCCGAATGGTGAGCTACTACGCTCTTGCTTATTCACAAGTAGCTAAAGTAGCATCGAACCAACTGTTGGACTCCGAAATTGTTGTTAAGAGAGTTTCAACAGTAGTGGGAGCAATTCCGAATGGTGAGCTACCTCGTGCTTTCTTGTTCGCAAGTAGCTAAAGTAGCATTGAACCAAGTGTTGGACACCGAACTTGTCGTTAAAAGAGTTTCAACAGTTGTGGGAGAAATTCTGAATGGTGAGCTACTTTACGCTTGCTTGTTCGCAAGTAGCTAAAGTAGCATCAAACCAAGTGTTGGACTCCGAACTTGTCGTTAAGAGAGTTTCAACAGTTGTGGGAGCAATTTCAAATGGTGAGCTACTTTGCACTTGCTTGTTCGCAAGTAACTAAAGTAGCATCTAACCAAGTGTTGGACTTCGAACTTGTTGTTAAGAGAGTTTCACATTTAGAGTGTACACTTTGGGGTGAGACAAACAGAACATTTAGACAACAGGTTTTCTAAGAAATAAACTACTTTCATTAAAGAGGACTAAGTGGATGCTTCTGAGTTGCAAGCCATTATTTGAAAAAATCAACTAAATAAGAAGAAAAACAAATTTAGAAATGCTCTAGGATTAGAAGTTGCTTGGAGCGGTATTTAAACACCCTCTTGGTACTTCAACAAGTGTTTTGCATTCCATGTTCTTGGTAGTCTCTTGTTGGACTCTGAACTTGTCGGTTGTGGGAGCAATTCCGAATGGTGAGCTACCTCACGCTTGCTTGTTCGCAAGTAGCTAAAGTAGCATCGAACCAAGTGTTGGACTCCGAACTTGTCGTTAAGAGAGTTTCAACAGTTGTGGGAGCAATTTTGAATGGTGAGCTACTTCGTGCTTGCTTGTTCGCAAGTAGCTAAAGTAGCATCGAACCAAATGTTGGACTCCGAACTTGTTGTTAAGAGAGTTTTAACAGTTGTGGGAGCAATTCCGAATGGTGAGCTACTTTGCACTTGCGTGTTCGCAAGTAGCTAAAGTAGCATCAAACCAAGTGTTGGACTCCGAACTTGTTGTTAAGAGAGTTTCACATTTAAAGTGTACGCTTTGGGGCGAGACAAACAGAACATTTAGACAACGGGTTTTCTAAAAAATAAACTACTTTTATCAAAGAGAACTAAGTGGCTGTTTCTGAGTTGCAAGCCATTATTTGAAAAAATCAACTAAATAAGAAGAAAAACAAACTTAGAAATGCTCTAGGATTACAAGTTGCTTGGAGCGATGTTTAAACACCCTCTTGGTACTTCAACAAGTGTTCTGCATTCCATGTGTCATGCCTCGCTTCCCAAATGAGAATACGGAATACGGATACTTGACTAAGCCCAGCGAATGATTTTTATCATCCATAAGCTATTCAGAATGTTTACAACATCTCACAGAAATAATCAGAGTCGAAAGCAAGAAAAATCAACCAAGCATGCATATATGAATCAAAACCAACAAAATTACTTGAAACAAAATATATTAATCTCAAATTAATCAGATCTGAATAAGTCAACAATCCTGTGACACATTGCCCAAATACAAATAATCCAAGTAATCAAGTACATTTATTTAAGTACCAATAGGAAATAATAATAATAAATGTAAAACTCCTGTACTAGTATCTCATATCACCAACTCCATCAGGCAACTGGTCACCCTGATCTGCAATTTAATAAAATTGCAGGAAGAAGAAAAAGAAAACAAACTTCTGTCAATACAAATTACGGCCCGCTTGTAGTGCAGGATACAAGTACATGGAAAAGGTAAACAAATAGAATGGAATAGGAATGATAATAAATTAGAACAACTAATATGAATCATGAACAGAATCAAGTAACAGTAGGTGTATATAACATGAAACCGGTGACAAGTATCATGCAAGCAGGTAAACATGTGACAAGGATCAAGTAGCATGTACAGGTAATCATGTATCAGGTAAGCATGTAACAGTTAATCATGTAACAGGTGTTATGTCATGTCAAATCTTGTATTATTACTAACTAGGTAGCACTTCATGCATCCCAGGTTTTACAACATGGTTGCTACATTCAAACAAGTTACGCTTAGATTTTGTAGTGGAGTCCATAGGGCCGTGTACTCAGGTATCATGTAAACAGGCACGGGTACAGGTATCATGTAACAGGTAATCATGCAACAGGTTGGACTAAGTCCCCTCCAAGTACACCCTCCCGTAGGAAGTATGTAGTTAGGTAACAAGTGGGAAACACAAGCCCCCTTCTGAGTACACCTTCTCATAAAGAAGTATGTAGTCAGGAATCAGAATCATGCATGATCATATAATAGGCAACAGGTATCAGATAATCAGGTGGGAAACATGGGCCCCTTCCAAGTACACATTTCTATATCCTCTATAGATCTTTCCCTTAACCCCGGCTTGGTTATTTTATTATTATTAGTCAAACAGGCATGTATGTGTCACAAACAGGTCAGGAATAACATGGCATGATCAAGTAATAAGTTCAAGTTGCAAGATAAACATGTACAGATGAAAGAACTCATAAAAGGATAAACAACGAAAATTCTAGTTCAGGACAGCAAGATAGTACTGCACTAAAACTGAGATTCTCATTGCTACAAAAATGCAAATCTGAATCTGTCGAAGAATCTGGAAAATATACTCCCAGCCGAATCCAGAAAATATATGTAAGTTATATGGTACTTCACAAAATCATAACTCAAAACAGGTTTGATTCCAGAAAACACGTTCAGTCAGAAATCAGTATTTTGTATTCGCAGTCAGGAAAACAGTATGAAAACTCATTAATTAAATCCACGAAAAATCTGAGGTATTCCCTATATGTGTAGCATCAGAATATAAAGTTTCATAATTTTTCAATATAAATAGTTTAGTTAACAAAAATAAGAAAATATCAAGATGTAGTAGTTTTGTAAATCTGGAATTATAAACACTGCAGTATGAAAACACTAATATCTCACAAACCATAAATTGAAATCCAAATCCACCAAAAGGGTGATAAAATGATACAGTATGCTAACTTTCATATTCACAAATATTTTACAAACAGCAAGTAGAATTAGGTCGAAAATTAGGTTCTTTATTGAACAGTATGAAATTTCTTCATATATAGTAATTGTTTGGAAATATAGAATGGTTTGTAAAACTCATCAAATAAATCCACAAAAATTCAAGGTTAATCCCAATAAGATCTAGTTATACTGTGCAAAATATTGGATCAAAATAATACTTTTAACAGCATGATAAAAATAGGTTACTCTTCAGAATTCAGAGAAAACAAAGTTTAGAAATCTCTCTACACCTCTGTAGTAAAATAGATATAACTCACAACTCATAAAACAAAACTGAAATCCATCAGAGGAGTTGGAAAATAGACAGAATTCTCTACAGTTTATGTTCACAAATAAAATTCACATACTGACCTTAATAGGATCTAAAATACTGAACAATATCAGGGTAACAGAAAATACAGATTTGTTCTTTATACACAAATCAACATAGATCATACGAAATTCATCCAAATCAACCCAAATATGAAATATAGTGTACTAGATGTCCAAACAACATGGTATAGGGTATTTTACAAGTATTCAACAAGTATATCACGCATAACACATCAAGCATAGATATCTCAAAGTAACATAAACATATACATCAAAAGTGGTCAACCCTGGGTTAATTCATGTCACATATGTCGTGAGGCAACTTTGGTCGAATCAACACTATAGAAACAATAGATAACAGAGAATTCACATACAAATTGTCTCTAGAACCCAACTACACTACAGGCAGTATTTAGTACTTGTATTACACAAAGAAAAGAATACAAGTTACTTGCCAGAGAGATGACGATAAAAACGGTGCAAAGCAAGAATAACATAAACAGATCCCAGGCACGAATACAACACCAACGAACGGACGACCACGAGCAAGATCACAAACACAAGGAACAACAGATTGCAAACACAATCGGACAGCTGAGATCGAAGATCAAGATCAAGATCAACAAGATCGGATAGCCAATCTCCCTAATGATGAAGATGGTGATGATGATCAAGATCGAATGGCTACGATCAAAAGAAGTTGATGATCATCATGATCGTGATGATTAAGAGGAGATTAGATGGACTACATCCAATCAAGCATGTTGATGATCATCATGATGATCGATGGCCCACAATCAATGGTGATGATGGAGACGATCGAGAGGGAAACGGACGGCTGAGAGTGGACGGCAGTGCAAGGCAGTGGTCGGCCAGCGATGCCGCGGCACGGCGGCGGTAGGATGACGACCGCAGGTGGCTACAGCGTCGGGAGGCAGGGCGCGCACAGGGGGACTGATGGCACTGCTCTCTGTGGGTGCGTCGTCGGAAGGAAACGCCACAGGGATGCAGGGGGAGCGTCAGGATGCTATCGAGGTCTACTGTCAAAGGGTCGCGAATGGCTGGGCATCGGGCTGAAGGCGATAGGGGCACATGGTGGAGGGGTAGGGAGACTACAGGGAGCGGCGCCTCAGAGAGGGGGAGCACTGGGAGATGATGAGGTGGTAGAGGGAGAGGAAACGGCTGCATGGGTGAAGAGGAAGAGAGGCGGTTGGCATAGATGATGAACATGGGTAATGCATAGATGGGTATTACATATATATGGGTAGATGAACAGGCTTTAGGGTTTAAGTAGGGGGTGACGGCTAATAATATATGTGGGTTTCGGGTGAGTATGTTAACGGGTTATGGATCTCGGTATTTAGGTGGGTTTAGGGTATTAAATAGGGTAGGGTAGGGTATTGGGTTAGGGGTTTAGTGGGGTGAAACAGTTGGGTCTGAGTGTATAGTAATGGGTATTGAGTATTAGTAATGATACCGCTAAATCTGGTGTGGGGGTAAACAGATAGTATTTGTGGATTCTTAGGAAAACTTGAATAGCAAACATGTAACCTGTTCCGCCAGAGTTTGACCGTTGACTCCCACCGTTCACGTGCAAAAAGTGCGGGACACCGAGGTTGATCTCGGTGACGCACCCTCCGACGCTCAAGTCAGTTGCCAGGAATGATTATGAAAGAGCGTAAAACTGGCAAAAGATTGATTACCTCTTAATGAAGGTGGATGGGGGTATTTATAGTCGCCTTAAGGATCAAATTAGGAATGTAATCCCCGTGATCTGATAAGGAATATAATCCCCGTAATCAGATAAGGAATGTAATCTAATCCCCAGTGAGAAGATAGATGTGAATCAGGGCCGTTAATTAGGATTAATCAGAGACCTTGATTTTATCTTGCTGGACTGGGTGTGTTTCGGGTTGGGACCCGTACCCAGTTGAGGTGGATCCGTTCGTGGGTTATTGGGTCGTGAAGAAAGACCCTATTTCCCATTTCAGCCCCGTTAGTATGTGAAATTACCGTTTTACCCCCGGGCTTTAAAATTCGTGTCTGATGTGAACGGTCCCGATTTAATCCTATTTTTAGCCATATCACGAACCCCCCACTCCTAGAGACTGAGTTTTTCAGTCTTTGAGGAGTAGTTTTGTTGTTCTAATGACGTACGGGATTTTATCTATCTTCTTAAGGGAGTTTGGATCTTGCTCGGGGGTGTAACGGTGTTATTATGGGCTCATAAAATACCCAAAAATATCCTCAGAATTTTCTGGATTTTTGGTGATTTTTCCAGATTTTTCTGAATTTTTTTGAATTTTTTTGAATTTTTATTCATTTTTCGAATTAAATAATTAATTATTAAAAATATTAATTAATTATTCTAATTAAATAATTATATTTTTCAGAATTTTAAAATAATTTTTCTGAATTTATAATTATTTTTAGAATTTTTAATTAATTTTTTTCGATTTTTAAATATTTTTTCGGATTAAAACAAATTAATTAATTAATTAATTAATTAATTATTACCTGGACACGTGGCACGATCGTGTGCGTTGATCACGATCAAGCGACCAACGTGGCGAAGTCAACGGTGAGTGTTGACTCTTTTTTTTTCGCGCCAGCTCTTTTCTTTCTCTCTTCCACTCTGTCTCTTCTTCGTCTCGCCCCGTCTTCCTTCCTCGTTTGCTTCTCCAACCCCACCTCCATGCGCCGTGTAGCTCTTAGTCGAGGTGAGCTCCGGAGTTCGACGAGGAGCTCGTGGGTTCTCGATGAGGGGAGAGAAGCTCGGCGAGGACGGTGTCGTGGAGCTCGACGTCGACGGAGCTAGGGGCACGGTGAGAGAGATGGAGAGGTCGAGGGGAGCTCGAGCTATGGCATTGGAGGTTGATGGCCGTTCGAAGGTAGAAGGAGCTCGTGGAGTTCGGCAGCGGAGCTCGACGGAGGTGGAGCCGTGAGCTTGGTTCGATGGGTTCGTCCATGTGGTTGGTCGAGGGAGGCGTCGAAGGTGGAGCTCGGCATTGCAGCGGAGCTTGGTGCTCGGCATTGTGGAGGCCGACGAGGTCGAAGGTGACGAAGGTAGAGCTTGGCGACGGTGGATGCGGAGCTCGGAGGCAGTTGGTGATGGATGCAAGCTCAGGATGGGGAGCTCGACGCAGTGGTGAACGTTTCGAGCTCCTCGATGTGTTGGGTTTGGGAGCTCGACGACGGAGGGGGCTCGTCAGAAGTGGATGGGGTCGTGCTCGGTGACGGAGCTTGATGCCATGGCGAGGCTCAGCGAAGAAGTAGGAGCTCGGCATGGTAGAAGAGTTCGTCAGAGTTTGGCGACGAAGGCGGTGAGTTCGGCATTGAAGATGGAGCTCGGCCATGGTGGGTAGAACTTTGAAGACGACGAGTTGGTTTTTTTTTCTTTTGGTTCTGGCACCAAATGTGTTGGAGAAGAAGGGGAGGAGAGAAAAAGGGTTTGGGTCCTTTAACGGGTCCAAACCGACCCATTTAGCCCTTTAATTCTTTTTGTGTTGTTTGTTTGGTTGCTTGTATCTGAGCCATCGATCGCATTTGAGCACGGATTTCGAGGTAAAGGATTTTTCTTATTTGAGCTCCGGTGGCAAGTTGCTTCGGTGACATTGCCGACCCCCTCCAAATATGTGTTAAGAAGGAGGCCGAAGTCCAGGGGGGTTCGGGGTCTCCTGCCGAAGTGCAGTGATACCTCGACGTGGCGACATATGTAAAGAAGGGGTTCGGCGAGTCTTTGCCGAAGTACGGAGTGAGTTTTTTCCATGTTTGAGGGTCGGTGCCAAGAGCGTTTGGCGAAGGGGTGCCGAGGTCCAATTTTTCCATGTAACATGGTCGGTGGCAAGAACGTTCGGCAGCTTGTGCCGAGGTCCAATTTTCTATGTAACATGGTCGGTGGCAAGAACGCTCGGTAGCTTGTGCCGAAGTTCAATTTTCCATGTAACATGGTCGGTGGCTAGAACGCTCGTCAGCTTGTGCCGAGGTCCATGGAGAGTTCTTCTCGATGTTCCCGGTGCTACGGAGGTCGGATCGGGGCGTATGACCCCTTGTTTCGAAGCTATTTTGAAGACCTACAAGTTCTCTTCAGAGATGAGTTGGAGAATCCTCAAGTTTGAGGAGCAACTCTTGGAGAGAGTTGTGCTCCGAACTCGTTGTGAAAAGCTCCGCTTTGGAGGCGAGCGGAGCGAAGACTTGGCTCTAGGAGAGAGCCATTTGGGAGACAAGTTTGAGGAGCAACTCTTGGAGAGAGTTGTGCTCCGAACTCGTTGTGAAGAGCTCCGCTTTGGAGGTGAGCGGAGAGAAGAGCTTGGCTCTAGGAGAGAGCCATTTGGGAGACAAGTTTGAGGTGCAACTCTCGGAGAGAGTTGTGAGCTCCGAACTCGTTGAGAAGAGGTGCGCTTTGGAGGCGAGCGGAGCAAAGAGCTTGACTCTGGGAGAGAGCCGTTTGTGAGACGAGTGTGAGGAGGAACTCTAGGAAAGAGTTGTGCTTCGAACTCGTTGAGAAGAGGTCCGCTTCGAAGGTGAGCGGAGTGAAGAGCTCGGCTCTGGGAGAGAGCCGTTAGTGAGACGAGTTTGAGAAGCAACTCTAGGAGAGAGTTGTGAGCTCCGAACTCGTTGAGAAAAGGTCCGCTTTGGAGGCGAGCGGAGCGAAGAGCTTGACTCTCGGGGAGAGCCATTTGGGAGACGAGTTTGAGGAGCAACTCTAGAGGAGAGTTGTGAGCTCCGAACTCGTTGAGAAGAGGTCCGCTTCGGAGGTGAGCGGAGTAAAGAGCTCGGCTCTGGGGGAGAGCCATTTCGGAGACAAGTTTGAGGAGCAACTCTATGAGAGAGTTGTGAGCTCCGAACTCGTTGAGAAGAGGTCCGCTTTGGAGGCGAGCGGAGCGAAGAGCTCGGCTCTGGAGGAGTGCCATTTGGGAGACGAGTTTGATGAGCAACTCTAGAGGAGAGTTGTGAGCTCCGAACTCGTTGAGGAGAGGTCTGCTTTGAAGGCGAGCGGAGCGAAGAGCTTGGCTCTAGGAGAGAGCCATTTGGGAGACAAGTTTGAGGAGAAACTCTAGGACAGAGTTGTGAGCTCCGAACTTGCTTTTTAAGTGAGAGAATCAAAGGTTGTAGGAGCAGTTCCGAATGGCGAACCACTTCGAACTCGCTTAAGAGCAAGTTATTTGAAGCGGAATCGAGCCAAGTGTTGGACTCCGAACTCTTCGTTAGAGGGATTCAACGGTTGTGGGAGCAATTCCGAATGGCGAACCACTTCTAACTCGCTTAAGAACAAGTTATTTGAAGCGGAATCGAGCCAAGTGTTGGACTCCGAATCGTTGTTAGAGGGACTCAACGGTTTTGGGAGCAATTCCGAATGGCGAACCACTTCTAACTCGCTTAAGAGCAAGTTATTTGAAGCGGAATCGAGCCAAGTGTTGGACTCCGAACTCGTCGTTTAAGAGAGTATCAACGGTTGTGGGAACAGTTCCGAATGGCGAACCACTTCTAACTCGCTGAAGAGCAAGTTATTTGAAGCAGAATGGAGCCAAGTGTTGGACTCCGAACTCGTTGTTGGAGCTTAGTGAGTTGTGGGAGCAGCCATGTAGAAGAAGCTAGACTCTGAACTCACCATTTAACGAGTCGTAGATGTGACTCGAAGAGATAGAGAAGAAGCAAGAGCAATGATTTTTAATGAAAAATGTAAAGTTTTATTGAGATAAACTAAGTGGCCGCTTCAATAGGGAGAGCCATTATTACATGCTGTTGGCCGAGTTACATGCATCGGCCTTATTGAAAATCAAGATCCTACTTCTACAATAAGGTGAAGACCTCTTGGGAGGAGTTGGGAGATTCTGAGTCTTGAGGCTCGGCGGGCTTTTTGTTTGCTTGTTTGCTCCTCAGGGGGGAAGCTCGACCCCCTCTTTTTGGACGAACTTGGTCAGGTGCTCCCGCTGTATACTGTATGAGTTCTTCGATCTCCTCCTTCAGAGCCCTGACAATCATCCGTGTCGTGGCCGTGGTTCCTGTGAAAGCGGCGCCACTTATCTTTGTACCTCTTCTTGCCAGGGGTATTCATTCTAGGGGGAGCACGGAGTAGTCCTTCCTTGTCCACCTCCATAAGGACTTCTGATATATTAGCAATGAGGGGGGTGAACTTCTCAAAACGTGGAGTCGAAGGGCCCTGGCCATTACTGTCCTTCTGGGATTTTTGGGACCCCTCTTCACTTGTGTTCTTCCGCCCGTATGTACTTCTCCACCCTAAGTAGGAGCTCTGAGAAGTCCCGAGGAGGCTTCTTGGTAAGGGATGCCCTGAGGTTGGCATTAGTGACGTTGCGCTCGAATGCGGTAGAGGCTACTGACTGGTTGAGGGAGGGAATGGATCGGGCTTTGGCGGTGAAGCGTCGAACGTAATCTCTTAGGCGTTCACCCTTTTCTTGATTGAGGGTCACCAAAGATACACTTGTTTTCTCAGCTCGGCAGCTACTTACGAAATGAGTAAGGAAGAGCCCTTCAAACTGATCGAATGAGAAGATGGAGGCCGGGGCGAGTCGAGAGTACCATTCTCGCGCAGACCCTTCAGCGTGGCATGGAAGATCTTGCAGAGAAGGGCGTCTGAAGCATGGTGGATCATCATGAGAGTTTTGAAACTCTCTATGTGATCTGCGGGGTTCGATTCCCCGGTATACATCTCGAGGTAAGGCGGCTTGAAGTTTTCTGGGATGGGGGCCTCCATGATGGTGCGGGAGAATGGAGGTCTGCTCGGGCGGAGGTTTATCACCCGTTGCTCTTCTTCCTTGTCAATTCGGCCAAGACGCCTCTCCATCTCGTAGAGACGGTGGTAGACTGAGTCTTCTCTTTGATCATATCTTACCGAGCCCCAGGACTCATCTTCGTACGAGGATGGACTGGGGCTGCGGCGATGGTAGCTTGGAGAAGGACGAGGACTGAGAGTGTGAAGGCGGTGGCTCCTAGCTGGCTCATGAGTAGGTGGCCTCTGGTCGTTCTTTGGGGCGAGAGTGAGGGCCCGTAAGAGTGTCGCTTGGAAGTCTTGAAGATCTGTCCTTGTGACTGGTGCCTCTCCAACTTGGCGGTCCCTATCTGTGGCTCGGCTTATTAGAGAATGAGTTCTCCGCCGATGACGCTGAAGGAACTCTCTTTGCCTCCTCAGGGGAGGGGATCTTCTAGTCCTCGGTTGACAGGGGGTTCGGATTCTTGAAGCCCTTGAGTTCTCGGGTTGATGGACTCCACTAAGGGCTTGCCATCCATTCAGGCGAGTTCTGAGGTCGACCCCCTTTTGACGGTTGGCAATCACTTGACGAAGTCCCACTCGGGAGGGCTTTGAGAGGCCACAGATTCAACTGAAGGATTGGGACCCACGACTTGATCATGAGGAGGATGTTGCTTCGGATGACTCTGACGGGAGCGCCCCTGGGCAGCCCCCCGAGACCCTGGAGGGGCCTGTTGAGTAGGAGCACCTTGAACTGGAGGAGGGAGAGGAGGAAGAGAAGTGGTTCTTCGGTTGGAGACCGCTGCCTTCCCCTTCTGTTTTGGATGCATGGCTGGAGAAGATCTGACCAACGGGAAGAGGGGAGGCCGCTATTCGTTTGTTTCCCACAGACGGTGCCAATCTGATACCGCTAAATCTGGTGTGGGGGTAAACAGATAGTATTTGTGGATTCTTAGGAAAACTTGAATAGCAAACCTGTAACCTGTTCCGCCGGAGTTTGATCGTTGACTCCCGTCGTTCACCTGCAAAAAGTGCGAGACATCGGGGTTGATCCCGGCGACGCACCCTCCGACGCGCAAGTCAGTAACCAGGAATGATTATGAAAGAGCGTAAAACTGGCAAAAGATTGATTACCTCTTAATGAAGGTGAATGGGGGGTATTTATAGTCGCCTTAAGGATCAGATTAGGAATGTAATCCCCGTGATCTGATAAGGAATATAATCCACGTAATCAAATAAGGAATGTAATCCCTAATCCCCAGTGAGAAGATAGATGTGAATCAGGACCGTTGATTAGGATTAATCAGAGACCTTGATTTATCTTGCTGGACTGGGTGTGTTTCGGGTTGGGACCCATACCCAGTTGAGGTGGATCCGTTCGTGGGTTATTGGGTCGTGAAGAAAGACCCAGTTCCCATTTCAGACCCGTTAGTAGGTGAAATTACCGTTTTACCCCCGGGCTTTAAGATTCGTGTCCGATGTGAACGGTCCCGATTTAATCTTATTTTTAGCCATATCAAGTAAGTATTGGGCTTTGGATAGTTTTAACAGGGTATTGGTTTATAGGGTTTAGAAATTCACTAAGAAAATTATAGGGTTTTAGATTAAAATAATAAATCAATAATAAATCAATAATAATACCATAATAAATCAAATAGTACATAAAATCCAACAGGAAAATAAATAGGATTTATAAAATACAAATTTCATAAACAAATTAGAGTAGTCATATACAAATAATGTACTTGGTGTGTACTTAAAAAAAAAAAAAATAATAATAATAATAATAATAATAATAATAATAATAATAGCAAAAACAATAATAGTAATAATAACAAGAATAATAGGGTTAGTATTACAATATAGGAATCAGTTGAAATAACAATAAATACAATTAATGAAAAGAACGAATTTTAACAGGACATACAATATTTTTGAAATAAAATGAATTTAAGAAAACGAAAAATTTTATAAAGAACTCAAACCCTGATAATACACCCAAAATACTGAAAACGGAAAACAAGGGTTACACCATGTTCTTGGTATTCTCTTGTTGGACTCCGAACTTGTCGTTAAGAGAGTTTCAACAGTTTTGGGAGCAATTCTGAATGGTGAGCTACCTCGCACTTGCTTGTTCGCAAGTAGCTAAAGTAGCATCGAACCAAGTGTTGGATTTCGAACTTGTCATTAAGAGAGTTTCAACAGTTGTGGGAGCAATTTCGAATAGTGAGCTACTTCGCGCTTGCTTGTTCACAAGTAGCTCAAGTACCATCAAACCAAGTGTTGGACTCCGAACTTTGCATTAAGAGAGTTTCAACAGTTGTGGGAGCAATTCCGAATGGAGAGCTACTTCGCAAGTAGCTAAAGTAGCTTTGAACCAAGTGTTGGACTACGAACTTGTTGTTAAGAGAGTTTCAGATTTAGAGTGACATTTAGAGTGTACGCTTTGGGGCAAGATAAACAGAACATTTAGACAACAGGTTTTCTAAGAAATACACTGCTTTTATTAAAGAGGACTAATTGGCTGCTTCTGAGTTGCAAGCCATTATTTGAAAAAATCAACTAAATAAGAATAAAAACAAACTTAGAATGCTCTAGGATTAGAAGTTGCTCGGAGCGGTGTTTAAACACCCTCTTGATACTTCAACAAGTGTTCTGCATTCCATGTTCTTGGTATTATCTTGTTGGACTCCGAACTTGTCGTTAAGAGAGTTTCAACAGTTGTGTGAGCAATTCCGAATGGTGAGCTACCTCGCGCTTGCATGTTCGCAAGTAGCTAAAGTAGCATCGAACCAAGTGTGGGACTCCGAACTTATCATCAAGAGAGTTTCAACATTTGTGGGAGCAATTCCGAATGGTTGCTACTTTGCGCTTGCTTGTTCGCATGTAGCTAAAGTAGCATCGACCCTCGTGTTAGACTCTGAACTTGTCATTAAGAGAGTTTCAACAGTTATTGGAGCAATTTCGAATGGTGAGCTACTTTGCACTTGCTTGTTTGCAAGTAGCTAAAGTAGCATCAAACCAAGTGTTGGACTCCGAACTTGTTGTTAAGAGAGTTTTACATTTAGAGTGTACGCTTCTGGGCGAGACAAACAGAACATTTAGACAACAGGTTTTCTAAGAAATAAACTGCTTTTATTAAAGAGGACTAAGTGGTTGCTTCTGATTTGCAAGCCATTATTTGAAAAAAAAAATCAACTAAATAAAAAGAAAAACAAACTTAGAAATGCTATAGGATTAGAAGTTGCTTTGAGCGGTGTTTAAACACCCTCTTGGTACTTCAACAAGTGTTCTACATTCCATGTTCTTGTTATTCTCTTGCCCCCGAGGTCTTCAAGTTGATAAGCACCAAGGCGAACAACTTTGGAGATCCTATATGGTCCTTCCCAATTAGGAGATAGTTTCCATTTCTTGCTCGGGAAAGAAATTAATAGTTTTCTAAGAACCAAATCTCCTTCTTTGAGATTAGTGGGGCGGACGCTCTTGTTGTAGGTTTGCTCAATCCTATGTTGATAAATCTCCTTACGGATTAAGGATCTTTCTCGAATCTCATCAATGAAGTCTAAGTTGCCCCAAAGCTAGTTCGAATTTTGCTCTTCATTGAATGCAATCAAACGGGGAGAAGGTAGGTCAACTTCCAGTAGGATGACGGCTTCAGAGCCATAAGTGAGGTTGAAGGGAGATTCTCCTGTTAGGTTACTCTTAGTGGTGCGGTAGCTCCAGAGCACATTGGGGAGTTGCTCAACCCATAATCCCTTGGCAGACTTGTCTAGTCTCTTTTTTAAGTCGGAGAGAATTTGTCGATTGGCGTTCTCTGCTTGACCGTTGGATTGCATGTGGGATATTGAGGAGAATCGTTGCTGGATACCGAGGTCCGTATAAAAATTGCGAAAGGTCGCCCCCGTAAATTGGGTCCCATTGTCTGTTACTAAGATTTGAGGTACACCGAATCTACCGACGATGTTCTTCCAAAAGAACCGCTGGACTCTATTCTCTGTGATTGTCGCTAGAGGCTCGGCTTCGATCCATATGGAGAAGTAGTCGATTGCAACGACAAGGAACTTCAGCTGGCCCGGTGCTGGAGGGAATGGCCCGACCAAGTCCATCCCCCACATTGCGAAAGGGTCGGACTGGATAAGGAGGAGAGCTGGGCTTTTTGTAAGTGCCGAATTGTTGAGAACTTTAGCAGGGGGCGCATCGGTGAACGTGTTGTTCGGCGTCGCTAAGGAGTGTGGGCCAGAAATAATGGAGCGTCGCTAAGGAGTGTGGGCCAGAAATATCCATAATTTAAGATTTTGCGGGCGAGGGACCTTGCTCCCAAATGAGCACCGCTCATCCCTTCATGGGTCTCCTTTAGAGCTATTAGGCCTCCTCGGGGGAGAGGCATCTCAAGTAGGGTCTGCCGTTCACTTGAGTGTAAGAGCGCTTGTACATGACCCCTTCGATGAGCATGTATCGCTCGGCTCTGGTTCTGATTCTTCTAGCCTCTTTAGGGTCTGGAGGGAGGATTTCGTCTTTGAGAAACTCGAGCAAGGGCCTCATCCAATTCTCCCCGAGTGTTAGGGGCAGCATCTCCATCGATTCAGGACTTTCGTCCTCGATGCTAGGTTTCAAGAGGACTTCTATCAAGACAGTTTTTTTCTAGCCCAAGGAGGGAAGAGGAGGCCAGCTTTGAGAGGGTATCTACCTGTGCATTCTCCTCTCGGGGGATTCGCTGGAGTTTTGCATCTTTGAAAGTGGCCAACAACTCTTTGACCTTGGCCAAATATTTGGCCATGCGATCATCTCTTGCCTCATACTCCCCCGATACCTGGTTCACTACCAGCTATGAGTCACTAAATATTTTGATGCGCTGGGCCCCGGCCTTGCGTGCCATACACAGACTGGCTATGAGAGCCTCATATTCAGCCTCGTTGTTTGATGCCCGAAAATTAATGCGGAGTGAGTACTAAAGAACAAAGTCATTAGGGCCGGTAAAGATGACCCCAGCCCCACTCCCGTCAGTGCATGAGGACCCATCAACATACACGATCCAGAATGGGGGTTCCTCTATTGCCCTGCTGGGGTCGGGGATAGTGCTTTCTACTATAAATTTTGCCAGCGCTTGTGTCTTGATAGTGGTTCGGGGCTTATAGTTGATGTCATATTGGCTCAGCTCTATAGACCACTTCATAAGGTTCCCCGAAGTGTCGGGCTTGTGGAGAACTTGCTTGAGTGGCCGGTCGGTAAGAACGACCACTGAGTGGGACTGAAAGTAGGGGCGGAGCTTTCGGTCTGCCATGACTAATGCATAGGCCATCTTTTCTACCTTTGGATAACGGAGTTCGGCGTCCCTAAGGACCTTACTCACATAGTAGATTGGCTTTTGCATCTTATCTTCTTCTCTCACCAGGACGACGCTGAGAGTCTGCTCTGAGGTGGCGAGGTATATGTAGAGGACTTCCCCGGGCTTTGGCTTGGCTCAAGAGGGGGGAGGGATTGACTAGTTAGGCTTTGAATTGATCAAAGGACTCCTACTGCTGTTGCCCCCACTCAAAGTCTTTCGCCCCTCTAAGGGCCTTGAAGAAAGGGAGACATTTTTCTCCTGAATTGAAGAGAAAACGCCCTATTGCCACAAGGCGTCCTGTGATTCTTTGTACGTCTTTGACACTAGAAAGGGGAGCCATGTTCCGTATGGCCTGAATCTTTTTCGGGTTGGCTTCTATGCCTCTTTGGCTAACCATGAACCCAAGGAATTTGCCGGATGAGACACCAAAGGCACACTTGTTCGGGTTTAGTCTCATGTTGTGTCTCCGTAACACATCGAAGGCCTTCTGAAGATCGGAGACATGATTCAATTTGCTGATTCTTTTTACCAACATGTCGTCTACATAGATCTCCATCTTCCGGCCGATCTATTCTCTGAAGACCTTGTTGACAAGGCGCTGATAAGTTGCACCGGCATTCTTTAGCCCGAAGGGCATGACCAGGTAGCAGTATAGATCTTGGTCGGTTACGAACGAAGTCTTCGAAATATCGGGAGGGAACATCCTGATCTGGTTGTACCCAGAAAAGGCATCTATGAAACTCAAGAGTTTATGGCCAGAGGTTGCATTAATCAGGGCATCAATGCTCGAGAGCGGGAATGGATCTTTCGAACAAGCTTTGTTTAGATCTGTGAAATCAATGCAAATTATCCAGCTCCTGTTGACCTTTTTGACCATCACAACGTTGGACAGCCATTCAGGATAGTTGACCTCTTATAAGAACCGAGCATTCAAGAGTTTCTCTACTTCTTCTTTGATTACTTGCTGGCATTCAGGCGCCAACTTGCCCACTTTTGCTGGACAGGTTTGGCCTCAGGAGCAACATTATGGTGATGCATGAGAAGTTCTTCGGTGATTCCAGGCATGTCGGTCACGGTCCAAATGAATAGATCGTGATTACCCCTTATACATCGGATAATGTCGGTTTTGACAAGAGGGGGAAGGGCCTTACTAATTTAGAATGTCCTGATCAGATCTCCTTCTGAGAAGGCTATTTCTTCCAACTCGTCGACCAACTCAGATAAGGCTTGGCTACTCCCTTGTGGGAGCTTGAGTGCTTCAAGGGAGAGGACTGACCTCCTACCAAAGTCATGTTATAGACCTTGGTCGGTTACGAACGAAGTCTTTAGAATATCAGGAGGGAACATCCTGATCTGGTTGTACCCAGAAAAGGCATCCATGAAACTCAAGAGTTTATGGCCGGAGGTTGCATCAATCAGGGCATCAATGCTCTGGAGCGGGAACGGATCTTTCGAACAAGCTTTGTTCAGATCTGTGAAATCAATGCAAATTATCTAGCTCACGTTGCCCTTTTTGACAATCACAACGTTGGACAGCCATTCGGGATAGTTGACCTCCTGTATGAACCGAGTATTCAAGAGTTTCTCTACTTCTTCTTTGATTACTTGCTGGCATTCAGGCACCAACTTGCATCGCTTTTGCTGGACAGGTTTGGCCCCAGTAGAAACATTATGGTGATGCATGAGAAGTTCTTCGATGATTCCAGGCATGTCGGTCGCGGTCCAAGCTAATAGGTCACGATTTCCCCTTATACATTGGATAATGTCAGTTTTGACAGGAGGGGGAAGGACCTTACTAATTTGAAATGTCCTGGTCGGATCTCCTTCTGAGAAGGCTATTTCTCTTTCAACTCGTCGACCAGCTCTAAGAAGGCTTGGCTACTCCTTTGTGGGAGCTTGAGTGCTTCAAGGAAGAGGACCAGCCCTCCTACCGAAGTCATGTAACATTTGCGAGCCATCTCCTGGCTCCCTCTGACTTCTCCCACCCCTGCTGTGGAGGGGAACATATGGTAGGCTGAGGGTACGGCTTGAAGAACGGCTAGGCCGGGTTGGCCCAGAATGACATTGTAAGCGGCCTTCATGTCTACCACCATGAAATCCATCGGTTCGGTTCGGGTGGTCGAGGTTTTACCAGCGGTTACGTCGAGAGTTATCACTCCTTCGATCGTCACTGGCACCCCGGAGAACCCGTAGAGAGTGTAGCCGGCGGCCTTGAGTCGATCCCTAGACAACTTGAGACCCTGAAAGGCTTCTAGAAAAAGGATGTTAACCGAACTGCCATTGTCGACCAGAACTCAGCGTACTTCGAAGTTGGCCATATGGAGGTTTATCACAAGAGCATCATAATGAGGCATTCAGATGCCTTCCAAATCCTTGTCCGAAAAGGTAACAGGAACTCCGAGGCCCTTTGGGGGGATGATTTTGCACCGAGTTCACCTCTCGGATGAAGTTTTTTCGAGAGGAGTTCAAATCTCCCCCCATTGGGCCTCCGTGTATGAGGTGTAGAACAGCTTCAATTTCGGAGTCTGGGGTCTCAACAAGTCGCTCAGTTCGCTTATTGGCCCCTCGGGGGGGTGGAGGAGGATCTACCCTGTCCTTCCTCATGAACCTAGAGAGTTGCCCCCTCTAGATGAGGGCTTTAATCTCGTATTTGAGGGCCTGATAGTCATCTGTGTCATGGCCATGATCCCTATGGAAGCAACACCACTTGTCCCTGTTTCTTTTCTTGCCTGGTGTATTCATCTTAGGAGGTGGTAGGAGCAGTCCTTCTTTCCTGACCTCCATTAGGATGTTTGAAACACTAGCATTCAGTGGGGTAAACTTCTCAAAACGGGGAGGAGGGCAGCACTGACCACCATTATCTTTCTGAAGCTTCTTAGCCCCTTTTCTTCGGTGCCCTTCTGTTTGTTCCCGGAAAGGCGCTCTTTCTGATCAAGTGGGAGGAGGACCTCCTTTGCCGTAATATATTTCTCGCTCCTCAGTGGGGGTTACGAGAAGTCTCGGGGCAGCTTTTTAGTGAGAGAAGCCTTCAAGTTGGCGTGGTTGATATTGTGTCGGAAGGCAGCAGAGGCTACCGACTGGTCTAGGGAGGTGATTGAGCGGGCCTCGGTGGTGAAGCGCTTGACAGTCTTCTAACCACTCGCCCTTCCTTTGATTAAGTGCCAGCAAAGATGTTCTTGTCTTTTCGGCGCGATGGCAACTCACAAAATGGGTAAGAAAGAGCCCCTCGAATTGATCGAAGGGGAAGATGGAGGCAAGGGAGAGTCGGGAATACCATTCTCTAGCGAGTCCCTTCAGCGTGGCTGGAAAGGTTTTGCAAAAAAGCGCATCCGAAGCCTGGTGGATCATCATGAGAGTTTTAAAACTCTCGATGTGGTGGGGTCTGACTCCTCGCTATATGACTCAAAGTGAGGGGGTTTGAAGTTTTCTGGGATCGGGGCTTCCATGATAGTTCGGGAGAACGGAGGCCTGCTTGGGTGGAAATTCCTCACCCGTTGTTCCTCTTCTCTGTCAAGTCTGCCAAGGCACCTCTCCATCTCGTAGAGACGGCGATAGATCGAGTCCTCCCTTCGGTCAAATCTTGCTGATCCCCGGGACTAATCCTCATGTGGAAAGGGACTGGAAGTGCGATTGTGATGGCTTGGTAAAGGCTGAGGACTAGGCGCCTGTTGATCATGATTAGGAACAACATTAAGGGCCCGCAGAACGGCTTCTTGAAAATCCTAAAACTCCGCCCTCGTGACAGGTGCCTCCCGATCTCGGTGGTCCCTTGGGGCGGATCGACCGGTCAGGGTGCGGCTCCTCCTTTGACGGTGCGGGGGTGGCTCCCTCTGCCTCCTGGGAGAGTTTGATCTTCTGCGGTCTGGCCTACGGGGGGATTGGGCTCTAGGGGACCGAATTGCAGGACCCCTTTGATGTTCATGGCGAGGGATTCCGTCATGGGTCCGCCTCTCATTCAAGCGGGTCCGAAGATTTATCCCCTGTTGCCGATTGACAATAATGTGTCGGAGACCCTTTGGTGTTGGAAGACTGTGAGAGGCCATGGAGTCGGATGAGGGATTATGTACTGAGACATGGTCGTGAAGAGGAAGTTGACTTTGACGACTTCGATGGGAGCCCCCCGGGGCAGCTCTTTGAGGCCCTTGAGGGGCCTGCTGGGGGAGAGGTTGTTGAGGAAGAGGTTGTCCAGGCTGCAGTTGCTGGACAGGTTGAGAGAAAGGCTGTCCAGGCTGTGGTTGCTGGACTTGCTTGACGGGTTGAGGGATGACATCGTGGAGTGGAGGAGAAGGAACGAGAGTGGATCTATGGCTAGAGACTGCTGCCTTCCCCTTCTTTGGAGGTATGGCTTGGGAAACAACTTCACCGGTGCAGTAAGATTGGATTGCTTTTCGTTTCCCAAAGACGACACCAATCTATTGCTGTAGTTTTTGGTGTGGGAGCAAACAGATGAATTTGTGGATTCTTTTGGAAACAATAAAGACAAACCTGTTGACTTTCACCGGCGTTTGACTGGTTTCTTGCCGCCGCCGTTGACCTGCAAAAACTTCGATACACCAGGATGGATCCCGGCGACGAACCGTCCGACGCTCAAGTCAGTAATCAGGAAGATTATGAAAGAGTGTTTATGTGGAAAAAGATTGATTACCTTGTTATGGTGGGGGAAGAGGGGGTATTTATAATCACCTTAAGAGACAGTTTAGAGATAATCATTTAATTCTATGTCCCAGTGTTTTTGGATAAGATGTAAAGTTTAAATTCATTTCATGATAAGAGAGATAGTTTAAACCGCCTCTTAGAGATAACCATGAATTTGAATTACTCTTTAAATATCTGAATTGGATTGTAACGGGTTGCTACCCATACCTAATAGGACAAATTCGTTTTTGGGTTATTGGGCTTCGAAGAAAGACCCATTTTCCATTTCGGATCCGTTTGTAGGTGAAATGACTGTTTTACCCTTGAGAGCTTTAAGATTTGTGTCTGATTTGAACAGTATCGATTTAATCCCATTTTTAGCCATATCACACCTGTAACCCCCGTTCTCATAAATACGTATTTCCTGAATATTTTTTATATTTTGATTAGTTACAAATCTATTTTGTGCTAAATTCTTTTTGGATCTTTTACTAAGAGTTTTATAATCGAAAATTATATTCACTTTGAATAACGATGTATTTTCTATTTTTAATTGATCAACTATTTATATTTTATATTATTCCTGTTTAGATTTGAATGAACTTGTCAATCTCAAATTCTATTTTGATGCATATCATTATTACTGTTATTATTATTATTATTATTATTATCGGTAGTACTATTATTACTACTATCATTATTATTATTTTTAGTATTTTCATTGTTATTATATTATTAATATTTTTTGTTATTGTTATTAGTATTATTATTATTGTTATTTTTATTATTGATGTTGTTACCATTATTATTATTAGTATTTTTATTGTCCTGATTCTTATTATTATTATTTTTGTAAAGCCCAATGTCATTACTACTACTATTATTATTATTATTATTATTATTATTATTATTATTATTATTATTATTATTATTATTATTGTTGTTGTTGTTGTTAAAGCCCATTGATTTTGACCTATATTGTATTATTTAATTATTTAAGTTGAAGTCCGATCCAAGCCCATCTCCTATTGGATTCTAACCCAAATCGTAGTCTACCATAAACCCATTAACCCAAATAATCACTAACAGCCAAATCCATACATTCTCTCTTATTCATTGTCTAATAATCAGCCTATTGATTCCCCCATCATCTCATTAAGTGATCCCGTAACCCCCACATCCCACTAACTCCAACTTTTATTATAATATTATAATATTTTTTTTATATATAACAACTCCCCCACTCTCTTTCCCTCTCTCCCTCAGTCTCTCTCTCCTCACCACTTCACCTTCCTCGACCTCTCATCTCCCCCCCCCCATCGCGATGCCCCTCGACTGAAGCAAACCACTTCCGCCGTCATTATCATACTCATCATCTTCCTCGTCAACACCAATCGTCGTCTCCATCTTCCACCGTCACCACCTCGAGTTTGCCCGTCTCTCCATCGATGCCTCGAATGCAACCTCCACCTCCAGCAATCTCGTCATCATCCTCCGTCGAAGCCCCTCCACCCTGTCTCCATCTTCCACCATCCACAGTCGACTGCTATTACCCCCGTCGCACCCCGAGCTCGACCATCTGCCATTACCGAACTCTCTCCCTCTCCCCCTTTGTCCTGAAACAGAGGAACTCCAACGACCGCCTGCCACCATTGCTGCCCCTCGTCGGAGCAACCACCGCCCACCACAGTGCACCACCGAACTCATCCCGCTCCTCGCCATCTTCCGTCGATGACCTCGTCTCCCTCAATCGATCACCACCGAAGCCCTGTTTCCATCGACTGCTTCCATTCCCTGAGCACCGCCGACTCGACCTCGCCACCTCCTGCGAGTGCCACAACACCGTGCTTCACCCTGCCATTACTGTCTCGAGCCGCCGCCAATCACCTGACTCCGAGCGCCGCCACCTTGGTCGACCAAGCTCCTCTATTCTTGGTTCAAGCCAACAGTGCCCTTTATCAAGCTCAATCATCCGATCCTCCTATTGATCATCACAATCGTAATCATCATCTTGATCCTTTGATCTCGACCGTTGATCGCATCATTATCATCGTTATCATCATCAAGATACTTGATCTCGACCGTCGGATCTCCCTTGATCGTCGCGATCGTGATCATCATTGATGGAACAGTGGTGATTCCCAGGAATACGGATTGGTTTGTGTATCGATCATAAAAGCTTAAACGATTTAATACGTGATCTAACCCTTTATAGCGGAATCTAGGGTTCACGAATTATACCTGCGATGAAAAGAAGACGATAGTTTCTAGCAACCTCGAGCCGTCTGCGACCCCAAGATCTTCTGCACGTATTCCTTCCTCGGGTTGGACGTCGTGTGGGCGACGGTCTACCAACCTTTCTTCTCCTTGGCTGACCTCTCTTTCTCTCCTTACGTGAATCACGAATTTAGAAAAAACTTCTTATCTCTAATGATGATGACGGCCAGAGAATAGAGGATATATATAAGGCTACGGCAGGGACCATGAGGAGAAATTAGGGTTAGGTCTCCTAACGAATCTGGGTATCCCGTGTTCAGCCCGAACACACAACCCAGGCCCATTAACAATAGCTCGGTCCACTAAAGAGCAATTGTTGCACTACCTTCCTAATCCCAAATTATATTTATGGGCTCCTTTTATTATATGCTCGTTGAGCTCCCCATGTTAAGATATCGAATGTCCGTCGATCAAATTAAGTTACTGACAACTATATTGATCAACATCTTTTATCCTTAAGTAGTACCACTCAACTTTATTTGTCATGTCGGATGTAATCCACCTGCAGGGTTTACATAACAATCCTTATGAGCTCCTTAAGGGGACATCATCAACCTGACGTATCGGAACATGGATTCCTTTTACAATCAACAGCCCATCATACATACAATGCTATTACCCAATTCATAGAGGTTGTTGATCCATAATGAATCTCACTCTTTTATGAGTCAAAGTAATGCACACTGCATATACATGTCTGTTATTATATCTGGATTAAGAGCATAAGCATCCATAATAACAGAGGTGTTTGTTCTCTTTTGTAGTCAGTACAAAGAGAACAACCTCAAGTGGTCATGTTCAATACACACAAAGTGTACTAGTGTAAACCTATAGTCAAGATAGACTAATACCAGATTACACTACAACCTTTCCAATGGATTATCCAAGTCCGTCTAGGTTGTGAACTATTTATATATTCCATAGGGAACTGATAATATGATCTTCTGTGTGTTACCTCACACCATGTTATCAACCTTATAGAATATCAGATACTTACATTAATATTATAATAAACACAATATGCAAACATATGCCTATATGATTCTCATTCAAAAAAAATAAGGAAATAAAGTTAATACAAAAGTGATGCTTTCAGTATATAACCCTAACAATCTTGATCTTCGATCTCAACCGTCCGATCATCCGATCTTGATCCCCATCAAGATTCACGCCGATCCATCCAATCAGATCTTGATCATCATCATCCAGTTCACCACCGACCGTTGATTGCCATCTTGATCTTGATCCACATCGAGATCCGTACCCGATCGTGATCATCACATCAAGATCCACTTGTTCGCGATCATCGTCGTTGCTCCGGGATTCTCATCCCGTTATTCTCAATATTTCGGATCTAACGTCGTTATTAAAGGCAAGTCATCTCACCTTCGAATTATATTGTATCGTATTCGAGATTATTTATTGAATTCCGCAAGTACAACTATATTGATTATCGTATATTGTCGATTGCAATCTATCTTTGGGATACTACGGATTTACACAAGTGAATCCAAGTAGTAGTCTTGACTTCGTGCCGTCGTTTGCCTCCAATTTATAGAGATATTGCATCCATTATGTAGATAATTATCGCACATATGAATAGGGATTGTTATTGAAATTCATGTCTTGACATTACACAACTATTATAGATCGTGTACTAGTGTTGATTGTTCATATGATTGGTGTTGGTGTATTGGTGGATTGTGATTAGTAAGGTTGTGGACATTATACATCTTAATACCATGCTCACATAGACGTAACTTGTTGTGATTTATATTGTCAACCCCTAACTCATCGTTCATAACATCTTAATTATTTTATTCATGAAAAATATGTTGAAACCTTGAAATTTATTGCCAACCTGAACATTGTCACACTGTTTCGACCTAGATACTATCGCCAAAATCAATAACTTTCTGAATATGAAATGTAACCCAATGTAGCTAGTTTCCAGAACATCAAGAATTATTGAATTCCTTCTTATATTGCATGAGTTATGACCATTTACTACTGTTGTGTTTTATTTTCAGTTTATGCATATACCATGTTAACCTGATTAAATAGATCAACTAATGATCAAATATTACCATAATAATTTCCAGATTGATAGTTAACATATTTCGGGTAACGAAAACTATTTTTGCTGATTTTTAAAATGAGTTTTTACTGCTTTTATAGCTGGAACTAGTTAATATTGATAACTATCCAGAACTTGTAACCTGTAAAGGACACTGTAATTCACCTAACCACTGTTGTCGAATTTTGGACTTTTAATATGCATTGGAATCGGGCAGGAGTCTAGTTTCTAGAACTTCTGACGGGTCCACATATGCTATTCTATAGCAGCGGGAAATTTAATTTTAGTACAGCAACGTACTGTTGTCCAGAATTGAGTTTCCATATTTGATAATATATAATTGAATCTATAATGTTGTATTTGTGCATTTAGTTGTATGGAGTACATTGCATGATCTTAGGGTTATGTTGTCATTATTCTAGTGTCCCTTATTAATTGCCTTATCGTTTCTCCATTGATATTACTATCCCTATTGTTCCCTATTAGTATCGTGTTATTGCATGTTGATTGAATAAAGAATGTTTAACAAGCCGGAGTTAAGGATTGACTAGAGTAGTTGATAATATAGTGACTGTACTTGAAAGTGTGAGTCTCATTCCCAAAATATCGTTATCGTCATTGTGCAAGAAATTGCGTCAATGGTCAGTGTTATCGTTATTGTGCAAGAAATTGCTGCAATAGCCAGTATTATCGTTTTACTGTTATAACGTGCTGAGTACATGACCTATAGAATTTATCACCTTAGTCTAAACGAAATTGATTGTATGCATCGAACCTGTAGTTATGGGATGCAGTAGTACGTGCATTAGTTAGGATTAAAATGAATAATAGACTTAAGATTTTTATCGCATCGTCATTGCATATTGTCATTATTATCGAACAGTGTTATCGTTATTGCTACCATTATTGCATCGCTTATTGTTATTGTTATTGATCATTGTCATTGCACATTGCATCGTTATCATTTTGCCATTGTTCATTGTCATCGACTCTATTGTTTATAGAATTCATTGTTATACCGTAAATGCCATTGTTTCATTACTTTCTCTGCTTGCTGTCCACGACTTACTCTAAGGACATATTATTCTCTCTTTTTAGATGAACAGCTTACAGGTAATCAAGGAGAATTGCCTGATGGATTAGGAGAACTACAATGGTGAAGAACTGATAGCTTCGCCACTTGATTGATCATTATTTTGTTATGAAGACTTTAATAATTGAACATTATTACTTCTTTGTATTGTGGTCTGTTTGACCCGAATATTGTTATTGTTGTTTCCAGTGTTGGATTATTATTATATTTGGTATTTCATGCTCAAATTCCAAGTATTGTTATTCAAGTGTTTATCCTTTCATTGCATGCGTGGTTGTATTGCTCCTCGTTATACTGTTGAGTTGAATCGATAATAGCTTATGAATGGCGCAAGTCATACGCTGGGCCAACATCACGTGCTTGCATTCCGTATTTTGGGAAGCAAGGTGTGACAAGGTTTTTAGTGATATCAGAGCCAGATTTGACTCTAACTAGTTTGGGGTTGGACCCTGATTAGTTTGGGTTTAACCGGTTTGGCTCAACAATATGTACAACACGTGAATCACATGGATAATTGATAACCAACTTATAATCTGGATACTAGTCTTCCATTTGGTCCCTTCATATTCAATTCTTACATTCATTGTTTTCCTTCGTCCCTTGCAGTCATCCTTATTCATGGATTCCTTATTGGGTATGACTTCATTCTTTGTTGTACCCATGTTCCTTTGATTCAGGTGCTATCCTTTCTTTCTATTTCTGCTTAGTTCATCGATCAGCGTCACTGGATCTACAACGACATGTCAGCTACTGGAACATCACTAGGAGAGGAAGTGTCTTTTTTTGCTCCAAGATGTGCATGCAGAGTCCCCGGACCTCAGAAAGTGTTCAGAATCTGAAGTTGTCCGTAGTTCGAACTTCATGCTAGAGATATGCCGGTTAGATGTGCGAAGGATATGGTGAGCCACGAGGCAGAATGCTAGAGTTAATGGATACTGATGACAGAGTCTTCCCTATCAGAGTTGCGCAGCGGAAGCGTGGTGGGCCTATAACCCACAGGTCCCAGGATTCTCTTGTTACTTCTCCTTCCTTGCATTGTTTGCTTCCTTTCATTACTTGCATTCATCCTCATCTGTTGACTCCTTGATTGGTTCAATTCTTCCCTGTCTTTTCTCTTTTTGATTCCAGTTCTACCTACTCCTTCATCTTCTTGCTTCGTCATCTCACAAGTCTTGTGTTATTTCTTCTTTTTGTACTGTTTGCTACCTTTTTCATACATTTGCAATTGTCATCATTTATTGAATCTTTATTCACATCATTTTATATCACTTCATTCTTATCCATGTTCTTTCCCATTCTAGTGTTGCCACCATTTTGTCTCTTTCCCTTTAATTTCCAGTTTTGTTATTTCCCAATTTTAATTTTGCTTTATCCTATATACCGCCTAAGCAAATTTAAACGAAATTTTGTTGTAAGGTGGGCAGGATTGTAACCCCTGTTCTCGTAAATACGTATTTCCTGAATATTTTCTATATTTTCATTAGTTATAAATCTATTTTGTGCTAAGTTCGTTTCGGATCTTTTACTAAGTGTTTTATAATCGACAATTATATTCACTTTGAATAACGATGTATTTTCTATATTTTTAATTGATCAACTATTTATATTTTATGTTATTCCTCTTTGGATTTTAATGAACTTGTCAATCTCAAATTCTATTTTGATGCATATCATTATTATTATTATTATTATTATTATTATTATTATGAGTGTTATTGTTATTACTATTATTATTATTATTATTATTATTATTATTATTATTATTATTATTATTATTATTATTATTATTATCGGTAGTACTATTATTACTACTATCATTATTATTATTTTTAGTATTTTCATTGTTATTTTTTTATATATATTTGTTGTTATTGTTATTAGTATTATTATTATTGTTATTCTTATTATTTATGTTGTTACTATTATTAGTAGTTGTATTTTTATTATCATGATTCTTATTTTTATTATTTTTGTAAAGCCCAATGTCATTACTATTATTATTATTATTATTTTTGTTAAAGCCCATTGATTTTGACCTATATTGTATTATTTAATTATTTAAGTTGAAGCACGATCCAAGCCCATCTCCTATTAGATTCTAACCCAAATCCTAGTCTACCCTAAACCCATTAACCCAAATAATCACCAACAGCCAAATCCCCACATTCTCTCCTATTCACTGCCTAATAACTACCCCACTATCTCTTTGACCCTAATAATCAGCCTATTGATTTCCCCATCATCTCATTAAGTGATCCTGTAACCCCCGCATCCCACTAACTCACCCTTTTATTAAAATATTATAATACAATTTATTTATATAACAACTCCCCCACTCTCTCTCTTTCTCTCCCTCAGTCTCTCTCTCCTCTCCTCTTCACCTTCCCCCGACTTCTCATCTTCCCCCCATCGCAACGCCCCTCGACCGAAGCAAACCACTTCCGCCGCCATTATCATACTAATCATCTTCCTCGTCAACACCAACCGTCGTCTCCATCTAACACTGTCACCACCTCGAGTTCTCCCGTCTCTCCGTCGATGCCTCGACTTCAACCTCCACCTCTAACAATCTCTTCGTCATCCTCCGTGGAAGCCCCTCCTCCCTGTCTCGTTCTTCCACCATCCATAGTCGACTGCCATTACCCCCGTCGCACCTCGAGCTCGACCATCTGCCATTACCGAACATTCTCCCTCTCCTCCTATGTCCTGAAACAGAGGAACTCCATCGACCGCCTGCCACCATTGCTGCCCCTCGTCGGAGCAACCACCACCCACCACAGTGCACCACCGAACGCGTCCCGCTCCTCGCCATCTCCCATCGATGCCCTCGTCTCCCTCATTCGATAACCACCGAAGCCATGTTTCCATCGACTGCTTCCTTTCCCTGAGCACCGCCGACTCGACCTCGCCACCTCCTACCAGTGCCGCAACACCGAGCTTCACCCTGCCATTGCCGTCTCGAGCCACTACCGATCACCTGACTTCGAGCACCGCCAGCTTGGTCGACCAAGCTCCCCTATTATTGGTTCAAGCCAATAGTGGCCTTGATCAAGCTAAGCCATCCGATCCTCCTGTTGATCATCACAATCGTAATCATCATCTTGATCCTTTGATCTCGACCATTGATCGCATCATCATCATCGTCATCATCATAAAGGTACTTGATCTAGATCGTCGGATCTCCCTTGATCATCACGATCGTGATCATCATCTTGATCTTGATCTTGATCTTTGATCTCAGTCGTCCAATCATCCGATCTTGATCCCCATAAAGATCCGCGCCGATCCATCCAATCAGATTTTGATCATCATCATCATCCAGTTCATCACCGACCGTTGATTGCCATCTTGATCTCGATCCACAACGAGATTCGTACCCGATCGTGATCATCACATAAAGATCCAATTGTTCGCGATCATCGTTGTTGCTCTGGGATTCTGATCCTGTTATTCTCAATATTTCGGATCTAATGTCGTTGTTAAAGGCAAGTCATCTCACCCTCGAATTGTATTATATAGTATTCGAGATTGTTTAATGAATTCTGCAAGTAGATCTACATTGATTATCATATATCGTCTATTGTTATCTATCGTTGGGATACTATGGATTTACACGAGCGAATACAAGTAGTAGTCTTCACTTCGTGTCGTTGTTTGTCTCCGATTTATAGAGATCTTGCATCCATTCATGTAGATAATTATCGAACATCTGAATAAGGATTGTTATTGAAATTCATGTCTTGACATTACATAACTATTGTAGATCGTGTATTAGTGTTGATTGTTCATATGAGTGGTGTTGGTGTATTGGTGGATTGTGATTAGTAAGGTTGTGGACATTATACATCTTAATACCATGCTCACATAGATGTAGCTTGCTGTGATTTATGTTGTCAACCCCTAACTCATCGTTCATAACATCTTAATTATTTTATTCATGATAAAATATGTTAAAACACTGAAATTTATTGCCAACTTGAATATTGTCACGCTGTTTCGACCTAGATACTGTCATCAAAATCAATAACTTTCTGAATATGAAATGTAGCCTCATATGGCTAGTTTCTAGAACATCAGTAATTATTGAATTCCGACCTATATTGCATGAGTTATGACCATTTTACTGCTGCTGCATTTTATTTCCAAATTTATGCATATACCGTGTTAACCTGATTAAATAGATGAACTAATAATCAAATATTACCATGATAATTTCCAATTGATAGTTAACATGCTTAGGGTAATGAAAATTATTTTTGCTAATTTTTAAAATGAATTTTTAGTGCTTTTATAGCTGAAACTAGTTAACATTGATAACCAGCCAGAACTTGTAACCTGTAAAAAATACTGTAATTCACTTAGCTACTGTTGTCTGATTTTGGACTTTTAATATGCGTTGGAACTGAGCAGGAGTCTAGTTTATAGAACTTCTGACAGATCCACATTTGCTATTCTATAGCAGCTGGAAATTCAATTTTAGTACAGCAACCTACTACTGTCCAGAATTGAGTTTCCATGTTTGATAATATATAATTGAATCTATAATGTTGTATTGGTGCATTTAGTTGTATGGAGTACATTGCATGATCTTAGGGTTGTGTTGTCATCGTTCTAGTGTCCTTTATTAATCGCCTTATCGTTTCCCCATTGATATTACTGTCTCTATTGTTCCCTATTAGTATCGTGTTATTGCATGTTGATTGAATAAAGAATGTTTAACAAGCCCGGGTTAAGGTTTGACTAGATTAGTTGAGCACACGCTGAATGTACTCGGAAATGTGGATATCGTTACCAAAATAAAGTTATCGTCATTGTGCAAGAAATTGCGTCAATGGCCAGTGTTATCGTTATTGTGCAAGAAATTGCTGCAATAGCCTGTGCTATCGTTTTACTGTTATATTGTACCGAGTACATGACCAATAGAATCTACCACCTTAGTTTAAATAAAATTGATTGTATGCATCAAACCTATAGTTATGGGATGCAGTAGTACGTGCATTAGTTAAGATTAAAATGAAAAATAGACTTAAGATTTTCATCGCATCGTCATTGCATATTGTCATTATTATCGAACAGTGTTATCGTTATTGCTACCACTATTGCATCGCTTATTGTTTTGTTATTGATCATTGTCATTGCACATTGCATCGTTATCATTTTACCATTGTTCAATGTCATCGACTCTATTGTTTATTGAATTCATTGTTATACCGTAAATGCCATTATTTCCTTGCTTTCTCTACTTGCTGTCCACAACTTACTCTAAGGACATATTATTCTCTCTTTTTTAGATGAAGAACTTATAGGTAATCAAGGAGAATTGCCTGATGGATTAGGAGAACTACAATGGTGAAGAATTGATAGCATCGCCGCTTGATTGATCATTATTTTGTTATGAAGACTTTAATAATTGAACAATATTATTTTTTTGAATTGTGGTCTTTTTGACCCGAATGTTGTTATCAGTGTTGGATTATTATTATATTTGGTATTTCATGCTCAAATTCTAAGTATTGTTATTAATGTGATTATCCTTTCATTTCATGCGTGGTTGTATTGCTCATCGTTATACTATTTAGTTGAATCGATAACAACTTATGAATGATGCAAGTCATTCGCTGGGCCAACGTCACGTGCTTGCATTCCGTATTTTGGGAAGCGGGACGTGACAACATCCATTACCCAAAAATAAATACCCATTAACAAAATTAGTCACCCACTCACCATTACTACACAAACCCCCAACATCTTCTCATTCCTTCATGAATTGACCAACCCTTGGATTTCCCACATGTGCACACTTCTCATTCATTTGTTTAATTATTTGTTTATAGCCTAAATGTATATACTTGTTACATTACAAGTGTAGAATTTAAAAGTGTTTACTTAAAGTAGAATAAATTAATGTGCTGCTTCTTTTTAATGAATTTCTAGTGGGCTTGAAAAGAGACTTAAGGCCTATGGATTAAAAATAAAAATAATAATACAAATGTGAAAAATAAAAGAGAAGAAAGATGTGGATAACTTTTAGAAAATTTTAGAAATAAAATGCACACGAAATTTTACGTGCAATGCACACATAAAAATAAATATTCAAATAAGAAATAGATTTGAGTAACGAAAAAATGTTTATAAATAATCGGAATATAACATACGAAAAATATTTATTTTGATAATGTTACGGATATTTCGCGTAACGAAAAATATACGTAATCGGCATGTGTATTGAAAGCACGTGCAATGTACGTAAAAACACAAAAATTAAAACAAATGTTTAATAACATAAAAATGAGTTTTGAGAAAACAGAAAAGATATAAATAACCAGAAGATGATATTGATATAAAAATATGTTACGAATATTACTCGTAATGGTACAAAATACACATGTGTAACACGCGAGGGCAAAAATTGTCATTACTTAATTTTGCAGGGTGTTACACCGCTACACTCATTTTTTGCACAAGTTGTTTCGTTATTGGCCAACACTCTACTCCATACATCATTGCTGGTCTAACAACCGTCCTATAAAATTTTTCCTTTAACTTCAAAGGTATACGTTTGTCACACCACTGACACTACTCCACTTAAGCCACCCTGCTTGGATCCTTTGTATAACATTTTCACAAATCTCCCAATCTCTTTATATAATCGAGTCTAAATATCGGAAACGGTCTCTCTTAGGTATCGCTTGGCCATCAAAATTTACTACTTCCTCAGTTGTGTTCCGAATATCACTAAAACTACACTCCATATACTGTGTTTTAGTTCTACTTATCCTAAAACCTCTACATTCCAATGTCTCTCTCCACAATTCTAATTAAGCATTAACTTCTGCTCTAGTCTCGTCTACAAAGATGATATCATCGGCAAAAGGATACACCAAGGCATCTCATCTTGCATTCCACGCATCAATTTATCCATAATCAAAGTAAGAGGTAGAGACTTAGAGCCGAACCGTAAACCAAAAATAGAAAGAAAATAGCCAAAGGAAAATAACTGTGAAATTAATTTTAATTTCTTTTCAGGAAGAAATAGAAAAGAAAATAACAAAAATGGAATTGAAGAAGTAAAAGGAAAAATTTAGTTATGCATCACAAGTGTCAATTACTGTTTACAAATGTGAGAAGTTAAAAGGGAAAGTACCAGTGAGGAAAAAAAAAATCCAGTAATACCAATTTCAATTTATTTATTTCTCTTAAAAAGGAAACAACAAGTATTTCTGTTCAGAAAATACCTATTTCTAGCCATTTTCCTTGCAGAGGAGGACAGGAGTGGACTCCACTCTACCTCCATTCTCTCTCTATCTGTATCTAGTATTTTTATAGCTGTCAGCACAAAGAGAGAGACCCATGATGGTGGGGGACGTTTTTTCTGAAATAGATCACTTTTTAAACTAATTTTCAAGATAGATTATTTTTTAAACTAATTTTTAAAGTAGCCTAAATCAGTATTGAATTGCGGCTTCTTTGATTTCGAGGTAGCAGTTCACAATCCAGCATAAGTATATGTCATACATATTTAGCTAATACATTGGAAGACTTGAAAAAACAATTACCCAAGTGTCAAATGTGAAAAATAGGAAGCCACAGTTCGGTAATGCGAACTCGAAACTACATAGGCCGCAGTACCAAACTGCGGCCACTTTGATTTCGAGCCCGCAATTCACAACTACGACATAAGTATATATCATACATATTTGACTAATAGGCTTGGAGATTTGAAAAAAAATTGTCCAAGTATAAAATATATATCATACATACTTAGGTCTCAATTGTAAACTGGAGCCTCAAAATCAAAGAGGCCGTAATTGGAAACTAGGTTGATCTATTTTGAGAATTAGTTTCACAAGTGGCCTAATTTGTAAATTAGTTTCAAAAAGTGACCTCTTTCTGTAAAAGAAAGTCTGATGGTGGTTGATTGTTTGTGAGCTTCCCCCAATTGCTAAAATCCTCTCGTTTCAAATCAAAAGCCTTCTTTCCTTCTTCCTCTGCTTTCCCTTCTCTTCTCCTGAGAAACAATACTGAAATAGACGCCCATCCTCATCTTTCTTTCCTCTCTTTTGATTTTGATTGTGATTGATTTCCCCAGATCTGAAGGACTCCTCACTTCCTTACCCCGTCTCCTTCATCTTTCTCCATATTTTTTCAAACCAAGGTCAGTTTTCTATGTTTCAATCAATTTCCTATTTGGCCTTTCTTTTAGTTTTAATTTTGGTTTGATATTTGAGTATTTTGATTTGATTGTTTTTAGATAAACCAGGCAGCAATTGACTATGTGGAAAACTAGGCGGCTGTTGTGGATGAGATGAGGGATGTTACCACGGTTCTTAAACCTGTTCCGGGCCTGTTTGGGCCGGGCCTCCGATCGGTACGAGACCACGGGCCCGGACTCTCCGGGCCGACAAGATGGGCTTCTATGGTATAAGGATTCCGGTCATCATGTCACTGGAGAGTTCTCCATGGCTGTTGTTCAGGCTAACAATTTGTTAGAGGACCAGAGTCAGCTTGAATCTGGGCCGTTGAGCTTGTCCGATTCCGGCCCCTGTGGTACCTTTGTTGGGATTTATGATGGCCATGGTGGTCCTGAAACTTCCAGATATATTAATAATCATCTATTCAACCATATCAAGAGTGAGCATCTTTTTCTATACTTATCCTAGATTCGTTTTAATTGGGGGTTCATCTTAATCCTTTGAAAAACTGTTTTTGCTTATAAGTGAATTCTAGATATTGAAACACTAGCTAAATTTCCCTGGCTGTTGCAATTTCTCTTTTTGGATAATTCAGTTCAGTTGAGATCTAGTTTCGATTTTAACTTAATAGTTCATATGAGCTTATTTTTCAACATGTTATGGGTTCAATGAGTATGCAAAGTTACTAAGATTAAACATTTGTGTTCTCAGGATTTGCGTCGGAGCAGCAGTTGATGTCAGTAGATGTCATAAAGAAGGCATATCAAGCGACGGAAGATGGGTTCCTCTCATTGGTGACTAAACAATGGCCGCTGAACCCTCAGATTGCCGCTGTTGGTTCTTGTTGTTTGGTCGGTATAGTTTGTGGTGGGACCGTATATGTAGCGAACCTAGGAGATTCTCGTGTCATTTTAGGGAGAGTAGTTAAGGCGACAGGGGAGGTTTTAGCAGTCCAGTTGTCGGCTGAGCATAATGCTAGTATTGAGTCAATTAGGCAAGAACTACATTCTTTGCATCCAGATGATCCTCAGATTGTAGTGTTGAAACATAATGTATGGCGTGTGAAGGGTCTCATTCAGGTATTTGACTTAATCATAATTATATTTGTATTATTACTTTAGACATGGTTGCTACTTGAAATGGTGAGCAAGAGATTGAGAGATAAATCCTAGAGGATTGGGGAATTAGTCATTTGAGAACTTGGAAAAGTTAGCTTCAAGTATGGTAAGTGAAATAGTTTTTTGTAGTATAGGAGAATCAGGAATTTGCAGAACCTCTCAAGATTTCTGATGGTTTTAATAGGGGCATCATTGTTTTCTAAACTATATGCCAGTGTTCTAAAAAGCGGCCTAGGCGGCCGCCTAGGTGCTAGGCGGCTCTCCAACGCCTCACCTAGGGGCTAGGCGTTTAAGAAAATCGGTTAATAGTTCTAGGCGGTCAAAAGCAGGTCTAGGCGGCGCGTAATCGGTGTAAGCGGGTCTAGACGGACTAAACCCGCTTAGGAATTAATTATTAAAAAAAAGGTACCCGATTTATTCCAACCCGATCCGGTCTAATACACTCAAACTCCTAAAACTTCTCTTTCTCCTCTAAATCCCTCATAAAAAACCCCCAAATCAATTATATTATCTAAATCCCTAATTGCTCTTCTCTAAAACCCGCAAATCATCTCTTTCGCCTCCCTCCTCGCAGTCGGAGGCTCGCAGCTCGCAGCTCACAACGCGCTTCAATTTCGACCTCCTCCGCCTCCCTCCTCCTTCGCCTCCCTCCTCGCAGTCGTCAACACAACCTCCTCCGCCTCTCTCCTCGCAGTCGCAGCTCTCACTCACTTTGTCACTCAGTCGTCAAAACCTCCTCTTCCACCTCCTTCCTTGCAGTCGCAGCTCGCTTCAACTTCAACAGACGTCAACACAACCTCTTTCTCTCTTCAGCTTCAAAGTCAAGTCGTCAACACAACCACACACTGCCTCCCACCTTGCTTCACCTCCGACATCAACACTACGTCCTCCTCTTCTCTTTCAAATTTCTCCTGACGCAACCCTCCCCCATCCCCCGACTCAAGTCTCCCGTTTTCCCACATTGTTTGTTCCTTGGACTTGAACAGCTGAGCAGGTAATCTCCACTACTGATCTTCATCATAGATTAATACTAGTCTAATAGATGAGTATAAGACTATACAAAAAAAGAAAAAGACTAATAATAATACACCGATTCGATTTTGTAAAGCTCATCCTGCAATTGCAAGGAGAACAAGAGTAAGAATTGGTAACAACAAAACAAAACAAAATGATAAAATATATACATAAATAAATATATGTATAATATGTAAATAAAACCGCCTAGCGCCTAGCCGCTTAAGCTCCGCTTACAAGGTCTAGGCGCTAGGCACCCATTGGCCGCCCGACTACCGCCTAACGACTACCGCCTAGCGACTTTTAGAACATTGCTATATGCAGAACTTTCACTTTTGCAGAAGATAATACTGTACAATATAAATTTACAGATATGTGAAACGATGAGAAGAAGCAAACAGGAGAAAGGTGATGATACACAGTCAAATTTACTTCTAGCATCTCATTTTTTTTACTACATATTAACACCTTTTTGCTCCATCAATTTCCAACACAAAACATTGACATTGCTAAGTGATACTCTGATGACAAAAATTATTTGTAGATGTTAATTATATTGTCATCTTCTTTAAGTCACCTTAGGGTCTTCGCCAATGGAGATTCTGGCTTACAGAGATTTGCTACTTCATGGGTAAGAATGTGGAAGGCGATTTGATTTAGTTCTTCTGAACCTAAAATTGGTCACATGTTACTGCTGACTTTTTTAGGATATGTTTCTTTACCTTTAGCCAATATGGCCATAGCGTTTGTGTCTTTAAGAGGAGGAACATTATTTGTTGATGCATGTGAACTAGCTCTTTCATTATATGTTGAGCCATATTTGTAACTCTTTTGGTAGCTTTTAATCAGTCAAGCTTCTTGAAAGCCTTATTCTGCTTTCTTATCATGATTTACTTTTCTTGCCAACAATGCCTCCTTTTAATTATTTTGCAATATTCTTAACAAATTGTGTATTTCTTTCATTATTTTGCAATATTCTTCCCAAAAGTTTCTCTGGAACAGGGGGTTAAACATGACCTCATTTGGATGCATTAACCTCCCTGTAAAGTTCATTACTTTTGGGATTCTAAATTCTAATAAATATTCCTGAATCTTCTGGATTTCCATTTAAGACTGATAAATTAAATTATTTTAAGCATCACTAGAATTTCTACTGGAGTAGTAACTGGTATAGGTACAACTTTATATTACAGACGTTTCTCTTGTCTCTCTTTACGAGTTATTAGTGTTTGAACTATGGTTTCTACAGCTTTAAAGTAATATGTAAAACTACGTTAACATTTAGGCAGCCTGTGTAATGTTTATTTCACTCATTGAACTAAAGATTCATTCTTTATCAGGATTGTATTGGTCCTATTGGATGGTACCGCTTTGAAAATAATCTCTATAAATATAGCTTGTATGTATATTGAAATCTAATTGTTGATCTGTATCTTTGCGCAAAGCCAAAATTTAAGGGGATTGCTTTAGAAGTGAGCTAGCGGAGCATATCCATTTTGTTTAATTTGTTGGATTTAACATAAGTGCAACTCTGGTTCTCATATAACTCTTATTTTTGCAGATTTCTAGGTCAATAGGAGATGTTTATTTGAAGAAGGCAGAGTTCAATAGAGAACCTTTGTATGCAAAGTTTCGGTTACGGGATCCTATTCGAAGGCCTATTCTTAGTGCTGAACCATCAGTCACTATACAACAGTTACAGCTGCAAGATCAGTTTCTTATTTTTGCATCAGATGGTCTCTGGGAGCATCTAAGCAATCAAGAAGCAGTTGACCTCGTTCATAATCATCCTCGCAGTGTAAGTTTTCCCTCAATACCCATTTTTCATCTCACGCCTAACAATAGGATTGACTATATATCTAAATACAACAACAACAACACATTCTTTTCCCAATATTTTGGGTCTGGCACACAAATTATTGCCTCAATGCAAGTATATTTAGGTCTACCCCTAATCTTTGCATTACTGACTACAACAGTGGTGTACCTCGTGCCGAGGGTAGGCCGCCACTTACCCTTAGTTTTCAGAACTCGGTAAGCTCCTAGGTATAAATATTTGATATATGGAATCTGTCTTATGAAGTTATCACTGGTTGAACGTTGGCTTACAGGTTAGGAAGTTTTGCAGTGAATTTTCTAATGAGGTCCCTGGTTCGAATCTACACGGTTTGGGGGTTTATTTCCTTTTTTTCCTCACTTTAATTTTAGTTTTTTCGATTTGGATGTGCTAGTAGATTTTACTATAAATAATACGTCCTAGTAGATTTTACTATAAATAATGTCCTGAATTGAATTTATTGGTTATATTTCAAAATTTTTGTTTTATTTGTATAAATTGTTTTACTAGTTATGATCCCTTTCTTATAATTATGCAATTCCATTTTTTAAAGTTAAAATCATCTTGGTAAAGGCTTCAAAAAATCTTAAAGCCTTTAAGCCTTACCTTCCTGCGTCACTAGGCTTTTCTGTTCCCTTAACATTGATCTCTTGCTACTTACTATATTGTGCATATCATAATCATCTCCAGTTCTCAACATATGCACACTTGCTTCTTTTTTAAATCTACAGCCTTATTTTCCAATGAACTCCATTTGATGCATTTTCTAGATTAATTAAAATTAACATAAAATTTATAATATTCCTCCCCAATATTTATTTGTTTTGTTTTGACCTAGATACGCGTCCATTCCTTGATTATGAGTAGTTTGCACATTCAATTGCAACAGTGATGATTATTTGTCGGAAAGATATATTGATGATTGCTAGAAAAGTCAATTCTGCTTAAATGCGAGTCAACTATATTCTGTACAAGCAGCACATCAGATATAGTGGTACTGTACCAATCTCTTAAAGTCCAAACTCGTTACAACTAGTAACATTTGTGTATTTACCTACACTGTGGCTGATTTCTCTCCCTTTTGTGTTTTTGGTTCCTTAGAGCATCCACACTGGTTTGCTAAATACTCAAAAATTAGAAATCCATTTAGAAAAGTGACGTGCAGTGGTTCGCTAAAAACTCAAAAATTAGAATAGGAATGTAAAGTACTTTGCTAAAGTTAGGAGGCCGGATGGACGATTGCTAAATATAGAAGACGGATTAACATAACCGTTTGAGTATTGAGACGGAGGAAGATCTTCCGTCTCAATTCGATAATTAAAAAAAAATTGTTTTAAACGGATGAAGTTGTACCCTCCATTCTTAATTTGTTATTTAATATATAAAATTAAACGGACTAAATAGATATAGCTAATTAAAAAAAAAAATCCCAAAAGTGAGAAACGGATGTTGTTCATCCGTCCTCACTTTTGATAAGGTTTCTTTTACCATTTTGCCCTTGCCGATTTATTTAATAGGAAGAAGTGATGGTGGTTTTTTCGTAAATTCACATTTTTTACTTTATTAAAAAAAAAAAATTCAAAAGCAGTGAACAAACGGATGAAGGTCATCCTTCCAACCTTTAGATTTAATTTTTTTTTTAAGTTTTTAAAAACAAACGGATGAAGGTCATCCTTCCAACCTTTAGATTTTTTTTTTTTTTAAAGTTTTTAAACGGATGAAGAAGACGGATGAAGAAGTGCCGTCCATTACAAAAGACGGATGAAGAAGTGCCGTCTGCTCCATTTTTTAATAAAAATAAAATAAAAAATTATTAGACGGATGAACAACATCCGTTTCATACTATACTTTTTTAAAAATTAGAAATAACGACTGCAGCGACATTCGCTAAAAGCTAAATTTTCATTTCTAAAGTTAGAATAGGTTTAGCAAACCACTGTGGATGCTCTTAGTTGATGTTTTCAAATGTTATGTTAATTAGTATCCATTTTGAAAATCCTTCTTCTGTAAAGTTCCTTGTGTTTGCTGCTTGCCCATCTGAAGCTCATATTAATTGTAGATGGGGAGACAAATAGCAGAATAAATGTATGATATAATGTAATCTTTACCCTTTTAACTGAAGGAGGTTGTGTGAAGCCAACCACAACTTTACACTTACCCTATTAAATCTTAAAATCACAACTTTCTTAATTTAAGAGTCAGTGCTATAGATTACTACTATTTGAAGTAAAATAAATCATATTAAATTCATAACCATGTTTTTTGTACTTCACTTGCATACAGATGTAGTAAATGTAAGATGACTTAAAGTGGGCTACTTTTAGAAGTATTCAAAATGCAGATATGCCCACTTGAAAGCTGTCCATCAGATGTGATCTTCATCATAAAAACTATTTACACAAAAATTCTATGCATTTTGACGAGGAGTGATCATAAAATCATAATGTTATAGCTGAATAATTGTTGTCATTTGATGGAGGTGTAAAACTCGTCAAAATGTTCTGAATTTTTGTTTGTGAGTAGTTCTTATGGTGTAAGACAGTAAGCCTCGCCTAGTGGTCAGATTATCAATTTTTATACTCAATCATCCAATCCCAACTGGATGTATCCACGTTTGGTCACTTCTGAAAGTAGCTCGCCTAACTTTATACAATATTTTGATACAAATTACTTAGCCCTCACGGGGTACCAAATATTATAATATTTGTTCCTTTAGTGGGAGGTGTCTGCCTGTTAGATGACGATTAAGAGCCACTTATGCTAGTAATCTCATGAGGTCAAGCTAAACTAATGCCAGTAATCCTAAGCAGTTCTGACAATTTTTAAGACTTGATCGGATCTTCTGTTTATTTGTTTTGTTTTGACATAGATACGCGTCCATTCCTTGATTATGAGTAGTTTGCACATTCAATTGCAACAGTGATGATTATTTGTCGGAAAGATATATTGATGATTGCTAGAAGAGTCAATTCTGCTTGGGCAACCCCCTTTAATGGGGCAACAAAATTTTAAAACAAAATTCAATATATATATTTATATAGTAAAATAAAATTTATTAAGGGCCTATGTGTAGAGTTAATTTTTTTAAAATTTTAAACTCTCATCTCTCTCTCTCTTCCTCTTCCAGTTTTGATCCCCTCTTTCAATTTTCTTTCTCTTTTTCCCATCCCCGATCCGAAACCCGACTTCCTCCACCGCTCCTCTTGTCCTATGCTCCTCCGATCGTAAGCTCGTAGCTCCTTCTCCACCGAGGCTCCGGCGGGCGACGGCTCATCTTTTCCATCAAAACCCTAAACCTAACCCTAGCCCTAATTGAAACCCTAAGTCCCTAATCTCCTACGGTATTATATCTACTCTTCTTCTCTTCGTTTTCTTCTTTCAATTTAATTTTATTATCTGTGGATTTTTACTGTGAATGTGATTTACTGTGAAACTATGAAAGCTTTAAATATTGTGATTTGTGAGCATTATGAATAGATTACTGTGAATTACTGTGAATTATGATTTATGAAAGCTTTTAGTTGCTGCAAGATCTGCGGGGTGTGATACAGTAGCAAAAATTAGTGTCAATGAATTGGTTTTGATTGTCGACATAGTTGGCTGGTTCAGCAATTTCTATGTAGTTGTGTTGTAAACTTGTAACGTGTATTAACGCTGCTGTTGTTTCAATTATGTGTTTTGTGTTTGGCTTTCGTTTGAATTCCTTTAGTAAATTAACAACCTGAAACGTCCTTGACATCTTCTTGTGTAAATATGTAGTTCCTTGGTAAAATTAGAACCTGGATTGATAGCGAAACATCATCAAGGTTGTTGGAGCCCGTACCAATCAAATGCGCTGTACTGGTAGGGTTTGATCTTAAAATTATACTCGGCAACAAAACATAAGCAAGCAAACAATGTGAGTCTGTGATGATATGAGATGAACGACAAAGATATTTTGGATGAAAGATAATGGATACTCCATTCTGAGGAAATTTCTTGTACATTTTATATATGACACATACAGACATACTAAAAGGATAAGGTTAACTCAATGGAACGGAACGGTGTTCTACTTTGAAGGTGCCTTTGATAAATAGGTCCTTTATTAAAATCTTATCTGCCAGGACTGCTAAAAATCTGGGGGAGTTTGTTTCTATTCGACTTAGTTTAGAAATCTGGGTTTCTCGATAATTATGAGTAGTGGTTTTAATGTTTGCTTGGCAATGATTAGTTAAGTATGCTACTGCTGGGGGTGTCTTTAAAGTATCAAATGCAGCTGAGTATTTTCTGTAGTGTTACATTTCGAGATTGATTATTGTCATCATTTAATATTTTTTTAGCTTGAAACTTGAGATTTTGAGCCTTTACTATGCAGTGTGATTTCGCTGTGATCTCTGCTTTGTTCGTGTTATATGTCCTGAGTACGACATGTAGGTTGACAGTTTATTGGAAGGGAAGCTCTTAAGTATTAAGACATTGGTTGTAGTTTGTGTCTGTTTTGCTCGTCGATGCTTGTCCAAGAGCCACATACATTCCCTATTAACACAATTATAAATATGCTTTATACCACAGTACATGATCATTCATTGTCAATGCTTAGAACATATTAAACAGAGATGAAATATGCTCATATTTTTATGTCGTTCATACAGACATATATATGCCTAGTTACATACAGAGTGTACAATAACTTATGTAATTACATCTGATAATTGAACTAATTAGATGCAAAGATTTCCTTGCATTCAACTCTGAAAAGAGCCCCCCCACATCTGTTTACTATTCAGACCAGCTCTAGTAGTATGCCCTTTGTGAACTCTAGGTATCTGAGAAAGAATTGGTCTGATCTAACTTCTGAGCTCCCTCAGAACCGAACAATTGAATTAATTTTCCAAATTAAAAGATTCAGATTCAAAAACTAGTATGAGCTTTCTAAATGTGCTGATTGATTAGGCCACAAACAACCACGAAGCCCCATGATCAGAAGTTGGTTCACATTAGGTTCGACAGTCAGTATCATCACATCATCTCCTAAGACAATCTCTAAGGCTGTTTGTTTTCTCTTCACTTGTTTGCAACCCAAAAAATGAAACTCAAATCAGCAGTGTTTTTTGACCTAAAGCTATCTGCAGTGCACATATTCAAAATTGATGGTTTCAATAGTTAGAGACGCCGTCTATACCTCAGCTACTGGTCCTTTGGCCATGTCGTCTATTTTGTAGGCAGATTTCTGAAATCATTCGATCCGTATATTTTTTAACTTGAGGATTCAACTGTAACTATTACCTCGAAATTATTTTTCTTACCCCGTAGAATTCCGAATACCCTCCTCAGCTCCTGCACAAAATTTAATGCGACGTAAGTTGTAGGAAATTCTTCGAGACTATGTTGATGCTTTTCATGACTTTGCGTAAATTTATTTTATTCGCTCTTACTTTTACTTTTTGCTGTTAGTATTAAATTTTTTTACTAAGGGGCACCAAAACATGAGTTTGGCTAGCGCAACGCGGATCTCCGGGCCGGCCCTGTATGTGGCATGAACATTTCTAACTCAGCTATACCCATGTCATGTCAAACACGGACACTTTTGTGGACACTTCTCAAACAAACACTTGAATATCCAAAAAAGAATCACTAGTCATAAAATTTTTCACACAGCTTTCCATCTTGAACCCTTTGCAGAGACATCTTAAACTAATATTTGATACTTCTATCACATGTTATCCCGTATTTCGAAATACTTCATTGCATTAGAAATTTAACTGTGATTTCTTTCTTTTGTACATTATAGGCTGTATTTTATCAAAAGAATGTCATTATTAATGCGTGTGTAAAACTATTATAAGTTTAAACGTGTTACTATATTGGAAGAGAAATTCATTAGCAATTTACGATGTCTGATACATATATCTCGACAATTCGTCTGCACGTTGCCATGTCCATGCGTCCTAATTGCTTAAAAATTGTTGTGTTTTGTTTACATGTTGATGCTTCACAAATCAACATGAGTATGAGTTTTTTCAATGGAACTTAGATGTGTTTGATCAGACATGGTCCTTTGGTGAGTACATTGCACTAAACTAAACCTTGTTATTCCGTTGATAAGATCTGCCCTTGAATTAGCCAGATCTGATTAAGTTGATCTTTTGTATCATTCATAGTATATTACCTCTAGCCATGTACAAATCTTCAAAACCGAAGGCAATCAGCTTAAAGATTTACCAATGTGCATCTCCATGGATACCTGCAGGGAAGTGCTCGAAGGTTGGTAAAAGCTGCACTGCAGGAGGCAGCAAAAAAGAGGGAGATGAGGTACTCTGATCTCAAGAAGATTGACCGTGGGGTCCGCCGCCATTTTCATGATGACATCACTGTTGTTGTTGTATTCCTCGATTCTAATCTTGTAAGCAAAGCCACCTCTAATGGCAGAGTCCCCACTGTCTCTGTAAGAGGGGGAGGCATCACCCAGCCGCCGAATTCTTTTGTGCAGTGATGAATGCCTACAGCACTCACTACCTCCTTTTTAAAAGCGCAACTCAGTCATTTCTCTCTCCCCTTCGCTATCTCTGTCTCTATCGCCATCTCTCTGTTCTGATCTCTTGATTTCAGCTGAGTTATATACCATGACTGATGAAATGGAAGGCGAAGGTGGTGAAATGGTTACACCTATTTTAATTTACTACACTGTAAAGCTGCGGAGACAAATTTACTATTTCTTTTCATTTCATGTTCAACGAAAAGCAAGGAAGGTTCTAAATTTTTAGCAGCTGAGTTTCTTATGTGACTAAATGTATTTTTTCTTCTTCTTGAAGTACTTTATTTTTTGTTCTTAGTTTTCCTTTATTTTCATTTTGTTTGCAAATCACCAGGGGTATGTGGCTCTTGTAAATTGTGTGGATGACAATCTTCCCTTGCAAAATTTAAATGATTCTCCTAAATATTTGTTGGTTTGTTAGATTTTGTGAAGATCCATGGTTTATCTGGTTTTTCATGAATGTGGTGTTGTACATACTTGAAGGAATGGTTATGAAGAGTACTTCTTCCCTCTATTTCCAAATATATTTGTTTTTGGTTGGGGGACTCGCCAAATATATTTGTGTAGGTGGCATTCAACTAATCTCTACTTTTATAAGAGTGTACACAGCTAATGTTTGAACCTGTTGTCAATTTTTTTTTTTTATTATTATTATTATTTTTTTTTTGCATAGATAAGAGCATCCACAGTCGTGTTTCTCATTTGTTAAAAAATGGCAGTTACAGTAATAGCAAATGGCGATGTTTGCTGCAGTGGTCGTTTGCTATATCTTTCTCATTTTTTTAGAAATAAGCGAGCGACGGTATATGATATACCGTCTCATCGTTTAAAATAAATAAAAAAAAGTTAATTACTTATTAACTATTAAACTATATTAATTAACTAAATTAAATAATATATTAATAACTAAACCTACCAAACTACCTACCTAAACCTAATTAATGTAACTAAACCTATGTCAGTGCCATTAATTCTCCACTGTTTGAGATCTTCACGGACGGGGTTTGATAACCCGGCCGGGGTATCATTCCCCGTCTGAGGGAAATTTAAAAAAAAATAATATTTTTTAAGGGGAGAGACGTACCCCGTCCGGGGTATGTATCCCTGTGTGACCATTTTTTTTTAAAAAAATTAATTAAAATTATTAAGACGGAATCGATTAAATAATGATTAAATCGGAGGGACGGGGTATCATATTCCCGTCCTTTATAATTTGAGAAACTGCATTTCGTTTCTCATATTTGAGAAATGAGAATAGAACATTTGCCATAAAATGGCAAAATGAGAAACGATTGCAGCACATCGTTTGCTATAATATGGCAAAATGGCAGATATAGAAAACGACTGTGGATGCTCTAATGATACATATTCTTCTTCATGTGCAGGAATTTGTGAGAATGCAGGAAATTTATGAGTCTTGTAAATAATTTGTTTTTAACGGTAGTGTTAGGTTTTCCTGACCAATGGTAATGTTTTTTTTTTTCCTAACCACGGGAATGTTTATGATTACTAGGAGTTTGAAATTAGACGTTAGTAAATGTTATTTGATAATTTATACTTAGTTATTGGACCAGTTATCATGAACTGAGAATTATTACATGCATTGTATATGGAGTTTTGCTTTGGTGAGGGCAAGTCTAATGTTTTTTTATTTTTATTTTTTTTTCCGAGGGAAAAGGTAAAATCTAATCACCCTGTTTCATTAATAAGAGCTTAACGAAACAAATGCAGAGTTTTGGGCCCAGGTACAAACTACAGACAGAAAATAAAATATACATGAAGCAACATGACACGTACAAACAACAATTTCCTCCAATAACCCTGGAGGGTGGGCCGACAAACAAGCTCGGTCCAGCAAAATTGTAAGTACGTCAGTTTAGCTTCATACAGTACCTCCAAGGCACACGCACACCCACCTGAGACATGTCAGGCAGGATTTTTTCACCTGCCGTTCCCTGCCTTCACCTCGTTGGGGGGACCACATCTATGGGCCCAAGCCTCGCAGATCGAAAACTGACCCCACGATACATGCACTCGCACCCTCCCACCATCTCCACCACTCAACCTATAAACGTGCCAGTAACTCCCACAGCCGCTACCAAAGAGATATCCGTGAAGAGGATACCTTCACCTCTCACACGATAGCGCTTTCTCAGGCGATTTCTCACCAAATAACTATCTTGCTCACCCCACCAAACACCACGCTCCAGGAGAGAGTCGTGGAGAGGATACCTTCACCTCTCTCACGCTCAAGCTTTCTCTGGCGATTTCTCACCACACAGACTTAACTCGACTCATACTCTCAATCCGAGGAAAGAGGCGACGTTGTCACGAGCCAATGGCCTAAGCTGGAGGAAGCTCAATAGCCTACTAGTAGGCGCTGTGAAGACTTCACCGGCAAAATCGTAGGACACTTCAGACCAACCATACCCAAACCCCACACCCCCATCACCCCCAACACCAACAAACTACCGGCCTAGCCCCACGGGCCCCAAACCGAATCACCGACCTCACACACTTGAACCCCAGATCTATGGTGTTCGCGACAACAGGCGGGGGAGGATGCTCTAGCGCGACATAGTCGCTCCGCGACAGTTGAGACAAACACCTCGGAAGTTGAAACAAGAGAGCGCACATCACGGAGGGACCCCATCTTTGGGTCCAAACTCCATAATCGTGCGAGACAACCTAACTCCCGGCATGTTCACACGCACTACCAACTCTGGCAAAAAAAACCAAATCAGAGCTGTAGAACGCCGTGATTGGCCCCGAGAGACATGGTGGCAAGCGCATAGAACATCCGGGCAAACATCTAGTGAAGCCACCCAATCCGGATCTAACCCAAACCCCAACCCCAAACAAGTCACCCCGAAACCACCACCAACAGATCTCGGTCGACGGTGCTGGAGCGTCACACGATGACCGACTATGGTGCCATGGTAGAGGCAACCAGATGGTCGTCTGCACGCTGGCCAAGCCAAGGGGCAGCGAAGCTATCGTCGCAGGTGCGGTCGACAGAATCGTCACAGATCTGGCATCGGAAAGATGGAGCAGCGATGGGATTCGCTGCTCCGGTCGCTGCTGAAGTCGAGGAAGAGGGGGTTGTCGTTGACAAGGGGGCACCAGAGGGGGTGACGGCTGAGGGGGATGGCCGCCGGAGAAGGGTAATGGAGATGGGTTGAGGAGATTTGGGCGGGAAAGCGGACGGGGAGAGAGAAACGGGAGAGGAGAGAGAGAGAGAGAGCGAGAGAGTAGGTTTGGTGGGTGAAGGGCGAGGGGGGTTCTGGGCGTCGATCGGCGATCGGGGAGGGGGCAGCGAGATCCCGGCCGCCACCCCCTCCAAGCACTCTCTAGATCTAGGGTTTTTGTTTTTTGGTTTTTTTTTTGGGAGCTTCTCTCTCTAGAAAATCTGGAGAGAGAAACTCACATTGTTGGGCAAATCTAATGTTAAGCTGCTTGTAACGTACAAAGAAGGAAGAATGGAAAAATCTCAAAAAAAGGGGTTCTAATAGTCGGTGGAAAGAAGTATAAAGAGGCAAGAGGCGAGGGAAATAGAAAGAGGCCATGTGCCGCTGACATGAGCGGCACAACAATTTTTTTTTCAACTGCTTTATTTACTCCAAATTTAAAAATAAAAAATATTACCAACGAATCTTTCTAAGTTTACCTATAAATACAAGCTCACATTTGCCAAGTTCTTCACAATTGCTCTTCCATTTTTTCATTAAAAAACAAAAAAGTTCTTCCTCATTTACATTCAACAGTTCAATAAATTTTACAAATAGTTAACACAAAAATGGGATGAGGTACAAAATGAACTTACGATGAAGAAGAAGCTATGTACAAATCTTAGTTAAAAGTCACTTTCGACGGTGAAACTGGTTCCCAACAACCTAAGGAAAAATTCTGTGAGCCCATTCAATCAAGTTATGCAGAAATTTGGGAGGGTACTCTTGAAAAAATCTACCTCGCTGCTAGATTTGAGAGTAGGTGGAGAAGGTATCTTTCCCTGAGGCTAACGAAGTGGATGAAGCTGTGCTGCGTGTTCGTAGGACAACTAAGAGCGGTGAAACTTATCTTGATGAGGTAAATAATTTTAACACATTTATTCAAACTTATCCATGTCTTAATAATAATTAATTAATTAATTTTTGTACGTTTGTTAGATTTTAGATGCCAAAGCGTGGTACAAAAATTAGATGGGTGAAGATTGGAACTTCGATGCTTGTTGGGGCATAGTCCACAGTGTAAACAAATTCAAAGATGCGGTTGAACTAGATTTGGAGGAAGTCAACAATTTTAAGTTGGAGCAACTCCAACAGAAGCAACGCCCATAGATTTGACTTGCGACGACGATATTGTACCATTGTCGACACCCACTTATGCAAGACCTCTAGGGAGGAAGGCTCAAAAGGAGGCTGCTCGAAAGAAATGGAAGGCTATATGTCACGCCTCGCTTTCTAAAAATACGGAATATGAGTACATGACATTGGCCCAGCGAATGACTAACATCACCCATAAGCTATTTATCCGATCAACTCAACAATATAATCAATACAGAACAATTGCGCATGCAATAATAATAATCTTATGAATAATGATACTTGGAATAAGCAATATAAAATATCCAAATACAATAACAATCAAACATCTAGAAACAAATAATAGCAATATTCGGGTCAAAAGCCCACAATACAATGAGATAACAATAGTTCAATAATTAAATCTCCATGATAAAACAATAATTTATTAAGCGGCGATGCTATCAATTTCTTCACCAATATTGTTTTTCCAATCCATCAGGCAATTCTCCATCAACACCTGTAAACACTTAATCTAAAAAGAGGAAAGAAATTGTCCTTAAAGCAAAGTCATGGACAGCAAGTAGAGAAAGCAAAGAACAATGGAATAACGATTTAACAATGAGTCAATGGATCAATAGGAATCAATTACATGACATGATTATCAATAATCAATAACATGGTAATCGGTGCAATGGCTATAAACAATGATTCAATATTCAGTAGCAATATTCAACGGTCAATATCAATAACACTTAGCCAATAATCGATATCATTAGAAACAATGAGGAACAATATGCAGTGTCGATGTGTCAATCCTTATGTCTATTAATCATTTTAATCTTAACTAATGCATGTACTACTGCATCCCATACTACAGGTTCGATGCATACAATCAATTTCGTTTAGACTTAAGTGGTGTACTCTGTAGATCATGTACTTGGCAATGGTAAATACTATTCACCTTTCCGTGTACGATACGGTCATCGACAACGATATGGTACACGATAGATTAGGATTACGACCGTAATTTACAATCACACGATAAAACAGTAGTCGGAATGATAATTAGGGAAACACGGGCCCCTCCTCCAAGTACAGTCTTTACTTTGTTCATTACTTAAATCACCCTTTAAAACCCCGGCTTGTTAATTATTTATCAATACAACAATACAATTGCAATCAATGGATATTTCGATGAACGATAGTATCAATAGGGAAACAGTAGGTTGGTAACTTGGGATAGGACAATCAGAATGATGAAAATAACTCATTAGGATCATGCAATACAATATACATACATTAATTCATTTAATATTACGATATATGAATAATTAATCTATTAAAATCTGAAAGAGGAAATTCTGGACAACAAGAGTGGTCTGTACAAAAATGCAGTTTTTCCACTGTTTTAGAAATCGAAACCTGAATCCGTCAGAAATTCTAGAAACTAGACTTCCACAATGTTCCAACGCATATTTAAAGTTCAAAACCTGACAACAGTAGCTAGGTCAATCACATTGTTCTTTACAGATTTCATGTTCAGGCAGAATTTCGATATTATGTTATTATAATTTTAGAAACAGCAAAAACTTTCATTAAAATATTTTTTGGACTCCTAAACATGTTAAGCAATAACCTAAAAATTTTCAGAGCAAAATTTTATCATTTTATTAGCATTTTTACTGTTTAAACATGGAATGTACAATAATCTGAGAATTTGAAATTAAAAACACAGCTGTAGTAAAACGAACATAACTTTTACTATACAACTCGGAATTCAAAAATTCAAGATGTTCTGGAAACTAGAAAGATAAGGCTACAATTCATGTTCAGAAAAACTTACATTTTAAGATCGTCCATTGGTTCAAAAACAATAGACAATATACAGGTCATCAAGCAATATACAGGTTTTAGGAAATTTTCATGAATAATTTAATTTAAATATGATGGGTATTGATTCTTTATTGAATAAATTGTGTAATCAGTATGATGAGTGTCAAAACATAATAAATAAAATTATAACACACTCATACACATAAATTTATCATCTGTCAATCATCTATCGATCAAACAACATACAACCTATCAATTGTCTCTACAATAATTTATTTGTGTGGCGATTATATGAACAAGCCTATTATTAATTCTATATGCACTCATAAAAGATCCAAACTTTAGATTCAAAAGTGGCACGATATCAAAAATATTAGGATTAGCTCGTGTAAACCCTCAATAGACCCAACGAAGAGATAAACAATAGATAATACGATAACAAGAGATCTACTTGCAAGAATTTCAATAAAACTTGAATTTGATACAATTAACAATTCAAGTGGACGGTGACTTGTCTTATAAATGGTGAAAACGAATACCAAGAATAACGGGATAAGGATCCCGAAGCAACGAACCCACGAACTAGCAAATAATATCACGTGCAATATACGTGTAAAGCAAAGAGCCAAGCAATACAGTAAGAGAATTCAGCAACTTCAACACAAAACAGCAGCAATGTCAGCAATGGCCAATGGCGGCGGCGTCGCTGGCTGTGGGCGGCGATGGGGGCGACGGTGTCGGGGTGGGCGGCGCAACGTGGCCGGGGAGAGCGAAAGATGACTAGGGGGAATCGGAATTTAGGGTTTTTGGCACCGTTAATGTCGAAGACAAGGAAGAGGATGAACTGAGTTGGGGTTTGAGCGACTGGGCGTCGAGGAGGAGGTGGGGCGGCGCTGTAGGGGGGTCGACGGGAAGTGACGATGATGGGGTCGCTGGAGATGGCCGGGGAAGACAAAGTCAGCGATGGGTTCAGGGTAATTTGGGCGGGAAACAGCCGGGGAGAGAGAAACGGCGAGGAGAGAGAGAGGGAAGAGAGAGATTAAGCGGCTAGGGTTTTGATGGTGTGCAATTTTTAGGGTTTGCAGTAGAGTTGTATTTATAGGATACAATTAGGGTACTGGGTTAGTGAATTAGGGCCCAATAATAGCGGATTTGGGTTAAGAACAAATGAAATTGGGTCTTAGGGTTCAATAAGAGATAGATCCAAATCAATAGGGTTTAATTAAAAATACCCACAATTGAATAGAAGAAAGTAGGAACAACAAGAATAGCTCAATCAACAAGAACAAAGAATTTTATGAATAAGATTTAATTAAAATAATCAAGAACAAAAATATAGCATTTTATTCAAAACAAATAAAATATTACAAAAGGGAAAAAATAAAAAAAATAGCTGGAACGGTAGTTACACTATATCAGGTGAGAGTAGTCAAATTGCATGCACGATGAAACAATTGGCTGGATGAACGAATAATGAGACAAAGAGAACCAATGATTTGGTTGCTGAGACAATAAAATAGGAGAGCAAAGCAGAGGAGACAAGAGCAAAGAGAGAATTGAGCAAAAGATGATCAAGTGATGATGTATGAGACCATTGTAATGACCCCGATAAGGCCACATTCTGGAATGAAGAACAACAAAAAATAATTCGTGGTCGCACTCAATTGGATGATAATAGCAGTCATGATAGTGGCTACAGCTACAACCAAAACGATGAAGATGAGGCTTATTATCTCCAGTTTCAGGACGGTTATGTAACCCATTAGTGTAAATAATGTTGGAATTTATTTAATTTAAGCTTATTTAATGAAATGAAATCTAATGTCTTAATAATAGTTTATTTTTATTTTTATTTTTTAATATATAAAATTTAAATGTCTTAATAATAATTTTTTTACGATACGTAAAAAGAAATGTACGATATAAAATTTATCCGTGACGATTGAAATTAATATAAAACAAAAATAAATGTAAAAAGGAAAATTGGTTTTTAACGTACAAATAAATTTTACTTTCAAATAGGAGAATGACTTTTTCCAAACCATCAACGGGAAGGCTTGCGATGTGACGGGAAGACACGTCACAAGCCATCCAACCAATAGACTTGGCCTAATGTTGTTGGGTAATTTGGATCAGTTAACATGAACTAAGAATTATTACATGCATTGTATATGGAGTTTTGCTTGCATATGCAACTTAAGTACATCTCTAAGAGCAACCACAGTGGTTCTCTAAAATTCTTTATTCTCAAAATTTTGGCTAAAAACACACTGCACTGGTCTGCTAAAATGGCAGGTTTTTTGCAATTTTTTGAATAGTGCGTCACCAAATATGGTGATGCATTTGGATATCTCGCAAAAATAGTTTCAAAAAAATGATCACATGTTCCATTCGATCATTTTTAAAAACATTCATCAGACCGATGATTTTGGGAATGGGACAAAACAAGAAGTTTCGTCCCATTATTTAAATTAATTTTTAATTTTTGGGAAATAGATATCCCCAACACAATCAACGTTCATATTCTTTTTCAACTGCTATTCTAATGGTTCTATAATACTTGTTTCTCTATATATATGCCCTCCATTCCAACCTAAGTTTGCACATTCGACAATTACAATCTTTTATCTTACCCAACATATTCATCATCTTTTTGTCTCCTATTGAAGATTTTGTTAATCGAAATTTAAGGGGCAGAGCATACACATCTGTCGAATATGTTACTCTATCCCAAACTGGATTGCTATAACTCAAGATCGATTGATCGGTAGCGATTAATTCGGGACACAGTTTTGGGAGTGCATTACATTAACATTTACTACTCTATTAGGCACTCCGACGGACAAAATGGTGAAATATCTTTCTAGTCGATTCTCTACAATTTCGAAAGAAGTTGCTCTGTTTAGTGCAAAGTTGGGCAGTGTAACAAATAGAGCTGCAAAGCGGAACAATTGAGGTGGATAAGGTTTGTTTAATTTATGGGACTTTATGTTTTTTAAAATTTATGAAAACATTTGTAATTTTGATAGGTACGCGATGTGTGAGTAGAATACATGCAAACCACTGGGAAAGCCTTCAAATTTGAAGATTGTTGTGATTTACTTAAAGACCGGCCAATATTTTCTTTGCATACAACTCGTGTGTTTAACTCTTCCCCAAGTTATCAAACTATGGAATGTGGTAGTAGCCAATGTTCGCCCACAATGGCTGACTGAGATTCAGATATACCGGTTGACGTGAATTCACCTCTCCCGATAGCACTGTCACATTTACCCGACACCTGGACCAGACCCGGACCCGACCCGAACCCGACATTGGACCGGAACCGACTCGATCTATATGGGTCCGGGTCCTAAAATAACACCCGATGTACTTCCGGGTCCGGGTTCGAGTCCGGGTCCGCTCAAATATTTATTCTCCGCTACCGGACCCAATGGGTAGATTTTTTTAATTAGGACCCGAACCTGGATCCGGACCCGATTCTCGTAAGTCCAGGTCCGGGTTCAAATTTTGGACCCGTGAGATACCACGTCAGAATCTGGATAATGGAGGACCCGACCAAATAGGACCCGATAGCAGCTCTATCTCCCGACCACCTAGCCGAAAAGCAGAGAAGATAAAAGTGTAAAGGGTGGCTGAATCACCTGAGTTTGAAGAAATTGTTGAAGAGACAAAAGTTTTTTTAACTCTTTTCATAAAGAGATGCAAGAAAGGAGGATACAGGCGATGAAAATGAAGCTTGCAATTAAACAAAAAGCACGAAGTGAAAGAATGAATGGAGAAAGATCGCATAATGAGTATGGAGCTCAGTACTTGATGTGGTTTATTTCTGGGAGACGTGTGGACGCACCAGGTGTGAGTTCGGACTCGATTTATATTGGAGGAGAATGCCGCTCGTCTGCCGATCTTCGGTTGACCCTCGGGGACCTGCGATGAGCTCGGAAAGATGTTGAAGGCGGGGCTCGGATCGGAAGGGTCGGATCCGAGCTCTTGTGTACCTGCAGACGGTCCTGAAACACCGGGGTTTATCCCGGCGGCGGACCCTCCGACGCTCTAGTCAGTCTCTGTGAGAGAGTAGCGATAACTAGGTATATTTAAGTGGTAAAAGATTCATCACCTCAAAAGGTGGGTGGGGGTCTAGTATTTATAGAGAATCCCAACCGGGTTTGGTTCCACTTGGGGGCCGGGTCTGGATCCGAAAGCCCGTGGGCCTGACGTGGCAGAAGGCCCAGGGGGTTTAGGGCGGACGTGGCAATACCAGGAGTGGTATAGGGCTGACGTGGCAACACCCTTGGCGGTATTTGGAGTTGACGTGGCTGATCGTGGGTCTCCTGCGCTTCGGGGGGGGGAATCAGAGGGCCTAGGCTGTGCCAGGTCATCCTTCTGCCCCGCCAGAGAGGGGGGACGGCCTGTGGGACTGTCCCGGATCGGACTCCGAGGGCTACTGAGGCTCGTCGGCACGAGGAGGCCAGTACTGTGAGGGAAAACACGAGGTTCGGCGCCGACCCTGAAGTGGTTCGGAGCCGAACCAGGTTGCTATCTTTACCTTTCTGAGTGGGAATTGTATTGGGCCCTGGTTGGGCCTCAGGCCATTTTTACCCTGTCACACAAGCCCCCCACTCCTGCGGGGGGTGCGGAAGCTAGCCGTGGAGGAGTGCTTATGGTTGTAGAAAAAATGGGAGGGCGAATCACAGGGCCTTCCTGGTGGTGCTGCCCTGAGGTTCGGATGGGACCTCGAGCTAGTCGAGGGTTTACTTGTAGGTGAAGGCGATGGCGAACCGTTGTCTCTTCCGGAGAAGAGTACCCTGGTGTTCGACAGAACCTCTAGAGGTCGAGGGATTATGTGTCGACAAGGGTGATGGCGAGCCGTTGTTTCTTCCTGAGAAAAGTACCCGGGTGCCAGACCGAACCTCGAGATGAGGGGGAATTATGGGCTGGTAAGGGTGATGGCCAGCCGATGGATCTTCCGAAGAAGAGTACCCGGGTGCCAGACCGGACCTCGAGCTGGCGAGGGATTATGGGTCGGTAAGGGTGAAGGCGAGCCGTTGTTTCTTCCTGAGAAGAGTACCCTGGTGCCAGGCCGAACCTCGAGACGAGGGGGAATTACGGGCTGGTAAAGGTGATGGCCTGCCGGTGGATCTTCCGAAGAAGAGTACCCAGGTGCCAGACCGGACCTCGAGCTGGCGAGGGATTATGGGTCGGTAAGGGTGAAGGCGAGCCGTTGTTTCTTCCTGAGAAGAGTACCCGGGTGCCAGACCTAACCTCGAGACGAGGGGGAATTACGGGCTGGTAAAGGTGATGGCCAGCCGGTGGATCTTCCGAAGAAGAGTACCCGGGTGCCAGACCGGACCTCGAGCTGGCGAGGGATTATGGGCCGGTAAGGGTGAAGGCGAGCCGTTGTTTCTTCCTGAGAAGAGTACCCCGGTGTCAAGCCGAACCTCGAGACGAGGGGGAATTACGGGCTGGTAAGGGTGATGGCCAGCCGGTGGATCTTCCGAAGAAGAGTACTTTAACGCCGGTGTAGGCGAGCCGTTATTATGCCCGAACCAACCCCCGTTCCGGGCGGCCAGTCCGGCACTGGGTGACGTCAGCAGCACATGTTTCGAGGACGTGGCGTGATTTCCTAGGCGGCAGTTGCACGTCAATCGGTGAATAGTGACTGCAAAAATCGAGGAGTTGTTCCTATCCCCTATAAATGCTCCCCCTTCTCCTCCCATCGCTCATTTCTTTCTTGCTCCTTACTTTTCAAAAAACCCTTCACCTCTTCAGCGCTCGTCCCTTCAGTTTCCTGCAGCAAGGTCGTTTTTCCGAGGTGATCCCAGGTTAGTTGGTAACCCCGTTTAGCTTTAGGCACAGATGGATAGGGCTCAGTCTGGCTCGTCGGCGTCGACCTCTGGGGAGGGGCCGGTAGGCGAGGAGGAGGTTGTTCACACTGTGCAGCCATTGCGATCTCGGAGGCATTTCGTGGTGGAAAGCAGCGATTCTGAGGAGGGGGGCGGTAGTTCAGACGAAGTCCGGACCCTAGGGTTGGCTTCCGGAGAGGAGGGTGGCTCCGAGGGGGATGGCTCCGCAGGGTCTCGGAATCCGCCCGTTCTGGGGCGTTTGTCTACACCTTCGCCGGAACGGACCAAGAGGAGGAGGGCTCCGAAGAAGAGGGGATCGAGGATTGGCGGCCCGAGCGACTCGGTGATAGGGTCGTCTGCACAACCACAGTCTTTCCGTCGCTACCCCGACGATCTCTCGGATAAGGAGTCCTCGGGGGTCCAGCCGTCGTCGTCAAGTCGGAAGAGGTTGAAGGTGGACGCATCCCCGACCGTTCTGGAGGCAAGCGACTTGGGGGCTCTGCAGTTGGCCTACTATATAGGGCCCAGTTATGAGCTTATGCTGCCGAGTTCTACTCTTCGGCCGACCGATCCCCTGCCGGATAAGTATTGTATCTTCCCTGTGGACGCCTTTATCTCCGGCCTGAGGCTGCCCATCCATCCATTCGTTCGGGAGGTGTTAAATTGGTCGTCCCTGGCACCGATGCAGTTTGGGCCGAACTCCTGGAAGCAGATCATCTGCTTCGTGCTGTTGTGCGAGGAGCAGAGGGTACCCCTGCGGCTGAACGTGTTTCGAGCGATGTTGTTGATCGGCTCATCGGCAGAAGGAGTATACTATATCTCGCCTCGAGGTAAGGCGAAGGTTGTCCACGGTCATCCAGATTCCATCAAGTTCTGGAAGAAAAAGTATCTGGTGATCCGGAGTGAGGATCCTTGGGCTATCCCTACTCGGTGGAACCATTCTAAGCCGAGCTACGCAGCACCGGGGCCGGGGGACTTGACGGCGGAGGAGTGGAGACTCGTTGAGCGTCTCCGCCTGTCGTATAGCATCAATTGGGGGAAGGTGACGGAGGCCCATCTGGCGAGCGTCGGACTGAGCCCTAGCCCGGCCGTGCCTCGTACGTGGTTGTTTCTTTCTTCTCACTCCTCTTGTACTTTCTTGCTCATTTGATCTTAATGGATCTTTTTACAGAAATGGATGAAGAGTCGATTAAGGCGTTGAGGCTCGCCATGAAGAAGAAGAAGGCCGAGAAGAAGGATGTCGTGGCGAAGACGACCGAGTTGTCCCAGGTGGTTTCCGAGGCCCCCATTTAGCCGAGGATGAAAAGGACTCGGTCGGAGACGGGTGGGGACGCGGTGGTCCAGGGGGGCCCGGATCAGGGTACGGCCGCCGACCTTGATAAGGGGAAGGGTCCCCTGGTGGATCCCGGGCTAGAGGAGAGACTTCGGCGAAGGTGGGTGCCGGATTGGTCGATCCGCGAGGGCGATTGCCTGGTCCGGGGGCGCCAGGCCGTGGAGGTGGCAGATAAGCTGGCGACCCCTCGGGACCGTTCGGACATGAAGTCCCAGACCCTGGACGAGGCGTACGTACGTCTTGCGCAGGCCACTGTGCTGGTAAGTCAATCGAACCCCCTAGCTGTCGGGTTATGTTGTTTAAGAAAGATTTCTTAGTAGTGTCTGGCTGCGGCAGGCGACCGTGCAGGGGGCCCATGTGAGGGGCCTCTACGAGGCGGCGTTGCGGCGAGAGCGAGACCGGGCTGACAAGGCCGAGCAGGAGGTGACGGAATTGAAGGGAGAGCTCGAAGGCTCTCGTAAGAAGGAGGCGGAGACGAAGGCGGCTTTTGACAAGGAGAAGGAGGAATGGGCGAAGGCGAGGGTGGCTCTGGAGGAGATGTCGGAGAAGGAGAAGAAAGAGGTGACCGAGTCGTGTCAGATCCTGGTGATCAAAGCCCAGGACAGCAGTTATGCAAAGGCCCTCAGCCATGTGAGGCACTTTTATCCGACTATCGACCTGTCCAACCTCGAGTATGATATGGAGATTGAGGGGACACCGGAGACCCCTGGCGGACAAGGGTCTGATGATAAACCGGTTGCCGACCCCCCTACGGATCCGGCTGACATTGAGGTGGGAAAACCAGCTGTATAATTTTTGTCCTTCTTTTTCCTTCTCTCGATTGTATTTGCCTTCCGCGGACTGGCCACCGCATTTTTTTGTATGGGGAAACTGAATTTATAAAAAGAGGGTTTTTTGGCTGGCTAAGTGTTCCAACTTCGAAGAATTTCTGAACCTCTTTGCTTATATGTCTTGAGTAGGCTGGTTCTCTTGTAGGTTACGGCTCCCCCTCCTGAGGTGGACCCCCTTCGTTCCGACGTGGCGTGGCTTCGGGGCAAGGTTGAGGCCTTAGAGGCCACTTTGGTTCGGTATCGAAAGAGGGCTCGCGACACTGATGCGGCCTTTCATTATTATAGGAACAAGTCTGAAGCCCTAAGTGAGGAGGCGAGCCGGCTGAGGAGGGCGATGGTGGATCGGGAGCTAGGGGGCGTTGGTCTTGGATATACCATGTCAAGTTCCTCGGTGCAGAGGCCTTCCTCGGAGAAGCTACTTCGCGACGTGATAGTGGAGAAGGAGATGGAGATACACCGTTATAGGACTATGTTGGGTGTTTCGACATCTTCCTCGAGGGGTCGGCGAGAGGAGGGGGCTCCCTCGGCGTTGCAACTGATGGAACGCATGCGATCCGTGGATGCCCAGAGCTCCGTGGCCGGGGTGTCGACTGTGGCAGAACCGAAGGACCGTCATGACGAAGAGAGAGTTCCAAGTCGTTCGGTCGGAGTGATTCCGCCCTTCGCCGGATCCGAGAGGCCCTAAGTTGGCGATTCCCTTTAGTTTGAGATGAGTGGAGTGGTCCTGTAACGGTATTTGCTTGTTTTCTCCGCACCAAATAAAAGAGTATGAATAAAGCTTTCTTTTCCTTCTTTGCTCTGGCTAGCGGGGTGGTGAAGGGCGGTGTAGGTGAGGTTGGGCTCCGCCGATTCGTGAGGGATCGATGCGGGGCGACAGGGAGACCTCTGGTCCGGAGTTGGGTCGAACTTGCCGAGGCGTTTGGGGATGAGACCTGAGTGAGAACCCAGGTGCCGCCCCCATTGCCCGGTACCGGGTCGGAGTTGCCGAGGTTTTTAGCTTTTGACAAAAAGAAACTTCTTTTATACCAGACAGGGGGGGGGGGTCGCCGAAGCGGCCCTTTACACATGAATGTTTACAAAAGTTTTAATTTACTTAAGCCATGCTAGAGCCTAAGCTTGCTCTCCCAGGAATTTCATGAGGTGCTCAGCGTTCCAGGGTCGGCTGATGGGTCGGTCGTTCATATCCGTCAGTCGGTATGTACCAGGGCGTACAGCCTCGACTACGCGGTACGGGCCTTCCCAGTTGGGAGCCAGCTTCCTCTTCTTGGTTGGATCAGAGACAGATAGCTTTCGCAAAACCAGGTCCCCTGCCTGGATGCTGGTGGGGCGGACTTTCTTGTTGTAAAATCTCTCGATCCGTTGTTGATAAATGCTCCTTCGGACCGCGGACTTCTCTCGTACTTCGGCGACGAGGTCCAGGTTAGCCCTCAGGGCGGACGCATTGTCTTCTTCATCGAAGGCTAAGATCCGGGGAGAAGGCAATCCGACCTCGACGGGGATGACTGCCTCGGTCCCATAGGTCAGATTGAATGGCGTCTCCCCCGTGGGGATCCTCTGTGTGGTTCGGTGTGCCCATAGTACGCTGGGCAGCTCCTCAACCCATAGCCCTTTGGGGGAGTTGTCAAGGCGCTTTTTGAGGCCGTCGAGGATTTGCCTGTTCGCATTCTCCGCTTGGCCGTTAGACTGAGGGTGGCAAATGGCGGAGAAACGCTGCTGGATGCCGATGTCCTCACAGAAAGATTGGAAGTTCTGCCCTTGGAACTGGGTTCCGTTGTCCGTGACGAGGATTCGGGGGATCCCGAATCGACAAATGATGTTCTTCCAAAAGAACTGTTGCACTTGGCGCTCGGTGATGCTGGATAGCGGTTCGGCTTCGATCCACTTGGTGAAGTAGTCGATGGCGACAATCAGGAATTTCTTTTGCCCTACCGCTGGGGGGAAGGGCCCCACAAGGTCCATACCCCACATGGCGAAGGGCGTAGGGCTTGCCAGGGATCGGAGGTTGGCTTGAGGAAGCCTTTTGATAGGAGAGAATCTTTGGCAGGGGCCGCACCTCTTGACTAAGTCTTGTGAGTCTTGGAGCATGGTGGGCCAATAGTACCCTTGATTCAGGGCCTTTCGGGCAAGTGTCCTACTCCCCATGTGGCATCCGCCGATCCCCTCGTGCAGGTCTTTGAGGGCGTAGCTGGCCTCGTCCTTGGCGAGGCAGCGGAGGTATGGTTTGCCGTCGGCCAAGGTGTACGAGCGCTTGAAGAGGATGTTATCGATCATGACGAACCTTTCAGCTCGGATTCTGATTCGTCTGGCCTCGGCTTTTTCTTCAGGAAGCTCGGCTCTGCTTAAGAATTTTCGGATGGGAGTGGTCCAGTCGTCTGGGCTGGTCCCCTCTTGCACACACATCGCTTCCGGCTCTGGGCTACTGATGCTTGGCTTCAAGAGGACCTCGACGAGCACCGTACGATCGAGACCCTCGAAGGAAGAAGAGGCAAGTTTGGATAGCACATCGGCCTGGGCGTTCTGTTCCCTGGGGACTCTGACAACCGCAGCGCCGTCGAAGAATGCCAAGAGTCGTCTGACTGCCACCAAATACCTCATCATTCGGTCGTCACGGGCTTCGTACTCTCCGGTGATTTGATGGACCACGAGCTGAGAGTCGCTAAATGCCCGGATTCGCTTGGCACCGGCTCGGTGGGCGAGGGTCAATCCGGCGATCATGGCCTCGTACTCTGCCTCGTTGTTGGAGGCTGGAAAGTTGAGGCGCAGGGAGTACTGAAGTAGGAATTGGTCGGGGCCACGAAGGATGACGCCCGCCCCACTCCCCGTTTCGCATGACGAGCCGTCAACAAAGACCTCCCAGGTCGGATCCGATTCTTCTATGTCAGGTTGCTCGGATACGGTGCATTCAGTTATGAACTCGGCGAGGGCCTGTCCTTTAATGTCCGCCCTGGGATGATAGCTAATGTAGAACTGGCTCAGCTCGATCGACCATTTGACTAATCGGCCGGAGTTTTCGGGCTTGTGGAGGACAGTCTTCAGTGGTTGGTCGGTCAGTACTTGGACGGAGTGGGCCTGGAAATAAGGTCGAAGTTTTCGGGCTGCCATAACCAGGGCATAGGCCACCTTCTCTATTTTCGCGTATCTCGTCTCGGCCGGGTGCAGTACTTTGCTCACATAGTACAGTGGTTTCTGAACTCCTTCCTCCTCTCAGACGAGGACGGCACTGAGGGCGCAGTCCGAGGCGGACAGGTAGAGCCAAAGCGGCTCGCCTGGCTCGGGCTTGCTGAGGAGAGGCGGGTTGGCGAGGTATTGTTTCAGCTGCTCGAAGGCTTCTTGTTGATGGGTACCCCACTCGAAGCCCCCTTTCCCGCGCAAGGCTTTGAAGAAGGGGAGAGATTTTTCCCCTGACTTGGAGAGAAAACGGCCGATTGCCGCCAACCGACCTGTGAGCCTCTGAACCTCTTTGACATTCTGGGGCGGGGACATGTTAATGATGGCCTGTATTTTTTCGGGGTTTGCCTCAATGCCGCGCTGGCTGACGATGAATCCTAAGAACTTCCCCGTGGAGACGCCGAAGGCGCATTTAGCCGGGTTGAGTCTCATGTTGTGGCGTCGGAGGACACCGAAGGCTTCCTCGAGGTCGGCGACGTGGTCCGGCCCAGCCCGGCTCTTGACAAGCATGTCGTCGACGTAAACTTCTACGTTGCGGCAGATCAGGTCCTTGAAGACTCTGTTGACGAGTCGCTGGTACGTGGCTCCGACGTTTTTCAGCCCGAAAGGCATAACACGGTAACAATAAAGACCTTGGTCGGTGACGAACGAGGTCTTGGAGATGTCTGGTGGAAACATCCGGATCTGATTGTACCCCGAGAACGCGTCCATGAAGGACAGCAGCTCGTGCCCTGAGGTCGCGTCTATTAAAGCGTCGATGCGCGGGAGGGGGAAAGGATCTTTCGGACACGCTTTGTTAAGGTCCGTGAAGTCAATGCAGATTCGCCAACCCCCTGTCGCTTTCTTCACCATGACGACATTGGCCAACCACTCGGGGTAGCTGACTTCCTGGATGAATCGAGCGGACAAGAGCTTGTCTACTTCTGTTTTTACAATTTGTTGCCTCTCCGGGGCGACTTTGCGCCTCTTTTGGACGATCGGTTTAGAGTCAGGGAGGACGCTCAGTCGGTGCATGATCAAGTCTTCGGAGATCCCGGGCATATCGGAGGGCTTCCAAGCGAAGAGATCAACGTTGCGGCGGACGCAAGCGATGATGCCCGTTTCAGGTCTTCGGCGAGTGAGCAGCTCACCCGGAACCATTTTGACTCATCCTCGGTGTCGAATAGGACCTCCTCCAGCTCGTCAACGGGCTCGGGGGCGGGGCCGTCTCTCTCGGGTTCGAGTTCAATGGCGCTGAGGGGGAGTACGCCCCCTCCCCCGGTGGCAACGCAACATGACCATGCTGCTTCGACGCTGTTTCGGACAATGCTGACCCCTTGGGGGGGGGGTTTGAGTTTCAGATGGTGGGCCGAAGGTATCGCCTGGAGGGAGTTTAGCCCGGGCCGGCCGAGGATGGCGTTGTAGGCCGCCTTGACGTGGATGACCATGAAATCCAAGGACTCGGTCCTCTTGTCAGGGGCCGATCCAGCGGTGACGTCGAGGGTAATCATTCCCTCCACTACGACCGGGACGCCCGAAAATTTGAGCAACGTGCCTCCTGCTGGTTTGAGCTTCCCTCTGGATAATCTGAGACTTTTGAAGGTTCTGAGGAAGAGAATATTTACCGAGTTGCCGTCGTCAACAAGGATTCGGCGAACCTCACAATTGGCCATGTGGAGGCTAACGACGAGGGCCTCGCCGTGGGGTAGGTGAACTCCTTCGGGGTCCTCTCCTGAGAAGGAGACTGGCCGCGGTTGTAGCTCGGGAGAGGGGCTGTACTGAATAGCGTTTGTCTCCTGGGTGAAGGTTCTTTGGGAAGTATCGGATCCTCCCCCCACCGGCCCCCCGTGGATGTAGTGTAGGGTGAATGGCGTATCCATGGATACCTCGGATTCGGGATCCTGACCCTGGGTGCGGTTTGGGTTAGGGTTCGGGGTTGATAATCCCCGGTTCCTATCACCTTGCCGATCCCGTGGGCCGTCGTCCCTGTAGGTCTGCCTCGGATGGTTCGGGGCCGGGTTGGAAGCGGCCCTTCCCCAGCTGTGGGTAATCTTGCGGTTGAGGATTACTCCCCGGAGGTCGGGCTGGGCTGGCCAGCCGACGCTCCTTTGGGACTCCCGAGGGGGAGCCTTGTGTTTCGACGCGCGTGGCCTGGCTTTATCAGTGGGTGGGGGCGAGTCCCGTTGGTTGACGGAGGAAGTAGCCCCCTTGCCTTTGGAGGCCATGAGGGTTCGGCTGTCGATGGCCTTTGAGGGTCTGGATCGGATCGGCTTCTGGAGCAGCTTTCCCACAGACGGTGCCAACCTGATGCGGTTTATTTATGGGAGACGTGTGGACGCACCAGGTGTGAGTTCGGACTCGATTTATATTGGAGGAGAATGCCGCTCGTCTACCGATCTTCGGTTGACCCTCGGGGACCTGCGATGAGCTCGGAAAGATGTTGAAGGCGGGGCTCGGATCGGAAGGGTCGGATCCGAGCTCTTGTGTACCTGCAGACGGTCCTGAAACACCGGGGTTTATCCCGGCGGCGGACCCTCCGACGCTCTAGTCAGTCTCTGTGAGAGAGTAGCGATAACTAGGTATATTTAAGTGGTAAAAGATTCATCACCTCAAAAGGTGGGTGGGGGTCTAGTATTTATAGAGAATCCCAACCGGGTTTGGTTCTACTTGGGGGCCGGGTCTGGATCCGAAAGCCCGTGGGCCTGACGTGGCAGAAGGCCCAGGGGGTTTAGGGCGGACGTGGCAATACCAGGAGTGGTATAGGGCTGACGTGGCAACACCCTTGGCGGTATTTGGAGTTGACGTGGCTGATCGTGGGTCTCCTGCGCTTCGGGGGGGGAATCAGAGGGCCTAGGCTGCGCCAGGTCATCCTTCTGCCCCGCCAGAGAGGGGGGACGGCCTGTGGGACTGTCCCGGATCGGACTCCGAGGGCTACTGAGGCTCGTCGGCACGAGGAGGCCAGTACTGTGAGGGAAAACACGAGGTTCGGCGCCGACCCTGAAGTGGTTCGGAGCCGAACCAGGTTGCTATCTTTACCTTTCTGAGTGGGAATTGTATTGGGCCCTGGTTGGGCCTCAGGCCATTTTTACCCTGTCACAGTACTTTATCTAAGAATCAACATTATTATTTCATGTGTAAACAAAATGAACGAGGTTACAATAGAGGGTAACTATGTATAGATCTTCATTTATATTTTGCATTCTCTGTTGTATCATACTTATTTTTCACAATGTAGCTGTATTTTATTTCAATCAATAGGAAGACAAAATATTGAACTCGAATTTTTTTTATTGAAATAACAATGCTGATTACAAAGTTCTATATTTAACATTAGGCAATAAAAATATTATGTTGATGTTTTCCTAATCGTGATCTCCATATTTGTTCCAAATATGCTCAACTAAATCTTGGCGAAGTACATGGTGTTTTTGTCTGTCATGTAGAACGACAATCTGTGCCAGTCGGGCTACTTGCTCAGTTGGTCTAGCTCTGTTAGGTACGATAAAAGTAGAGTCAGCACTTTGGTCGTAATCAAAATCACCTATTCCTTCATCTCGTTCGTCCTCAATAATCATATTGTGTGAAATGATACACGTCTTCATGTTATAAGATAGATTGTCGGCATTCCACAATCTTGCTGGACCTTTTACTTTGGCAAATCATGCCTGTAAGACCCGGAATGCGAGTTCAACATAATCTCGGGCAGCTTTCTGAATTTGGGCAATTTTTTTTGTTTGGTATTGGTGCCGAGTAAGTTTTGACTATAGTAGCCAATAAAGGGGGGGGGGGGGGAGGGGGGGTATATACCTCCTGCTAAATAGTACCCCATGTTATAATTGTGGTTGTTGATGATGAAATTTGTCGGAGGAGCACAACCATCATGAATATCAATGAATAATGTTGAACGGTTGAGTACGTTAAGATCATTATTGCATCTTGGCATTCCCAAAAATGAATGTCAAAGCCAAAGATCGTAAGAAGCCACTACTTCAAGAATAATTGTAGGCTCCCAGACGTGGCCTGTATACTGGCCGTGCCAAACTATTGGACAATTTTTTCTTGTCCAGTGCATGCAATCTACACTACCCAACATACCAGGAAAACCCTAAGATTTGTTTACTTTGGGGAGTCTTTGAACATCAGCGACTATTGGTTTTCTGGTATATTGAGGCCCAAAAATGTTGTGGCACAAAATCGATGAAGTGCTTTCAAGACACTCGTTTCTCCAATTCGTATGTATTCATTAGTCACATCTGCAGAAGATTCGTACGCTAAACAGCGTATCACCACAGTGATTTTTTGATGCGGAGATAAACCTAAATTTTTTGCTGCATCTTGTTGCTGAAGAAAGATCTTCAAGTGTAGTAAGCCAGCCACATCAGACTACGGAAGCAGCATTAGAGAAAAGAAACTAACCGAGGAAGAGCATAAAGAATGCTTGTGCAATCTTCATTGTTAGAACATTATCGACCAGAGCTGCTTCAATCATACTGCTGTTGAAATTTTTTTTTAGGAATGAGCAGTGATATGGCTAAAATGGGACTAAATCGGGACCGAAAGAATACGGCACGAATCTTAAAGCTTACACGGGCAAAACAATAATTTCACCTACAGACGGGTCCGAAATGGGAACTGGGTCTCTTCATCAGGGCCCAACAATCCATAAATGGATCTGTCCTATTGGGTACGGGTCCCAACCCGTTACAAGCCAGTTTAGAAGGATATGGAGAAATCTGAATTCGTTCTTATCCCTAAGAGGTGGTTTTAATCACTTCTATCCATCCACACCAGAAAGTAGAGATTTGTTCTTATCTCGAAACAGATCCCTACGACGACTATAAATACCCCTCTCCCCCCTACCATTTCAAGGTAATGAATCTTTGCCTACATAAAGCTCTTTCTTAATCTTCTTTGTTATTGACAAGAGCGTCGGAGGGTTCATTGTCGGGATCCATTCCGGTGTATCGAACTTTGTGCAGGTTCGCAGCAGCGGCATGGAACGAGTCAACACATAGGCGGAGTCACCAGGTTTGCTCTCACTGTTTTCCTAAGAATCCACAAATTCATCTGTGTGCTCCTACACTCAAAATCAGCAGCAACAGATTGGCGCCGTTTGTGTAAAACAGAAGTAGCAATCCATTCCTCTCCCATCATCTCAACTAGTTTCGAGCCATGCCTTCCAAGAAGGGGAAGACCACGGTCTCCAACCGCAGAGAAACTCCCTCACCTTCCCGTCATCCAGTGCTTGAGGTTCCCCCTCAACTCGCACAACAAGTCCAGTAGCCTGGACATCCTCCTCTTCACCCCGTCCAGCAACCACAGCCTGGATGACCTCTTCCTCAACAACAACAGCCCCAGTAGGCTCCTCTAGGGACACAAGAGGCTGCCGCAGGACCCTTCCACCGATGTCGGTAAGTGCAACCTCCTCATCGCGACGATGTATCAATACACAATCCATCCTCGGACTCCATGGCCTTGCACAGTCCCCCTACGCCAAAGGATCTCTGAAACATCATCATCAACAGGCAGTATCCGGAAGATCTCCGGACCCGCCTAGATGAGAGGCAGACCCATGATGGGATACTTTGCCGAGAGCATCATAGGGGTCCAACGATCCGATCCCCTAGAGCCCGGTCCTCCCATAGGTCAGATCGCAGAAGGTTCAACTCGCCCAGGAGGCGGAGGGGTCCCCCCATCATTGTCAGAGGAGAAGCCGCTCTTCAGTCGGCCGACCTGCCCCTCGAGACAATTGGGAGCAGGAGGCCCCCGTCACAAGGGCAGAGTTCCAGCAGTTCCAGGAGGCAGTCTTGAGGGCCCTCAATGTTGCCCCCAACCACGGTTAGCGAGCGCCCTGTCCTCAACCTGCCCAGGACCATAGGCGTCGTACGCCTAGCTCCCAACCTGCCCGCGACTATAGGAACCGTATGCCTAGTCATCAAGCGGTCCCGAGCTATCGTTGTCGCACTTCCAGTCCCTTTCCGTGCGAGGAAAAATCTCGAGCCTCGGCAAGGCATGACTGGAGGGAAGACTCGATCTACCGCTATCTCAACGAGATGGAAAGGCGCGTTGACCTGCTAGACAGAGAGGACGAGCAACGTGCGAGGAACTTCCGCCCCAGCAGACCTCCATTCTCTCGGACCATTATGGAGGCACCGGTCCTAGACAATTTCAAGCATCCTCACTTTGAATCTTACAACAGGGAGTCCGACCCTGCTGACCACATTGAGAGTTTTAAAACTCTCATGATGATACAACAGGCGTCAGACACCCTCCTCTGCAAGACTTTCCCGGATACTCTGAAGGGGCCTGCAAGGGAGTGCTACTCCTGCCTAGCCCCGGCCTCCATATTCTCCTTCGATCAGCTCGAAGCCCTCTTCCTGACTCACTTCGTGAGTAGCCGCCAAATCGAGAAGACCAGCACCTCCCTCCTCTTGCTTCACTAAAGAAAGGGTGAGCGACTGAAGGACTATGTCAAATGCTTCACCACGGAGGCCAGATCCATCGCCTCCTTGCACCAGTCCATTACCTCCGCCGCCTTCCAGTCCAATGTCACTAACGACAGCTTCCGAGCATCCCTTGCCAAGAAGCCCCCTCGGGATTTCTCAGAACTCTTGCTTAGGAGTGAGAAATACATTCGAGTGGAAGAAGCTCTCTCCCGTCTTACTTTTGAAGGATCTTCCTCTGGGAACAAACAGAAGGACACTGAAGAAGAAGGAGCTAAGAAGCTCCAGAAGGACAACGGGGGCCAGCGTCGCCGTCCTCCCTACTTCGAGAAGTTCACTCCGCTCAACGCGAGTGTCTTAGCCATCCGGATGAACACCCCGGGGAAGAAGAGGAACAGGGACAAGTGGTGCCACTTCCACAGGGACCACGGCCACGACACGGATGACACGGATGACCAAGACCATTAAGAGAGGACAGCTCTCCAGGTTCGTGAGGAAGGATAGGGCCGATCCTCCTCCATCCCCCAAGGGGGCTAATAAGCGACCTGGGTGGCACGTCCACCCGGACTCCAAGCCAGAGGCCATTCTTCATCTCATCCACGGAGGCCCAATGGGGGGAAATTCCAACTCCTCCTGAAAAGCCTTCATCTGAGAGGTAAATGCTGTGAAAAATTGCCCTCCCCCAAGGGCCTAAGGGTCCCGGTCACTTTCTCAGATAGAGACCTAGAGGGCGTCCGAACCCCCCATTGCGACGCATTGGTCATAAACCTCCATATGGCCAACTTCGATGTGCGCCAAATCCTAGTAGACAATGGCAGCTCGGTTAACATTCTCTTTCTGGAGTCCTTCCAGAGGCTTAAGCTCTTCAGGGATCGGCTCAAGCCTACTGGCTACACTCTGCATGGGTGTCATAACTTTCGACGTAACCACTGGCAAAATTCCCACCACCCGAACCGAGCTAATGGACTTCATGGTGGTAGATGTGAAGGCCGCCTACAATGTCATCCTAGGCCGACCAGGCCTAGCTGCTCCGCAGACCATACCTTCGGCCTACCACATGAAGATTAATTTCCCTACCGCAGCGGGCATGGGAGAAGTCCGAGGAAGCTAGGAGGCGGCCTGCAAGTGCTACATGACCTCAGTGGGAGGACCTGTCCTCTCCCTCGAAGCCGAACTCCCCCAAGGGAGAAGCCCACCTATGTCGGAGCCGGTCGATGAACTGGAAGAGGTGGCCTTTTCCAAAGGAGATCCAACCCGCAAGTTCCTGATTAGCAAAGCCCTCCCCCCTCCTTCTCGCTCCGACATTATCCAATGCCTAAGGGGGAATCGAAACCTCTTCTCCTGGACGGCATCTAACATGCCAAGAATCTCCGGAGGGCTCCTCACGCATCACCATAGCATAGCCTCGGGGGCCCGACCTGTTCAGCAGAAGCGACGCAAATTTGCCCCCGAGCACCAGCAAGCTATCAAGGAGGAGGTCAACTACCCGGAGTGGCTCTCCAATGTCGTGATGGTCAAGATGGCCGATGGGAGCTGGAGGATCTGCATCGACTTCACAAATCTAAACAAGGCCTGCCGCAAAGATCCATTCCCGCTCCCGAGCATCGACACCCTGATTGATGCGACCTCGGGCCATAAGCTCTTAAGCTTCATGGATGCTCTCTCCGGGTACAATCATATAAGAATGTTCCTTCCCGACATCCCGAAGACCTCCTTCATCATCGATCAGGACCTATATTGCTACCGGGTCATGCCCTTCAGGCTTAAGAACGCGGGCGCCACCTACCAACGCCTTGTTAATAAGATCTTCGAGGAGCAGATTGGGCGGAACATGAAAGTCTATATGGACAACATGTTGGTGATGAGCGTCAGCAGATCAGATCATGTCTCCGATCTCCAAGAGGCTTTTGACGTACTGTGGAGACACAATAGGAGACTGAACCCGAATAAGTGTGCATTCGGAGTCTCATCCGGCAAGTTCCTGGAGTTCATGGTCAGCCAGAGGGGCATAGAGGCCAACCCCGAGAAGATCCAGGCCATACTCAATATGGCTCCCCCCTCTAATGTTAAGGGTGTGCAAAGGCTCACCGGGCGCCTGGCGGCGATTGGTCGTTTCCTCTCTAAATCCGGGGAGAAGTGCATCCCGTTCTTCAAGGCCCTCAAGAGGGGCTAAAGGCTTTGAATGGGGGCAACAACAAAAGAGTCCATCGACCTGCTCAAGACGTACTTAGACAACCCCCCCTCCTGAGCAAGCCAAGGCCCAGGGAGGTCCTCTACCTGTACCTCGCCGCTTCGGAGCAGACCCTCAGTGCTATCCTGGTGAGAGAAGAAGACAAGATGCAGAGGCCCATCTACTACGTGAGTAAAGTCCTACAGGACGCTGAGCTCCATTACCTGAAGCTAGAGTAGATGGCCTTTGCCTTGGTTATGACGGCCCGAAAGCTCCGCCCCTACTTCCAGTCCTACTTGTTGGTCGTTCTTACCGACCAGCCACTCAAACAAGTCCTCCACAAGCCCGAGTCCTCCAGGCGCCTTATGGAGTGGTCCATCGAGTTAAGCCAACATGATATCAGCTATCAGCCTCGAACCGCTATCAAGGCTCAAGCTCGGGCCAAGTTTATAGTGGAGAGTACAATTCCCGAGGCTAGCAAAGCAAGAGAGGAACCCCTCTTCTGGACGGTGTACGTGGATGGGTCTTCGTGCACCGATGGGAGTGGAGCAGGAGTCATCCTGGCAGGACCAGATGATTTCATCATCGAGTACTCACTCTGCCTCAACTTCAGAGCTTCCAACAATGAGGCCGAGTATGAAGCCCTAAGAACAGGCCTGTGCATGGCTCGCAAGGCCAGGATGAAGCATGTCAAGATGTTTAGCGACTCACAGCTGGTGGTGAACCAGGTATCGAAGGAATAGGAAGTGCGAGATGAATGCATGGCCAAGTACTTGGCCAAGGTTAAGGACCTGATGGCCTCTTTTGAGAACGCCTAACTCCAGCGGATCCTCCGAGAGGAGAATGCGTAGGCAGATGCTCTTTCAAAGCTAGCTTCCTCCTCACTCCAAGGGCTCGAGCAAACAGTCCTAATAGAAGATCTAATGAAGCCCAGCATCGAGGAAGAAGGCCCCGAGCTGATGGAGATGCTGCCCTTACAACTCAGGGAGAATTGGATGAGGCTTCTGCTCGAGTTCCTCAGAGATGGGATCCTTCTCTTAGACCCTAAAGAGGCCCAAAAGGTCCGTACCAGGGCAGAGCGGTACACCCTCATTGAGGGACTCTTGTACAAATGCTCCTACACCCAAGTAGACGACCGGCCCTACTTAAGGTGTCTCTCCCCGGATGAAGCCTAGTATGCCTTGAAGGAAGTGCACGAAGGGATATGTGGCGTTCACTTGGGATCAAGGTCCCTCGCCCGCAATGTCTTGAACTATGGATATTTCTGGCCTACTCTCCTTCATTACATCGAACAACACATTCGGCAATGCAGCCCTTGCCAAAAATTCTCAAAAATCTGTCACTTACCGCAAGCTCGGCTCTTCTCTCTATCCAGTCCGACCCCCTTTGCAATGTGGGGAATGGACTTGCTCGGTCCGTTCCCTCCAGCACCAGGCCAGTTCAAGTTCCTCATTATGGTGATCGACTATTTCTCTATGTGGATCGAGGCTGAGCCCCTGGCAACGATCACAGAGAATAGGGTACAACACTTCTTTTGCAAGAACATTGTCTACAAATTCGGTGTGCCCCGAATCTTAATAACGGACAACGGAACTCAGTTCATGGGGGCGGAATTCCACGCTTTCTGTGTGGATCTTGTCATTCAGCAACGATTCTCCTCGGTCTCCCACCCCCAGTCCAACGATCTGGTAGAGAATGCCAATCGACAAATTCTTTCCAGCCTGAAAAAGAGACTGAGTAGGTCGGCAAAAGGGTTATGGGTAGAGCATCTCCCAAATGTGCTCTAGAGCTATCACACTACGAAGAGGACCCCCATGGGAGAATCTCCCTTCAACCTCACTTACGGCTCCGAAGCCGTCATCCCCTTGGAGGTGGGTCTACCGTCCCCCCGCTTGATTGCTTACAACGAAGTGCAGAATGCGAACAAGCTTCGCGGCAATTTGGACCTCATTGATGAGCCTCGGGAGAGATTGTCACGCCCTGCTTCCCAAAAAGAATACGGAATACAAATACGCGACTCAACACAGTGAATGATTTGCATCATCCATAAGCTGTTCAGGAATCTTTACAACATCTCACAAAATAATCAGAGTCGGAAGCAAAAGAGTCATCCGCTTTTAGATTTCATAGTGGACCATAATGGGGCGTGTACTCAGGTATCAGTAACAGTAGCAGTAGCATGAAAAATAATAGTAATAGTAGCAGTAAAAGTAACAATAACAGTAACAGTATGGAACACTAGTTCCCTTCCAAGTATACGTTTCTATATTTTCCACTACTAGATCTTCCCTTAAGAAACCCAAGCTTGATCACTTTTATTATGGTTATCAACAGACAGGATAGTGCATAAAATAGTGTCAACCTATCATGGTATAATCAGTATTTGGTTCAGGGAAATAAATAAACATGCATAGATGATACATGGTCACATAAACGAGCAAGAAAGTGTATGTACATATTCAGGACAGCATGACAGTACAGTACTAAAACAGTGATTCCCGTTTCTACAGAAATCCAAATCTGAATCCGTCAAAGAATTTGGAAAATAAACTTCCACACGAATCCAGCGATTATACATAAGCTAGTATTTCACAAAATCATAACTCAAAACTGATTTGAATCCAGAAAATACGTTCAGCCAGAAATCAGTAAATCGTATTCAATGATAGGAAAACAGCATTAAAACATCTCAAATAAATCCAGAAAAAATTTGGGGTAATCCCCTACATGTCTAGTATCTGAATATAAAGTTTTATAATATTCCAGTAAAATTAGTTCAGTCAACAAAAATCAGAAAACATCAAAAAACGATAGTTTGGCAAGTCTGGAATTTCCAACACTGCTGTACGAAAATTATAATATCTCGCAAACTGTGAAACGAAATCAAAATCCGTCAAAGAGAGATGAAAATAGACAAAATAATCTAACTTTCATATTTCATAAATATTTTCCATACAGTATAAGGAAATAGGGTGAAAATATGATTTTTTACAGAACAACGAGCAACATACAGCAAGTATAGCTTTCATTAACAAGCATGAAACGTCGTATAAAACTCATCAATAAAATCCACCAAAATTCTGGGTGATCCCTAAATAGATATAGAAATACTGTACAAAGTTTCAGATCAAAATAATACATTTAGAACTAGTATAAAAATAGTTTAATCATTAAAATCATCAAGAAACAAAATCTAGAAATGAAATACACCTCTGTAGTAAAACAATCATCTCACACATACGAAAAGGAAATCGATCAAGGTCAGAGAGTTTGGAAAGAAGACGAATTTCTATACAATTCATGTATAATACAAAAATGAAGAATTCTGAACTTAATAGGGTCTAAAATACAAATCAAAACTGATTATCGACAAATACAGATTTTCTCTTGAAAACAAAACCAACATAAACCATACGAAACTCGTTCCAATCACAACCAAACATGGTATAGAGACTACTAAGTATCCAAACATCATGAAATAGGGTATATAGCATGTCCATAACAAGTATATCACATGGATCCAAACAAACACACAAATTCTCATAATTATCTCACAAATATAATCACATCAAGAACGGTCAAAACCTAAGTTGTTTCATGTCAAATTTGTGTCGTGAGGCAACTATGGTCAAATAGTACTATAGAGACAATTCTCATCAAATATACATCACACACGAGTTGTCTCTAGAACCCAACTACACTATAAGCGGTATTTAATACTTTTATATGCAAAGGAATTTAATACAAGTTACTTACCTTAACCAAAGACGAAAACAAAGAAAACCAAGAATAACAAGAACAGATCCCGGCAACGAACAACAAACGAATTCCACGAACAACGAACGAATTAACACGTGCAAATCTCCGTGCATGTGCAATCCAAAAAACAGAGAGAGCGATCGGGAGTGGCTAGCAGCGGCGACGCTGCCTTGCTGGCGCTGCTGCTGCTGCTGCTGTCGATGCTGAAGGACGGGGAGACATTGAGAGAGAGAGAGAGATGGACGGGATGGAGATGATGGTGGAAGGAATGCTCGGGGTGCAATGGGTGCAGCTATGGGATCGGGATGAGGCTGGCGATCGTGTGTGGGGCAGTCAGATGGGGTGCAGCAGCTAGGGGTGTTGTTCGGTGTGTGGGTTGACGACACAAACAGGAAGAGAGGTCGGGGGCTAGGGTTTAGCAGTAGGAGGGGGAGAGAGGTAGGGTAGGAGCTTATATATGGTTTGATAATAGGGTTTAGGAGATATTGGGTATTGGGTAATTGGGTTTATCAGGAGTAGTAGTAGGAGATGGTTATTAGGATGAATAGGATTTGGTTAATCAATTGGGTTTAAGGATAATCATGAGGATCTAGGATTTATATTGTAAATAGGATTATCAACAATAGGCTTAGGCAAACGAAACAACGAGCACCCAAAACACGAGCAAAAGATTAGAATAAGAATCCAATAAAGAAAAAACGATAATCGAGAAAGAACGAAGCAAAAGACAAACAATCAAACACAAAGAGCTCAAAATAAAATAAAATGAATATATATTGAAAACAACTCCAATATACGGTCCAAGAAATACAAAGAGAGTACAAATACTCAAGAAAAGAAAAATACATCAAAAATACGAAAAACGAAAAATAGGGGTTGCAATCCTACCCACCTAACAAAAAGAATTTCATCCTCGAAATTCAAAAAATGATACATAGGGTAACCCCAAAAGAAAAGAAACAAAACAAAACAAAAAGCTACTCAAACAAATGAGGAAACTTCTGTTGAATCTCCTCCTCCAGCTCTAAAGTCGACTCACTAGGCGAGTGAGGATTCCAAGCAACATGAACCAACTTGATGACCTTGTTCTTAAGCACTTTCTCCCGCCGATCCACAATAGCAACTGGCGGAATCTCACAAGTCAAATCCGACTGCACGGTCAACTCAGATTAGTCGATCACGTGGCTCTCATCGCGGATATATCTCCTGAGTTGTGAAACATGAAAAATATCATGCACTCCTGATAATGCTGGCGGCAAGCAAGATGATACGCCACCTTGCCTACTTGCTCCAAAATCTCAAACAGTCCAATAAACCTAGGGCTAAGATTGCTCCCACCACCGAACCGAATGACACCGCATCACGGCGATATCTTAAGGAAAACATGGTCACCAACAACAAACTCCAAAGCCCTCCGGTGGACATCTGCCCATCGCCTCTGCCTATCCTGAGCTGCCTGAAGATGCTTTCTGATCTGAGTCACAGCATCAACTGTCCTGGTGATCAACTCCGGACCCAACAACTGACTCTCACCAATGTCATCCTAGCACACTGGTCATCTGCATTTACGTCCACAAAGTGCCTCGAACGGTGCAGCTTTAAAGTGTCTCGAACGGTGCAGCTTTAAAGTGTCTCGAACGGTGCAGCTTTAAGATTAGAACAAGAATCCAATAAAGAGAAAACGACAATCGATAAAGAACAAAGCAAAAGACAAAGAGCTCAAAATAAAATAAAATGAATATATATTGAAAACAACTCCAATATACGGTTCAAGAAATACAAAGAGAGTACAAATACTCAAGAAAAGAAAATACACCAAAAATACAAAAAACGAAAAACAGAGGTTACAGAGATCCTCCATTCGGCAAGAAATCTATCGGCGTAGGATCAAGCAATTCTACAACAGGAGAGTCCGCCCTACTAATCTCAAGGAAGGAGATCTAGTGCTCAGGAAGCTATCTTTTTCTTTCCACAGCAAGAAAGGCAAATTAGCACCCAATTGGGAAGGATCGTATAGGATCTCCAAAGTTGTCCGCCTGGGCGCTTATCAACTTGAAGACCCGGGGGGCAAGTGGGTGCCGAGGACATGGAACGCAGAGCACTTGTTAAAGTACCAAGAGGGTGTTTAAACACTGCTCCAAGCAACTTCTCCAATAGTGTTCTCCTTAAAACATGTTAAAAGTTTCTCTTTTTTCTTTATTAAATGTAATAGCGGCTCACAACTCAGATACAGCCGCCTAATTGTTTTCAATAAAAGTGATCTACCCCCCTGCAAATTATTTTTCCCTGAGCATTCTGATTGTACTACTTTTACGCTTACAAAAAGAAAATACTCATTAAACAACAAGTTCGGAGTCCAACACTTGGTTCGATGCAACTTTGCTAGTTGCGAACGAGCGAGTACGAAAAGCTCACCATTCGGAATTGCTCCCACAACTTTTGATACTCTATAAACGAAAAATTCGGAGTCTAACACTTGGTTCGATGCGATTTTTGCTACTTGCGAACCAGCGAATACAAAGTAGCTCACCATTCGAAATTGCTCCGATAACTATTGATACTCTCTAAACTACAAGTTCGAAGTCCAATACTTGGTTTGATTCAACTTTTGCTACTTGCAAACGAGCGAGTATGGAGTAGCTCACCATTCGGAATTGCTCCCACAACTATTGACACTTGCGAACACTAACAAAACACAAACTTTTACAAGAACCTCGAAGAAGTGCATATTATTTCATCAAAATTTGAGGAACAAGTCTAATTCTAGATCAAAAACTCATTATTTGAGATACAACTCATACGAAACAAAGACTACAAGATTACAAAATTCTACCCTAACCTCTCATAGGGAGTGGGATGCTTCTATTAAGTGATAAGTGGGGCCGGCAAGCGCTGTGTTGCTGTCGCCTCATTTTCACAGAAGTCTCTAAGCCGGCTAGCCGAGTAGCGTCTCGGTACATAAGAGCCTTAGAGTTGCCTCAATAGATGCTCTGCTTGACAAGCCGACCGTCCCGCTTTGTGCGTCCCCAGGGTGTCTCATGACGGGGGGGCGAGCGGAGTGCCAACTCGTAGAACGACCTTCCTTGTGCGTACTCACCTCGGGGGCAGGAAGTGTTTCTGACGTGACTGCCCTCAAAAAGCCGTCGCAGGGCGAAGGTTCTCTGCCTCTAGCTCCGTGATCCGTTCCTTCAGCGAGTCGTCCATCACTCTGACCTTCAGGCTAGGCATTCGGCTAGAGCTGCCCCAACGAGAGGCCTCGGAGATAGCTCTCCGAAGGTGCGCCAATTCCAACCTCTTCTCGAGCAATACGCTTTTCAACCCGTCTCTCTCAGCCCTAGTGTCGAATAGAGACTGACGAAGGAACTTGAGTCTCAGGCCTTGGCTGATGGCCATTGAGGGACATGTCTCCTCCCCTTCAGGGGGCACTTCACAAGCCTTCTCCTCTAGGCATTTCAACTCGGAGTCTCGACGGGCCAACGTCAGCCTTAGATGATTTAACTCCGATTTGGCTTTAAAAAGCCTCTCTCGAGATCAAGCGAGGCCCAAATTTGCGACCCCTAGACCAGATCGAAGGCGTGATACTTCGGCAACCTGAAAAAGTCAAGAAGAACATGAAGATACTACGCCTAAACGAAGCAACTACGGGACAACAACACTTGTCAAACAACTTTCTTTCTTTGAAATTCAACAAGTACAAGCGGTGGCCAGTACGCGATTAGGCAACATCTCTTGGCTTAAAACATATACGAACTACAACTAGGTCAAGGGCGGACCTCTTTGCCGTGTTCCCCGATCACTGTAGGCATCGACCCTTGCATGGCGGCGACGAATGCCAAGGGCATGGCCTCCGAACTGGTCTCTACTTCGGCCTCGTCGACCTCAACCTCGACCTCGTCCTCTTCTTCACCCTCCTCGGAGGCGTCGAGGAACCCTAGGACGGGATCAGGGAATAGGCGCCACCCGGCACAGTCTACCACCGGGTAGGTCTCCTTCACCTGCACGATCGCACGGGCATAGGCCGTCGCCATTTTGAAGGCGAGAAACCCATGTGCCCTCTCCATGGCCTCGGCTTCGGCCTCCTTAGCCACGGCGACCTTAGCAGCGGTGATGGGGTCCTCCTTGTCCTTCACTGCCAACTCCTTTTGTTGGAGCAGCAGAGCATTGTCGACCGCGAGCTTTGCCACATGAACCTAGAGATACTCCAACCTCGCTGCCTTCCCTCGGCTTCGGCCTTCAACTGCTCCAGCTCCTTGGCGATTCGAGCCTTTTCAGCACGAGCTCAGTTGGTCTCTTACTTCAAGTTCTTCTCTAGTTCGGTCATCTTTTCCATTAGATGACCGAAGTGGCAAGTTATCTGTAAAAAGAAGGCAGAGCACCATTACGAACTCAGAAAGAAAATAAAGGTTGAAAATCACAAGTCCATTGCTAACCGATACGGACGCTCGTGCAATCTCGAGCGCGTCATCACCAACCCCGCCTGACGTGCATAGCGGCCCTGTCCTTCGGCATCGTAAGGTGCTGAACAGCTTGCATGCTGGACGAAGAGTCCCCTAGAAACCCTTCAAGCTTGCGGACTTGCCAGTCCGGGACAAAGATTTTCTTGTGCTCCTTGGCCAGGAACACCTCAGCCTCAGCCATCAAAGGCACAACCTCGAAACCCAAAGCAGCTGCTAAGGGGAAGGCCCCCGCCTCAGCTGAAGCCGAAGTTGCGGCAGGGGTCGGTGGCCGCTGAATAACGGTGGCCTGCACCGCCGCCTGCTCCACGGCAGTGGCGACCGTCTTCACCCTCGGTGAGGACACCTTGGAGAAGACCTTCTTCCTCTTCCTCGGGGCCTTGCTGCTCAGGACTCCGTGTTGTGCCAACATAGAATCAAAGTTCATGGTTTCTACACAACAAAAAGAAATGAGGATTATGCACAAGTAAACCAAACTCGAGAAGAATAACTCAAGGCTAAAAATAAACCGCATACTAGGGTTTATACGGCTGAGACCCCCTCTGAAGAGAACCTCCTCGGTTAGGTCCCTCCAATCGAACTTCGGCCGATCAAGAAGCGTCCGAACCTTCTCTTCCACGTCAGGGCTTAGCACCGGGCCCTCCTTCACCCTCCGCAACACTTCTTCTACCCAAGTCATCGGGATGATCCACGGCTCTCGACTCCGGATAAGGAAGTACTTATCCCTCAAATACTTTATCGAGTCGGGGCAGCTGACGAGCCTAGTGCCATGCCTCGGAGCCAGGTAGAACCTAAACTCTAACTTATGTTGTTAGTGAAGCCAGTACACAGTTCGCAGCACCATCAAATCCGACTCGAGCCCCGCCGCCTGATAGTGAAGGATGAACCCGTTGATCAGCCTCCACACGTTCGGCAAGAATTGAACCGGGCTGATCCGAAACCACCGCAACACCTCGACGATGAAAGGATGAAGAGGTAGCCACACTCCGGCTATGAAGGCGTGGACAAGCCTGAAGCACATGTTCATCAGGCATCGGAGAATTGGCCCTCACTTCGGGCCCTGAAAACATCAGTTCGGACTCTTTGGGGATCTAAAAACACTCCCGAATAGATGCCAGATCTGCCTTGTTGAGTATAGAAATCGTCTCATCAGCCTCCGAAGTATCTCTGGCGGCCTTCTCCTCGAAGCTTCGCCCCATGCCGTACATAATACGTTCGGTTCGTCCGGCAGGTCCCGAACCCTCTGAAGCCCGGTCAGCACTTAGGGAATCCCACTGAACTGCCCCATCCTCCGCTGATCCTCAACTACGGTCTCCACTACGACCGAAGAAGGTTCTCTTACGGCTTTGCCTTTTTCGACGAAGAAACTTGGCTCGAGGTCGGCTCATGAGCACGAATAGGGGAGGTCTCTGGCCTCGGGGGTAAGATAGAAATTCTCTAAAAATAAACTAAGTGTGAGATCACCTTGATGTGACAACGACGATCGGAAAGATCATCGAAATCAGTAAAATCTCGCCTGAAGCCCCCGTTAGTGAAAAAGAATCGCCCGAGTAAAAACTAGAAAAGTGAACAAGTGAGGGAGGGGGTGAAGTTTTATAGAAGGGGCACACTAAACAAGACTAAAAGGCCTCAAGAAACTCAAAAGCATGGACCACTCGCCGCAAGACGACAAAAAAAGGGGAAACTCGACAGGCCTTTGACTAGTCAACGGTCAAACGGTCAGCCTGCCATATGTCGTTCTCCTGGACTTCGGCAATCTGTGCCGAGCACTCCTGCCGAAAATGTCCAAGTGTGAGAAAAAATCTTTCCTGGACTTCGAGAAAGTATGCCGAGCACTCTTGCCACCGACGTCCAAATGCCAGAAAAATTCTCTCCTGGACTTCGGCAACCTGTGCCGAGCACTCATGCCACCGACGTCTAAATATAAGAAAAACCCACTCCTGGACTTCGGCAACGTGTGCCGAGCACTCTTGCCACCGACATCCAAATATGAGAAAAAATCTCTCCTGGACTTCGGCAACGTGTGCCGAGCATTCGTGCCACCAACGTCCAAATGTGAGAAAAAAACTATCATGGACTTCGGCAACGTGTGCCGAGCACTCTTGCCACCGACGTCAAAATGTGAGAAAAATTCTCTCATGGACTTTGGCAACGTGTGCCGAGCACTCTTGCCACCGACGTCCAAATGCGAGAAAAAATCTCTCCTGGACTTCGGCAACGTGTGCCGAGCACTCGTGCCACCGACGTCCAAATGTGAGAAAAAAATAATCATGGACTTCAGCAATGTGTGCCGAGCACTCTTGCCACCGACGTCCAAATGTGAGAAAAATTCTCTCATGGACTTCGGCAACGTGTGCCGAGCACTCTTGCCACCGACGTCCAAATGCGAGAAAAAATCTCTCCTGGACTTCGGCAACATGTGTCGAGCTCTCCTTCCACCGACGTCCAAATGTGAGAAAAACCTCTCCTGTACTTTGGCAGCGTGTGCTGAGCACTCTTGCCACCGACGTCCAAATGGGAGAAAAAGATTCTCCTGGACTTTGACAACCTGTGCGGAGCACTCGCGCCACCGACGTCCAAATCTGAGAAAAAACCACTCCTGGACTTCGGCAACGTGTGTCGAGCACTCTTGGCACCGATGTCCAAATGTGAGAAAAAGTCTCTCCTGGACTTCGGCAACCTGTGCCGAGCACTCGTGCCACCGACGTCAAAATGTGAGAAAAAATCTCTCCTGAACTTCGGCAACGTGTGCCGAGCACTCTTGCCACCGACGTCCAAATGTAAGAAAAAATCTCTCCTAGACTTTGGCAACGTGTGTCGAGCACACTTGCCACCGACGTCCAAATGTGAGAAAAAATCTCTCCTGAACTTTGGCAACGTGTGCGAAGCACACCTGCCACCGACATCCAAATGGGAGAAAAAGCCTCTCCTGGACTTCGAAAACGTGTGCTGAGCACTCGTGCCACTGACGTCCAAATGCGAGAAAAAATCTCTCCTGAACTTCGGCAACCTATGTCGTGCACTCGTGCCACTGACGTCCAAATGTGAGAAAAAATCTCTCCTGGACTTCGGCAACGTGTGCCGAGCACTCTTGCCACCGACTTCCAAATGTGAGGAAAAACATCTCCTAGACTTCGGAAACGTGTGCCGAGCACTCGTGCCACCGACGTCCAAATGCGAGAAAAAATCTCTCCTGGACTTCGGCAACCTGTGCCGAGCACTCGTGCCACCGACGTCCAAATGCTCGAAAAAATCTCTCCTGGACTTCGGCAACGTGTGCCGAGCACTCGTGCCACTGACGTCCAAATGTGAGAAAAAGTCTCTCCTGGACTTCGGCAACCTGTGCCGAGCACTCGTGCCATCGACATCCAAAGTGAGAAAAATTCTCTCTTGGACTTCGGCAATGTGTGTCGAGCACTCTTGCCACCGACGTCCAAATGTAAGAAAATCTCACCTGGACTTTGGCAACGTGTGCCGAGCACTCTTTCCACCGACGTCCAAATGCGAGAAAATGCGTTGACTGGTCAACGGTCAACTCAACACGTGTCATCCTCTCGAGGTCCCTCTCGACTTCGGCAGCATTCGTCGAACCTCTTCAACCTCAGCCTCCACCCAGCTTCCACCCAGACACGTGTCAACCTACCGAAGTGGCTTGGGGGTCGGTGTAACACCTCGAATTTCTAAAATACCGAAAATAACTGTTTTTATATATTTGGAGAGGAGAAAATTATTTTTGATATATTTTATTTAGATATTGATAATGGTATGGATATTTTGTTGGATTGGTGTGGATGATATATTGGAGTTTATGAGTCGAGTTTTGTGTGAAGAAATATTGTTTACTCTATTTTATAATTTTAGAAAATTATTGTGAGACTATTTTATGCATTTTATATTGTTAGTATTTTAAAGTGCGAGAGTTGGGAGTTTATTTGAAATAAGTTGGAGATTGGGGGCTTATATGTTATTATTCCATATTATATATATATATTATTATTATTATTATTATTTTACAAAAACACCCCCCCCTTCTTCTCCCTATTCCTTTCTTTCTTTTCCCGATCGCAAGTTTCCCCAGCCGAACCCATTCGGCGGTTTCTTCTCCCTCCCAAATCCGTTCCGTTTGTCGATTATTTTCAAATTAAACGGAGGGGTATACTAATTGAAGGGTTCCCTACAACGTGGTAGCATCAGATTTTCGAAAGGATGTTGGAAAGGTAAACCCTAAATTATTTTATTGTATAAAATTTTGTGTGGTTAATTTATTTTGAGTAGAATGGTTATGGTAGGGAGATTAGGAGGTGTTGGGCATGGTAGAGGTAAGAGATTAGCAAATTATTGGGGGTTTTGCAAGTTGCTAAAAATTAGGGTTTTGGGTTTGTAAAAGAGAGTTATATAGGTATGAATTATTTCTTGTATAGTAATGGAAAATATAGTTGAGTTATTAAGATATTTTGGGGGTGAGTCTAGTTACTGTTTAGGGGATAAAAACCCCTGTAGGAATTTGTCTTATACGTGCATTGCATGTGCGTATCCCAGACGTTCAATAAAACGTCTATGTGATATTAAGATTAGTGTTATTATTTTTCTGTGGTTGATTTGGATGAATTCAGCCTTAATTGTGTGGAAATTTGATAATAGGTGATGTTAGCGATTTCGGATGCGTGGCAGGGTGCTTCGAGTCTTCGCGGGATGCTATGTGAGTATGATTGTTTTTATTTAATGTATCTAATGTGCCATGCAAATTCTAAATTAAGGTCGCCGTGTGGATATTTGTAGATGAATAGTCATATGCTTCGGGTTTGTAATGATCAGAGATATGTGCGTGTATGTGTGATGTGTGATTTTATGACTAATGTGATAGGATGGAAAGTATGGTGTGTATGATGTGATATTGTGATGCGATAATAAGATGAAGCGAATGATGTGGTGTATGTGTACTAGGTGTGTTATGTGGGTGATAAATTAGAAAATTTTATGTGATAGAGTGATGCGAAATTGATATGATGTATGCGTGACGTGTGGGTCGTAAATGAGAATTTGATACGATAATGGATGAGACTAATGGTTTGTGCATGCTTATGAATTTAATGGAATGTATGCTTTCATGTTATGTGATAACGGCGAAATTATATGATAAAAGGGTTATGTTTTAAAGGAGATATATTTATATGTGGAGTAATTTTATAAAGGAGTTATGTTGTAAAGGAATTGTATTATAAAGCAGTTATATTCTTAAGGAGTTATGTTATGCAAGAGATATATTTATTTATGGAATTATATTATAAAGGAGAGATATATATATATGGAGAAATATTATAAAGGAGATATATTATAAATAAATATATGGAGATATTTTATTAAAGGAGTTACTATATTATTATTAAAGGAGTTACTATATTAAAGGAGTTATTATAAAGGAGTTATTATAAAGGAGTCTCATTATAAAGGAGTTATATATTGCCCCAAATTATATTTGGGGAACAGGAGTTATATTGTGAAGGAGTGTATGATAAAGGAGATATGTATATGTATATAAAGGAGAATTAAATATTGCAGTGCCGCACAATCTCCCGGGGTTTGGGCTAGACCCCACAGGCCCGGGATACACCCGGGAACAGGAGTTATATATTGCCCCAAATTATATTTGGGGAACAGGAGTTATATATATATATATTAATATTGCCCTAAATTTTATATTTGGGGATCAGGAGTTATATATTGCCCCAAACTATGTTTGGGGATCAGGAGTTTCCCTCACTGGTATAGGGCCAGGACGAAGACGTAGCCTCGGACGCGTAAGACTCTGTGTGAGCATCGATCCGTGTGTTATATTTTACTTTTGGCTAGCCTTTTGGCTTTAGTCTTGGTTGGACAAGCGCGTAACCGTATTTTCAATCCAGCCCACAAATGGTAGATGCTTAGGACACCTGGATCTGGGTGATGTGGTGGGTTCGCGGGATTGAAATGTACGGGATGGGAGGCACAGAGATCCCTGTGTTGTACGAGGAGGTCAGTTGTGTGGACACTGAAAAGGAGAAAATATAAAGGTGAATGTGTATTGAAAGAATATATGTTTATGTAAAGATACGGATGATATGATATCTTGCGGAGATTACTTATATTATGGGAGATATGAATATACTACGAGGGAGATATATATATGTGTGTGTGTGTGTGTGTGGGTATATATTGGCATATGGCTATACTTATGATGCGATATTGGCAAATGAATGAACATGAGTAGAGGATAGTGAGAAAGTAAAGTAAAGAAATGAATAGTATATAGAGTATGTATGTGAATGAATGTTAGAAATAAAGAAGAGGAGTTATGCAATCATGAATGAAAGGTCAGGTGAGATATAATATGAGAATGAAAAGTTAAAGTAAGCGGTATTATGAGTTGTGAATGGAGATTTAAGTAAAATACAGTATGATATGAGTGGTTCCACCTTGGGATTGTGTCAAGGAACTACCTGCCCTGCTGTTTCTGTGGAAATGGTGGGAACTACCTGCCTTGGCATAATTCGCAGGGTGAGTGGGCATGATAGGGCTATGATTAATGGAAATGAAGAATTAAATAAGTGAAGATGAATAATGATTGAAGTGAATTAATAACTCTTGAGATGTGATGTGATATTACCCAGACTATGTGTTTGGGGTGTGGTGATTATTACCCAAGCTATCGGCTTTGGGGTGTGATATATTATTGCCCAAACTATGTTTGGGGGTATGGAATATAAATTGATGTGAATGAAAGTGAAATCAGTGATAACTTGAGTTATAGGGAAGATGAAAGTAAGTTGGTCATTAATTAGCTTTAATGATAGCTGAATGATATAACGGGATGAGAATGAGTTATAAAACATATTATTGATGTGATAAGAATGAGTAATTAATAAGTGATATGTGCATGATGTGATGAAATATGAGTGAATTGCAATGGGTAATGAAGTGTTATAGTTTGTCAAAAAAAGGGAATTAATGTGGTATTATGTGGATATATGCATACGTGATGATATGGGTTATAAGAAATAAATGAACGCGGTGTTATGAAATATGAAATTGAGAAAGAAAGGGTTTATGAATGAAAATAAGTATTTAAGAATATGAGTTGTGAGTTCGTAGATGTAAATGAATGGAGAATGAAGTGCGTAGTTATAAAAGTATGAAGAAAAGAGTTAGGGACTTTATGTGAGTATTTATGGAAATAAAGAAACGATGAGGTGGTAGGAATTATGAAGTGATAAGTATTTGTGTAGGGGATTCAAATTGAAAAGGAATGGATTGAATGGAAATTCGTATTGTGCGAATATAAAGGATAGATATGAGGTTGATGTGAAATATATAGTGGAATGTGTGAGCATGAGTAATTTTATAATTTGAGACAGATTTGAAGAGTAATTGAATATAAAGCCGTATTTCTGATGTTTTAAAGTTCAGAGGTTCAAGATGTATCTTCTTACTCGATGTTTGTAAGTTTAAAATTATTTTCGTTATACAATTTAATTTATTTGTTAGATTTTTAAATTATACTCACACCAGAAATGGCTAACCCCTTAGTGTTTGGGGGGTTAGGGGAGTCAGAGGACTATCCTAGATCCCCTACTGTTACAGGTTTCCATCAGTGCAGAGAGGAGGCGTAGTTTGCAGGGTGAGAATTTATTTTAATAAGTTTTGTATTAGTTAGTTAGGATGAGAGGTGATTTTATGGTTTAAATTGTATAATGGCTGTATAAGTATGTATATGACGATGATGAGTATAGTGTGAGGTGGTAGGGTATGTTTGTGACCCGTACCCATCTCGTTGTGGAGTACCGGGCTCTGTGGTAGGTGTTACAAGGATTTTTCTAAAATTTTACCTCGTTTTTCAAAGAAATTTATAGTTTTTAATTGATAATTGATAATCCATTATGAGTTTGGCCCCCAGAGCATTATATTATATTGCCTGTGTGTATCTGCTCATTTTGGCCTGGGGAGCCCATGAAAATATTATGTGGATTGTGAGCTACGGAATTTTGAGCAGAATTCTGTAAGCTTTTTGTGTTTCGGGGCAAAATTTACAGGGGAGACTCTGTCAAAATTTTTCCAGAAAATTAACTTTCTTAGTTTATGATTAAAGTGATATAGAAATTGAAAGATTTGAGTTTGGAGTCAAAAAAAAAATTTGGGGCGTTACAGTCGGTAACTGGTGCCGAGCGCTCTTGCCACCGACCCACAAATGAGGAAAAAAACACTTGCACGCCAGAGGAGCTGTCCAATTGCTCAGAAATTCACACCGAAGGCTGATAGACGTCCCAGATCATGCCACGTCATAATTACCCTGATTAAGTCCTTTTTCTTATTTATTAATTCGAATTAATTATTTAAAAATTGCAAAAAATGATTAAAAATTCAATAAAAATAATTAGAAATTCTAAAAAATAATTATAAATCCAGGAAAATATTTTTGAGCCCCTGAAAAAATAATTAATAATTAGAACGGTTAATTAGTACTCTTTGAAAATAGATCACCACTTTGCAAAATTGAATAAATGATTCGAAACATAGTTAAAAAATTGGGAAAAATCACCAAAAATACAGAACAGCCTAAGAATGATTTTGGGCGTATTGCCAGCTCAGAAAAATACCGTTACACCTCGAACAAGATCCGAAACTCCTTTTTAGAGCTCCGATAAAGTCCCGTACGATATTTAAACAATAAAACTACTCCCCAAAGGCTGCAAAACACAGTCTTTAGGAGTGGGGGGCTCATGATATGGCTAAGAATAGGACTAAATCAGGACCGTACGAATCGGGCACGAATCTTAAAGCTCACAGGGGCAAAACGGTAATTTCACCTACAAACGGGTCCGAAATAGGAACTGTGACCCAACAACCCGTAAACGGATCTGTCCTATTGGGTACAGGTCCCATCTCGTTACAAGCTAGTTCAGAAGGATATGGAGAAATTAGAATTCGTTCTTATCCCTAAGAGGTGGTTTTAACCACTTCTATCCATCCACACCGGAATGTAGAGATTTGTTCTTATCTCGAAACGGATCCCTACGACGACTATAAATACCCCTATCCCCCCTACCGTTACAAGGTAATGAATCTTTGCCTACCTAAAGCTCTTTCTTAATCTTCCTAGTTATTGACAAGAGCATCGGAGGGTTCGTAGCCAGGATCCATCCCGTTGTATCGAACTTTGTGCAGGTTCGCAGTGGTGGCTCGGAACGAGTCAACACATAGGCAAAATCACCAGGTTTGCTCTCACTGTTTTCCTAAGAATCTACAAATTCATCTGTGTGCTCCCACACCCGAAATCAGCAGCAACATGCAGCGTATTCCATGAGACTTCCAATCATCTCTGGTAATCTCATGAAAGAAGCGAGCATGTACAATTTTGAAGGAGTACGCCTTGTTGTTACACGGAGGTGTATCACCGACTCAGATGGATAACCTCGTTAGCATTCCCTAATCAACATGGTGAATCCCAACTCACCGCACAGCAGGTGAAAAGTGTGGATCGTGTCCCACCATATTTCAACCAATGCCTCAACAAGCTGCATAAATGACTTCTCCGTATCAATGTGAGAAAACGGTGCCAGCCCGCCTGCTCAACTAATCACTTAATTAGTGGGACACGAGCTGAATTGTTTGTACATTTTAATTAGCCCCTTCCAATTTCCTTAAATGTACAAAATCCACTAACATGATGTATGGTAATATGCTTATATACATGATCGCAATCATCGACTACCCATTTTCACTCAGTTGGATCGCTGTAATCCACACTAGGAGTCTTCGCTTGAGCTTTACTCATGTTGTTGTAATCCCCATTTCCGTTTATACAAAAAAAATTCCGTATTCTTGTATTGTCTATAAATTTTTCTGTTATCTTTGAATTCAGTTGCATACACTTGAATATTCAATTATTTTAAGCCCAAACTCCTTACCTATCCTCCGATTGTATTTTCTGATTGTACGGATTTTTATCGGTTGTTACCGCTAAATCTAGTGTGGGGGTAAACAGATAGAATTTGTGAGTTCGTGGAAAAACCTGAATAGCAGATCCAAACCTGTTCCGTCGGGGTTAGGGCTGCTGACTCCCGCCGTTCACCTGCAAGGAAGTGCGAGACACCGGGGTTGATCCCGGCGACGCACCCTCCGACGCTCAAATCAGTAACCAGAAATGATTATGAAAGAGCGTTTAACTAGCAAAAGATTGATTACCTCTTAATGGAGATGGGTGAGGGGTATTTATAGTCGCCGTTGGGATCAGATAAGGAATGTGATTCCTGTGACCTGATAAGGCATAAAATCCTCGTAATCAGATTAGGAATGTAATCCCTAATTCCCGGTAAAAAGATAGATGTGAATCAGAGCCGTTGATTAGGATTAATCAGAAACCCTAATTCTATCTTTTCTGGACTAGGTGTGTTTCGGGTTGGGACCCGTACCCAGTTGAGGTGGATCCGTTCGCGGGTTATTGGATCTGCGAGAAGGAGACCCAGTACCCATTTCGGACCCATTTGTATGTGAAATTACCGTTTTACCCCTGAGCTTTAAGATTCGCGTCCGATGTGAACGGTCCCGATTTAATCCTACTTTTAGCCATATCACGAGCCCCCCACTCCCGAAGACTGAGTTTGATCAGCCTTTGAGGAGTAGTTTTACTGTTTTAATGGCGTACGGGATTTTATCGGTGTTCTTAAGGGAGTTTGGAATCTTGCTCGGGGTGTAACAGTGTTATTATGGGCTTGTAAAATGCCCAAAAATATTCTCAGAATTTTCTGGATTTTTGGTGATTTTTCCAGATTTTTCTGAATTTTTTCTCATTTTTTTTAATTTTTTATTCATTTTCCGAATTAACTAATTAATTATTAAAAATATTAATTAATTATTCTAATTTAATAATTATTTTTTCAGAATTTAAAAATAATTTTTTCTGAATTAATAATTATATTAAGAATTTTTAATTAATTTTTTTCGATTTTTAAATTTTTTCAAATTTTTTAAATAAAAAAAAACAATTAAATAAATAAATAAATAATTTAAATATTACCTGGACACGTGGCGCATTTCTAACCGTCCATCATGATCAGATGAGTGCGCATCGTGAGGCAGATCACGATCTGGACACGTGGCGCGTTTCTGGTCGTCCATCATGATCAGATCTGCGCGCATCGTGAGGCAGATCACGATCAGGGACACGTGGCGCGTTCCTAAGCATCGATCGTGTCGCGACGCGAATTTTGAGATGATCGGACGGATCGTGTGCGTCGGCGAGTATTTTTCTCCAATTACGAGTTCGGCGCTTCGGCACCTCGGCTCGGCGCTTCGGCGAAGGCACCTCGGCTCGGCTAGATGCCACGTGGCAGTGCAACGTGGCGCTTTTTTTTTTTCCGCTGCTTCTTCTCTCTTCTTCTACTTCGTTTCTATCTTCTCCTCTATTCTTCGACTCTCCTCTGTTCTTCGACTCTCCTCTGTTCTTCGACTCATTCGTCACCTCTCCTTCGTCTTTGGCTCTTCTTCTTCGACGCCACCTTAACAGCGAGAGGAGCTCGCCGCTGGAGCTGGAGTTCGACAGCGGAGGCATGGAGATGAAGCTCAGCCATGGAGGTGGCGAGCTCGACTGAAGGAGAGCTCGATATGAGCGGAGGTGGATCGCAGCGTTGGTGAGCTCGACCTGGGCATCGGCTCATTTGAGGGAGAGCTCAGCACTTGGAGCTGCGACGGTGTGGAGAGCAGAGCACGTCGGAGGGTCATCGAGCGGCTTCGACGAGTTGGCTGGCGAAGAGCTTGGAGGAGGAGAAGATGATGGGAGCTCGGAGCTCGGCGCTTTGGTCGGAGCTTTGTGAGCTCGGCGTTGGAAGTAGAAGGTGGCGAACATGGAGCTCGGAGAGAGGGAGAGCTCGGCAGTGACATGATGGGTTCGGCTCGACATTGCGCTCGGAGCTCGGAGAGAAGGAGAGCTCGGCAGTGACTGAGGTGATGGGTTCGGCTCGACATTGCGCTCGGAGCTCGTTCGTGGAGCTTGGAGGAGGAGAAGATGATGGGATCTCGATGGGTCAGTGCTTGACGACGTTTGACAGCAGTGGAGGGGATGTCGAGCTCAGGTGAGGCTTCGAGTCGAAGGAGCTCGACGCTTTGGGTTTGGAAGGCAGCTCGACGGATCTAGGCGAGGAAGGAGAGGGTCACGATGGAGGGGAACTATCCCCAGTGAAGCCGCCATGGAGGTTGGAAGTCGAGCGTGGCGTGGGTTCTTCTTCCTCTGGTTTTGGTGAAAGAGTGGAGAAGAAGAGATACAGGGGTTGAGTTGGAAGTGGGTTGATGGGTTCGGATCCCTTAACGGGTCGACCCTGGCCCACTTGCCCCCCTTTTTTTCTTTTTTTTCTTTCTCTCTCTCTCTCTCTCTCTCTCTTCTTCCTTGTTGCTCGGCAAATGAATCTGGTTCGGCAGATCCGAGCACGGATTTTGAGGAGAATTTTTTCCCATTTTGCTGTTCGGTAGGTCGGTAGCTCGGATTTGAGATCCGAGCTACGTGGCTCAATCTGGACGGTTGATCACGATCGTGGTGCGAATCGCGAGACAAGGGGCTCAAATTTCGAGAAAACATTATCTTGTCGTTTTGTGGAGACGTTGCGAGATCTGAGCCGTTCATCATGTTTTAGCACGAATTTTGATACGAACCGACGGTGAGATGGGGTCGGCCGAATTTTTCTCCATATGCGGGGGTCGGTACCTCGGCACCTCGGATCGGCAGCTCTTCTGAGAAGAAAGAGAAAGGGGAGGAGAGGCATTTGGGTTCTCTCCTCTGCCTTGTTCTTTCGCACAGTGGAGAAGAGGAGAAGAGGAAGGGGAGGAGAGGCATTTGGGTTCTCTCCTCTGCCTAGTTCTTTCGCATAGTGGAGAAGAGGAGAAGAGGAAGGGGAAGAGAGGCATTTGGGTTCTCTCCTCTGCCTTGTTCTTCCGCACAGTGGAGAAGAGGAGAAGAGGAAGGGGAGGAGAGGCAATTGGGTTCTCTCCTCTGCCTTGTTCTTTTGCATAGTGGAGAAGAGGAGAAGAGGAAGGGGAGGAGAGGCATTTGGGTTCTCTCCTCTGCCTTGTTCTTCCGCACAGTGGAGAAGAGGAGAAGAGGAAGGGGAGGAGAGGCAACTGGGTTCTCTCCTCTGCCTTGTTCTTCCGCACAGTGGAGAAGAGGAGAAGTGTTGGGGAAGAAGGAGAAGAATGAAGGAGCTAAGAAGGGTATGGGTCGGACCGTGGGTATCGGATCCGACCCCGACCGTTAGCCTCTTTTTCTTTCTTCCTCTTCATCTGCTTGCTTTGTTTGGCGAATCCGAGCACGGATTTTGAGGTACATTTTTCGCCGCTCAGCAGTTTGGTAGATTGGCAGATCCAAGCTACGCGGCTCAATCTGGACGGTTGGCGGCTCAATCTGGACGGTTGATCACGATCGTGGCGTGAATCACGAGACAAGAGGCACGAGTTTCGAGAAAATGTTATCTTGTCGTTTTGTGGTGACGTGGCACGATCTGATCCGTCCATCACGCTTGAGTGCGAATTTGGAGATGATCTAACGGTGAGATCGGGTCGGCAGAATTTTTCTCCATATACGAGGGTCGGTCCCTCGTCCGCTCGGCTCGGTGACTCAGTAGTTCACCCTCTGCCCGTAGTAGCTCGGAGAAGAGGAGAAGAGGAAGGGGAGGAGATGCATTTGGGTTCTCTCCTCTGCCTTGTTCTCTCGCACAGTGGAGAAGTGGTGCTGGGAAGATCCTCGTAAGAGCCATGGGAAGACCCATTCTTTGAAGTGAGTGCAAGGAGCAACTCTAGGGGAGAGTTGTGCTTCGATCTCGTCGAGAAGAGCTATTTGAGAGATAAGTTTGAGGAGGAACTCTAGGAGAGAGTTACGCTCCGATCTCGTCGAGAAGAGCTATTTGAGAGACAAGTTTGAGGAGCAACTCTAGGAGAGAGTTTTTAGCTCCGAACTCGTTGAGAAGAGCTCCGCTTTGGAGGTGAGCGGAGTGAAGAGCTCGACTTGTAGAAGAGCCATCTGGAAGAGGAGTTTGAGGAGCAACTCTAGGAGAGAGTTTTAGCTCCGAACTCGTTGAGAAGAGCTCCGCTTTGGAGGCGAGCGGAGTGAAGAGCTCGACTTGTAGAAGAGCCACCTGGAAGAGGAGTTTGAGGAGCAACTCTAGGAGAGAGTTTTTAGCTCCGAACTCGTTGAGAAGAGCTCCGCTTTGGAGGCGAGCGGAGTGAAGAGCTCGACTTGTAGAAGAGCCATCTGGAAGGGGAGTTTGAGGAGCAACTCTAGGAGAGAGTTTTTAGCTCCGAACTCGTTGAGAAGAGCTCCGCTTTGGAGGCGAGCGGAGTGAAGAGCTCGACTTGTAGAAGAGCCATCTGGAAGGGGAGTTTGAGGAGCAACTCTAGGAGAGAGTTTTTAGCTCCGAACTCGTTGAGAAGAGCTCCGCTTTGGAGGTGAGCGGAGTGAAGAGCTCGACTTGTAGAAGAGCCATCTGGAAGGGGAGTTTGAGGAGCAACTATAGGAGAGAGTTTTAGCTCCGAACTCGTTGAGAAGAGCTCTGCTTTGGAGGCGAGCAGAGTGAAGAGCTCGACTTGTAGAAGAGCCATCTGGAAGGAGAGTTTGAGGAGCAACTCTAGGAGAGAGTTTTTAGCTCCGAACTCGTTGAGAAGAGCTCTGCTTTGGAGGTGAGCGGAGTGAAGAGCTCGACTTGTAGAAGAGCCATCTAGAAGGGGAGTTTGAGGAGCAACTCTAGGAGAGAGTTTTAGCTCCGAACTCGTTGAGAAGAGCTCCGCTTTGGAAGCGAGCAGAGTGAAGAGCTCGACTTGTAGAAGAGCCATCTGGACGGTTGATCATGATCGTGGCGCGAATCACGAGGCAAGAGGCACGAGTTTCGAGAAAACGTTATCTTGTCGTTTTGTGGTGACGTAGCGCGATCTGATCCGTCCATCACGCTTGAGTACGAATTTTGAGATGATCTAATAGCGAAACCGGATCGGCAGAATTTTTCTCCATATGTGGAGGTCGGTACCTCGGCACCTCGGATCGATGCGATCGGTAGCTCTTCTGAGAAGGAAGAGGAAGGGGAGGAGAGGCATTTGGGTTCTCTCCTCTGCCTTGTTCTTTCGCACAGTGGAGAAGAGGAGAAGTGATGGGTACTTTTTGGAGAGGTGAAGAGGAGCTCCACTCCTAGGGGTGGAGAAGAGGAGAGCAATCTGGGCGATTGATCACGATCGTGGCGCGAATCACGAGACAAGAGGCACGAGTTTCGAGAAAACGTTATCTTGTCGTTTTGTGGTGACGTGGTGCGATCTGATCCGTCCATCATGTTCTAGCACGTCTTTTGAGATGATCCAACGATGTGATGGCTCGGCAGCATTTTTCTCCATATGTGAGGGTCGGTTCCTCGTCCGCTCGGCTCGGTGACTCAGTAGTTCACCCTCTGCCCGTAGTAGCTCGGTATCTCAAGAGGATGGGTCGGAGCTCTGCTCCTCGGCTCGGGAGGATGGGTCGGCATATGGGAGAGGTGAAGGGCTCTGAAGCTCTGCCTCTATTCTGTTTGGTTTTGGAGATTTTTGAAGAGGAGCTCCACTCCTGGGGGGAGAAGAGGTGCTAGGAAGATCTTTGTAAGAGCCATGAGAAGACCCATTCTTTCAAGTGAGTGCAAGGTGCAACTCTATGGGAGAGTTTTGAGCTCTGAACTCGCTTAGAAGAGGCCCGCTTCGGAGGCGAGCGGAGCGAAGAGCTCAGACCCAGGAGAGAGCGATCCGGAAGACGAGTTTGAGGAGCAACTCTAGGAGAGAGTTTTAGCTCCGAACTCGTTTGAGAAGAGGTCTGCCTTGGAGGTAAGCGGAGTGAAGAGCTCGGCTTTAGGAGAGAGCCATTTGGAAGACGAGTTTGAGGAGCAACTCTAGGAGAAAGTTTGAGCTCCGAACTTGTTTGAGAAGAGGTCCGCCTTGGAGGTGAGCGGAGCGAAGAGCTCGGCTCTAGGAGAGAGCCACTTGGAAGACGAGTTTGAGGAGAAACTCTAGGAGAGTTTTAGCTCCGAACTCGCTATTTTAGTGAGAGAATCAACGGTTGTAGGAGCAGTTCCGAATGGCGAACCACTTCTAACCCGCTGAAGAGCAGGTTATTTGAAGAGGAATCGAGCCAAGTGTTGGACTCCGAACCATCGGTAGAGGTATTCAACGGTTGTGGGAGCAATTCCGAATGGCGAACCACTTCTAACCTGCTGAAGAGCAAGTTATTTGAAGAGGAATCGAGCCAAGTGTTGGACTCCGAACCATCGGTAGAGGTGTTCAACGGTTGGGGAAGCAATTCCGAATGGCGAACCACTTCTAACCCGCTGAAGAGCAGGTTATTTGAAGAGGAATCGAGCCAAGTGTTGGACTTCGAACCATCGGTAGAGGTATTCAACGGTTGTGGGAGCAATTCCGAATGGCGAACCACTTCTAACCTGCTGAAGAGCAAGTTATTTGAAGAGGAATCGAGCCAAGTGTTGGACTCTGAACCATCGGTAGAGGTGTTCAACGGTTGTGGGAGCAATTCCGAATGGCGAACCACTTCTAACCCTGCTGAAGAGCAGGTTATTTGAAGAGGAATCGAGCCAAGTGTTGGACTCCGAACCATCGGTAGAGGTGTTCAACGGTTGTGGAAGCAATTCCGAATGGCGAACCACTTCTAACCTGCTGAAGAGCAAGTTATTTGAAGAGGAATCAAGCCAAGTGTTGGACTCCAAACCATCGGTAGAGGTGTTCAACGGTTGTGGGAGCAATTCCGAATGGCGAACCACTTCTAACCCGCTGAAGAGCAGGTTATTTGAAGAGGAATCGAGCCAAGTGTTGGACTCCGAACCATCGGTGTTAAGGGTTAGTAAGTTGCGGGAGCAGCCATGTAGAAGAAGCTGGACTCCGAACCCACCATTTAAGAGAGTCGTGACTCGGAGAGATGGAGAAGCAAGAACAATAATTTTTAATGAAAAGATGCAAAGTTTTATTGAAATAAATTAAGTGGCTGCTCCAATAGGGCGAGCCATTATTACATGCTGTTGGCCGAGTTACAAGCATCGGCCTTATTGAAAATCAGAATCCTACTTCTACAATAAGGTGAGGACCTCTTGGGAGGAGCTGAGTCTTGAAGCTCGGCGGGCCTTTCTGTTCGTTTGGAAGAGGTGATGATCAGGGGAGCAGCTCGGCCCCCTCTTTTTGGACGAACTTGATCAGGTGCCCGCGCTGTATGAGTTCTTCGATCTCCTCCTTGAGAGCCCGACAATCATCCGTGTCGTGGCCGTGGTCCCTGTGAAAGCGGCACCACTTATCCTTGTTCCTCTTCTTGCCAGGTGTATTCATTCTCGGGGGAGCGCGGAGGAGCCCTTCCTTGTCCACCTCCATAAGAACTTCTGATATATTGGCAATGATGGGGGTGAACTTCTCAAACCGAGGAGTTGGGCGACGCTGTCCATTGCCGTCCTTCTGGGATTTTTGGGAGCCCTCTTCGCTTGTGCTCTTCCGTTTGTTCCCGGAAGATGTCTCCTTAAAGCACGGGAGTTTCTCAGCTTCTTCGGCCCTGAATGTACTTCTCGCTCCTGAGAAGGATGTCGGCGAAATTATGTGGGGGCTTCTTGGCAAGGGAGGAGCGAAGGCTAGAGTTGAGGACGTTCGATTGGAAGGCGGCCGCTGCAACAGGCTGATCAAGGGAAGCGATGGATCTCACTTCTGCAGTGAACCTCCTCACATAGTCCCTCAACTTCTCTCCCTTCTCCTGGCGGAGCTGGAGTAACGAGATGTTGGTCTTCTCCGTGCGTCTACTACTCACAAAATGAGTGATGAAGAGGGTCTCGAATTGCTCGAAGGAGAATATGGAAGACGGGGCGAGGCGGGAGTACCACTCCCGAGCCGAACCCTTAAGAGTGGCGGGGAAGGTTTTGCACAGCAAAGCATCGGAAGCTTGGTGGATTAGCATGAGGGTCTTAAAGCTTTCGATGTGGTCCACGGGGTCCGACTCCCCCGAGTAAGTTTCGAACTTCGGGGGTTCGAAACCTCTTGGGATAGGAGCTTCCATGATGGTCCGGGAGAAGGGAGGTCTGCTCAGGCGGATGGTCCTTCCTCTTAACTCCTCATCCTTGTCTATTCGGCCGATGCGCCTCTCCATCTCGTGGAGACGGCGGTAGAGAGCATCGTCCCTTCGACGATAGTCAAACGAGCCTCTGGACTCGTCTTCATAGGAAGGGGAGCGACGACGGTAGCTCTGGGAGCGGCGAGGGCTAAGAGCTGGAGGGGGAGTTATGGACCGATGATGAGGACTTTGGACTCGTGGAGGGGTAGGAGCCCTTTGGGCATTGTTGTTGTTGGGTCGGAGGTTGAGAGCTTGCAACACCGTTGTTTGAAATTGCTGGAACTCGGCACGAGTGATGGGTGCCTCATCGTTCCTCGGATGTTGCTGACCAGTAAGGGAATGGGGTCTTCTCCTATGATGCTCGGGGGACTCTCTCCGTCCTCTTCGGGTAGGGGACCTCCTGTTGTCTTGGTGGTGAGGATATCGCTCATCCGGACGTTGTTGGCGGGAGGTTTCCTCTCGGGCCCGCTTCTCATCCAGATGGCGGCGAAGATCCTTATCCTTCTGCCAATTGAGAACGGTATTGCAAAGGTCGGAAACTCGAGGATTGTGGGAGGCCATGGAATCTGAAGAGGCATTGTGTACCGAAATGTGGTCCTGATGGAGGGGTTGCTTCTGCGGGTTGGGACGCGAAGCCCCCGCACCGGCATTTTGAGGATCAGCAGGACCCTTAGGGGGTTGCTGATTCTGAAGAGGAGGCTGATCTTTTTGAAGAGGGTCTTCCGCTTGGAGAGGAAGTTGTCCCCTGCTGCTGAGCGGGTTGGATGGGGACTACCTCTTACTGGTCCGCGGGGTTGGGTGCACGATTGGACCCTCTAGATCTGACCTTTCTGGGAGGCATGGCCGGAGAAGAGGTAGTCGACGAGGAAGAGGCGGAGGCTATTCGTATGGTTTTCCCACAGACGGCGCCAATCTGTTACCGCTAAATCTAGTGTGGGGGTAAACAGATAGAATTTGTGAGTTCGTGGAAAAATCTGAATAGCAGATCCAAACCTGTTCCGTCGGGGTTGGGCTGCTGACTCCTGCCGTTCACCTGCAAGGAAGTGCGAGACACCGGGGTTGATCCCGGCGACGCACCCTCCGACGCTCAAATCAGTAACCAGAAATGATTATGAAAGAGCGTTTAACTAGCAAAAGATTGATTACCTCTTAATGGAGATGGGTGGGGGGTATTTATAGTCGCCGTTGGGATCAGATAAGGAATGTGATTCCTGTGACCTGATAAGGCATAAAATCCTCGTAATCAGATTAGGAATGTAATCCCTAATTCCCGGTGAAAAGATAGATGTGAATCAGAGCCGTTGATTAGGATTAATCAGAAACCCTAATTCTATCTTTTCTGGACTGGGTGTGTTTCGGGTTGGGACCCGTACCCAGTTGAGGTGGATCCGTTCGCGGGTTATTGGATCTGCGAGAAGGAGACCCAGTACCCGTTTCGGACCCATTTGTATGTGAAATTACCGTTTTACCCCTGAGCTTTAAGATTCGCGTCCGATGTGAACGGTCCCGATTTAATCCTATTTTTAGCCATATCATCGGTATTCTTATCTCTTCTTCAATTCTTGAATTCATTTTTTCTAAATAAATTATGCCATTGTCATAAACCCAATTGCTTTCATTAGATATCCGATTATTATGTTGGAACCTTGAAATCCTAATCCATTCTTTGATGCCATTATTTGATTATTTGTAAATTATTTTCACCCTCTTAAATTCTTTCTTTTGTATTAGATTTATTTTTGGAACTTCTATTGTAGCCAACCCTAGCCCATTCTATAATTTGACTATTTGATTCTCCTTCTATTGTAAAACCCAAACTCCTACTCTATTCTTTGTTCATTTATTGTATAAAGCCCAAACCAAGTATATTCTTATTATTTTGATTTATTAATGTATGAACCCAAATCCTATTCATTCTACAATCGATTTCTTCTTTTGTTGATTATATATTTTAAGCCCAAATTATACTTCACTCTATAATCCTAATTCATTCCATTAGATTACTATTATTATTATTTTTGATTATCTAATTAATGTGAAGCCCAATCCCAGCCCACACCCTATTATGTACCCAACCCGTTATCTAAACCCACTAACTGCATCTCCCCCTTATTCTTCATTAACTACTCTCGTTTAATCCTCCCGCTATTCCCGTTAACTTTCCTCCTTAATCTTCTCCTTAACCACTAAATCCCTAACAAATCTCCCTCTCACTGCTTCCCTCTCACCCCTCTCACGAACTCCAAAACCTTTCACCATATTCCCCAATCGAAACCCAACTTCATCTCCCTTCATCTTCTCCCTTGTCCTCTCGCACTACCTCTACCACCACCTACCAATGCCACCATTGTAGCCACTCCAAGCCAGCAACCTTGCCATCACCTCACATCGATGACCACCGCACGCACCCCGACTGCAACCGCCATTGACTACAGCCCGCACTCCTCCCCACCGAAGCCACCATTGCTTCTCCTCTCCCTGCAACCTCACCCCCAACTGCTTCCTCTCCTCACCCTTGCTGCACTCATTCACCAGCACCCTCACAGCATGCCACTGTCGACAGCTATGACCAGCACCTTCACCTTCATCCTAACTCTTCATCTCCACCACCCATAGCCCTCTCACGCCAAGCTAGCACCTCGTTGCTAACATCTTCTACCCTGGTGGCCCCTCCATCAGTCACCGTCGTAGACACTATTGGTGCTCTCCACAACCCTGAGCTCCACCACCGACAACAGCACCCCAGCACCACCCTTCCTCCTTGCCATCCTGAGCATCATCCCCAAGCCATCCCGACTGCCATTGCCACCTGCACCTCGTCGTCCTCCCCTACAACCACCGAACGCCGATCTTCCACCACTCCATTACACCGAAACCTGAATCTCCTTACCGTTGTTTGCATCGGGCCGCACCATCTCCTTATCGCTATCGTGTCTCTTGCTTGTTGCTTCTATGGTTATTGTCTCATTGTTGTAGTGTTACAGTTGTCTCGTTGCTACGTTCGTGGTTATTGTTGCTCGTCGCTGCCGTTGTGTGTCGTCGGTCCCGCTCTTCTCATTTTCCGTCGTAATTACCATAGCAGAAAAACATATCTTGTACACTCTTTTTGTTCCCGTACAAGTATTTTTTTTGTTGAATTTTGCAAGTAGTTCTGTTTCTTTTGTCTATCGTGTTATTGATCCCGTCTTGTCTACCACATGTTATTTGCACTTGATTCATTCAACCTATGCTATTCTATTGTTTTTCCATATCGACACTTGAAATAGAACCATAAAACATATTCTTATTGCATACATTGCACAAGAACATATAGAAATATACGTATAGAAGTATATGTTATCATATTTTGATTGTATTGAATGAGATGGTATGATTATCAATAGTATAGTTGATATCATGAAGATAATGATTTTTGTCATGATTAACATTAGGATCAAACCCTAATTACTGAATAGAGATGCATGTCAAATTCTGGTCACAAGATTATATGTTGTGAGTAATAATCATTATAACAAAAATTATTATATTCCCATCCTTATGTTTACTCCAACCTAGAGTGAGATTTCGACCTGGTTACATAATATAATTTAGAACTTTATAAATGAAAGTTGTAGCCCGCTATGTATAGAATTCAGAACAATTGATGGATCTGGAATCCAATTTGTAGATTGCAAGATATACTGATTTTAACACTATAATGTCGTTAATTTCAGATTTCTATTTAGGGGTACATCGTCATAATTAATTGGAAAAAATAATAGGTTATCTTGAATTAAGACTAGAGATTTACCAGTATGTTATTGGACATGTTTAAGAGTTATTCTATAATTTTTGTAAGATTTTTAAATGAATTTACTGTCAAGTTTTATAAATAAGATTTTGACTCTGACATGCTACCTTTAAACGGAACCAGTAAAGAATGAATTTATACACCTAGCTACTATGATTATAATATGTTGTGCGAATATGCGTTGAAACCGGAAAGAAGTCTAGTTTCTAGAACTCCTGACGGAACTGAATTCGCATTCCTTAGTAGCGGGAAAGTGAATTTTAGTAGAATAGTGTACTGCTGTCCAGAAATTGTATTTTCGTTTATTTAAATATGAATATGTCTCTTTCTCGCATTTAATAAATTGAACGCTATATCATGCATTGCATATCCCTTGGTACCTTCTTGATCTTGATCTGACACCCATTTTCATCGATTACATATTCTTGTATAATTGTTGGAAAAAGAATAACAAACCGGGGTAATAAGGAAACACCTAGTAGTGGACAATATAGGAGAGTCTACTTGGAAGGAGACCCGTGTTTCTTGTAATAGTGACTCCTGATTACATGTTTATCTGTTTCCTATTACAAGCTATATGGAACTATGTGCCACGTCTTGAGACGACGGGGGCCACCTCTAGAATCCATTACATGTTTACATTATTTCACATTCCTGGTTACATGATATGATGATATGATATGATTCCTGGTTACATGATATGATATGATTCCTGGTTATACCTGTAGTGTCCCGAATTCCTTAGACTAGAACTCGGAACACAAGCCAGAATCTTACTTCAAATGAGTTAATAATACAGAAAAATCACAGGAAATTAAAAACTTTTATTACATCAAAATGTTATTACAATATCTAATGATTACAACAATTACAATAAATTGATAAATCATGAATATACAATAAAATTGGACAGTAATCTTTCTCAACGTGGTGTATAGCATGAAAAACCACTCTTTACAAGATAGGGCCGGGCCGTTCACATGAAAGAAGAGAAGAAATCCTTTCTTCACGGTCGGGCGCATTTCTCAAAATCCTCCAGGATCACAAGTGGAACGCTAACCAAGGGTGGGGAGGCTGCGAGTGGAGCGTCGAACAGAAAGAATCAAGCAGTTGAGAGGTTCCAGCCGAGCTGCCTTTAGCCAGGAGAGGGTTTTGGAGAAAGATAGGTAAGTGGTAAGCCGCAAAGTAATTATTTTTGCTAGGATAGAGGGCGTTAAGTACAAGCAGTTTGAGGTATCTAAATTGGGGGAGCTCCAGGAACTTCCTTATGGACGTTAGAAGTGGCAGCTCGCTCTTTTGCCAAGGTGAAATGGAGGCAAGTAGATCACATCTTTCTAACAGATGGGATAAAGAAGCAAAGAATCTATTCGCGTTGACCGGGAAGTGGCATATAAAATAGGAAATGAAAGCGACGCGTGTAGCTGACCAAATGCAAGGGCTGAGCCTATGGGTATAGTAAAGGGTCAACATCAAGGCAAGATCGATGCTTATAGCCTTCGTGCCAAGGAAAGACGTCCAAATGCATCAATAGCTTCTTCTTCTATAAGATCTGCTGTGGATGATATAGCTGCTCCTAGTCCGACAACTAGAAAGAGCAGAGAATCAGTCATAAACCCGTCTTTTTTTTTTCACAGTCGAGCTCCTCACGGACCTATGCCTTTTTCGCCAGGTTGAAGGGAGTCGTTAGACTGCTGTACCGCTAGGTGATCCAAGAGCGCTGGAATAAGGTTGTTTTGAAACCTTATGAAATTATGAAATAATAATGAAGAAGGAGTCGTAGTTATCCCACCTTTAATGGGTTCATCCCGGAATTAGACAAGAGGCAGGTATGGAAGTCTTATGGAAGTATTCAAGTAGCAGACCTGGTAGCCCGAAGGGCCCCAAAATAGGTTAATAATGGACTCCGTGCCCCAATCCGAACGTGTCCTTAGTGCGTTAATGAGAAGTCCCTAGGGTAGGAAAGATTCTCCTGGAGTAGCAAATGATTCAATTAGGGGTTCGAGATCTGAGCTAGGGCTTTCAGTACCGCTTTGGAAGCAAGTAGATGATGCGCTTGATCTAAATTATCACTTTCTTTTTTAAGTGGAATAGAATTCCTTCAATGCGAGCACCTAATATATTGATTGCTAAACTATATCTATAGGTCATCCATTTTTTTAGTAAATGAAGCTCGGCCTGTTGGAAAGCATGATGCATTGGTTGGTTGCGAGCCCTCCACGATTGATAGGAGAGATTTCGTGTTGCGGACGTCTCTTTCTGACAGACGTCTTTTCATCTTTCTTAAAGTAAAGGTGTCTTTCTAGTGGACTGACAGAGCGAGCTGTAAAGGTAGCTATTGCTGCTTGCTGTAAGAGCTAGTGCTGTACTGGACTGGGAAAAGGCAAGCGTCTGATCAGATTAATCAATAAATAGGGTTCGATCGCCTAGCCTAAGCAAGGATGGTCGAGTGACAATTGGAGCAAGACCTATTCCAATATCTTGTGCTAACTCGAACTAATATATCTGGCGTTGCTTGTTGGGGTGGGAATAGATTTTAGCGGGCCAGTGAAAGATGAGTAGGCAGGGTACGATGAAGCCAGTGGATCGACACATGGGTTTTGTACTGGTCAGCTTTGGGCTGGAGATTGACGATTGACTGAGCGTGCTTTGTCGTTGTGGAGTACTCTCTGACAGATGCGCTCTCTTATTGCCAATTGGATGCTTTCCACGGCTCAAGTCTTCCCTGCGCTCCCCACGATCAGGTAGTCCTACAAACTCACCAAACTGTTGGCACGTAAGTTGAATACAATTGATGCAATGCTATAATACAGCGACTCCAAAACATAACAACCAATATTTGATGCAAAAAGAAAAGTGAGGTCAAACCAAGTGTCGGTGTATGCCGTGGCCAAAGTCTAATGCACAGTCAAAATGCACACGATGCTCTTATTCTAATGCATGTTTGATTAGGGAGATATGCATCCCATACTACACATTCCCCAACCAAACGACATTTTTCAATTAATGGAGTTCGATCCCCCACTATGCATCCTACTCTAGTGCTCTCACCTGTTTCTGATACTCTGGTGATGATGAGGTTGCAGTCATCCGGTTTACTCCAGTCGTTACCATGGTTGTGATGTCAATTAACTTGTGTTTTACCAACCATGTCGGGGGTCGCAGTCGTACGGCTTACTCCATCACGGCTGAACTCATAGTAGGTTGCGATAATTCTACCTTCTTGGACTTCACTAAAAGCTGATATACGGACATAGGGCTCCTCACCGAGGACATTATTTTAGAGCTCTACAGAGTTCACTCACAGAGAAGTCTCTAAGTTCCCTGCCTGCATTGATCAACATAGGACCTGACGGATATTAGGGTTTCCCTAACTCTTCGCTATCCTCGTCCTTACACTAGACCAAAACTTGTAGTCGAGACGATGCCACCACTCCAAACTCCTCAAAGGTTGTTACGGTCATAAAGGCACTCACACCGGAGATAATAGAGCCCCCATAGAGTTCACTCACAGAGCAGTCTCTAAGTCCCCTGCCGCATTAAACGAACCTAGGATTCGGCCAGACGTGAAGACGCCATGCGTCCCCCTGACAGTCGAACACAACACCCGCTAGTGCCTGTCCTTACATTCAATAATGACTCGAACAAATCCTACAACACCACAGACCCAAAGTACTACCGCTAACCCTGTACCGCCCCAAATTTCCAATAATTAAAAATTAGAAAATACATGGCACAAATCCAGAATCAACCTCAATGTAATAGTAAACACAGTAAAACACAGGAAAAATTTTCAACTTTTATTACATCAATTCTTTACATAGCATAGTGGAAAATTAACACCTTGAATTACAATTTCTTTCTTTTACAACCTATTCTTTTACAATTTGCATAAGCCATATTATCATTCTACCACAAGCATCCAATCCCAAGCTAATGGTACCTACATGTAAAACATGAGGCTAGAGATAACCCTAACCCCCAAAACTACTGGGGTCAGCCATAACGGTGCGAGTGACATTAAAAAAAATACAATTTAAATGAAACATAAAGAATAAATTCATAAACAACACATTCGCATAATAGTAACAAGACGGAATACGAAATAACAATAAATAAAGTATGAAAACATCAAGTGAAACTAAGCTAAGTGTCAAGTGTAGGAAAACAGAAAACATCAAGCATAATACAAGTCAAGAAAACACAAATACAGTATGATGACTCTCAATGCATACTTGTCGGATTCTATGCATTCCATACTACATAGGTCCGGTGCAAGCCTTTATAGTTCTCCACTTTATAGGGTTAAATTCCTCGTTATGCAACTAATCCTGCTACGGTGATAGAAACAAGATCTAGAATACTCCGCGAATAGGCCTAACAACCCTCGACGCGCAAGCAACATGTAAGCATAGCTCTAATACCGGAGAATCACCTCCCTATCGTATACCCCACGAATAGGACTGACGATCCTCGATGTGCAGATATACAGTACATCCTGTGAATAGACCTGCCGACCCTCAACACACGAATGCACCGTATGTTCCGTGAATAGGCATACCGATCCTCGACACGCGAACATACCAACTGTCCTATAGGGACACAACAACACACAGTCCTTGATACATCCGTTCGACTAGCAACATCGCCCATACTTACGTTTTCCAAGTTCTATCACATCTCCACTAGTGTAACGCCCCGATTTCCATAGACTGGGAAACCGTGACATAAGCCAGAATCTTGCATTCAATTAGCCACAATACACAGAAAAACAGGGAAATTAAAAACTTTTTACTTAATACAATATTACAAGCCGAGTGTTTCCATTGTTCAATATATTACATTAGAGTATACAAGAATGAAAACAATAAACATCGGTTCTTCACTTGGAAGTCATGCCTTGACTAGAGTTCTCCCGAGCTGGTGATCCTGTATCCACAACCTATTAGAGTCGGGACATCAGTACATATATTGACGCTTAAAGGCCGATGACTAGCAACAAATCTCAAAAATAAACATATCAAGCATGGTAAATGTGTCGGTATAGTTTAAGTGTTCGTGAGTGCAATGCCTTAAACCTAATGCAATGTCAACTAAGCTAGGATGCTCTTATTCTGATGCAAGCGAGAATCTGGAGTCGTATGCATCCCATAACTACATATGTCCATATCAAGCCATTTTCCATATTTAGGGATTTGAACTTGCGTTATGAATTTCTACTTTTGTACACAACCTGTTCCTGACAGATACAACGTGACTGATGAGGTTGCAGATGTGATCAAGTCCCACCAATGCAATACGCTCATGGTATCTATGTTTGCCACTACTACCCAGCGCACCAGACACCACTCAAAAACCAGACGAACCTTCGAAGTTAACTATAACACAGGTCACCTCGAAGCATCCCCTGTGGCCCCCTAACTCATAGATCATAGTCTATGGCCTGTTCGCTTCCCTTGCATAGAACATGACAGAGTTCTGGGGGTCCATCCCCTAGCTTCGTTTGCCCTTATCATGGTACTTCAAGAATTAACAGTGTGAAATACGCAACCCGTGCTCCCAACTCGTGAGAAGGCACCGTACATATCCCTTGAACGGGAATGTACAACTCAATAACACCACCTAGTGTTGGCCTATAGGACGAGTTGGGTCATAAGGTGTCACCCTTAATACCAACTCCCCTCTTTTGGCAAAAATGGTTAAGTAAAGAGCTTTATAAGTTACTACCCTAATGATGTCACTAATCCTAAACAACTTTACCGGAATTTCAACTTAGATTATCATAGTCTAACTCATGGTCCATCGATCCAAGATACTAGTGACGGGATCTCCTTCACTCATCACTACACCTATCTCGGATCTTATCCACACTCTCGGCCCACGATCAACCCATACCGGTTAAGATCCGTTGGTGCCCGAGGTTAGATTTATCCATAGTCTCCAAGGTGGTAAGATGCGGGTCTTGATGGTCGATGACCCCTAGGGTAATTTTGAAGGCCCTAGACTAGCTTTTATCAAGCTAACCATTATTAGTGACTTTCCCAATCCTTATTACCCATGAAGATGAAGAATGTTCACATGCTACGGTCCAATTTTAATTAGAACCTCACACAACTAGAATCCATGGATTCTTTTTCCCAATTTGAACTAGAACTACATGCAACTTGATCCTTGGGTTCTTTCTCAAGTTGAGCTAGAATCACCTAGAAACTAAATGCAAGGGTTCTCTTATCATTTGAGCTAGAACTACCATAGTGCTAGTTTCATGGGTTTCTTTTTTTAAAGTTGACTAGAACAAAATATGGAACATAGGTTCATTTCAATAGCTAAACTAGAACACATAGCTCAAACATGGGTTCATGGGTTCTTTTTATCAATTTGTTTAATTGGCTAATCTTTAACAAGTTGATGAATGTAGGAACTTCAAAGTTACTTACAAATTATGTGTATTGGAGACGATGGATTTGCATCACGGTAGGATAAGTCTGCACTGCGCAGGCTTCTCCATCGAATTTGGAAAACACTTCTAACTTGAAGTGCCTGTATGATCTACTCTAATTCAATTTTTCAATATTTTCATGTGATGAATGTGTTAATGTTTTGTGCGTTTGATCAAATGATTGGGAGTTTTAGATCATAATTATTCGCATTTTGAAACTAGCATGTTTTAAATTGTTTAGTGTGCTTTGTCATACTATGTGTATGGACATATTGGCTAAATCTATCGTTTGCAGTTTGTGTGAGATTGTATGTTTGCTTCTCTAATAAAGATTGATGTATAAAATCTATAACAAATGTCTGTAACTTAGGTGAGAGCATCTCATAATACAGGATATGACTCCATTAGTTACGTTTTGTTCTTTCTCGTTCAATGTACTGTATGTGCAAAGTTGTATTAAAATCCATTAGACATTATCTCATTTAGCGTTATGAAGATGATGAAGAACGAATAAAGGAAAGAACTCTTCGCTCTATGTGGTTGAGCATATGGACATTGTTGAAACCATGAGAGAAAGCAAAGTATTCAGTAAAATGTAGTAGAGTAATTTTGTATTAACTCATATTATTATTATTTTAATGTGCTTGTATAATTACTGGCATATGTAAGTTGAGATTAACAAATGAAACAATTGACAATAGTAGTTCTAATTTGCGTAGTCCTTAAACACGTCATAATAGGCTAGGACATGTGAACTACGTATAAATTGTTTGCCATTGTTAAAACTCAGAACTCTGCTAAATGACACTTCATTAAATATGACAAATATGAAAGTTGTGCTCAGATTATGATCACTAGAAAATTATTTAGTATGGTTTCTAGGAGCACACAACTTATTGAGTCAATATTTTCTAATATTTGTGACCTGAGTAGATGAGACGATAATTGGTCAGAAGTATTTGATCACCTTTGTAGATGATTATTGAATGTTTGCCATATATAAATGGAGGATGCAACACTCGTTATTTGATAAATTAAAAATCTAGTTAAATGCTCAGATCAAAATATTTCAGATTTGATAGAGGTGGTGAATATGTTTCAATACTTTAAGAGAAGTTTTCATTTGGCTTAATCTCTAGTGCACTTTATTTACAACAGTCAAAATGATATTGATAAAAGTTCGAATCAAACACTTAATAAAATGTTGAATTCTATATTATTGACTGTTGTTTGACTTTGTGTAATTATCGGTGATATTGTATTGTTAATCATATTCCTAAAATGTTACTACACTCTAAATTACTTACACCTTGTAGACTATGGGATAGAAACACAAATAATTTGTTAAAGTAAAAACATATAGTGCGGTACATTTGTTAGAGTACATGACCCTAGAAGGCCTCAAGTAGGACCTATAACAAATATTTCAAATTTCACCTCCAACAACTTTTTACAAAAAACCTCTTTTCTTTCGAAAATTTACAAAAATAGTTTCTTTTGTTCAGAAAAATCCAAAAAATTTAAAATTATTATCTACTGATAAAGATTAGATTTTCCAAATAAATCTTATGACTTCTTATTTTTCAAGAAGAATATTTTTAATAAAGTCCCCAACAATCTCAAAATTGCGTGAATATATATATATACTCAATAAAATCAAATCAAATCAAATTAGAGCGATAAAATCTCCCCCCAATCTCTCTCATGTCAAAACCAGCCTACCAAAACAGCCCAACCAAAATTTGAATTCTAATTTACCTCTAAACTACATTTTGCGCAAAAACTATTTGTTTTCAAAGTACAACAACAACAACAACAAAGCCTTTTTCCCAACTAGTTGGGGTTGGCTACACGAATCCTGGTTTTCCATTCTACTCAGTTTAGTGCAATATCTTCTGTGAGGTCACAAACTATCATATCTTTTTTCACCGTTTTCTTCTAAGTTAGTTTAGGTCTTTCTCTACCCCTAACTCTACCCTCAATACTTATCAAATCACTCCTTCTAACGGGGGCACTACTAGGTCTACGTGTGACATGTCCAAACAACCTGAGGCGATTCTCTCTTAACTTATCTTGGATTGGAGCTACTTTTAGCATGTCTCGTATATGCTCATTTATAATTCTATCCTTCCTTGTTTTACCACACATCCATCTTAGCATCCTCATCTCCGCTACACTCATTTTTTGGACATGCTTTTTTTTGTTGCCCAACACTCTGCTCCATACATCATTGCTAGTCTAACAGCTGTCCTATAAAATTTTTCCTTCAACTTCAAAGGTATACATTTGTCACACAGAACACTACTGGCACTTATCCACTTAAGCCACCCTGCTTGGATCCTATGTGTAACATCATCACAAATCTCCCCATCTCTTTGTATAATCGAGCCTAAATATCGGAAACGGTCTCTCTTAGATATCTTATGGCCACCAAGCTTCACGACTTCCTCAGTTGTGTTCAGAATATCACTAAAATTACACTCCATATACTCTGTTTTAGTTCTGCTTATTTTAAAGCTTTTAGCTTCCAAAGTTTCTCTCCACAATTCTAATTTAGCATTGACTCCTGCTCTAGTCTCGTCAACTAAGATGATGTCATCGGCAAAAAGCATACACCAAGGCACCTCATCGTGTAATCCTCGCGTCAATTCATCCATAACCAAAGTAAAGAGGTAGGGGCTTAAATTCGAACCTTGGTGTAAACCTATTGTAATAGGAAAATCTCTGGTCTCTCCTGTGGTTGTTCTAATTGTGGTTGTTGCCCCTTCATACATATCCTTAATTACCTCAATATACCAAATAGTTACTCTTTTATTATTTAACACCCACCATACTAAGTCTCTAGGGACTTTATCATATATTTTTTCTAGATCTATAAAAACCATATGTAGATCTTTCTTATTCTCCCTATATTTTTCCATAAGTCTCCTCAGTATATAAATTGCTTCCATTGTTGACCTCCCCGGCATAAACCCAAACTGATTCTCAGACACTGTAGTTTCTAGTCTCAGTCTATGTTCGATCACTCTCTCAAATTTTCATCGTATGACTCATTAATTTAATTCCTCGATAGTTTGAGCAACTTTGTATATCTCATTTATTTTTATATATAGGTACTAAAATATTCTTTCTGCATTCATCGGGTATCTTCTTAGTCCTCAAAATTTTATTAAATAATTTTGTTAGCCAACTCACTCCTACATTCCCAAGACACTTCCAAACTTCAATGGGTATATCATCCGACCCTAAAGCTTTTCCTATTTTCATCATTCCTAAAGCATTTCGAACCTCCGATGTCCTAATTCTACAGAAAAATATATGCTCTCGACTCTCCCTCGATTCCTCTAAAATTAAGTTGCCTACAACTTTTTCATTAATAACTTCTCAAAGTAATTTCACCATCTTTCCCTAATTTCCTCATCTTTTACTGGGACTTTTGAATCCTCGCTCTTAAAACCCTTTTCTTTCAAAGTATTTACAAAAATAGTTTCTTTTTTCAGAAAAATCTCAAAATTTTGAATATACTCAATTATAAAAAGGAAATTTATTCAGCAATTCAAAAGTAGAAATTTGCGCCTCAAAAATATTTGCATGTGCGAAAAACGTCAATTTTACGAAAAATCAAAATAATTATATAAATTGATTAAAAATTGTTTACTAATTCAAAATAAAATATTTAAAATTCTGAGGCATTACATCATGGGCACGTCACTGAGGCCCAGCGAATAATATGAGTATACCAACTCATATCATCCATAAGCTGTAACATTCAACTCAACAATATGAAATATAATCACAACCACAATTGAATATATAATCACATAAACAATGAATAAACTTCAATAATCCATGAAATAAATCCACAAAATAATATCCAACATCTGGAAGAGAACAAACTTCGGGTCACCAAAGTCCGGAATACCATGTACGATAATATCAACAATGCTAGAAGTGAAATAACATAAACAAAATAACTATTGTTGGCTAATAATTCAGCTCCATTCTCTAGAAGATTTGCTCACCAAGTCCTCCGGGCAAATCTCTTTGTGTACCTGCAAGCTTGTGGTCTAGAGTTGGGGGGGGGGGGGGGGGGGGGAGGGGGGGGGGATGTTCGTTAGAGTACAATAAGTAGTAACAAGCAAAGAACGATAAAACATGATACATCAAGGAACAATGCACTAGAAAAATATCAAAGGTCAATGAACAATAGTTGATATCTAAATCAATAGTCTATAATCAATGGTGCAGTGATCAACAACAATAATCAATAATCAATGTCGATAACAATAACCATGATCAAAATGCAAGTATTGATATTCGATCTCAATCTTAAGTCTATTAATCTTTTATTATCCTATCTAATGGACGCAATCCTGTGTTCCCTACCACAGGCTCGAGTGCATACAATCAAGTAAAAATTTAGACAATAGTGGTGGTCTCTAAAGGGTCGTGTACTCGATAGCGATAATCAATATTCAATAATCGATAATCCACAATCCATAATCCATAACGATAACGACAATCCATATCAATAATGTAAGGAAACACGACCCCCTTCTCCGAGTACAAAGTCCAATACAGTCCACTACTAAGTTGACCCTTAATACCCCAGCTTGTTATCATCTTATTACAATCAATTATAGACATGCAATCATTACGATCAATGAGAGCGATGGCATCGAACATTATGCAATAGGTACTAACTGATAAGGACGACATTATCAAGGCGATATCAAGAGGTGTCAAGGCTATGCAATGCACGGTATACACAATTCCATTCGGCTGGTTATCAACTTATTACAATCAATTATAGACATGCAATCATTACGATCAATGAGAACGATGGCATCGAACATTATGCAATAGGGACTAACTGATAAGGACGACATTATCAAGGTGATATCAAGAGGTGTCAGGGCTATGCAATGCACGGTATACATAATTTCATTCATTAGATGCAAAATTAAATATATTTATATTTAATAACATGAAAGCACAAATTCTGGACAGCACAACGTTGTTGTACCAAAAATGACATTCCCGCTGCTATAGGAAGGCAAATAGGTTTCGTCAGAGGTTCTAGAAACTAGACTCCCTAGTGGTTTTAATGCATATTCACACAACATAATATAGTCACAGTATCCATGTGTATATTTTCACTCTTTATTGGTTTCGTGTTCAGGCAACATGTCGGGGTCAAATTCTTATATATCAAAGTTGACTATAAATTCATTTAAAATAAATCTTATAAAACCATAATTTAGTTCTTAACATTTTGCAGTAAAAAAATGATTAATCTCAGCTCTTAATTTTTAAATTTAATCTACTGTTTCAATTAATTAAACATGGGGTAATGTATTTTCATACTGTAATTTGGAATTCAGCCATTACAGCACGGGAATCTAAATATCTTGCAATCCGTAAGTCGGATTGTAAAACCGTCAAATTTTCAGGAACCCAGACATAGAGGGCTACAAATTTAATTTAATAAGGTCTAAGTGATTTTATCTGTTGCTAGGTCAAAAATCTGGTTCTTTACCAATCCACTGTTCTGACAGAAACCTAGGGTCAAGTTCTTGTATATATATGGGTCTGGAAATCCATCTACAAATCTCATAAAAATTATAACATGACTACCAATCATGACTAAAAGCATCCTGGTTAATGTCAAGTTTTAATTTTACTGTTAACATTTATTTTAATTAACAATTTATGTCGATATGCTTGTAAACAACAATCTGGAATTTTAAACCTAGCAGTACTAAAATTAGCACAACTTACAGCCTACAAATCAGGATTTTGATCCGTGGAATGTTCTATAAACTAGATTCAAAGGGCTATGAATTTTATTTATAAATGTTAAATTAATTCTTACAGAAACTATGTCAAAAACTCACTACAACATGGATTAGACAGCAGGACAGTAGTAAAATGTAATCCTTCACAACAATCATGATAATCAATCCATATATTCTTATAACAAGAATCGATCTAGCATTTATACTCAAAAATTAGGTTGGATTCCTACTATTACCATGAAAAAAATCATTATCACTACAGTAATAAAATTACCAATCAAGTTATAACATCATATACAATCGAAATGTATTCAAGTCACTAACTCTTCTGCATAACATGGTTCTAGTTTATGTTCGTGTAATGTATGCATATGATGACGGATAACATGGCTTAGAAGTGAATCAAGGGTATGGCACGAAAAGAGAGTTATTACGTGGTTTCGTCGATGAATCCGTAATAACATCTTTGAAGGGTAACCAACAATTAAGATACGGTAAATAAAATAAGAACTACTTGCGAAGATCAAAATAATTCTTGAAAAAGAACAATAACTTCGGTTCTAAAGAAACTTGCCTTAATACAACGCATGACGAAATGTGAGAGACAACTAGCGAGATGGTAGAACACACCACAAGATCTCAGCAACGAATGAAGGCAGTTAAGAGCAACAGCGAGACCGAGCAACAGTGTGGAGTTCGGCTTCGTATAGGGCTGCAATGGAGGCAGCAAGTAGTAGCAAGGCAGCAACAGGCAGCTAGGGTGGCTGCTAATGGAGGAGGGCGGGATGCATTGGGGAGTGCTATTGTCGGGTTGGGGTGAAGGCAGATGACAACGGTGAAGATGGCATGGTGGTGCTGCGGAACGAACCAACAGCGGCAAGGTGATCGGGGTTGCGAGGTGGAAGAGGGTGAGATGGTCGGAGGAAGGGTGGCAATGGTGGTGTGGTGGAGTTGTGACGTTGGAGACCGGAAGGAGGAGGAGTAGCGAGGGTGGTGTAGTTGAGGGTAGAAAGCAGGTCGGCGATGCTCAGTAGTGGAGCTTCGGTAAGCAACGGTCGCGCTGTGGTGGAAGCAAGGCACAGACGGTGCCTATTAGAGTAGCGGAGGAGGGAGAGAACATCGGGGTGGAGACGATGATAACGAGGCATTCGGGGTTGGTGATGCGAGGTGAGGGGCTTGGTCGATGAGATGAGGAGCTTGGGAGCAAGTAGTCGGGAATGGCAATGATGGGTTCGGTGAGTGGGAGAGGAAGAAGAAGAAACGAGGAGGGGTTAGGTGGTTGTGTTTTGGAGAGGATCAGTTATAATAATTAGGGTTAGTGTAGTGCCCCGAATTTCCATTAAATAAAATTAGAAATAAGTGGTACAACCCTCAGCATCAACTTCAGTTGCAATTATAAACATTGTACTAACACAAGGAAAAAAAATAGAACTTTTCATTTCATTAACTCTCTTTACAACAGCACAACGAAATTTAAACACCTTAAATTCAATTCTTTTTTACAACACAATGATATTTAAAAGCACCATAAATACAACTTTCTTTTTACAATCATTCCTTTTACAAAATATGCATAAACATTTAAATGATCTACCACATTCTCCCATTTCCATGCTAATGGTATCTACCTATAAACATGAGGCTAGAGATATTGTAACCCCAGAGATATTGTAACCCCCGTTCCCGTAAATACGTATTTCCAGAATATTTTTGGTATTTTGATTATTTATAAACTTATTTTGTGCTAAACTGGTTTCAGATCTGTCACACCCCGCTTACCAAAAATATGCAAAACGAGCACGTAACAAAAGCCCAGCAAATAATTTTCTTCATCCATAAGCTGTTCAAGAATTCTTTACAACATATCACAATATAATCAGAGTCGGAAGCCAGAAAAATCAACCACATGCACATATAAACCAAATACCAACAAGAATACTTGAAATAAAATATATTAATCTCAAATAGTCATGATCTGAGTAACAAAAATGATCCTGGGTCACATTGCCCAAATACAAGAATAAATTCAAATACATGAATACAATTATTATTCATGCAAACTACAAGAAATAATAATAGCAAAATTCCAGCATCTAGTACATCATGTCAACAATACCGTCTGGAATCTGTTCTCCAAAATCTGCAAATCAACGAATGCAGGAAAGAGGAAAAGAGAAAACACAAGTACCCGTCAATTGCAAGTTACGGGTGACAAATAATGTAGGATACAAGCACATGGGGAAACTAACTAGCACATGGTATAGGTGTGATGTCCAGGTAAACATGTAACAGGTATCAGGTAACAGGTAATCATGTAACACGTAGTCAAGTATCAAGTCTCATGTATCATGTTCAAATATCATATATTAAATATCTTGTATTATTACTATCTAGGTAACACTTCATGTGCCATCCTTTTATCACATGGTTGTTACAGTCAAGGCAGTTTCGCTTTGGATTTCATAGTGGACCATAGAGGGCAGTGTACTCAGTTACAGGAAATAGGAAACAGGTTCATGAATCAAAACAGGTACACGAATCATCCAATTCATGCATCAACGGGTTCATGAATCAACAGGTACACGACCAACAGGTACGTGCATCAATAGGTTACAGGTACATAAACCAACAAGTCCATGCAGCAACAGGTAACAGGTACATGAACCAATAGGTCCATGCATCAACAGGTAACAGGTACATGAACCAATCGATCCATGCATCAACAGGTAACGGGTACATGCATCAACAGATCCATGCATCAACAGGTTCATGTATCAACATAAATCAAAATGGAAAACACGGGCCCCCTCCGAGTACACGTTTCTGAACTATCCACTATTAGATCTTTCCCTTAACCCCGGCTTAGTTATTTATTATTATAATCAGGCATGCATGTATGTGTTGCAAAACAAAGCAAGGATAACAAGGTATAAATATGTATCAGGTTCAGGGTACAAGATAATCAAATATAGCTACAAGATAACACATAACAGGGTGAAACAACTAGTTTTCTAATTCAAGACAGTAAGACAGTGTTGTACTAAAACAGTGGTTTCCGCTAATACAAGCATCCAAATCTGGATCCGTCGAAGGATCTGGAAAATAGACTTCCACACGAATCCAGAAAGTATAAATAAGCCATATAGTAATTCACAACATCTTAACTCAAAACAGGATCGAAGACAGAAAATATGTTCAGTCAGAAATCAAGAAAACAAATTCTCAGTCTGAAAAACAACATCAAAGCCTCTCAAATAATTCCAGGAAAAATCTGAGGTATTTCCCTATATGATTAGAATCAAAATATAAAGTTTCATAATATTCCAGTAAGAATAGACCAGTCATCAAAAATACAAAAGCATCAAGAAAACATAGTTTAACGAATCTGGAAATCTAAACACTACTGTTCGAAAACTAAGATATCTCGCAACCAGTGCATCGAAATCCAATTCTGCCAAAGGGATATGAAAATAGATAAAATTTACTAACTTTCACATTTCACAAATAATTTTTATACAGTAAAAGGAATCATAGTGTAAATAGGGTTTTTTACTGAACAACGAGCAAAATACAACACAAGTAGGTTTTAGAAATGATCATGAACATCACTTAAAACTTATCAATAAAATCCATAAAAATTCTGGGTAATTCCTAACTTCGTAAAGAAACACTGACCAAAATATTGGATCAAGATAATATGTATAGAATAGTTCTTGAAAATAGTTTGTTAACAAAATCAACCAAAAACTGAATCTTGAATAGATTGACACCTCTGTACTAAAACAATCATAACTCAGTCATACGAAATCCAAATCAAACAAAACCAGCGGGGTTTGAAAATAGAAAAAATTATCTAAAATTCATCTTTTGTACATGAATCAAGATACTAACTATAGCATGGGCGAAAACAGCAATCAAAACAGAACACACAGTAAATACAGATTCCACACTTCAAATCAAGAACATCATGACTTTAAGAATATTGATCCAAACACATCCTAACTTGAAATACAACCTACCAAAATGTCTAAACATCATGATTTAGGGTTATTAACCTGTCCACACCTATTATTTCACATGGGTCTCAATCCAAACACAATTTCACACCATTATTCATATACATGACTAAAAATCAAGATTTCGGCAATTCCTAGGTTATCTCCTATCAAGATTTGTGTCATGAGTCATCTATGACTAAATTATTACAATAGAGACAAAACCCATCAAGAAAAATACAATCTTGGGTTGTCTCTAGACCCAACTACACTATAGGTGAACTTTTTGACTTGTATCAAACAAATAAATTGGAGTACAAGTTACTTGCCTGAAAGACGACGAATCCAACTGAGAGAAAGAGAATAACGGGAATGGATTTCCGGGCACGAACTCAACAGCAACGAATCACGAACAAGATCACGATCGCAATCACAAAACTAAGCATGGATCTCGATGTGGATCAAGATCGGATGATCGAACGACTATCAAACAAGAGATCAAGATGTTGCAGATCCGACGGCTATCAATCAAAGATGATGAGATGATAAATATGATTGGACGGTCCACATCAAATCAAGCAATGTGATCAAGATCCAACGGTCGAGATTGCATATGATCAACCCATGATCCAAAAAAAACCCATGAACGCGATGATGAACCACGAACAACTAACGAACCCACGAGTAGAAAATCGACCACCACAAACAACGAACGAACGACGAACGGCGAATCCCCAACGGACACAACCCGAACTCACTCACGCACGATCGGGGCACCCCGAGATGATGTCGCTACTGTTGCGGGTTGCGGCAGTCGGCGAGAACAGTGCCGGCGGGCTGTTGCACGGCGGGGCTGATGGCACAGCCACTACAAAGGAAAAGGTCATCCCCGGCACTTTTTTTAGGCTTCTCCGGCGTTTATAAACGCCGGGGAATAACCTATCGGCGTTTGGAAAAGCGCCACAACAAGTGCCGGTGGAGCGCGTGCCGGGGATTGTTTGGTAGCCAACACCGGCGCTTTTGAAAACGCCGGTGTTGGTGTAATATACCCCGGCGTTTGAAAAACGCCGATGTATACTTTTTTTTATTTTTTTATTTTTTTATTTTTTTGGGGGGAAAAATCTTCCCCGGCGTTTTGCAAACGCCGGGGTAGGTAACATTTTTATAAAAAAAAATTAATATTGTTACAAAATTGTTAATGAATTACAAAATGCATTACAAAATTGTTAATGAAACAACATCAGAATCTCTGCAAGTAACAAATCCAAACTCCTCCCTAAGATAAAAGGAATTGCTACGAGGATCTACAAAAATCTACATGTTAATATTGGATTTTGTGGCAAAACAGCAGTGATCCCCAATTTGTAAGCTACATTTTGAGCTCTCTCAGCATTCGATGAATCTTGACAACGAATAGGCACGAAGGCAAGGTTCCCCAACTTTCTGAGCTTTCTTGATTCATGCCATAAATAATGTACAAATCCTCACACTTTTAATTGTCGTCAATAGACCATTCAACTTGCATGCTCCGCATTTGCTCGATGCTTTACCTCATTTGGATTCTTTTCTCTGAAAAACAACCGGAACAAGGGTCAACAGTCGGAATTTAAGTACATAGATGACACACTCAAAATTTTACATTTTATTGTCAGAAAAAGATATATACCACAACTCAAATTTTACGTAACATTGTCACAAAAAGATGACACGAGCGACTGGATAGGGATAGTAATACTTTAGAGGCATCAGCAAGCATGCGTAAAAATCAACTCCAGATGACGATCAAATAAAAATTGAGGCATTTAACAGTATTTGTAAGTGCATGTATACATATATCAACAAAGAATAATAGTTCTAAAGATAATACAAAATTTAGATTAGTACTAGTGTTGAAGAATGCTAACTTGAAAGCTTCAGAAATGAGGCTCAAAACTGAAAACTCATACACAGGCACAAGTGTGCGTGCCCGCTCAGACACATAAGGAAGTCAAAACCTTACCGATCGTTCACTTCCTAGTAAGCATAAAAGAAAAGAAAAGAAAAGAAAAGTAAAAGAAAAGAAATCATTCACTACCTATCTAAAGGAGCATAGTGCTCACTGTACTACTTTTAAAATACTTACACGCTCTAGAAGGTGATGTCTACAAGCAATTAATGCAAAATTGATTTACATGGGCTCTACCTTTTTATTAGTCTAGTAGAATGCAAGTAGCCTGAAAGTAGTAAAGAAAACGTAGTTGGACTTGGCAAATTTCATCCTAAAGCCAGGATAAAGGATAGTTTGTGTTAGTTAGCAGATGACCAAAAAAACTTAGACAACTCTCCAGACACTCATATCGAGAAAAAGCAACATCGTTGCATCTCATATATTCATCTGCATACTAGCAAGGAAGTTTTGTTTCTTTATTAGAATCTAATTTTCCAAATGAGAGCAAGATTAAGATAAATATGAGGTACCCGGTCAGCAGTTTCACCAAAACTTGCATTCACTTGCTTGTCGTTCTCCTCTCTGGCTTCATCTTTATCTTTGGTGCTCATTGGCAACAATAACAAACTGCTAGTTCGATCGGGCATTTCTGAAGCAAGGTAATCGATTTGTCACAAATAGTGCAGATATCTGATTCTTTAAACTTTTTAAATTGCATCGAGAATATAAATACTTTAAACCATTCAAATGGCAGGAATATACATGTAAGAGATCTAACACTAAGTTCAAGTAGCCATAATCCTAAGCATCAGAATTATAGAAAATGAAGAAATAAATAAATACAACACATACCAGGTAGTTTCCTATCGATAAAAAATATCACCAAATTTACAGTATACCTGAAGAAAAGGCAAGTTAAATAAGTCAAAACTAATTGCAGAATAATCCCCCCAAACCCCCAAAAGATTAAAAATAAGAAGTCTTCACCATACCATGCAACGACAACATCCACTGTGTAATGCTTATGAGAAGCTATGATAAGCAAACTTTGACTGATAGCCATCAACCAAGCCTGCAGCTTGATGAACCTATCTTGAGATAATATACTTTTTTAAAAAAAAAGTTAACATTGTTAACTAGAAAAGCAAGTCAGAAATTTGATTTACTACAACATCAAAAAAATTTCACCTGTTTGATCCATATTTGTGGTAGGTACGCACAAATACGAGAGTAAATATCATGTGGGATGAGAATATCAAATTACCACAGCCATAAATAACCCCTTGAAGAACTGAAATGAGGAACAAGCAAAATAGTTGACTCTAGGAAGTGACAATTTCAGGTGGTGGCAATTTCGCATCTTTCAATTACAGTTTCAGGTGGTAGCAATTTCGCATCTTTTGAGCCCTAAAAATCATTAAAAAAAAAGTAAGTTGAGAATAGTTGACTGTAGGAAGTGATGGTGAGAACCATGAAAGTGAATACTGCTGAATCAAAACTACATGGACTTGTTACCTCACGACAGTGATAACTAGGGCCAGGAAGTTGCGTAGATAAGAATGTAATAATCCGTAAAAACTGAGATGCCTGTCGGCATATTAACAATATTAATCCAGCAGATTAAAGAAAACCAATCACAAAAATAAAATTTAGTTATCAATTTAAGAACTTACAACTAAGAAAGAAAACACCCGGCACCAGAGTAGAGGTGCGTAGAAGCGTTTGCTTTTATAAACAAAAGGATGAAATGACCACTGTACAATTAAATAAATAAAGCTCGTTAACTTATTATAAGTATTTTACAAAGAAGAAGAGGAAGAAATGTGAATTCTGGTATTGATATCATGACGTGTATCGGCATTAAAAATAGGTATTTTGTTATTCCAGTACTGAGATTGTTAGAAAAATGATTCTCACTTAACCTTCTTCAGATGACAATACCTGAAGGAAAGTAGGAAACTAGAGTTCATCCACAAAAATGTCAAGCATTTGATAAGGAAGCAGAGTAAGGGAATTTGAGCAAAAAGAGTATGAAAATTCATATATTTTACAAAAGTTAATCAAGCAAAGATATAATTTAACAAAAACAACGACACAGTAATACAAGCATACAAACAAACATAAGATAACAGAGAAGAAGTATACCAAAAAAAGGAGAAAAAGATCACTGAGAATGCAGTCTCGCTAATGTAGAACCTCTCTTTCCCCAATTCCTAAAGGATAAACGAAATTTAAATAAATGCCTTTGCAAAAAAAAAAGAAAGAAAGGACAAGATAGGATAACCTAGGAATTCTAGGTTTTCACCAAATTACAAAGGTCAATGAGAAAAGCAAATTAATTATTCATTACATACTGGAAGGACAATATAGCCAAGATCTTGAAGAGTAGGCTCAGGCTGATGTAAATAGTGAACTCCATGAGCAGCCAAACCATGTATGTACTAGGAAAGTTAAAATCATGGTGTTAGTCCCCAATTTAAAAGAACACCTTCGCCAACCAAATCATAATATTACGGCATCTCTAATTCAACTAGCAGAGATTTATTCCAAGAACATCAATTACGATAACAGAGATATATTCCAAGAACATCAATTACGGCATCTAAAATTACCTGAACATATAAACAAACATTAGTTACTACTTAAAAATTGCAAATATAGCAACTAAACAAAACAAGCGATTGGTTCAAACCTTTATCTGCATCCCTTTATCAAATTCACGATTCTCAAACAGGGAACCAAAACATTGTGGGGGCTAATTAAGACCGCTCCCTTTATCAAACTCAAGATTTAGCTTAATAATCAAACTCTGACATCTCTAGTTCAACTAACAAATCAATAATCAAACTCGACATCTCTAATAATCAAACTAACAAATTCCAAAACAAAATTAACCCTAAAACAACCCTAAAACCCCTAAAATTAACATTAAATTAATTCTTACCTGAAGAATCGGATGTCGTTGATGGAGGGAGACGGAGGGGGCGTCGGGGGACGACGGAGGGGGAGGGAGACGATGGAGGACGGCGGGGAAGGGAGACGACAAGAGCGACGGTGGTGGCCGGGGTTCGGGATTGAGAGGAAGAGGGATTGAGCAGTGTCGGATGAGGAAGACGGTGGGGGACGGCGGGAGGCGGCGGGGCGGCTAGGGTTTCGGATTTGAGCGGGAGAGCAAAATTTTTTTTGAGGAAAATGATATTTTTGGGCTATTGGTTGGGGGTGATCATTATTATGCTGTATTATGGTATAAAACCACTCCACCCCTCCGGCGCTTGTTTAAAACGCCGGCGTAGGGGCGGGGGTTTATTTATTATCTTGGGGGGGGGGGGGCTAGGGTCTACCCCGGCATTTACACCAAACGCCGGGATATAGACGCCGGGGTAGTGTATTCATGTTGTAGTGAGCGCGTGAAGCGCGCTGTGGGCAGCACCGACGAAGTGGCTATCATCGCGCAGGACGGCACACAGGGCTGGCGGTGACTGGTGGTCGGCTGTCGCTGGTCTGCAGGATGGGAGACGGGGAGGGTGCACACCACAGGTGGCGGCTACAAGGAAAAAAGAAGTGGGTCGGTTGCTATCCTGGGATGCAAACCGGGTGGCTAGGGGGGGAAAGTAGCTCACGGGAATGGTAGGCTTGGTGTAGTATTAGGACGGTGTAGGTATATAATAGGTAAGGAATTAGTCTGGTTAATAAATAGGATTATGGTATAGATTTTAATAGGTAATGGGTGTTTGGTTTGGGTATACAAATGGTTTAAAACGGGTCTGGGGTTAAGCATCAGGATGGGAATGGGTAGTTGGTTTTATAATGGGTATAGGGTTAATTAACTAATGGGTTAATGGGTTTTTAAATAAAAGTCCAATAGGAAAATTTAAATACGATAACTAATAAATCTATTTGTATTATAAAAGCCACAATAAATCTGTCCAGAGTATATCTGGACCGTCAATCAAATCTGATTGATTATAAACGAGATTCAATCACAGCCATACATTAGTTATAGCAAGTTATAGATTGTTAACCGTTATTGGGCCCGTAGCAACTGGGCCAAAACCCGAAACCCAACTCGCATTAAAAAAAAAACCCTATATCCCTCTAAAAAAAAAATTCAGCAGAAATCATCAACACCAAAACCCTAACCCTAGCCACCATGGTTCGTTCATCTCCTTTTTCCTCCTCCCTTCTCAAACCTTAACCCTAAACCGTCCCATTTCTCATCCCATTCTTATCTCTTTTCGCAGGGTATCGATCTCATCGTCAGAGGCCGGAGAAAGAAGACCAAGTGCACCGCCCCGAGCTTCGATGACATCTACCTCAAACTCATCGTCAAGGTACCCCAATTTCTAGAATCTTTTTTGTCGAATCTGATGAAAAGTTGGAGTTTTGTAACCCCATATGATCGAAACATGTGATTTTTCCGACAGCTACACGTTTATGGTGAGGACTGGCAGCAAGTTCAATGCGATAATTCACTGATTCTGAAGCGACTGTTCATGAGTAGGACCAACAAGCCGCTGATCTCGCTCAAGAGGCTCATCACATTCAGAGGTAAAGTTTCAATTTTTGGGAATTTCGGTTGAGTTTGTGTAACTCCTGTTTCCCCGTATTTATATTTTTATACTGTATTTTTCTCAATTGTACTCTTTTACCTATTTGAGATTTCGTATTTTGTTCTGTTCAAATAAAATCGTTATTTTTGTTTCGACTCAATCTTTGGTCCTTTTATCAAATTCAATTGTGTGCCATTTGTATCGTTCTTCATGAGAAATGGACCGATCCTTCCCATTTAACTCTCTAATCCCCAAATTTTGTGCATTTTGATCATTTCTCATGTTGGGCTCTTTTTGAAATGGATACCCAAAACCCGCGAACCCGCAAACCCACACTATTTAAACCCCTAACCCTAACCCCTACACCCCTCTACTGTTCTAACCTAAAAAAAAAAAAAAAAAAAAAAAAAAACCCCGCCGCCTTTCTTCTCTTCTCCTTCAATCCATCTCCTTCGTCTCCATTTTGTTTCGCTACGCCCAACCAACCCCACAGACATCCCCGATCACCTCGCCCATCGCCTCTACTCCCTCACCATCGCATTCACCCTCGTCAACCACCGTCACCTCCGCATCACCTCCATCACCGCCATTACCAGCCATTCACCATTTCCCAAACTCCGAAACCCATCCGACCTCCAACTTCTCGGCAGCCACCTCCGTTTCCCTTCCGATCGCCTCGCCCACTCCCTCGCTTTCGCCTCGTCGACCCCCACGACACAACCACCTCCAAAACTCGATCATCGTCATCCTCTCCAACCTCCGAACCCATTACCTAGCTTGGCTCTTCCACCACCTCCGACCACCACACCACCGCAACACCCCGTCGTCGCCTCCAAACTCATCCCCTCGACTTCCTCTCCACCTCCTACGCTTCGCCAACACCCCACACCGCCGAACTCCATCCCCACTCTCCTCCCCTGTTTTCGAACCAGAGCAGAGTCGCCGCCGCGCGATAGTTTCTCTCTCGACGTCGCGCCGCCGCCAGCGTCGTGAGCCCCACCTCGTCACCGTCGAAGCCATCGCCGCAGTCGCGCGAGCCCACGCCGTCGCTCCCTCGCTCTCCGCCGGTCGAAAGAACGAAGAAGAAGAAGAAGATCAGTGGCCTGGGCGGGATTCGATCACGACCATCCGATCGCGTCAAGATCCGTGCGTCGTGATCGCTGTCCTGTGTTCGCCACAGCAAATCCTGGACCGGTGTTCGCTGTTCTGGGCGTCGATCCGGTGTGCGGGAGAGTACTGATTGGGCGATACTGCTGTTCTGTGTTTTGGCGCAGCCGATCCCACTTCGCTGTTTGCTGTTCTGGACCGATCCTGTGTGTGGGTGGAAAACTCGATCTTCGGTAGTTCTTCGCACGCGCTTTTTGAGGACTTCTTCCGGGATTTTTCTACCCAAATTGCTACAACAAGTGAAGTCTATCATCGTCATCTAAGGCAAGTATCCTTGTACATTTTATTGTTCTAGTACAAGCATCCTTGAAATACTACAAATAGTTAGATTGTGACTCCTCTTTGAAATATCGTTGTGGATCAATTTTGAACCTCCAATTGACAATTCTAAGAGTCACAAAATTTCCTCGTATATAATTTATAATTATTGGACTCTTTTACCCTTGGAAACATGAACATATAGACATATGAATTAAGGAGCCCTAAAATTGTAGATACATGTCACATTTAATTTTTGACGAACTTGCGACCCTATGGCTTGGAAAATATTTATTATTTACTGTTTTGACCCCTATTATCATGTATTTATGCCACGTAATAATTTAGACACCAAATTACATGTTTTCATGTAACCTACATTAGAAATTATTTCCCTGTGTTGCTGTCTGGATTTTCCTTTGCGGTTTCGACCCTTTTATCTTTGGAATTTGGACCCGAGCCCTGAATATGAAACGTAGATCCGGATGTGTAGATATCGATAGACTCCAAAATGATCGAATTTGGAGTTACGGTCTAAGAGTTATTGCAGATTTACTGCAGCTGTGTCGGTAGACACAGATTCGCAAAAACTGCTGCACACCTGTACTTTGAGAATTAATTTAGCTGTGCAAGCAGCGAGAGTTTGACACGAAATTTTATTTGTAGTTGCTGGACACCCTATGGGACATCCCCAATTTTTCTTAGAATTAATTTATGTTATTTCAACCCTGTTTCGCATGTATAGATACAAGTACACAAAACCTGCCTGAACAAATGTAACAAGCCGGGGTTTGAGGGAAGGACTATAGAGTGGACAACATAGGTAAGTGTACTCGGAAGGGGGCCCGTGTTTCCCAATGTTGTATGTTAAATGGAACTAAGTGCCACGTAGAACTAAGTGCCACGTCATGGGTGACGGGGGCCACCTCTAGAGTCTACGGGGGCCACCTCTAGAGTCCATTACATGATTTTATGATTACATGATATATACTTGAGATCAATGGAACTAAGTGCCACGTAGAACTAAGTGCCACGTCATGGGTGACGGGGGCCACCTCTAGAGTCTACGGGGGCCACCTCTAGAGTCCATGATTGATCACTTGCTTGACACTTGATACCTGAGTACACCGCCCTATAGACTCCATTACTAGGTCTAAACGTAATTGATTTGACTGTAGCAACCATGTAGTAAAATGATGGATGCATGTCGTGCTACCTAGATAGTAATCACACAAGACTTGAACTTAATACCTGATACATGATTATCCTGATACCTGATTATCCTGTTACTTGATTATCCTGTTACCTGATTACCTGGTTACCTGATATCTGATACATGAAACTTGAACATGACACCTGTTATTGATACTTGATGACATGATACATGAGACTTGAACCTGGAACTTGAACTTGATACTTGTTACTTGATACTTGACAACTTGCTACTTGATACTTGACACTTGATACTTGAACTAGACTCGAACTTGATACTTGAACTAGACAACTTGACACTTGAGACTTGACAACTTGACATTTAAGACCTGACACTTGAAACAATATATGACACTAGACTTGAGATTTGTCGCTTGATATTAAATACCCCTATGGGTATACTTGACATGTGTTACACCACTAGCAGTTGTTATCCAATCTAGTTATTAAGATGTTTTCTCTTGCTAGCTAGTCCTTGTTTCGTCCACTACTTCTTATAACTTGGTTATATTCTTGATTTCAATTCTTGCCCTCCTTACTTGTACTTGTTTTCACTATTTGTGGCCCTAGCTTGCACTAAGGGCATTCTCTTTGTTTTCTCTTGTTTTCCCTGTTTATATATATTAAACAGACTTTGGAGACGAGCTACCTGCTGGAATTGGTGAGCAAAGGTTCTAGCCTTCAAGTGGGGAAGGACTTGATTATAATATTTTATTTCCTGCATTATCTGTTTTCCTGAACTATTATTTCTTGCAAATTTGAGAACTTGTAACGGGCTGATGTTCCCGAGTTTATTTTGATTCAGACTTGAAACTACTTGGATGTTTTATTATATTTCAGTTGTTTCTGTTGCTAGTAAATTATTCATGCATGCCTGGTTATATATATTTCTCTTGTATATTCTTGTTATGATGCTGAGTCGATCCTACAGCTTATGGATGATGTAAAAATCATCCGCTGGGCTTCGTCACGGGCTCGTATTCCATATTTTTGGGAAGCGGGGCGTGACAGTTTGGTTGGTAAAGATTGGATCTTTGGGTTGGAGTCTTGTAATCAAATTTGATGGAGATCCACAGAGTGGTTTTTATGAGACAGTATGGTTTTTTGTATTGGAATTTGTAGCCGTAAGAATCCATTTTTGTTTATGCAGTAGACTTAATTGATGTGATTATGACCCAAATTTGAGGAACTTGTTATACAAATTTTAAAGATAAATCGTGGAGAAAAGATGGAGTATATGAAATGATGTGGTTAGGACACTTTTTTTTGCACTTGCTTTGTCTTGATGAAGCCCATGAGCATCAATCTGCTATAGAGATTCTACTTTGACGAGAAATTGAACATTACAATCGCATTTATCTTTCTTAGATACATTGTATTGCTTATGCGATTAACCTTATAAGTTAATGGAATTCATGAAGTTGATTTGAGAAAATATTGTAGATATGAATGTTGTATTGATATTATTTGGCCGTTTATAATGGAATAACTGTGTAGTGTGTTAATAGTTAGGTCCTGAGGTGAGAAGTTTGTGTAGTTATATGATTGGTTGTGCTTTCTGAGGCTTTATCAGTGGAGTGTCTGGAAATTTTGCATAGCATAAATGAGAAAGTAGAGATGGATGAGTGGATGTAGGATAAGAAATGGATGCATTCGGGTGCATTCATACTGAGTTAGAGATAGAGATGGCAATTTAGGATAAAACTAAGGAAGTCCGTTGAAATGGTGTGGAAAATGCACCAACAGACGAAGTTCAAAAGGAATGTTGAAGGAATAAGGTCTACGGTTAGTAGTAACAAATATTGTTATAGATAATTAAGCAACCTTATGATGTTATTTGACATTTAACAAGCTGAATTAGGAATTTTTGGGAGCTAATCATAGATATCGATTTACATCTTTTTGTTGTTTTTATAAGTAAACTATTGTGGGTTTAGTGCTTTGTTTTTTTGTCTTTATTTTTTAAAATCATTTTCTATTTTCTTGAATTTCTAGATCTATAATGTTATTTCATTTGCTATTTAATTAGCTAAATTTGTATGTAGTCCTTGGGAGGGGGATAACTTCTATAATACTCACAGATTTTCATTTATTAGTTAATGTTAACTTTGATGTTTGAAAGAATTTGATGTTGACGGTGCCATGCTGTAGACATTGATTGTTTTGGATTGAACAGGAAATACAATGTTATGTTTGCAAGAATTATGGTTACCTTTGTTGTATATTATGCAAATTTATCCATAGGGTTTCATGGCAAGTTGTTTCTTGGCAAATGTCCTTTGAACCTTAGTATATTATACTGCTGAGGTCATTCCATGGTTAGTAACTTAATATTCTCTGTTCTAACATATATATGCATTCACAGCAATTTTATTTAGTGGTTTTTTTTTTGTTGGGATTTATGACATTGTCCTGAATGGTTAGGGATGAACTAAGAAAATAGACATGGATATGCTACTATTGCGATGTCCGCTCAAAATTTTATTATTAGACAGTGCAAACAAAAGAACTACAATAGGAAAGAAGCTTCACATCCGAGACTTGTGTCCAATATGGTATGATTTCAACTTAAAGTCTCAGTGCTACACATCATTATTGCACAAGTACATAATCTCAAAATCTTATAATCATTGCTTCTGCAAACCTTTCAGTTGATAGTTTAATAATCATTATTAAACTATTAACTGCTACATCTATATCTGCGGAATGGAATAGATCATCTGTATGGTCCACATGTTATTTTAGCCTCCAATGTTTTGTAGGACCTGTTCACATTTTCACGTACATGTGTAAAATATTCAAAGTTGGTTTAGTTGTCATGATTCTTTATGATAGCTACATCAGATTAAAACTAACTGCTACTTTTTGTTGCTTCTGAGTTCCAAACATTATTTTCCCTGAAAGATGCTTTTCATGTGTGTTTGTTTCTACAGGGAGTGATTCATTTGTTTCTCCTTATATATATATTTTAATTTTTAAATTTGTTGTTTGCAAGCCTATCTAGGAGTTGCAGTCGCAGTCGTTCCTATTCAAGAAGCCATAGTAATAGTCTAGCAGTTGCAGTTCGGGCCGAAGCCGTATTTGAAGGTTTGCTACAAACATATTTATCATAACTGAAACTGAACTTGTATCTAACAGACTAAGTTTAATCTGCAGCAAATCTCCAAAATCTAAGCCAGCATGGCGTTCTTTATCTAGGTCTCGGTCAAGATCTGTTTCATCCTACTCGCGGTCTGGTTCTGAAGCAAGGTCTTTGTCAGGGTATGCATGTTTTAACTGTTCAACCATGTTAGATATGTATATTTCTCATTCTATTTTACTTAGTAATTATTGTTCTAAGTTAAATTACTTTCTTTGCCTTCATTATTTCCCTTTCTTTGTGGAAGGATGCAATTACTGTCAAATAATTTGTTCTCGTTCGTTGTCTTGTGTCTGACAGGTTTTTACTTTTTCTCTAATTTCTTTTTCTAATTTCCTATCTGGTAAAACAGAGAGAATAGTTGGGGATTGAATTTCTTTGAGCTTCCTCTCAAGAAAACAACATTAAATTTCCTCTAAATATGTAATATAAAGGATTATGATAAACAAGAAGTTTCAATATGGTCTTTAGGCTTTCTCTTGGCTTCAATTTGTATCTGTCAAATTTTTTTCCCTTCCAATGTAAAACCAAGGAATCTTAATTCATTTCAAAAAAACAAAAAAGAAAGTCCTGGGAGTTGGTGTTTCCACATATTATGTATTTTAGATACAAGCCACAAGGATTAATCAATCTGAAAATTATAGTGTTTGAAGGTAATTTGTATCTGCAATCTGAAAACTATTTTCTGCAGATTATGTTGGATTTTTTTTCTTTCATAATTGTCCCGCTTTTGAACTGATAAAAATTATTATCTATATGATTAAAGAACTTCGGGCATTATATTTGATAATTCAGTATATTTCAGTATCTACTAAATGCATTGCTCGTTCATTTTCCTAACAGTCATTATTTATATTTGTTGTATTTTTGCAGAATTCTGGATATCTTTCCAAAGTTATTTTAGTCTTCATGAAGGGAATGGAAGAACAGAAAATGTAGAATCAGTATGCCTGTCATTTTTGGAGTGTCCTAAGGTTTTATTCCTAGCTCCTCTCTCCATTGTTTCGTATAATTTGTTTTGTCTTTTACCTCCGTATTAAGGAAGTTATTTTGAGGACAATTATAAAACATCATAATAAACTCAAGCCATATTTGCTGCTCTGTTTAATTAGTATTTTGCGTTTTTACTCAAATTCAGTGCTAAGTACTGGAGTGCTATGTATTTGAAAATCTCTTCAAGTTTAATGTATATTGTAATATTATGTTGACATTTATGTTGGAGGAATGCAATTTAAACAATGCCCTTGCTTGGTGTCTTTGCATCAAATTTTTTTAGTGAAATGATAACAGAGGAGCCAAACTTGCGTACTCTAACCTATAAATATTAGTATATTGTCAGAAGGTATCCAGAATCATTTATTTATGTGATAACAAAGTTCAATTCATTTTCATTTTTTATTTCTTAATTGCGAGACTTTTGAAGGATCATCTTCAAATGTAGATTAATTTTATTTATGAGATAACGAAGTTCAATTCCTTTTCATTTTTTATTTTTTAATTGAGAGACTTTGGAAGGATCATCAACAAATGTAGATTAGTAGTTTTTTTACCCATTTTCATGTGAAGCAAACTTCCAAGAATTGTAGAATTAAATTGCTTTATTTTTTCTTTCCACTCCAGTTTCAACTATAAATTAGAAAATAACAATCCATTACGATTAGGATTTATCTACACAAGAAATTCCCACATTAATATTAAATATAAATATATTAAGAGAAGCCTCAATCTCCTCGCCTCTCTTTCTATCAATTAAGCAAATGGGCCTGGTATGTTTTCCAATGTTTATTTTCATGAATTTTAGGGTTAGGGTTGAAGTTTGATGAGTTAATTGATTTTCGATATTCTGCTTTAACTCTTGTTATTATTTCATAGTACTCCTAGCTACTACTAATTATAGTACAATCTTATTGCACTAGAATCAATATGAAGAAGAAAGAAGTTGCATATTAAACATCAAACCTAGCTACTGCATCAGAAAATGCTTTGGATGTACTGTAAAACTGTAATTGCACTGCAATTCGGCGAATCAACCAATAATTTTAAAATTGAAGAAACCCTCTTGGTTAGTGCAAAAGTATATAATTACGTATTTCCAAGGACATCAAATATGCTAAAATGTATTTATGGTTTTATACACATTGCATACCGATTTATAGTATATTTCTGCGCATTGATTTTTTTTTTATAAATAAAAATGCAATTATTTTTTGGCAGGTTGTGTTGATTTTAGTGGTAATGCACATATATAACATGGCATCACTTTATAATGGAGTGTGTTCAGAAGTAAAGACCTTGGTCATACCTGCCAGTTGAGCTTGAGGAGACTGCTTCATCAGTTGCATGCTCCAACTACCCATATATTTTTGCTTCAGCATGCAAAAGCTGGAGCCGCTTAAATTGGAATGTTTTTACAGTTAGTTGGGTCCCTCTCTTGCTCCATTATCAAATACGACAGAGTGGTATATATGTGTCGCTTCTATAGCCCTTCCGCAAACAAGAGTTTCATCGTGGATTCACCTTATTCTATCTTTTCTAACAATTATATCTGCAGGGAAAACTTCCATCGTGTCAAAAAGATGGCACTACGTTTGGTCGTCAACTCCGGTCCTAAAATTCATTCAACCCAAATTTGCTCCATTTCCTAAATCCCCATCTTCAATTAGAAAATTCGTAAAACTTGTGGATACAGTCATCTCCCTTCACAATGGATCCAATATCCATGAATTTGTTATCACATGGCACCATGGCTTCGACATAGTAAAGACTACTGTGTGGTTAAATTACGCAATAGGTCACAAGGTGAGTTGTCTAAACCTCGACATTCGTCCCAGTGAAAAGTTTTCATTACCAGATACTCTCTTCTGTTGCCCATCTTTGGAAAGTTTAACTATATTAGCACCTAAGGAATATGAAATATTGGGCAACATTGATGAAAAATGCAAATGGATTAGATTTACTGATAGCACCATCCAGTTGCCTACTAAGCAGTTGTTGAACAACCTCAGAACCATGAAGTTTATGTACATGGATTCTCCGAATAATTCGCTGGGGAAACTCGTTTCTGACTATTCTCTGCTTGCAAGTCGTTATATGACCATCAACAGATATAATATTGATATCTGCACCAAAACTTACAACATTGACGCTAAATTGTTCTTGTCAATGTGGCTACTCGATCGTAAAGATATGTGCACCAAAAGTTGTAACATTTACCTGTTATTTCTCGGCCATCCCACAGTTTTAGATTAGTGGCAGATTCCAGTTTGTAAAAGATGTATACTTTTATGGTAGCAAGCGCCAAGGGTATGTAGGCAATATGGTACATATTCTGCAGAGTGTTTCTAATGCTAAGACTTTAAAGCTGATGGGGAGTGCAATTCAGGTATTGAGTACACTTCCACACTTATTTGAGATTTCAGTTATGGCTAACTTCAGATATATTTCATTTTCTGTGTAGATGCTCCCCAAAATGACAGATTTGTCAAATGAAATGTTTTCAAATTTCTATAATCTCAAGTATTTGATGATAAAGACTTCATTGACCAAGGATAACATCCAAATAATACTCATGCTACTCGAAAAATTTCCCACATTGGAGAACCTCTTCATAGGCGACACTAAGGTAATTTAACATTAACTTCGGTTTAACTCATTCCATGAAATGATTTAGAAGAATTATTCAAATATGAATATTGTCTTCTTCAATGGTAGAAATGCAACTCCCCAGAAGCGGCAAGAAGCGGCAAGAAGCGGCAACTGAAGCAGAAGACATGAAACATTCGATATCAAGCTACAATTGTAACTTAAATATACTGAAGGAGATTAAGATCGGTGACTTTGTTGGAGATGGTGAAGAGATTGACCTTGTGAACAGTTTGCTGAAGAATGGAAAAGACCTGCAAAAGGTTGATATCAACTATAAGAACACAGCGCAAACGAAAGAGGAATATAAGAAGGTTTCCAAAATGTTACCATCACTAGGGCATCTTCAAAGCAATTGTCTCTATCGTTTAATTCTTCAATAAAATTTGGACCTTTGAGGTTATATTCTTTACTTCAAGAACCCAAAGAATTTGTTTTTGCCACAGTAATATTCTTTGGTTATTTCCCTCGAAAAAATATTGTTTGGTTATTTATAAATGTTGGAATTGAAGTTTTTAGGAAAAAGTTTGATCATTAAGTGATCCATATCAACTTAGGCTTAGTTCTTTGCATTAAAGTTCAAATTGGTCATATTCTTTATTTTTGCAAACAACTGTTAGAAATGGGTATTGTATACACCATTTCCGAACCAGTTTTGAGCAATTTTTTTTATTAAGATCCTCAATGAATTATTGAGATATTTTGATTGATTTGTGTTCTCCTTCGTGAGTAGATCAAAATCATATATTTATTTGTTAAAAACGGTTAAGGGGTGAATGAGAAATTGTCTCTCAAAGTGAGTGTTTTCATTTCTGAAAATGGGTTGAAGGAACATAGTCTCAAATCGGAAAAATCAAAGGAATTTGAAGATGATATATAATAACCTCTTTCTAAGCATTGTAAGATAGCTAGACAAGAGCCTCTCTTTCGCGCGTGCGCAGGGGGTGCAGATCTCAAACCGGATTACACGCAGCTAGTGTGTGCCCGCAAGTCCTGCAGACACGAATGTCGGACTGACATAACCCCACCCTGTGCAGAGCTATTTTTTACTGCAGTTTTGATTTTTTCCTTTGTAAACGGCTGTTATAAATGCAGAAACGGTTATTTCTGACGTTTCAGTGCAGTATTAAACATTTTGTCTGTCGTTACAGTGTATGCATTCATAGCCTTGTCTGTCGTTACAAGTCTCTAACCCTGGCCATATAAATAGAGGGCCCCCTTCACTTTCTTCCCTGCACAATATCTCTTCTCTTCCTCTCTGTTCTGTTTTGTTCCGTTGTATAAGTTCATTCGGTAAAGGTGATAGAGTTTTGACGCTACCAGTTCGAGAGCGTTACGTGGAGTCTACATGAACCCTCTTCGTTGTTGAATCCTGGGAGACAAGCGCCTCAACTAGCTCCAGCACCCGGACGAGGCAAAAACTGTTTTAAGGAGATTGTGTGCTACACAAGCCTCGACATCAAATTGGTTTGGTTTCTAATATGGAAATAATGTATTGTAAATCACATCTATGATTGAAAAGAATAGGATATGCTATCTATTGCAGAAGGCTTCCGAACATTTTTGTTTCAGAAAAAACAAATTATGGTAAACAAAGAGTTTTAAAAGAGTTTGAAAGAGAATATGTATCTGTGTGCTAGCTTTAAATATATTTTTTATGCCCATCATACGCTTACTTTTTTATAGGAAGTGTTTGGCAATTCTTGAGCCTGTTGAACATAAAGCAGCGAAACATAAGTGTTTTTCAGTGATCCTAAATCTATTCTCAATTTTCATATTG